>JACCIA010000004.1:0-2400000 GCA_018906985.1 Apocrypta bakeri
ACCTCAGATTGTCGAATTTGACACAATTAACCCCATAAGCCCCATAACCCAAGTTGGGTTTGACGGTAGGAATTACGTTAGCGGCATACGGTTATTTTAGTTACCCACGTACCCAAAACCCAAAAACCCAATAACCCAATAACCCAATAACCCAATAACCCAGATTGGTCGAATTTGACACAATTAACCCCATAACCCCATAACCCAAGTTGGGTTGCGTTAGAATACGTTAGGTACGGTTATTTTCGTTAACCACGTAACCCAAAACCCAAAAACCCAATAACCCAATAACCCAGTAACCCAATAACCCAGATTGTCGAATTTGACGCAATTAACGCCATAACTCAGTAACCCAAGTTGGGTTGCGTTAGGATACGTTAGATAAGGTTATTTTCGTTAACCACATAACCCAAAACCCAATAACCCAATAACCCAATAACCCAGATTGTCGAATTTCACACAATTAACCCCATAACCCCATAACCCAAGTTGGGTTGCGTTAGGATACGTTAGGTAAGGTTATTTTCGTTAACCACATAACCCAAAACCCAAAAACCCGATTTGATAATCCTTTTGTTAGTACATCGGCTAATTGATTTTTAGAACAAACATACTCAAGTTTGAAAAATTTGTCATGCTACTTTTCTCTTACAAAATTGTATTTTATATCTATATGTTTTGTGCGACAATGAAATTGTGGATTTTTTATTATTTTTATCGCACTTTGGTTATCAACATGTAATGTCGGAGTCTCAATCTTACAATTTAATAAATCGGAGAGTAATCTATCTAACCAAACTAATTCTTGTACCGCACTACAAGCTGCAATGAATTCAGATTCAGTCGTTGATAATGCCACCGATTGTTGTTTACGTGAACTCCACGCAATCAAATCGTTTCCTAATTTTATTATGTATCCTGACGTTGATTTACGCGTTATATAATCGCCTGCAAAGTCTGCATCACTGTATGCTAAAAACTGTACATTTTTATGTGATCTATTTTTAACAAATATCAGACCATAGTGCGACGTACCCTTGAGATATTTTATTATACGTTTTACGGCATTCCAATAACTATTCCTGGGTTTGTCAGCATATCTACTTAATACTCCCACTGCAAATGATATATCTGGTCTGCTAACCATGGCGAGAAACATAAGGCTTCCAATGGCCTCTTTATATGGTACACCTTTTATTATTGTGTTCTTTTCAAAATTTTCGAGTCTTGTTTGAGAATCAAAAGGTACAGAGACTTGATGTGCATTTTCCATGTTAAATCGACGTACAATTGTTTCAATGAATTGTTTTTCATTAATGAACAAACATCCATCTTTTGTATAACTTGTTTCTATTCCTAAAAACATATTTAAATTGCAAGTGGTAATTTTAAAATTATTTTGCAAGTAAGTTAGTACTTTTTCTATTCGGCTAATATTTTTACATGCAATTACCCCGTCATCTACATAAATAATCAAAATTATCATTTCAGCGGTATCTCTACTTATAAAAATACAAGGGTCTGCCGTTGTTTCATACAAATTGAATAATTCGAGACATTTTACAAATTTGTCATTCCAGCATTTGGCAGCCTGTTTCAAACCATACAAACTTTTTTGTAACTTACAAATTTGATTTTTACCTACAGAGAAACCTTCCGGTTGATACATATATACATTTTCGGATAATTCGCCATTTAAGAAGGCAGTTTTTACATCGAATTGTTTTAAACGCATTTTTTCACTTGCAGCAACTGATAAAAATATACGAATCGAATCATGACGAGCAACAGGACTAAATGTTTCATTATAATCAATACCCGAACGTTGTTCATATCCTTTCACTACTAATCTAGCTTTAAACATTTTCCTATCCTCTCCATTATTTTTAATTTTATAAACCCATCTATTTTTTAATATTGGAGCATCATGCGGCACATTCACAAGCTTCCAAGTATTGTTTTCTTGTAACGAATTGATTTCGTCTTCCATGGCCTTTAGCCATTCATTAGAATTACAACTTTGCATAGCATCTTCAAAAGTAATTGGCTCGCATGTTTGGGTTATAAACAGTTCTTCTATATCAACATGATTAATATCAAGTGATATTCCATATCTTTCTGGTTGACGATTTCTATTTCGATCTCGCAAGTTGTATCGCTGTTGTTGCTCATTTTGTTCATCAGTATTTACTTCTATTTTGTTTTCAATTCGTTTCCGATAATTATTATCGTGATTATGAACAATGTCATTTCGAATCTCATTTTGAGGGTTATTGTTTTGATTTATTTCATTTTCATTTATTTCAATATTTTCGTAAGAGTTATTTTCAATCTCATTTATTCTTATGTATGCATCTAGACTTTTTACATCGTTAGTACTTGCATTAGTATTTCTCCATTCGTCTTTAAAGATCACATCTCTGTGTAATTCAATTTTGTTAGTATCGGTAATTAGAATTTTATAAGCTTTTACATTTTCACAATATCCAACAAAAATGCCTTGTTTAGCTTTCGCGTCCCATTTTAATCTTTTTTGTTTTGGAATGTGTACGTACACTTGAGATCCAAATACTCGAAAATAGAATATATTCGGTTTTTCTCCGAACCAAAGTTCGTATGGGCTTTTAAAGTTTGTTTTTCTTGTGCGGTTTAGAACATATGAAGCAGTATTTATTGCTTCTGCCCATAATTCTTTATTTAACGCGTCTTTCATTAGAATTGTCCTTGCTGATTCTATGAGAGTTCTATTTTCTCTTTCGGCTTTACCGTTTTGTTCAGGGGTGTATGCTACGGTACGTTCATGTTTAATTCCATGTTTAATTGTCAATTCATTCATTCTTTTATTAATAAATTCTAATCCATTATCTGTTCTTAGGATGTTTATATTCTTTCCCGTTTCCTTTTTTAATCTAATTATAAAATTCTCAAAGCAGTTTATTACATCACTTTTGTTTTTTATAAAATAAATTTTAACATAACGACTGTAATCATCCTTCAATAAGAGAAAATATCGCGAGTTTACAATTGATGCGGTTTCCATAGGTCCACATACATCAGCATGTATCAATTCTCCTATTTCTTTAGTTTCTGTTTTGCTTGTTTTGAATGGCAGACGATGCATTTTTCCCAAGGCACATGAATCACAAAATGCTTTACCTTTTCCTGTTTTTATATTATTTTCATTCATAATCCTTTCAACATGTTCAAAATTTTGATGAGCTAAGCGCTCATGCCATAATTGCATTACATTTATTTTATTGCGATTATCAATTATTTTTTGAATTTCCTTTTTATCGTTGCAAACGCTTATTGAATCGCTACTTTTACTGTCATTGACCATCGTGTTATTTATCAAGCTGCACTTTTCTCTTATTCTAAATTTCATCTTAAATAAAGTTCTCTCATTGTCTCTTTTTCCTATTGCAACAACTTTATTATTTTTATAAAACACGCATCTTAAATTTTCTGATTTCAAGGTTATGCCTTTTGATAGAACGCTACCCATTGAAAATAAATTAAATTTTAGATTCGGTACGTATAATACATTTGTTATAGTTTTCTCGAGCCAATGATTTCCGTTAAACGCAAGTATGTTTATATTACCTTTACCTATTCCATACACAATACGTCCATCACCTAAGCGAATTGGAATCGAGTTGTCTGAATTCTTGTAGTCTTTGAAGAGTTGACGATCTCCACACATGTGTGATGTTGCTCCTGAATCAAGAATCCATTCCTTGTTATTGTTTACATCGGAATATGTAGATGAGAGCGACGTTTCTCCAACCACGATCAGCGCTTCATGCTCAGTGTTATTTACTGTATTTCTTTTCTTCGAATTGACCGTTGGTCTTAAGTGCTTATTTTCTTCTAGAAACCAGCAATCTCTTTTAAAATGCCCTTTCTTTTTACAATTGAAGCATTCGAAATCGTGTTTTTTACTCTTTTCTTGTCTATACTTTTTATTATTGGAAAATACCTTTTTTATTTTATTATTCGATATGAGAGCTACACTTTCGTTACTTTGTTGAGATTTTCTTCTAGTTTCTTCCATTATTAAACGTGCTGTTAGATTATCAATGGTCTTCTGATCTTGATTCGTTGATTCCCAGGCTGATATGAAATGATTTAATTCTTCTGGTAGAGTCATTACTATTTTTGTTATTAACATACTATCCGAGATAGTTTCACCTAATGTTTTTAATCTACAACACAAGTCTTGAAGTTTAGAAATGTGGGTTGCAATATCATCAACTGGATTTTTTTTGTAATTGAACCATTCTTGTTGTAACATGTGTATACTCGTGTCCGACTTATTTTCATAAACTTTGTGCAGTTTTTTCCACATATCTTGAGCGTTTGAGCAGTTGATTATGTGTAGCATCGGTGTATTCTCTATTGAGGTGACGATGTATCTTTGTGCAATTCCATCGTTCTTAGTCCATACGGCAACTTCTTTTTCATATTTTTCAGTAGCCGTAGCATCAGCCGTTATATTCTCTGCTGTTGGAGCCGTTGGTTTTTTATTTGTTCCTTCCACAATTCCATAAATACCTTTAGACACAAATATTATTCGTAATTGGAACTTCCATATCGCCCAATTTTCACCTCCTTTCAAACTGCAAATTTTTATGGATTCACTTTCCATCCTTGTTTCCTTTTATTTATTTAAAGATATATGATATATATATATATATATATATATATATATATTTATATTTCTGGGCCCATAACCTGTTATTAAAAGTGGTATAAAGGCAGTATAAATACACTCAGTTTGAAAGGTAAAGGCGGTGTTTATTTAAAGAAACGAGCTATCGCTTTTGAGAGCTCAGCGTTAACTGACTTAGACATGATCTAAGTCAGATTACTAGTATTACAAGTAGATGGCGCCATCCTAAAGGATGTTACAATAGTCCTACTATGTATATATGTATCTCCATATCTAATATACACATGTATATATATATATATAAATATATATCATATATATTTAACAGTTATAATTCCTTATATTGTGCAGTTCTTGTTCCGATCGTTTCTGGCCTGATCGACCGAGAGGTTTATAGGGTTATAGGGTCATAGGGTTATAGGGTTATAGTGTTATAACTCCTTATATTGTGCTGTTCCTGTTCCGATCATTCCTGGCCTGATCGACCGAGAGGGTTATACGGTTATAGGGTTATAATTCCTCATATTGTGCTGTTACGATCATTCCTGGCCTGATCGACCGAGAGGGTTATAGGGATAAATGGTTATAGGGTTAAAGGGTTATAGGGTTATAATTCCTTATATGGTGCTGTTCCTGTTCCGATCATTCCTGGCCTGATCGACCGATCGGGTTATAGGGTTAAAGGGTTATAATTCCTTATATCGTGCTGTTCCTGTTCCGATCATTCCTGGCCTGAACGACCGATAGGGTTAAAGGGTTAAAGGGTTAAAGGGTTAAAGGGTTAAAGGGTTAAAGGGTTAAGGGTTAAAGGGTTAAAGGATTAAATGTGTAAAGGGTTATAGGGTTATAATTGCAAATGAAAGTGGATTGCCATGTTGGGTTGTTGTGTCAACATGTGTAATACTATCGTAGGTTTTGGGGTCAACATGCGTAGTACCGCCTTGGGTTGAAAAAAAATTTTTCTGGGTTTTTGGGTTATTGTGCCAATGGTTTATATTACGTAACGTACCTAACGTATCGTACCATTAAGTAACCTAACATAACCTAACGTAACGTACCTAACGTAACCTCACATTAAGTAACCTAACATAACCTAACGTAACCTAACATTAAGTACCTAACATAACCTAACGTAACGTACCTAACGTAACCTAACATAACCTAACGTTACGTACCTAACGTAACCTAACATAACCCAACGTAACGGCTAAAAAACGAGAAAATTATCTATACAATTTTGTCAATCCTGTCTAGGACGAGACAAAATCACATCGATTTGCACCATTTATCCACTTTCTTGAGCGCTAGTTGTATCGTGTCCATAGTCAAAACAATGCAACTGCCTTTAACTAGGCTCAGAATGTCGTCGGCATAGGCCGGAGCACTATACCCCCCCCCCCCCATCCAGCGCCTCTAACAGCCCGTTAGACACCAGGCAGCAGATGTTAGGAGACAGAACACCCACCTGCGCATAACCTCTACTGACCCTAGCTGTGTTAGTGTCTTCGTCCCCAATGTGGAGACGACTTCCCTGCAGCTCAGCATGTTCCCTACCCAGTTAACCAACTTTGCCGGTAAACTTGCTTTTCTGCCTGTTCTTGGACACTGATTTTCTGGAGGTACAATTAAATGCGCCTTCAATGTCCAAAAATGCTCCCATCATATATTCTTTCCTGTCCAACTGTCCCTCGAGTTGGTAGATAAAATTCAATTTTTTTTAGAAGAGAGTAAATCATCTAAATTATGCACTTCAATAATGAAAATCAATTTTAAACGCCATAATTAAACGCTACAAAACAAAACTAACCAACAGAATTCACAGCGCAAAAATTTTCTAACTTATCTTTTAAAGCATATCCATTGACACGAGTTGTCAAATGTTTTGTTTATTGTTTTACTAACAGCTAAAACACTACGGCATTCGTACAAGTCTGCTAATCAGTACTTTAAGATTAATCGTAACTCGAAATTACGTTTTATTTTCCTTTTCGTATACGAACACAGTATCAGACGTCGCCAAAACTTGTATTCCAGTAGTGTACAGTTTCTGCTCAACCACGAAATATGAACAGTTCTAGATACATGATTTCGGCAAATCGGCGTATCGGTGCGATGACTTTATGCATCTTGTTACCAAAGTCTAGGGATGCGCCATGTTGACATAATTCTCGACCCAACGCTGCTGTCAACAGGCAGGGATCGGAAGGACAAGCAATTGAGCGCGCACACTACGTCAAAAAGAGATTGCCTTTTGCAATAAACTTTCTGAACTATCGGAAGGCATCCTAGTCGCTACGTGGAATATAACTTGAGCGAACGAGGTTGCAAAGTCCGGTGTTATGACACCGGACTCCACGTCAATCTCCTAGGCCAGCCTAGCAATAAAGTTTTCATATTCCTTGCTGGCAGTGACATTACTGAG
Source organism: Apocrypta bakeri (assembly GCA_018906985.1). Lineage (NCBI taxonomy): Eukaryota > Metazoa > Arthropoda > Insecta > Hymenoptera > Pteromalidae > Apocrypta > Apocrypta bakeri. The sequence continues at coordinate 7,095 of JACCIA010000004.1, forward strand.
TATCCCCTCCAGAGTGATTTCGAACAAGAGATTCGGCGAGCAGATTGTCCAAAGTGATCGTTGGATCAAAATCTTCCTTCTCAACATGAGCTTTTGATACTTATTGGTTGTCTTTGTTAATTCGTTTCATTCTCAATACTCACTGAAAAAAGCGTCAAAAGAAGTGGCTTTCCTTGAAATACTCGCAATAATATACTCGAACCAAGATGCACAGCCCATTCCCCCAAACAGGATTTTTTCGTATTTTTAAGACTAAAAATAATAAATAATAAATAATAAATTTAAAATTATACTATTGAAATAAGATAGATAGTGTAAGTTTGTTTATTTTCATTCACATGCTCCACGTCAATTAGATTTCGCAAATTATAGTTCGTACTTTTTTGAATATTGTATCATTATCCTCTGTGATGATGCTCCAAATCGTAAGAATAATCAACGATTTGAAGCCTTGTATAAAATGTTATTGTAACTATCAATGCGACAACGCAATTATAATATTTAAAATTTATTCCATTCCTATAATCATATACGAAAAGTGTAATGATAATAATGATAGCAAGATTATATTAAATTGGAAAATAATTTTTTTCAGCAGCCTTGTTCTACAGCATTGGTAGCCAATGCAATATAACTTATAAGCAATGATGAATCGTGAAATATGCTTTCAAAGCTCATTCTAATCGAAAATTCTCAGTCGAGATAAAGTAAATACAAAGCAGAGAGTGCGCAGATGGCGCATATGGCACAGATGGCGCTGGTATAGTCAACGAAGATAGAAGCGGAAAGCCATATCTTAAAGTTAGGCAACCCGACCTCATGTACGCACCCCGACCAGGGGGAGTCGCTGCGATCTCATTCTTTGACGCGATGATATAAGTAGCAAGCGGTCGATAACGTACCTGTTGGATGATAACTATTAGCAGAATCACTTTAAATAAGAAATTAAATATTTCAATTTTAATATGATATTCTGCAAATGTACAATCAAACCAAAGGAAGAAAAAATACAAAAACAGTAAAATATTTTATATAGTAATATATTCTCATAGTAAATGACTTAATGTTTCTAATAAATTAAATAATAAATATGAAAAAAACTCCCACCAACGAAGATAGATACGCATAGAAGTGGAAAGCCCTATCTTGAAGTGAGGCGGCCAGACCTCAGTACGCACCCCGACCAGGGGAGTCGCTACGATCTGATTCTTTAACGCGATGGTACAAGTAGCAAGCGGTCGATAAACTACCTATTCAGATGAAGATCATTATCTAAATCACGAGCATTGATTTATTTATAATTGATTTTTCAATTTTGTAGATGAGGGTTCAAATCCCACCAATTTTTTCCTTTATTTTTTCTTTTTTTAAACAACAGTTACTAATTTATTTTTACGATTCAATGCGTAAAAATAACAGTGTTATATATTTTAGCTTATAAAAAACAGCTAAAATGGGTTAAACAAAATGTGCCATTACTTGTTTTCAGAGTTCCAGAGCAGTTGTAGGCTATTTTTTACCTTTAGCTCCACATGATCATCGCTATAATTTAATAAATAATTTAATATATATGTTTTAAGATTTTTGTCAAGGATTTTTATGGTTTTAGTAGGGCTGCCTTCACGGAAAAATTTGTGTTCAATAATAGTATAATTTCAATTGTAATTTTACAATTATCTTTGGATAGCGATGGACTCCACATTTTGTTATATTTTCAATTAAAATAAAAAAAGTCCAACACGCTGATAACAGTACCTCTTGGGTAGTGAGAGGAAACCTGTTAGATTAATTATTAATTTATGTTTTTTATAAGCTAAAATATGTAACATTGTTATTTTTACGCATTGAATCGTAAAAATAAATTAGTAACTGTTGTTTAAAAAAAGAAAAAATAAATGAAAAATTTGGTGGGATTTGAACCCTCATCTACAAAATTGAAAAATTTTCAATGCTCGTGATTTAGATAATGATCTTCATCTGAATAGGTAGTTTATCGAGCGCTTGCTACTTGTACCATCGCGTCAAAGAATGAGATCGCAGCGACTCTCTCCCTGGTCGCGGGGTGCGTACATGAGGTCGGGTTACCTCACTTTAAGATAGGGCTTTCCGCTTCTATTCGTTGGTATCTGTCTTCGCTGTCGACGGTATTCTGAGGTTAGGTTTTCGTGACGTCTGTTTGATAACATTTTCCTTTTGCAAATGCTCGTAAAAATTGTTGTCAAATGCGCAGAATTACAATCCGTTTATATTTTCTTGTGTAGCTGTTATTAAATCGAAAAATGGTAAGGATAAAGTAGAAATATATTCAAAATTTTGATTTTTCATTTAATAGAAAGTGTGTCTACTTCGTAATTTAGACAAACAATACAGATCAATCGTAGATTTTTATTGAATTATGAAAAAAATTTTATTTTAAAATGACAATAGAAATAATCGATAGAATGAAAGTTGCTTGTTTGAATTTTTCAAATAAAATTATCTCTGTATGCTATAAGTGTATCCACTGCAAAGTATTACTAGCAATGATGTTCAAATTATTTCATTGTTTGATTTTTACTTTTTTAGCAAACTACCGTTTGTCGTGGTTGTCGGAGGCCATTATTAGATGAGAACGGTGGGAGAAATGTATTTGATGACGACTCTGTCATTAAATCATTTGATTCTGATGGTTCTTACAACAAAAAATGGTCAATCAAATTATATACTGGTATCGAATTAATCACTGGACAGAAAGTAATTAATATTTGTTGAATTATTTTAAAATTGATATTCCCTTTAAATTCAAACTACATTGATATTCTTATAATTGCAGGTGACAAGAGAAGATATGTTACCTCAAAAATTGTGCGAGCTTTGTTTTCAAAACGTTGAAGCATATATTAATTTTAGATTTCAACTATTAAGATCTCGTGATATTTTACTCTGTTCATCGTACGCCGATGCAAAAGTTGAAGCAAACAACAAACCAGTCGAAGCAGAAAATTTAATACTATTGAATTCATCTATCTGTAACGTTGGTAGTGAGGATGTAATGGAAAAAAAATCTGAAATTAGTGTATTTAAAAGTGAACTTTTTACTTCGCCCTTATTGTCCAAATCAGTTATCACTAATTCAATAACGAAAACCTTATCCGAAGATCTTATAAACGTGGACGATAGCAGTACTTCTCTCGATGTAAATAGTCCCCAGAACGAAGATGAGGAAACAACAGATTCCATGACCTGTAGGCTACAAAACGATCAGGAAAATAATAATCTTAATGATTCGGATGATTCCGTGGATAATGCAATAATTTCAAATGTGGAAAACGCAAACACTAAACAGCAAGATCACGATATAGAATCTGAAATAGATGTATGTTCAGGAGAAGACGACGATGTCCTAGAATTAGATGTACAAAAAATAAAAAATGAGACTGTTGAGATAAACAGTTCATCTGAATCGGATATTGAAGTTTGCGATTACGAGCCAACTGGCAAAAGGGGGAATTACAATACTCTATCACCGGCCATTCGATATTAAATTGAATTTGGAACTCGTCCAATTGTCCATTTGTAAATGATTGTAAATGAGCGTAATAATTTATGATAAACTACTTTAGTAATAAAAATAATGAACTTTCAAAGTGAAGGTGTAGAATACTCTATGTATATTGCAAATAATTAGATACAAATAGATATTTTTCAATATAAAAAATCCTTGTATTAAAAATCGATTGTAAAATATGGTTTTCTCTTAAAAATAGCTGTGATAAGATGTATTTAATAAATTTGCTCTATTTAATCACGAGAATTGTTGAGAAAATTATAATTTAAAAATTCCTACTAATTTCATTTGCATACTACCAAATTGTTCACCAAATGCTACAGTGTTTTCTGTAAATGTGAAACAATTGCAAGTTGCACGTTGAATTGAAGTATGCATATATGTATAAGTATATGTATTTGTGTATATGTCAGAGCGGGATTGCGGGTTGCGGGACAGCGGGACAGCAGCGGGAAAGCAAGCGCGCTGCGCGCTACGCGCCTTTCAATCTTATCATTATCATATATGATATAAACGCATCGTTTGCTCGGACTCGCGCTCGCGCCAGTCTGTGGTGGGGTCAAAGTGTTTACTGTTTCGTTTCGTCATGATTTTCAACGAATCGCCAACACTTGCGACAATAAAAAACAATATCACGCTTGATTTTCTAACTCTGCTGTGGTCTGTGCTTGGTGTGTGGTTCTTCATTTCATAATATTAAAATTCAATCGCACAACGTCGAAATTATATCGTAAAAAACATGTATAAATTAGAAAGGCTTCAATCGTTGTTCAAAAAGTAAGTTTATAGATGAAAACAGTTGAGAATTTCATGTAAAATAATGATTTTATTCATTAAGTACTAGTAGACTAACAGATGTAATTATGTTTAGATTTTCTCTTAGTATTATATTTTTATTGCAGAATTCACTTAACCTACGGAATCAACGAATTTTTGACTAGTCAACTAAATTACTCTACAAGGATAGACAAGGTAAATTATTGCTCGATGGTATAATTCAATCTTTTTCTCCGTGGATGTTGCGTTTTTCAGATTCTTATTGCAAATAGAGGAGAAATCGCCTGTCGCATTGTTAGAACTGCCAAGAAACTTGGCATAAAAACGGTGGCAGTGTACAGCGATGTGGATAGAGATTCCATGCATGCTGATCTAGCTGACGAAGCATATTGTATAGGCCCAGCTCCGTCTAGCCAAAGTTACTTAAGACAAGACAGAATAATAGCAACTGCTAAAACATCCAAGTGCCAAGCTATACATCCTGGTTATGGATTTTTGTCAGAAAATACAGAATTCGCAGAATTGTGTCAGAAGGAAAATATTATTTTCATCGGTCCTCCCGCTCAGTCCATTAGAGATATGGGAATTAAAAGTACATCCAAGGCAATCATGGAAGCAGCTGGAGTACCTATTATTAAAGGTAAATGTAGTTTTAGGCAACTGGATTAATTCCATTCGGATTAATTCCATTCGGATTAATTCCATTCGGATTAATTCCATTCGGATTAATTCCATTCGGATTAATTCCATTCGTTTAATTGATTTCCATTCGTCCTCTCGATAGGCTATCATGGTGACGATCAAAGCAATGAAATATTATTACAACAAGCTCGCAAGATTGGTTTCCCTTTGATGATCAAGGCAGTTCGAGGTGGTGGTGGCAAAGGTATGAGAATCGCACGAAAAGAAGCAGATTTTCTTCAAGCATTACAATCGGCAAGAACAGAATCTGAGAAGTCATTCGATGACTCGGCAGTTCTTTTAGAACAATACGTCACAGAACCAAGACACGTGGAAGTACAAGTATTCGCTGACCAACATGGCAATGTGGTGTACTTATTTGAGAGAGACTGCTCGGTTCAGAGAAGACATCAGAAAGTCATTGAAGAATCTCCTGCTGTAAATTAGCTCTGAACTATCAAGTATCACAATAAGACGATTTATTTGTATTAAAATGATTTCGAGCGAATCTTTTTATTCGCAGCCTGGAATCTCAGATGAACTTAGAGTGAAACTTGGGGAAGCAGCTGTTCTAGCAGCCAAGGCTGTGAACTACAGAGGAGCTGGTACAGTGGAATTCATAATGGACAGGCACACGCAGAATTTCCACTTTATGGAAATGAATACACGTTTGCAAGTAGAACATCCAGTGACAGAAGCTGTAACTGGTACGGATCTCGTCGAATGGCAATTGAGAATCGCAGCCGGTGAAGAGTTGCCGTTAAAACAAGAAGATATTAAATTGAATGGTCATGCCTTCGAAGCTCGAATATATGCCGAGGTAAAGCTCGAATATTACCGATCTGGTTTAAGTTAAAGTAAATTTGACTTTGTCATTTCATATTTCATATTTCTCTATTGTTAATATTGAGATTTTCATTTAAGAATCCTCGAGGTGGTTTTTTACCTGGTGCTGGTAAACTTCTTCATTTAACTTCTCCCAGAGTAGCAGAAAACGTTCGCGTAGAAACAGGTGTGCGCGAAAACGACCAAGTATCGGTACACTACGACCCAATGATAGCTAAATTGGTTGTTTGGGGAAAGGACAGAAACGAAGCTTTAAATATCATGAAATCGAAATTATCCGAGTATAATGTAAGCCTTAGAAAAGACATTGATGCGCTTTTATCGTTAAATGAAAAATTAATCAGTATTTCTCAATGAAATTCGTAGATTGTAGGCTTAGAAACGAATGTAGACTTTATCAAAGACATATGTTCGCATAAAAAATTTCGAAACGGCGATATTCATACAGGATTTATAGAAGAAAATTACGAGGCATTATTTGGTGAAATTCAAGTTCCAAAGAGAGTATTAGCGGAAGGAGCACTTGGGATTATTTTGCTCGCGGAATTGAACTGTTTGAAGGCAGCCGTCAAGTCTAATGATTTACATAACCCGTGGGCTCTTGAAACCGGAGTGAGAGTAAATCATTTGTTCTCCAGACGGATTGAATTCGAAGTTGAAGAAGAGAAATGCTTCATCGAAGTGCAATATATCGAGCCCGATGTTTACTCTATGAGAGTAAACGATCTTGGACCGTGGAGAACCGTAACTGGTGCGCTAACGAAGAAAGGACATATTACAGAATTAAAGTCCGAAATCGATGGCATTGTAGAAAAATGTAGAATCGTTCAAATAGCTAATGAATTACACTTGTTTACTCGCGTAAGTTTATTAATCGTTATTTCATTTTAATTCCGATTCAATTCTCGAATTTCAATGAGTTTTCAATGACTTTTCAATGACTTTTCAATGGCACAGGATAGAAAATGGAAACTTGTTACTCCTCGAGCAAATTACGCGAAAGAATCGTCGAGTCAAAGGAATGTAGCGACGGGAGCAGCGCTAAGCCCTATGCCTGGTATCGTTCATAAGATACTCGTTAAGAAAGGTGAAAGCGTTAAGGCCGCTGATCCGTTGATTGTCATCATTGCTATGAAGATGGAGGTAAAGTTTGGTAAAATATATAGACGGTATTTGTCTCTATTCAAATTTCAAATTACAACTTGCAAATTACAAGTTGGAAATTACATTTCGATTTCAGCATCTAATCAGAGCTTCAACTGACGGAATAGTTGAAGATGTGCTTTGTCAAGTTGGACAAAGCGTGGCCAAAGACAAGCTTCTCGTCAGAGTTAACACTGATTTGTAAGAAATGTGCGGTAACAATCATTGCTCTACAAAGCTTATTATTATAAAAACTTCGAGAATGGGTTGTATGCTTTAAATAATGAGGAGAAGAATGACGAGAAATGCCCTCTATCTGGAGTTAATGCAACTGAGTGAGTTATAGTTGCGGTTATAGTCGCCGGTCGGGCGGTCGGGTGGTCGAAGTCCTTAAATCTGTGTAATTCGAGCTGCCACCCGCGGAAGTCGGAATTCGTTAGAGCGAGAAGGTACAAGTCTATTATTGTACTTTCACACTTGATTTTCTACTTTTTTTCTGGAACGTCGTCGTGTGCCCCTGATATGGAAAGTACTAGTTCTAAGTAAGTAATCTGTTCTCAATCTGTCTTCAATGGCAATTACGAATTATTTAAGTTTTCAGTTATTGTAAGCGACGTTTATTGCGTCAACTCAAAGCGGACTTTTCGACAAGCTCTCTTGTAGCACTGTAGTCCAATAAAGTTCTAAAATTTCAACATCAAATTTGTACTTTAAGCTTATTGTTTCTATCGTTTCGTTATCACTCATGATTGATCTTACCTCTTACTTTTACCCTTACTCTATCTCACTTGTTCGGTAGGAAATTTAACGTTTAAGAAAAGCACACTTTTTTACACTTCTTTCGCAATAGCGACATTCGGAAGCGAAAGCGAGAAAGCTTGAAAAGAGAGGAAGAAGAAGTCTCCTCGTTAATTCTCCTGAATTTCGATGTACAAACTGTCATTGTCGTTTTTTCATCCTAGATATAGCAACAACATTTAACAATCCAAATCCTCTCCTATAGAGCGTAAAAAAAAGAACGAAACGTTAAGCGCAAACGATTGTCTTGCTTTAGCGCGAAAAAAAAGAGCGCAAATCTTCGTACACAAGTCCTAATCGATTAATCTCCCATCATTCGCCGAAAATATCCGTGATATGTCTATACGACTGTACGACTATACGCTGTGCGTGTCTACGTGTATAGAGCTAGTTCTTGGAATAGCGCGTTTTATCGCTTTCAAAATAACGCCTCCGTTTGGCGGCAATCATAATCGTTGGCACGAAAGTCGGATAGTGAAAATGAAAAAACCCGATACTTCGATTAATAGCTATCGCTCTGGCTGGTGGGAGGAGGGGGTGGACGGGGTGGACGGGGTGGACGGGGTGGACGGGGTGGACGGGGTGGAGAGGGAGGAGGGCTAAGGAAGAAATAACTCGAGCGCAGAGGTGAATTTTCACTGACAATCGAGTCGCATGACAAAGCTACTGTGGACGCGTCTTTCCTAATGAGACGCATCACACCCCGCGCGACTATACTCAAGCCATCGAATGGGCTTCGCCGCCTCCTGGTACGGACGCAAAACAACGCTTTTTCCTTGTATTCGGCTTTTCCGATTTCTCCTTCTTCTTCTCCCTTTTCTGTACTTGAACGCTCTGACGAGCGACTTTTAAACTGCCGAGCACACACGATGATGTTCGATTTTCTTTTCTCTATGACGTGCGCGAGCGAGCGCTTCTCTAATTCTCTAGGACACGCGCCTGTCGTTCAAGGGCCTTTCCAAATTTCTCACCATCTTTTTTTCAAACTATTGCGATTCACTTAACGATTAAGTGAGCACTTCGGTGCAATGCATCGTAGCTTAGCGGAAATAATTTAAAAAAAACAATTTTTTCTTACGCATATTTGTCTAAATCGAAAAACTGCAGTCTCTTCGTACACAAGTTGAAGGTTTGACGAATGAAAAAAGAATGTAAAACAATCGTCGAAATTACACGATACCCTGAAATTATCAAGATAAGAAAGCTCGTTTCAAGGGAAGGTCAAAACGATTTGCTCGATGGCGCGAACGACGACACTTTCGTGACACAGTATTGGATGCAAATTCATTCGAATTCACTCGAATTCACTCGAATTCACTCGAATTCACTCGAATCCACTCGAATCCACTCACCACTCTCCACCTACTCCTGCTATTTTTTTCTTCTTTCTCTTTCGCATCGTATCCCTTCCAACGAGGAATACGAAGATTCTTCCTTGAGATAACGATTCTTCTTTCCAAGCGAATCGACCATTACGATAGTCAGACGAGCGCGCGGACACTTGTCGTTCAACGATCGGCTAGTATATCAAACTGCAACTCTATATATTCAGTCAAATAATTAGTCGATATTCAATATTCCAATAACAAGTATTCAATATTCAGTATGATCGTGCCGAGGGAAATCGACGACGACGAACTAGCCGAATACGTCTTATGGTATAACTGCATGATAGAGCTAAAATTGAATTTTATCGAAAGATCGAAAAGATGGCAAGCTCTCCTTATATTACACACACACACACACACACACACATATATATACGATAAACATGTCTAATACAACTAGTAGCTCATACAAGAGCTCACACGAAACCACAGCAATAGATACTTACACGTACACGCGTACCTCAGACACGTAACCATCGGTCTTGTTTTGTGTCCGTGTGATACGGAAACAGCCGAGGCAACAGCGCAATGGTGGCAAAGAAGTCCAGCGGCTCGAGGAAGCTCAACGCCGTGGCGAGAGCATTGGCCACCGCGGGTACAGTCTCGCGCCAGTATCGATCCGGAGCTAGTGGTAAGTTTTGCACCTATTATAACTCTGTTCTGTTTTCTACCCTCGAATACGCACACACTCGCACACACTCGCACACACTCGCACACACTCGCACACACTCGCACACACACACACAAAATGTATACGTATGTACGAGTGTTTGTGCGTGAGTATAGCTTCGGGCTAGCTTCGGGCCGAAACTTCAAACTGGAGCGATTGTAAATGGCTTGAAATCGTGGAGTGTGATTCGATCGAGTTGCATATGATGATGCATATTCGACGTTAAATCATTTGCGTACTCTCGATAAGTTCAAAGTTTATTGCTGGTTGTAGATTAGGCATAGGTGAGTTGGCGAAGTCGATTCTATCGACTTCTCCCGGCTATCGATCAAATGCGCATCAAATGTGTATCAAATGTGTATCAAATGTAGCCTCCATGAAAGATGAAGATAATTTTAACGCGTTTACGGAGGAAGCTAATACACATTTAATAACTTATAATTCTCTCATGATTATTATATTGTAAGTATACTGTAGATTTCGCTAGTATAGCTGCTAGCAAAATCATGCAATTTTCTTTTCTCTAGCAAACTTTTGTTCGCTTAGTGGCATTTTAAAGAAATTCCCAAAAACTTTATGATTGTTTTATACCGTATTCTTTATTATGTTTGGCTCGTTTGCATGCGAGAAAATAGATGTATTAGATGTATTAGATGTAATTTCGTTGTACGAATACTTCTTCCTCTGCTGAGGTCAGCTCCTTGAACAGCTTCAACTTCAAGACTTTTCAAAGTCGATCAAGAGGCCTTGATTTGCACTTGTGACTTATAAGGAGTTCCTTACTCGTGTAATTCAGGACTAAGTGAAAATAAAGCGTCGTGCTTTGTTTAACGGAGGTAATTCTTTACATTAAACTCTTATATTCATGTAGAAATGCAATGAATAACAGTAGAAATTGTTTTCTGCTGTGTTCTTGTTTATTTGCTTATTTGCTTATTTGATTATTTGATTATTTATGGCATTATTGAAAAACGACAGCGTGAAATCGCGCACACTTTCTCGGCGGAAAATCCATACCGAAGTGCAAGCGATAAGCTGAAACTTAACTTCGAAACAGCGTAAAAGAATGACGTGATATTCTCGCGAGAATAACAATAAAGATGTTCGAAGTCTAATTATATGGGCACGCAGGCAAGCTTTTTATAACCAATTGCAAATAATCTACTAGATCATAAACGAGCTGCAGTTTCTCGCGCTGACGGAGAATTTCCTCGCGGCTAATTGGCCACATACCTCCTATGTATATAATAACCCTAAGGTCGAATAATCAACGGTAGAGCAGACATCGCTGGCGGGAGATTCGAATACCTTCCCGGTAATTCACGATTATTGCATTTCGCACTGCATAAAAGCTTTGAGCGCACGTCTTCGTGCGGATGATCGTAGAGCATACATACACGTACACCTATGTATGTACCTATATGTACATAGAATAGGTTTAAGGTGCCGATGGAGTCGCGAGATAGACCCTCTCGGCCTCGCGAAGCGCGCTTTCTCTCTGTCTACCTATAGGTGCATACCGGCGGCGGTGCAACAATTACACCGAGCCGCTCGAGCCCCCCTGTCAGTCAACGCAAAGCCTCGTCCGATCGCATTGCGCCCGCGAGCAAACTCGCATTCTCGCTAACTCGCATTCTCGCTAACTCGCATACTCGCAAACTCTACGTCCCTTCGTTTTTGCGGGAACAATTTAAACGAGATGACGAATGGACGAAGTCTCCGAGGTGACTTCGAAGAAGAGGCCCCTGCCGGTTCAAGCGCTGTTAATTATACATATATAGATGTTCAAAAAGAGGGATAATGGGAGACGCGATAGAGACGAGGCCAAAAAGCTCGGATGGTGTAATGAGGCCACCGACGCCACCGCCGTTGCCGAGTACACCTAGGACTGTAATCTGTCGACCCTGCGAATTGCGACGCGAGAAGCCTACTTACCTCAGGGATAGAGGTAATCATGCTCTGGCAGTCACGCTGTAATCTCATTTTACGTGTATACTCATGCTTGTGTGTGTGTGTGTGTGTGTGTGTGTGTGTGTGTGTGCGCGCAATTTCTCGCCGCCGAGCTTTCCCGAGCTTTCCCGAGCTTTCCCGAGCTTTCGAGAGCTTGACGTTTTGAATATTCGCGCCTTTCACACGAAAGCTCGATATGTACACATCGTTGCGACGGAAGCTCGACTTCACTGTCATTCCAAACAAAGGTATTAAGCTCTGTCATTAATATTCATCGCATTAAAAGCATTATATATAAATACGTATACGTATCGTCTCGCGAGAATATACAATGTCCCACGTTCGACCAAGCGATATATTACGTTCATATATATATATGCGGAAAACTTATGCGCTACATTTTGAGGCATATTGCGTGTAAAATCTAGCAGCTTTACATCGTGAACGTTGAATGTTAGATAGGCGTGAAACGTGAAAGTATAATTTGACTAGAAAAATAAAGTTTTATTATCTCCGCAGCTTTCGGCCGGGATGTACATTAAAGGGCACTTGGAACGCGTGACACGGTTCAATTAACAGCCCAAACGAAATATTAATTTCCATACTGTTCCACGTCTATATGTATACATAGCTGTGCTTTACGGCTCGCGACATGCTATATTGTATGTCTATTGAAGAACCGCGTTTGCGTCTGTTCATACGACAACGTATATCACGCGTCAACAGGGTGTTTCTCACACAAACGATATTACGCATCGGTAGCACGCATCGGTACACATTTCTTGATGCTGGGCTTGCTTGCTTTTCGTTTACTTCGTATTCGACCAATTTTCCTCGAATTTAGTTGAGCTTTGTCCGTGTTTAAGAAATGAACTTCGAGCAAGCTGTTAGAAAAACTCAAGATAGAAATCCACTTTTAGGTATATATAATTTCATATTTCTCCAACGACATTAATTTTTGGTCATTTTCTACTGTCTGATGCCGTACTGTTTACGTATATGTATTGTTGTGTGAATGTTTGAATGTGTATCTAGAATATATACTCTCTATATATAGAGAGTATATATATAAGCATATATATAGAGGCACCTTATTATACGACAGACTTAAACAGGTCAAGTATTTCTGAACTGGTCTTATGTTTGACATATGATTATGTAAGTAAGTACATATAAAACTGAATTTCAAGCCTCGAATCGTTACCTGCTCTTATTGCTAAACCCGAGGCTTTAGCGATAAGAGCAATTTTCCAATAAGAGTCCTTTTTCAGTTTTTCGTGCGAAATGCCTTTCGAGAAGGTGTTTTTAGAAGAAAAGGCTTTTTGAGCCGTCGATATGTCCGAGAATAATCCATATGTTTTTCAAACAGTTGCAATAGCTTTTACTACGTTTTTTCACTGTTTGCGTGTCTTTTTATCTCGCTTTCACTTTTACTTTTTACTTCCCGAGAAACGCATAGAAATGTTATTATACAAGCAACAGTGCAGTATACATTATTTGAATGGACGATTCCGAAAGATGTAGATTTAAGCATCTAACGGGGTCAGGTACGATATAAATATGGTGAACGATGATCAATCGCCGCGAGCCGATTTTTATTAAAAAGAGAAAAAAATTTCGTTTTATCGCATTCGCGAGCTGTGAACACGTCGCCCGGCAACAACGTACACAAACTCCAACGTGAAAAGACAAGGTCAGCCATGAATATTTCTCGCGTTCGCGCGCGCGCATGAATCCTTGGAACGTTGAATATCAGACGGGTAGACGGAAGATGGCTATATTTCGGCAAGTAACCCTCCAAACGCTTTTGTACGTACCCTCTCTCTCTCTCTCTCTCTCTCTCTCTCTCTCTCTCTCACACACTCACACTCACACACACACACCCATGTGTATATCAAGTTTTGCTATCGGTGAAACGCATATGTTAGTTCCGACACGAATTCATAATCGGATCTTCATTACATGTCGACACGCTAGGTGCTGTGGAACTATTAAACTATGCACTGGTTGTAAGTATGTTCAACGAGAGAAATTAACCGCAAGATTTGCTTATTATGTCTATGCATGAACCTGTGTAGGTTTGCGTATGTGTGCTTGTACCGCAAGTACACGTAAATCTTTAAATGAAAGAACAATCGTTTTGCTTTATCAAACAATCTTTCGTTTTGTACGATGAGCACTTTTTTACTTATTGAATGAGCAAGTTATAATATTCGATGGAAGGTACTTTTGATTGGATGGAAAATTGATTATTAAAATTTCTAGTTCTGACTCCAGATTTGCTGTAATTAAAATTTAACGAGAACTGCAAATCTGGCTTTAGAATAGCACTTTGGAATTTTCATTTAAATATTAGATGTAGTTGCTTGAATCCTAGTTTGAAAATATCCCGTGGCAACGGACTACGTGTATTGCTCGATCACTCGAACTCTACTTCAACCGTACAGAATTACAACGAGATGGATCGAGTAGTCTTTTCAACTCAGGCTTTTTAATAAAATTGACCGATCAAAGTTCAACCCATCACAGAATCAAACTCCGAGCGCAAACCTATCAAGCAAGTTTAACTAGATTTTCGAAAATCGCGATTTACCGATCACGCGGCTGTAAACGAACTGACAATTTTGTCAGTGAACTTGGCATATAATAAATTACCAGTGCAATTCAAAGAAAGTTTTGTTTCGCATTCGAAGATACAGATATAGAAATATATATTTAGCAGAGGAAATAGGTGTCTTAGCACGTGAGAGAAAGGGCAAAGTGAGTCCTTAGCAGTTTGCCAACTTCGAGACGATATAGGAAAGAATGGGACGGGTATCGCGTTTCCAAGCGTCGCGGACGCCTATACTAAAATTACCGTTTACACGTCCAAATTGACATGTTTCGTGTCGAGTCGCGTAAGCATATGCGATTTCTCGCTTATAAAAGCAGTCGCGATAGCTGAACTGCTATCAGATTGTCGAATCGCGTCGTTCGCTGTGCCCGAGCCATGCTGAATCCGCGAAACATCGAAAGGTCAGTTTCGAGTAGTCATTGAAAATGAGAAGTATGATGTCATTGTCTATGAGAGCTGCAACGTGTGCTGCTTTGATGGCTGAAACGGACGATCTTTACCCAGGTTCATAGATCTCGATTGATTGTCTATCAATCACTCTCTCTCTCTCTCTCTCTCTCTCTCTCTGATTCGAAAAATAACTAGTTATTTTTCAGAGAGATATATTGCTAGAGGGGGTGTGGTTAATTTTGTTTTTACTAACATTTTCAATTACCGAAGAACAACAGACAGAGCGGATATGGTTTTTTGTTCGCAGAGCGGATTCTCTATCCGAGAAACACGAGAACACTGGCGAAGACGCCGGTAACGGGTGGTACACCCATCGACGAGGAGACATGCATGGTAAATGAAGAGCGTTATTTATTTGAATTTTAAGCTTATTGCAGCGTACATGCTATTGGGATTTTTGTCAACAGGCCTTGAGGCTCTTGGTTTTTGGGAGCTGTGCAAGTCCACCAAAGGCTGAATGGGCTAGGACTGGTCTGACGCTAAGACCCGTTGGTCAGAATCTGAGTTTTGGCCTAAGAGCACCTCGAAATTCGACGAGAGGACTTATAACGGCAGTCCAAGCGATAATGCTCAAGCACTTTTTGTTCAAACTTACCAAGCAGGAGATACGCTGCTCACCGGATGTGTAAGTTTGAGATGTATAAAAGGAATAGAAATTGTTCTAGACCCTAATAATAATAGCCATCTCCGATTTGACGGCGATGAACTAGGTTGCTGAAGCCAAGCTACGATAAACAGGTAGAGGTTTTGACCGCTGCGATAGCCGAGATAATCTGGCGAAGCGCCGGCGGTTTCGCGGTACAAAGCGCGAGTGCGAGTTTCAACAGCGCCACGACGAGCATCGGTATGCCTAAAGCAATAGTGGCCTTACCTCAACAAACGCCTTATCTGCAACATAGCGTGCAGTACTTTCGAGATGGGCTGACGGAAACCGTAGGTTCCTAAACATCACTTTCAATTCCTAAGTCGTGTATTTTTCAAATTTAGCTATATCCAAAGCTCTATTGTAAATTCGCTGCTATTGTTATTAATTCAGTGCCAGTTTTTCGATTAACAGTATCAATGATCTCAACGTATCGACGCGTGTTCATAGTTTCAGTTGCATGTAGTACATCGGTTTGTAAGAAAATCCATACTTATCTATGCCGATTCAACGAGAAGACTGTAAGTGTAGTAACTGTAGTGAAATCGAAGATGCAGAGAGAAATGTAAGTTTCTACAAGTTTAAGATATTTGAAACTAGTAACCGAAACAATGGCATTGAGCCAGATGTTTGAAACATCGTTTCAAATCCATTCTTGCGTATAGAGCAATTCTTCAAGGTCACGATATATATATATATATATATATATATATACACATAATGTACCTTGTAACGAAACTTCTGATACCTCATTTCGTTTGCTTTCAGTTGCACTTATTCGAATTCAGCAGTTTGGACGATCTCGAAATATTTATTAAGAGATATTTATACTTGGTACGTACCGAAATAACCGAAAACAACGTATAGGATTATCGATGAAAATGATTTTATGTTAAAAATACCTGCAGTTTCAAGACGAAGGAGGTCCAGGCGCAAAGCTGCTCTTATACAGTGCCATATTATCCCGAGGATTATCCAAGTAAATATAATACAAATAGTATGTAGTAAGCTTTGAGAGAAATTTGACAATGTAGCGAGTATTCGGTAAAGACCGAAAGGGACATGACGCTCTTTGAATGTTCAGTTGTCAGAAAGCCACTAATGCTACTTAGGTATACATATATGTATATCTATGCTCATTAGTGAGCTGGTCATTAAACGAAAAATATGAGCGCAGAGTTCGAAACGATATGGAGGATCCAAGGGCATCGATTATGAGTGGCTGTCCCGAAGAAGGTCCACTATCCTTGGTCGTCTTAGCGATAACGGGAAGAGCGTCCCCCCACCTTCATAACGGTGTTATTCACGTCGGCGACGAGAATACATACGTACGTAATAAGAGAACGATGCGCAATGACATTCCAATTTCAAAAGTCTATATGTATGTTCTTCGTATTGATGTCGCCTATAGGCGATACCGCAATGGGGTGTATTACTCCGAAGCGAGATTGGTTTTCTGGCGCACGAGAATGACAGTCAAGCAAGCAGGCAACCCGGTTCCAGACTGAAAACCCCAAGTTTGCCGATTTGGGTGACTCTCTGTCTTGGCCATCACGGTGTTCTTTTTAACACCAATCGAGAATTATTGAGGAACTACCACGCCGAGAGACGGTATTACACGTGTACTCAATTGTCAATTGAATTTACTCGATAAGAAACAATCTAAAAATATTTTATGCAGCCTTTTTTAAATTCAGTATTATTGTATGTAGTTTCCTTGAGTATTGCATTATTTTATACTTGTACTCTATTTTCTATTTTATATCTAAGCGGGAATTTTCACTTTAAAATCAGTAACTGTACTGTGACGTGTACCACGGGACGACTATTATAATGACCGCGCAAAAAGACTGATTCTTCGCTAAAAATACAAGTCTTTATTTAAAGTTCAATTTCAATTTCAGTAATCTCATACAGTTAAGATTTACCGTTTCCGAAATAAAATCAGGATCTCTATATTGTGTAGCAAAAGAAATAAAAACTGATTAAACTGATAAAACTCTTGCAGAGTCTTAATTATTAAGCGCATATAGGCGGTTAGGGGTTATCGACTTCATTCATCGCGCCATTGTATCGGAGAAGCGCGTTTCAAGTCTTGCCGTCGAATCTGTAGGAAGAATAATAAAATAATAATGCCGCTTCGATTGAATGCTCTGCAGGTTCGATCTGCAATACTATACTTGCGGTGGAAGTCATGCTACGTTAACCGTGGATACCAGAGCTAGAGAAAACGCATCGGGAATCGAGGGCTCCGCTTCCAGAGACACTATGGATATTGCTGCTACTCCACTCGAGAAGCTTATTCATTCCAAGTGAGTTTGTTAACGTAGACAATATTATATTTGTACTTTTTTCAATTCGTGCATTCTAAACCGTAGAATCGTCGATTCATTCATAAGAAGCGTATAAGAAAGCTGAAATAGTTCTGTTACTACCGTGTGTTTTGCAGAATTTTTATTCATTCCAATGCAACAAATTCTGCTTTCGAGCAGTTTTCGCAACAGTATTTTTATTCATTTAGTTGACGAAATATACGTACAAATTTAAAAGACTACTTATTTGAAACTTATAATAAGGAGAAAATCCAACTTTACTCTCAATGCTTATCGAAACGTTCGATTTGTCCAATCTATCGGTCGAGAGAGTTAGTTTAACCTATAATTCAACCGAAATGAAATGATTTCACGCTGACGCCGAGAAGATGGCAGGACGCGCAAATCCAATGGAACGGAACGCCAGTACTCTGAAGAAAATCACTCCATTACGACTCGTCGATACAAGTATATCGGGGATGTCCCGGACATTTGCTTGCTTTACACCTGCGGAGCGTGCCGACAAAAACCTCCTGAGACATCTACTACTCGAATCTACTCCTCGAATCCCATGACGTTATTAACATCGATTCATTTCAGTTGATGCAAGCTGATGTAAAACATATGTAAAACAAGTGTTTTACATCACCTTCACCAGCCAGTGCAAAATCATTTTCATTGGCTATGGGCCGTTACTGTTCGAAAATTACGAAGCTTTCTCTAATTACAACGCTGAATCGAATGGAGGATTGATAAAAAATCAATTGCGTTTCTTTCGCTGCGAGAAACTTTCAAATTCCGGAACAATAATCAACAAAATATTATTTATTTTTAGATTTTTATCCTGCGAAAGTGATTTTTTTCAAGATTTTTCGCATTGAGTATAAAAATACTTTCATTGTGTATTTCGTGAAAAATCGAGGAAATTCATCATTTTAATCCTATAAAAAAAAAAAACAAATTCCTAACATTTAACGCGGTACAAAAGAAGCTATGTAATAATGTATAAAAGAAATACATCTGACAAATTGGGCGCTGCTTCAAAGATAAATAACGAATATCAAACATTAATACATTGAACATTATTGTACTTTATGTGTTTTTATTATTATAATAAAAACACACAAAGTACAATAAAGTATTATTATATTCATATATGAACGAAAATGTAGATATTACTATTTACTACATTACATTTTTCAAACAGAAGTATAATTACAAATATTCTCTATGATTATTATTGTATTAATTTATTAATTAACTTATAGAAATAATTGATTACGTCATTGTTAATAAAGAAAAATAAACTACTCGTCTGTGCAATTTGTCGATAATTTACAGCATTAGTCAACAATTGTGCTCAATAATGTGCTGTAATAAAATGAATCCGATAAATCATTAACTCAAGAATTACGCCAGAACTATCGAAGGAACAGCGATAAAAAGAATATACAGCTAGAAATATACAGCGACCATAATTGAAGCTAGAATAATTCATGTGAATAAAATAAAAAATCGATAAATAAAAAAGTTCCTTGGTAATGACTTGTATTGAAAACCTGAGAGTACGACTGGCCGCTCTGAAGGGCGCTGAAGCCGATGGGCGTGAATATAGAAAGCGCAGGATTTCCGAAATGAACGAGACCCGCGATGACGTATCACACATATATCACACATATATCACACATATATCACACATATATCACACATATCGTGCTTTGCACTAAAAACTTTCAACTTTCAATATTCTAATAATCGAAAATTTTGACAGAAATAAATGCTCGTTGTTTGTTGTAATTTAATAATGTAAAAAAACGAAAACGTCGTATACATGTTCAAGACGATACCGAAGCTGCGCACTCAGCACGCCTATTATTATAAAGCTAAATGCGGAAAATGAGTTGATTGATCTCCGCAAAAGACGAGGAATATTATCTTTCCGCCATGGTATTATCGACTCGTAAGTATATAAGCATCTCCCCTTATCCTTATTGGCCCCTTGTTGGTCGTTTAACAACGGGGCGTTTGTAAACTCGCGTCAACTTATATTTACAATTTACAAGTTACATACCATTATTCTTGATCTATTATTCTTCCGAATCCCAATGAAGTTTCGAGACTCGTCTGATTGATGAAACGCAAGAATATCTACAAATATATATCGTCGTTGAAAAGTGAGGAAGAGCATAAGCGCAGCGTGAGAACTGGGCTCAAGAAGAAGATCCTTTGGAATTTAGCGGAGTGATTGCGCGACCGCGAAAGCTTCGCGAGCAGTAAAGTCGTAGAGATATATACAACGTCCTATACAACATCCTCCGAGGAAGTCAGTGGTGGGGGTTTTAGTGATCCGAGTCGCGTCATTAGCCCGTGAAATAGTCGTGCGCACCGTGGTCGTGGCCGTGAGAAGAGCCAGGATAACAGAGCCAGGATAACAGAGCCAGGATAACAGAGCCAGGATAACAGAGCCAAGAGCCCAGATGCACCCGCGATGAAAGGGAACGCGCGCCGACAAGCGGCTCACTCTCGCTACTGCTCTCGAGTCTTCTGCCAGCTGCTCGTGCTATAACATATTCTCTGCGGTCTACACGCTTTTACTTACTCTTCTTGTTTACGCATCTATTTTATTCAACTGAATTTCACTTCATTCGCTTTTAACCAATAGATCGCTCTATTTATAATCCGTGCCGTAAAAAACCGACAGTACAATACGAATAATAAGCAATAAATTCGTGCAATACACCAGTCTGTAATATACCAGTCTGTAATATACCAGTCTGTAATTTGCTTTTATACTCGTATGACCAATGTCTACGTAGCTCTAAGTAGCAATGCTCTTTAACCTTTTGGCGAACCGAAGGCAAGTGGTAACTACTCCGGACATCGTCGCAGACGTCAGATTATGCAATTCTCCGTATGTAGGCGTGCTTTGTTTGAGAGTCCGAAAGCAGAGGTCACAGAGCGTCACGTTATCCACGCAATAAGTCTGATGAGTCAATTCTATCGATTTGCTAATGGACAACGTTACGTTGCACGGTTTACGGCTCACGGTTTACGGCTCACGGTTTACGGCTCACGGTTTACGGCTCACGGTTTACGACGGTATCCGAAACCTTAGGCGACGGTACCACCGAAAATGTTGCGACCATCCGGTCCGGATACTCGTCGTTGAGCTTCGTAGTTATGAAAGTCCCCATTCCGGAACCGGTACCGCCGCCAAGTGAGTGCGCCAAGAGAGTGCGCCAAGAGAGTGCGTCATTTGAAATCTTTCGATTTTCGATGACACTCGTGACTGAGTGAAATTCTTTTTTCTTTAAACAACCTCACCTTGAGGAGAATCGCAGATCTCCGCCTCTCGTCGAATGACTTCCATGGCATTGTCAACGATTTCGGCGTCTTCGCTGTAGCGTCCCTTGGCCAAGTTGTTACCAGCACCAGAGTTGCCCAGAACGACGTTGTTAATAGGATTGTACGATTCCCCGTAAGTTCCCGATCGCACTGAGTCGACTGATCCTGGCTCCAGATCGATGAGAATGGCTCGCGGCGAGGCACTCTTCGACTGTTCTCTTCGACTTCGTTGTAACAACAGTTGACTCTTTCGAGCTCGGTTTTCAGCTCACCCAAGCTACCTTCCTTCAATTCTTTTAATATACTTTTAAGAAAATAAAGTTTAGTCTCAAATTTTTAATCTAAGGAGAGTAAAATAAAATGTAAACCCCCTTTGATAGTCGGCAATGATAGATGATAATTTTTTCATTCAGCTAACCTTCCAACCAATTACATTTCCGCATTGTCCTACTTGAATTTGGATGATTTCACGCATTTTCACTGTGAATTTTGTAAGACTGTTGCCGTGATTATCGACGAAAAATTGAATAGCCCATCGTAAAAAAAGAGTCGTCTCCTCTAATGGGGAGAGAAAAAAATTCCGAGTGAAGATTTTGGACGACGATGCGTCAAAGGGTTAACCGAATGATTTGACAGATCCCGCCATTACCTGCAGCTATCGAGATCTCTTCTTTGTTTCAGTTTTCGTTCACAATTTTTCTTCGAACAAAACAAAATGCTTAATAATACAGGAATGAATATCGTTTAAAAATAAAATGTCGCATAAGTAGAATGTACCCTAGTATTCGTGGACTTGGATATAATAGAAGCTGAATATAATATAAAGAAATGATTTACGAGATATAATACAAGAATACAGTTGACATTGAAATGTGTTCAAAACTTTAGTCTCTCGAACTTGTTAAATATCAACTCTATAGTTAACTATTAATTTGAATTAGGAAAAGATCGTTAGAAAAAGCTGAAAACTCCGAAGGAGATAAAGCCGCTAAATGCCAGAGAGCAAGTCGAGAAAAATATAATGAAACAGCGCATAGTAGAGACAAAGAAATTGCATTGAAATTGCAGCTACTCTGTGATAACTCGGTGTCCAAGAGACACATACATTAGCGCAGGAGATCTCGCCGTTCCGATAAGCGCAGCAGTAACCTGGCTTTTTCCCTCGTCGGCAAACGAGGGAATAGGGGTTCACGCGAGCGTTGAGCGTGACGCTGACCTTGCCCATAGCATTAAGCTGTATTAACAGCTCGAGTATTTACTCCACCTGTCGGCTTTTTGCAGTCGATGTGAACGTTCTCCAATGAGCGCATTATGCACGGCTTATATAGGAATGCTCGATTTCGATGCGCGAAAAATGCTCATTGGGAGGCAATTGTCCTTCGCTTTTTCTTCACCATATTCTTGCATAGCTCTCTCTAACTTACTGGCAGTCAAATTTCGTATTTTATTTAATAGCTTTTTTAGCATTTGTTTTCCTAGCCCTTGGACTTTGAGACCCCGGCGACTCGCTGACGCCGATGACGACTCATTTTTCAACTGGTTCCCATACTCCATTAAATCTCAGACATTCCCATGGACTTCGATGAAGCACATGCTATGTTCATAACAATATATTTCACGTTTCATTAAAATTATAGCCTTCTAAACAAATTGTTGGGAATACTAAAACGTATTATCATTAATTATTATTATTATGGCAACTTTCGTTTAACGCAGATCCCTTCTAATAAGTATCGCTTCAAATGGATCACTGATTATAACAATGAAGAATGCAGAAATAATTATTTATACCATCAATTTTTTTTAACTTCAACGAGAAGATCTCGTTGTAGCAGCGATCGTTTCGAAGCCGTCATTTCGGAACGATTGTACTTTCTTAACTTGCAATAAGAATACATCAAACAATAAAGTCATTATTCTTAAGTAGTTCTTGACTTGAATTCTTTGGATCAATACAACGCGATTGCACTGTTTGTAATCATCAACTCTTCTAAATTGTGGAAAAAAACTCTGTAATTACAAGACTATTTGTACCGGTAACCAAACTCTCTCTCTCTCTCTCTCTCTCTCTCTCTCTCTCTCTCTCTCTCGCTGTTCTTTTCCTTTCTCAAAGATTTATTGGTTCAAAACCGTATACTCTGTTAGTTACTATCATTTCTCAATTTTGTTTTAGGATTCTTGCTATTCTTCCATTATTTCAATTTACTTTTCAATCTACGTAAAATACAGCAATTTAACACGTAATTTTCTGCTTACATTCCGTCTTTATTATATTCCAAGTTATTTTACTAGAAATGGAGCAAAGCCAATCTTTAAAATAGTAATCATCTTTCTTCTATTAAAAATTCATTTTTATATATTACTCAAAGTAAACCAAGAGTATTGCAATCTAAATTGTTATGTTATAAAAAAATATTGAAATAAATTCTTGCTTTTCACGAGTAATTATTTTTGCTGCGTTTTTCAAATCTGTATTTTCACATCGCGTGATATATTCTTCTTTTACAGTATATCATCAGTTTAATCCTTGAGCTAATTCCCTCAGAATATAAATATATAGGTACATATCTGATTAACTAGCTTTGAATTGACTCATTAAGTCTTATACACATCAGAATGTTTTATTTATTTATTTATAGTCGAAATACATTGTTGTATATACTATATGTTGTACAGTTATATGTTATATGCATATGCGTGTATAATGAATACGGTGTACATGGTGTTTACAACTAGTTTGAAAGTAATGCGCGCGTAGGACAATTGGAGAACTCGAGAGCAGGAGAACTAAAGATATGTAATACTTTTACATATGTACATTAGTGAATCCAAAATGCAAAATGCAAAATCCAAAACCCAAAATCCAAAATCCAAAGTCCAAAATCCAAAATCCAAAATCCAAAATCCAAAACACACGAGCACACGAGCACATAAGCACACAGGCAAGCATGTCATATACAAACGAGCAAGACAAAGAGGGAAGGAAGAGCGACAAGAGCGGCGGTATATACACAGACTGTCCCCCTGCCCCGGCCCCTGCACCGGCCCCGGTCCCGGTCCCGGCCCCCGCCCCTCCCCCTGCAAACACCTGTCCGGTAGCGGATGGCTGCTCATCGCTCCCCTTCTTCTGACCGGCGCTCGCATCGACTTCCTTTCCCCTGTACGATACGCTTTGCACTCTGCTGCTCGCTGTGCTTTACTTTACTTCGAAACTCCGAACAATAAGTATATATTGACTGACTTGCGCGTTGTCGGCGATATTTTTTTTATTTCTTTTCTGACGGAAAAATCGGTAAGCAGTGCGAGTTTTCTCTACAAGCTGTGATCAGTTGAGCATCGTAGAAGTGAATTTGGGTTATTAGTAATAACTAATAAGTGTATTGTGTCGCTTGAAATAATAATTTTTTTCCACGAGTGTTTATTCGCGAGAGATTCGAACGCTCGCGAATTTCGATGAGCGAAGCCGATCCGCAAGAACCGAACGCGTCGATCGAGCAGTACGAGCGATAGTCGCCGTAGCGGAAGACAGGAACGAGTGCCAGGAGCTTTGATGGAACTTCCGGCAGAAATTTCGTGGTAATCGAGTTTATTCCGATACTTGTTATACGTAAAGCAAGTGAAAGAAGTATATATAATACACTACAAGTACAGTATACGTGCACAGCACAGACTGGGGAATACAGCAGAAACAGTAGGAGATCGAGTTGAAAAGCCAACGTCGTCGTTGACTCGCTGATTCACCTCTTCCGCTCTCTCTCTCTCTCTCTCTCTCTCTCTCTCTCTCTCTCTCTCTCTACCGACATAGACGCACGCGCTTACTTTACTCGCCGCACATGGATATACAAATCAGAATGTATCTTCCTCCTGGTGGAAGGCACGAGTCGCTCGAGCATAGCGCCCTGTCTTCCAGTCGAATATATATATATACAGTATACTTATATACAGCAAACGCGTATATAACTCGTTCACGCTCGAGAAGAGTCCGAACTCGCTTTATGCCCTAGATATCCTTACGCATACTCCCTACACATTTATATCCAACTATATTATCTATATAGATAGGTATATATACCTATATATACCTATTACAGCTATAATATATATCGTATATATTATATGAACATTATATGTATGCGCAGACCACTCACCGGTCTACCCAGTACTGCATATGCATAGTACTTTCGGCCTATCCGGCCAGTTTTCTCGCATCTACATTCACCTCTCTCTATTTCCGAGATTTTCTTCTTCGAGACGCTTTTCACGCGCACGCATCGCCTCTCAACAACAGCCACGTGCGAGCTGGCACTTCTTCCTTCGTTTCAAACTTCTACGAGGAGTTTCTTTTACCATTTAGAAACAGAGAGTTTGCCTCGACTAAAAACTCAACTAGATCCGTTGAGTCACGAAGGAAAGAAAAGCTTTGCACAATTCAGTCGAGTGAGCCCTCGACTTTCATCGCAATAATGCGATGTACCGTCGGCTCGATTCGCATTAGCTAATTTCCCTTTAACACCAGCGCGACTTTAATGGTTATGGTTTCCGCTAATGAATTAGCCCGTCGTTTCGCTTTTACTATATACACACGCGTAGCTGCGCTCGCGTAGTCGCGTTCCTTTGTGTTCCTTCATCTATATACCTATTTATACACATCGCGACACACCAAGCTATAGTCCAAGCTCAAAACGTTACTTCTTTCTTTCATCTACACTATAACAATCAGAATATTCCAAATATTATAATACAAAAATTCACTGGCCTTACACACACACACACACACTATACAGTCATAGTCTTTTTTTTCATAAACTGTAAATTCCCGAACACTTAGTTTATAGTATTAAACTGTAGCAGAGAAAAAGAGGTTCCTTTGAAATTACAACTGTTGGCATAATGCAATTGTTATTTTTTAAATTAAGACTTTTACGATAGTCAATTACAGTGTAACGGTCAGCTTTCAAAAGCCGGAATCGCTATTTTTAATTTATTTGTCCAAGTTTTTTATGATGACTGTGCAAGAAAAGGGAGGATAGATTACATATTATATATAATACATATTAGCATTTGAAAGTATTTATCATAAAAGAGAATTTTTTTTTCAACGATAATTTTTCGAGTATTTGCTTATCTTCGTAAATGGAGCATAGTGTCGTGTTCGCTCAGGTCAAATTGACACTTCAAATTTATATATTCCGCGTGGAGACATTGACGCGACGTCGACGTAACGTGAAAATTTCTCTACATGCTTTCTAAGCACACGACGATTCATCGTAGGCTGCGATAGCACTAAGTTTAAGAAAACAGCCGCTATTCTACTCTATGCACGCGATGCATCTCAGATGTACTTCTATGTAGACTTGTTATACAGCTATAGTATAGGTGCTTTATTTCCTTTTCAGATCCTTTGTGTCGATCTATCGGCGGTTGGCGTTATTTCACACTCGAGAATTATCGTTTGTTCTACTGAAAAAAATACTTCTAATAAAACAAATTTTCATTTATTTTAATTATTTGGTAGTATATGCCAAACGTGTTATCGCATTTGCGCGGAGAAATCTAATTGATGCGTCAAAAGAAAATTTAATCTTTTACTCGAAAGTGATAGAGAGGGAGGGAGGGAGGGAGAGAGAGAGAGAGAGAGAGAGGGGGAGAGGCGTATGCTAATACTGTATACTAATTTGTTGTAATCAAGGTCGACATCTGTTTTCCGCTGGTTGAAAATGTAAATCGTGCATTGATCTGCAGCAAAAGAAAACGCGAGAATCTTTAATTGAATGGTATATGGTCTATGGTATATATATATATATATAAGCACTATCAGTGTACATACATAGTGAAGCAGCGATAATAGATTCGCAAATAAACTTTCTTATACTAATTCATTATCGCTTGTGCGTTTCGCTCGTAACTTTCTCCATTCTCGAGCATAATAAGCCACGTGTTTGAGAAGTTTATGTATATGCAATTATATACGTTTATTATTCATATTTATCAAAAGATCTCTGGAAAAATCTGCAACTCAATGCAATTGTTCGTATATGATGGTTATCGGAAAAATTAATCAAGTGAAATTATCATTATTACCTGCAAATGTGCAAGCAAAAGTGGCATTTGTCATATATAAGGGCTTTTCGCTAATTAATGAATAAATATTATAAATTAATTAAACATTATAATTCTCAACTTTAAAACTGACGCTTAGAATTTACACTACACATAGTTTGATGATAATTTTAAACGGAAATTTGTAATTTCGGAAAACTCGAACATTGTAAAATCGTGAATCTGAATCAGTGAGATTGAACGATTCGAGAGAGTACTATTAGTAATTACAATGAAAAAATGATGAACATTTTATTAACTTGTTTACGTTTCTATTATACGTGTAAAACTTCGAGTCTCGTTTATAAATTATTCGGCCTTGTTGGCCTGTAATTATGAAGATTTGGATTAATAAAATTTGATTTGGTAATTAAACATGTTTCAATAGTACTATAATAATAGCGAGTCTACATATGTATTATATGTTAGCGTAACGTTATTCAAACAGTGAATTGAAACTCGATGTTAATAAATTGTCAGATTCAGTGTTTTGAAATTTGAGATTTCTTTAGTGAAAAGTAATGTGTAACGCGCGAGCTGTAACAATGACTCACAAAAGCTTTCATTATTATTATTCAGCGCTTCATATGTAAAAAGGCACCGAGACTGAGACTACGGCTGTACCTGAATCCCCTCTTACTGAATCGAGTATGAAAATTTGAGGCGAAAAACTTGTGACGTTTTCATCTATAATATTACTTTCCTCGAAGCGAGCTGCACACCGATAGATCATGATATTACTGATCATTAAGATTTCTTTCTCGTTCCATGTACAGAGAGAAGCAGAGTGACGGCGTTGCAGCGGGCTCGAGCGTAGTTTCCCATTGTTTAGCAAGTCGGTCGGTCGGTCGGTCGGTCGGTCGGTCGGTCGTTCGGTCGGTCGGTTCTTATTTCATTTTCTCTCTGGATATGAAAAAATGATGCTTTCGAGGAACCCAAAATATCCACACACGTTGATACAAAAGTGTTGCGTGTTCGAAGGAAATGAAGCTTGTCGAATTTTCGTTGAAAAGGTTCGAAGAAGTGCGAACGGAAGGAGAGAGAGAGAGAGAGAGAGAGAGAGAGAGAGAGAGAGAGAAATCGCGTAATGAAAGGCGAGATGTGCTCTGCGGTTTCTTTACAGAAATATAATAAGCCTTTTTTCTGTAGAGAGACAGAAGAGATATTTTATTCTGTACTTTTATTTGCGAGCTCGAAATTCCTATTTCCTTCGCTTACATTATTTCTTTCTTTCGAATAATAATAATCGAATAATAATATAAGACTGACAATAGTACAAGTTCATTGAGCATCGTTCAAATGATAGCTTTGTCAGGACTACTCGAACCGGCTTCGAGAGTGAGAATGTGAGAGGTGGGAATGAAAGTTCTTGTTCAAAGGGAAACTAGAATCGTCCATAATATCAATGTCTTCGTGAGAAAGTCAGGATCTCTATACATAGATGTGAATTACAAGGAAGGTACTTAAAAAAAAGTACTTATTACTAAACCTTTGCTGTTGGACCGTTATTTTATTATTATCCTGTATGCATTTGATGCATAGGTACTATAAACAAATACAACAAAATCAACATTTCCTTCAACATTTGCAGATGTTCGAAAGAAAATCGAATCAGTTTGATGGAGAGCTCGGATCGACATGGACGACGTAATTCTCAAAATTCTGCTGCTACTGTCTTATCTTCTACATGGAACTTCGGGCCAACGTAAGTTTGCTTTTTGGATGTATCCACCAATACTGCAATACTGTATTGAATTTCCAGTGAGTTGCAAAAACAAATACTGCACGATTAAATGGAGAATAGTGTATTCGCGTGACGCTGAGACGCTCACACTTGCCATTTTGCCAATATTTATATATAACGTAATTGCAAGTACCGTTTAACGGTAACGGGATTGATTTCAATTAACATGATATTTCAATTATACGTGAATATAGGTATACAACTATATTGTATGGAGAAGTCTGTGCCCGTGAAAATAATTCGCCTCTCTTTATTCTTTATTCTGGCAATGTAATATTTCTGTAATTTCTGTTTCTACTTTTCTATGAAAAACTTTACTACTTTTCCACCACCTTCCTACCCTCTGTTTATAAAAACTTCCAATACACAAAGAGAAGAAAAAAGCTTAGAATAATAGGAAACTCTGAGTAACATTCCGAAGGCTATATTCCTGTAGCTAGGTGTATACCTATACTCCACCCGTATCCAGTCGTAATAAACAAAGAACTGCTTTAATTAGTCATGCTTGTAAAGCTAACGATGCCACAGACCATATACTCTCTACTCCTAATGCTTATCAAATCGCATTTATCCCTTTAGTATAAAACAAATTCAGTTCTCAACATCTCGCTTCTACAATCCAAACTTTCATAATAACAACAATCTCAAATTTTAATCAACTAAGCGTCTGAGGCCGTCTGAGGCCGTCCAAGGCTTCGGAAATTTAACTTTACTCTATACGAATAATGAATTAGTATATTGCAATAGATATAACGTATCATTCATATATATATATATCACAAAATACATTTCCGTGCCAAGCGGTTAGCCGTCATTTTTAGCCGTCATTTGTAACGCTCGATTCTCTCGGTCTCTGCTCTGAGCTCCGGATATATATGTCTATATATACATATACATACAAACGCAGTCTTTTCCGTGAAAGTCCACAACAGTCTACGAGAGAAAAATGAGTTTGTAGAACGAGGAGTAAAGCAGTAATAGTAATAGCAGCAGCAGCAGCAGCAGCAGCAGCAGCAGCAGCAGCAGCAGTAGTAGTAGTAGTAGTAGTAGTAGTAGTAGTAGTAGTAGTAGCCGTAGTATAGAATAGAAGGACGAGGGTCGCGAGAGTTCCTACTCACGGAAAGAGACTTGACCGGAACCTCGCTCCAAGGGAGCGAGAATACCCCCCCCCCCTCCCCCGCCAATTACCCACTCCTTCTCCTTCTCCTCTGCGCCTCACGTGTTATATCTGTACGCGAATATACCTACCTAGATGTATGTATATGTGAACCTTTCGAAATCTATACTATTTGAATGTTGAATTAACGAACGTGTAAAATTGACGGATTGCCCAAAGTAAGTTTTTGGTCTGACAGACAGAATTGTTCGGATCATTGTATGTATTGAATTTGCCGTTTAAAAACAAAAGTCCTTCGCTACGAGTCATCGTTCTGGTTTTGCTCGAAAAATCAACGAAAAATCTTTCCACGCATATGCAGGTGGGTTTTGCGTGATTTTGAAACGTGATTTTTCGCTGAAAATACGTATATCAGTTGATGAGATTTTACGCGATATTTTTCACAATGAGCTCTGGAATGTATAACGTTTGTTGGAAAAGTTTGTATAATATCTCGGATCAGAAAGTGATTTCGCCGGTACGAAAAGAAAGAAAAGTGAATCCGTAGTTAATTTTGATTTTATTGTCGGAAAAATGATGTGTACGTTGATCAAGCTATTTTTGCGCAATTCATGAGTAGTGTACGTGTAGCGTACTCGCGCTTCGAAGCACAGTACGGCGCTCGGCGATGTATACGTACCGATAGCTAGAGCAATTAATTCCATATTGCGTTCCATCTGGCTGGTTATTACATATTTCGTATCTTCTGTATCGTTATGATTTACGCAGTGCGTTATAGACACCGTTATGCGTTATGCAAGCCGCACGCAAAAACCGAGCGGACTAATTGAGCTAACGGTATGAAATTTTTATATACATACATGTGCATTCCACTTTTTTGAGCAACTGACAAAAAGAACTCGAAAATACCTACACTTCGTAAATCTAGGTGAAATCTAGTCTACGCGATAGGAACTAGAACAAGGAATTCTAAATTTGCCAAATTTCATTCTTATATAGAGATGTATGGGAGATATGGTATGGAGAGTATATGACGCATACAGGTTTTTCATTTTGCGGGAGAAATGATCGCGAAGAAACGTGTTCTTCTGGAGCTGTCGTTGCACAGTAGACGACAAACCGCAAAAACGAGGCTACTAAAGGCGAGTGCTTTACAGGTCATACCGCCGGATACAGGGCCAGGCCGCAATAATCGCATTGGAGCCCTTGGCGTCCGAGGCGAGAAACCAACGTAATCTTTCGACTTGGTCCCACGCTCGCGTTGACAACGGTACAAGCGCAAGAGATAATTCTCACCTCTTGGATCGTTATTCTAACCGAAGTGTTATTGACGCGATGTCAAGCAGCGGGAATATAAAGCGCGCTTCCTTCGTATCCTCTTGCGTGTCGTTAAGTCCGAAAAATTATAGTACGATTATTCGAAAGTCATTGCTTTTCCGAACGATCAAACCATTGTAAAAGGTCCTTCATAATAATCTCTCTCTCTCTCTCCCGCCTCCGTTTCAGCCAGAAGTACCGTCGCGTTTTTATCAATGATGCGAAATTCCTATTATCAGCATTTTATGACAGTTTTCATTGACTCCTAGTTTCCCCAATATTCACAATGTACCTAGCGTCACTCAACTTTACAATCAAGTCATTTAAACTGATAGATATATATATATATATATATATATATATATATATATATATATATATAAATATTCATACAGTATTGGCCTACTGTTTATCGCAATTAAAATAATTATACAGAGTATTCGAAAGTTAGTGGAAATATCTTCCGGTAACCATTTGCTATTTTCAGTTTAGCTTGATTTTGTTCATTTGAATCAAGATATACGCGAGCATATTATCATTCCGTATCGTGATGTACGATCGAATTTGTTGAACTTTTGAATATGCAATCGTGGCTAACATTTAGCTTTCACTGAAATTATTATTAAATCATAGCGCCTACGCGAGCAAATATTCCTAACACTAATCATATTGGTAATCTAATCATATTATCTTCTCGTGTACTTTCTATACTGATTCGTCTATTGCGACAACCTTTTCCTTTGGAATAAAAATGTTTGTAATGTACGAATCAGTAGGGACGTAGGTATTTTGAAGGTTTTTTGAATGAAAGCTAGGCTTCGATCGAATAAGCCAAGTAAATAGATGCAAATTTTCCAGTGATACGAGACACAAGATGTTATTTGGAAAACGGTGCGACAGCAGCTCACCTATTCGTCAGCGAGGATTTGCAAGTCGGCGATACTATAGGCTTACTCGGGGTTCTCGGCGATCCGGGACCCCAGGGTGACATCGAGCTACATCTCCAGGAACACGACAGTCCCGTAACTTTCTCTCCACATTCCCGAAATCTGACTTTGACCAGGCCACTCGATAAAGAAGGCGTAGAAGGGCCTGCTAGCGTCTATATCAACGTTATCTGCGAGAGGAAACATACTCTTGATCCGGTAGGATTCAATCTTTATATCTTATTTTCCAAGATGAAAACCTTATTTTTCCGAATGTACTTTTATGTAACGTTATTCGTTATATATCAGGGCTTCGTCATTCCTGTGAATATTCGAGTTACCGATGCCAACGACAATGCTCCGGAATTCATAAATGCGCCCTACGTATTGAACATATCAGAGGTATGAGAAAAAAATCATATTTAACTGCTAAACCAGCTCTTTCACTACTTCATTCGGCTCAGTTGGATGGATTTAAGATCTTTAGCGTTATCTCTTGAGATTTCGTATAAAAGGCCTGCTTTTACTATTTAATGACAGGTTACAGTAGTAGGCACTCGAGTTTTGCAAGGTGTCAGGGCTGTGGATGCCGATCAACCAGGACCTTATTCGACGGTGCAGTATTCGATTCTTCCCGGACCTCACGCGGTATGTATATTTCGATCTAATAATAATACTGCTACTACTACTACTACTACTCGTACTACTACTACTACTAAAAATAATAAAGATAATAATAATAATATTATTATTACAATAACATGTTATTTGCCTTGTAAACATAAACATATATTACGAATTACATACAAGCAGCCTATTTTTGTGGACAGCGAAAAAGTTGCATTAGAGGTAAAGTTGCTGAACCTCGACTGTTTACGCAAACCCCTGTGAATATGTCGCTTTAACGTGTTTACGCTTTTCCTCTAAATAGTCATTGTCTGTGTAATGAGAAAAAGAGAGTATAATATGAATAGGAAGTATAATACATAGGTACGTGAAATTATTTCATTGGGCATCGATGCACATATAAATGTTTTCACAGCTAATTACGATCATCTGTTAGATATGGTAAATTGTATATATATATATATATATATATATATATATATATATATATTTTTTTTTTTTAATTAGACTTTGACATTAGACGTATTATGTAATGTACACGCTGACACGTCTGAATTATTTTTAACGCTGCACCATCAATTGTAAATACAAGATTATATATATATATATAATATTATAAATGAAAGTGTTATTTTTTACTCAGCATTTATTACGGTTATCTATAGAGTAATCAAAAGTTAAAATTCTACTGTCGATAAGATTGAATTGTACTTTA
Organism: Apocrypta bakeri; assembly: GCA_018906985.1. Lineage (NCBI taxonomy): Eukaryota > Metazoa > Arthropoda > Insecta > Hymenoptera > Pteromalidae > Apocrypta > Apocrypta bakeri. The sequence continues at coordinate 40,804 of JACCIA010000004.1, forward strand.
GATAGATTAAAGGATAATTAGATAATGGATCTAGAACTTGGTAACTCGAAGTCAACTCAGTATAATTTGAATGATGTGACTGAAAGGACGAATTGATTTTTAATACAGGATTTCTTCGTATTTGCCAATGCTTTGGAAGGAACCCTAGTTCTTCGAAAACCATTGGATTACGAGACTCTGAGCAACTTTTCCGTTGGAATTCGTGCCCAAGTAAGTTTATGAAAATTCGAGGAGAAACCAGATGTTTTAAATAAACCATCGATTGGATTGGAATTTTTCGCAGGATCAAGGAAATCCACCACAGTCGTCAACGACGACACTTTACGTGAACGTGATCGATGCTGACGATCAAAATCCCGCATTTCTGAACGACCAGTACAAAGTCAGCGTTCCTTTACAGATCAAAACTGTAAGTTTCAACTTAAGATCTTAACATTTAAATAAACGGATATGCAAGACTTGAACATTTCAAAGGAGCATGTTTTTTCGGAACAGCGAAAAATTCTTCGAGTCGATCCAGCACCGATAAAAGCCGTCGATCAAGACGTGGGAATCAGTGCCCCAGTAAGATATTCGATACAAGGAGGTATTTTGCCTTTTCTCACACTTAACCCCGAGTCTGCTGATATCATCGTGACTAGGCCTCTTCAGGATCACGAATTAATATCCTCGGCGACTCTCGTCATAAAGGTACATATACACACGTATGCATATATACCTTTCAATATCTATATATAAATGTCAAGATTTTTATTAGCATATTGATACTACGGCTAAGCAATGATATTTATCGTGTAGGCGACGCAAATCGACAACCCGGATCGTTATACCTTGGCAACGGTTATTGTTTCCCGAGAGGGAAGCGTGGAAGACGATACTGCAAACGGTACGAGGATAATTGAATATGATGAGAAAAAAGAAGAAAACAAACACACAATGCTAAAAGAAAGATTATCAATATTACAGGTGTTATAGGAGGTCGTTTGCCCGTGAGATTTGTACTGAAAGATTATCACGCGAGCGTTCCCGAGAATACTCCAGCCGGCAGCGTTATTCTCACGGCAGGTGTCAATAAAATCGATCCTGTAAGTATCTAATTCGCCAACGCCCTCCACACTGACTTTTCTGCTTGTACTTCTTCTTCTTCTTCTTCTTCTTCTTCTTCTTCTCCTCCTCCTCCTATTCTTATTCTTATTTTCCTAAGACTTAATTTCTCCCTCGTTATTTTTTGCAGAATCTTGCATTCTGGCTCGTCGGAGCGAAGGAAGATCTCGATAGGTTCACCATTACCAATTCCGGAGAATTGATTCTCAAGGGAAACCTGGATTACGAGAGACGGATCCAGCATAGTTTTCTTGTACACGTTACGGATAAACACAATGTGCGTGCATGCGATGATAAAGCCTGCGCCGCTTATATTTTCTCGAGTAATAAAGCAACATTTTTTCAACTTTTAGAACGACACGGCGAGAGTAAACGTTTCCGTGGAAGACGTCAACGAGTGGGAGCCGAGGTTCAGACATCCCAGATATGAGTTTCACGCGAGAACCTTGAGGGAAGGTTCTATAGTTGGTAATTTTCGATATTTTATCTAGAATCAGTGTTCAATAATGAGTGTTTTATTCGTTTGGAAAACTTGTAGGGAGACTCGAAGCAGCTGACGGTGACAGAGGAGATAGAGTTTCTTTGACTCTGAGAGGACCCGATGCCAGATCTTTTGAAATACGAGATAATGGAGAATTAATCTTAAGGTCTATGGGGCCTTTTAATGGCACTATAGCGCGATTGGTTGCCATTGCGGCTGATACGGGAAAACCTCCAAGGTATGAAATAAGAAATTGCCATTTTAATTGAACTTTCATTCGACTACTAACTATTTGAATGATCTCATTTAAACGATTAACAGATCCAGCATGATACCGGTGATTGTTCACTTGCCCAGTACAGGCATTACTCCAGTTGCCGCGAGGGCAGCTCCTGCTTGGTTAGGCAGCAGTGTCCTTTTGGTGGCCGTTTTTGGTGCTGTTCTCGGCCTTCTAGGGGTCGTCATTTTAATCCTCATTTTATACATTTATAAGCAGTAAGTCGCCGAGGTGCTTGTAATTTTAAAAAATCAATAGATAATCGAAAATTCATTTTGCCATTCGTTTTCTCATAAGCAAAAGGCCAAAGAGCGGAGGATCAGTGAGCTCCGTAGGTACAGGATATCGTGAAAAATCTCCGGTTCCCTCGGCTCTCAGTCCGACGCCGCAGATTCTCGGCGCCAGTATGTTGCAGGACACACTCGAGATAAGCAGGGATAATAGGCGTTGCATTGGTTCCAATGACATCGACAATCCCGTTTTCGGAGAAGATAATGATAGCTACAATGCTACGATTAAAAGTACCTTTGAATACCACACACAATATATATATATATATATATATATATATATATATATATATATATTGCTATTTGAATTGAATAATATTTATATGGGATAATTATTGAGAAGAAATGATGAAATTACAGGTGTCATATCGAACAGACCAATGTCGTTATACTCGAGGCACAAAGTGGCGCCTGCACCGGAGCCGCCCGCCTTGTCGGCTACATCAAACATACCGAACGTCGGTGGTCTCGTACAAAATATGAACGATCTCAGCGCTCGTAGCAACATCCATAACATTGAAACGGGCTCGCAAAATTCTTCCAATTTCTCGGGGGATCCCCCAGATTCATTGGCACCAACGTGGCCAGTCGAATCCATGTCCAGGAGGGTGAAAAAGCTTTCTTGGGACGACGACGATAGAGTTCGTGTATTTCTTTTCGATTCATATCTTATGTATATATAATACGTGATCTACATGTATACGAATATATATTGAACTTTTTGTCGATAGACGGTGGACAGCGTGGAAATCGGCGCACCAGAAACTCGGCCGGGTACAAGTCACCCCAATAATGACCATGTCAACTTGACGGTATATTTTTGAGCTTCCAATACAGGGAGATACGGTCTCTTCTTCAAGTTGTACAGTATATCGCGTCGCTGCAACGATTTGCAGACAATCGACACTAACTTCTATGTACATTTATTTTGTTTTAATAAATATTATTCATTTGCGATATAAGACGGATATTTCATTTACCCGCATCTACATCTGGAATCCCGATGATATTTATTATTATTATTATTTATATATATATATATATATCAGTCAGAACAACTGCTTTTGGATGGGCTAATTTTTAAGAAAATTCTACTAACGAAATTCTACTTCCGAGAAAATTCATTTGAAGCTAGCACGAGCTCGTGAGTATCGTAATTACATCCATTTTTCTGACGTTCCTTCGCTACGGTATATTCGTGTTTCCAGTTCGTTCCATTTTCTCCAGAATTGCTTGTTTTCTCTTAAATTCATGAATGCTATTTCTGGTCTATCGCGTTTAGACGAGTGAGCGTCAGACAGTATACCAGAAATTTCGTATAATTAATTAACCTAATGAATACTTAATGAACAGTTAACGAATACTCGATGACAATAATTCTTCCCTTTCGTTCTCTAGACATAAACGCTCGTACTTTTACGTAGAGACGAGTGGCGCTTGCGATTCTTCCGCGATCGTATCCAAAGACGAATGAAGACGCAGTTGGAGCAGCAACAGTTATTATATTATGCCTATATACAATATACATGCACGCGTGCACAGTCGCTCGTCAAGGTAAAAGAAAGTGTCCGCGATGGCGGAGGTAGTGGGAGAAAGTGACCCAGAGTAGAGGCAGAGAGTAAGCGCCCGTTTTCAGGATCATCGGTCGACGCGTTCTCCGTATTCTCTCTCAGTCCCGCGATCGTCCGTACCTACGACAGCTGCTGCTGCTACTGCTGCAGTATTGCATACGGTATTCATATACGGTATTCGCACAATCGCAATTCGCACAATCGCAATTCGCACATCCTCTTCTAACGTGAGTGAACAAAATAATTAAAAAAAGTTCTATTCGAACGAGACGACGATTTACATTGTTCGGTTGATGTCGATTTTCGTCGTCGCTCGATATAAAACTGCTTTATTGCGTTCTTCAATGTTTATATTTTTCCCTCGTCGGTTCTTTAATATGAAGCAAAGTTCTTGAGCAGGCCAGAGGCAGCGGGCATGGCGGGAACCAGCAATGGCAGCAATGCGTCCTTTTACATGCGCGTACGCGTGTCGGGGCGCTTGTTTAGCAACACCGACTTGGCGAGGCCCGACGACAAACAAAAAAAAAGTCAACCGGACGCTAAATCGTTATTCGTTAACTTTTCCTCGAAACGCGTCCGACGTCGCGAACGATGACGCCGATGAATTTCTCGAAACTATGTAGACGATGTAGAAATAGAAACATTGACTTTGACTTACATGTGCCGTGACACGCGGAATTTCCAGGAGAAAGTCTCGCGCGGGATTCGGGAAGCACCGTATTACTACACCGTATTACTGTATAGACTTGTACATGTGTATGTACATTGTCTATAGCTTATACCTTACGCTAGCATCTACCTGCGCGATGCTAATTTCCACGAGTTCTGCGGGCTGTCTATCTCTATATCTGCGATTAGCATATTCGACTGCGATTAGCATATTCGACTGCGATTAGCGTACTCGAGGAAGAAAAAGAAGCGATATCTGTTCTCTTTCTTTCCAGAGAATCCGTCACGCAGCCATGTCAAAAATACTCGGCGTTATTCTTTTAGCCGTGGCGGCTATCATCGGTCCCGCTACAGCTAGGCATGGTAATAACAACGACGATCGAGGTCGCTCAGATCGTTAACTTTGCTCCAACTGTAACGGCTCGAACTTTTGTCAAATAATAAACTAAACGTCTTTTAAGCTCGGCAAAGTTCGTGGAACGAGACGATCGGCAATTTACCGAGAAGCAAGTCGATCGGACCGTGGAGTGAAATCTTCGAGGATTGGGTCATATCCGATACCGAAAATGCCAATGCAAGAGGATCTCGAGTAATGAAGCTTGGGGATACTGCGTTAAAAGTTACAGCGAACAAAGTGTCGCCACCTAACAAACGCGATGTCTCCGAAACCGATCTCTATCTTCTAGGTAAGAAACGCGGCGTGCGCAATTTGGAAGAAAAGTAATATTATTCTTATTTCTTTACGGACAGGCGCTATCGAAAAGTTAGTCTACAGGGTAGACTTTATGGAGAAGCGTTTGAAAAGAGCTGAGGAGCTTCTGTACTACGTCATTTCCGGAAACAACAAGTCAAAAGGCACGAACGAAGCTAGAACAATTTATACATTTTATACATTAGTTTGACGTGCGCGATACTTTAATACATGAAAATTGATCCCATTACAGATCCTTGCCCGGACAATTATACTCGGGTTGGTCAGTTCTGTTACCATTTCAGTTCACGAGAGTACGACTGGAAGTCTTCGGCGAGCCTGTGCCGTGGAATGGGCGGCAACTTAGTGGAATTTGAAACGGTCGAGGAGAATCAGGACGTCGTTGCGCTTCTACAGAGCGACAAAAAAGTCAAAAACAAAAGCTACTGGACTGGAGGATTAAATCCGGGACTTTTATGGATATGGGCTGCCAGTGCCAGGCCGGTTCATCATGATACCAAGCAAAATGTAGTTGGCGACGGAAGGTAATCTATACTCTCTATATCTCGTCATCTATATCCTCATCTATATCCTCATCTATATCCTCATCTATATCCTCATCTATAGCGAAGCAAGAAAACAACTCTTTCTCGCTTCTATTTTTATCAACCTTATCATTTTTATTTTACTAAACTCTTTGCTCTGGCTAAATTACAGGTGCTTGAAACTCGAATACAATCCTACATCGAGAATATACTTGTACAAGGGAGAAGATTGTGGATCGAGGCAGAGGTACATTTGTGAACTGTCGAAAGACGATGAATCGGCCAACAAAATTGATCGAATAGCTAAAAATTTATTAATCGATAGCGAGTAATGTTAGCCTAATTAGTCGACGTTATAGTCAATTCTTTTTCTATACGTCGTTATTTATTTTCAGCGATTGTGATCTACCAAAAAAGCAAACTACTCGTAAAACGATCATTGAACTTTCAACTATAAAGGCAAATTAATCTGTATTTATGTCTTTAAACTATTCACTACATATATAGTTGTAAATACATTTTTCATTATCAATATTTTCGAATAGAATTAGAAGTATTTATAAATTAGGATAATGAAATTAAACTTCATTATTTATCTATTATTATATATGCCCATGTGTCCAATCTAGAACTACTTTTGGAGAATAAGTTTCTCTAATAACTACGAACTAAAACGAACGATTCCGTAAATAACTTTAAGTACACTTTCAATTGTTTTCTTTTTTGTTGTTTACAATATTTTTCACGCTTCTATTTCATTCGTGAACTTGAACTTTTGTATTGGCCCGTTTTCGCTTGTTTTCGCTTGTTTTCGCCTGTTTACAATTTACACCAAAACTATATACTACTACTATTGTACACATTTCAAACTATTTTTCGACAATATTACTAATTATTTTCCTAAATTTAGTACTAAAGTGATATATCTGTAAGTTATTGTTTGGTAACTTCACGTAAAGCGACAGCATGACTATTATATAATACTTTGTTAATCTTGACAAATGAATTTGTCGATTGTAATTGGTAGCAATAAATTGCCAGTGTATGATCAACGAATGATTACTGTTTTCCCTTGTTATTCTAATATCAGATCGTACTCTTCTTTTCGTTCTTCAACACTTTACGATAATAGTCTAGTTACATTATAAACTCGCGAATACAGTCCAATTAAGAATAGTGCTTTCGCTTTAAATCGTAGTATCTACTCGGAAGTGGATCGCATGCTTTATAAACCATACCTACTTCAGGAAATGAATTTAGATTGTCCGACTTGATTTATTCATAAACTCCATATTAAAGATGTAGCATGAATAGAATTAAGCATTCATCGATAATTTCTTAATATTGTATACGCAGTATACGCAGTAGACTATTTGTGCTATTAGAGCAAAAGATACTTGTAACAAACGGGATAGCGAACGTACCAGTAATTCAATCATTTGAAGAGAGCGTAGCATATATATATATATATATATATATATAAATTTGCAAAATCATTATGGAATGTTTGTCATAGGAAAATCCACTGCTACGTTTGCAATCCAGCTCATTCGATATAGGTATAACTAACAATGTATGTGTGTATATATATACATATACTTATAATACATATTTCTACATTCACTCTTCGTTACGTTTTCCCGTTGTTTCCTTTTGTTTAGAGAAGCTCTTAGCACCTTGCAATGCCATAACGATACTTCGTCTATTTCCAACAACGTAATCTTTAACGTCTTCAGTGCCAAGAGTCAGTCCGCCTTTTGCTGTAATTTCATGTCGAGCCTGACCGATCTCATTGGGATCGACTCCTCGACAGCAGTTTTCGATTAGAGCGACTCGATAACCAAGTTTTAAAGCGTCTAAACAAGTCGATTTTACGCAGATGTCGTATGCCAAACCACACATGTATATGTCCGTGGCTCCGAGAGTTTTAAGGATTTCCGGAAGTTCCGTTGTGAGGGTTCCGTCGTTGTTGTAAAATACAGAGTAACTGTCCATGTCTGGATCTTGGCCCTTGCGAATCTGAAATGTGCTCTCTTTTCACTGATATTCACTTATTACTATTATTATATTTATTATAAACTTGATGAAAAATGAAAATAAATGTTACTTCAAATAAATAATTTATATGTACATATGTATAATTGTATATCCTGAGTACATCCTCCATAAATAATGAATAATTACCTGTATGGAATCCGGAGCAATGATAAGGTCCTTGTGCAATTGCGCGCCCCAGCTATCGATGACACAATGAACAGGCCATAACTTTTGTTCAAGCTTGGGTTCTAAAAACAAGACTGTATCGAATAGTTTCACCTCTTCTTTTTTTACCTGAAAAAATGGAGCATATATCATATATCATATATCATATATCATACTCCTTGTGTTTTATTCGTGAGGAGCGCAAACACAACTAAATATTTAAATTAAACAATACTTTTGAATTTGGATGAAGTTCTCGCAGTTGTAAATTATCATAAAATCCTATGTGATTTTGGGGATGCCAATCGAGCGAGTAAATCACTTTTTCCCAGGGACATTCTTCGATTAAACGATTTATAGGCTCAACAACGTCTGTACCGTCTTTTAGAGCGAGTGTGCCATCGATAAAATCATTTTGTAGATCCACAATTAAGAAGACATTGACTGGATTTAAAACAACTTTTATCCAATCGTTGAAACAACTGAAAAGACAATTTTTCGACATGTATCATTATCCCATATCTCACAGATACATCGGTCAAAATTTCATCGGTTATTTCCTTCAAATAATTTGACTAGGAATTCGCTAATCTTTTTCGAGATATTGTCGTCGAGATATTGTCGTCGAGATATTGTCGTCGAGATATTGTCGTCGAGATATTGTCGTCGAGATAAGATCGCGAAAAATGTCTATGAGGTCTAAATAGCAAAAAGCTATTAGCAAAAATGTTTTTAAAAATAAAAATATCTTCAAATTGATCGTAGAAAAGGTATATTCTATCCACTGGATGATCTTGAAAAAAATGAGAATGTTTCTTTAAAATTCTTAGAGCTTTTGGTTCTTTGGAAGTTTTTATAAAAATCTTGGTTTTTCGAAAAAGACGAGACTGTGCGAAAAAGTTGACATTCATAACTGGAAAATGATTTGTATTTGTATGAATTGAATTTTAGGACAAGTGAGGTGGCTTTCTTCGCAAAGGATATGTGTCCTATGTATATTCAATAAATATGATTTATTTCTAAACACATACCTTTTCCATTCGTCGGCAGTGAGAATTCCATCGCCGTCAATGTCGAGCGCTTGAAAAATCTCTGGAACTTTGCTTTCACGTTGTTCCACTTCGTCTGCGCCAAAAAGCTCTAGACAAAGTTCTTTGAATTCTTCTAAGACCAGTCCACCGTCTTCGTCTTTGTCGAATTTTTTTAAAACTCCCTCAGCCGTTTGCCAAATGCCACTATCCGAAGCGGTCTCGTTTTCCATGCTGTAGATTGTTCAAACCTGAGATCTAATTGAGAAATGGGACGTCTTCAAATTAATTAATAATACAATGGAGTTGAAGGCAATTCTAAATTCAAAATTAGCATTAGAAAAAAATAATGAATTTCTCGTGTTTTTATTCCGTGTAATTATTCCGACTACTAGAAGAAAACTCGTTTCTTCCTCTTCTGCCTTACGGTGTGAATCTTCAAGTTCCATAATAGTCTCTCAACTCCCTTGAAACTCCCTTGAAACTCCCTTGAAACTACATTGAAACTACATTGAAACTACATATTTCACCCGCGTACGCTAATGAAATATCTATTTTTAAGTAAAAACTTTTTCCGATAAATCAATAATGTAACTATAACTATAACTGCACGAGTCGAAGAATGATCCAAGAGAAAGATTGGATAAGAGGGTGAAAAATCGGGGGAGAAACAATGTGAAAAGAATGGGGAACTAGCCTTACTCACGCGAGCCCTCTTGCCTGCCCAGCTACCACCTGCTGTCGTATCGATGAAACAGACCGACGGAGATGGAAAATCATACGATCCGTGGTAGCTATCGTTGCGCGGCAACTAGACCTTCGGTGTACACCCGAAGTCAACACATAACGCAACCTCGCGGAAATCCAACGTCCTTTCGACTGCGCAGTGTAATTGCCCGTAATAACGATCTCCGTTCGCGCATCCGAACGGAGATCGTTATCTAACAATTATCTAATAAAATCGAACGACTATGTACTGAAAGCAATAGATAGATCTCCATACGTCCATTGTCTGCTGTAGCGATCCGCTCGAACGATTCTGGATGATCTGTCGTTAGATCCGTTTTTCATCACGCCATGCTTTTTGTCGAATATTTTTTCTCTACTTTTTCTCATTTCTTGACAAACTTACTTTCAAGATTCTTCTTTCAAGAATCAAAACACTCCTTCAAATTATACAGACTCTCGGACTAAACAGCCGAATATCTTTGCCTCGCTATTATGTATGCAGTTTTCCTTTTCAGGAGAGAAAAAAAACTACTCCTCACTGAATACGAATTTCGACATTACATTGTCGTCATTCGGTTGAAATATCTGAAACGTATATTTTCGAATTTAAAGATTCTCCTTGAAAAAAACGTGCACAAGCCGTATATCGAACGGTGAGACACAATGAAATTCGTCTATCTGATTATCCGCCCAGGAGAGACATTCAAACTACAATATAAAATGAATAAACGGAATATTTACCGCACTTGCACAAAAGCACGCAGATACAATATTATGCAGTCAGCACTGTCGGCACTGTCACTAGTCTAGAGCAGTGAAGAGCGATGTGCGTCGCTCGGTTGCTTCGCAGTCCGCAACTCCGCGGCGATTGCGGCGAAGAACGATTTGTCGCTGTGCCTGTTCTTCTTAGAAAACTTGCCGACCGAGCAAATACATACACAAATCTATATATATGAGCCATTCTCTGAGAGACTGACCGGTCAAACCCACCAAAACTTTCCTTTTCCTTTAAATATTGTTAATAATCTTTTCTCTAGCACTCTCTATCTATCTTCAAACATTGTTAACATTTTTTTCTTCAAGCTTCTCTAACTTACGGTATGTGTGCAGTCTTGTGTCAAACTGAACATTTTTACCAATGTTCCAATAAATACACCAATGACACTCTTGTAAGTTAATCCAGGTCGAGGATCGATCAAACTAATCGATCACTACACTATTCCATAACGATGAAAGCAAAGTCTTTCGTTACAAGTCAGTTTTGAAAAGGTTCGTTCATGGATATCGAGATGAGAAAATTCTTTTATAAAGGTGTCTACGAAGATAGACCTTCATAGACACTTAGGAATGAAGTTGTATTTCTAGTTAGAAATGTAGCTATCGTATAAGCTATAGTGTAATATGAGTTTCCAAACATTGTTCTACATCTCCAGTGTGAAATATAACACGATTCCCAACTTTAGACCTTAGTAGTCACTTTTTTATCGATAAAAGGCCTCTTCATCCATTTTCTCATCTTTATAGCAGCGATGGAACTTTTCAAAGCTGACCAAAAAGACTTAACAATTAAATAACCTTTGGACGTGTTAAAAATCATTATCGAACCTCCTGCAAACTGAATTTCAACACTTTCATGTCTTAGGAGATTGTCACGATTGTCATGATCCATATCTACATAGGCTTGAAAGCTTTTTATTTGTAAAGTTTAACTTATTTTAATTGATGACAAGTTTCTCTTGTCTTTTTAGCGAGAAATGTTTCCCTGAGAAGTTAGAATTTGTTGTATATTTTGGAATTTTGTGGTAAAAGAAATTGGTAAAAATGGCATCTTTGATATGTCAATACTGTAATTTAGAAAAGCTCGATGAAAAAATGTAATAAAATTCATGTAGGTAGATAGAATGCCAAACGTTGTTATGTATAATCTGTATGCGTATAGCTGTATATCAGCCAGTGACTATCTGTGAGATGTATAGATGTATATATATATATATATATATATATATATATATGTATATATGTGTGTGTATACTCCACAACATACAACGATACAACATACTCCATAAGTCCATAACCATACATGATACATCAATACATGTACATACACATGACATGTTACATGTTACATGTATCAGTATGGAGTATGTCGCTATTGAGTAGTGTCGCTCCTTTATAGTTATAGGTCGTCTATTTTGTCAAAGTGAACAACACCGCTTCGACGTGTTTCTGTGTAGCGAACTATAGCAAATTTGAAGAATATCGCGTGCTCTCGACAATTGCGCGTTATGACGAAAATCGAACGTTTGCACGCGCATACAACTTTGACTATGAACTGGTGTATTTCGATCGGCAATTCGGCATTCGGAGATTCGGATTCGGCGAGCGCTCAACTGTTTGCCGGCCGGCGCGCGCTTCGCGTAATATTTGCGGGAAAGCCGAAAGGGGGGACACGTTAGAGTTTAGACGTTACTTGAGTCTTGAGCTCTTCAGTCACATAGTCACGCTTTTTTCTGCTCTTATACCGTATACTCGCGCAAGGCGCTGTCGTCGCTCATTTTCAATTTACCGCGGGCGCGCTCATTTACGTTTTTCTCCTTATTCAGGCTTATTACATATACAAAGTCATTTTATAAAGACATCAGGTTATAATCTCGCATTATAATAAGAAATATAATCGAAGCAATCGAATTTCATTATAATTGTGCAGGCGCGCACGTGTCTCTGCCGAGATTAGCCATTACAAAATGCTCATGTTCTGTAATAACTTTATCTTAGACGCCAGTTTTTCGCATGTTGAAGCAATGCCAATCTAAATTTATTATCTCGCAGGAAAAGAAACCTCTTATGCAATATAAATAATATCGTAAGCAAAGCCAATATAAGTATACCGGCGGTTTAAAACAGTATTTCTTTAGTGATGTGAACATTTTCGAAAAAATATATAAAAGGACCCTTTGTCTGCAAAGGTTTTCAGTTACCGCCTATTAAACGAAATTTAATGCTCACATTTTTTTCTAAGCCTCCACTGTAAGCCGCAGCTCATTTGTTGCGCCTTTCTCGGTCCAATGAACAAGTTTTAAGCACATAGCCAGACCGATGACCGTGTCCGTATGGGAAAGAATAAGTCGAGGAAAAAGCCATCAATTCGCCTGAACATTTTTATCTCCAAGTTTTCAAGAAAATAATTTACGTCAACTCTTGAAAAGCAATACGACTATTGGACTATTACACAAAGACTCGTTTGAAAAAAAGCATTCGGTGCGGAAGGGCCAAATCATGAATCACGTTCCACGCCCAAATACGTCTCTTCTTTCAAAGTGTATGCAAGACACGCTCGATTGAATTTGAATACCCGGAAGAGTTTTCGACCCTCCCGTTATAGTTTCTGCTAATTACCTAACAATCAAATGACTGTCAAAAATGTTTTTAATAGACACATATATGTCTACGGAATTACCTAACTCTTATACATTTGTCAACTTTAATTATTCTACTCGTTAACGAGTAAATGTTATGTACTGGCTTATTATTCAACTTCGATGATTATTAAGTCAATTATTTACATAGTGACGTAAAAAACAACATACTTTATTGGTAAATTTTTACATGACTTTCTTATTCTGTGATAATCTTTTCTCTCGTTGCTTTATAAACGCATACACACACACACACACACACACACACAACACGCGTATATGACTAAAGTAATCTACGTCTTCTTACATATCAGTTCTTAAAATTCACTTATGACATTGTTTATATTTCTTACTTTTTTCCTTCTAAGTCAATAGTAAATACTAATTTACATACATACATACTTCGCATATATGATAATAACGACTTTTTTCATTGGTATAACTATCAACAGTTCTCTAAGAAGATTCTTCACTTTTATACATTTATTTGTACGCTTTTTTCACTTACTATAATCATTACATTTCCATTATATACATTAGCCTTTTTTAAATTGAAAGAAATAATGGTTAAATGATTATATATAAAACAAAATAAATTTTTTTCTATTTAGAAAACTTGGTTCACTTATGCTTAATGTGGATTTGAAATTTTTTTTAAAAATGTTCCATAAAAAAAGAAAAAAAATCATTCAATGGATACGTTTTGAACAGATGTTAATATTTTAACTATGTTTCTAAATAATAATTTTTTTAAATAATCAAAAAAAATAATCTTGATTTCAAGCGCGATCTGCGCTACCTCTCTGAATTTCTAGTCATTTACTGAGGATTATCATTTTTCATAATGTAATATCTATCATTTAGTACTAAGCAAATTTTGGTTAATCATCACATTAAATATCTCTAGACAACCTTGGTGGATTATATTAATTTTTGTGCTGCACATATTTTTTGAATATTATTTACTTTTTGAACTTGAATCGTTATCCTCTTGTAATGATGATATTTTTATAAAAAACCAAGATAGAAATTATATAAATATTAATTTTTATCTAACCATTTAGATGGTACATCAATTACCATTTTCCAATGTCTTTGAAAGTTCTTCTCGTTGACTGTTAATTTCTCTCACAATATCTCCAAGAAAAGGATCTACAATTTTTTCTTGCGTGTTGGTAAAAAACTCTTGCAACTGTCCTGGGCTATTATCACGTTTTTCATACTCGAATGCTTGCATTAATAAATCAATTCTATCCAAATCTTTTACATAACGAGCTTCGGCAGACTCTTGTTTTTCATATTCCTGAAAAATTGAAGAATTTAAATTTTTAATATTAAAATGTTTTTATTTATTTGTGACAAGAAAATATGAAAAGTAATTATTAGCATTATTGGTATATAGACGCGTTATCCGAATTTTCGGTGAAAGTTACTTACTTTAAACAATTTTAACATTTCAACTCCCCTGTCGCCAAGATTTTTACAAATTTTTTCCATTGCTTCATCTTCCATCCTATGCTTATCTTCGACTGAAACACCACAGTGTGGGGTAATATCTCCTACAATGCACTCAGCTAAATCATGAACTAGTGCCATCTCGATCATTCTAAAAATTTCAAATGATTTCTTTAAATGTTTAAAGGGTTTTTTTCAAATGAAAACATTGCTTATTTTAACAATTCATTAAACTACACGACGATTCAAATAATCTTAAAATGTACTATGTTGAAACTTACTTTGATTTATCTAAATTTTCTTTAGGGTCTACCAGAAATGACAACATGGCCATTCTGTACATATGTCCTGAAATCGTTTCAGGGTCAGGAACATTTCTGATCACCCAACCTGTCCTTTTCAGATGCTGAAATAAAAGATAATAGGCAAGCGTTAGTAATCAGGAAGTAAAGGAAAATATAGCAGGTTTATTGTACCGAGTGCGTCTAGTTTGAAGAAAAAAGAGATTAGGAAGCCTTTATCTTTGTTTTAGGATAAAGCTATGAAAATGTGATAATACGTGAAAACTGCGAAAAAAGCGAAAAAAGCGAAAAAAGCGAAAAAAGCGAGAAAAGCGAAAAAGACAGCTGATACGAAGGCAGTGGATATTTATTTGAATGAAATTGCGCAAGTTTGACGCGTTAAGCAATGGAAAAGACAATTGTGAAAGTCTAGAGCTGTATTAAGCAAGCGTCACGAAGATTCTAATTCTGAGAAAAAAAATGACGTTCACGAAATTTACAGTTAGCCACAGTTCCACAGTTCCACAATTTCGAGTTCGATATTTTTTTCTTATTCAACAGTGCTATTTATTAAATGCTGTTTACCTTTAATCGACCAATAAGTTCCATGAAGTCCATCATCTTTTTCACATCCATTTTCGAGTTCATAATTTGAAAATCTTGAGAAACAGTTCGACCTGACTGCCGACGTCTACTCTCGAAGACAAGTGAGGAGTTCGGGAATTATGAGGAAAGGAAATAAAGGAAAGTCAACAACAGACTAGTTCGACGAACGCTTGAACACCAACTGCGCTTTGCTGTAAAGCCTATAGCTACCGCCGATTTGTGAGCAGCACTGCTGCAGGAGTGAATCAGTGTGAATCCAGTGTGCACATCTGGCAGTTCTGGCACTCTCGAGCGTATCCCATATCACACCAGAGATGGCGCTCCAACTCGTTTTCTCCCCTGTCAATGACTGTCTCGAATTAATATTTATTCAAACGATTCATAATTCTATGTTAAACTATGTAGGTGGAGAGAAAAAATCTAGCAACAGGAAAATAACATTAAAAATTCATTATATTTATTAAAACTATGTACAAAGCTCAATAGCTGGAAAAACATTATTTTTAACCAAACAATGATTTAAGGAAATCTGTTCTATCTCCATTGTCAAGTTCATTCTTTTTCCTTCGAATTTCCATATCTGTCTCTCGTTGTTTAATTTCTGGCATCACAAACTTGGAAGATTCACCTTGTTCTGCTCGTGTTTTCAATTTCTTGCTTCTATCCACATTGTAAGAGAAGAAGTTCACTTCTCTCTTTGCCTGTGCAATTTCAGCTCTTAATCTTTGTTTGTGAACTGCTCTTTCATAAGCTAATCTTTCACTCAGATGTGTCCATTTGAACCTGCAAGATCATTAATTTATCCATTGCATTTCATTCAATGTTTATAATCGATTTTTCAACAATACAGTTAAAAATACACTTAATAACTATTGTACCTCGGTAAATATTTTATATTCCATATAACATCGTAAAATTTGCTTTTTTTCCTTGTGGAAATTTGTGCATTATTCAAAGTAGCAGCAACAAATTTGGCTGCTTTTTTGCTCTCAAATTCAATCCATCCTTCGGTAAAATGCTTAGCTGGAGTTTTTCTTCTTTTCTTTTTTACTTTCTTCTTGTCTTCTAATTCTGAAAAATAATATTAATAATAATATTAATAATAATATTAATAATAATATTAAAAATAATATTAAAAATAATATTCAAGGTTAGACTTATATTTGAGGTTATATAAATTAAAATTAAAATTCATGTACTACTACCATTATCAGCAAGTTGAAGATATACACGACCAACCTCTCCGTAAGCGGAAAATATTTCACGAATTTTCGTAACATTCATAAATTGTGGTATTGTTGACAAGTAAATAATGCCTCTTTTTTTCTTCTTCTCTGACTTCACTGAGATCAGTTTCTTTAAATCCTTTTCTTCCTCGCTTTCATCCGTGTTCTGCTCTTCTTCAGCTTCATCATTCTCTTCACTTTCTATGTTTTCTTTCGTAGAATCTTGATCGTTTTCATTTGTCGATTTAGCTGCTCCACGTTTTTTCGACATTTTTCAATATCGTACGAGATGATCGTATCAGATGATCATCGGATGCGTATATACTCTCGAGTACTGGTAGTACTACCAACAGTACTACTCTACTAAACGCGCAGTCTAGCTCTAGACTCTAGAGATCGATATATATAATATATATTTAGAGCATCGAATCAGTACATTTAAGTTTTGTATGTTGGCTATTTTGATATTTCTAACCTATACACCGAACTTATACACACGGGGATTACAATCATATTTATATCTCATCACGTGCATATTATAAATATGCCTAGTGAATTAATATTCAATTAAAGTTGTAACTTTTCTATAGAATAGCCTTTTCTCTATTCAAAAGTTCATGATAAAACTACAAGTGAGACGATTTACAGGAATTTCGAAAAAGTAAAGTTCCAAGTTTAAAGAAATGACTATATCTCTAGATAGTCGTTAATAAAAGAACAATTTCTTATGCTTTAAATGAACTCCAAAGTTATTTATTAATACATCATTTATTATAAATAGTTTGTTTTTTAATGTTTTTAGAGCAAATGAATGTTAATATGTCCACAACATTTGTACACTCTGTAAAAGTTCCAAGAATTTACAAACAGTGTGCAAACACCGTGAAGAAAGTTTTGGTCGATGGTGCAAGTTTCAAATCTTTGGTTTTCAAGCCCAATCACCCTGTGAGTTATTGATCCTAACAATTCTATAATAATTATTCTAATTTGTACACAAATATTGCCGGTAATATATATTAATATAATATTGTAACATAGAATGTCCAAGGGATCTACGCATTGGTGTCAGAGACTTTGCATCATTGCAAAGAATTGCAATCGATAATAGATCAGACTAAAATTCTTATTGAAAACCCTCGCTTTGATCCATGGTTGGCCAGAGTTCTGATAACAGAACTGTTATGGGGCAAGAAAGTTATAAAATCGGAAGCTAAACCTGTATTGACTGTTCTAAATTATAAAGAAAAATTACAGCAAGCATTAGTGCAAAATCCCGATGCTGCTGTAGATCCCTGTGGCAAGAAAAAAGGTAATTTTGAAAATATCTTTCTTTATTTTACAGATAGAGAGCTCTCGTTAAATCCAATGGTTTTAATCATTCGTAACAACAGAATACAATCAAGAAGACATTATAGAATAAAAAATTTCCTATCTTACGTCGTGCCTAAGAATAGAAAGTTATTAGTCACGGAAAAAGAAAAAGAATCATCGTTCATTATGTCGAGAATCGCAGAAGTTACAGGCTCTTTTTTTCTCTATAGTTTAGCTATGTTTACATTGCCATTCGTGGCTTTTTTTGCTGTAAGGCATATAATGATAACAGAATTTAACACTGATATGTTTGCAACCAACTGTATATCTGTAATAGCGTCAGTTATTGTTGTTAATACAATCATAGGTGTTTATATTTACAAAGCTTTGCACGAACCCGACGAGCCAACCGACGAATCTTCAAAATCAACCGACATTTCTGATTCTACTGAAGAAATAAATAAAAAAACTGAATAGATTCGGCAATTTCAAGAAATAATCAAACAATTGTGGCTTAAGCATGCATTTTCTATGGATCTGTTTCTATTAATTCATTAATTTTAAGTCGTTTATATTAATAAACTTTTCTTTATATGTAACAAATTTTTTATTTTTATAACAATATCTTCTAGTGAAATTACCTCGATATGTGCGTGTCAATACATTGTTAACGAGTGTGGATGAAACATTAATGGCATTTATTGAAGATGGGTGGAGGCTTTTACCTCGAAGCGACAGTTATGCCTCCCATTTGAAGATTGTATCGAACATGTGGTACGATGAATTCATTCAAGATTTTCACATACAGGAAGTGTTAATTTTTCCATCCGGTACTAAATTTCATGATCATCCGGGATATCTAAATGGAAAACTATTGCTGCAAGATAAGGTATTATATAATAAAATGTAATAAAATTATTTAAACAATTTTTATTTACTGATTACACCAATATACAAACATAGGCCAGTTGTCTTTCGGCATTCCTATTAAATCCAAAATCTAATTCTGAAATCATGGATATGTGTTCTGCTCCTGGAATGAAAACAACTCATCTAGCATCAATAATTAACAATCAAGGGTAACTATAATAATATGAATTCATGTGAAATGAGCATCATAAATGTAGATAAAAAATGATAAAATAAAAATTTTTCAACAGGAAAATATATGCCATTGAACTAAATGAAAATAGGTACAAAACTTTGTGCGATTTTGTTCAACATACTAATGCACTCTGCGTAGAAACAATTCAAGCTGATGCCTTAAAAGTACCTTCAACACAGTATCCAGATATAGAGTATATTTTAGTCGACCCTAGTTGTTCAGGTTCCGGAATGGTCGATAGAATCGAAATCAGAAGAGAAGATCCATCTAATCTACAGAATAGACTGCGTAAACTACAATCACTACAGTCCATGATTCTTAGCCATGCGCTTCTTAACTTTCCAAACGTCAAAAGAGTTGTGTATAGTACATGTTCAATTTATCCAGAAGAAAACGAATGTGTTGTAGATGAAGTAATGAATAAATTTGGTAATATGTATACGCTTGTCGATGTTAAAAATGCATTGAAAGATGAGTGGCTTAGTTTCGGATCAGTGGAATATAGTCGTTATGGTGACAAATGTCTTTATGCACTGCCAAGCGTTGATCACTGTAGTGGCTTTTTCTTAGCAATATTTGAAAGAAATCCAATGTCTTGGAGATCCGAAGTTAATCGTAATGAAATAAACGATGTTACATTCAGTAGCTCAAGCAAAGCAAAGAAACGAAAAATGGATGATATCGAAACTGACGATTTGTCCAATGAATATAATAATCCAGAAGTTGGGAATGACGAATCAGAAGAAATGAAAGGAACGCACGAAGTTCGATTAAAAAAGAATAGTAAGCAGAGGGAAGAATCACGAGAAAATGAGGAAGTCGAAACAGTGGAATTAATTAAAAAAAAGAAGAAGAAGAAAAAGAAAGATTACGAATCTGAGAGGGAAACGGTTCTTCTTAAATCAGAAGAAATTCTAGACGTACATGAAATTCCGATAAAGAAAGGGAAGACAAAATATCGAAGTGTCGGTGGAAATGAAATTGAAGCTCATCTCGAGGATCAGTTGACGCATAATATGATTTGTAATTCAGGAGAAAATGCAGAATCTCAAGAAATCCAAACAGGAAAGAAGAAAAAGAAAAAATCGAAAGATAAAGAAATTGACGAAATATCAGATAAAAAAATCAATGAATCAAATGAAGTTAAATCAAAAAAGCGAAAAAGGAACGAAGCAACAAAAGATGACGAGCATCCAACGTATGAAGCATTAAACGAAATTATTGAGAAAAAAGAAAATTACGATGGCTTTAGTGAATCATCGAAAAAAGAGAAGAAGAAAAACAGGAAAGACAGGAAACACGAGGTGGTGACGTAGTAACGGAAGAACAATGATACCAAGGAATAAAAAAAATATCATTAATCATTCTTAAAAAAATGCATACTTTATTTCGTGATAAAGCACGAAACAGGCCACTGCGCCGTTGCCCTAATACGTATCGTGCAAGCGCAAGGTTGTGTGTATGAACTCCGTAATATTCCCGCATAATAATATCGTAGCCTCTCGCCTTTCTTTCTTTTTTTTTAATATCGGGCTTATCGCGACTCAGTAATGCACGCGACTCTCTCCCTCTCTCTTTCTCACTCACTCACTCTCTTTTGAGAAAACCTACGATCTTTTTTTTTCTTACACATCTACGAAAATCCTTGGGCTGATATTCAACTTCTAAGTATTTCGTTGCTACTCTGAGTGAGAAATATTTTTAGGATCCCAATATTAATGCTTTTAACTCGTGGGCAAATGCGATTTTATTCATGTAAAAGAAGTAAAAAATGTTTGCTTACATTCGTTAATGATCATTAATGTGTTAAGTCGTAAAATGATTTATTACAATGTAATTTATGAATAATGTAAGTTCGTAATAGAGTTTAGAAGAGAAGTTTATATGCACAAACTTGTTGTTATATGACAGATATGGGGTCTATCTATCAAAGTTATTCTGTAATTTTACAAATATATATAAACATTTGCATATTTTCAATTGTTATTTTGTCAATACCCGCAAAAGATATTTATGGAATGAAATTTTAAGTTTTTTCATCTCCGAAAAGTTATTGGTATTATTATTATTATTATTATTCTAGTGTGATGTTATTACATATAAATTTTTATTATTATTAACCCTATAAAGAGAAGATGACCAAAAAAAAAACTTAACTTTAATTTTACTATTCAGATATATTTTCGTATAATAAATTAATTTGGTTTGTCGAATAGTTTGATGAATAAAATCTACGAAGCATTATTTGTGTAAATGGATTTTAATAAAGATTTTCTTACGAAAACAGATAATACGGAGACTTAACTGCCTATTCACAAATGGAATACTCAATTTATGAATATGAAATTAATTTAATTTTCTATCCGGCCTTAACAATAACAAGACTTAACAGAGTCAGTTGTGCTCCTTTTACGGTACTGCATTTATGGTAATTTTAGTAAAATTACGTCAATTAATATTATTGGAAATTTCGAAATATTGTCGCGTGTTTGAGCAATAGCAGTAAATCCCATTGAATGTTAATATATGTGTGTGTGTGTGTGTGTGTGTGTGTGTGTGTGTGTGTGTGTGTGTGTGTGTGTATACGAGCATGTACACGAGCATAGAGACACGCAAATGTACGTAAATGTCAGACGAATTGTATGCATTTTTCCACGATAAGCGATACTAAATACACAAAGCACGTACTGACAATTCAAATAAATTATATTGACAGTAGATAACGCATCATCTTCCTTTTTCTTATACGTAACCTGAGGTTAAGGATTAAGAGTAGTATAGATCTTCGATCTGGCAACATTCAGACATTCAGAGGAGTTTCATTATAATTATATAGAAGAGGGGCATTTTTGACGTATACGGAAAGAAAAATTGTTAAAATGAAATAAAATTGGTTTAACTCCGATAAAGATTTTTCGTTATAGTCCTAAGAAAATGTTGACTTCAATCTAATAATTCTATTAATGATAAGTATGGAAAGTAATGCGAGATTTATAGAAATATTTTTTTCTTTTAAAAAACGGAAACAGTAAGTAAATAATAACAGCATTAATTCCGGACAGTAATGAATGATAAGCGAAATTTGCAGAGCTTATTGTAATCGAAGTAGAATATCGTCTCAATAGAAGACGATATAAAATTGTCTCTGAAAGCACTTTCAGACGAAAGCTTTGACCGAAAGCTTCGAGGGAGAGCTTGAGACGTTCTTCGATCGAGCAGCCATTATCCGCACTCTACTTCCGGAAGTCAAGCATCCACGCACGCGACGCTACTGCAGCCAATCGTCGTGCTTCCAGCGAGCTTCCAGCGAGCTTCCAGCGAACTTGCGGCTGTACCGCGATCGCGATCGAGATACAGCTCGCAGCTTACGAATTAAATGCAACGACGCCGAGGCTGAGACTGGCCCTCAAGCGGATGTTTACTGCTCTAACTAAAGTTAACGAAAGTTTCGCAACGTAAGCAAAATGAAGAATTAATTACATAACTATTATTATTATTATTATGATTATTATTATTATTAGCCGCACTAAAACGCAAGAATTTGAAAATAAAATCTTTGAAAATAAAACGTATATTTTTGAAAGTAAATAAATGTTATTCTCTGCCACATGTATTATGTACAATATGTACGTGTATATAAGTGCATAAATATGCCTATGTATATTTATGCACTTATATACATACACAACTGCGAGAACAAGTGCTGGTCTGCTGGAGTCGCTATGGGGGATGGAATGGGGAGAAAAATGATCTTATCATTTGAGAGGGAAATTCGTTTGTTTTTCTAGTCGAAAGACAAGTGTATGGTAGGAGAGCTATGAGCCGTGAGCCGTGAGCCGTGAGCCGTGAGCCGTGAGCCGTGAGCCGTGAGTATTATATATGCGCGTATACGCAGTTACGCGCCGTTATAGTCTCTCTCGGCTTTCTCGTTACGACACTGTCCAAGTCATCGTTCCTATCGGTTCCCTCATCATCGAGAGAGCCTTTTGCTACGTACATTATATAGCTGCAGGTCTATTAAATATTTAACGATGCCAAAGCAATTCTTCTCTAAGAATAAAATGCATACATATAAGAAGGTGAGTTATAAAAAAGGGGGGGCAAAAGTTGGGCTGTTGTATTATATCGGATTTCGCGCAACAAGTTCGTTGCCGGCCTGGCGGTGCTGGCGGCGCTGCCGGCGCTCTGGCCATCGACGGTTCACTGACACCGCCGCCGGGACGGCCGGGGTAGCAGCCACTCGTCGTCCGGACGGCAGCGCCGAAGGACACGCGCTTCCAGTCACTAGCAGTGCGTGTATTATGCAAGACCCTCGCTTCGACAGTGTCAAACGTTTCTTCGCACAAGACAAAGGAAATACCGTCATGGTCATCTCGCTGTTATTCCTGCTTCTTATCACGGTTAAGGCCGCGCAGATCTTCGGCAAATATATCCTCAGCGATCGCAACCTCTACTTCTTCATCTGAGATCTAAACACATCTCTTGTACAAAACTATCTCTCTCTCTCTCCCTCCCTCCCGTCTTCTGTCACTCGTTTTTCATCTACTCTTCGCAGTAATCGCAGTGCGCCGCTCTTTGTGTTTCTGTATACATATACGCATACATATACGCATACATATACGCATACATATACGCATATACGTTGACGTATACGTACATATATGCGCCCAGTGTGTTTACGTGCGCTCGAGTCTGCGCCAAATTTCTCAGGATCACGCGAGATAAGTTGCAAGATCAATCGTGTGCAAGCGTACGTGCGCCTACTACAGTGGCTTTCGTCGCTAAATCGGACTTCAGTCGGTTTTGCGCTTTGATAACGGCTAGTTCCACATCAGCGAGGAGTCTTGAACAGTGAAATCATCGAAATCGTTATTTTCACCGCTACTACTTGTTAGCTATTAGACGAGCTCTACGAACGCGTGCTTCTTCGCGATCGTCGACAAGTTCTTCGTGAAGCGATGATCTTTTCTGGGAGGGAAGACCCGCAGCAGCGCGTTGCATAGTGCATACCTGCAGGTAACGGCAATTTTTACACGCAGCGTCGATCCGATTTTTTCACGCTTTTCGCGCACTCGTTGCTTTACCATTCTCTCTCCGCGCAGGCTCGCACAATTATTACTACGCAAGCTTCGGTCTAAACGTTATGGCAAATAATTAACTGATAAAATATAATTTTCAAATGTTATTTTTTTAATCGCGGGAGCCAAAGTCTAAGTGAACAAGGGATGGATAGATTTATCAGAGACATTTAACGAGTGTGTTATGTGTGTTTTAGTGCGTGCGTGCGTGCGTGCGCGCGTGCGCGCGTGAGATGTGACATAAAACGAATACTGATTTACGAGCAGATACCAAACTATGCTAAATACAAGCCAGTCTCTTGTATCTAAGCTTCGTAACGTTGCTTCCTAACAAAACTGACATTTGACGGAAATCATTTTTCACCCAAGCTTTATTGCAAATTGTTTTTTTATATTCGTTTAAAGAGGCGCTAAAATAAATACACCATTGAAATACACCAAGAGCGCCGGCGGCGAGTATAGACTTTGAGCTGGCGCTCGAATCGAATACCGCGTAGCCAAAGTGACGTTTTACGCTGTAATATAGCATATCGCGAAAGAAAGGAAAAATATGTAAGGTTCGGTGCGCGATAGGCGATATGACCATATGATAGGACCAATAGGTCGATTATACGTTTACTTCTGCAACCGAGAGCTTTATGCAAATTTGCAAAGCGCTCGCGCTAAACGATTCGGAGAATTTGAACATAGCTTAGAGTGAACGAAATCGCCCTTCTCTTACAGAATCGATTTCATCAACCAACGTATCTCCTCTTATTTCTTTCATATTCACTACTCATCCGAATATCTTTTCATTCCAATGAGTATGTTACATATATCATCGCGTAGCATCGTTCAACATTGTACATTCAATAGCAACAATTTCGTTCACTCTAAGCTATGTATATCACAGGCGAGGACGGGCGAAAAGTTCAGACTGCTCGCGAGTCTAATCCTTGAGCTTTCACCAATACAATGTTTCGGCGATTCGATTTCACTTCCTGTTCTCGATTCATCGACTAATACAAACCGATAAGAATACATTTTTTTCTTTTCCTACAAAGATGTATAATTTAACAATTTTCATGTAAAACTTATCTCCATCTCTCCTCGGTGCACTTCGTGACGAACATAATCTTGACGTATTTTTTTCCTACTTCTATGCGTTACCTTCGAATATATTAAATTATATACTGAAATGAGAAAAAGCGATAAAGCTAAATCATTAAAAGCTCTTTCACCTCGTTCTTCTAGTCCACAATCTTCTTTGAAACTTTGAAACTTTTTTCACATTTATCATAAGCAGAGCATATGACAAGCTTTTTTAAATCGATTTTCAATCTTAATTCAT
The DNA here is from genome assembly GCA_018906985.1 of Apocrypta bakeri. Lineage (NCBI taxonomy): Eukaryota > Metazoa > Arthropoda > Insecta > Hymenoptera > Pteromalidae > Apocrypta > Apocrypta bakeri. The sequence continues at coordinate 66,199 of JACCIA010000004.1, forward strand.
TGTTATTATTATTATTATTATTATTATTATTATTGATTTATCGCTGTTTTATTCCGTGAATCTCAAGTATGCCTACGCAATTTTCATGTACAGAAGGGTACTAAACGTTCGCGTTCACGACGTATCGATAATTTTAAGGCAAATGCAATTTACATATGCTTAAGAAATAACGACTTCTTTTGTTTATTAACATTTCCACAATGCTTTTTCATAAAGTAGGTTAGAATTGTTAAAATTTTTGCGGGAAGCTTTAATTAAAAAAGAAAATCGCGCTTTTCTTTAGAATTCGATTAACCAGATTTCCTTTTACTTTTACTGGACTTTTTCAGAGATAATAAAAAACCCAAGGCAAAAAGTACGCCAAGGAGAGAAAACCCGTTGAGATGTCTGAAAAAAGAAGCGTTTACTTCGCGATCGAAAGACTAAGCTGTCGAATGAGGAAGAAGAGATGCAGTCTTGCAGTCTCGCAGGCTTGCTGATGACGATGATGGCTTCTTGAAGTAACTAGTTAGAGTTTCCTGGAGTTTCCTACTCACAAACGTAGGTAAGACGAAGAAAAATAGCTGGAATCTCATTGAACGTTCGGAAGAAATCGTGAAAAACGGCGAGCGAAAATCCAAAGAACGTCGACGCGTCGGCGACGGCCGCAAAGGAGGAGATTAATATGCTCGCAGCTGAAAACGGCTCGTCCCGTGCAGAAAATAATAAGAACAGCGCTCTAGCTTCGACGCAACAAACGCCACAGTCCGAAGTAGAGGCGAAGAAGCTTATGCCGGCGGCCGACGGAATGACGAGTACGCAGCAAGTGGCTGCAGTCGTGGCTGCAGTCGTGGCTTCGCCCAAGCGGCAGCCCAACAACAGTAACGGCCGAGCTGTACAACCGAGCAACGGCCAGCAGTTGTCTCCTGCTATGCAGCGGAAGCTGCTGCCGCCGCCCCCGCCGCCGAGTGCTAATCGCGATCAAGACCGACGTGAAAATTTCCAGGTGAACTTCAATTTTCCTCTTTATACGCTTATTTATTGCCTTATCGTTCATTTGCCCTTTCAATATTTCTTTCAAAAAGCTCCTTTTTTTTCATCTCAACTCTTTCGAGTCAACGAGTATGCCAAACTTTTTTCCACCATTTATATGGATTACTACCGACGTTACTATTTTTATCTTCATAATATCTTCATAATACTACTATCTTGACGGATAAATATTTAAAGAACGAGTTAGTTAAGTAAGTTAACTCTATTTTCTTTGCATATGCATGCCTTATCGATCACGAGTGACTAATACAAATTTTACATACTGCATTTTACTGACTAACCGATTACAATCTCTACATGTTATATCTGAGAATCTATTTTAGTTAAAAAACAAATTATTCATACCGAAAGATTCAGTCTCTTCGTACGTTTGTGATCGAGGGTGTTGACGAGAGCTTCATTACGATACTATCTGCCTTCTTATCGTTTACAATCGTTCCGATAGGAAGCACTGCATCGAGCATAAGTAGATAACGACGGGCATTGGTCAGACGAGGGCTGCAATATATACTTATTATATTGGAGTACCATTTCAGAGTTGGCAAAAATAACTTTCATTACTGCGTGATTTCATTCAAATAATCGTACTGTCCCATCAATGTTTTTTTAACCAGAAATATTCTTTTTTTTTATTCTTTAAAGCAAATAATTTGACTTGATTATTATTTGTCTTTAATTAAGATAGGCCATGCAGTAAGTATATCTCGAGCGTTAGTGGCGCAAGAAGTCTGATCGGTCGATCAATAAATCAACGAATCAATGAACGTATAAGTAAAAATATAAAAGTCAAAATCATTTGCCTCCATACAGGAATCTTCAAAGAGCGCAGTCGCGGATTCTTCGAAGGCAGTAAGCGTCGCCATCTCTTCGACGCGTTCGAAATCTACTTTACCGGATGGCGACCAGCTACAGCAAGGAGCTCAACTGCACGTCCCGAGCTTCGGCGGCTTGCCGCACTCGGGCATGGACGACGACGACGAGGATGGAGACTTGGAAGACGAAGAAGAAGAAGAAGAAGAAGAAGAGGAGGAGGAGGAGGAGGACGACAACGAGGTGGCGGTGGCCATGGGGCTGGAGGGGAAGGAACAGCAGCAGCAGCAGCAGCAGCAGCACCAGCAGCAGCACCAGCAGCAGCAGACCACGCAGCAAACTAATGGAGGGGGTAGACGAGGAATGGAGGGGACGGCCGGGCTCGCCGGTATGGGCGGTTACTGGAGCATGAGGCAGAGCAGACCCTCCAGTCCCCGCATGCCGCCCCCGGAGCAGGAGCAGGCGACTACCTGCAGGCCCAGGAGTCGACACGAGCAGCAGGTGTTACAACCCGTACCAGGTGTTACCCAACAGACGACGAGCCAGCAGGTCACCGTCCACCACCAACCACCCTCGAGGTATAATAATCTTGGCTACTGGAGGGCGCGCAGGGTCACCTTCTACAGGAATGGCGATCCCTACTTCCCCGGTGTCGAATTCAGGTACCTACAACACATTAGCACTATGTACACTTTTTTTATTAACGAACTCTAGTAATTTGAAAAATCGATCTGCCAATCGCGAGTTCGCATTCTTACACGTACACCAAGAGTGCGAGTGAAATACGGGTCATTCGGAGGGCCGTTCCGACTTATGATTTCATCTCGCGTCTTCGTAAAAATCAATAACAATAGAGCGTGAAGTAGAAGTGATAACCGTGATAAACGCGCCTACACGAGAGACGCTATTTTCGTTTTTTTATATTTATTTCTTATATACAAGCGTAAACTCTTTAAAATAATGACAGATTCAAGCCGGGTCGAGATATCGGCTCATTGGAGGCGTTACTCGATCGGCTCTCGTTGCGATTGGATTTGCCACGGGGTGCGCGGCACATCTTCTCCATGGATGGCGATCGCAAACTCAATCTCGACGAACTCGAGGATGGCGCGTCCTACGTCGTTTCCAGCTACAAGACTTTCAAGGTAAGTAACTCCACTCCTCTCGATACGTTTTCAAGCGATGCATACATAGGTATGTGTGTCTGTGTATGTCTATGTGGAGAGAAAGAGAGAAAGAGAGAGAGAGAGAGAGAGAGAGAGAGAGTGGGCAGTGCGCACGAACACGCATGGATTGTTTGTCAAGGGAGGGAGAGAACTGCTACAGCAACTGGGTCAGTGGGATTGTTGCTTTGTGACCGTTTTTCTACTCTAAATCGGCAAGGTCGAGTCTATGAAATATCCAATAGTCAAATAGTCGCTTTACGAATTTTAACGGAATTTTTCGAACACAGAAATGATGATTGAACACAGATTGAGATTTGATTTATTTCAACACAGAAGTCCCGTCAGCCGTTGGTCAACAGTCGAAAATATCCATATCAATTTTTTTTTAAACGAGACTCACAGTCAAAGCGAATTCAAATATAACGCTGAATTTCACCAATATTTGCCGCAATATCCACCACAAAATTCAGAATAAAAAGGATATCATATACAGGTATCTCGTTATTCAATATGTTTCAAATAATCTGCGATGGCCCTGACAACATATGTCAAATTCGTGCTCAGTTCTTTTTCTTTGATAAACAACTTAGATACACTCTAATAGAGATAATCTTGTAGAGGAAATATACGAACAATGATAATGAAATTCCTGCAATATTTCCCTCTGAAGAAATCAAGGCCCCACATAAGCGTATCGAAAGCGTGCATTAGGGAAGAAGAAAGTAAGTCAATAACGGTGGAGAGACCTACGGAATATCAACGACCAAGACAGAGGGAGCGAGGGTGACCGGCTCAGTTGCGTGTATCTGGCCCAGATCAGTTGCACGCAACGTCCTCGGTACACACAGTCCAGAGCGCGCTACTCTCCTTCTCTTCTTCTTTTCAAAAGAGAATGTTTTTTTTGTTTGTTTTTTTTGTTATTATACCTAACGTGCATTATTAATATTAAAATTAATATTATTGCAAATGCAATCAATTTGTTTCTCTCGTTATCTACCCCTGAGATACGATAATCTTCGTAATTTCGATCGTATGTCTTTGAAAATTTAATTTATTTAGTGGTCGAAACGTAGTTTTATTTCGTTTGTTATTGTTAAACATTTATTTAACTGCAAGATAGTTGCTGCTTTATTTTCAATTTTCTATGCTTCAATTTGTTATTCTCTCGCCTCGCGCCTCACGCCTCGCGCCTCACGCCTCGCGACATAAAAATAATATGCAACATTAATGATGAAAGTTCGCGTTCCTGCCTCTAGCTTCATTTCGGATTTATTTCTATTTTGCGCGCAGGAACCCGAGGAAATAAAACGCATATTCCCAAACAGATTTGCACTAAATAAACGCTCAATTACGTTCCAGTAGCACAATGCCGCGCATAATAATGTAACTCGTAAACCGCGTGAAAGTACCGTAAAGCATCGAGGGACTATTAGAAAAATAATAAACAGCCGTGTATATACGGGAGTCTGTGAGCAGTTCGAGGAATTGATCGTTTACGTGTACACTTAAATCGTAGAATAGTTGTAGCTCGTTCGAGCTACAAATCGTGCGAGCACGTGCGGCGTCGTTTACACATCGGTACACATTTGCATTGTAACGGGCTCTTTCTCTTCGACTAATTCTTTGCCAAGGCTAAGCTATTTTTTTCTTTCTTTATTAGTTATTTGTATTAGCTCTGCCTTTATTAGTTGCACACTTATCCGTACCGAAACGATGAGTATGTGGAAATGAGTCTTGTTGGATAATTATTGCGAAGAAAGTGTGAATAAAATAACATTGTAATAAAATGTCTCGGGCACCCGGAGACATTTTTCATTCCTTTTTACGAAAATCTTCGCAGCTGCAAGAAGCACGTGCGTCGCAGTCCTCCCCTGTTCGTCTCTCTTAGTCGTGGGAACAAAAGCTCCAGCCCTCCCCTACAACCCCCTCTCTTGACGCACGTGTTCGTGGAGGGTGTGTGCCGAGCGACGATTGGTTAGCTTTGCGGAGCTTGCGCCGAGAAGAAGGTGGAGGTAAAACTGGATCAAAGGGTGGGGAGTTGACGAGAAGGGGTCTCTAACCTCGTCTGCGCTACTCCGAGTGGCGGAGGGGCGGAGGGGCGGAGGGGCGGAGGGGGATGGGGGGACTCTGCGACGCAGATTGACCGATCTATCGTGTGTCGCTTCGCTCTCGATACTTGACAATTTGACCGATAATTTATATGTACACAGTTGTCATATGGAATAATAATGTATGGAAGATTTTTCAACGGTACTTGCTTCCTCTGCCTCTTCTCGCAATCTTCTAACACGGGCCCTCACCACGGTTCATCATCTTTTCAATAAATTATCTCATCTTACGCTGAAATTACAACAGAAATTCAACTCGAACGAAGTCGCGAGTTTTGTAGAGAAATTTTCAGAAAACATTTGACCAAAAAATAATACAGCCGAGAGGCACGACAATGACGCCAGTGACGCCAGTGACGCCAACTGAACAATTCGACACATTGTTTTATTATTATAAATATTACGAATATTTATAAAATATAATATATTTATTTTCTAAATTAGGAACTTTCTTTTTTGTCAATTAACCATATCTGTGAATCTGCATTAGCATAGGACGGTCCCTTATAATGTAATCACCTCGATAAATCATACAATTATTGAAGAAAGACGATTGCGCGAATGCCAAAAAAATAAATCATCATGTTATTATCATTATGTTATTAAATGTCGAGTAGAGTGCAATATACATACATCATAATAAGGATTAAATTTCCATTTCCAGTAATATCACTTTCATCGCGTTTACCGCAATATTATTCGCGATATCGCGTGTACCGGCTTCTCAGGATATAATATCTTGGGAAATGACGATTTCCAGAATACAGCTATACAGTGTACGAGACGTAGGAACGGTATGCACACGCGTAATTTCGCATTTATCTCTCTGAAAAGGCAATTATGTATGGAGATCGGACTTGAACGGGGCTCGCCTTTACTAAAGAACCTTGTGCGAATGCAGTTTCTTTTTTTGCCCCGATTTCTCATTTCGCAGACTCGAGTGTACAAGCATAGATTATACGCACGCGGTCACGCTCGACGGTTTTTTAAAGGAATTCGAGCCATTCGATATCGTGCAAAGGGCTAGTTTTTTCCCTCGCGACTACTTTGAGAAACGAGGCACATTCGCGTATTCCTGAACTCGCAGTTCTCAACTGTTGTGTTTGACCGAAACTTTTGACCAGTACTCAGTCAAAAGTTCCAGTCCCTTAAAATGCTCACTTTGCTCTTTAAACTGAAAGTTCAACTTTTTCCTCCGTATAATTTCATCGTCCTGTCTAATAGTAGTAGTCTAATAGTAGTAATGGTTGCGCTACCGACAGAGTACAGTACTAGCTGCGTATCTCGGGTCTCGAGTCCAGTCTCGCCGGAATAAGCGCACTGTGTATACGTACACGGCACACAGTCGCGTGCGTATGAATCACAGACTCGAGGGGAGTGAGGTACGAGTACAGGCTCAAGGCGGCGAGGTCGGCTTAACTTCCGGGAGAGGGGAGAGGCGGAAGGACCGTATCTCATTGACCGCCGGTCAGACTTGCCAAGCGCTCGCCGTCGTACTCTGGGATCGATACGATATACACCGGCGACTCCGCAACCCCGGCTAAGGCTACTTCGCTATATAATATATATATATATATATCTATATATACCGCACGCGCGATACACGCCTCTCGGCAGGCTCTCCTACAAGCTACTAGCCGAGCGAGCTGCTTTATTCACTTTCCTTCGCTCTTTATCTCTATCTCGCGTTTTACGCCACGATTCTTGGGGACGGCTTTCTTTTTTTCCTCTGTCGCTCTATTTTGCTCGGAAGGCCATTCTCTGCGCTGTACGGAGTACCAATGAATCTCATCTTTTGAGGCTCTCGATTGCTCGTTCAAATATGTCTACCAAAAGCACGTATACGAAACTGATCGACTATCGTAGATTTTCCATAGGGCTGCGATAGAAAATAACTGCAGCAGCGATGCGCGAATACGGCATAACACGTCTACATACAGCACGTCTATGTCTATGTCTTGTGTACAATGTACATTGTGCATACAAGCGAGGGAAAAGCGAAAGATCGATAGTGGGCGAGCATTCGCTGCGCAGATTTTCTGGTTAATCGATCTGGTTAATCGATCTGGTTAATCGATCTGGTTAATCCCCAAACGTACCTGCTCGATTGAAAGTTCTTCAACTTTCTGCTACTCTCTGTGATGTATCGGAGATTGTAAGATTCAATGAAATAGAAAATAGGATACACATATACGAGGTAGACAGCTAGACAGTAGCTGTACATCAGCAGCTGTACATCAGCAGCTGTACATCAGCAGCTGTACATCAGCAGCTGTACATCAGCCCAATATCATCGAGCAATCAGGCTGAAAACGAAAGCTATACTTCCACAATTCAGAGGCGACTTAATTTCGGTAAAAGACCATTTTCTCATAGCGAAGAGGTAGATTTTGTTAATACGAGTTTTGCGTGATGTGTGCGCAAGGAGCTGTGGGAAAAAGCGGAAGTGGCCGGTTTAATGGGTCTCGGTCGAATCACCGAAGACGCGCGTGTACATGTACTACTTCTTCTTTGCCTATCGCTCTCGCACTCGCTCTCGCTACTCTTCTACACTAACCGCGGAAACAGCCTTAAGTAGTAATGGTCAGCTTTAAGGAAGACGAATCGTTGTCGGAGTCGATTTTTCCTCGGCTCAAGCATTGACGCAAAGCGTAACAATAAGCGCTGAGAAGTCGGACAGTCGAGTTGTATTTTTCGAACGAGAACTACACCGGTTCAATATCTATTCATCTACGTTCTATCCCTTTTAAATGAAGAAACTCTATGTAAACTACGTTTTCGTGTTCGTGTTCGTGTTCGTGTTCGTGTTCGTGCAGTAAAAAATATGGAGTGCGCTAATAAAAAGGTAAGAACGACTGACGACTTGACTCTTATTTTCGAAAATATATATGAAAAATATACATGAAAATATATATATCAAACATATATATCTCTGCACAGGATAATGAGATTATATATATACGCAAATTTTTCTCTTCACTTAACGTTACATCGATAACACTGTGTGCTTTACGAGCTAAAGCACTTGAGCGATAAGTGTCCATATAACGCGGTTTAAAAAAAAGCTTTCAATTTGATTGTAGCCTAATAACCTATAGAGTTAGAGCCCAAGCATTAACATTTGCGATCTTTCGAGAAAAAAACCGGCAATTCCGACAAAAGTGCGCATTCGGTGGTGCATAACGACTGGTGCGACCACCGTACATCGAGGGCAACGCGATGTCAATTACCGCGATTGCGCTGACGCGAGATCGTTATTGCACGCGCTCGTTTCGAGCTTTTTTTACCGAGCTTGAGCTTTTTTTAAGCCTCAGGGTATTGTATTACAAAGGTGTGGGAAATGTAACTGGGCAATGTGAAATGATCAACCCGATACTATAGACTTTAGTCCTAAATCTCCTTTATCATTTGCTTTTGTCGAAATGACCTTTACAGTGAAACGTTATGAAAAGTGAGTTATGAAAAGTTAGACGGCGTTGTAAACTCTTTCATTTATTCAAACGGTCAAGTTCATTACAAAGTCCACGAATTCGATTTGTCCAGACAAATATGGAGTATCAATATGGCTTTTTTCTATTTATTATATTGGAGAGACTCGAAAAAAATGTTCTTTTATTATTTTCAAATTTGATCACTATTCAAGAAAGTTTATAAAAGAAAACAGTTTATCAAACAGAGAGATCAGTGAGATTGAACAAATGCATAGAATGCGTAGAAAAACACGCGTAGAAAAATACGCGTAGAAAAATACGCGTAGAAAAATACGCGTAGAAGAGTCGGAATCGCGGAAAGCAAGAACGGAGACATCAATGCTTCATCGTGTCGGAGACACGATGCGCTGTTCCGCTACATCGGCATAGGTAGCGTACCTAGCCGACCCTTCTGCAATATACAGTCTGCAACGTTACACCTGCACGTATACATTGACGACGCTTAGCTGAAATGTTTCGATAACGCTATATGTAATTATAACTTATTCAAACGTTATCTTCGTTAAATCTAGTACACACCAGAAGCCAAACTGTAAATTATACCTGTATAGCCCCAGCTGAGCCCAGTTGAGTAAACAGCACTCGTTACAAGCATATATACATAGCCGTGGCTCCACTTTTTTCCGTCCTGCGTAATTAAGGTCTCTCGCACGAGCAATTTGAATTTACACGCGATTGAATGCGATTTACATATAGGCCTCGCTATTTTTTCCTTCTTCAGAATTGAGAAAAACCCATCTTCTATGTAGCTATATACGCAAAACACATGGCGAAATGTAAATCATTTCTTTTCTTCTATACATGCTATGTGCTAACAATCTACAGGCTATGTATAATGATGTAAATCATTTTTTTCTTATTTCTCTATATTGTGTATAAAGAACTGCAGCTCTGTTACAACGACGTGCTCTAATCTTTTTCTCTCATCGTCGAAAAAAAGTTACGACTTTCCACGCCCCAATTTCACAAAGTTTCTATTCAAATGTGCCTGCATTTACACGCAAGTTATTAAACAAAATACTTTTTTCAATTTCTCCCTATAATTGACTGACTGTTCAATTATAGGCTTCAATTACAAAAATCGTGTGTGAATAGAAAATAATCACAACCAATCTCAAGCAATTTTAAAATATTACAATTATTACAAATTTTTTTCAATCGAACTTTTTCAAGTTAAAAAAATAACGCAAATACATCTTGCTACTCTCTATTTTTCAATTTTTCACTTCATGTAGGTCGAACCTCTATTCAAAATTATTCTTCAAGACATTCTTCAATGCAAATTATTATGTACTCCTTTACTAGATTATATACTATAGTATTCAAATGTAATGTGTATTATAGACTCTTATGTATTCTTCGCTTGTTATAACAGCGATTTCGTTTATTTTCGGTATGCTCGTTAACAGAATGAAGGATAATTTATAATTTAATATTAATGTCTTTTAGGCTAATTTTCTTGCTCACCTTCATTTTATCTCTCATTTGTAAACTATAAGCACGCGTGTCAGCTCCGCCGGTAGACTTTCGAACAATTTTTTGCAGCAATTGGGCCAGTCGCCTCTCGGTCTGAACCATGGTTGGACCTCTATGTCTGATTTCGTGTCCCTACACATACACTATATATATCTGTAGAGAGCGTACACACGCACGTAAACCGCACAGAGCGGCTCACTTTTTACCCGTCACGCACCGCGTAATTACTACATCCGCACGACGATCCAAAGACGATATGCAAATCAGTCGCATACGTGTCTCAAGTCGTTATGTGCGTGTGTGTGCGCAGGTACACACATATCTCTTCTCCTCTTTTGTGCGTGTGTGTGTGTGTGTGTGTGTGTGTGTATAACATACCTGTCTGCGTGTGTACGTGTATGTGTGAGCATGCGAGATAATAGAAGCGAGATATTGGCCAGCGCCCCTCTGACGATCAATCAAAGTCCATTAGACTTTTTTTCGCCTCGTGGGTGTGTGCTAGCAGCAGGTCTACTTATGTATATGTATACATCACATAGATGTTATAGAAGCATGTCTATAGCAACTGGTTTTCTTCTTAGAAATTTTTGTTTTCGTTCTTTTATGGTTTCGAAATATATGTATACGTTATAAGGATAGGTGTGACATACTAAGATACACGAATCTGATTTATACTTTGGAATTTTTTCCTTCGTTGTATTTTCAAAGAGTCATGCAGCCACGGCCACAAGATCTTTTAGATTGCTATATAACGTCGAAGAATTAACGACTCAGGAGATCGCGAGCTTTTGATTTTTCATTTTTTATCGGCCTCCTGTGAACGTTGTTCAATTGTCTGATTTAAGCTTGATATTGACTACTTGTGTGTAGATGGCGCCACGCGATGCGGAAATTTCGTTCCATGGAATTGGAAACGTAAAAATTCTTTTTGGTACTTTTTAATAGATTTTCAAATTTATATATACTGTATTAGTTTAAATTCACCGAATTTTCGAATGAAAAATATTAGTAGTCAAAGTGGTCAAGCTTTTACCGGCTAATGTATTCTGAGATCATTTCACATTTTCCTCCCGCGCTGCTATATACACGCTACAAATCAGTATCGGTGATACATCGTATAAAAATGAGCATTGCGTGTAGGGCGGAGAGGGCGGAGAGGGCGGAGAGGGCGGAGAGGGCGGAAGGAGATCCCATGAAATAAAAAGTAGGAATCTCTCTTACCAACTTTTCGCTTAGATGCGAGGCATCTTGCTTACCGGCCCTCGCGAGATCCAACATTTTCGTCTAGCTCAATCCGTATAATTACGAAATGAGTAAGGCAATCGAAAACGTGGAGAGAAAAAGAACAAATTTACAATAAATTTCAATATTAACGAGAATGCACTATTCGATGGCGAGATCGCGAGACGTGTATTTTTCTTACCGAAGATTTGAGGAGATTGCGCTGGATACGTGTAAATATGCATGCGCGATGCATAAACATGTTGGAGAAATGTGAGGCGTGTGGATAATAAAAGAATGAGAGAAAGATAAAAAGACGAAGGAAATAGCATATCGCGGACAAGAGTCAGAAGGAAATTGTCAGACTGATCCTTGACATACTAGACTGCGGAGTAAAGTATAGTAGACTCGTTGAAAAAGATGCGAATTGTACAAAAGGAAACTAGATTTATTCCGATCCCATTTATTCCGATCGTTTTCCTCAAAAATCATTAAACCTTGTCTTCATTATCAAATCAATTTCATATACAAATGTTCTACTAAGAGTAGTACAAGCATATCGCAATGCTCGAAATCACAACAATGAAAACACAAAACTTTTTTCAATTTATTTAATCGAATTTTTACGTGAATTCTTTACTTTCTCTTTGTTTAGCCGAAGCAATGCTTCTTCGCGAAATCGCGTTAAGTGGGGGATTTACACTCGTTTCCTCCCCAAGCTTCAATATTACTTTAGAGATTATTAGAGATAGGATTTTTTAAAGATACAGAAATTTGAGTAATCCATGGACGATATTAAAAGAAATCGTATCACCTGCTGAGTGGATCAACCGAGTGGGGAGCTCAGGAGGATAATATGAATCTCGGCTCCATCCGATGAAATACTGTTTTTAATATCCTTTTAGCTTTGCTATAACGTTAGGTTATTTTTGATTTGGTGGCGGTGGCGTCAAATAATCGAAAGTTACTCGTTCAAGCCGTTCTCTTCAACGACCTTGACCCTCTGTGTGTTGATTCACGGCGCTCCCCTCTTCGAAAGCACAGCAGATACGTATGTCTACAGTGTGTACGTGTCGCCTGCAGTGCGAGCACTTTCAAGGTCGACGCCTCTGTCGATAACAAACTCGAGATGGCGGAAATGAAACCGAGGGCGGGTAATAGTTAACGATGATCGAGCGATATTTTACAAATACGATTTTTTCAACGATACGGTCAGTCTAATTGAGCTGGAGGAAATAGAGGAGAGTCTTGCGAGATTATTGACTTATTATGGAAAGTGCATGAAATTGCCGTCATTTGCTAGATTTCTCATTGTTTCGACGGGGAATTCAAAGGAGATATTCTGACTGAAGAATACTGGTAGTTTGTCGATTAAGGGTAGATTAATTAACATAACTCGATCGGACGATTTACGAATCAAAGCGGGCGAATTCACGAAGCTGTGCGAATATCGAGTGCTTCGCTTTTCCGAAGCTTTAATTTTTTGCATTTTTTCATTTTTTAACGCTTCCTTCAACCTCATTCTACTGCTAGAATTTAACGCTTTCTAATGTTTATCAATGAATTATTAAATTATGCTCAGAGTCGTGCACACGCGTGTGGACGAGAAATTCTTGTAAGGGTAAATAACGGAACGCGATAATTGAAATTTATGATCCAATTCCTCTGACTTTATGGGCAGACATAAAGCAACTCGCAAAATTTGCATTGCGTAAACACACCGCAAAGCCCAGGATGTATTTTTATGTAATAATATTGCCCACACACCAGCTCAGCTTTGTATAAGGATACCACGAAAGCTGCTAACTCGCAATGCATAACTCGCATCGTTGCATTTTATTATGCTTTTCTCGCCGCATATACCAACGAATTGTGTACTTGTATGTCTCGCAGACGCGAAATATATGCTGTACAAATGCTAATCGACACCTTGATTAACGAGCCGGTCATCCTTCATTCTCGCGGAAAGTCGATCGATCGCCGCGCCCATTCGGCCCCGAAAACCTCAATCGTAGTCGGAGGCTTCTATGCACACATTTAGTCAAAGGATCGTCTGTGAGCTTTCTTCACTTCGCGTTGCTTCTACAATTTTATTTACTTTTTAGGCTTTCAAACAGTTACTCTCGTTCGAAAACAATCATTTCTTTCAGTCATTTCAACAAACAATCATCAGTTTCACGGACATATAATCTCATTATATTATATCATTTATTCAAATGTACAAAATGTAAAAAAGACTTACCGTATAACATAAGTTATACGGTAGGTTTACTACTTATTTATTTAATTAAGATTTTTATCTGTATATTTAGACTGTATTTTTATTTTAGAGTTTGTACGACATATTCCGAATACATCCCTTTGGTGGCTCCTTACGCTACTTATACTATTTTGTACCGAGTAAACAATCGACTGGACATAAGATTCAGAGTGAAGCAATGGACTAATTAAGTTAATATTGGGTAAAATTTAGTGGATGCTGATTTTTAAAATGAATAAATGAAAAAAACACTCTTGTTGAATATCTAAGCGCATTTCGTCGTGAAGAATGGGACAAATAGGATGCTGGGAAAGATAATCTTGGCTAGTTATAAATATAACTAGCTAAATAGCTACTATAATCATAGAGTAAATAGAATTTCAATGTAATTGAACGCTATGGAAGTTATTTGAAATTTTAACTTTAGAGATAACTTTAGAGCCAGATGTGTCTTGGCCACTCAAGAGTACATTTACTAGACTAGTCTCATTTAGACTGCGCTAAATTTGTCCTGCATTTCTTCTCCGAAATAGGTATGTTACTTTTATTTGGCTTTGCCCATAATATTACGATATTCGCTTATTTTCATGGGATAATAGATTTTGTCAAAAGTGCTAAACAGTTGCGGAACACGAGTTTTCGCGCTACAGTGTATAAGAGTTTCGAATTTAGTTAATTAGAGTAAACGGTAGATTACGCTATAGAAGGCGGTCCAACTACCAGCTAGCGATCTCCTAGCTTTCACAAGCCTAACTATCGTCCGGCATGAAATCGCGGACGTGTGCGACTGCGACTGCGACTGCGACTGCGACTGCGACTGCGACTGCGACTGCGACCGCGACCGCTATCGCGACTCTCACAAACTATTCACGCTGCCTCGTGTGCAGTCTCGGCGTGCTATTTTCCTTTATGTCGTTTTCAATTTCCTTTTCGATAAGCTAATTTTTAGAGCTCATTTATAACTAATTTACAGCTCAACATCCAAATTCACACTGACACGGTAAAAGTACACAACATTTACTCTTAGAATCCGAATAATTATGACATTATGACATCTGGACTATTTCATTTCCTCCTTCTTTCATTCGATCATTTTTTCTTTTTTCTTTTACAAATTCTTCCTTTTGCCTTTACTATCTTGTTAATTGATTCTTCATTAATTAGAGACCATTCTGAAAAAATAGTAAAAATATCATTAATTTTCTTCGTAAGGACTGTCCAATCTGTAACTTTACCGATATCTCAAGAGAACAATCAGTTTTTACATTTCTTTCAAATAATGGTAATTTGACTAAATTCATTGATTCTTAAACGCAGTATAATTTGTTTGTTCATACGGTAATATGAATAAGAGGCTTGATAAAATATTCGCATAGTAAATAAAATAAATAGAAATAATTTGTCAGTTAAGAAATACATAAGTGTACATCGCGGGATCGAAGGCATATCGCCGCAGTACAGTGACGCGCCCGGTTTCATACATACTCTACGGTATGTATGGTATATATGTCGAGGGGCACATGGGCACATGGGCACATGGGCACATGGGCACATGGGCAAATGGGTATATTTATATAGGGAGGTTCGCGAGTCCATTGGCATGCATAATGAAGCTGTGCGCAGCTGGTGTTCTACTGAGGCACTTTGTGAATAGTCCTGTATACGAGTGTCTCAATAGCTATTTATCCTATCTATGCATACATAGATATACAGCCGTGTTACAACGCGTAACTGAGCGATGACTAGAGACGTTCATTATGAGCACATTACGAGCGGAGTCTTGACTCTTAGCTTGCTAAGGTATATTTTATTATTATATATATATATATATATATTTTTTTTTACTCGTTCTGTACTCGACGACCATTTGGAGATTCAAGTCATTTAATTTAGGGGCTGCCGAATAATAATTCACTCCGAGCCCATTGAATAGCAAAAAATAAGATTACGTCGCGAGTTAAGACGCCCGGTAATTTTCCCATCCCACATATGTACGAGCCATTTCGCACTATTATACATGTGTGATACGTCGATCGAAAGTACTTTTCATGCTCTAAAAATTATGCAACCCTTTCTAGGCTAATTGTTTTCATGAAAATATATATACCCTTCCTCAATAATAATTCATAGACGAAAGTAAGCCAACGCATTTTAATATAAAGTATATCCAAGTCCAAAGAAGAATGTACATGTGCAATCGTACACGCATGTGTAGAATAAACATATAATAAAAACATGAACGAAAAAGTACAACGCGCGGAATAAGATAGATGTTAATCGAGGAGAAAATGAGCAAAGTAAGCGTAGTATATATATATGTATCGTTCAACCCTCTTGGCCTTGAAGACACGACTCGCCCCCTTCTCGCCCCGTTCCCCCCATTTTGGCCTATCGAAAATCGCATCGACTCGCATGTGCGAGACATAGTGGGGGAGGGGTTGGTAGGTCGCTCTCAAAATCCACTCATTCTCTCATCGAGGGTAGGGGGATAGGCGCGTGTCCCGCGAAAGCGCGCGCGACCCCCTTTGAGCTGACTCGAGAGTGCCGGCAGCCGCGCAGTCGATCGAGGACCGCCGCAGCGTCCGTCTCGCGCTCTATACGAGTGTCCGTCTACTGTATACTCGAGTGCGGCTAACTTTTGCGAGGCGACGGATTCTGTTTTTTTCCCATTCGATATAATGAGGAGAGATCCGATGGTGATTCGTCCTGCTCGACGTTAAAGCCATATAGGCTAAACAGTACCAAAGTCTATGTAATAAACATGTCTGCGCGTAAAAGCTGCCTGGATGTAAACGAGCTGGAAATCATGCTTTTTCGCCATTGAATCGCTCAAGGTTCACAACGCAGATTCTGTACAATGTATGGGGCTGTTTGGCGTATCAAAGTGGCGAATGCACGCTGGCATTGAAGTCTCTGCGAGGCTTCACGTCAAATTGTTCGGTTTCAAAACCAACGAGTAATCGCAGAGTTCCTGCCAACAACCATTGAGTCGCCGGCGAGTTCGTCTTGCCGCTCGGATTCGGGCCCCGATTCTATAATAACCGATTTCGATCGGCAACGACGACTGTCGACCAGTACGATCGTTAGCCGATCTCGTCGACGATCGACATTACTTTCGGTACCATTAACCATCCGTTACAACTATCGGAGTAGAAGAAGAAGCTCGACGGCTACGACTTTGAGATCGTATTCGCTTGGTAACGCTCAACGAGAAGAAAACTACGACGAAGAGGAGGAGGAGGAGGAGGAGGAGGAGGAGGAGGAGGAAGAAGAAGAAGAAGAAGAAGAAGAAGAAGAAGAAGAAGAAGAGAAGGAGGAGGAAGAGGGAGAGGAGGAGGAGGAAGAAGACGACGTGGAGGAGGACGAGGAAGAGCTGCCAGAGCAGCCCACGGCGCACGAGGCATTCGTCGTGTTGATGAGCGACTCCTTTGAAGTCATTTCTCTGCCGGCAGACATGATGCAGGTCTTGATTTTTTCCATCCTTTCGTAATACATATTTTTTCATTTATTTTCTCGCTTGCGAAATAAAAGAGAGAGCAGTCACGAAGAGAGAATCCCAATTCCACTTCCGGCCTGAGGACATGAGTTACGATATAAGTCTTCTGGAGAACTAGGTTGACTCGAGAGAGCGCGATAAGTGGAGTAAGCCAGAGGACGATCGAGTGAAAGAGAGGGCTTCTGGTTAGATGTAATGTAGGCTGGCTGGCCCTTTGCTGACGAGAGCTTTTGGTTATCGATGGAGGGGTTCGTGTTGCGTTGGCCCATACTTTCTCTTTAGGTTCTCTTTTTTTTTTATTAAATATTTCAAAGTTCAAATTTCCAAACTAGCGAGAAAAGTAAATCACGCAGGTCAAGTAAAATGTGCAGGTGTTTCGTTAAACCGGATACGAAACTACTTGCACATAAATTTACGACTGAATATTTCAGTAGATGAGTGTAGTTCAGTACACGTATACTTTCCGTTAACCGTAGCTCTTCCTCAGACTCTGACCAACTTTTCGGAAGTAGTACATTTCCATACGGCTCGCTGAAAGACTCTCCTTATATTCGGATTTGTTTTCTCTCTCTTTCTTCGCAGCCGGCGAGTTACGGTAAGAAGAGCAATACGTGGTACGCGCCATCGGGTGGTGCAGGTGGGGGTGGCGGTGCAGCCGGTTCTCGTGGTAGCATCGGAGGAGGTGTTCTACCCGGAACTGGCGGAGGAGGTCTCGGAGGTTGGCAAAGTCGCAGCACACCCGCTGTCGCGAGCCTCAGCAGGAAGGCATCTATCAGCGACGAAGCTCCTCCGCCCGGAGGCGGTAAACCCTCTTCCGGGCGAGTTATTCGAATTGTCAACAACCTCGATCACACCGTACAGGTAATTTTTTAAATTTCCATCAGACTATTTCATAACGACAATTAATTACGCCTATTAATTGCGACAATTAATCGTGAATTCAATGAAAATGAATCCAATGTTTACCCTCAAAATTCGACGATTGTGTAGTTATTGTATAGATTGTAGTTGGCTTTTAGGACCAGGATAAACCTAATTGAAATTCTAAGTTATTTTGCGTGACACATTTAATTGACCCTGAAAGACGTAGAAATCTATGACGTTGTTACAATATAAAAGTCGCACTGCTTGCGGATACGGATCATTATCAGTAAACGCGATATGCTAATTCGATACGCCGTCTCGATTGCAGACGAACGATCGAAACTTCCTACACTTCAATGAAATTCGATTTTCAGTGTCGAGTGTTGTTGAATCTACGCACATCCCAACCATTTGAGGAAGTTCTCGAAGATCTCGGTCAGGTCCTCAAGATGAACGGCGCCAAGAGAATGTTTACCGTGTCCGGGCAGGAGGTGAGACTGGTACACCTATGTAGCTGTACCTATACGTTTGTATAGTTTTACAATATCAATCATTGTTATACACAGGTTGTGGATTATTATTATTATTATTATTATTAGACTTTAGAACGGAAAATTCGAAAATTCGAAAATTCGAAAATTCGAAAACTCGAAAATTAGACTTTGTAACATATGTCGACTGCATGTGAGACGCAAAATGTGAAGATATTTTGCAGCTCTTATTGAAATTCAAGCCTTCCCCCTCCAACTTTCGCATTCACCAGCCGAGTGCAGTAGTCTCGTCGAGGGGATTTCGCTCGGTCTACGCAATAAAAAGCTCAGGGCTGTGCTTTGCATACTGCGCTGCACGAACGCAAACGTAAACCCTGCGCTGTGCTGTACGGTGCAGAGCTTTCTTTTTCTCGCGCCCTCGATACGCGAATAAACAAAATTTCCTCTGCGAAATGGCTTACGTAAGACGAAAAAGATAATTGTACAGTCCAAGAGGAATAAATAACTAATGGCAGACCACTGTAATTTGTTTTCCCTTTTTTTCCTCCGCTCCGATCGATATCGAGGCGCTTTTGAATTTTAGCGCTCGCTTCATTCTATAGCTCTTCTCAGTTATTAACATTCAATTGCCGGTTCTTCTGAGAATTACGTTTATGAGGCATTTTCATTGCTGCCGTATTTTATATTCAGACGCAGAATGCACCTTGCGCAGAATGCAAGTATCGGCGGAGCTAGCGGTGCTTACTTTATACTAAGTATTCTGTAGAACACACTTATACGACTCGAAAATGAATATTCCAGTGGAAAAAGTGATGAGAGCGTCAGGCGTTGCGCGGCGCACCTATCGCTGTGAATAATTAACGGGAAAAATCATTTATCGCTTAAACATTTTCAAACAAATCCTTTTAAATGACGGATTAATGGAGATTAATTAATGAATTCTCATTGTGAGCCTCGGTATGCAGTAGTGGCACGCGATCGAACCTACGAAGTAACGACTCGAACTTGGGGCCGATGTAGACATTATCATCCCCTATTCTCTGATCTGCGTGGGACGAGAGATTTTTTTTCTCAATCTCTATATACCTGCATATATGTGCGCGTCATTAGCAGTACGCGAGATTCGAAAATTCAGAATAATTTACGAAGGCTTCTCGTGTTCTTCGCTAATACTTCACACTATACGATCAATCTCATAAATCTATTATATCGATCATTCTACTGTACAACCTTAAACATTTCTTATGAGAATTAGGCATTTTAAACAAAATTTATGAAATTTTGAAAACTTATTTACCCGTTTAATTGAATGCTCTAAACAAGCTCGTAGCAGTGGTAAAACAATTCATACTTTCATATTTGTATTACTTGAACATTTCATTCTCAAATTCTAGACAGTTATATTAGCTTTAAAATGAGAAAACTATAAAAAATTTAGGAAACTATAGAAAATTTCGACATTTTTACCAGTAATTTACTCAATAGTAAAATTGTGTAATAGATTATTACTATTACAATATTAATTTGCATCAAGTATTAATATTAGTTATGTATTCTTGAAGTATGTTTTGTTATGTTAGCCAAATGTCGGTAACATTTGAGTAACATGCTTTGACTTTATCAATAACAGCAGCTCATGCTAATAAACCGAGAAGAGAGCGACGTAATACATATACGCGACGCCGGCATCGTCCTTATAAAATCAGTTTGAATAATATCCTCTTCCTCATAAATATGCAAACGAGCAGGCTGTATATATACAGTTATAGAGTTACTTCGTAGATAAGCGTTGAAAGAGTGAAAAGACGCGCAACCGAGGGGGAATGCTTGTAGAGAGCGTGACGCGCGATTGGGGTCGAAATTCGAATACTGTGCGACGTAATAAGGTCGCAACCCTAAACGAGGCGCGTCAACCAGGCGCGTCAACCAGGCGCGTCAACCAGGCGCGTCAACCAGGCGGGTCAACCAAACTGTCGTAGTCAACTATTTATATGCAAATTTTTCTCGTTCGATAATGCATCGGTTGATTGTAATTTATATTTCATTCTAAGCCCAAAGTTTATCGCAAGTTCCGATTTCCAAACGAACGTATAAAGTAGCACAAGCTTTTTCATAAAGTAAAGCTACTATTTGATCACCCTCAGCCTCTTTTTAACAAGTATATACTCTTTAGCCGCGGATCGTTGGCTCTTAGCTCACACTACATCACGCGATCACGCGAATCTTCGTCCCCAACAATTCCGCTGACGTAAATATGACGCGTATGATTCTCTTGATTTCATATTCCTGGCCTCGGTTTCTATACGTATAATAATAGAATAAAAAAAAGCTTATAGAGATCATCCGGTGTAGAATTTTTTTCAGGTCACGACCGCATTTGAATTTCAAATCTCCCGCGCTATTTTGCCGCTCACACGACATACGATATGATTCGCGTAAAGGGGAAGCCTTTAAGCTCGATGTGGCCCACGCATACTTTCATCATCATCATCATCATCATCATCATCATCATCATCATCATCATCATCGTCGTCGTCGTCGTCGTCGTCCACGCGAACCTTTTTTTTCGTCAATATTTTATCGGATTGATTTGAAATCGCATGTCGAACCGAGGTAAATTGTACATTTTTCAGAAGACGTCAATTTACAGAAGACGAGAAATCTTCATTTTGTATATTCTTGTCCCGATCAAAGTATTCGATCTGAGCCTTCGTTTCGATTAAAATGCATTCGTAACGTGTAACGAATATAATACAATATTTAAATAGTCGTTTTTTGTTGTTGATCTGAATATATGAGTAGCAGATCTACACGAGCATTGTCGTCTACCTAAATGACTCCTTGAAATCTTCCTCCAATTTCATTCAGGTGCGAAGCTTCTCGCAGCTGCGCAACGAGTTCGCCGACGTGGACACGTTCTACTTGGGCACAGGCAGTG
Organism: Apocrypta bakeri; assembly: GCA_018906985.1. Lineage (NCBI taxonomy): Eukaryota > Metazoa > Arthropoda > Insecta > Hymenoptera > Pteromalidae > Apocrypta > Apocrypta bakeri. Next base: position 87,552 of record JACCIA010000004.1, read on the forward strand.
GTGCTGGTGGTATGGCTACGGCTGCCGGTTCACCCGCTAGAAGATCGCGTTCAAGGGGTCCACCTACGGTTGTCGAAGACGTGGGCCGACAGCGCAGAGCCCGAAGCAAGAGTCGACCTCGAGCACTTTACGCTCCCGAATCCGAGGTTGTCAGGGTCAATGGTGAGTTTATGCTGGTAAATGCTTCTCTTCCAAATGAGTAGCGACACGCGTAATCGATCTACGTAGATTTGAAAGAGAAGGGGGGGGGGCGAATCAGCGCTTTAGCCACGAGTGCGCGGATCCGTACGAGTAACGATGTTTTTTAGACTACAGCGTGGTAGAAGTACTGCGCGACGAGCCAGCCCGAGTGACGATCCGCGGTTTGCGTCGCTCGTTCTATCCACCGTCTCACCTGCCACCGGTCGACAACTCACCGCCCGACAAGAAACTTTCGCTCGAGTGGGTCTATGGCTATCGCGGTACCGATACTCGACGTAATCTTTGGGTACTTCCCAGTGGTGAATTGCTGTATTACGTTGCGGCCGTTGCTGTTTTATACGACCGCGAGGAGAACGCACAAAGACACTATGTTGGACACACTGAGGATATCACCTGTATGGAGGTGGGCACCGCATAGTAGTACATCTTGATGGTCATAAAAATGGTTGAATATTGTACAGGTTCATCCAAGCAGGGAACTTGTGGCTTCTGGCCAAAGGGCTGGAAGGCACAGAAAGGCTCAGCCACATGTCCGAATTTGGTCTACCGAGACACTACTTACTCTTTACGTTTTTGGCATGACGGAGTTTCAAATGGGAGTCTCAGCCCTCGCTTTCTCACAACTGGTATCGTATCGTTACTCTATATGAGCTAATCAGAAATCAAATAATCAACAAAATACTCGAAAGAATCCTATTTTCCTCATTCCCGTTGTGCAATGCTTATCGTGTTATACCTGCTATCTGCTACCTGCTACCTGCTACCTGCTACCTGCTACCTGCCACCATTATTTGCTTCCAGAACGGAGGTAGCTACGTCCTCGTTGTTGACGCAGGTAGGGAAGCTATACTATCCGTCTGGCAATGGCAGTGGGGACATCTACTTGGCAAAGTTGCTGTAGGTTTCAATTCGCTTGTATCGACACTTTATCACTTCTAATTCAATTCGTACGTAACCGTTGCCAATGTCACTTCTTCCCTAATAGACTCTTCAAGAGGACTTGACAGGAGCAGCGTTTCACCCACTGGACGACAATCTCCTCATTACCCATGGCAAAGGGCACCTGACCTTCTGGAATCGCAGGAAGGACGGCTTCTTCGAGAGAACCGACATCATCAAGCCTGTACGTCTCTACGTAAAAGACATATTTAACTAATAGACTTTAGGATAAAGCGAGGAGAAGAATAAGAAAGAAAACTGTTGAATAACTAACTAGCCTTCGAGGACGCACGTGACAAGCATCCAGTTCGAACAGGACGGCGACGTGGTGACGGCGGACAGCGATGGTTTCATTACTGTCTACTCGGTTGACGCGGATGGGGCCTATTTCATCAGAATGGAATTCGAAGCCCACAACAAAGGCATCAGCTCATTGGTAATGCTGTCAGAAGGTACACTGCTATCCGGTGGCGAGAAGGACAGGAAGATCGCAGCCTGGGATTCGTTGCAGAATTACAAGCGAATTACGGACACCAAGGTATGCATAATATTGCATAATATTGCATAATATTGCATAATATTGCATAATATTGCATAATATTGGACATAATGCGCATTGCGTGCGTTTCAATGAGATATTATTAAACTTGAAATTTACCATTGCAGCTGCCAGAATCGGCGGGTGGAGTACGAAGTATCTATCCGCAACGTCCAGGCCGTAACGACGGCAATATCTATGTCGGTACGACTCGCAACAATATTCTCGAGGGTTCGTTGCAACGGCGCTTCAATCAGGTTGTCTTTGGTCATGGTAGGCAACTCTGGGGTTTGGCTGTTCATCCGGACGACGAAGTCTTCGCCACTGCTGGTCACGACAAAAATATCGCGCTTTGGAGGAGACACAAATTACTCTGGACTACACAAGTACAACATTTTTTTTCATATCATACGTTTAAAAAAAATTACGCCGAAAACCTGAGGTTGTTCGCGTTAAGCGATTAAATAAAAAAAATTATTTGCACAAGTTGTTACTTTTTATCAAGAACATTTTTACAATTTAGGTCGGATTCGAGTGTATATGTATTGCATTTCATCCGTTCGGCGTTGCTCTGGCCGCTGGTTCCTCGGAGGGCCATCTTTTGGTTCTCGCGGCAGATACCGGTGCAGCTGTCGCTACTCTTAGAGTTTGCGGATCACCTCTTTCTTCTATTGGATATAATCCTAGTAAGTGAACTTAGTTGAGAGTCGGTTGATTATTTAAGAAGAGACAAGACAAGAAACAAGTTTTAACCAAACTTACAATCTTGCAGCTGGTGAGATGGTAGCGATGGGCTCGCAAAATGGTAGCATTTATTTGTTTAGAGTCTCGAGAGATGGATTTTCGTACAAAAAGAGCAATAAAATTCGTGGCACACAGCCACTTGTTCAACTCGACTGGAGCTCTGACAGTCGATTTTTGCAAACTGTCACTCAAGATTATGATCTTGTATTTTGTGAGTTAAATTATTACTCTTTTATTTAGGAAAGAGTCTCTTTTACCATTAACAATTTGTTAATAATGTGCACTGATTTTTTAGGGGATGTTAAAGCTCTATCTTCGGAAAAAAGTCCATTAATAATGAAAGATGTCAAATGGTACACGCACAATTGCACCGTTGGATATTTAGTATCCGGTAAGAAATATTTCAATTGTTCAGAAATGTGTTATTATTGAATGGGCTAGTACAGGTGCTCGAGTAAATTTGCACTTTTGAAAAATGCATTTGTTTGAAAATTGAAATCTGAACTAGCCCTTTTGCCGGAATCAACGAAATGTCTCATATGAACAATAATGATCAGGAATGTGGAACAACCGATATTACCCACTGACAACCGTGGTAACGACATCGAGTCGTTCAGCCGCACACGACATGTTGGTAAGCGGCGACGCCGAGGGCTATCTACGCCTCTTCCGCTATCCTTGCACCAGCGCTAAGGCCGAATACATCGAGGAGAAGGTCTACAGCTCACTGGTCGCATGTGCACGTTTTTTGTACAACGACCAGAATGTCGTGACCGTTGGTGGTACCGATGCCGCCCTTATGCTCTGGGAACTTGTTGACGAATAGTCCGAGCTCGACGAGGACTCGCGGCTTCGCGCTACCTCGCCAGTCTACATTCGCGCCCAGTAAACGCTTTTTCGCCTTCTTCAGAAAAATCACTTTCATAGCTATTCGATGGGTTCAGTGCACCTATTCGTAATTACGAATTACGTAATTACGTTCATCTACAATGGACACGATACTTTTATTATTTATTCTTCTCGCCGTTATAAGTATAACGTGTACGTTAGAAAATCATTTCTTCTGCATCGGTTAATGCTAGTCTATGTCTACTGGATTACTGAAAATTCACTGGTCAAAAACGTCAACACGAGCAACGAACTTTTACCGTCTAAGCACTGAATCTATCCAAGTCTCAATTGGCTCGATCGCCGTCAGTCGATTGAAAAAAAGTAATAAACTCAAAAGCGTTTACTGAGTGCAGCCCTTCTATACCTTCTACAATTGTATTTTTTCCTTGGGAAACTAAAGACCCCATTAGTCCTGCCATCCTTTGTCTGCCTCTAATAAGAAATTGTATACGGGAACTCCGAGTAACACCGCGTTGCGATGATAATTCCATTGTATATTGTATTTGTCTCGTGTATCGCACACACGCACACACACACACACACACACACACACAAACACACGCACACACGTGTCCCTTTGTCGCATATATACATGATATATATGCAAAAATTACGAATCGCTCTTGCTGTCATTCGGAGTTTTGCAACTTTCAGCAAGGCATTTTAATGAAAGGCGTGCAAGGTCACCCTAATATCTAATAATTAGAACTGGTTGGGATTGTAAGTGCATCGATGTAGAATTCGAAAAATTGTATCTCGCAATTTAAAGTTTCCGATGAGTCACTCCAATTTATCTCTAATCGCTTTTTTACAAGAGAAAAAAGTTAATCTGCATTTTTCGTCTATCAGAGCTTTGAGAAACCCTATAATGATACGTGGAATTTCACTAAAATCATTACTCTTTGATGCAAGTTTATAAACGCAGTAACAATGTTTAGCCACAAATTTTACTCATTTTTATAATTGTAGTTTTAAATATAAGTACTAATGTCATGTAGAAAAGTATTAAGAATTTGAATGAACTTTTTGAAAGACAATTTCTATTTTATGAAAAAATTAATTAGATGATACGGACATACATGAAAATGTAAGAAATAATAAGCAACTCGATTGTTTTACACGTTTGCGAAATATTCTCAGGTAATTGCCATAAAGAGGTAAAAGTTCAAAAAATTATGGTATTCGAAAGACATTAACCAATGTATTTAAAGGTATAATAAATATAGTATAGGTTAAAAAATATTTAGAATAAATTCAATCATAATCTTCATCTCAAATAAGATATTCTCCAAAATATATCAAACAAAAAAAAACTATTTTGCCTGTAAAAACAAATTACAATACACGAGATAGCTGTCCTCGGTTATTTCATTATTGCAGCATTTGGAAATATTTCAGTTAATATTTTTAATAGTAAGTGTATCATTCAATTAAAATATGTAGTATATACAGCTATTCGAGAAAAACTTTAATTGTACTTTAATAGGTACGCGTGGTTCAATCCAGAATTTCAAAATCATTGGATCGTTACATTAAATATGTGAAACCGATTTTTTGTAATATGCAATGGAACTGTAAGTAAAAAAACTGATGTTCGTGGCATAAATGCCAGTGTTTCTGTATAATGTATTGTATCTATTGCATATGATCAGTATCAGAATTTTACCCGAACATATAGGATTACGGAATGCTGCAAAAAGTTTATAATTATAATAATAATTATAAACTGAGTAGTTATATAATTTTATGAATATGCAACGCTTATGTAAAATTTAAAATAACTTGTATAACGCTTCTATACAAGAAGTAAAAAAGAGGAAAAAGAATAGATGGAGTAAATCGAATGTTCAAAGATATTAGGGTGACTGCCTTTCTTGTGAATCAAAAGATAATTACATATTTGAATGGCAAGGTGCTGGCGCCTTGCTTATTAGTAAAGTAAGCATATTGATACTAGCCTTAAATATTAGCATAATACTCTCGTTAGTCGCACAGACTATCAAGCAGTACAACAATTTCAGCCGCGCTCTTCATCGTTCATTTTTTGAAGAGATAGAGAACAGGAATGAGTTTGACAAAAATCTAATTACGACAGCGATTAATTCTTATTACTTGTATTTATTTCGGAATCGGTTTTTCTACTTTCATTAAATTAAACTGTACTTTTATTTTTAATATAAATTAAGACTTTGTACAATGTTTATAAAGCTCGACAATATTGGTTCGATAACCAAATTTATTTTTCACATGTACATTATTTTTCAACTAATGTTACAAAGTCACTAATTCAGGTAATTATAGTTTTCTATTCTACAGTCCTCATATCATTATAAATATGATGCTTATTTAGATTAAAAATTAATTCGGCAACTCACTCCTGTTCTTTCACGTACGCACACATTCTTCAGACGTAGAAGTGTACAAGCAGTTGCAGGTCAACGCAAGTAATTCATAAAAAGGGAAGAAAAACCATCAAATTCCCCCACTGTCGCAGAGACGCATAAACTTCCACATACATACAGAACTCAACGATGCACCTCATAAATTATAAAACAAAAATTATAAACAAATAAAGATAGAGAAATGTAGTCGTCAGCCCGACTCTTTGTCCACAAGGAATGTTTTAATTCTTGCATAATAAAGCAATTACGATGGATGGATGGATATATATATATATATATATATATATATATATATATATATATATATATAAAGTATGAGTAGAAAGAAAGTTGGAAAGTAAATAACTAACCCATGATTATTCTGTTACAACAATCGCAGTATTCCTTTCCACTTTATTATTTTGTTCTTTTACAGTGCAACTGTTTATAAATCATATCTCATGATTTCAATCCATTCGTTTGTTATTTAACATAAAAAATTGTGTTACCTTATTGACGCGTAGTCATTTCCGAGACTACAAGCGTCGCTATTAGCGATATTTATAATGAAGCATTAAAATTGCTTTAAAGTCGATAGTTCATCTTTTTTCTTTTTATCTAAATATTCGCTCCTTATCTATATCTCACTTTCCTTTATTTTGACAAATAACGAAATTAATTTATAATTATTTTCTCACTCTCATCTTGGTTCACACACACACGCACGCGCACGCACACGCACACACATATCAATCTGCGTTTATACGATTCCGGACTCTGAAAGACTCGTGTATCATTTAATAACGTGTATTTTTCATTAAAAAGTGATCAGATGCTTTTGATTTGGATTAGGCGCGCTCACGCGTTCACGTTTTATCCTCTTGCTGTTCGCTACGCTCGCTACTGTTGTCACCTGGTCTTTGTTTTTGGCGATCCTCGACTGTTGGCGATCTTTTGTTTTCATCTTCAGCGATGAGATTACTCTCCGACTGATCATGTTCTATCTTCACGTCGAGGTAACACATCTTCTCGGGATCAGGTGGATTACTGTCGACATTGTGAATGGGAGTATCGTAACATGGTGTTGCACTTGGAGCGTAGACGTTTTCTAGGTGCTCATACTGACTGAAAGATTCACCACTTCGTTGACTGGTGGACTGATCGTTTGGACTGATTTCTGTCTCCCTGTAATGTTTCAAACAGTAAGTTATAAATGCCCAGGCACTCTGAATAGAGCGTAAAAATTTGCTATAAATAGGGTTCGATAAAATGACTTGAAAAAATGACTTGAAAAAATGACGCTTAATAAAATTTAAAATATGTGATGCTTAAAGAATAGGTTAAAGTATGAGTTTTTGATTTTGAATAATTGTTCTATTCATAGGTTTGAAAATTCCTAAGAACACAGCAAGGGGAGTCTAGATTTTTTAAAATCTTTTTCAACATGAAATTTATATTTCTCGGCGAAATTCGGAAATAATTACCTATCGAAAAGACTTAAAGAAATCGTTTTATTTAAAATGAACATTTTCGACTGGTGACTTGAAATCTTGTGCGCTAACTCTTTAAAGTAACGTTGAATTCGTACGTTGTCTTACCAACGTTCTTTCCGTGATTCCACGGGAAACAACTCCCTCTCGTATTCTCTCCTCTGATGTTCTTGCTGTTCGAGACTTTGTCTTCGCTCATTTCTCGCTGCAGTTGATGTTGAAGAACCTTCGAGCGATACGTCCATTGCACTATCGGTTGTCGCAATCGGCGTCGTGGTATTTGCTGTTACAGCTGTTGAAATCGTAACAGTAGCGGCTGGACTCGTGACGTTATCCGCTTTCGTATAAAGATAAATTGGCCTCTGAAAACCTCTTGAAGGATGTGGTGGCACCGAAACGACCTCGCATTTTCGAAAACCTACTTCTGCGGATAGCAGGTATTGCGTAAACTTGTGCGGGAAAAACTCGATACTCTGATAATTTTTATACATTTTTTCCTGAAAAATCGCCGATTTTTAATAATTGAATTTGTTGTCAATTTTTCAACCACTTAAAATATGTTGTATTTGTTGTATTTCTTGTTCATGCCTTACCGTTAATGATTTCTTTTTCGAGTAACTGCTCCAGTTTTGAGGTTCCAGAATTAAAACTCCACTAGGCCTTAGCTGTGCATGCATTCTCTTAAAACTTTGTTTTAAACCAGCATCGCCGAAATTTAAATGAATCCACTTTGTGATAGATAAACAGATAATTGTGTCAAATTGAGGCTGTTCCGAAGATAAAAGTGCATCGTCCTCTAATACATAATTTCCCTTTAACATGAAATGAATATGTAAATAAATAATCATTTGTAAGTCTGATATTTCATTAAATTAAGTAGATAATAAAGTTACCTGAACAAAAGTAACATTGTAAGGAAAACCTTTGTGGTCATTATGCTTCGTAAAACCAGGTATATCGACAGGTCCATAATTAATAAGCATTGACAGAGGGAAATAATTAGCATCGTATGTTTTGTGGTCCCCATCTTCGGTGCTAGCTGGGGACTGAACACAATTCACATAATATTTCACATTTTTCCTGGCAATATTAATCAACTTTTTGTCAATGTCAATACCGGTCACACTGCGGGCTGTGAAGTCTCGTGCAACTGAAAGCGTGATGTGACCTATATTACAACCAATGTCTAATATGTCTTTTCCGTAAAACAGTTCCTTCCTTTGCGTAAATACAGTAAGTCTCGTATCCCTATCATGATGTGGATTCCTGTATCCATAATATCGATTATAGTTTCCAAATTGAAATCTGGCATTTTTACTATTGAACTTTGGCTGTTGTTGGGTTTTCTTTTTCTTGTCTTGATTAGGTCGATGCGGCAATCTTGGTTTCCAAGCACCAGGTTGCGGTATTACAGGACTGACTATTTTATCTTTTACATCTAATTTCTTTAACCTCTTATCTTTCACCTCCTCCAATCCCTTCAATCTCAACTTAACCTTTTCCTTCACCGCAGGTTTCTCAACTTTTGCCGGTTGTAACTCCAGTATTGGCGGTGGTGGCAACGGTGGTGATTTTACCGGAGATGTAGTTTTTGCAGCTTCCACTACAATGCTATCCTCGACCTTTTCAACGACTTTAGCTTCTTCTATAACTATTGGATCTTTGATCTCGGATAATTCATTAATCTCATCCCTTCCCGTGCTGGATGCCCTTTTTCTCTTTCTATTTCTCTTCTTGGAATTCTTTTTTACAGGTGATATCAGTTGCTTTTCATACTCATCGTTATCGTTACAATTGATGAGGTTCAACGGATCACATATATTAGGAGGTATGATAACCTCAATAGCTTCCTTTCTATGTTTTGGAGTAGGTAGAGGACTTGATTTTGGAGTAACAGCATTCATAGCTCTGTTAATTTCTTCGTCTTGCATACTATTTAAATTCAAAGGATCGCATATATTACCACCGAGCAAAAACTTAGTAGGAGGAATTATGGCTCCTTCTTTCTTTCTTCTCTTATACGGTGGACAAAATTTGCCGTTCCCAGTGAAACTCTGTAAACGTTTACGTCCAAACTTAAAATGCCTATTCTCCTCGTGCTTAAACTTTTTGTGCGATGCATTAGAAATCCTGCGTGCCTTGGTATTATTCTCATTCTCTTTTTTATTCGTCATTCCCACCTTGGCAGGTCGATCCACAGTTGTGGAAGACATGTTGCAGACCTAAAATCAAAGTGAATTACCGATCATGAAGAAATATAATGGACAAACTGCGTTGAGATTAGAGAAGTTCGAACGGCGCGCGCTCGCGCATGCGCAATAGGTGATTCAAGAGTCAGCCAGCTCCCCAAAGCCGCGGCCCATCGCGTCCCATTTCCATGAATTCCAGGTCGTCCTTATTTTTCAACTCACCTGCCTCGATGAGTTGGCGAGCTATTGGTAATCCCTCGAGAAGCGAATCCAAAGACAATGGAGATCGCCGTCCAGACGCGATAATCGGGTACGGTCGTTGTATCTATGGCAGGCAAAGCTGTCGCTGCTCTCGCCTCGCTTCTTCTCTCTCTTCTCGTCACGACGTGTGTGCGCTGCCTGCTGCCGTCCAGCCGTCGAGCCGTGCCGCCGTGCCGCCGTGCCGCCGTGCCGCACCGCTCGACACGCGATGCTAGGCAGCAGCAGCAGCAGCAGCAGCAGCACCAGCAGCGGCAGCAGCAACAGCAGCACCAGCAGCAGCAGCGGTAGCAGCAGCAGCAGCAACAGAAGCGAGCGAGCGCCTCCTATCTCCCTATATCGGCAGAGCTCTCTGGCTCTCTCGCTCCCACTCGCGATACGTATCAGATACGTATACGACGCGCATTCGTATAATCGTCGTATTGTCGTATTGTCGTATTATACGACTCGTATGTCGTATAGCGTATCATGCATACAGACTTAGTCTCGGTCTCGGATCTCGGATTCTCGGACTAGAGACTACACTACTACAGACTACAGAACACAGAAGTAAAGATGAAGTAGGTACACTGGTACAGTAGAGCTCCAGCACTTCCAGCAGTCGCGCGCCGCTCAAAACGTGCGCAACGGAAACGTGCAAGTATTTTCAATGTTATATATTGCACAAACATCCCTCTTTAGCTATGTAGCTGGGAGAGTACATGTTAGGAGTACATCGTCGTATACCTAGAGCATACTAAACTCAATCTCGAATCGACATTTTTCAACTATTGAGCTATTTTCTATTTTGGCGCTCGTGCCTTATGGCTTATGCTGGTTTTGCCTCTCTACATATATACATGCGTCTGTCTATTTTTAATCTGGAATCAAAACGAAACTGACGCTTCGTAAATCGTAAATGCAAAAGAGCGGGCAGCGGGAGAACGCAACAATATAATGATGCACGTGTAGCTGTTCAATCTTTACCTTTACCTTTACACGACCATTTGGATTTACTTTTATTTTACTCGAACGATACGACTAATACGAGGGCTCGTGTACTGCTCGTGTGCTGCTCGTGTGCTAAACAGAGCCATGTTTATATATATATATACAAAATATACGTGGATATGCGAATATGCGATATGTCCCTTTTATGTGTTATAATCTCATGATATGTGTGTGCGTGCGCGCGTGTATCGGCGTATGCTTAGAAATACAGAAACGCGTAGGAAAGAATGAGAAATTGAGAACGTGCAAATGTTTGTTTCGTCTTCCCAGTTCCCGCGCGAGCGATGAGCAGTTTTCCGAGTGTACACATTATACTTTTGAGTATTATCTATTATGCCCCTTGAAGAGGCTTATGCGATAGAATTCCTTTTTTTGCCTTTACTTAAGAAAGTCTAAGCATGAATAACAGAAATTGAATTATAATTGATTAAAAATTTAATGTCACTAGCTAATATATATGCAAAAGAAGCTCGCATTTCACACTTCTATCCATTTCAATGTTTAGTTTCTCAATTGTCTTTAATTGCGGCTCTATTCATTTTATATAAGTTATGTGCATTAATGTTACGTAATGTAACAGTAGAGTATTTATATGTTATTTTTCAATTTTACAAAAAAAAAAAAAGAAAGTAATCTATAATGAGAAAAATAAATTTAATGACAAATTTGGGCCTGAAGAAACGAATTTCCAAGGACTGAAATGAGTTCAACGTGAAATTATAAGGTCGATATAATGAAATCTTAACACAAAGTCTGAACTGACTCGAATCGAATCTTGTTTATATATTTGTGTGTGTGTGTGTGTGTGTGTATACACAATGAACCTAGGACAATATAGATAATCATAGGACCGAAAATTTAAAAATCGCATACAAAATTCTGGCAAATGAAAAAGCACAAAACACTGCATTAACTTTTTCATATCACAATGATTATTATGCAATAGAAACTTGTAATTTTTTATAGACTAGAGTGTATGGAAATAATGGAGTGTTGACAAATAATTTCCTAGAAATATCGAGCAACGATAAATCAGACAATTCAGCAATTATCGTTACCAGCGCCCAGCACATAAAATACTCTGCAAATACACGGCTTCTGGCTACCTCCGCGAGATGCCTCTTCCTCCTTTTTCCAAACTTGAATCTCCACTGCTCTCTAGACTTCCTCTTCCGGGCGTGCAATCATCTTTGTAAATGTGTCCTCGTCAACCCCAGAGTCGATATTCTAACTCGAAAGTCCCTAAAATTGTCCTACCAAGAAAAATCATCTCGATTCGCTGTAAAACTGTTTGGACGTGAAAAAGGCATTGTTTCGCGCGCCGTTGAAGTTGCGCAGATGACGATGCGCAGATGGTATTGCGCAGGAGCGGAAGAGCGAGCCGTGTACGCGCGCTCTCGTTCGGCATGTGCTGATGTGCTGATGTGCTAATGCAATCTACTTGTAGAGGTGCGCTCCGCACACGCGTGCGCGCGATCGCGCCTAGTCCCGAGCATCCCAGGGAGACAGCATCGACTGGAATTGGATAATCGACTGAAGCAGGTAAGCGCATGTTCTTACTGTCAAGCTTTCGTCATTTTTTACCATCATCGATATGACTGTGCATTGCATTATACCACGGATTAAGCTTGTATAACCTAACTTTTCAACGACGCGCTAACCACGTTTTTTTCTCGGCGGTCCTGCGCGTTCGTTGTCATGCTGGTGATTAATAGTTTTTTATTAATAGTATTTCGTTTAGGAAAAATTCTCGTTTGAGCATTTTTTTCTTAGGATTTTTTCCTCATTGGAATAGGCAATATAGGAGTAGCCAATATAAATTGGTATACGCACCTGAAAGGCGTGTTTGCTAACTTTCGTGACGGTTTTCATAATTTACGAGAACATTTTCGCGTTAAGCGATTTATATATGATAATAACCAGAAATTCTTCCGCAACTTTGTGTGTGACATACATGCACATTGTTGTTGATAATGCGTTGAAGGAGCAAACACGTGGCATCCGTTTTTTAAAATTCATAGGAAAAATACGTTTATTCATGGATCGATGAAAGAAAAAAAGTTTATTAATAGAACGTTCGATGATTCATCTATTCAAAGTGTGGCAGTGAAAAATATCTCAGCTGGTCAAAAGCGATTGATTTTCATGATTCAGTGTTAATGGCCTTCCGAATGAATCACTAGCTAAAAATAAATATCCTTCAACTAGTCAATATTTAAATATGGTCAATTTGGTCATTGATACTTATCGAAGATTTTTGAAGAAAAAATGCTCATTTCGTGTTTGTGTGTCCATATATATACCTTGGTATATTCGTACACACGTATATTGAAAAATTAATACACGTCCATTGGGTCTTCAAAGTTGAGCATAAACAACCTGGCGACAACGACCTTATTTAACGAGTAACTGATTCAATGTACCATAATAGCAGCTGTTACACTTGTAAATCGCGATGTTAATACTGGCTGCGGTGAGTTCGACAGGGTCAGCAGGTCGTCGGTGCTTTGTATGACGTAAGCGGATGCGGCGACCCCGACGATGGCGGCAGCATGATTGCTGATCGGAAAAGGCTGGTTCTCTTACGTATAGACTTCGATTCCGTTCATTGGTTATTGATATTTCTTACACTTGGTCTTTTGATTACTTATCGCTGATATTAAACTTAATTACATTCTAATAAAATGAGACTTTTTGTAAATTTTGTAAAATAATTTCGCGATGAGACTCGGTGTGTGTGTGTGTGTGTGTGTGTGTGTGTGTGTGTGTGAAAAATTATTTCGATCGCTCGTTTCTCCGCACGTATTACGTAATTTCTATGCTCGACGAATTGGATATTTTTTTAATGAATGCACTTTGATAATATTTCGTTTAACCGATACTTTTTCAACTTATCGGGATTATATATATATATATATATAAATATAAAGAGAGAGAGAGACGAGAGATAAGCTCACAATCTCGTTTCTTTTAATCGAACATGAAGCTGCTTTATTAATAAATCGCATCTATAAGTAAGAATGTTTTCTAGGACTAAATACAATCGTTACGTAAGTTGTTCATGAATAACTCTTGAGAAAAAAAACTTAAATATATAATAATTATTATTTATTATATCAGATTTCATTAATCATGTACATTGCATCACGAGAACGATTCGACGAGTATGTAAGCTAAAATTATACTATTAGGCGAAACGAAACAATTCAACTATTTCGACACGATCCACGCCCGCAAACATTTTCACGCTATTCATAAATCATTCGACTTGAAAAAATCCATTTCAATGGGCTCATTTACAGCTAATTTACGACTAACTTCGCTATTATCAATTCTCGACATGAAATTAAATACATTAAATTTTCAAAATTGCATTAAACTCTTTCTCGCAGCTATAGAACCGTCAATATAGCTTGGAAGCGCGCAACAGGTTAAAATTCCGCTAATCCGTAAAACGGCATGGCATATTATAATAGAGTAAATCTTTTTCTTTCTCTCTTTCTCTTTGTCTTTTTCGATTTCACGTTGTCTCCGAGTGAGATAACAACGAGGTTATCATTCGTCGAGGTTACCAAGTCGGAGGTTATCACAACCTCGTACCCTTCGCCCGATTTTCTTCCGCAGTTCCCCACACACACACACGAGCTGTTTTTGCACGATCGGTACTGTTATGTAAGGATATTTTTTAAATTCGCTCTTTTTGTCTTAACATTTTCGTTGGACTTTTCTGAATATTGGCTAAATTGACACAAGTAAATGATCGAATTCAAAATTGTTGCGTGTATATAGTTATGAATTTGAACGCGAAGCTGACGCATGAATAGTTGGTTCGCATGGTTTCGCGATAATTGCTGATTCACTGAACACGCCGAATAAATCGAGCGATTTTCCTAATTGAAATAGTTTAGACAATTACATTTTTTTTAAATTCGCCGTTCATTCTATGAAAACATAGGCGTTTAATTTATCCTCTCTGTAAAAGGCTATAAAACTGCAACAGCGATTGTGACGTAACACTGACGCGACTCTTAGAGGGTAAAGGAGAGCCAATAACCTTGTGTGTTTGGGAGGGTTTTCGATGCCGAAGTTTCTTCGTCCAAGTATTATGTATGCCTCGTTGTGAAAGTTGAGACTGTTCATGTTGATGTGCCGATCAAATCCCATTAATCGGAAATTCTTGTCTAGAACAGCTATTTTTTTAACATAATTAGGCGTTAGATCTGTCTTCTCGGGGTTACATAGTTCTTTTTTCTTTTGGCTAGTCTATATTATCGCTTGAAACGTCGTCGTCGTTGACGACGAATGACGTTACTAGACTGGTATGCACTGTGCGACGACGACCACAACGACGGTAAAGACAATTCTTGAACTATGCACATATGCAGACTTATGTTGTGTTGACTTTGAGTACGCAGTAGTTGCTGAAGTCGCTGAAGTTCAGCTAGCCGACGAGCTTTCTTTCTTCGTTACTGATTTCAAGTATTTTCGGCTTATTTGTCCAAATATTTGCAGCGTAGTCGTGCTTTTTTCACTGTCTTTATTTTCTGACCGTTTATTTTCAAACAGGCGTTATTGGCTCACCCAACGGGACCGTGTCAAAGCGCCCAACGAGTCAAAGCGCCCAATACCAAGAAATAGGTCTTTTCCCAGCGATTTTAGTCGATATAATGTGCGAACATCCAGAGTCTGACTTTTCACCGTATTATCGGCACTTTATATCGGCTAAAATCGCTGGGAAAAGACCTATTTCTTGGTGTTGGGCGCTTTGACACGGTCCCCACCCAACTAATGAAACAAGTGAATTTGCATTTAGCAGCCCCTGTTTTATTTACTTGGTTTTGACTTTCCCACGGAAAGCTCCTTTTTCAACTAAGCCCTTATTACGTATACATTTTCGTTAGCATTTCTTGGTCGACTATTGTGTCCGGACTTTCATTTTCCTTCTTATAATACAGAGTTTTTCCTTCTATTGAGTCGAAAGAAGCTTCGAGAAAGATCTGCATTAGACAGTATAATTAACTGCGCCAAGGTAACGCAACGAAATCGAACGATGAATATTACATTTTTCTATTGCTCGTTCAAGTCAATACCAATGCTTTGTTCGGCAATGACAAAGTTAACCGCACGTGTTTAACTTTGTTTTTTCGTGACACTGCTACAAGAGCGCGTGTTTCGGGATAAAAAGTTCCGTTTTGTATGCTCCGCTTATCACAGTCAGACACAAAAAAGAGGAAGAAAAAATAACGAACCACTGATAAGGAGAAATTATTTTCATACGCATACCATCGCTTGATTCTTCTCTCTCTCTCTCTCTCTCTCTCTCTCTCTCTCTCTCTCTCTCTCTCTCACTCTCTATCTTTCTCGCTCGTAATAATATGAATTTTCTCTGTAGTTAGTAAATAGCTTTGCACTTTTTCATCGAATATTGCTCCAGATTTTGCTATGTGAATGGGCATACCCAACGATGCTCTCTCTGCATAGATCATTTATAACGATAGCATAAAAAAAACAGCTGGGAAGGGTGACGGAGGTCGTAAGCTCGATAAGATAAATGCGATTACGTAAACGAAGAGTGGCAAGCTCTATATATGTGTGTGCGTGAGTGTGACGATCCGATTTTATATACGTGAAATTTCGGCACTTTCGATTACAGCTTTTATAAATAAAAACGTTCAGTTTCGTAACTCGATGCATCTTTATTACGGAAACATTGTTACCGATGCCAATTGTAAAGAGTTAATTAGCAGTGAAAAAATAATTTTTTGTAAATCTGTTCTTGAACCCCCGTCATATTGATATATATATATATATACCAATACACTATACCAATACACTACACCAATATTGATCAGTCGATTTTCTCTACTTCTTTAGACACATTACTATTTACTCGTCGCAAAATATAGTCGTTCTTTCCAACCCGTTCATTATGTTACTTACTTATACAGCACATAAACATACGAATACTGCTGCCTATGAATATTTCAAACTTATATTGCTAACCAACTATATAGTCGACGTTTTACTTATTACATGCACGTGCTTTGTACGAAACGATTATGAAAAGAGAATCGGGCATACATTTTTTATCGTCACGAATTTGCGATGACAAGATATATATTATATACTATAATTGAAGCGCTCCTCACAGCGTCTATGCCCAATATTCAATATTCCTTCGTGTCATTTTTATTTCTTTCATTTTAATAATACGCAATAATTATAAATTAAGCAACCCATTCTCACGTTGCATAATATTACCGAAGACCTTTTATTTATAAAACATATGTTTTGATTTTGCGGAACGCTATGAAAATTTCGCTCAAGAGACAACAAACAGTAGTGGTGACATTCTAATTAAGCTCATCTAGAATCAAACTTCTAACCGTCGATTTCATTTCAGTTGTACATGCGAACCAGGGGATGATCCCGATTAAACAGGTATGATTCTTATTCTTATTCGAATAAAAAGAAAAAAATCATTTGGAAAATAAAAAATTCCTTTTCATTTCGTAGACGTATATATATTTATACTCCCGCCATTTCTTGATCACAGAAACACCACGAAACACCACGATCTCTCCCGATTTCTTTTTTCTTCACTTCATTATCATCGTCCATCCTATCCTTCCCCTTCCCCTTTCCCCTTCCCCCACTTCCAGACCTCCACCATTCGAGTATTCCCGCTCGCGTATATGTCGAAAAATAGAGGGGATAAAACATAGGTGGCGCGCGGGGAGAGAGCGTCACGGAGCGCCGACGATCGTTCCAGTTGCTCGGCAGCCTCCAAGTCGCGCAGTCGTGTCGTCGTTATCCTTCACGCGTTCGATACACTTCTCTTTCTCTCTCTCTCTCTCTCCTCACATTCTTTTATTCTTTTCTACTCCTTAAAAATAACATTAATTTATGCATATACATTTATAGTAAAATATTTTTTTTTATAAAAGTTAGAATAAACCAGTGCAACGATGGTATCGCCGTCTATTCCTTTATCACTTTTCGCAAGTGCCGAAATAAAAAAAAGTGTCTATTCCTTTTGCTATTGACAGAAAAATCACGTGCTAGTAGGTATAAAGATACATTATGTACAATACACACGCCGATCGAATCATCCAATTAATCGAGGTGTACATCTCATCTCATCTCTCTCTGTCTCTCTCTCTCTGTCTCTCTCTCTCACGCGCGCGCGCCCCTCTCCTTTTGAGTGCAAATTCCGGCGGGTTCTCTCTCCTTCATTTCTTTCTTCTCCTTCTCGTCGTCGCCGTGGCTTCTTTCGTCGGCGGCGCGCGCAGCAGTCGCGCCGCGCTGCCGGTCAGTGCCGCGCCTCTTCGTCGTCCGATTCAAGGAGAGAAAGTTGGAGAACGAAGATGTTTGCCGCTGTAACTTCTTGGAAGGTATGAATTTCATTTTATTTATTTATATTAGTAAAAAAAAACAAGAATTTTTCCGTTTTATTTTCCAAAAGCGATAAAAAAATCAGTGGCATTTTGAACAGAAGAGAGAAGACCGCGTGAGAATGCGAATGAGTCGAGGATGCGAGGGTCCGCGCTTTGCATCGCAAGTGCGCTTATATTCTTTCTTTCGCTCTTTCCCCGCTCGCGATCAGACTTCCTCCCTCGTCAACGGGCAAGTTCGTCTATTAATAGAATGAGATAGAGACGCGGGATAAAGACAGATCTGTTGTTCCGACCGTCGGAACATACATTGGCTACGTTACGTAAAGATCTGGAAAGGATACTTGCATAGTGGAGAGGAAAAAAAAGAGAAAGAAGGAGAGAAAAAAGAAAAAATAGGGATAAAAGAGGAAAAAAAACCGTTTCAAACCATTGCGGTTGCGCAACGGGGGGAGGCGGCGCGTCTCGAATCTTCCGGTGATCCTCCTCCTCCTCCGCAGCAGCAGCAGCAGCAGCAGCCGCCATTTTGAACGGTTTTTTGGCTTCCGCCGGCTAAGCACTTTCTTCTCTTCGACTTGTCTTATCTCAAAAGATAGGTATATACCTAGTAATTGCGGGGGTAAGGGAAAAAGAGGGATATTTGTTCTAGTTAATTTTGGTCCTTTTCGCTTATAATCGAAGATCTCTTGGCAACAGCGTCGATTTTTTTAACTCGACGAAAAAAAGGAAGATATATATTCTCTGGCTGAGGGAAGCTAATTGGAAGATCGAGAGCGCGCCGCATGTGAGTCGCCTCGTGGCTTTCGTAAGGTCGCCTCGTCGCGCCATATTTGGCCGGCGAGACGTTCAACGTCCCTGTTTGCAGCAGCTCTCCCGCGTGCGCGAGTCTTGATCGGCGATCGTCATTTTATCCGATGTGTCAATGGTATTGTTCATTCTATTGAATTAATTCTTTTTTTTTTCTTTTTTATCAGGTCAAAAAAGTTATATTTCGAAAAAAAACTTTTCATCTCTTTCTCTACGATTGCCTTGTCGATAAAACGTAATTACTAGATTTGTAAACGCTTTCGACGATAGAAAAAGTCTGCGATCAATTAATATTTTAAGTCTCCGTGTGAGCGCGCGCACGAATTCGCGGTTTTTTGCGTTCACTGCGACCACTCCGGCGCGAATTTGCCCAGTCATCGCGTGCTTTACGCAAGCGTGTGTACGAATGTACATGGAAAAAAGAAGGTCTAGAGGCGCGTCGGTTTCGAGTCATGTAAAATCTATAAAAAAAAATTTTTAACGCATTATCTTCGTAAGTATATAAAGATTAAATCCGCTTGATTCCTTATCGTTTCTTTAGGAAGCAGTGTACACGACGGCCATTTTCAGTCTCTTGGATTATGTTGCTCGTTATGGATATTAGCTACCGCAGAAGGAGAAATTTACATAAAGGCGGAGTTGCCGCGATAACGACATTCCCGTCTCGATGCGCGCGTTCCTGGTGGGGTGTTGCCTCGAATCGTCATCCGTTCTCGTGTCTTTCGAGAAAAATTCTCATTCCATGTATAAATATGTATCCGATTGGTTATAATCGTAAGAGGAAGAGGGGGAAATATATATCGCGCGATCTTGCCCAAAATATCCATCGACTTATGCAACGATGATCGCTGTTTTGTCGAGTGGAAAAATTCGTTATAGAGGAAAAAAACGTATATACATTTCGGAGCTGTATCGTTGTCCAGCTGCGCTATCGTCGTACTCTTGGCCAATCGCAACTGTAATCTTATCGGTAGCCGATATGTAACGCGTTTTGTTCGCAGAATTCGCCGGGTCGAGATTGCGGTAGTCTGGCTTTGTACAAAAATCTGCTAATGCTTGCGATGATCCAATGTCTCATGAATAGTAGTAGTAGATGTGAAATGAGAGGAAGGGGAAAGCTTTCTCTTAACAGAGCTTTTTGCAGATCTCTATTCTCTCGTGGCGCTGGTTTTTATTACTTTTTTCTTTGAAAATCAAATAATACGTATGTTTGATTTCAAACACTTAAATGAAGTAATGACGATGATGATAATAATGATAATAAGCGGTTGAAAAAAGTCTCGGCTATTCAAAATATAAGAGCGTAACCTAATCCCCTTGCACGCACTCCCATCGCCTAAATGAGCTCCCCTCCGATTTACGCGTATACTCTTCCTCCGTTCCCATATACCCATCATCCGTCTAATCCTTGCTCTCTTTCCTCTGTGCGGTAGGCGAGTAGACACGCATTGTCCAATCAGTCGCGAATTCAGTGTGCGACTGCTTTTCTATCGTCTGTGTACATGTGTGTCTGTCTGTACACATATGTACAGTTTCTCTCTCTCTCTCTCTCTCTCTCTCTCTCTCTCTCTCTCTCTCTCATTCCAGAAATGTAAAAGACCGTAAGAACACCTTTTCTACGGTTTCGTCTACCCTACGTACGCTTTATTCAGATTTCACAAGTGCGAATGGACAAGGGCTTGTTGAAAACATTATTTTCTCTAATAAGCATGCATATATGTGCTTTTTGACCATATTTATTTTCATCACAAAGCACGCTCTTAACGATAAATACTCGATGGTTAAGATATACTTAGACTAAGCATTAAGCTTAGTTATTAGTCGTCGCCTTCTCTGTAGAGAAAAAAATCCACAACCTCCAATCGCTCGATCATCAACGAATTCCCGTGGATCCGGTTTTCATTCTCTCCTAGTTTGGGCCCGTGCTTTTGCGAAACGATGTCATAGCTTTGCTCGAGGGGTTTCTTGCACGTGTCTCGTGTCGCTATTATGCAAGGTCATCACGGGGTATAGTAGTCAAAGACCCACGTGTTTTTACCGGATGATTGTGGATTACTATTTTTAATACACGTATTCAAAATAACAATCCATAAAAGAGAGTTGTGTAAGCAGAAACGCATAATCAAATTATTGAAATAAAATAAAAAAATGTTACACATAAAAGGAGACCTACACCACTTATCTCTCAAGGCGAAATTGGGTCCGATTAAAGTTTGGAATTCACCGCCGACACATCGTTCCAGATTATCTCACTGAGATAGCAATAAAAGGTAGGAGGGAAGATACCGATTCATCAGGAAAAAAATGTTCTTGTAAATCAACGTGCATCATTGAAGTCGTCAAGAGATATGCGGCTTAGAAGATGAACGGAGTATCTGTTTACATCTTACCGGGCAGCATTAGATTACATTTGAATTTTCTAATACTGTCAGGTAAAGATGTCGTCAGGACTCCGAGTCCAACGTGGGAAAATATTATTATTCGCTCGTTCATTCGTTTTCTTTCATATAAATTTACGCCTTTATCGTGGCTCCAAGACCTAACGGATCACTGATCATTTGTCAATGATACGTCCACGACAAGGTGAAAAATGTATTCTGCGTTGATTTTACTTATTTTCTTTCGACATTTAAAACGAAGAATGTTTGTGAATATCAATAGCTAAGAATATCTGATATTTCATCTATAATCAATGGTGAAGTCACGTTTATCTTGTGTAATTTTTTAATGGCATTGAAGAACAATATTTGCACTTGGAAGTGCTACCGACAATTCATTAACATACATTTTTCATATACAAAGTCGAGATGGTTATTAAAAACTGTTTAATTCTGTTGATATTATAAAAGCAAAAGAAAATACATACATTTAATTGAATGTGTTGACTATGACAATGATAATGATCAAGATAAATAAATTTGAACAAATTATTACGCTATATTCTAATATAATTAATATTTCGATCTAAAATTTCCGTCGAAACTAACGAATTTTTTTATACTAGACCGAAAAATCCTAGCAGTTACATAAAAGAAACTCATAAATTCAGAGCCGAAGTGCCACCGCTTTATACGTATAATACGCTTTTGTCAACAGAGATAACGCAAATCTTGATAACGATTTCTTACCGATCTTTATATATATATATATATAAGACGAGAAGATCTATACATTATACATGTCTCTTTCCCTTATGTATATATTTAATTCTAATTCGAGGATATATACAATAGAAAGAAAAATATAGCAAATGCTCGATTAATTTCGCATGTGCGTGAGTGTGTGGGCTCTTTGTTAATTATCGTAAGACCGATTACAATCGTCTTATGGCACGAAAGGCTCGTTACCAAGCGCATACATGTATGTGTTTGTATATATATATATATATATATACTTATTAGTAGAAAAGAGAGAGGGCGAGTCGGTGCTTCTGATACTCGTTTCGATAAAACTCGTAGAGAAACGTAGACTCATTGTACATTATGCACTACTCGGTTATGGCGAAACGCATGTTTTATTTATAATATGGAATTCGAGTTAGTTTTTAATTAGACGAATTCGTTAATGAAAAATTATAGTGGTATGTATGTTTTTTGGTTACTGTACTATTACAATTTACGGCTGCATAGATAATGGCGGCTTTCTAATAAATGAGACTAGTTAGCATCTTCGAGTCAAGGCGGAAAATCTTTTTTCATCTTGAAATCTACAGGTGGTATACATAGCCATGATTCGTGATCATGAAATAGCACGTTATGAGAGCTTCGAGGGTTACAGAATATAACGCATAGAATATACTAGATGAAAACGAAGTCCGTCGAAACGCGTAATTATCCCATTACGACCTCGCTTTTACCAAGTAAATCACGAGAGAGTTGATTGCAAAGAAAAAAATGCAACGCAGCTCTCTCGTAAAAGTTGATCTCGTCTTTTATGAACGCGCGACGTACGAGTGAAAACGAGCTTGGATATCACAAGATGAAATTTCTACATTATTGCGCAAGTCCAACTTCGTAATGGAAATAATAATTATAATAATAAATAAATAAAAGTATAAAAAATTGTAGAAAAAAATGTCTACTATGGATAACTCGTAATGTTTAAATTGGCAAATGACAGGTATCGCTCGGCACAATGACAAGGCATAAATTTCTTAGTAAATCTTCAAAGCGTATGATACACCTCTGTTAGTACGTTTTTTGTCAGTAACGCAAACCAGCTCTCCATATACAACAATTAACCGCTCGACTTGCATAGTCGTCAAACCTGCAAACCAGTTTCCATATCTAATTATGCGCTGTCCAGTCTAATATCTCTTGCGAAAAATTTGCTCTCTCCCAACGGACATATCCCATCTTTCTCTCCCTCATACTTATGCACGAGTTCTCGCAGTCCATTTTCTTCAGGGGGGTGCATTACTAATTTATGAGGAGTAGTACTCTGCTGTTTCTAAATATAGAGAACCTATACTCTCTCTCTCTCTCTCTCTCTCTCTCTCTCTCTCTCTTGAATAACTATTCCAAAACGAGCAGATAGAATTCTAAACAGTTGACACGCCGTCGTCGCGCCATCCGACGCCTAGTTGAAAAAGATCAGGTACTTAGGGGCTTGTGTGTATCTGTAGTAGGTAGGGGAACAGCTTGTGGCATTTTGTTCTTCTTCTTTTCCGAGCGTTGACATGAGAGAAGAAGAGAGTGCTTGGTTTCAGTTGTTGGAATCCTACTACGATATGGTGCAAATATTTATTAAAAAATGCTCTTCTAAGGGCCTAAGCTGTGGTTGTGTAGTAATCTGTATGTAATTGTTGCGTAATAAACCAATGTTAGTGTTAGTTAAGCAAAATTATCGTTAACATGTTTTATATATTTCTTGTAGATTAAAAAAAAATAGAAAAATGAAACTCTTGCAAGACTGGACACCATCAAAGCTTATATGGATTAATTTAGTATAAAAAAATTATTCTTACAATTATTAGATCAAGCTAACTTTTTTTTATTAGTAATAAATAGCGTTCTCTTTACCCCCTTAAGTTATACGTTTCTAATCGATACGTGAATATTTTATCTAGAATAGAGCTCGTTTTGTTTATAAAGAAACATCGCAGGTTATGGTTAGTGGAGTTAAAAAAGTATTTTGCTAAATTGCTTCGTAAGAAATAATTATTATAAAAAATGTAGCGCTAGAGAACTAAATCGCTAGCGATTAAGAACATGGCATTCCATAGCTATATAATAACACTTCAATTGAATTTCATAATCAGCCCGAGGTGTTACACGGTAGTTATATACCTATACGCGATGCATAGTGACTGAATAAATAAAAAGAATAATTTTATAAGTCACTGAATAAGAAGCTAATGTTTCCTCATTTTCTTGAAATTAAACGGAAAATGGCCCAAACCTCGCTTTACATAATTCAAAGGCGTCTGAACTTTTCCGCTTAGAAAATATCCGTGGTTAAATAATAGAACATTGTATAGGTAAAAGGAGAAGCAAAAAAATCTGAAATTCCACACCCAGGAGAAAGGAGATAAAAGTATCTGATCTATAAATAAATAACGCTAAGATCCATCGATAAATAACGATTTCCATTAACTACTATCTATACTCTATCTTCATGCATACGAATTAGCTATACATATGCTTGCCTTCCACCCCATCATCTCTCAGAGAAAACAATCAGCCGAGCATCGACTTGCATACATACAAGTTACTCCTCACGAAGCAGCAGTGAAACTCTTGCGCGTGTTTAGCGGCTCGAGGTTAATTGGTACCTTACACCTCTCTCTCTCTCTCTCTCTCTCTCTCTCTCTCTCTCTCGAGTGGGGAGCTTATCGTCGGCTCCCGCGTCTACTCGCGTACAGCCGGATGTATTTGTGAAACTCGGAAGTCGCCGCGCTGCTGCGCTGCTGCTGCTGCTGCTGCTACTGCTACTGCTGCTGATGATGTGCTTCTTTGTTGTTTGAACGTGACGAACGACGAGGAGAGAAACGACGCGCTTTGTATCTTGTCAGGTGGAGAATATGTATTTTTCTCGCTCGTTTTTTTGTAGATTTTTATTTACTTTTTTATATTTTTTTAAAGCTTTGATGACCGGTTTTGTTTCGAGAAACAATAAAAATTCTTTTAGTTCGCTTTTAGTTTCTGCCTTTGTACGCTCTATAGAGATTTATATGTTGTGAGTAATTTTTGTAATTTTTGGAAAAGCCTGGGGTGGTTAATAATATAACAATAAAATCGTTTAGCTTGTAAAAAGACAGTTCTGTGCAGATTTAAATATAGTTTTAAACATTATTTTGCCTCGTCGTTACTACTGGATAGTAATAATAATAATAATAATAAGTCTGAAAGGTTTCCTCGATAGTACGCAAAAAATACGAGTTCAGTACATAAATTCAGTACATACTCTAATAATATCAAGTGGATTTTGGACATTACATAGTGTAGGTGTGTCTGTGTGTATACACGTGTATACGTTACGCTACTTTTCACCTTGCTTTCGGCCACCTATATACCTACATGATATCAAGGTGCTGCCGTTGACAGAAAGAAAAAGAGTAGATCGAAGGTAGAAACAAGTATTTATTTATAGCTACATCAATAGAAGTGATGTAGTTGACAGTTGTCGCCATGCTGCTTAGCAATTACAGTCTAAGTCTATAATTAGCCATTGATGTCTGTTTGCTGGATTGCTCCAAAATCTTGATTTTTTGACAAACAAGTATTGTACAACAGAGTTATCTATGTAGCTAAACTGTAACAAAATTTTTGTTCATCTGTGCACATTAGACAGAAAATCAAGAATACTTAGGCATTCTTTTTCTTTTCGACGCCCAGCATGCTCAGCCTGGTGTAGACGCGTACACCTAAATCCGCAAGAAAAGGTCGCCCGGGGTGAAAAGACGCGCAAAAGGGCCAGGCAGACCTTGTTGTACTCTTCGAGGGGAGGAAGAAGTAGCATCAGTAGTAGTGTATACCATAGAGAAGAAAAAGGGGAGGCAGTTCTTTCTCTTTCTCGGCTTTTTGTGCGGATGCAGTAACGGACACGATGGCGACATGTGCATGCCACATGCGTGAACCTACTGTAGGTATATAATATTGTAAGGCCCCTCGAATTTCGAGGGTCCCGCTTCTCTGTAGCATCTTGCTCGACGGGACGAGGGTCTGGTCTTATTGTCGCGTAGTGTGTGCTGCAGACTCGACTCGGATTTTTCTCTAAACGCAACTCGTGGGAAACTCGAGCAACAGCAGACCGTAAGAAAGAATGTGTGTGTGTGTGTGTGTACGTGCGCGTGTGCTTAGGTATCTGTATAGGAAACCATGTGGCAAGGGTCTTGTGGGCCGACGTACCGGAGCGACGACCACGTGTTGCTTTGCGGTATTTCGCAGGCTTGAGCAGTTTTTTTTTTTTTTTTTTTTTTTTTGAGGATACACTACATTTGATTTCGCGATGTACAAACGGTAATCCTGTGAATTGGAGATTCGTGAAAAAATGGTGTATAGGGAAGGAAAGGGAAGGGCTTTTTGGTATTCGCACAAAAGTGAATTCATTATACCGGCTTCATTATACCGTCTCGTCGAATCTAAAAGTAAAAGCAGACATTTGTCGTATAGTAAACAGGGGGTAATAAAGCCTCGAGGGCAACTGATGTACGCATCGCATATATCCTAGAACTACTTTTTAATTGACGGAAAAGTTTTGACAACGTTTAAAACAACTGTACGCTCTGTTCAGAATGTCTTTCTGTCAAAATGACTTGAAATTTGGCATTTCATATAAATTAATATTTGAAATTTTGTCAATTTCAGTCCATGAAACTCGCCCTACATTAACGTTAATGTAAACATTGCTCGCGTATAAAAATCAAACACATTAAACAGCATTTCATATGTACATTTACACTGATTTTCAAGTAGTAAGCGAGTGTACTTTAGAGTGAAACGTGCATGAAAATTCTGACTATTTGTGATTAAAAAGACTATTTGGGCATATTGTACATATTAAAGGAAAATGTCCAACAAATAGTTATAATAAAGAAGACAGCGGGAGTCGTTGAAGCGATGCGGCGACATTGTACTACAATGTTAAGACCCGACCTTTCCCCGTAACCCTTCGCCTTACATGTATATTATACATTTCGTTACAGCTTACAGCAAAGTCCGTATGGTGTGTGTGTGTGTATATATATAATATCGGTATACGTATACATACAGGCGTAGTATTTGTTTACGACAAGAGGCGCGTAACCGAGACGCGATTCGCGGCCAGAAATAGAATACACATGCATCAGCTAAGAAAAAAAAGAGAGAGAAAGAAGTGGTTTGTGGTCCGCACGCGATAGGTTGCTCGTGTATTTATTTATTTACGGACCTTGCAGCACGTAGGAAAGGAAAGTGGCTTTCGTAGCCTAGACTCGTCCGTTTCACTTCTATTTCATTTCATTCGGATCACGCCTTTATTCTACGAAACATGCTTATACATCACATCTGTACCTCAATTTAATAGCTATAACAAAACTCATCGTTTGTCTATACATATATATGCTATGCACCTACGGAGCTTTTAAACGCTACTGTTTCACTATCTGGTATATCCGTTTCTCTCTCTCTCTCTCTCTCTCTCTCTCTCAAACAACAGACATTACATCCTAAAAAACGTATAGCAGCACATGTATATATATATTACATTATATGTACACGTATACTCCCGCAGAAGAAAGAAAGAAAGAAAGAAAGAAAGAAAGAAAGAAAGAAAGAAAGAAAGGAAGGAAGAAAGGAAGAAAGAAGGAGGTCGATGCGTCTGGCGCGCGATGAATCATCTTTCTTTCGACCTTTCTTCTTTGCTTGTGTATTCGCGATCCTTTGTTTCGAAACGCGCGCGCGCTTATTAGTCGATTGCTGTTTGTGTATGCATGTACACATACTGGGCTACTGGCAGACTGGCAGACTGGCTGACTGGCTGACTGGCTGACTGGCAAAATCTCATAGCTAGGATTTTGAAGAAATTCAAAAGCACCGAGTGTTTTGCAGTCGATATTTGTACTTGTAGGACGTGTATATACAGGCGAAGCGTTACCTAAGAGAGCGATGAACGATGCGACCGGTTTCCCGTGTATCGACTCGCGATTGTTGTATCTCGCGCAGCGCGCTTCTGCTCGACCATGTATATGCATGCAATAAGTGTATTACCGGGGCTTCTTTACTTCGTTTGCGTGCCAACACACGACGCGAAGACTTTTCAATTGTTCAGTCTTGTCTGTTGCTTACGTTACTATTGATGATTAGAAATAATGCGTTTTTTGAAAATGACATTGAACGACGAGGTCGGCGAACCGATTTTTTCCCTCTAATTATAGCTACGCGCTATGTAAGCTGTAGCAAGGGGAAATCGATCTGTTTTTGGGAATCGTAAGTTCTGTGAACAAAGTAACGTCAGAAATACACGAAAAGTCTGTTCTTGGCTGGTGTTCCAAATATTCAAACTTATTTTGTCCCCCTAGAGTTTACGTATACCTATAGATACGATCTGGAATAACGTTGTGCTTATCGAAAAAATGTTCTTACCGCAGAAAATAGAGTAAAAACTGCTGAAATCAGGCAAGCTACAGTTATTATTAAATAACGATTCTAAGAAAATTATAGGCTAGACTATAACAGAGATGTCTTACTGGGAAAGTTTAGGGTCGCGTTTCGCGAGACATTTCCAGAAACTCGATATTTCCTATATTCCTCGAAGTTTTCCTCAATATTATCAGTCGTGACCCGAAAAGCTACGTATTATCTACATATTTTTAGATACATATTTTTTCTACCTAATATGTAATATTAATGCAATAGTATATAATACACGTATAAAGAAGCCACGACGGAAGCTGATGAGAAGATGTTATCTCGATGCAATTGCTTGATTTTTTCAAAGGCAAAGATAGAAATCGTAAAAAAATAATGTGAAATAATATACAAAATAACGCACACCTCGGTATACGCTTGTACGCAAAGGTATATAATACACAAGTCAACCGACAATCGCTACTTGACGCGAGACAGCGTTTATCAGGAGAGAACATCCCGTTGGCTCTAAAAATAGACAGCCGCACTATCGACGCTCCTTTTTCCCTGTATATCTCGCTCGCTCGCGCGAGCTAGCAACCAAGCCATCCGCTACTGCATCCGCTAACTAATAGCACAATACACCAACGTATGGATATTTTTTCAAAAATTTTCTCCCCAACTCGAATAAATAAACTCATTTCGCCTATATACGCGTATAGGTATAGCTATGGCTTTTTTCATATACACGTATACCTATAACTATGGGAATAGAAACCGGCAAGTTAAGTGCTACTACGCAACGGCGACAACGACTCTTCACCGATAATGTTAGCTCCTAATCAAACACAAGTGTGCTCCGCCAGGTGGATTTATCTCCCCTGCAAATGTGCGCGTTTCAGCTCGATTATCTATATATACGTATACCTATACAACGACTTATGTACGTATGCCCGTACCGTGTGCTTTCTTTCTACGAAAAGTCGTAATATATAATGGAGTGTGTACAGTGGAAAATAAGAAAATATTCTTTTTTCTTCTCTTGAATTTACATATATACTGAAAGTCTCTGTAACAACGAGCGTAAAAATGAACGATTGAAAATGAACGATTGAAAATGAGAGGACGACTCCCAAAGCCCGCATATACACAAGCGGAGAAACGACTTTGGCTGGAGTATAATATATACATATATAGATGCCTATACCTATATGGCTGCGCGTCGTCGTCGTCTCTCTCTCTCTCTCTCTCTCTCTCTCTCTCACTCTTACGCCGCAGCCGTTTTCGGGACCGGCCGGCGGCGCGCGATTCTCGCTTGGCAACAGCAGCAAACTCGAGACTGCGCCGTCCACTTCAGGCTTAACTTTGCTCTCCGTTCTTTTAAAGGGACGGGGAAGAAGAGGAGATTCGAATCGGAGAGACCGGTTAAGAATTCGAGATCGTTTGGGAAAACGTGTTTCTTTATTTTTCTATGCGCATCAACGCGTGTCATTATAATGACTTTAAAATTCATATCTATATAAATATATAGATTTATTTAGGCGTATATCTTGATATAAATGTACGGCGATTCTTCTGACATCGTACGATTTCTCGGAAACACGTGACGTTGCAACGATTTTAAGCTATTACGTAGAAAAGTGTATAATCGTCAATCTGCCTTGTTCAAGCAAACAAATCCAAACCCAAATCGTCTCGCGGGTAATAATGAGAATAATAATGATCAGCAGTTTCTCGATCGATGTGACATTTTTTCCAACCACATACGCGCTCGTGCTCGTGAGCGTAAGAGAGAGAGAAAGAGTCTTCGCAGCTGGTCAAACAACTCTTCGGAGCCTGTTTCGTCCGCGGGCCCAATTTTTATACGTCGCTTGCAGCAACAGCTTGTTCCTATACCGAATATATAGCTATATAGCTATACCGTATATAGGTATATATACGGTATACAGATATACACACATTCAACTCATCTGCTAATTTTTCGGCAAGCTCTTATTCTTTTTACTCCATCTTCTTCTTCTCCTTCTTCTCCTTCTTCCGAAACTTGATTATTTCCTCGTGCGTGGAGACCTCTGTCTGCGCGCGAGGTGCTTGACGATTGGATTTCGATTGAATCGTTCGTTCTACTCTGCTCCAAACATTTAGGCATTATCTTTCTAGTTGCAACAACAGTTTTTTTCTACTTCTAATCGGCATTTAGATGCCTTATATCTTATATCTTATACCGATAAATTCAGTCCAATTATACGCATTTTTTTTTATAGAAAGCTTCTTTCGATACAATACACACTACAAACGCATATGTAGATGCAATATAAATATAGCTACACGAGCCTCTGCGCGTGCATTGCTCTCCGAGGTTTATCTTCCGTGAAGAAACCTGTTTTTCAAGACTTCAAACCGCTCGATATATGCAATCTACTCGTACAGAAGACCGTACGAAGTACATTTAAATATTAATCTCTCCCCCTACTCTCTTGCTGCTTATACAATGAAAGCCTCTAAGCGCGATTTTTCACCGAGTGCGTATGCATATGTATATTGTATAGGTATACATACACCTACACCTATACCTATATACAACTATAAGATGAAGTGCAAACTTTACAGGCTTTCGTCTTTTACACATTTCTGAATTTCCGTCATTTGTTTAAGAAAACACAACTAACTTGAGCTAACCTACTCGAGCACCGATTATTT
Organism: Apocrypta bakeri; assembly: GCA_018906985.1. Classification (NCBI taxonomy): domain Eukaryota; kingdom Metazoa; phylum Arthropoda; class Insecta; order Hymenoptera; family Pteromalidae; genus Apocrypta; species Apocrypta bakeri. Next base: position 118,622 of record JACCIA010000004.1, read on the forward strand.
TCAAATTGTTTATTGAAAAAAAAAAATAAAAAGAAATTCATCTCGACCTTGAATCATCTTGAAAGTACGTTAATCCGTCTATTCCTCTGTCCCTCTCATCCTCAATTTCTCATCCCTATCCACACGCATACACTTGCGACTTTCTCCTCTCGCGAGAGAATTGGCATCGGGTGTGAGAGAAGGCCTTCGCGACCAAGTTCGTCGACCTTCCTTCTATGTATATCGAAAACGCGAAGCTCGCAAGTGAGCGAGAGGGAGAGAGAGAGAGAGAGAGAGAGCGTGGAGGTCACTCGGCAAGGTGCCGCTGCCGCACCGTCGAGAGCAGCGCCGAAAAACCGGCTCGACGCACATGCGTCGTTAAGAGAGAATGAATTCGAGATCGTTTTAGAAAGTTTTCTTTTCGTTTTAGGGTTCTCCTTTTATCTCTTTTTATCCGAAAACTGCGATTTTTCCACGGAGTCTTGCTACCCACTCGGCTCATTTTCCTTATTCAATGTTTACTTTCACGATCGAGTATTCGCTTGCACCTAATTTAGTAGAGGATTATTTTATATATTCTTGAAAATAGTGTTAATTCACATGCTATAAATGATCTAATATTTCAATGGAAATTAATAAATTTAATTTCTAATCACTCGAATAATAAACTTATTTAATCTGTGTATTAAATTATTCTATTGAACAAAAATTACCGTAATATGAAGTATGAATGTACAAAAAAAAATGTTACGCTCGCATATGCAAAATCATTCGTGGATGATTAATAATAAAAAATGAAGGCGATATTTGAGCACTTATAAGCGTTTTTGAAAGAGCCATTTTTTGAAAAAGTAAGAAACTTGCATTTAAGCAGAGTTTGATGAAAATCGGAAGCTCGCTAAATGTCTCTAAACGCAACGTATTCTTAATTCGAAAATGAACAACTTGCTAGAGTGAGAAACAACGAAAGCAGAGTCCATAAAACTATGTAAACGCAGCAATGAATTGTTCTGTATTGTTTTTAGAATTTGAAGAAAATGAAATTTAGAAAATTTTGATTCGATTGTTCAAAATGAAATAGAAATAGCATCGAGCATCACAATTTTAGTGACTAAACGAAATGTCCAAGAGATTTCAGAACAATAGTGTGTGCGTGTGTGCGTGTGTGCGTGTGTGCGTGTGTGCGTGTCACAAGGCACTGCAATTTTAGAAAGTTGATGCGACGTTGCATTTACATATATAAATTTTTGAAAGGCCAACAAGAAAATCAATGTTTATTTCGACTTTCACATTAGCACTGAACGAAGTGGTGCGGTTTCGCTAAATATAAACTTATGCTTCGTCGCAAAAATCAAAGGCGTTCGCATCGATGTGTATACCTAGACACATGCATAGAAAATTTTTCGGTTTTACTCGAGAGTTCTATGCGAATATTTGAATAAGTATAAGCATATATAGGTTTCGATATTTTTAATGCATTCGTGCGCCTATGCGAAACGAGAATCGCATCTAAAAATTATGTAAACATATACGTTAGCATATAATTATTTTTCCGAAATACTTACACAACTTCGGAAAATTTTTCCATAATTTTGCATGTTAACTGTTTCAACGCTCCCCCTCCCCTCCCCTCCTCCCCCCCCCCCTCGCCCTCGTGTGCGAGATTATGCAAAAAATCTGCAATACATACGTAGAAGAATATTGTATAGACTACGCGATAAGAGCCGCGCATGACGGAGCCGCGTACTGTAATAATCGCGTTTGTAATATATAAATTTCTACAGGAGGCTCGACCCAACTGCTCATTACGTTGTTTAATTTTTTAATATATACGATAAGATGGGCATTATAAATGCCTAAATGACTGTATGGAGTACTACATGTACTGTAAGCACAGTATGGAGATGAATAAGAAAAAAGACAAAGGCAATTTCAGTTAGTAAGTAAATGACAATTTCATTAGTCACTCAGTGGCGACTTTCTAAGACTTTTGTAAGATGCAATATACAGAAATGAAATACAAAATCCATGAACTATTTTATAGCCTACTAAGTGTATATCTATATGGTTCATATTCTACCGTGTCCTGAATTCCATGAAAATCCAATTAGTCGCTAAGTCTGAGAGATCCCTCGAACCTCGTCCACAGTAGGCTTTATCCTACTGTCGACTAATACGAGAAGGAGTCATTGAATTGGTTTCGCACTGCGGTGGCAGTCCTGTATTAATTAACGGGCTAACTTGTAACTAATGTAACTTGTATTTTTGTCGGGTTCGACAACCCTGTGCGAGGCTCCCCACGTACAGTCACTTGACCGCGAGAACGAAGTAGCTCTAATGCTTCGCCATCGCAGCACGTGGCTAGCGAGTCTCGCGCTTTTCGCGCACACCACTACGGCCCACCACTACACGCATATACGGTTTTCTTTAGCAGCTCGTTTTAGCAAGGGTGTGTTCCGAGATTCCCTTTGCGCCAATAACTCAGGGCGCCAATAACTCAGGGCGCCAATAACTCAGGGCGCCAATAACTTAGGTATAGTCTCTTACTTACTCGGCTTTGGGAGCCGAGGATTCATTGGAGACTTTTCTTTCCTATTGTGAGATAAGCTATCTGGTATTTAATAACACGTGACGGATAACACGGATGTTCTTTGCACTGTATTCAGTATGTCAATATCAAGACGTACAAATGAATGCAGTTCTCAATTCAATGTTTTTATTTAATAGACTGGTATAGAATGAGATTAGCTTTAAGTACTTTGACATTAAGGTAAATAAAGGGGGAAAAAGTACGAGCGGCGGAAGCGCACCTATAGAGCTGGCCTATACCGATGGCCTATACCGATGGCCTATACATCACCTTAGCCGTCCTCTTAGCCTCTTCATCATCATCAGCGTCTTCTCTACTCCGGTAAACAGTGTATATTTAAAATGTGCGAAGGCAAAAAGCAGCTAAATGATGCAAGCCTCAGCACTCTTCGAGCGATTCGTGCCCGAGCTACGGTAAACAAGTCTCGAAGGCGTCTCGGTAAAAAGCTTCGACGCGCTCACAATGATGCGCTACTGCAACTTGAGATATTTACGATGATTATACGCGACGTGTGTGCGTATTGGTGTGCGTATTGGTGTGCGTATTGATGTGCATATACCAATACGCACACCAATACGCAGACACGTCGTAGAATCGAGAGAGTAGTTTTCGAGTACGTTGCCAAGGGGTGCCTTGGGCTGGGAGCGTCTACTATAATTATTTACGCAAGGCTAACGCAAATTTCGGAAATATCTCCGGTAGTCGTTGTTGTTTTTCACGACGAATTCCCGATTAACTAGAAGACAATGGATAGTCTTCTTCTACATGCGCCATAGGCAATTCCTATGGCGTATTTTAAAAATACGACATAGAAATATGCTCTTCATAGATGAAGGACAAGGCTAGTATTGTTTTGCTAGTATTGTTTTGCTAGTATTGTTTTGCTAGTATATTGTTTCGAAATTTTTACCTTCGAGTGTGAGAATCAGATTTACCGCCCGACGCCGTTCAGAAAAGTCTCGGAGATTTCAAGAGCCGCCTTATCGCGAAAAGCTGCTATGAAATTATCCTCATTTTACGAGCTATTAAGTAAACAGAGCGGATCGCGTGCCTGCATACTACGAGAGTACGCTCGAGTATGCAAAGTCCGTTGCCGTTTTTCATTCGATTTCGAATCTCTCCTTTTTTATTTTTCCTATCAATTTATACTGACTATGATGCGCTCTATGATATATGAGATATATATGATTATTTTCAAATGATCTTATCGATAATTCAATTATTATCGTATTCCGTATTTCGCGTGCAAGCTCCATTCAAACTAATTTAGCGGAACATAAAGAACGTCTTGTAGACATTTGACTCGCGCAGGAAAAACAAAGAAAAAGGAAGATCCTATGTAAGTCCTACTCCCTGTGTTTAACCATTGCGTCTACACTGATTATGTATAGGTATGATTATGTACGCTACTCGTCGTCTACTCGTCGTCTACTCGTCGTCTCTTTGCGCTCATCTGCAGTGTAAAATGCGTTTTCATTAATTTAAAAAAAGTCACTTTTAACATTTTGGAAAAGCTGACAGCTCTCCAAGCGAGTGCGCATCTGCGTCATCTGCAGGATCGCACACGCGATCGGGATCCGACTCCGAGAGTCAGAGGGGAGTCGGAGAGATAGGAAGAGAGGCCAAGAAAGAGGGCGGCGGTCGACGCGTGCCAACACCCTCGAGCTTGCAGGGCGCGGCTCAATCAATTATCGCGAGGGTGCGCCCGCGCGTAGCAACAGTCCTTCAGCGCTCGGTTCAACGCTACTTTTTCTCTGCATATATGTATCGAGAAATTACTGGCACTGCGCACTCGACGACATAGGTGCGCCTGCGCAATGGAGTACGAGAATTCTAGACGACGTACAAGACAATTATGTTATTTTGCTACACTAGCTAGCAGTCGCGCTCCTTGCGGTAGGACAAAGTCACTCGATTTTTCCCGTAGTTCTCGTATCCCGTAGTATCGTATTTTCTCGCGAGGTACGTAACACGGCCGTATAGCTACATGCATGCAATTCGCGCTATACGTGCATACGCTATACGCGTTTACAGCGCATATTGCAAATGGAGGAGATGCGGAGACTCGCGCTCGCCCGTGTGCTCGAGTCGAGCTTTGAGCAACGATTTTCTCGGAGCTTGCGATGGAACTCAGATTATACTACGCACGTGCGCGCGTTCTCTGCGATAATCATTAGCTACTCTTTGAAAATAATGTTCTAGGTTTAAAGGATGGCTTGCAAGCTGCTTTTTGGGGGCAAAATTACCGTCACGACTGAGCTTAAGCAAATGAAGCAAATGCTTGGGAAAATTATTAGAGATACGACGAAGATAAGCCCAGGCGCAGAAGCGGATGAAAGCCGAGATGTACGAAGTAATGGATGACTTGAAGCGTTTCCGGGAGCTGTGGAAAAAGGAAAAAACCGAGATAGAGATTCGTTTGCTAAAACTCGAGGAAGAGAAGGTGAACCGACAGCCGATGCAGAGGTTGGACCGTCTCGATAAAATGGAAAAAAGCGAGATCGTTCGGAAACATGTCGAGAACATCGACAATAATGAGAGAGAGAGAGAGAGAGAGAGAGAGAGAGAGAGAGACGATAGCAGCGCGGTTAACATCGCATGTCGAAAGCTTTGCATCGATGAGAAAAATATCTTACTGAAGGATCGGCAAAGATTGATCAATCGATTTTTTCCAACTGCTAAAACTCGCCTGTAGAGATAGCAATCGTTTACCTAATTATATTATATTATAGACGAGTCAGCGCTGAGTTTTATATCGCTGATTTCATATTGTGTACTGTTATCTGGGCGTCGTTCGAGAAACAATGTCACCGCAATGCCTTAACCAAGTGCTTTTCGTGAGTTTTCTTTCGGTGCAGAGATGATGATTACGTTGACATGTTTGACTTGTGGATGAAAGAGGTGTAAGGTGTGTAGGTGTACTAAGCGACGACAAATTGTCCATCGTACTTTAATCGGCATACTTTAATCACATAGGTACACAACGAAAGTTGTCAATCTAGTCTAGTTTACGAGTACGGTTTCTTTTCACCCCCAAAAAACAAAACATCTTAATGGGGTCTTTTTCTTCCCCCATCTCTTCCCCCATCTCTTCCCCCATCTCTTCAAGGTGCTCCTTGGCACACAATAATAATAATCTTGTAATTAGGAAAAGTTTCAAATCCGCTAATTTATAAGAATATAACGTAACGGTATACTACGCACGTATCGTCGCGCAAAAGATTCGACTCGATTTCGATATCGTGCAAAAGGGTGAATCGAAATAGTTGTAAATCGACGTCGACCGCCGTCGGCAACGAAATTTAAAATTAAAACAACAAAAACCTCGATATTCTGGCATTAGTCTGCGGAAGCGTAATTCCCTGAAGACGTTCTCCCACAGCGAAATAGGCGAAGTCATCATTGTCACATCCGTCGAAAGGCCCGTGAACGCGGAGTTTTTGCCACGAAAAAAATAACAAAAGGCAAACTGCACGAAAATATCCACGCTGACTCATTACGGAGCAAATTTACGATCTGACCTTCGCGAAGCGAGTTGACGTTCCACGGCGATCGCGTCCACACACATACGCGCGCACGCGATTCTAAATATATAAATAAGTCGGCGAATGGCTCCCTTCGACTCAATTCAGTCTGGCGATGTATGCTTTTTTTCTCTTCTAAGTCGCGATCGACGGATAATCAGTTTCGCCCGTAGTTTTCTTCTACTAGAAATCAAAAGTTTATTTATCAGCGTTGGCGTTGGCGTTGGCGTTGGCGGTGGCGTTCGCTGTGGCGTTGGCGGTGGAAGATCTCCTTTATCCGTACGATCATAGAAAATCGTCGAATTTTAGACGAAAAGATCTCAAGTCTCAAAAGGCATGCAAGTCTCGATTCTCTGCTATGCATGAGTAAATGAGTATTGTGTATGCGCATACGAAACACCGAAGAAAATGCATTAAAACTCGAAAATGGAATTCTGTCCGTACGAGGTAACTCGTACGGATCCATCTACATCCGACTATTGCACATAGTCCATTTGGAGGGGTTATTTGCGCGCTCTTAATCAATGCGCTCTTAATCTAAATCAATCGAAGTTATTGTACCTCGCAATTCTATAAATATGATCGAATAAATAAGACGGTTAAATAGAAATAAATATTTTCTTAATTTAATATACCCTATTGGTTAATATTCTCGATATTGCAACTCGTTTTATGCAATCTCGTGTACTCTTGTATATTAAATTCAATGTATGTAAAGCGTTGAGCATTGCATACAGCAAGCGATGGCAATCGTGCGCTACCTTTTTTCAATTGTTTATCGTTAATTGTTTTACGTTCTACAACATACATACACAATATTTGGAATTATTTTGAAATACGAGTATACTTAAAAGGTGGATGGAATTTAGCACACGAGAGATGCTTAATAAATGACTGTTAAATTTGGAATTCTGCAGGTATTTGAAAATGAGCGAAGGTAAAAAAGGCGTACACAGATATAAGTATGGAAAAGATTTTCCTCCCTCCCGAGGTAATGAAATTAACATATAGCATTTGTATTTATGGAAAATTGGCCTTGCGATAGGATCGGCTCAAGCCGATCGCTCGTCTCGATCTTGCCGTTCGTACTTATACGACTTTCTTTTTTTCACTGCACTCATTGTGCCGTGCTTCTAGTCTCGTGCTTCTAGTCTCGTGCTTCGAGTCTCGTGCTTCGAGCATCGTGTCTCTGAATGTACGCAGGCTTAGGAGGGCTATGACTGATGCGTCAATTGATTTTTCAGCCGAGGCTGTCCGTACTTACTGCTACTTAATAACGCTTTCTTACCTTTTTTACACTTCGAGTACATAGGAGCGAGTACAGTGGAATTTTATATTATAGGATTTATACGTTAAATAGATAACTCAGTCACGGATGAGACCCTATTGCCCGTCTGACCACGCGTCTGTCAGCTTTCGCACGCGCGGATTTTCTCTCGAGCTTTTCTCTCGAGCTTTTCTCTCGAGCTTTTCTCTCGCGTACGACTCTTGTCTTTTGAACGGTTTAGCTCTTCTCCACACCTATACATTAGCGCTTCGGTTTAATTCCGCAGCGGGACGAAGTCTCTGTCGCTCGTTTCGTCCCGCTGTACACTTAGTCGTGATCACGCCACCCCGTATAGACCGTATAGACCGTATAGACATCGCTTTACCGCTGTTATCGCTACTTTTTTCTCTTTCCTCGTTGCCTTTGACGTTCAACTTCCCAATCGTCGTAATATTCTCGTCTTGAGGAAGTATAACTTCTTTTAGCTTATCTTATAACGACACGATCACTTACGGAAAGATCAGGCTGTCAATAATTATATCATTGTTGGATTCAAAGAAATTTCATCCTTATCTTAAAACGAGCTGATTATTTATGCTATATTGTTGTTACTATTCTAGTTAAAACGACGCAAATACTAAAATAAAAATAAATATACGAAATTACTCGCATCTAGTAAATTATTAGTATTATTAGATTAATGCTTAGCCAAGCTCAGAGGCAAGACCTAGCACAAGTTCACCTTATCGTTCTCTGGAGAGATATCATTTTTTTAATATTATTTTTTAAGATCATTTTTTTTAAATAATTTTTTCCCTTCTGGCTACTGGCTAGGCTATAGTGCTTCGTCAATAAACATGTTGGATTTTTCAAATTCAAACCTTATGCTTTTAACACTATTAGTTATAGAATATTTAATCGTTGATTGTTCTTCTGCGATAAAAAAGAACAAGTAAGAGTAATATCATGGTGGTGGGTGTGGTGTGCAGTGTAATCTATACAGATTTGGTGCTGCGTGTGGGTGTTGACTACGCACCCTCCCTTGTGAGCTTATCTTGGAAAGACGCCTCCCCTAGCAGCATCCACCCTCACTCTGGACCGACATTGCGAATTCGAGGAAAATGGCGAAAGCCAGCATCGACATTCGCCTCTCCTGCACGTCAAGAGCGGAGAAAAAAATAGATCAAGTCCACTGGAATATTAACTGCTCTCGTGGAAGACTAAAAATGTCTCGATCTATCGTCCATAATGAATCGGCGATTAAACAGAGCGATGCATTTTCTTAAAGCCGGCATCTTTGCTCAACCATTCACGTCCAGTCGTCTTATCGTTTTTTCACGCAGAAGACGCGTCGCTTATCGTCAGCAACGATGGAAAGACGTCGGAAGAAAATTCCTCTACGTATCGGATAAAAGACTTGTATGCTATCGACCGGGGAGGACAAGAAATACACTTAGAAAGTCTCTAATACGTATACGGTATAGGTATAAACTTATCGTCGGCAAGGCTTAACTTTTCGCAGACATATTCGAGAAAAGAAATATTCCGTATACCAAAGTGTAGCTGTATGGTAGGCTTGTAAATTTTCGAATATACACCGGCAATAATAATAAGTGAGCGCGCCACAGCTTGTTGGGGGTGATGGATGTATAGTGAAATGGCTCGGCTCTTAATTACGCGCTCGGCGAACGATATAAGCGAGAGAGAGAGAGAGAGAGAGAGAGAGAGAGAGAGAGAGAAAAAGAAATCCCGAAGAGTAATGAAAATGTCAAGGATGTTTTAAGAGACAAATTTTTGTTCTCGGTCTCGATGAGCGATTGGGTATTACGCGAGATCTCGATTCGCGGTACGTATACATATACAATCGCATACATTACGCAACGATAAATTAGTTATTAAAACGCTCGACAAATTTGTTTATCATTCATTTCTCCATGCATATTTCTGGAGTACCATAAGTAATCGATTATAACAGAATTTGTTTTAACCTCTGCAATGAAAAATGTAATATTATTAATATTATTACAAAGCTAAACTTAATTTTTATGCAAGAATTGAAAATCTTGTTATACCTCCTAGCAACAGCGATCTCTCGAGCTTACGTAAAGCATCATCGGCGCAGCTATCGGCTCGTTAATTTCGTCGTGGCTACATATTTGAGAGTAAGAGAGAGGGAGATAGTAGATAGGAGGGTGTTTACGCGCTTGCCGCCGCTGACCCGTGGCACGCGGGAAACGAAGCCCTCTCCTTCGTTCGGACTGATAACCTCCCGGTTGACTCGCCGACTCGCCGACTCGCGCAAGCGTTTATGAGGCTTTTCAAAAAGAGAGACTACTAACTGCATTTACGATACTTTGAGCTTTCTGGAAACTCGTTTAAAAACTTGACTTTTTCATTATTTTAAACAGCATGAAAATCTTCATAAACAGAAGTTTATTGATCTCCAAGCTACCTATATTCGTCGGAACTCGTGAATCCAGCTCTCTTTCTAGAAAAAAGCCTATTTTACATATTAAGCCTACATACATGTATATTACATGTTATTATATATTGCCCTATAATTTACAAAAAATGGGGCTTACGCATTGGGGCCGAAAACTGAACTACATATTCTGAAAGTTTTGAATGATGTTCATTAGTAATAACATAAACAATATATATAACAATAGCTTTTTACGTGGCTGGAGGCATCTTTGCATTGTATCACCTCGTGTTTCGAGAATTTTTCCAGAATTAAAATAAAAAGCAGAACCATCTCCAAAAGATCATTCGGTTCGCTAACTGAATTCCTATTACAGTTGCACGGGACTCCCTTTTCTTTATTCTCTCTTATTCATTCGCTCTTTTATCCTACACGCACTGACTATATCTATAGAGAGAGAAAGATATAGACGTAATAGAGTACGTATATAGACACATACATAGAAAGCGGCGCGAGTCGCGAGTCCGCGACAGACATCACGCCATCGCACGACGATATCGACCGTCTCGCGTCGCCTCTTTTTTTTCCTCTTCGCGTGTCGCCGCTGGCCGCTGCTCACCGACGTCGAAGTATACAATATTACGTTATGCGAAGCACGCTCGATATCGAGGCATTTAATTGGACGGGATTTTGCGAAATTCGCTCTAGGTTTTTCGAGAACCCCGAAATGAGTAGTCGAGCACTGTACTATATCAATTCGTTTAGGATTCAATATTGCCAATTATTCAAACAGTTCATTAATATTCAGTTGATTGAAAACAAATTCTTTTATCCAATGAAAGAGAATTTTTTCAGTGTAAATTTCATGTGCTTTGATGTATGCGTTTCCGTTCCATTGACTGCAGTGTAAAGCAATGCACATCGCGCCGTGAAAGACGACGCGGCGCTTCGCAACCTCTCATTACTATTTCAAGCACAGTCGTAAGGAGAGAAAATTGATTGGATTGCAGATGCTAATGATGGTTCTCGAAGGACCAATGACTCTTTATAACCGTCTGTTACCCTAGTAAGCTCTCTGCTTGGCTTCTTTCCTTCCTATGTCGTCTGGTTATGACCGCGATCTTATACCATATACCTATATACGTACGCAAATGTACCGCTACGCTCAGAATATACCTAATATATATATAAGATAAATAATATTTTTTTTCTTTTTTTTTCTTTTTTTTCGAAATCGTGTTCAATCGCGTAACTGGATATAGTTGGACTTGAAATCGAGGCTGCATACGAAGGAGAGCAAGACAACAGCGGAAGCTAACTGTGACAGCTGTGTACTGAGAGCCGTCGATGAATATGTAGTTGTTGGCCTTCGACCTCCGGTATATACATATTCAGGGCGTTGCTCGTATAGCTATATACGCGTGGCTATAATCCCCGATCGCCCGCAAGTTATATACTTCAATTGATATTCGACGAAAATTTCACTATTTTCTCCCGCGTCTTAGCAAAAATTACATTTATTTATATACCTCTTTGAATGAACCATTTCGTTGTTAATTTTACTTTCAAATCAATCCGTTTACTCGAACTCGAGATGACGATTAACTATAATTAACAGTTAATTCAACTATAAAAAGAAAAAGCACGCTATTGGTATAGACCTATATTATCAAGTCTCATTTCCAATGCTTTTATCATTTTACCAAGAGAATTCGTATACGAGGCATAAAAGACGATTTTCGTATAATTTTATCCAAAAATTACATAGCCGCGAGCTCTTCCGTGGTCGTTTTTATTTTCGCTCCAAAGCCGTATGCGTTCAATGAGATATAGGTATAGCACTGTTCGTCTTCGTAGAATCACTGCAAATACAGGTAGGTAATTCTGAAAAATAAGGAAAAAAAGGAAAAAAAAGGAAAAAAAAGGAAAAAAAAGGAAAAAAAAGGAAAAATAAAAGATTAAAAAATCGTGTGTATAGGCACACGCCCGTTGAAATAATCATCCGATATAATATACCTATACCGGTAGATGCTAGTAACATGCTAAGGCAGCCACATAAAGAAAACCTGGGAGCACAACGACGAAGGGTGGACCAACCGGTCGCAGGGCTGTCCGGCCGTGGCCTCATACACGCGCACACGGATACTCACACGAATACACCTACGTATAGGTATAAGTATATCCACGACCACGAAGGAGAGAAAGTGAGGAGTAGCCGCGCGACGAGTAGCAGTCAACGAACTCGATGCACGTGACACTGACCCCTCTTAAAGGGTAAACGCTCGCTCGTTCCCGTGGATTAATTTATGACGAGAGAGAGAGAGAGAGAGAGAGAGAATAGCTTTTTCCAAAATCCTCGTTTCGATGCTAATGCTCGAAGGTTCTATGGATGGAATCCTATGGAATTTAGAGGATTTCTATTCTAACTTGGGACACACACGCACGCACACACGGTACGCGAGATGCATTTTTGAAGACGTCGCCTGGGTAAGGAACCCTTAGCCTCCTTACCGGGTTTATATACATCGAACGACAAAGGAAATTTATAATATACGCAATAATTATGTACACAATCCACACTCAAGTTGCATTGATTGAAACGTTATATAACTTTGGATTTATTGGCTGTTTGGCACACGAGTTGCTCAAAGCAGGCATTAAAATGGATATGAAGAACTGCTGCTGTTACATACGTTCTGTTGAGCCTCGAGATATACCATATGTAAAATAGCGAGACACCTGCGCGGCGCATTTATATCTCGTTCGAGAAATTTCTTTTATTTGCGAATCTTTGCGAAAAATGAGGAGGAAAAGTGAGAAAAAAATAATAAAAATGGGGAAGCAAAAGTTATCATGGAAACTGTGTGAACAACATTAGGCTTTCTCTTCTCCAAGTCTTTTACTTGGCATAACAACTTTAATTATTGGCAATTCTTAATAACTGTTAAACTTAATAACTATTTTAGTGCAACAATCATTCTGTGCATTGTATATAAACTGTTATAAACACATACATTTCATCATTAGATATAATGGCCAACTGCACTTACAGTCTAGTGCATTGAAAGACAATTTTGTATTCCGATAATTTAATTTTAAACTAACAGCATTTTAATTTAGAAATGACATTACTGATATTTCTAAATTAAATTATTAAATATTATTGTAAATAAAAGTAATAAATATTTTGACATACTATCTATCCACAGATTAAGCAAACGAAATGACAAATGAGAATGAAGAAAGTTTCCCATAAATGTTCGTGACAATTAATGAAAATTCATGTTATTTGAACGAAGTATTCTGATTTTTTCATTCGATTGTCAATCTGGAAGGTCGTAATGACAAAAGCGATTTCACTTGGTCTAGGCAGTGAAAAATATAACATTACTTAATTGACGTGAGAAAAAATGCTATATAGAACAAGTATAGTCAAAGTTAGTTAATATTCATCGCCTTGTCTTATTTTTAGAAGCAGCTTCAAATTATCAATGCCTATGCCTTGCGTAGCGCGAATGTAAAAGAAGAAAATATCGGACGATAATCTTCGCGCCGTTTCTTTCTGCTTCTCAACTCCTAATAGATTTGACTCGTAAATGAGCGATGAACCTTATGAGTACACATATGTAATTTTTCACCTATATCTTTATAATACGGTTTAGACATATCATCAATCATCAACATTTTTTTCATTTAAAACGAACATTTCTAGTTACAAACGGTCTCTTCTAATATTCTGACAATGAAATTCTCTATTATTGCATTTGTTTTGTATTATTTTATAGTTGTTCGAGTCTGTTTTGCGCACACGAGTTGCGCTATTAGCAAGTTGAGATAGCGCCGAGTCACGAATGTATGCGATGCAAAATTATGCGTGTGCATCAGGTGTAGTATTATTTATGTAGTATTATTTATGTAGTATTATTTATGTAGTATTATTTATGTAGTATTATTTATGCGTATCTATACGCAAACTATATAATTACATATACAGCATATAACTATAGACTATAGAGATACACCCGATGTACGGCCTGCTTAGTACGGCCTGCTCAGTATAGTAGAACGCGACAAATGCAAGTACGCAGCAAAACTGCGCTTTTAATTAGCTTTTGGTCAAATTTCCGTAATATCCTCCATAGCGGCTAGCCGTACGCAATATATTGTGCGTGTACGCAGTGGTTGCTCATTTAGACACGCGGGAATATTCATTTTTATGGGATATTAATCGAGGCGAATGCGTCGCGTTTTCATATCAGTTCAGTTTCTACGGCTGTCGATTGGACAAGCGTATTGTTGAACATGCTTTGACCGTCCTGTTAATTCAGTGTGCAAAATCGACATTTTCTACGTCGATTCTGCACTCGGCAATCTTATCGATCATCGAGTCAAAAGTCCTTTTCAACTAATATTTCCGGATGAAACCGAATTTTAGAAAAGGCCCATCTGCAACGTGCTACGTCGACAGAACAACTTTCTCGAAATTTCTACATGCGTACTTAGCCTTTCCGGTATATTATAGTATGCGCATTATACATTTTTCCATCAAAAGTCTAAACTCCTCGATGATAAGACTATTTCTATTAAATCGAATAAAATAGCTAAGGTTGCGTATAGGGTCAAAGATCCGAAAAACTTCCACCGGGTGTTATTTATTAACTTACAGTTAATAAATATCCCATATTTTTCCTTACAGCATACGTAGGGAATATATAAAACCGTGGAGAAATAAGGCGATAAAAAGAGAGAAATTAAAGAGAGAAATTAAATAGAGAGATGAAATAGCGATTAGATCCGTTGAATCCGCACATCTTCTCGAAGCTGCGAATTTAAATTTGTAACCGCATTAGTATCTATATATATTGCGTAGAATGCTGGCGTATACATCGGCAGAGAAGTGAGCACGAAAGAGAGGAGAGAGGGAGTGTGTGGGAAGAGTGTGTGGGGGGAGGGGGGGGGGGGGAGAAAAAAGGCTGAGAAGGGTGGGATTCGTTAATTAACTTTATTCTACCGAGGCATGCGATTCAACGTTATAGCTTCGTAATCGATTGCCACCGCGACGCCGCCGCCGCCGCCGCCGCCGCCGCCGCTGCGTATTCCGAACTTCGACTCGAGCTTTTCTTCTCTCCTGCTGCTCCTGCTGCTCCTGCTGCTCCTGCTGCTTCTGCTATGCCTCGACTCGAGGGGGTTTCTATTAATGGAACGCGAGTTTGGATTATTTCGTTCTTTTCGACGATCATATATAGGTATAGATAGATGTTCTATCGGCTTCTCGTCGCATACGCTCTTAACTTCAACTTTGGTTTCGATGGATGTAGTAGATCCGAATACTATTACGTCTGTTAAATAGTAATTGCAATGTTACATTACAATAAATACGTTTTCTCATTTCAGTAACCAACGAACAGTATTTTAGAATTAAAAAGCATCTATTTGAATTTAACAATATAAATGTCAAATTATTTAAATTTATTCCTTCAAAGTAATTCCCTATTGACGTGGAAATTGCATCTTTATTAACGAATAGATAAATATAATTATTTCACTTGTGTGATTTTCACTATCATCGCTAAAAAAACTCGCTTGCCTAAATATTCGCGCATATTAGATTTTATTCGATAAAATACTTAAAACCAATCTAGAACATGCCTTCGATTCAATCCAATCGCATAGCTATTATGTTTGTTCGCGAATTTACGAATAATCTTTGGTACGTTCTTTGAAATTCTTTGAACGTATAAATAGGTATAAATTTTAAAAGGAAAAAACTGACTTTACTACCAACGGTCGAAAATCTTTCCAAAAGCACAAAAAAAGAAAAAGAGAAAAGTCGCGCTTTGAGAAATTAGGATAAGAGAGATGTACTCGCGTGTAGACGAGAACGGATGGATCGACGACGACAAAGTTTGACGCGCAGGGTGCGGTCTTCCCTCGGAATCGATACTAACCGGCTGCGCCCTTAAGTATCCTATAGACGATCATTCGCTTCGTTTGCATTTTTCTATATACACGCGCGCACACACACACACATATCATGATTATAGTTACATTTTTTTTTCTTTACTTATGGCAGCTGCAATGACTGAGATTTCCTTCACCGAATATCGCTAGGTTTTTCGACTAAAATCTCTCATAGAAAATCAGAATGTCTATTGACAGTGCAATAGCACGGAAAGAATAGACTGATGGAAACTGCAAAAGTTTAAGTACATAACTCGTATACGAGAGAGCTTATATTTCCTTTCTTTCATAATAGAGCGATCATTGGGATTTGCATTTTGCGAGTAGATACAGGCATAGATGTCGACGTTCTAACTATGAAAAAAGTACGAGAAAGACGACGAGGAAATTGTTCAACAACTGGTTTTAGGAGATCGAAAGTAAGCTCCGAATGCCGTTTAATCATTAGACTACTTTCCAAAATAAATGCGACTCGATTTTTCTAGGAAAATAAAAAAAAAATACTTTCCCCCAAAACCGTTGATGATTTTTCAGCTATTTGGCCTTTCGGTATTTTCATACTTTTCTTATGGAATCATCGGCAATTTTCTATTGAATGGACAATTATTCCTCAGTGACTATCTGTGAAAGATGGTTTTTGAAAAAAAGGAATAAAGAGAGTCAACTTCGATCATCGTTAATCATGATTCAAGCAAACTAGTTACATTTATTGAAAGGCCTCAATGCTTGTTACCAATGTAGATTCAAAAACGTCACTTTAGATTTCATTTTATTTTTCAATTTTCAGAAACAATGCAACTTTATTGCTATTGGCTATTTAATTCGACATACTATATATTAGCATTTATCTTAATTTTTACAAATTTATGTCCATAATGCATACATACATACATACATACATACATACATACATACATACATACATACAAATGATAATTACATCAAACGAATTACGTACCTAAGAAAATTAACCACATTTTTATCCGATTTTTCGTACACATATTAGAAATTAGAGTAAACAAAAGTTTCAACTTTAAATGTTTCATTTTCGTTTTTATTGTCGTAGATGCAATCTATTCAAAATCAACTCTTCAAGAATAGCAAATAGCAAGTTTCAATGCTTTTTATTCATCTAAATTTCATCAATCATTTTTCTCCTGTCATTCCCCTTGTTTACAGACTTTACAAGTGCTGTCATCTTTCGATTGACGTTAGAAACAGCTTTCCGATGGTAAATACGGAATGCAAAAATACAGAATAACATTAGGTAAATCTATTTAATTTGTAAAATAAAATGAATGATCAACGTCTGCGAATTAAATCTACAACAATAAATTGGCAAATGTTATTTTACAAAAGATTGAATAATTTTATATTACTATATCATTTTTCTAAATACCGTAGAAAAATTATTGTTACTGCTTGTGAATTTAACAATTATTTTTTCATTCGAAAAAGCTGTCTTTTGACTTCAAAAGCTACAACTCCTAAGGCCATTCCTGCATTCAAACTATCCATGTTATTGTCCAGTGGTATATTTACACGTATTCCTTCTCTTTCCTTTATCAAGTCATAAGATTCGTCACTTAAGCCTTCAGTTTCACCACCAATTATCAAAACTACATCATTTTGTGTATAGTCTACTGCGTAGTACGGAATTACTGGTATATTTGGATATTTGTCCAGCAAATTGTCAGTTTCGACTTTCTTCCTGAGTTTTTTTGGTATCCTCTTAGTTATCTCTTCAACCTCTGACTCCTCAGCTTTTGAATTGGGTTCTGTTGTTTCAGTTTCCTCCAAATCATCAATATACGAATCAACTTTATTATCAGCAACATAAATCTGAGCATTAGTGCTCAATGATGCTTTAATCTGATCCCACTCTTGTAAATCAAAAATTGGTATCCTAAAATGCGCACCTGTTGCGCTTCTCAAAACTTTGCTGTTCCAAAAATCAACACAGCCTGGAATGAGATGAGTATATATAACGATTAGAATAAAAAGTAAATCATGTGATTACTTTTTGTACAAGGCCTAATAATATCTCTAATAATATCTCTGCCCACCTTTTGTCAGTAATACTTTTTCAACGCCTACACCTGCAGCTGCTCTCAAGATGGAACCTAAATTTCCTGGATCCCGAATATTGTCACAAATGATAGTTATCGGTAGAGAAGATTGTTTCACTTTTAATGGTTCTGGTTTCTTAAAAATACCTAAAGAAAATCAAGTTTTATAGATAAGCTAATATTAATGATTTATAAACGATATAACGAATACACCTACCCATAACACCTGGACACGTTACTAACGACGACCACAATTGAATTGTTCGATATGTCAGCTTAAACAATTTTGTTTCATTCTTAGGGAACTCAATGTGCTTAATATCTTCCCATCTACTGAAAAAAATGTATTCTGGAACGATTTGAGCTTCCATAGCATCTTCTATAAAACGAACGCCCTCCAAAAGTATTTGTTCATTCTTCTTTCGTCGTTTCTTCGATTTAACACTCATCATTATTGACCTAGAAATGACAAAATCTTATATTAGCTACACATTAGTTATATTCATTAATAGATAATTATATAAATAACTTACGATACTATCTTCTCATTTTCATATAACTTAGTATAAATTGATTTTGCATCTTTGGTAGCTTTAGCTGGTTTGTATTCTTTATTCTCATCCTCAAAAGTTACTTCAGCAGATTTTGAATGTTCCTTCTCTGCTCGGTCAATCTTGGGCCTTCTGCCTCGACCTCTAGTTTTCTTTATTTCTTGAGCATACGTTATGTTTTCTTCCACATCAAATAGTTCGTCTTCATTCACAATAGATGTTACTTTTCGAGGAGTATATTTACCGTAACTACATGTTTGTGTAGTGTCATATGTTTCTATACTTGTCAGGCGACTAATGCCTCTTAAATTTCTTACGGTCAGTTGCATGGTCTTGAACATTTTGATTTTTTTATCGAAATATTCGTCAAGAACATTAACTTTTACATATCAGTCTTTCTAAAACATTCTTAGAGGTTAGATTTTCAAAGTTTACTTTATTATGTGATAATACTTATAATGAGTTGTAAATTCAAACTTTCATAGTAGATTCGTAGAAAAAAGTATAGATCAAGAATTATTTGTTAAAATAACTTATTACTTTTGTAACGTATACTGATTTTAAATCTAGTATAATATAGTGTTTAACACGAGAGTTCGCCGACGCGACGAGAGACACCGCATCACCGCATGGTTTCTCCCATGTCGCATACTCGCATGTCGCATACTCGCATGTCGCATTCTCGCTCTCGCTTCACACTCGCTCACTCGATGCTCGTGTATAGCATATATATTTAATATGCCTTCTTCTACTTCTTCATTAATGAAATGTCATTGTAGTTGGTGAGGATTTTTATATTTATTTATTTATTTATTCATTTATTTATCCTAGAAAGATATGTATGTGGCGCAATCTATGCGACGATTTATTGTTATTGCCATAGTCAAATAATAAGTCAATCCTTGTTGAAATTTCAGAGTATTTGTGCTCAATAACGACATTCCTTTTTTTGTCAACTTTTAATATGCAAGAAATCGAAGAATTTCTAATTTAAACAATCAATGAAATTAATGTCGGATGATAGATACAGATAGATATAAATTGATTATTCAAATTGATTATTCAAACAGATATGCTATAATTCTATTAGAATGATACGACTTTAGAATCCGTAAGATTTGCTAGTATTTAAAGAAGGCTTGAAGAAATAAAAGAAGCGAAGTTTTATTATACTACGTTTAAAGAAACATTTGCATTTTAAAATATTTGAAACTGCTGATTTTTCGCGCCGAAAAATGGGTCGTCCGCACAGTCGTCGTATTCGTATCTATCAAGACATCAAGAGTCGTATTCGTGGTCGCGATCGTCATCTCTGCTCGTACCGTACCAGGCTACCAGTGCTACCACCAAGCTACCCGCTACCAGGTCGTACGCGCACATTTATAACCATCATAATAGATATAATCATAACCTCTATTTTCATTCCGAAATCTAGTTATTTCGGAGTGAGATTTTAATTGCGAATCAAATGAAATGAAACGAAATATTAATATTTTATAGTTGTTTGAAAAAATTGTAATTTTTTAGAATCTCTTTTAGAAGCAGATAACGCCGCAAAAGATCTTAGAGATTTAAGTTGTCAAAAATGTTTTCACGTTCATTGTTATCTCGCATTTCGGGTAAGTTGATATCGCAAATCTTTCTTTTTTATTTCATAAATTGAATAAATATTTTTTGCTAATATTTTGTGTACTTTAAAAAGTGCTGCCAGTTTGTAATAATGCATTTAGAATGACTGTACAAGCTGCTGGGCTCAAACAATTTCCACCGCCTAAAACATACGGTAATTGAATGAAATACTTGGGTTATGTATTTTTTAAAAGTGAGAATTAATATTCATTTTTATATTCTTTGGCAGATGTCGAAATACCACCCGATTCTCGAGGAAAAAAGTTAGCTATAAAGCCAAAAGTACCACTGTATCCAGCGTCGATGAAACCTTTCACAATGCAAAAGAAACTTAAGTTTATGAGAGGACCCGAGTTGGTACTGAACAAATTGACCCATAAACAATACGGAGTTGTAGTAAGTTACTTTTGCGATACGAATGAGGGAAGATTTTGATTTTAAAAAATTGTATTCATTGATTAGGCTGTGATGGGTGGAAGAATGAAGTATGGCCACTTTGAAATGGTACGATGGACTTGCGGTAAGAAATTGCCAAATGATGCATTTTCAATTTGGCGCGTCGATGCTCCGTGGCAACCTGTTAGCAGAAAGGTATGACATTTAATGTTCAGCCTTTTTTTTAAGCCGGTTGCAGTTATTCTACTTACAGTTAGAGTTATTACATTTTTTGGTCAGGGTCAAGGCCAGAGAATGGGTGGAGGAAAGGGTGCAATCAACCACTACGTTACTCCAGTTAAATCTGGAAGAGTCATTCTGGAAGTTGGCGGACCCATCGAATACGAAGAGGTAATATATAGTCTGTATATAGTGATATATAGCCCAATAACGCAAAAATCTCTTCTTCTTATCTTAAAAATATTGATTTTTTAATAACTTTGAATTTGAATTTGGATTTCAGGTGAGAAAAACATTGGAAGAAATAGCCCATAAGTTACCCTTCAAAGCCATGGCAGTAAGTCAAGAAATGTTAGATCAAACTGCAGAGGATGAAAAATACCTAGAAGAGAATAACGAAAATCCTTATACAATGAAGTATATAATTCAAAACAACTTAGGAGGATGTCACAATTGGATATCACCTGTAGACAAAATCTCTTTTTGTAAACATGCATAACATAACATACATAATTTAATATAGGTATTAACGATTTTCTAATAAACGAATAAAGACGAAAAAGTTATTGTAATACTTGTATCTGTAAAGAGTTAGGTTGATAGGGTTATTTGATATTTTTCAAATAAATTCTCAAGGAAAGGTGTAGGAATGAAGAGAGAAGAAAAGCTCGAATATGATACAATGACAATATTTTATATATCTTTGACGACGGTTCGGTGGTAACAACAGGTAAATACTACATATTGTACATTGAGTAGGCAATAGTCGTATCTTAATATATAGTGACAATTTTTCAGCGACGATTTTTCAGCGACGAGAACAGCGACGATGATACAATTTTATATAGTTTTGCTGAGGATGATGGTAGGGCGATGGCTAAATGTGGCGCAACGACAGCGATGGATCAAATGACGATCGATTAAAATTCAAAAGTAAAAAGTTGTACTATTGATTGACATAATCAATGACGAAAGAAAGATCTCTCGTATATAGAGCGAAAGGGAGACGAGAGCACGATACATAATAGGAAAAATTCATCGAAAAAATTATCGAAAAAATTATCGAAAAAATTATCGAAAAAATTATCGAAAAATTATCGAAAAAATTTATCGATTTTATTCGTTTATCTATACCTATATACCTATATACCTGTATACCTGTATACCTATATACCTATATACCTATATACCTATATACCTATGCAAGATCGTCGTCGCTGTCTTCGAGAATTTCTCATTATTTTCCGGCGCATTGAAATAGCATATCGATAATTGCTGCGTATCTTTCAATCATTTACTCTTTATTTTATTTATTTTTTTTTCTTTTCTTTTCTTTTCTTTATATAATGATTTATTTATCTTGTTGATGCTTAATTTTATTAGGTATAGCACGCGATTTGTTGACTCGCGTTAAAGGAATGATTAAATTAGTCTTCTCTTTCGTTTTTTATTTATTTGTTCTTTTATCTTGTTCTTTTGTTATTATCGTCTTGTTCGAGTTATTATCCCTCGATATGCTCGTGCTTCTTAACGCTAGCTATATATTTGTTCTCTCCATCATGAAATATAAAGGATCGAGCGCCGATAGAAGAACGTGGGGAAAATTCGTACGCGACCTTAAAACTGCACTTTTTCCTAGCTTCTTTCTCCTCTCGTTCGGCGATCGAGTCAGTCAATAGAATGAGTGCTTGTATACCCGCAGAGTCTCTTCTTTCGATAATTTTGACAATCAATTCTGACAAACAATTCTGACAATCAATTCTGACAATCAATTCTGACAATCAATTCTGACAATCAATTCTGACAATCAATTTTGACACCAATTTTAACGCTAAGCAAACGAAATGTTCATTTTATTGACTTTTGTCATCACACGAAGGCTTAGAAGAGGACAAATCTCTCTTCATTTCTTTTCCGTTCTTATACTTGCGAGCAGATTATTATGCTTTTCCATTTTGGTGAAAGAAAAATTACATACGTTTTTCGCTACTTAAATTCATGTAACGATATGTCTCTTTTACATTGTCAGGATATAATAGAAGGCCCTCTCGACGTACACTGCAGCTACGCAGTTTATCTCATTCTTCCTCATCTAACTGTTAGTGGAAAATATTCCTCTCTTCACATTTAAGCGCAAAACTATCAACTGCTTTCAAGGATCATACCGTAGAACGAAATTTTATTTTCAATCTTTTCTTCTTTTTTTTCTTTTCTTATTTAACAATGCGATTTGTTATTTATTTAATTTAACAAACGATTAAAAAACAAATATATTTACAATTCGTATAGATTTCTTCACTTTTTACAAAAATATATGTTACTCGAATGATCGTTTACTAAAAAAATCATCTTTATTTATTACAAACTTTAATCTCCCTCTTTCAATGATTCATCATTGCCAGAGTTACGATAAATGAAGAAAAATAACATCGATTGACTCGCGATTTCTTTTGTTTTTCTAGATTTCACTGTACGGTAAGTCCTTAAATTATCTTTATAACAGGAATGAGTATAATCAATCCATCGTTTCTTTCTTCTCTCTCGTGACGGACAAAAAATATAGATTCTTCAATATATACAAAGTAATAATTCATACAATAATAATAATGACAATTATAATAAAAAATTATAATCGTATTAATCATAATAATA
This sequence comes from Apocrypta bakeri, assembly GCA_018906985.1. Taxonomy (NCBI): domain Eukaryota; kingdom Metazoa; phylum Arthropoda; class Insecta; order Hymenoptera; family Pteromalidae; genus Apocrypta; species Apocrypta bakeri. The sequence goes on from JACCIA010000004.1 coordinate 141,881, forward strand.
CATACAGGCTAGCGCAAGAAACTAATTACAAAAGGTCGCGGTACGTACATCATGTAGGCGAATAGTTTTCTCATATCTCATCTCATGCTCATGGTCATCAGGTCATGGCTCATGGCAGTCATGGCTCATCTCTTAAGTATGTATGTATGTATACCTATATACACATGCATACATACATACATCATACATACAACCATACAAGCATACATATATACATACACATATAAGTATGTATGTATATCAGTATATATTATATGGATATATTATGGATGTATGTATATAATTGAGCTGCGAAAGTGCGAACTGCGAAACTGCGATACAAGATACAACTCTCTACTATTAGCAGAACATAAAGTTGCGTACTACAACAACGCTGTGATCTACCTTATAATTTGTTTTTCATTCTTCAATTTCGTTTATTTTAATTATAATTTGTGTATTTGTTTTGTATATATGAAATCGCGCGATAGCGGACGGCAACGTGTCGCTCGACGCGCATGATATACTTTGTTGTTGCTTTCTGCTGCGGGACTAGAGTCTCATGTATAATATATATAAATATAAATATAAATATATATATAAATATATATATATATATATATATATATATATATATATATATATTTATATTTATATTTATATATTTATATTTATATTTGTTTTCGTTAACTATTAGAAACGTATTTATTATTTGTCTCTCGTGAATTTTTGCATAAGCGTCGAATCATCATATTAACCGTCGAAATCGAATTATCGACCAACAGTTTACGAAACTTATTTGCTACCCGTCAATGTGTGCATTCGTTATTTAATAAAATCGATCAGAAAATCGACTTATACGCGTTGTTTCATCTTTGAAAAAAGATGTAGGGTGACGATTTGATATGAATTATGCACAAATGAAAAAGTATGATTGTGAATGTATACATATGTTTTTTTTATTACCTAAGTGCTTCTTCTATCTGACTCTAGTCGAAAGTTACGTCGGAGGGAAAGTCGTAATACGTAGAAGAAAAATAACATACGCAAATAAACTATAAATTAATACAAAGTTGAACGATACATTTAATATTTAACAATTGAAATTAAGGAACGATTTGGCGCGAAAAACATACAAGTGCAAGCTTAATTCTCTTGAATATTGGATTGAATAATTCTCGTGATAAATACTTATCGATTTCTGTTTATGAATGTCGTCAAATCTACGAATAATGGCATTCGTCAACTGCGCAAAATCGTACCTCGACTATCCGTAAAATCTAATATATCATATTTGTAAGCTAACTTTTCAGTGAAATTGGTCATTTGTACAAATGAAAATACAATATCAGTGCGCATTCACGCGCTCGAACGATTAAAGTAACATTCTGCAGTTTATTATTTCTCAAAGAGATGCATTGCTCGGTACAATTAAATATGTACAATTAAAAATTTAGAAAAAAAATTATATGTCATTTAATATAAAGAGTCTTCGAGAGATATCCGCAACATACACGTACATTCAAGTTAATAGCCGAATTGAAAAAATCGAAGAGACATTTTTAATACAATGTAATATCTCTCTCACATTTGATTTCAATGAATTTATTACATTGGCTTCCATTGAAATTATCGATAGCGCGATGTTTTTTTATTTTTTCATAAATTAACGCAATAGATATTAGCTCTTATAATACTCGTTATCTTTGTTGCAAAGGGCACCGATATGACAATTAAAACTATTTCGTGAACACACAATGTTCACGGCTTTCATTCGAAAGGAAAAATCTTCACGAGTACACGCACGAATTCTTGCTGATGCTGCCGTTATCACCGCACGCTGTCTTCTACGTTCACTGAATAGAAATCGCCGTGTGCGTTTGTTCGCTAAACTTTTTTCTCCTACTATTTTCCCTTTCTTACCACGCACTTCGCAAAAATAATCAACTCTGAGGGGTAGGCGAGGCGGGGCTATAGCGGACAAATATATATTTTTCACACATTCGTTCTGCTCTATCTAGTTATTTCTCTCTCTCTCTCTCTCTCTCTCTCTCGCTCAACGAAACTGCTCGCTTCGCCAAGCCCGATATGCTGAATTTTACAAAAGTATCGCGATGGTGCTTTAATTATTAAGTGTTTTACAATCGCTTGGCCTATTGAATCTATCGATGCTCGAACTTTTGACATATATATATTCGTCGATCGATTTTGGAGTTATGCCAGATTAAAATTCCTTTATGGGTTATTTATTGTAGAATTCTGAAACGATTCAATCTTTTCGACAGATTCAATTTGTTTTTCCTTTTTATGGCGTTAACTTTTCGGTGCACATGCAAAAGGTGTGGATATTTGCGTATATATATATGCATACATACATACGTACATACATATATAGATACATACATACATACATATATATGTGTGTGTATATATATATAGTAGATAAGCGATGCTATAACAGGAGTCGCAGAAATACCACTCAAGTGTTATGATAGTATAACGCTCGCGTTGTGAGGAGTCATGAATCGCCAACGGTGCGGAAGACATACTTTTATATAGCTATTAGAGGATAATTGTAATTAGTTATATGAGTTTCATCCAACTTACCACGGGTAGCCAGTTCAGACTCAGCCACTACGAGTTTTTTTCTTAATTTCATTTTCGCGTGACCGTCGATACAGGATTTTTTTGCTTTTCATTTCATTCAAGCTTCTAACGACTGTCTATACATCGTCGAAACAAAATTGCAAGTGATACGAAAATCAAATTGTACGTTTGTCTTTTCTCTATCGCGTTAAGGAAATTCAACGACAGAGTTTCATAACAAAATGAAACTCTGTCGAACGCGCAAAAGTCATCTTGTTTCATCTTGACGCTTCTCGCATAAGATATTTATATGAACGTATGGTATATGTTTTATGTATGTATATGTATATACACAGTCTTATAAAGCAAAAATTTACAAACATCACAACGCACGGCAGATTATATAATGTGCAATATCGTCGTTGAACGAGAGCATTATCGGGTCTCGAACGTAAACGCATAATTATATTTTAGGCGTTCTTTTTTCCAAAATCAATGCATGTCATTTAACTTTAACTTTTTTTTCTCTCCATCAGTCCTATCGCACTGTCAATAAGGACATTTTGAATTTGTTTTCATACGATGAGTTAGTTTACATAATTGATCGTCTTTTTCAAATTTAAACTCAAATCAAGATATTTTCATTTTGTAAAGACGGCGAGTAATAGGCAGTGCGAAATGACGATCGAGCATAGTGCAAATATATATACACTAGCTTGAAGACGAAGATCTCTACTGAATAGATCTCGTGGTGTTTATTTTTCGTAAAAAATCGATGCCACAAGCTTAAAAAAGGTATGCGAACGTGGGCATTTATAATATCAGTAATGCGACCGTACCGTACACCAGTTAATACTTTGCGACATTTATTCGTGACTTATTATTACATTATTAAAAAAAACTTTGCATACAAGGTATATGGCACATGCTAATAATAAAAATTATTTAAAATAAATAAGGCTCTCCCGTCTGACGGTCGTGCCTAATAAACGTATGTTGTAAATTAAAAATAGAGCTTTATACAAAGTATTCACTAGGTGTCCAGCACCAGTCTTAAAGGACAGACTATGAATCTTGTATAGTTAAAAAAGCTACCAGTAAGACAAGTTAATTTTACAAGTATATCGTGCTCATTTTACTCATTGAAAATTCACATTTCTGCCCTTTCGAGCCCGACTGCGAGAGCGAACGAAAACTAAGTAACGCCATATTTTTATTCTAACATAAGTTTTTCGTTTTCGTTTCCTTTCATCCTATACTTGGTTGCTTATTATAGTAGAGAATCTTAAAAGAATGATTTCTGTTAATACTGTCATGCGTTCCTCTAGCGTATTATATGAAGTGTTACTCGCGTTATGTTATACAAAGAGAATAATACAATTGAAGTGAGTTGAAAGAATGTTTAAACAAAGTAAAATTATGTTTTCGATATTAATGCTATCGTAGCATTAATATCATAGCATATTATTATCATAACGATATAGCCATAGTTGAAGAGTGACTATGTGTGGCTATAAACATGTGAAAAAAATAAACCTTGAAATAACAATAACCGAATCGAACTTATTATTGAGCTTTAGCCTCCTTTTGATTGTTAGGAGACAAAATTAGTAAAGATTGGAGTTTTCTTGAGTAAAACCTATAACATTTATGGTCATTTATATTCAAATTATATACAATCATATTATTTTTTTAAATTATCGATAAACCGTTCGCCATCGCAGTTGCATAATACGTGAATTGCGATTTCGATATCGCCATACAAAATAAAATATACAAAATAAAATAAATAATAAGAACAAAATATTTTACAGCAATAACATTATTGTACAAAAGATGAAAGTCGGTGAAGAAAAAACGCATAATCGTAACTATCAACGTTAGTGCTAGCTTGAACTCATTCGAACTTGTTTCGATTTATAAAAGGGTTCTGAATCTTAAAAGTACAGCATTACAATATGTATATGTATAGACACATGCTTGAGGAAAAAAAGATTTCAGTTTTCTCTGTAAAAAAGCAATATCCACTCAGTCTCCACTAAAATGCTATATGTAAATATATTTATATTTATATATACTTACTCGTATGTAATAGCGTGAGTATGTTATTTAAATGCGCACCTTCGTGACTCTCTGTGTGTGTGTGTGTGCGTGTGTGTGTGTGTGTGTGCGTGTATGCGTGTGTGTGTGAGTGTGAATACTAATTTTTTACTCATTAATCGTTCGTTTAATCTTTTAAGTTTCATGCGTTTCCCTATTGAAGCTGACTAGAATAATAATAATAATAATAATAATAATAATAATAATAATAATAATAATAATATTAATAATAATAACACGCGACAGATGGGTTTATATCTGCCTGTCATCTGGTTCGCTTATATACTCGTTGGGTTTCTTCCCATCGTTTTTTTAACATTTATTGCTCTCTCATTCAACTTTATTCTTTCTTCGAATTATGAAGATAAGCGATTCGACGACGAAGGATAGGGTCGAGGTCTACGCTCGAAACTCCGGCATCCAAATTTTCTTTCTCAGCTCTGATGCAGCCTAAAAGTATAGTTATGTACCTTACAGTCGAGAAGCTTTGGTCTACCGATTCTCTCTCTGTCTCCCTCTCTCTCTCAGTCCCCTTAAAAAATGAGGGTATTAACGCAGAACCGAAATTCGTACAACGGAAAAGCACGTATGTGAGCACACGTAGTTTTTGCAATGCCTCGTTGCACTTGTTCTCCAACTGCACAGCACTAGCACTCATATTTTGGTAAGAATCGTGAATGCATTGACAATTTTTCTGCGAAACTTTATGAATTCTACCTTAACATCTGTGTAAAATTTGTTTACCCACGATATACATTTGTATAAAGGAAAAGAAAACAAAGCGTACGCAGATTTGAAAAAAAAAAATTGCTTTGCACGGAGTAGTCTCAGCTGATATCGAGCACGTTCTGAACGGAATTTTCTTAGGGAATAAAAAAGGATAACTGTCGTTATTTTTTTTATCCCCAGTCCGACTTATTAGAGGACTTATTATTGAAATGGAAAATTGTAGATTTCAGCGCGGCTCTCCGTGTAAAAGGCGATAAGAGTGAGAACTGGATCTGCGCCCAAGGTTTCGGCATCAAACGAGCCCAACGAGTAGTCTACTACGGTTATTGCTCGTGTTGCTCGTGTTGCTCGTGTTGCTCGTGTTGCTCGTGTTGCTCGTGTTGCGGCGAGTTGCTGAAGAAGAAGCGCAGACTGCTGCGATTGTTGTTGCGACGGCGGCTCTCTGGGCTGCCTTCGGGCCTGTCCTAGGCGTTCGACTCCTTGAGGTTATCAAAGTACTGCATAATTTGGTTGTAATCCATGCCGAGATTCAGATCGTCAAGACCAGCGGACGAGGTTGTTGTCGATGGTGGTTGTTGCTGCGATGGTTGTTGCTGCGATAGTTGTTGCGCCAGCTGTTGTTCGTCGTGCTGATCGGCGTGCATCGACGAATTCGATGAGTTTGAGGATGAAGAAGAAAACATTGGATTGCCGACCACCGTTGCGCGTTTTATTTCGCGCGATCGCGCCCTTTTGTGCCGTGAGTCTCCATCCCTACTGCGTACCTGTTTCAACAATATTAATGTTTTATTAAATTCGATGTGAAATTTTGTTCTATTTTTCTTTATTCCAATTAGAATGATATTTGTTTGAATTGATACTTTGTTCTGTTACCGGTAAACTTTTGATAGAAATCATTTCATTAAGGTGGTTATTAATACGTGGAATTACCTCTCTTGGTTCCTCAAACTAAATGCTAAAAGCAATTTCCAGATGTTTTCTTTGGATATTATAAGTTTTTTTTTCTTTTCAAACACTCCGAAGCGTACATTTAATTGTACTTTTTTTAATGCTCTTCAGTCAACTATGAGAAAATCAATATTTCTACTTTATTCTTTTCCGTTAATTTGGTTTATTATTAAATTTTCAATTTTCGCGTCTTCGCTTTTTCTCTACTTCCTAAATTATACTGTACTATTATAATTGAAAATAATTCAATTCTCCATTAGTCAGTAGATCAAAGGACCGAATATAAAAGTAGGTAAATAAAAGTTTGAGGTCAGGTATATCCTTATCCAAAGGTATTCGAGCTATATAGCTGCAGGTGTTATTTAACCTTTCCTGCAGGTATAATTTAACGGCACCGAAACCGTTGCAAATTTATTGACATATGCTTACGAAGAAAAAGTGAAAAATAATGATTTGTTAGAATTGGCTAAGAATTAGTAGCCCAAAGACGATAAATGCAAAGGACATATAAAAGGACATATATTAATTATGCGATATCGTGACACAAGTACCTCAACAAACGACACGTCTGCATTACTGTTGCTCTCTTTATTTGCTTCAATCGAAGAACCACGACTGCTGCTATTCTTGGATCCACTTCTAGATTTGCCAGGTCGATGATGATGATGCTGTTTACCTGGACTGGGCTCGCGCTGTTGTCGCCTACTGTTAGAAACATGTTCGCCGCTACTGTTGGCCCGTTGATGATGATGCCGACGTTTTGGCGTCTCGGGTAATCGAGTCAGAGCCCCGGTGTTACGATGAGGTGGTACCGGTGGCTTATAATCCTCGTTGCCGTTATCCTGACCGCTACTGCTCCCCGAAGCCTTGTTATGCGGCGGTAACGGAGGCGGCGAGTTCTCGTTGCTAAACGTCGACAAACAGGCTTTCATGAGGCTGTTTGTCAGTGGTGTGCAATGAAGTTATGAGTGAGTGCTTTATGATTTTTACGATATCTTAGGTGCTAACGAGTTCACAGCTATCCTTTCTAATGAAAAACCCCTACGATGAAAATAGTTATAACAATGTCTCGTGTCAGTTGAACATGCAAACTCATTTAAAACGATTACAATAACTCTTTTGTTCAATTATTTATCTCTCGATCACTCTTACGATATACAACCACCCAATATACAAGAAGTACACCGGGAATGGCATTTTGAATAATCAAATAAAGATGAGTCGTTATCGAAATAAAGTCAACAGTTGATAGTTCGTTGCGTAGCTACGTAGCTCGAAAATGACAAAAAATTCAACACATCGAACGCATCGAACAACAAGAGTGTTGCGTGAAACTACGTGAGCGTGAAGCTACGTGAGCGTGAAACTACGCCTACGATGTACCTAAATTCAGTAGCTAGTAGTCTTTTTCAGTTCTAGCCCATTAATCATTTCGTTTCGTTTTCAAAATTCAACTAAGACTTATTCTATTGTTCGATAAGTAATGAGAAATTTAACAAAATTAGATAATGAAATTTACGATTGTTTTGCTTTGAAGAGAAAGCCTAACGTATCTTATAGATATACTCACACATTGAGCACAATATGTAGGATAATAAAAATAAATCTTCGAGCTTTGAATAATAGCATTCGATGTTAATACTAACTTATTTCGTTGTGCTGGTGGCGACGTCGATTGTTTGCCCTTATCGTTAGCGAAACTGCGAGGTGTCCTATCTCGCTTACAATAGGTTGTTGTGTCGATGGCACCAGATGAAGCTATACTCGAACGGACACCCGTCGATGGTAATTCTACATGGTTCGGGTTGTCAAAGCTCGTGCCCAGATCCATCGTCTCGTCTTCGGGCTCGTTCGCCAATGGGTTGCTTGTCACTCTCACCTGCTGAATGACAAAAATATATAATGCAACGTCGTCTTGTTATATTCAATTTCATATACCTTTTGAATTAATTGATGCTTTGTGCATTCGCGAAGCACTGGTTCATTTGGCTAATCGTCAAAATGATGGAAATCAAATTCATTATTTGGGCTGAAATTGGCATTTTCAAGCTTCAGCGATAATATTAATATAACTATGATATTATTTATTTGACGATGTATCGAAATATTTTTAACCCATTAAAATTGAGCTTTTCGTGTGAGTGTGCTGCCTGCGTGTGTGTTCTTCTTCAATGTTCTTCAATTAATTTCGTTCGCGGTGTTTTTAAGAGAAATTCCACCCATTTTCGAAATTTTAAGTATTTTTTCAAGCATTTATTATTCCAGACATTTATGTATATAGAATTTTTATGAAGAATTAACTAAAAACACATGAAATATTTAACGTTATACAGTTGAAATTGACTACAGAATAGATACAGAATAGATATAATTCGGATAGAACCTGAGTAAGAACTGAATTTCCAACATCTATGACATTCATACTTTATTTTCAAGAAATTGCGCCCTATATTGGTTTATAGGTATATATAGGTTTATAGGTATTTAGGGAAACACTGATAATGATAATGTAGCTGTAAAATAACTAAAATATTGGGGTAAAAAATCGTAGTAAAGTAGGCTTGGTCATATTATTATTAATGTCCATCTCCTGATACAGTTGCAGTTATAGTTTTGAGTAACTTACGCAAAACAGTCATTTTTGTGGCACGAAGGAGTTTCATTAAAGTTTTGGAGACGAGAAACTCGAAAATGATGGATATTGCTTTCGGATATATGATTGTTTAATGACGTCTGCAACAAAGACTCGTGCAACAAAGACTCGCGCAGCAACGACTCGTGCCTCGAGCACGAACTGTCGTTACATATGTATACACTATAGTATATAGCATAGTATACAGTATAATAGTATACTAGACTAAAATTGAATGATAATATTGGAATTGAACTATGGAATGTAATAATCGTCAAAATAATATACGTGCAGTAAAATATTAGATCAACATTTGTGAAATACCGAGAGAATTGATCGTTTAAAAGATGATTTTTCTCTCTACTTATTTAATGTCGTTACAACTGACGTTACAACTGACGTTACAACTGACGTTACAACTGACGTTACAACTGACGTTGTAACGGCAATAAAGAACAATCGTGTACAATGTATACAATAAAGCTCTGCAATAATAGCAAGATTTATACATTACGTTTTACAATACGTATTTATTATGTATTGTAAAAGGAGTTTGGCTCGTTTGTTATAATATCGAAGAAAATGTTTTTATTGGAAATGGCTTGAATAAGCTTAAATGAATAAATAGATAATAAAATATTTACAGTAATTACGTTTATAATAAACGTTTATACAAAGTCAATTGATCGTACCTGCTGAGGGGCGCAGGCGGCTCTTTCAAGCGTCGCTCTTCCTAACCAAACCCAGTCGTGGGCATTGGTTGTCGACTCCCTAGGCCTATTGCGATTTTGATTGAATTGACTAGCAGCTGCTCTCGCTGCTCCAAGCACTGGTAGTCCAGCAGTCAAACCAGTTCCACTGGTTCCATTATCCGAGAGCTGAGGCTTGAATTTGCTCGCGTAGACGACGCACGAAACGACGAAGACGACGATGGCGAAACAGAAGGCCGCCAACAGGACGTACATGCCAATCTCCAGAGGTGTCATGTGAACTCCAGCATTGTGTCGTATACCCACGCCTCCCATGCCTCCTGAAAGTTTCGAAGCTTTCAACCCGGTTTTTTACCGATTAATCAGCGAGCTTTGGTTGTATTCATTTTTTCACGGCGGTACGAGGAAGTTGACAAAACACGACAACAACGATGCACACGCAGCACGACACTCATGGCTCAAATTCTCTGCGGCTATATCTTTGGAATTGGAAGATCATTCAAAATCGAGGGAAAATGGAAAGAATTCAATGAACTGTAGGCTGTGGTTGAAAACACTCGCCAACCTCGGTTAGTTACTAAATAATAAAAAACAAATAGCAAATAACAAATAGCAAATAACAAATAACAAATAACAAATAACAAATAACAAATAACAAATAACAAATAACAAATAACAAGTAACAAATAAGAAACAACAAATAATCAATTCTAATGACGTAATTCAAGGTACGTACAAGTAACGAGTAAGATTAACCGAAGCAACTTCATTTACCATCGGATATTCTGGTTCATGCATATTTCGACTATTCAAATTGACATGGCGAATTTTCTTATTATTGCATTATATAAATAAAGATTGTACGTTAAGTTTCATGCTACTACGCTGATAATAAAGTGCGAAAAATGGCATTTGCTTCGCGTCAACTATAAGCTATAAGCTATAAGCTATAAGCTCTCCGCCTCGCCTTCGCACATTATTCGTATATTATTATTCTTCAAGGAAACGATATTAATTTTATGTAAAACAATAATTTTATGTAAAATAAAAAATCGCCTATCCCGATCGATTATCTACATCGATGCAGAAACTATAGGCAGAAACGAGTGCTTACCGATTAAGATGTCGTGCAAATCCGGAGCTATGTCCCGTCCAGTTTTACGCTCCCGGTGATGTGCTCCAAGACCCAGATTCCCACCGCCATCGTTCTGTACAAACTCGGGTCGGCTAGGAAGGTCACTAGAGGCGAAATCGACTTCGACGTTGGCCGAAGCGGTAGCCAGCGGTAGAACCGCGGCAGCTCGACCAGCCGGTGCTTTGGAACGTCGGGCGCCAGCGAGTCGGCAGACGTCCGATAGTTGAAGGCTGACGCGCAATAAGTCACCCCGACCTTCGCCGACTGCGATTACTCGTGGATGATGCGAAGCTACCATTGGTGCAAAAGCTACCACTTCCGGGTCTAGACTTTCCACTACTAGTTGGTAATCGCTCACCTGAACAACCAAATCGTACTCTTATATATAGTAGGCAATATTAGGCTGTGCGTGTGGAGTCCGTTTTTCTCAGAACATTGCATTACAGAGTAAATGTCACTCTAAACATTAAAAACTCTTTATCTCGTAGATAACGAGTAAGAGGATATATTTCATTTATTTGTATAAGCTTTGTATTAAGGATTTATCCAAATATAACGCTTTGCGCTTGTTAATTAACGAGATCAATTTCAGTCAATATCGTCAGGTATCAATTGAAAACAAACCAAACGATTCAATAATGCAATACCGTTTATTTACCGCATTCGTACCTTTTTGACTTTTTGAACATCCATTGCTTAATGACAATAGCTTATAAATGCTGGATACCCGCGTAAACTTATCTCCATAATACGCTATCAGTCATTTCAAATTCAACTTTATAATAGTAATAACGTGTTCTATGTTATTTCTACGCCATTTTTCTTTCTACGCCAATAATGAATAATCATATGTACATTATATTATATATCATAATTATACATCGCTTATGTCTATGTCAATTTGAGTTATCAAGTTGGCATAGACATAACATTATTTACGCGAGCTCATGAGCCGTATTACTCGCAACGTCCTTGCGAGTAATACGGCTTGATATTAAAATAATTATTTCTACGTCAAACGGATAGATTAGCGCAGCATCAGTGTTCGATACATTTAAAAGGTGTATTTATTTGAAGAAACTTTTTTTCGTGAATTTTTAACCACCAGCATTAAAACGAGCGTGCTTGGAAATAATGCAAAATGCTAATAAGGATGGCTATCCTACTGATGATACTGATGATACTGATGATACAATTGACTGGAATTTCGTTGAGACTAACCGGGTAAAGGGTAGGATTGAAAATGTTCAATAGCAAAATAGCAAAATAGCAAAGATTAGCATCGAAATAGAAGATTGAATAAAAAGATAATCCTTTTTATTCCTCTTATTAAAAGCTATTCGTAAGAAATAAAAGAAACTCACAGCTATTTCTCTAAGCGGCGTCCTTGACCCATCGGAAAACTCAATATCGATGTCGAGCAATCCTTCTTGGTATTGTGCGGTAAGTTTCCTCGTGACCGAGGTTTCAGCGACGTAACCATTTTCGATGGCACTATCGGGGCTAATAGTGAGCTGAAGCCCGGAGACAACCTTGACGGATAATTGCGACACAGAGACTCGGTCGTTGCCGACTCGCACCTCTTTGGCCCCGATAACGCGACCGGTGATGGGTGACAGCACCTGGACTTCAGTACGGCCGATGCCCCGTCCTTGCACTACTCTACCTTGGATTAAAGTAGCGATCCGAGGGTCGGATACTCGTATCAAACCAGCTACGAGGTCAGTCACGCGTAACCAAGTTCGACGGTTAACGAAATACGAGACACGACCGGAATCATGGTCTGCTGCTAAGAATCGGGCGTGTACCTAAATTAAACGGTTCATTCGTTGTTCATTCATCGATTGCACTCATTCTATACATATTATTTGTCAATATTATTATTTATTAATGGTTAATTAAGCGTTTTTTTACAAAGCACGACAAAAGATCGCTCCCGTCGAAAAGAGAAGCGAGCCATTCGATTCGAATTCCGCGTTCACTCAACGTCAATGAATTATTAATGTAATATTAATGCAAATTGAATTATTCGCAGTTTCTTTTCCACCGGGGCGTCGAGTTATTAACCATCCCAATTCATACCTCAACAGGACTTTGTTGGAATCTTAGTTTACAGCTAGCGGATGAACTAGTACGATCAATGGAATTGATTTCATCCCACTTGTCGCCACTTCGGAACCTCATCTTGCCTTCTCGAAGCTCTCCGTCCTCCTCGTCCTCCTCGTCCTCCTCGTCCTCCTCGTCCTCCTCGTCCTCCTCGACTTCCTCTCCTTCTTCGTAATCCAGCTCCTCCTCCTTATCGATGGGATGATCACTGGCTACGCTTCTTTTCTTCGGCGTCTCCTGCTGTTGCTGTTTAACCGTAGCGTTAAGGCTGCGCTTGTTCTTGACGAGGGTATGTTCTTCGGGTACCTTCCATCCTTTGATTTGGTTGAGGCGGGTATCGGTGACGGAAACTTCGAGCGGGAATTCCGGCATCCATACTGTGAAACGAGCCAGTCCCGTGTACGTGCCGTACTTAACGAGAACCGAGGCGTTGCTGGAACCACGAATTTCCGAACCGTCCACGTACACGCTGCTGCACGATGACGAGACCTGGACATATTTCATTTATTAGCATTAAAGCAATAGATCAATTCGTTAGATCAACACCTTAAGTCAAAGACCCGCGTCTATTGGTTTGCAATCTAGTAACGAATTGGGGATTTCTATTCGTAACTTTGTTGCTGTACTAGCACACATGGAACTCGGTAGCACGGAAACGTATATGCGTCGCAATGCAAAATGACATTTGCGGCTATATAGAAACATTAAAATGTTTATAAATTTATACTGTAGAAAAATCGGCAGTAAAAGCATACAGCAGTATTACTTTTTTGGCTGACTTCGAAAGGCCTGTTACTCTCAAGTATATAATTATCTATAGACTCGGAGGAGGAGACAGTTTATGTAAGCACTATTAATAAGAGGCGTTATTCCGCGATTGCTTCAAGTAACAAAGCTAACTTATGCATATTTAATAGCGGCCTTCGTGCTTGCACGCCTTCTCTCTCCCTTCCTCCCTCTAGGTCTCCCTCTAGGTCTCCCTCTCTTTCTCACTCTAAATCTCTCTTCCTCGAAATAGCGAAAATGTGCAAACCTGCCGGGTGATATCATGGGAGTTTACTAATTACTGTTATTACCTTAAGTACGCTCTCGTCCTCGGAATGACAAGAAGATTGAAGCGTGACATCAGCTACCGTTCCAGCTTGGCTCACGATAAACACTTTCATTGCTTGAGATATTTGTCTGCCAGTGAGTACTGCTGTATTCATCACTTCCCAGTTCTAAAATGAAAATTTTCGTTCTCGATTAACAACTAGCGTGACGTAAGCAGTCCTGATTCGCCGTCAACGCATAATTGTTGCTTCTAATGAGAACATCAATGAGACTTATTTGGCTGAACAGTCTGTTTTCTCTCGCACAAACAAGTGTACACTAATCATGCGTACATCATCTTTTCTTCGTCCTTACCGAATGGATCTAATCCATACGGTAGACGATGCTGTACTTGATTGAAAAAGTTTATTTCAACTTCGAAACGTAATATACCTTAGAAATAGGAAGAACGGCTTGAATGTCATCCTTCTGAATTTCGAGGTGAGCTTGAAGCTTCTTGCGTTCGCCGGCGGCATTGTGGTGATGGTGACTGTGTTGCTGTTGCGTCGCTTGAAACGGTCCGGATAAGGAGACATTGTCCTCCTCACCCTCCAGGGCGTAGCGCACGCTCCAGACGATACGACCTCCACCGTGCTCCTTGCTCTCCGTACTTTCCTCGCTTGCCTCCAGTAGCATCGTCATTATCTCCTCTGCCGAGCTGTTATCAAAGATGTTATCAAAGGTTCGCCAAGGTAATGTTTAATTACATTAAATTGCTCTAATAATATCTCTTATAAATGCTCTTCTTTACGATGTAGATTTTCGAGTTTTTAATTTTAAAAATTCATCGAGATTGATGAAAAAATGAAGAAAACATATTGCAGTGCTAGCCTTTGTACGTATAACGCATAACGCCTTTGTCGCACGTATGTGTGACGTTATGTACCTACCGAAATTACACGCGATTATATTTTTTTCATCCACGACCCTGTCGGCTAATTTCGCGATTATTGCAATCGCGTTCTTTAAAAGAATTTTTAATTAAAAGTGCATTAATTCATTTGACGGACTACTCTTAATTAAATTTCCGTATATATATATCTACGTACGCGTTGGGAAGCCGTGATACATTTTCTTTGCGCCTCGCCGTAAAAGTGGCTGCCGTGTTTTTTGTGTTGATGTCTGACTCGACGATCCAATCGGGACTGCTAGACGAAGCGTCCAGAATCTTCACTCCTGCCTTGACTCGAGCTCTGCAAAAATACCATATTCAACACATGAGATTATCTATACTGCTTTCACCTCATACTCTCAAATGTGTCCAATAATGAGTCGATTCTCCAGATTTACAATACAAACACGCGAAAGTTTACACAGGACAATTTTATCATATAATATTTATATTTCAATTGTTCATATTTTAATTTTTAACGCTTTAGATAAAAGTATACTTTTAATGTAAAAGAGACACCGGTAAACATTTCACGATAAATACCCCACCTTGTTTAATCTTGTATAAGATGGTTCGACTAATTATGATTTTATGAATATTTAATTTTGCAATATTGTCAGCACATCTGTTAATAGCTTGATATGTGATTTATGCGAGAAATAAATCGACTTCTTCTTTTTCGTTAAAAAAATTTAGCAAACTTATAAACAACTCTTTGAAAAAAATTCTATTTGTTAGTCAAGTAACATTTTTCAATTCATGTGTTGGCATTGAGAAAGTCATGTAGGTGTCCGAGAACTGTGGAAGTGGGTGGTATAACGAGTCATACTTTAAGATTGCGTCGATGAAATTTCGAAATGGCGAAACAAAGTGGCGGGCACTCGCGAGAAGGACATTTCACTCGTGAATTCAATAAAATAATTTCCATTTTTTAATACGTGCGTGATCCACTTAACGAAAAATTTTGATAGATAAAAAAGCCTTTAGAATCATTCCTAAAATACGTATAAATTTTCTCAACTAAGAGTAATTGTTAGTAATATAAATAGTAATGAGCCTTTATGCATGGAACTGGAGAAGTCCACTTAAATATAGGGATTTAAATTTGACTTCTTAGTTAGTATTGCTACGTTAGTACGTACTTTCAGCAGTATTGGCTTAAATTATGTCTGTTCTATGTCTATTTGGGTTTTATCAATTTATTGCAATTCACATTTTGAATGACCCGCGAAACGAAAGAGGTTATTGGCTCCGTCAATGTATGATTGAAAATACAACGAAAGCAGAGAAGAATAGAAAACCATTATTCGGCCGTATCTCAGAATTTACATGTAATAAGGTAAATTCGCATTTGTAGTCAGAGTACGTATAGAGCGTAGTATGGAGACAAATTGTGCGAGGTTGAAAAATTCAGATAGTTACACTAAAGAGTGCAGGTGTGCACGAGAGCTGGGTCGCGAAAAATCTGTGAGTCAAATTTACGCCGTGTAATTGAGCGCGCACACGCACACACCCTTGCCTCGTTCACGCGCAGCAGAGGCTCGTTCGTCGACGAGTTCAATTTTGGACTTTCTAATGAAGACGCACTTAGTTACAGGCTCCAGAAGATATTACCGCTATGCTGCTGTGCCTTTATGGAAGTCATTGTGAAAGGACAATTTTCGAAAAGCCGTATAACTCGTAAAATCCATCTAGATGGATCTAGTTATGCGGCTATATGTATTATTTTACAGATAGGAAGAATTATTTTACCGATGGAATTTGCGGAGATTTCTTTTTGAAAAATGCTTCGTCATCGTTTCGTTGGGATTCCGACGTTTCCAGACTTTTCAGATCTATACGTGTCTCTATCTTACTACACTACACTACATGGTTATTCGAGGAATGTGCGTGATATAACAATTTTTTATTACAGCACAAATCTAATAAAACTGAAGGTTTTTATTAATGTAGAGTACACCATAAAAGTTTGCTGTTTCCCTCTTGAATGATTTAATAATGACTATTGTTGACTTTTTTTTTTATTTTTCGCGAATTATTAATAATAACCAATAAGTTTTCTGTTTATTTTCAACGTTAAATATTGGTATTTTTTATTTTTTTTATCTAACAAAGCGTTCTCACTCTTCTTCCTCACTCTTTCACAAATCATTACGAATAAATGTGAAAATGAAGCTGCTCGTCAAAAAAAGTTCACACTCAAAATGTCAAAATGTTAAAATGTCAAAATGTCAAAATGTCAAAATGTCAAAATGTCAAAATGTCAAAATGTAGCTCTCACCGAGAGGAACTATATTTTCCACTCGAAATAGTTGTTTACCTCAAAACGACAGCAGCAACGGGTGGTCTGCCTTGACTGGCCTGCTTGGATGAGTGTGACTGCAAGAAAACGGGTATGTGAAGCCTGGATCTGGGATAAAGCGGTCCATGTGGCACCAGCAGCGTTAGGTACTCGTCGGTCTTGAGTTCCTTGTATGTTGCGCGATTCGGTGCTAAAGTCACTTGTCCTAAAGGTGTGACTGGCTGTATCTGGACTTTAGGTTGACAAAACGATGCCGAGCCACCCTCGAGAGCTCCGGCACCGGATTCATCGGTACTGCGTGGCTCTAAGACAGAGTAAGCTAGTTGGACAACTCGAGGCAAGGTCTGAAAGAAAAGGTCAATTCATTTTAATGTATTATGCTAGTATTTTTAATAAATAATTCATTAATGACAATGAAAAAAGCAGCTGGGAGTTGGTAAATATTTGAATGCTTGAATAATTTGAAGTTAATTCTTGAATAATAAGAAATTAATCATTTACACTGATGTGAACAATTTTTCATATAAATAAATATTTTTATCCTAACGATTTGTTTCCCTATGCGCTAGATTTACTATTTCACTACTTTAGTTTATTTGTAGTTGCGTTTGCGGAATTCGCCTGAGTATTCAGAATTACTTCATTAGTAATAATAGAGAGTTTCACCCAAATATAACGTATATAGTAACAGCTGTTTGCATATTTAACTCAAAATGATAAATGGACCCAGCAATGTGTTACACGAATATTTTGGCAACCTCTGTTATTTTCAGAATGTCCGACAATATAGAAATTCTTCTTTCAAATGGATAGATAATAACCAACGACTGGTGCTTATAAATGCACAGATGCTTAAATATACTTAAAATTTTTTTTAGAATAATAATTATTTATATAGTTATTGAAAAATCAAGCCAATTCGTCTAACTTCCATCGCGCAACTGTTATTACATCTCCACTGAATAGTAACTCTAACAATGTTAAATAAGTCAAATAGTTTATATTCAAATTCTATTAAATACACTAAATTATTAGGTAATTGTAGCTTTGATAGTCCCTTCAGTGCCACTCAGAGTACGGAGTAGTAAATTCATTGACTGTAAGAGACATTTAAAAGACAAGTCTGTGGGACTGGGAGAGCTCAAAGCTAATAAAATAATTAGTACAATCAATAGAATTTGAATATTGTTTATATTGTCAAGCGATTTAGGATGTATATTTTGTTGAGCGCCGCCTAAAGGTGTCTTATCCCGCCCCTTGACTCTTAAAGCTTCTTTCAACGGCGACAAATGGTGGAATTCGCGAAGCATTTCTCTCGAAAGGAACATAAGTGGTAGAGCTGGCATACGGGTCAGCCACGCTTTGTCGGTCACTCGATATCAGTTGTGGATTTTTGAAAAATTGATACCACATCGGCACGGGCGGCGGGAGACGTTCACCGGGTTCAACGCTTATTTTTTCAGCCCAAAACTCTCCAGAGACAAAAAGCTAATGACGCGTGCCTGGGTATGTCACTCTCTACGGTAAGTGTTCTCGTACAGACGAATGAATAATAAAATATCCCGGTTATCGACATTCTACGCTACGTGGCCACTCCGTGTGAATTCTCGCATAACCGCAAGCTCTACCTCGTATCGTAGCTTTCGATTTCTCTACTGATTGTTGAATTATTTAGCAACCTACTATTACTATCGTCTATGTGTTCTTTCGACAAGCAGAATCTATATTATCTGATGACTGATCATTGCCTTTCAGACTCTTGAGTTGCTAAGAGCTCAGAGTGGAAAATCCTTTTCAATTCTTGTGTTCTGCGCTGTGAAAGTGACTTTATGAGAAGTGAAATGTCGAAGACTTATACTTTTTGTTTATTTAGTAGAACAAACCATTTTTGTGAATTTCACGAATAAAAATATGCTATTATCGTGTGGAAATGATAATTCCGTATTCGCGTTTATACAGGAGAATCATCCGAAAATGGCCAAGAGAGTGAAATTATATACTCGAGATTTAAATTCCTTAACAAATGCTGTGGGTTATGCTCGAATGCATTCACTATAATAATCAATTTAATACTTGTGTGATGATTGTCTCTTAATCATCGCGAATTTCAATTGGTGTGTACTTTAATGTAGATAATATACGCCGTTTATTTGTATGTATATAAAAAAGACGAAAATCCAACAGAACGTTTGAAAGTGCAGTTATTTGAATTTTCGACTCGATATAAGTTTATATAAACGTCTCGCGATTCAAAGGAAAGAATAGTTCGGAAAATATTATATATTCGTTCGGAAAATCCAAAAACGATTAAAACTCTTCAATTGAGTTCGCGAATTCAGCCGGATTAAGGCGAATAATATTGAATTTCAATATTATTAAAGCATTTACTATAATCTAAGTCGTGCGTATATAAGCAAATTCTTATACGCAAATTACACTGCATAATATGTATTCGGTATGTACAGAATCGAGTATAATTTCACAAACTCTCGTGTGTTTTAAGCTCTTTCTTGTTCAAAGCTCAAAAAACTATAGCCCATCCTTTGACCGAATTTCACGAGGTAATAGAAATTTGAATTATTTAAACATCTCCACTATTTACCGATCTTAAATCGAATGGTGCATAGATAATATTTCGTAATTAAATGTACGATACGGAAACTCACTTTAACAGGCTTAACACGTCCGGTATCAGGTGGTGGCAGAGCTGGCCACCAACTGGCAGGTATAGTAATTTGTGCTAGACAGACACCATCTTGACCATCAGGACTACAGGCAGCTGTAAGAGGTCCGGTAATTAAACTTTCTGGACCAGCAGCATCTCCTGTACCTCGACTCGGCGGTACACTCGGCGTCGCGTGGAGTAATACGCAAACTCGTTGCTGTCGTCCCAGGAGGAGCTGACGTCGACCTGTAGCCTCGCTACCGGCGTGGAAAAGTACTCGAAGAACTGGCGAATCACGTGGTATACTTGCGCTCACCTGTGCAGACAAAAACAAATCTTTCTTTTCAAATGAAATTGGAACATTTCTTTACTATTAATATCACCCGGCCTTTAGTGATGTTTTCTTTTCTCAATATTCAAATGAGTGCTGTAATATTATTGGGTTATTTGATACAACTATCGTATATAATTATAATCTCAAAATAGTAGGTTTCAATATTACAAAGCATATAAAATTACGACACGAGAACTTGTCTAAACAGTTTACGTTTACTCAAAAACTTTGTTAACGAGATACTTGTTTTGGGACGTCAACGTTGTCAACGACTACATGTACAGCGTAATCGCTTTTTTAAGCAAACTAAATTATTTATTACTACATGTTTAATTGACATGTATTTTAGTTTTAGCATAGAACACTGTTCCAGAAAATACACAATGTTGAACAAGTTGAACCATTGTTTATAACTGTATACTGATAACGACTAAACGGACTGTCTAATGATATATATTTATCGACACAGAAGTTTTCGAGTAACGTGGGGCTGATCACTCAAGAATATGCGTTTTGTATCGATTTAGTTTTTGTAAAGGTCACGTGCGCAAATACACACTGAGCAAACTACTAATACGTCCAAATAAGGATATGGACGTAGAAATTAGGAATTTCTATTAAAATTAATAACAAATTCACATTGGAAAATAAATGGCTCATCTATTAAAATGACATTGTTCATTCTTTTTCTCTTATTGAAATATTAAAACATAAAAACTGCTTTTAATACACGCAGCAATTGCGATACAACAATTCGTAAAATTAATATTGTTTTTTAATATTTTTTTGTTAATTTCGCAACAGTTTACTGCTCAGAGCTACTACTGGTAGTTTAGATAGAGCTAGATTTATTTAAGCCTGGAAACCATAAGGAGAAAAAGAAATTGTTTTTATAGAATATTGGCACGATAGAACTTCAGAATATAATACAAATGTTTTATGAAGTTTATGTTTATATCCTAGGAACGTGGCAAGTATAAAAGGCATAAATATATAGCAGTAAAACACAGAAGAAACTCAGCACAATTTGTGCCTCAACCCGCATAACTTTTTGAACTGACGACGCAGCTCGCGCGGTTTGATGCGCCAGTAGTAAAAGCACTTTTACGTCAGACTCCAAACAGCTCTACATCAAACGTATTATACGAGACATTTTTTGTTGATTAGTAAGTGATCGTGTTATTAGCGTTCAAATGCTCCGTAAATGAGAAACTTTTCTCGTTATTAAATAAACCTTTTTGACGTAAAAAATTAGAAAATTTATTTATTATTATTGATGAACGTGTCCCTATATTCCGCACCTGTATACCGCACCTGTATACCGCACCTGTATACCGCACCCATATACCGCGCGGGTACGTACTTTATTATTTCCGAAAAGGAGTTTACTTTAATTTGCCTGGCTTTTTCAGCAGCAAATTCACCATGAACAAGATTAAACAAGAAAGTATTATGAGACACTTTCGTAAGGGCTATTTAGAATATCTAGATAAAGTAACTATTGTCGTACGAGCACATACCTTCTTAAAAATCCAAGAAATATTTTACGACAAAGGAATAAATAAGCTTAAATTGCAAGTCAAGAGAGAGGAGAGAAGGGGTGGGCTCGGGTGGGATTCAAAGTCAATGAAACCCTCGAAAATGTTCGATTGAATGCAGTCGAGCGAGAGGAAATCGTAGAGAGTTTCATGACAAAGGGGAACTTCGCATACAGACCGCAAAACTTTCCCATTCTAAAATCTGAACGATCGAAAGAATGCGCGACATTTATATATATATATATATATATATATATAATGTATACACTTACACGCGTTTACTATTCACTATTATTTTTCATTCCACTATATTTAACGAGTCTGAAAACGTGTAAAAGTGCAACATATATTCAGATGTGGAAGTTGAGACAGAGTGAAGAATAATGTGAAAATTGATGAAACGAGCGTGAGTGAATCGTGAACGAACGTGCTCTACAGACAGCTCATTAAATCTCCTCTAACTTTCGGCATTTGTCTCGCGACTTGTTTCAGCTTTAATTGAGCACGTTTCACTTGGAATATATTCAAATTGTTAAATAATGGAATGAACAATCTCAACAAGACTCGGGCTTTAGCTGTTTGTGTGCCGCCAGTAGCAGGAAAAAATCTGGGTTCGAAAAGACTTCCTTTGAAGTCAAATACAACAAAGCTTTCAAGTATTTAAAATATTTAAGTAGATTCCAACCCGAGTTTCTTCAAAGCGCTTTTGTTGCAATATTTCATTTCGGCTATATCGCAGAGGAGTTTAATACTGCATTTTATTCGATCGCCCGCATAAACGAAGAGCCTTTTTTTCGCGTTTAAAAGCTCGATTTCATTAGTCATATCAATATCATTAGCAAATCAGTAGGCTCAGTCGATCAACATGTTCTGCGAGACTAAACAATTACGAACAGCGCGATTATAAAAGTTTTATTATTAGCAACAGTGATGTTAGCAAGGTATTGATATAATTAAACAATATACACTGAGAGAAAAGGTTTACTACAAAACTTGCAATAGAAATTTACTAAAACTTACAATGTGAGCAGACATGTCGAGGTGTCTAGCCCCAAGTTCTTGAACTTCCAATAGAGCGGGTCCTGCAAGGCCACTGCTGTTCTTTTTGCCATCAAAACTGGGCGCGGGTAGTGCATCAAGAGGATCAGGTACGATATACCTGGCAGGTACGGTCTGTTTTGTACTGAAGGGCCCATAGGTAGCTCGTACTGATACAGGTTCGCTTGTCTGGAAGACAGTAAATTTGTCGACTGACAACACTGATGAGCCTTGAGACGATGTCGAGGTGGAACTTTGTGTCGACGAAGGCGATCCCGCTGAAAGGCTTAATTCTGGACGCATGTTCGATGGATAGAATTGCCGAGGACTGTGTTTCAAAAAGAAACCTCCGTCCTTGCTCTCGAAGTGCACCTCCACCGATGCTGCCACATCTGAAACAAAATCGTTTTTTTCTCTTAGCTATATTCTTAAAAACGGCACGCATTATGCTAGTGGACTGCAAGTGGATCATCCTGAAAATAATCCGAGTGTTCCTTCGACGATTCGATGTTATTTGCGTCCTTCGTATATTTTACGAGAATCAAATATGTAGAATTAAAGTTATAAATATTGAAGAATTGCATTTTTTATTTAATAATATTTATTTTTCTTTTTTGCAAAGTCATCTTCATTTGACGAACTTTCAAACGTCGAATATATATCTAGCGCAAGAATTTTTCTGAGATCGTTTCTGTTCAGGATAAGCCATAAAAAAGTCATCCTCAATCAAAAAAGTGTCTCCTCGCAACGTTAAAGGGTTAAATTCTAAAGTTGCTACGTAAGTTCGCTACCTATGATCTTAATGTTTCTTAATGCACAAAGCTCACACATTAACGGTATATACTATATATATACTGCATTTCATGTACATCATGGATTAAATGAAAATTTGAATTTGAATATAAGTTCTTGAAATTTAAATTACGAGTAGCTCGTATTTAACGCAGTAGCATTCAGTTCATTTTGGGCATCTGCGTATACATATTAATTTTAAAATGTTCGTCATTAAATATAGAAAATCGTATACGTATAATAAGAGCTTGAAATCAATCAAGTCGAATATGAAGTAAAAAGTTTTTCAGGAGGTTTTGGCTTGGAAGGATGTAGGTTAGTTGTTGAATAGAACAGTATAATATATATATATATAACGTCGAGAAATTACTTAACGTGAAAGAGGAGAACTGAATTTATGTGTGGCGGTGCCAAATTTCTTGTAAAATTCGAGACCGAAAAGAATTATTTCTAGAGCTCGAAAGCGCTCATTTTGAAAAAGGAAGGCTCCTGGAGAGCTGTCCGAAGGGGGAAATTGGAAAGGCTCCAGGAAAGTTCTCGCACCTTTTACAATAACGGTTTTCACGGAGCTGCCGCGCTACGATATTAAATCTTACGATTGCGAAACGTTGAAAAATTGCTCGCAAAGGATGACTTTTCCATTATTGAAAGTAATTAAGCTTTCGATGTTTCTCTTGTTGTGTGGAAATTGAAAAGAAAAATAATACTGGCTTTGTTTTATGAGCGGCGAGAATTTATCATTTAAATCTATATATACACGAATTATATGAGAGAACTTCTGTAAAATGACGTACTGAAAACTTCTCGTAATATGTAAAAAGGCTTGTAAAATTGATGTCAAATGAAATTATGCTGAGTTGCGTTATTCAACGTGTTAAAAACCGTTGGTTTTTGAGCATTGGGCAAATTCTTTTTCCAATAATGAGACCTAATAGTTACTAATATCCATTCGATTGCTCATGCATTAATGTTGCATGAAAAAATACAGCGATCTATAATGCATTGAGTGCGATGACGCGCAATTACGTTTAATAACGAATATTTAAGCAATAAATTAAGGTCGGGGCTAGAAGCTTTTACATTATTATTGGCTCGTGATTTATGATATAGTCTCTGAGCGCTCGTCTGCATAATTTTTCTCATCGCAACCCCCGTAACTATGGCAAAAGCTTTGACAACTGTCGCTGCGGTTGAAAAAAAGTTGAAATACAAAGTCGATGAAATGAAAAGGATTGCTTGCCGTGCGAACGACAAGACTAATACGAATCCATCCTGAGATTAAATTTTCTCAAAATTTCCGCGAAATTTCAGATATCCTTCGCCGTATTATCATAATTTCCTTCTTTCGCGGTACGTTCGTTGGAGCGTTTCACCACACAAACATCAAAGATTCCTCGACAAGTTCGCTCGAGACCTTAATAACCAGGCCGGTGAACTATTTGCTTGGGGATCACGGAAAGAGATTTGAAGGAAGATCACGAGGTAGGTGACACGCGGGAGTTTAATGATCGCGTGGTCTGCTCCTCTGGAGTTCAGAGGATTAATGCGCACGCATGTAAGGGTATATGCGTATAGATCGTTTTTCAGATTTTAAGTAAAAATGTCGCGGCGCGAATTATACGCTCGGCTTGACTAATTAATGGGAACTCGTTTTTCTAACTTCTCACAGAGTTATACAGAGTTACGGCATTTGTTGTTCGCTTTAAAGCTCATGGCGCATTGCTTCTTAAGCAACGATGAATGCACGAGTCTGAAATTCATTAAATTCAATATACCGCAATTCGAATAGATCTACAGTCCAATACTGGATTAATAATAGCAGAGGATTAATAGAGAGCAGTACCGTAACTTGCTACTACTCTACTTGCTCAGTATTTCATGACTATATCAATAGTACTAGTGGTAAACTACGTGAATCCAGTAGTATTATTGGAGTACGCGAGCCTCGCTATTTATATAATATTATTATCAGTTTTATATCAGCATTAGGCCAGAACATTAATATCATTCGATTCGTACTAGCAATTCGTAGTAGCAATTCGTAATAGCACGACATACATGTGTCTGAAAAAATAAAGGACGCAAGCTGATAACTCTCTCTCGCTAAAACATGCTAACCAGCGCCACCACATTGGCCGGTGCATAGTTGCACACAAAGCTTTTCTCGTGTATAACTATACGACGCACGCGACTCTGGCCACAAGACCACATATTCGTACTGCGCTTCTAGTTTATACTCCATATACACCCCCCCCCCCCACACACACACACGCCACAAGCTCGTCTTCGTCGTCTACGATCTATGCGACACCCGGACGAGTTTCTTCACCGTCTCGAGGACACTCGAGAGCTCGACACTTCATCCCTTCGAGCTGTTCTTCCTCTCATCGAGCGGAACCGGAGAGCTGAGAGAAATGAGGGGAAGACTCGAGAGAGAGAGAGAGACGCCACGATGAGGGCGCATGCAGTACAGTGGGTGTGAAACGTATGGGATGGAAGATGGAGCATGTCGTATACACACACACACACATAGAGAAGAGAGGGCGATGTGGAGGCTATAAAATGCTCTCTGGCAATTACGCGCGGACGGATTTATTATTGTTGAGGAAAAGAGCGGGGGAGGGACAGAACGAGTCGTGAAGACGCTTCAGCGGGGTATATAGATAGAATGAGTCAGACTGATTACCGAAATTGTTATATCAAGCTGTTAGCTCGTGTTATATTGAGAGAGAGAGAGAGAGAGAGAGAGAGAGAAATAGAATCGTAATATATTGGTTTTCGGAATATATTTTTTTATTATATATTATATATAAACTATGCGTATGCAATTTGCTACCGTAATATACGTATGTCAAAGCCGCGGAATTGAATGCGAATTGATATTTAATGTTAGCGGAATATCAGATTCCCTATTTATTCTTAGAAAGAAATTCTCCTTGCAAGCACAAAGCTTTGTCTTTTAGGAAAACGCGTTAATAAAACTTTGATGACTCGTGTCTTGCGAATGTCGAGATTATATTATAATACCGCTTTGTGCACACTTCGTGACTTTAAAGCTGTAGAGAGAGAGGGCGAGAGGGCGAGAGAGAGAGAGAGAGAGAGAGAGAGAGAGAGAGAGAGGACCCATATCTTTGAAACGACTGCAGCAATATCCGTCATAATATCCTATGCCAAGATTTTCTATTGTACGAGCTATCATATAAACCTCTAATAAAAGTACAAAATTTCACGTGCAGCACTCACAACCTCGCGTTTCTTACCTCTAGATTCGAAAGAAATTTCTTTCCAAAGCTTTTTTCAGTATAACTATATGCACGTACGTAACATCTACGAAACAACGATTATTACACAGTATTATTTTCCTTTACGAGATATTATTCAAGATGTTCCTACAAACTTTCATGAACTCGTTATCCACAAAATGTTCTCTAAAAAATCTTTTTATCTTTCGAGAGCAAGATGCGAGAAATAATTTTTATATACATTTGTAGAGAGATTCATTTTAAAAACGCTTGGGTTTTTTTACCTTCGATCAAGTTCTTCTAATACCCAGTTTCTTTTAATACCGAAGACTCGAGTGAGTGCGTGACACGCAAAAGCTTTCGATATGCGTATAATATTTCAGAAAGCGGTGTGTTTCAACAAGTATATTCATTATAACGACGCAGAAATGATTCTCCTTAGTGTAGTGAAACTGAGAACATTATATAATGTGGGTCATATGCGAATTCAGTCGGGGAATATAACAACGTGCGCTTCACTGAATTTTCCAGCAATGCAATATCGTTGTTGCTGCAACTACTGCTGTTGCTACATCAATTCTCGTTTGACAAATGGTTCATACTTATATGACGTACGTTTTCATGATGATAATGACGTTGATGACGATGACGATAATTACGCTACAGATTTTTCTTTTAGAACTCATCAAGTAGTAACGATATCGGCGTATCGGCGTACTCTTCTTTTGAATATTTTTCTATTTATCTACGCATCTATGATTGACTTGACTGAAGTAACTACCGTATTAATGAAAATAATTATGGTTTCACTTATGGTTTAACTTTTTTAATCTAACTAAATATTACCTTTTTTTCTCACTGTGCTCCATTTATTTCGTTGACTTATTTCGGATAAATAAAAAAAGTCTTGAGGCGCGATCAGCTTCTCTGGCGCAAAAAGCTTTTATGCTCTTCCTCTTTCTTTTCTCAATTGTTTTAAGCACATTTTCACGTAATATTATAAAGAAGAAAAAATCTGTTAATCGCTCGAGCTAATTCTAAGCCTGACGCGTTCCAAAGTTCTAAAAGACCGCATGTTTTAGAAAAAAAGTTCCTTAGCATAATGTTGACTCGTCGTCGTAACCGCAACAAGCTCAGCAGCGCGCGACAGCAGCTTCTCTCTCCTTTGTCGCGGAAGAAAAGAAAAAGCAAGCACCCACGCATAAACTCTTCTCGGCCACTAAGGGAACAATTAGTCATTTCCCTGCAACTTACCTCTCGTCAAAAAATAAAATACACATTGTGAATGTACATATAAAAGAGAAAGAAGCTGCAGGTGCGCCAATGTATTAAACAGACGAGCGGGCGTTAAGTACTCGAGACCGCGCAGTAGGAGGAAGAGAAGATCCTCTCGAGGTCGTCTCTCGTGGAATTAACTAACACGAAACTGCGATCTCTACAGTTATGTGTGTGTGTGTGTGTGTGTACACATATAGAAAGAAGAGAAGAAGTGGAACATAGCAGATCCTCGCGTAGTCAGGATCCGCTGATCTTGACCTGACTTTACGCGTATTATACACATACTCGTCAAGGCCGCATATATAGAAGCTCGTTTGCTCCAGTTGAACGACGAGAGGGATGAAGTAGCCTTCTTCTTTTTCTTCTTTTTCTTCTTTTTCTCTCTTTCTTCTTTCTTTAGCCGCACGTTTGAAGGACTGCACGTAGGTGATGGGTGCAATGCTCGCTCCACTTTGGAATTCGTTCGAGTGCATGTATGCTTCTTAAGTCTCTCGTTTTCGAGACGTATTTCAGTGGAAATTCGAACTGGCTGGGTAATTGCGAGCTTTGTTGTTGTTCTTCCGTTGAGCTATAGGTCGCTTGGAATTTTAAATTCTCTTCGAAAGATCGATCACGTTCACGATATTCTCTATAGACTACTGCTACTCCAAATTAGGTATAACTGATGTGTTTAAAAGCATTTTTTTTTCTTCTTTAGCAGAAAAAGAGTGAGAGTTCCTTATTAATATATGAGCGAAGAGGGATTTTTCTGGGCTCTTTTTCAGATTAATTATACTCGACTGATTTATTGAGAAAAGTTTGCTTTTAAAAGTCGGATCTTTGAGTCTGTAAGAAAGACGAGAATTAATGTTGCAGAACGTACGTATTGTTACATATATATATATATATATATATAAATTATGCGTACGCAGTTTTATTCCGATATTCGGAGGAATAACATCGAAATACTGGTTTAGTTATGAAAAACTAAAGCTTCACATAATAAAGGACCGTGACAAAATCCGATATACACGCGAAAGCTCTTAGTTTTTGGTAATAAATAGAGTCCGATAAAGCTAAGAGATATAATGCGAGTCGTGATAGGCATTATTAGTACAATAAAAATGTCACATCGTAACTGTCATTACTGTTGCATCAAATCACATAAGTAATAAAAATACACAAGCTCTCTCTGTGCCAAGCTCTTTAGTCTCTCTGTGCTGATAAAAGTAAAAAGTACCGCATGACTAATTTAGTACTGGATAATTAAAGGATTTTTCAAATTAAACCTACAGGGCAAAGCTTCGTCTATGTCTGTAACAAGAACAACTTTGCATACTGGATGCGCGAAAAAAAAACAAATCTGGATAATCAGTGAATTTTAAAATATGTAACGAGACAACGCCCTTTATGACAGGGTTATTACCGTCTCGTTGGCTCATTGAAAATCTTTTAAGCCGTTCCAAAGAGAAACGTGCCCGAGGATTTTTCCTCCTTTATTCTCTTGGTGGGTGGCTCTACTCTGCTCTGTAGCATAGCTAAGCAAACAAATTCTTCGTTCTACTTTTTCGCGGTTAATGCAATTTCTATAATGTAACCAAGAGTGTAGTTGTTTTTTGTTTCTTTCATTCTACCGAGCCGATTTGTTCGTTAATTTGAAAAAATTCTTGAAAGCAGATTCAGTTTGATCTTAATATACAGTGATGTGCGGCGAATCCACGTCGCAATGTCTACGTTATTTTTCTTATCGAGATTACTTTCCAAGGTTGTGCAGTAAACACGACCGATAAAAGCTCATATGTCTATGAAACGAAGAAAAAGACTGAGATAATGAGGAATAAAAATAGAGCTAAGAGGTGTTTGCTTCCTTCGATAAAAAAAAAAATAAGAAAATGTCAAAGTGTATTACGAGGATTTCCAGAGAAGCATATAAAACAGCCGTTAATGTCTCCTCTTAACACTGCTAATTTCTACAATCGCAGCTGCTCACGAGATAACATGCCGTATAAGTTGGCGGGCCGATAAAATAAGGACCGCAACTACGCGGTTATAACTACTTGCTGCTCGCGATTTATATATTTCGGCAATAAAAATATTCCCTCTCGTCTATACATCCTATTGGTGTATGCAAGGTACGTATGTATGTACGTGTAATATATATACCATACAGTGTATATCAGAACGAAGCGACGAGAAAGCAACGGTATTAACGTAGAATTCGTAAAAATTCGTAAAAAATCATCTCACTCGCTCAGACTAACCTAAGATAAGTATCATCGTAAGCCATCTTCGAGGCAGGGCGTGGAAATCTTGTACACACATATACACCTATACCTATACGCAGCATTGCCACACGCGTTCTGTCTCCATGTATTTGGTCGAGCTATAGGAGGAAAGTTGGAAAAGCGCATTATACACGTTCCTCTGTTGATATAACCTATTTTTAATTCTGTCTACGCGAGTATGTCGAATATGCTTACGATGCCGGAGGTGTGTCGCGGTGAATAGTGCTGCTTCGTGGGGGGGGGGGGGCTGCTTTGGGTGGTTGCGTTGGTGGACTCTGATTATATGCAGTATACGTTTTATATTCTTTAGGAAGAGAAATAGACGGCACACAATCATATATATGAATTTTAATGATATGCATGTGTGCGGTGTATGTGTGCAAGCAAGCAGAAAGAAAGCGCATTTATTGTTAGCAATGTTCTGCTGCATATACACAGACAGCGGAAAGGGAGATGTATATTTGTTGACGAAACGCTTTATATACGCTTTTATATAACTTCCGACTCGTAAATACAAAAGCAGTGTCGATTTTGAAAGCTGGCAGTAAAATTGCCATCTCTATACAATTTATGGAATTATTTATTTTTTTATTGCAAAATTATGAAAAAGTTTTTTAAATAGAGTTTTCTACGGTATTGGAAAGAGTTTACGCAGGAGAGTAAAAACTGTAACGAAAGTCATATATATATTGACGTTTTGATATTTGGCCAAAGTGTCGTAAGTGTAAAAAAGCACGGCTATAAGAATACCTTTCCGTATATATATACTCCTGCATATATAGCTTTCGAAAAAAATTGCTCCAA
The DNA here is from genome assembly GCA_018906985.1 of Apocrypta bakeri. Lineage (NCBI taxonomy): Eukaryota > Metazoa > Arthropoda > Insecta > Hymenoptera > Pteromalidae > Apocrypta > Apocrypta bakeri. The sequence goes on from JACCIA010000004.1 coordinate 173,047, forward strand.
TAAAAATCCCACAATAAGCAGAGAAAAAAGTACTCTTAACTTGCTATTTGGGAAGTACTAAAAAATAAAATAGAATGAACAAATTTGAGAGCAAATCTCAAATCCAAACACATTGTCGGAAGCCCCAATCCTACTCACTATAGTATTTCCATCAGCGAATAACATGCTTTATTCGCTCTGACCCCCTGAAAAAAATCCCCACGAGAGAAAAGAGCTCTCAAAAAGGCGTCGGACAGAAACTGAGTGAGCTACTTCTATATCGAAAATCCAGAGTGAGAGAGAGAGAGAGAGAGAGAGAGAGAGAGAGAGAGAGCTCTAGCTGGGCGAGGCCCGTACTTTACGTCATTAGGCGATCGAAGGAACGAACGCCGCTGCCGCCGCCGCCGCCCCTGGTCGATCCTTCGACTTTTGCCCAGGCTCAGCCAGCAGCCCCTCTCTCCCAGGCGCGCATGAGAATCGCCGCCGCGCGCTAAAGGTGTCGAGCCGCAGATCTGTTCTGCTGCAAGCCCCAGCGCACAGAGTTTATTAGGTTATAAGCGGATTGTTGTGTTGACTTGGCGAGAACGCAAGGACCCGAGAGTCTCTCCACTCTCTCTCTCTCTCTCTCTACAGATCTTAATTTGAAATGAGAGGCAGGGATTGCGCGTAGCTATACCGATCGATCGATCAATGGAAAAGAGAGCTTTTCTTTACATGAGCTGCTAGAGAATGAAAGGTGATTTTAAATTTAGATTTAGTTTTTAGTTCGGATCTCTGGTAAAAATTCCAGTTACTGATAGTATGAGCCAATATTGTCAAACAGTAGTGGTGATACTCTATTTCGGTATCGAAATGATAATAAGGCCAGAATATTATAATAATGTATGGACCCGATCTGAACAATGTACCATAACACTGACTCTATAAAGTTTTCCGGACTTTATCCGCATCCTAAATCTTGGGCAACTGAAGCTTTGTTTCGTGAGATTTTCATGTAAAGTAGATACGAGATATTCATTTAAATCTAATAATAAAGAATGTTGTGATCGAAGCATGAGTATATCACTGATTTGAAGTTCTCTATAATTTATTGAAGTATAGTATATATAGTACCAGTAGTAGTGTGCAAGTATCGGTTTACATTACTGCGCAGAGAAGTTACGATTGTCAGTCCATTGTGACTAGGGATTATCTTTAAGTTTCGAGTAATGAAAGTCTCATTATGTTTGAGTAACGTCGAGTACGAAGTTTCTCGCTTAGCTCTTCTTACATTTTGACAAAGTACTCGCACACATGCACGGAGTGCATAACAACGTTTTCAAGGGTGAATTGCAAGGTAGACTAGAGATAAGTAGTTGTAAGTTATACAACTACGATGGAAAAGGTTGTATAAAAAAAGTAAGTCAAGTAGCGTATCACAGGTCTGAAATAGAGAGAGAGAGAGAGAGAGAGAGAGAGAGAGAGAGAGAGACTTTGTTAATGAAGAAAATTTTCTAGCGAGAATAAGCGTGAAATTCACGCGATAATGCCGCGTACTCCTGCTGCTGGGGTATTAACAAGTACACTGAAATATCGTCCTACACCGTCGGTAAAAATTATCGCAACCACCATAAATTTTTATCAAGACTTAAGGTATAATAATTTCAACAGGGCACTTTCACCGCGCGAGCGCGTTATAAATAGCGCCCGTTGGGTTATTGTACAGAGAAAAACTTTTTCCGCTCAAAAACTCTCGAGGACGCAAGATTTCGAATAGTGAGTCATATCACGGAGTTAAGTTTTAAAATTTCAATAGATAAGCAACAATAGATAAGTCGTAGTCGCTTGGATCTCCAAAAAACATTGTGCTATAAAAGACATATAAAAATAACGCTCGATTCACCGAGATTTAAAATTAAAAGCCATTTTAATAAAGATGTAGTGCTTCGGCTGGGATGAGCTTTTGACTGGTCTCTGGACTTTTAACCGGACGATTTTATTGCGGAATAATACATAAACTCAAGGACTTATTTAGTTTAATCCCCTAACGCCAAGAGGCGACCAGACTGCATATAACATACTCTCTTTCGTGACTCCTGTTTAAAAACGTCATTCTTGTATGATTCATTACGACTATTATATTTTAAGTTAATATATAAATTATATCATTATTTGACAGTACACAACGAATACGGCCGAAAATTCAAGGAATCCCCCATAAAATTCGAGCTTGCGAAATAAGGAAAAACGAACTTCTTCGATTATTTTTAGAATATATATATGTTATTACTCGGAGCTTGATTCGTCGGTATAGAGTTATTCAAAGGTATTATGCAAAGGCATACATTGAAATCGATTAAAAAACTGTCACGTCTTGTGACAATGAAATTAAATGTTTGTGTCTTTCCTTCTCAATTACAATATACCTATATATTAGAGATGTTGCAATGCAGATGTTACTCAGGTGAATGGCATTGCGCTATTTAAATATTTAATTTGGAAAAGTCCTAGCGTTACATCGATTTTATATTTACATCGGCCCTTGTCGTGGTTGCATACGAAATGAAATTAAAAATCGAGTTAGCTTACACCCGTATTTGCGATTTGCTCGCGTACATATATATATATACGTCTCGAAGTGTATAATTCGTCGATTAAGTTTCACTTTTTCGACCATCGACTACATGCGCGCGAATTATGTAATTATCCTTGTATCTCTCTTCACCCTTGTATCCTCTCTGGCATAATTTATCGAATTCGTGGCCTTGTTAAAATACACTGGAAAATTAACGTTGGCTCCGACGGCATAGACTCCGGTTAATAACCGCTTGAAAATTTCGCCGAGCTTTGTGAAGCCGTATAATTATGCAAATTTTTGATAAAACCAGCCGCAACAATGATCGAATCTACACATTTACGTTGTGGATGCTATGGAAATTCAATCTACGATATAATAACGTGAAACGACAGTCTCGACAGTAGCAGTGACATCAACACAAGTAGTACGACACTACCGAAATTACAGCGAAGTCTGTCACGCACAGCCAAAATTCAGCCAACTAACAACCCCATTAGTAAACGCAATATATACATGTAACAGGCCAAAGACCTCATCGTCGAATCGTTAATTATACACACCGAGTGTACAAGAAAAGTATTCACACTGCCTATACCCATTACACGCGTGTGCTTACGCTGCACATAATTAGAGCGTCAGCAGCACATCAGTGTCACGTGCTAAACCTCGAATCGTCGGCCTTAAAACGCAGTCGAGTATACTGGACAATAAGGAGGATCCGGGTGGTGTACACGCGTCTAGATACACACATACCTGTATTATACAAAGCCATCACCATATTCACCATGGCGTGCATTGTCATGGATGTTTTTGTCAAGCATATAATTAACTTCGCGATGAGATGAGTGGCCTCAATCTACGCACATTCGTACACATTAACAAAAGAGTACACGGATACTCCTCTATCGGTCTTTGTAAATAAAGGCACCGTCGAGTGCCCGAGTTACATTAATCTTCAACAATTATAGAACTACTTCGAGCCATTGACTTCTCGACGCTCTACTCTACTTCTACGTTGAGAAAGACTATCAAAAACATTTTTTTTCTTTTATTAATATACAGATGGGAGTGAAGAGCGTGTGTGTTTACGGCGTGGAGAGTTTAATTGATGGGACACGCTTTATTCACTTTTCTCGGAAAGAGAATAGCAGCTGCGAGACGAGTCTCGCAGCGTATAATTCGAATAAATGTAAGGGCAAGAAAAACTTGAGTGCTTCGTCAATTCAGGGGGTTGGATTGCCTATATAATTGTTTTGATAATGGAGATGTAGAAAGTGCCTTAATTACTGCCAACATGATTTTGAGCTAAATTATATTCAATTCAGTAAGCTTTGTTTTTATTTATTTTATTTATTTATTTATTTATTTATTTACTCATATAAGAATTATATTTATTATGATTGAAATTCTTTACATCTTCAATAACGTTGTGTTGGTTTTAGCCGTTATTTTATTTTTTTGGACGAACGATGTTGTACGCAGGATATTTCAATTATTATACGTAACGGAGAGCCCAACGAAACAGAGATAACGTTTAATTAACAATTTTTTCAATTCCACTTTGAGCATAGCCACTTCGTAAATAACGCAATCGGCATACAACGATTCTTTCTGCTCCAAAAATCTCTATTTACCTTCCCTGGTGGAAATAAATGTCCGCTGCAAATACTGCTCTATTATACAAATTTTTTTAAATAAATAAATATATATACATGTAGGTGTAGATGTAGATGTAGATGTAGATGTAGATGCGCATGCGTATGTATATTATAAATGTTTAAATGCACATGCGCGCAATTAAAAAAAAACGACGACCACACCTCTGAAATTGTCATGAAAAAGCTTGGTAATCCGACTTCTCTGTGCTATATCACCTGGAAAGAGCGCTTTTTTCTCTGTCGCACACGAGCAGTGTGGGCTCTGCGATAAAATTTTCGCCGTCGTGTGGGAGAAATTTACCGAGGGCCTTTGTTGCAGGCCCGACGATAATATTTCTCACACTCGACGGAAATTTTGGTTAGCCCCGATTAAACGAGCCTCATTTATACTTTGCTGCTTTGCATGCATCCCCAAGCCTGCACGTGATGTGACTCGATTTTTTCGACATGAAAGTCAGAAATCCCAAGTGGAGAACCAGTTGAATTCTCGTATAATGAGATTGTATCGATCGTTGGTTCAAATTTTACAAAAAACGCTCAGTCTATTGCGTGAATTTAGAGCCAAAATTCTAGCCGTAAACTATCTATATGTATATACAGTATAGAAGTATACTCAGGAAATTCGTGTATTAATCATTCGCGCGGTTAACTTATTTTTCCTTCTGATTTTATAGCGCGTCGGTCTTCATTTGTGCATATTATGCGCAGAAAGTTTACCGCAAGTACGGACTTGATTAAATAAAGTCCATTAGTATAAAGGAATGAATATTAACGTAAATTTACAATGCTACTTTTTCCTCTCGTTAAACAATTCGTCTTTTTCATTTTCGTACATCGTTTAATCTCTTCACTCGGAACAATACTTTTTCCTCCCTCGCGCATTTAAATTTTCTGCATAATCTTTTTAAAAAATAAATCTAATCCTAAAAACAGACGTACACTCATTTCTGTTATATATATATATATATATATATATATATATATACGACTTGCGAATGACGTACGAATCGGAAGAGCAATTAACGTTGTAAAGTAGTTAGACAATGTAATTAAGTCATCTATGTTCTGTATTACTTAAACGAGTAATTTCTCTTCGGAGTCTTAATTTGGTAGGAGCAGAAGTAGTAGTAGTAGTAGTAGTAGTAGTAGTAGTAGTAGTAGTAGTAGTAGTAGTAGTAGTAGTAGTAGTAGTAATAGTAGTAGTAGTAGTAGTAGCGCTTCTGCACTCATAATCAGCGATTTTCTATGCACGTAATATTAGAGTCTCAGTATTCCCGGTTTGAAGTTATTATAAAAACATACCGCTCGTGATCGACCAAGAAGAAAAGTATACGCACTCATGGAAAGGGATGACGACGCGTCGGCGGCGGAAGGGGAAAACAGGGGCTGCTGTACTCCTTTCGGGCCGGCAGAAGCAGGATCGATTACCCGGCTAGAGCAGCTCTGAGTCTACCCCCACCTCCAAGTGTATACTCGCTCGAACTCGCCCCTATCTCTCTCTCTCGCTACCGAGTTTGTCTCCACCTCGCGGCGTTCGTGGGTGTGTATGTGTGACTGTATACATATATAACTTTCATTCTGGCTCGTTAATCGATAGCACAGCCGATCCTTGGCACGATTCGATCCTAAATGTGTGTGTGAGTACGTATACTATATAAGTGCAGTCGCGTTAGGTGGATGAACTTACTAATAAGCGAGAATTTATTTCTGAATGGCTATTTTTTCATTTCAGAATTTTTTTATTATGTACTTGTAGAGTGTGTATATGCTCTACAAATTGAAAGAGCGCAAATCACTATTTTGTTATAAGAATATTAAATAGTGATTCAAGAAATATTTTCTTCTTTAAAAAAAACAATCTTTTAATAAATAAATTTGTTTAAATATTGTCGACTTTTTTAGTATACAGAATAGATCAAGTACACGACACTAAATCGAGACGATTTTATTAAAAATCATAAAAATACTTGAGAAATAACTTTATTGTAAGTATACTAATAATAGTGTTGTGCATTTAAACTAATTCTGAGAAAATAAATTACGATATATTTTTCAGAGAAATAACATTTATTGCTTGTATTCTTAACATTTAATTCTGTAAATGTCAACTGATTCTAAAACATGCAATAATTGCTTTATGCTTATGAATTGAGTCCAACTTGAAATTCATAGTAAATATTCATTACATTAGATAATTACTTAAAATTCATAAAATTATACTCGGTAATAGTGAATTGTTCTATTTCAGATTTAGAGAAAATATTTTTTAGATAGAACATATACGTATCGTAAGAAGCAAAGAAATAAGTGCTTACACATAGAAGACTTAATAAACGTTTCACGTTTGCAGTTTGAAACTTCAATTTCGTTAAGCAGGTCTCACAATTTTCATGCTACTCGCTAACTTCATTTGTACGGAAGTTCCTTGAGTGCAGGAAAATCTTATGACGAAATAGTCCAACTTGCTGTAACTTATACACAACACAATAATCAACGTAAATAAGTCGAGCGGGAGAAAGATTTCCCCCGTATTATCCTTCTATTATTCATGTTTCAGACTATTATTAAAAGCTCCGATAGTTTCTTGGTCGATTCGTTTAAAAACGCCCGCATAACTATATACTATGTTAAATATATATATATATATATATATATATGTGTGTGTGTGTGTGCGCGCGCGCGTGTGTGTGTGTATAAGTGTTTAACACAGGGTAACAATATTTCAACACAATTAGATATAAGAGCACTTCGCTGCAATAATTCATAGGCATACAGAAAATAGTTAAGGGCTCATTAAACTCATTTGACCTATTTTACGTAAGGTGAATACGTAGGATAAAAAAAAATTATGAGAGTTTAATCCTCAAAATTAGTGTCGTACATATTTATCAACAGGGTGCAAAGTATCCCTTAAAATTAATTCAAAAAAAGAAATTACTTTGAATTATTCTAGTATTGTAAAACAAATTCCATTGATAAATACCCTATATATCCTAAGGTAATTATTGATAAACCATAATAATACATTTGTTAATGTGCATTATAATATTGTCAACCACACATGCATATATGTATGTATGTGTGTGTATGTCGTACAATTGACTCGACAGATTCACCAAGTCCCACGCTCTTTAGCATCAGCATATAGATACAACAGACATCCTCCTCCTACTCTTCTACACATTTGAAATTAAAAGTCCCAGAGATATCCCCCACAAATTCTCTTCTCACGCTATTACAACCCACAACTAGCCATCCATTATATACAAACAACGTTCTTTTTCGCGTATATTCACATACCTACACAGGTATACACTCCTCTATATATCTTAAATACAGGGAGAGGGAGAGAGCCAGAGGCCAGTTCCGGCGGGCCACCCACTCGTATCCGGTCTCTCTCTCTCTCTCTCTCTCTCTCTCTCTCTCTCTTTGTGTCTGGTTATTGTGTGTGAGCTTCTCCTCCTCCAAACGCGCGGTTTTCGTGCTGGTGCTAAACACGAAGCTTCCGTCGCAAAAGTGAGAGAGAGAGAGAGAGAGAGAGAGAGAGAGTAACTTTTCTCTCTAATAGGAATTTTTCAGGTTCATTGGGGACTTTGGGTTTGTCTTTACTATACGAGAGACGCAGACTGTGAGTTGTTTTCAGTAGTTTCCCGAGCTATGTCTGCATGGATTTCATGAAAAGAATAATATTAGATAAGTTTCGATTCTCTCTTAATCTACGGTTTAATAAAATTTAATCCTTTAGCGGCATAAGAAGAACCAGTTGCATACAGCTATTCGCGGTTATGTAATTCACTGAAATAATTTCGAAACTACGAAAACTGAAAGAAATTAATTTGACAATTACCTTAGATAACATTAGTCAATTGGCATGAAAACTATACCGTGATTGTTATACATAAATTACATGATGATTTGACTGGAAAGACGCGTAATTATTATAATATCCCCTCTCTCTTCCTCCCACTCTCTTTTGAGATGACATAAAACTGAGCGATCGATTCACTCTTTCAGGCGCCGGCGGCAAACGCGCGAACTGGATCCCTCGACTCTCATCCGACAGATAGACAGACAGACGGGCTTGTGCTGATTCAATTTTACAAAGTATTATATAGCTGTAGGCCAAAGCCGATACAACTACAGCAGCATAGTATGAGTATATAGTTGCAAAGCTGGGTGGAAAATTAAAAGCAAACTCAATATCCGTGAGCTCCTCGGTAACTTAATTCACGTGTAAAGAAAGGCCTTCTTTATTAACACTTGATGAAAACGAATCGATTCGCTTTGCAGTACTAGTGCTGTGCCTATCGTTTCCTTTTATTCATGTCTCATATTGTCGGTGGCGACCGCCCCTGGGACTTGTGGCGTTAATGAGTTTTATTTACTGGCTATTCTACTTGTAATTCGATGAGTTTAGTTACAACCGATCTGATTATCGAAAATTTCAAATAATCACTTCTCTCTCTCTCTCTCTCTCTCTCTCTCTCTCATTCAAAACTTAATATGGAACGAGATCTTTTTTTTTCCTTTTCCTTTTTCACATTTTCTCTCAGACGTATAGACGAGTTGAAACACTCGAGCGAAGCTCAAAGCTGCTTCAGGGCTACTTCGCGACAAATCCAGCGGAAAATACACTTCAGTCTTGCAAAAAGCTTCGCGCAAAAAGATGCCGTCGTCTTGGAAAAGTTAAACTACTGGATGGGGCTATGAGGGGTAACGGCGTAAAAATTTTGACTCAGAAATAAAAGTGCAGAAAGTAACCGAAAAAGATAATATAAAGCATGAAACGGTTTCTTTTTATCGAGACAGAATGAATACGACATAATTTCGAAACGAGGTCCTATCTTATATTAATTTGCTTATATTCTATGCTAAAAAAATTCGAAGCTAAAGAGATTTTCCGAATAAAAATAACTTCCAATATAGGACTGCGTTTTATAGGTAAAAAAATTGGGTTATTTTTACCGGATGCCACGAATGTAAGCCGCAAAGAGAAAAAAGAGGAGAAAGATACACTACAAAGATACTATATGTACTGTTGTAAAGCCGCTGTGAATCGATTTGTTTTCCGTAGAAGCATTTCGACTGCCACCAGGCTGGCGAACCGATTTCACGCGCCAAAAGTCCTCTCTCATCGTGTCCCCTCAATCTCATATCAATACACACGCGAAGCAGAAAGAAAATTCGAGAAACGAGAAAGAGCGAATATCGCGTCGGCGCGGCGGCATTCCAAGAAAACTCTTCGCCTGGAAAACAAATCAAAAGTCCGTGTATACATACAAATATACATGCATGCATGCATACACAGTACACAGTACACAGTACACGGATAGGTAGGTAGGTAGGTGTACGTACGTTGTTGCATATACGCCGAAAGAGAAAGAGAAAGAGGGAAATAAGACGACAGTACGAAAAGCCATTTTCACCAATGTATATAGTACAGTATATTATATAGATCTACATAGAAGAGAGGATTCTCAAGGTTCGAAATATTCCCGGGTAAAACGTCAGCGCCCGCCGGAATTTAATCTTTCAGCATCGACCCAGATTCTAGCGCTGGGCTGCATTTATATCCGCTGCCGCTTGAAAAATACCCCAGAGATTTCCGTGGAGGAAAGAGTGTGTGCAGCGTTGAGATGGGTCTGCCTTTTGCGACGCATAGCCGCGGAATTATACGAGCGCGTAGAGCAGCAGCTCAATGGCCATAGGCAACGGGCTAAATGGAGAGTGATGAAATTATGAATGGAGCCGAAGAGAAGTGGAACTACGACGAAATTAGCAGCGTGCGGGATCACGTGCCGTCGCGTCTCATCGCTTGGCCAAGGAAAAACGAACGAGCCTTTCAATCGTTCCCGTATGAGCTACAATTTATACGTCAACAACGCGTGCGGCGTTCCTTTTTTCGCGGGCGTCCTCGTGTCTCAGTGCGAAAGCTCCTGTATACGCGCAAAATATATCCACTCACTTTTCCTCGTATTTCAAAAGTGTATTCAACTAAAAAGAATTTCATTCAACAAATCATGATGTACCTATATACGCACCTATATATTAACCAGAGAGCGATTAAGCCGAGCCAATCGGCGATTTGCGGCCTATGGACAATCTTGTTGTTGTGCAGGAGAGAAAGCCTTCATTATATAGACATCACGCGCGGATTAAAAGAAAAAATATATACTGCCATTGGCATAGCAAATTACAACTAATTAAGTTCGCATACGTGCGATTGGAATTATCGGTAAACGATCGATTTTCCCTCCCGTATGTATATACTTGTATACTTGTGTGCATTGAGACTGCGGAAACAGACGTCGTTATAATTGAACGCTCAGTTCGCGCAAAGGTATTACGGACAGTACTACGGACGAAGGGGTTTTTTCATGATTTCCAAACGACTGGACGCTTCGTTTCTGTCACGCTAGAAACGAGATTAGTCCCGAGGGATTAGCTTTCTCGCCGTTGCCCAAATGAATATGCATTAAAAGGATATTTCGTCAGTCAGCTTTTACTTTTCAGAGAAGATTCTTTTCATTATTTTAGACAGCGTGTTCTTGCATATTGACGCATCTTTGCAATTTTTTTAATGTCGGACTTCTCCGTACTCTGGCGCGGTTCTAATCAAATACTACTTTTTCCTTCAATGAAAATTCGATATTTTACCATTTATTCCTTCTTTGCGTTTCTTTATCATTTTTTTTTATCATTTAATAAAAAAATGTGAAATATTTTATCGAAAGACAGAATAAAAACTTATATGTTTTATGGTTAAAATGAGTATGCTGCGTAATAACGCTGGTATATGCTGTCGGTATCATAATTTGTGCAGTGAAGCAAGCTATGTTATACTTATATGCGCAATAGTATTTATTACGTTTTTTGCCATCGTGAATTGGAAAAATAAATAACTGGAATATGAAGCTCCCTTTGCCTCGCTGACAAATGATTCTTCAGCTAATGAAATGCAATTGTGCTGATGAAGTTCCACTACTATACTATACATATATCACCTTAGCAGTAGTTACTCGTCAGTTAAACCTGACATATTTATACGCCAAACAGCTGCAGTGGCAGCGAGTGAATTCCTTTATTGGCCTGGGGCCCGTGGCAAACAGTCATAAAGTCAAGGTTGGCGGCGCGTGCAGTAGCAACTAAACTCCTTCTCCAAAAAGACTTGTGTTGCAACGGCATCAGATGAAGAGAGAGAGAGAGAGAGAAGAAGAGACCAGAAGAAGCAACGGTAACTATAGTTTCTCGTTTAGTCTTATAAATCTTCCAGACTTCCGCTTTAATAAATTCTATTAAACCCAGCCGAGTGCTTTTGTGGATTCTACGTCGTGCACGTCAGCTAGTACAGTCGCGTAACTTCCGTTTGGGAAGCGGCTAGTTTTTCCTGCGCAATTCGAGTGAACGACGTCGATCTTGGAGTGAACTTCGTCTTCGTAAATAAGAAGAGGAAGTTCTAGAGAAGGAGAAAGAAAAAAAAAGTTTTTCGAACTGTGTGCAGTTCCGCGCACACGAAGTTCAGATAAGTATGAGAAGACTGATAAAATTCAGATTCAACTCGGTTGGAACTAGAAGAATTTTGAGCTGAAGTTTCATTCGGTCTCTCTCTCTCTCTCTCTCTCTCTCTCTCTCTCTCTTACCCTTACTCCACCTTTCGCCTTGGAATGAGATCATTTGCTAACGAAATCGGATCTATTAGATTCGCCATGATTTTGTCGGACTGTTAAAAAGTTGCTAGAGTGGAATTTTACCAAGTCTCTTGAAAACCAACGAAATGAACAAGCTGCATCCATCGCGAGAAGGAGCGGTATGTAACTACTCGTCTTGATTTTCATATTTTTTTATAGCCAATCAGTGAAAATTTTAAAGAATTTTTACGTGAATTTTAAGTTTCACACGTTAAGGGTGCGAGACACCTTTAATTAGAATTCGCTGAAATTTCAATTTCAATTGGATTGATAATTATACGATTATAATATATAATATTAAAAGTCAATCGATGGATAGATTTGGCTCAAACTTGTCTGTATTATTGAAAAGTTTTATTAATAAAATAAAATATTATAACGGATGATCTTTAAAGAAATTTTTACGAAAGAAACGACATTTATTTCAATAGAAACGAAAACTCATCGAAAATCGATAATTAAAAATGCTTTGGAAAAATTGTGTATTAATTTTTTTATTTCATTCTTTAACGGTATCTATTCGATGAACTTTCAAAATATTGAAAATAGTTACATGCGCTAATCGAAGGTACCTGAGCTTATTCCTGTTTAGAATAACCCGCGAAACGAGAGGACTTCGGAAAATTCTCCTCGTAACGTCGAAGAATTAAAAGAACGACGAGTATAATATCATTTATTCTTGGAAATTCATTTTTCACGAAGAGAACGCGCCTCGCAAGCAATTACAAGCCAAGTAAAACACGTCAGAGAAAGATCGCGGAATCAATCCTCCCTTCAATAATATTACGATTCTCATCCACATAGAAACGCGCGAATGGCTATACGAGCGAGATTTGCAACGAATTCAAATCGCGTAGACATGACTATTCATGAAATCCCGATTCGAATCACGCGCCGCTACGACGACCGACTCAAATAAAAATCTCTACACTCGACCGCACTATATATGCACCGAAAATTATTTACCCTACTCGCTCACGCGTCATTATAAATGCAAAGACAAAAAACGAGCGCTCGTGTCAGTTCTGCATAGATTCGGTTATTGGTTATTGAAAAAAAAATATATATATACATGTGTGTGTGTGTGCGTATGTATGTCTACAGTAGTTGCTTCATAATCACTCGGTTATTGTTCAGCCGCGTGAATGGGAGTTTTGTTACGCGAGTTATTGCGCTGATTATCCTCGGCGTTTTTGCACACTATTTGTGCATGCGCAACGCCAAGCCTGAATAATTGCGTCGCTCTCTTTTTGACTCTGCCAGTGATGCGTCGCAAAAACGTTCGAAAACTCGTGTGCGCATACGCAGCTCTCCGACAGTTCTCGTCGTCTCTTCTCTCGAAGACATGTACATGCGAATGAATAAGCATATATGTATGAATAAATCGTATGTGTACAATAATTGCTTTGTTATAGCGTGTGGGATCATATTTCGTGTACACACATATATATACAATTATTAATTGATTAACTTTTTTGCGGATAACGACAAGAAGATTATTTATGCAATAATAAAGTGTTCGACGTCGTAAATATTAACAAGTTACTTATCAATGGACAATGTACGATAGATCAAAGTTGCCGCTTTTAATTAAGCGTAGTTTGGTAAATTTTAATTGGATCTTCTATATATGTACGAAGTCGGAGTGAAAGCTCGGAATTGCAACAGAAAACGTGTATAGCACTTCCTTTGTGTCAACAAAGCGTCAACGTGAAATTCCATTTCGCCTCGAAGCTTGAAAGCTAATGAACGACTGGTACTTTATGAAACTGTAATAGCACTGTTCGAGAAGTGCTACAATTTCGAATACTATAGGACAGCGCGTGTAAGAGGCTTCATTGTAATACGCGTTCTACTTATTACAAGCACTTATTTTACGACTTTTATCAGTTTACGAGATTTCATCCAGAAATAGTCATCCGATCTGTAGAAATTTCGTGGAAGATTCTCAACATTTCGCCGTCTGCAGAAAAAGAATTATGTGGCGCTCCTGAGAATGCGTTTTGTATTGTTTTGTAGGAAATGAATTACAGCCATACCTCGGAAATGTAAGATAAAACTCACCTGCAACGGAAAAAAGTTTAATGAAAATCAGTGCAAATGAAATTGACATTAACATTAGCGCCAGATTACATAGCGTTAGAGCATTAAGGCACTGTATAATAGTGGCAATCGAATTAGTAAAAAAATGTGAATATGTAAAATATTGGCGTATTGAAAACATTATTTGTTATACCCTCGACGCGAAATGACTTTCCAATAACATGGGTAACGGAAGTAAAGCTGGAAAAAAAAAGTAATTCGAACCTCAAGAAATATATATCCAGCCGTCGTGGAAAGATTTCGAATCATCGCGATTTTAATCGAAGACGCAGCACAGTAGAGGAGACTCGGAAACTTTCGCGAAATCATGATGGATTGTGAAAAAAAGCTTATCGAGTGCAAGCCAAAGTCTCTCTCCTTTCTCTCTCCCCCCTTTCTCTCGCCCCTATCCCTCTCTCTTTCACTCGAGTCGAAATGAAATTTCTTCAAAAGCCACTTTTTCGGTATATACTTTTCCATTAACGCGCCACGAGGTCGGAACTCATCATCTCGCCAACATTTCCCCTCTCGACTTTCCACGAAGTTTAATCGTACGCACAAGCAGCTGCAGCATCGGCCAACGACTCTGCTGGCAAACTGCATTAAAAGCAAACTTTCTTCGGAGCATGAAATGTCGATTGGCGATGTCGTATATCGAGAAGTGATAAAACAAGAAAAAAATACCTACGTGACGAGCAGGTCCGATTTATTAAATCAATTACAGAGTTGCGCGTATAGCAGAGACGGAAGCTGTTTAAATTTCAAGAGCACTCTATCGCATGCGTCATGTGATAAGGGGGTAGGGTAGGGTAGGGTAGTGAGTATTTAGTAGTAAGTAGTAAATATTTGTGTGTATATTATATACACAGCGATAAGGGTGAATCTTTTCAAAGTAGGACTTGTCACCTGGACTTAAACATTGCTTTATGGACCAGTAAAGTTTAGAGCCCAATCGATCTGGAGTCGAACACGCTTCAACTGCTCCGACGTCGTAAAGCAAACGACGATACGAGGAAGGATGCAGTAATGTCTCTCCCGTATTGCTGTATATCGTCAAGGCTTGAGGATTTCGCCAGACTTATTACTAGCCAATTTTCGCGGCTTCTTATACGAATTTATCAGGACTTGTGGATTTAACCTTCGGATACCCATCGAATTAGCAACCTTTATTTATTTATATATTGCATATTACTAGTAAAACTACTAGTTAAACTATCCTCCTCTGAAGCACAGCACGGACTCGCTTGATCAAATATTTACATATTTTTTGTTTCTTTCTATCGTTGCAACATCAAATTATACTTCACTAAGTACTACTAGTATAATTCATTGCACTATCTGCTTCTGCATCGACTTCAAAGCTTCAAAATCAATGTAATTCTCCATTTGTTCTATTTTCAATGTTACCAACCTAATAAATACCAGATAGACTGATAGATACCGTCTGACTATAATAATTACTTTCCCTACTTACAAGCCAAGCTACCTCGCACTGTTCTAATGAGAATACGTCATTTTAGTTGTAATACGAGTCAGCTTAAAATTATTCAAAAGAAAAAAGTGTTTGATCGATAAATCTGTGAGAAAATCAGCTGATTTTATGTAGCTGCACATGTATGCCATAGGTTATTACTACCTAGTATATTCGAAGACTAGGTCGGATTGGATTAGTCGATAGTGAGGTGGTACTATATTTATATAGCTGTAAGGCTTATATTTCGGTAAACTCTAAAGTGCATCTCGATACGAGCATATATATTTTAGTACGCGTATTTTCCATTACATTAATTTTCCAATGTATGCAATAACCGAGGAGGGGCACTTTTAGATAAACAAAATGTCTCACACATGAAGTGTCTGAGAGGAATATGTTAAGCGGTTTACGGTTATGAGCGATGACACACATCAACACACTCAGGTTTTCAGCAAATCCTCGTGAAATATAACACCGTCGCTCGTCGCATTAGTTTTGCCGTGAAGTTTGCGCCGAGAAGGATAAAAAAAAACACTCACGGTGAGGAAAATCCTCTCCGTAAACAAAACTCAAAAGCCCTTTCGTACGTTAAGATAAGTAGAAGGGAGAGAAACTGTAAGGCATTAAATCCTTAATATCAAGACTGCACATACAATGGACTCACTTCGTCGCTAACCGAACAATAAGCCGTACACAGAGGCTAAGCACGCTCGATCTTCAATGTCGACAACGGCAATAAATCCGATATTTCGATATGTTTCAGGCGTACGCTCGGACCCGTAAAGAACTCGAGCGTTTAAAGCTTGCAGTAGCAGCAACAGCAGCTACTTCTCTCTCTCTCTCTCTCTCTCTCTCTCCTGTACACAGTTTCTTCGATCAGTTTCAGCCATTTTTATCCGTCCGGAGCGACAAATAGTGGAAATAAACGTGAAAAACCTTGGAGGATCCGGGGGAAAAGTGTTTCAATTTAGCACTCGAGACCGAGTGCTATGCTCGCGCTTTTTCTAGCTTCTCTCTCTCTCTCTCTCTCTCTCTCTCTCTCTCTCTCTCTTCGCTGATGCTACTGGACTGTTTCTCTATACTAGGAACGCAGATATAGATTCTACGCTAGAGGTCTCTCGGGTACTATGTCCCGCTAATAATGCAACTCGTACACGTCTCCACATACATTGCGTGTATATATCTTATTATTTTTCTCTCTTTTACTTTCTTGCTCTAGCATGTGTGTTTCTTTCTTATTACGTTTTATTATTACATCGAAAAACGTTTTTTCGTCTACAGATTTTGCTTGCTAATTTCATTCAGTAAGTTAAGGCGGAAAGCTACTGTAATAAAAAATATAAAGAAAGATACTCTCTTTCTTAGTAGAACGCGGTCAACTGGAAATAAATTTTCTTTGCGATATATGCGAAATTCATCGATCCGTTTCTCAGCGTCTTCAAGCAATTTAACCGAGTTTTAAGTTCAATCGATCGAGTCGTATGTACCGGCGAATTATCTCTTCACTAGCCAGTCCACAGCTATTATCATCGACTCGTCGTCTCTCATTCTCGCGCTTAATTCTTCGAAAAAGAAACACTTCTATAGCAATAGTACGATATATATATATCGCAGTAAAAAACGGGCTTTTATTTAATTGGCAGCTGCAGGTAAGCTCAGCGCGTGCACTAATTATTTCACATTGATCGATCATGCGCGAAGCGATTTATTAGCTCCTGCTGTTGCAGCTACTGCAGTGTTATTAAGAATCGAACCCATTAACCTTCCCAGTCTATTGACGCCCTTTTCACTCTCGGCTCCAATGGTAGACGATCTTTTTCTTCTTCGCATTTTCGCATGAATTACCCAGTGATGGATCGATCCTAAAAAGAACCGTACCAATTTTTACTCTGGATTTAAATCTTTCTTTTTAAATCGGCCACACTTTATTTGCGTCTTTCATTATTTCATTATTCAGTTAATAAACTTAAGTGGTTTCATCGTCATTAGCTCACAGAGTATATAGTGCTATATATAGTATAGCACTATATATTATAGTGCTTTATATTGTACATCGAACATTTTTTATATAATTCGACTTGATTGTGAAATACTCAAGCCGAACAAATAACAAGTTTTTATTCACTGTTTATAAATATAAATGTACTCGACACAAACGTTTCTTTGTATATTCCAATGTCCGAACACAAGCTGATGCACCGCTTTAAGTTTTCGTATAAAAAGAACACTCACATATATAAAATATATATAAAGCACACCGGTGGCCAATGACTTTTTCATACATCCCATACATCCCGTACACAACTCGGCCAGAGTGGAAAAGCGTCGACGACAAACTTTAGCCTATACTGTCTCATCTGTGCATGTGTCTCCCGATATATAAATTGCAAAAAAGTTGAAGCCAATTAGTCGAGCCGTTGTCTCGTGTCGCTTTCAGAAAGCTTTAGCCTCTAATGAAATGAACGGAAAAATGAATTTTGAAAAGTCGATTCGTCCTGACGTTTAATCCCTTATTGATTTTGCAAAGAATGTTTAATTCAAAAATTCTTTCAAATTCCTATTAATGGAATTTGAAACTTTTTCAAAGTCATATCAGTTAGAAAAAAGCTTATCTTATGAAGCTCTGGTGGAATCCAACGAAAAACGCATGAAAAATTCTTTCCAACATTTCCGGCATGCTGTATAGTAGTAAACACGACGTTAAAGCCGAGTAAACAGATAGTTTTAAAACAACGTTGAAAATAAAAACTATGCCGACCAACACAATGTGCGCACATAGCTATATACACATATGCGTAGCCACTCGACAACAAAAAATAATAATAAAAATCAGCTATTGACTTTTTTCTTTTTACACCACTTCGCGCGTCTATCTATTATTCAATGAAAAGTCCAATCCGTCATGATCCTTTCAGTGTAAAAAAGCACGCGCTACCATTTACGGAAAGGGTGTGTGTAGATATATGGTATTATATACACTATACAGATATGTATATATACAGACAGGAGTCGAAAATTTCCTTCGATTTCTCGCTCTCCTCGATTTCCATGACAAAAGAGAAGCGCGCTGTAAAGTTCGGAATGGAAAGTCGTCGTGTAATAAAGTTGAGAAAGAGAATAAGAGGAGGTGGTAGAAAGAGATAGAGAGAGGGAAGAGGAGCTGGATTATTAAGTCCGCTGGAATATCATTGAACGCGAGAGAGATTCTCGAAGTACGATAAGCTCCCTTGATAACTGCGAGAGGAGCTCTTACGTGTATGGGCGTGTAAATTATGCTCGAACGAGGTGTTCATTGAATATTTTCAAGAGAGCTGGATTTTAATCTCGATTATGCGTAAGTTTGAAGGAATGAATATTTGAAGGAGAGGGGGGAGGGGGAGGGGGGGGGAGAAAATGATATATAGCATTGAGGATGGTAATTAAATGGATTTTTGGAGCGTTCATAATTTTTTGATCGACCGCCTTAGTTTGCTAACGTATGCAGGGAATATAATAATAAGGAACTGTAATCGGTAATTAGCTGTTTAATGCTGCACGGAAAAGAAAAATAATTGAGCTTCGGGGGATACATATGAACTGATTTTTATGGTAGAATCCTAAATTCGTGTGTTACTGGATGTCAGTGTCTACAAATGTTTATGCAATATTGATCTAATTCCATAATGATTAAAAAGTGTCTTAATTTACGTGGAATTCATATGTGGATTATTTGTGAGCTTTAAACGATGCAGACAAATATAATATTTTACCGAATGATTTTTAGTCCTATGAGTAAAATATGAAATGTAATGTGAAATATTTCATTCTATATCCAATATGATATCGTACAAATAATAAACGAGTACATATCACTCGAATTAAAGGCTTAAAAAGTTAAAAAATAAAAGAAACAGCTTTACTTTTGATGCTTACAGAAAAACAAGCCCATTCCGTATTTTTATATTCAATTTCGTCTTCGATTCCTTTGGCAAAAAAATCGTTAAGTTACTTTACATGCAATCGATGAGAAAAAAGCACAGCGAACGAACTAAACGAAAAAAATCGATGCTCTTAGAAAAGTCAACGACGCATAAACAAGAGTACAGCGGTCCATGAAAAAGTTGAACGCAACACGTGACGGCGCGTTGCATATACTCGTACACGCTTGAACGATAAAAAGTCAGGCTCGCTAAAGAATCTCGCATCGATACGGTTTTGTATACAACGACCTTGTCTATATATGTATATATATTTAAGCCTTTCTATACTCAAAGACCCATTTGTCGCTGCGCATGTTATGTTTCTGTTTATATACACATATATATCCATCGTCAAGGCACTCAAGGGCTAACAATACGCCGATACGCGCGTGAAAGAGCGCGCTAGGTGGCAGCAGTTCTATACGCGCGCACGCACTCGCCTATAGGTATACTATGCACCGAAGAAAGCAATCGGACAAAATAAACGTGCTTAGAGCCATAAAACGCGTTGCGCAAACGCGCGTGCGCTTTGGGGGAGAAAGACAGAGCTGCGCGTAATACGCGTCGTTATTCCAGCTTTTAGTATAGTAGTTATACACCATATATATATATATATATATATATATATATATATATATATATTATGACAAAGTGTATGGTATATCGAACCAAAGCTAACGACGGATTTTCTCTGTGCACGAGCTTCTCTTCACAAAAGTGAATCAAGAGCATGTGCGCCTGCGGTTATGTGCGCTAATCTCCGCGTATAACCTCGCAGCTACGGCGCTTTCTTCTCGTGAGAATTTCTTTCTTTTCGATTACATATGAGTGTGCAAGACGAATAGACGTAGTGCAAGTCGAATCGATCGAAGTGTAAAACTTTGAGCCACTTCATCGTTCGCGTCATGTGTGCCATTAACGACGCGAGTGAGAGATTGGAACGTGGAACTTATAGGATGTGCAATATAGTGTAAAGATCGTTAAAACGTGAATCCGTATTGAATGAGATAACGCAACGATATCTATTCGCGGGCCTGACGAGGAGAAAGAATAATATTCGGCACAGACAACCGCCAACGAATAATAACGTTCAATGCTACGGCAAACATATCGATTTCATCTCTCGCTCTCACTCGTGCATATTTCGGACGTTTGCGTTTACACATGCACATTGCACATTGATGATGCGCCGAACGTGTGCGTTTGTTTAGATTCGAATCATAATTTGCTGTATAACCGGGAGAATCGATTTTGTGAAATTTACCACCGCGAGAGCTTATATATACAGTCAAATTAGCTTAATAATAAATTGTGAATATCTCGGCTGGACATAATAATATGGATCTCTCGGTGATCTTTCTTTATCGATAGTATCAATTAGCGCGGTAGCGATTGTGATAGCGATAACTCGTAGATTTACGTAAGAACGAAGATAAACAATACTCGCGGAGCGACTTACAAAGGCGCGAAACTTGTGGCTTTAACTGTAGTTTATGAATAATGACATAGTGCTTATGGATATAATAACGATGGAGAAGCGTGTATGTGTAAGCGTGCATGTGCAAGCGTGTATGTGCATGCGTGTTGCCACTTGCCACTGGTCGCCGACCGATTACGCCAGCTTTTCGAAGTTGGAAACTAGAGGCGACGGCTTGTAATTGCAGCAGATTTATGCAACTTCGTCGCGGCCACAGTTTTCGAAACTAAAGGGGAGAGGCCGAATCTCTCTCTTCCTCTTAAGACTTTGTGAATCCTAAGGCTACAATATGCCTTATATACTTAGTGCGAGTGTTTGCTTTGAACAATGAGTGCATAGTATAAGATTATATGTATGTGTGAAAGATACGTATCTGGGGAGCAACAAATTAGCAACAACAAATTAGAAACAACAAATTAGAAACAACAAATTAGCAACAACAAATTATTCAAAATCTCCCTATGCTGGGTCAGTTCCATCAACTTTTCCGCAATACTATAATTCTTTATAGAGTTTACTCGCCTAATATTCAACGATTATTTGGGAGTGATATGAATGATCGTCCGTGTCAATATTGCAATATGTACCTCTATAGTATACTGGTAATATACCTACTACTGGTATAGTACTTTAAAAAAGTTCTCAGACTCACTGAAAACGTTTATGAAAAGCATATAAATCTAAAATTGTATTTCTGAACAATTGATAAATTCTGAATTCGCAATCGTTGACAGCTTCTATTCATAAGAATAGAAAAATATTTTCAATAAACTTTGTGTATATCTAAATGTATATTCCTTGTAGAGTATGAGAGTATTAACCCGCGAATGCGCGTTGGTTTACATTAAGAAACAAATTTATATGTAGTATTTTTCAATAAAAATGACATAATTTGGATTAATTTTTTAAATGGAAAAATATTTAAAAGGGCAAAATCATTAGTCACATTTTAATGTTTAACATTGAGTAGTTTGACGTTCTTTTTGCTGTTTGTTCAGCACTTCATTTAGGTTTTATTTATCATTGTTTTGATTCACAATTGCGGTAAGACGTCGAAAATATTCTTTCAACCAATAAAGCGCAGTCTGTCAATGAAGCCAGATTTCCCAACGATGAAAAGCATGATAAATTGCTTAGTGGTTATCTCTCAACAAGCATACACACTCAACTCTCCGAAATAACGAAGCGCGGCAGTGTCTTGCATTATATTTATATTAAGAGAGATATGCGAGAAAGCAAGGCGCAGTAATAGGGAGACACAAGCCAGCTATAGCCGAGTAGCGTGAACGGCCGTCTGGTTGTCTAGCCTAAGAAGCCTTTCTTCGGCCGAAAAAGGTCCCTAAAACTCATTACGGTTTCGATCTTCCGCTCTCTTCGATTCTCAGCACATGTAGAGGCGTCTCTGACAGGCCGAAAACGCGTCCCATGCTGCGGTCGGCTCTCTTTGTTCGTCGCCTGCTGCGATGTTGCTCTACCTATACTCCTCTCTCGAAATTCTCTCTCGAATTTCTCTCTCGAAAACGCCCACGATACTGCACCGTTACGCTACGACGCCGACATGCATCTCTTATACATATGCGTTTTTTGCGCTCTCGTGGACTGTAATTTTCCAAGAGCGCACAACTCACGAATCAGCGCATATGCGAGAGCTGCGGTTGCCTCATTGAATGCTTGTAAAACGCGAGAGTTAAAAGTGTTGCTTCTGCTCTGCACGAACAGTCTCTTTTATTATACGTTTACGCCGTGTGTAATTTCCTCTCTTTCGCTGTGTACTTTTTATAATACATTCCGGACGCGATGCGCATTTCGCTATGGCTTTTACACTCTCCTTGTAGATGTTTATATGTTAGACACACACACGCACACGCACGCACACGCACGCACACGCACGCACACGCACGCACACATACACATACGTACGCTGTTTCGGAATTGACGATGTAAGCTCCTGCCACTGCGCGAAGGGTGAGTTCGGGTCGCTGATGTTGTTCGCGGGTTTATACTTGCCATTTTCAAGGAAAGTTTGCAACCCCCTCTCTGTCCGTGGAAGTTTGCTGATGCTGAAAGCGATTTCTGATGGCGAGCTGTTTGCGTTGTCGAGAAGGAGAGAACGAGAGAAAAAGGAAGGCCGATTGGTATTGATTTGTTGGACTATATATATAGTTCAAGCTTCGTCTGCCTTAGTTTCAACGAAGAGAATCGTTATTTATAATGCGAGTGAGCTAGGGAAAACATGGTCTTCGCAAGTAAATATACGGTGAAAGCTTCTATAGTTCGACTACGAATAACAACAATAATAATAACCGTAGAGAAATTTCATTTCGATAAATGATGAAATTTTAAACGTTTATCATAACACGATATCATAACACGAGGTCAGGAAAAACATTCGATTGTCGCTGCACACGACATAACTGCACTAAAACAGTAATTAACTAATGAAATGTACATACTCGTATCCTTAATAAAAACATCGAACTAATTCATTTTCAAGCACTACTTCTATACTCTATTGAACAATGAATCACGTACGCGTGTCTATGTACATAGGTACATGTGGCTGTGCTGAGTTTGCATTCTCCATGTGTTTATACAAGTTCGTTTATAAATACATACACGTGACTTACAATAATACAAAATACAACGCTATCGGCGAAACGCGTGCTAATTGTCCGATATTCTCACATTTCGATGCGCAGCCCCTGTAGGTCCGTATCTTGCTCACGCGTCGTCAGCTTATATAATAGGGGCGATAAAAATTTACGAGACCAGTCTTGATTACAGCGCGCGACGATGCGAGAATTACAATGATTGGGATTCGCCCTGGTGATATTGATTGTTGCGAGTATACGCTACAGGAATGCAATTTTGCGAGATTGCGCTCTCGCTTGCTGCAGACGATGAGTACTAGTATTTTATATTTATACTGTTCAATCAGATTCGAACGATCGATCGGCAGGAGTTGATTGATTTAATTAAAGGAAAAACGTTAAGTCAATATAATTATTAAAATTTAAATTAGCTTTTTGTGTTTTTGTTTTCATGCTAAGTAGCTAAGTTGTCGCTAGTATTCTGAAGTCTGAATTTAAGATTAAACAGTACTTTTAATTTTTTATTTTTATGGCTAACGTGAATTGGATCAATCTATGTATACAGAATCATGTTTGTCAACCCTGAAAATCTACAGAGCCCCACTTAACCATTGATTATTCATTAGAACATTGATGACACCTCAAAGTGTAATCCCGTGGCCCTCTAGCGGTTAACCGTCAAGTGACGCAATATTATACATAATACAAATACACGATTATACGGCGCAGATGGCTTACTGCAACAACAGTACCGAAAAGGGATTTAGATTGGCAACACTGATAGGGGGCGAGTATATACTCGCGTATACTCGCATATACACCATTCCTATACACATATACCCAGAGAAGTCGTGCAGGCCGTTTTCAATTTTATTTATTCTGGAATGCCTTTTGCGCATTGTGTGACACCGCGTACTCTACCCCGTCCAATCGAAAGTCCAGATCTAGGCTCTCTCTCTCTCTCTCTCTCTCTCTCGCTGACGTTAGGAAATGCTTTACACTATCTCGAAACAAGGTTATATATATATAATATATACAATACTTATATCCATATCTATATATAGTTATTCACAATTTTACGCTATTTCTAGTGGCTTTCATACACGGATCGATATAAGTACATACATATAACTAGAGGTAAATTTCGTTTACTTTTATAAAACTTGAATTAAGAGCAGATCATGATGATTCCCTACAATAAACACGCATGGTCCGTTTAATTTTCCCCCATAGATAGTCGTACGCACTGAACGAATACAGTTCGACTCATTGCTCTTTCTACAATAACTCTGCGGGTTGTCTCTCCCCTATGCCCGAGAGAGAGAGAGAGAGAGAGAGAGAGAGAGAAGTTCATGTAACAAAGCGGACAAAGTCCAGTACAAACCTGCGGGTCGATCATGTGCATCTGGACCCACAGACGACCAGAAAACATACCATACTGAATCAACGCGATTACTACTCTCTCTGACAAAACCACACACACCTTTCTTCATAGACAAAGCTCGCCTTTTGCGCGCGTAAT
This sequence comes from Apocrypta bakeri, assembly GCA_018906985.1. NCBI lineage: Eukaryota > Metazoa > Arthropoda > Insecta > Hymenoptera > Pteromalidae > Apocrypta > Apocrypta bakeri. The sequence continues at coordinate 198,034 of JACCIA010000004.1, forward strand.
CCTAAAGTCGCGAAAAGCCATGCACCCCTCCCCCCAGACGCGGAGAAATAAATCGAAAATCCAAATCCCCCTCTGTACGAGCTATCCTTATCTCATTGTCGCTTCTCTAATAGCCTAGTCCACCCTACCTTCTCTATCATCTCTTTCTGAACTTCTCCATAGTAGTGCCTTTATCCTTGACTATGCGATGCAGAATCTCCCCCTTCCGAGTCACTGGGGTGCAACGGCTTCTACTCTTAAACCGGAGAAAGAGAACACATGCACACGTGTACTCACTCATAGACTGTACGTATAAGAGAGAGAGAACTATTCCTGGATACTCTCCATTTTCTCTCGCCGAAATTCCGCCGGCTTTTCTACGTCTCGTCTTTTCAACTCACTTCCGGACTGAGAAAGAGGGGCTCGATCTCGTCGGCGCATGTATCTACGAAACCCACGATCCGTTTCTCTCGCGCTTCCACGTTTTCAGATGGGGAGACCTGAAAGAGAGTCTTTCCGGACTCTCGAGATGCGCTGAATGCGCTGAATGCGCTGAATGCGCTGTTGCGCCTTCAAGCAAGTTATTGGTCTATGTGTACTGTATATACCATATACACATACACACACGATATATATATATATATATATATATATATATATACATAGATATATATAAATGTATACACGTGTGACATCTTTCTTTATTCGAATTACGATTGTTTCTGATCTTTTGTCGTCATAGAATTAGCTGTAGTGAACGAAATTGCTTTTTTTATTCATTGTGTTTGCACATATCGAACCAGTAAGTTCTTTTTCCTCGTCACTGTCGATGTCGTGCTTCTACACAAAGAGTCACTCGGCAAAAGTGCGTTCTCTCAAATCCGTAAGTATACAAAAGAGAGAGCGTGAAGAATCCAATCGATCACTTGCTTCTGAAATACAAATAGAGGGAACAAAATTTCTATCCGATATTCCGAGAGGTTGCAATTGAAAAAAGTAGGTAATATCGTTTCCCGACCTCGTGAGAACAGTTACGTTTTATTAAGCGTCGCAACGAGAAATATCGTAGGATCAAAAAGACAGTAGTATAGATTATCGGTATGAATATATATATATATAGGTATATGTATATAAGAGGTATAAGAAAATGAAGCGATTAAAAAAAGATTATTCATTATTATAGTGCATATGTATACAACGACAGTTGCGTCACCGCCTATAGATACTTCCAAAGTTGAATATAACACTTTGAAATCATGTCTCGTACATAGGGAAAATCTTTTTTATTTTTCAATCCTCTCCGTTGATGGAAAAGGGCTTTTTCAATCGGCTATACAAAAAACGGAACAGTATGCCACTGCGCCAGAGAATTAATTCTCTGGATTCGACCGTAATTTCGTACAAGCATCTCTGAATTATTTAACGAGTGTATACTTTATTTAAACTGACGTGCAGCAGCTGTGCGCTTTCAAACCGGAATATTACATATATCGAGGAAATTTTTTATTCAAGAATTTCATCGATATCGAGTGCTTAATATAGGACTTAAATTGTCTTTTATATATACTCACATTTGTTACAGTTTTGTTGTTATTTTGCCTCAATCAGAGTGTCCGATTCTATCCGAAATACAAACAAAAATAAACTTGATTTTAACCACTTTTCTAAATTTCAATTTTCTAGTCACTTGCGTACTCTGTGTACAGATGTGAATTTCAATTTAGAACAATGAAAACGCGTTACAATCGTTTCATCTATACTATCTGAGCTTCTTTGTCCGCAAGAACATAATGCACATAAGCTGGTATTTTGCCTTGAAATGTAAATAACTGGACTCCTGATTGAAATGGAAATTTCCGAGACGAACCCGGTGAGTATAAATAGAGAGTGCACATTATACGAGTTACGACAATGTACATATAACGTGTCTCCTTTGAAGACAGTAAGTCTTTTGACATTAATATTTGTTCTTTTCTGGAGTAGAGACAAGATTTGGGTTAGTCCAGTCTAGCTCAGCAGAGTCAAAGTACAAATAGTTGTTAAGAATTGTCGAAAATGGTAGAGGTACATACCTATATATACAATTTTAAAGTTTCAACGAATGCGCGTGTGTAGCCTCTCAACGTAAGTAGTATAGGTGATAAAGTCTCTCTATATTTACAAAAAAAAAGCATAGTCAGACTTTTTTCTTTAATGTCCCATTATATGCTTCAACCACATTGCACAATGAGCACAGCGAATTCTCACACGTATACATAATCAGAGTCGTGCAAGCAAAACAGTCTCTTATTCTTCTTTGAGAGTAAGCAACAACCGAGCATGAGCTTTGAAGTAACGAAAGTCACGCAGAAGCCGGGAGCATTACTCCACATTTTTTTCAAAACAGAAATCGAGACATTTTCCATCAACAGTTTTCCATCGAACTAGACGCTTGTTTTCATTCCCCGTACTCTATAGCTATATTTTATATATGCACGATGCTCAATGCACATCAAAGTAAAGAAAACGAACGTCAAAAAATGTTTTTCCCCGAGCTTTTATACATCGATTTGTGAAAATAGAGTCGGAAGAAATTAGAAACGCAAGCCACTCGTGTATAATTGGCAATTAACAGAATGAGAGAAAGAAGAGAGAAAAAACGTCGCGCATAATCAGCCAATTATCGAATAGAAAAAAAAGACTCGTGAATCTGGGCGAAGAGTCGTATAACCTTTCCCCCACGACTCTCTTTAACTACTATAACTGCTATACCCAATAAGCTCTTTCTCTCACTCTCGCACAATTGGAGAAGGAAAAACTTGAAATTTACGTTACTCACCTCTCGCGTTTCTTCTTTTCTCGTTGCGTTCCATACTCTCCAAGGAAAAATAGAAGGGAGGAAGAAACACGAGAGAGAGAGAGAGAGAGAGAGAGAGAGAGAGAGAGAGAGAGAGGACGAAGGCGAGAAGAAGGTGAGGTCACCGAGGCAGACCAAATAGAAATTCCAAGGTATAATTGCTTTGCCACCGGCTGCCCTTTGCTCCTCGAGGAGCTTCGCAACGAGGACCGAAAACTCAAACACAGTTGCTAAAACGACTGAGAATTGTAGAATAATACATAGACAATCGTTTACGCATAAGTCGAGCAAATGAAAAAAACGCCAAATCTGAAGCAATTCTCTGGTAATGTAACGAGCGAAATGATTATGTTTTCGTTTGCACTGCGGTGAATTGTATGCTAGATGACAAACTAAAGAACATAACTACAGTAAACAGATCAATGAATAAAGCTAGAACAAACGTAGAATTCTTAAATTTCTTAAACAAAGAGAGTAAATAAAAGCAAATGAGAACAAAGCGAATGCAAAAGTTGGCAATCAGAATGATAAGCAGCATTTTTGTTGTAATTTTTTTTATTCTCCAATTGTCAGTGCTGATTTGTGTATATATATATATATATATATATATATATATATATATATATATATTAACTGATGGTGGATAAGATTGCAAGAGATATCAAAGAGCGATTTGCGTTTGCGATCTTTGTGGCAAATTTTTCTGGCACTTTGCGCGAATGAATTTATCAGCGATAAAGGCTCGAGTTTCTTATTTGAACTAGATGCAATGAAGTATGTATACATCCTTGTGATTTAAAGAGAATATATACGTATGGCTTCTTGCTTTAGCTAATTCCAAGTATATCATTCAGCACGTCGTAGTCGAGGAGTCAATAATAGCCGAGTGGAACACCAGCGTGTCAACAAAAGCTCTTTCGCACAAACATCAATTTTCATTAATTTCCGCTGAGCCAGCAGCTAAAACGCGACCCAATTGTCTGTTATGACGCGATATCGCAATCGAAATTTAAGCGCGCGCGCTCTCGCTCTCTCTCTCTCTCTCTCTTTGCATCATCTAGTCCGCCTGTATATTCCTCCTACAAAAAGCCACACAATGCATACAGTTATAATAAGGGAATTTTGGCTCCGGTTCCAAGTTTAGACGTAATTCCACGAGGGAAACTTCCTGTACCGAGTCGTCATTAAAATACGTTGGCCCTCTCTCTATCTCTTTCTCTCTCTCTCTCTCTCTCTCTCTCTCTCTCTCTCTCCAATTGTCTCTTCCAAGCGCTAACAAATTTAGCGATGCTTAAGATAAAACTCCCCAACGACCAGTTGAGAAAGCAACTGATCAAATTCAGCTCGAAATCAACTACTATGATTACAGTAGTGCCGCACACGTAAACTGATATGAATTTTTAATAACTCTAGATATATCTAGTGTTATAACACTAAACGACTTGACTTATATATTTATTGGGGTTGTTTAAACGACAAGTAATTCAGTGTTTGGATAGAATAAAACGATGTTAATAACCCTTGCGCATTGAAAAGTTCGTCTTTCTCTTTGTAGTGGGATGCTTTATTTTTCAAACTTTGATAATTTACCCGAAGCTTCTGGAGTTACGTAAAACTACTCGCAAGTATCTCAAAATTTCAAGTTCTCCGAAACGTTTAGTCTTACTAACATCCTTACTCGCTGAAATTATTGCTAAACGATAAACTCGTAGATTTTTTTTTGTATTACGTGAACAAATTTATTTATTAATTATTTTTAACAAATTTATTTTTAATTTTATTGACGTGTAAAATCTGTAATTCGAAAACAGATTAACTACAGTTTCTCCAGTAGGAATTGCCGGTACTGGAACAATGGGGGCCGGTATATAACAATCTTATCGCTCCAGTACTGTTGACCGGAGGCCGGAGGATCAGTGCTGGGCCAATGGTCAATTCCTACTAGGTTTATTCAAAGAATATTAAAAACGGTTTTAACTTAACATTTTCCAAAATGTTAAGTTAAAAATATTCAAAGAACTCATAGATCTACATATGTAGATTTTATGTTTTTTAAAGTATAGCGAATTAGATATACGATAGTAATTTAAGCTGTCGATCCGCCAATCATGTAGTAGTGCTTGACGAACGACGGAAAGAATCTCATCGCTTGTCGCGCGTTTCAGTATCAATTCATTTCTGTAAGCGGATTAAACCGCTGGTGCTATTTTGAACTGCTGGAATTGATTCGCACACGCCATCGACATTATATTTCAATAAAATCCATATATAGGTCGATCGTGTTGTCCACACACTTATATATATATATATATATGTGTGTGTGTGTGTATGTCTAGTGTATAACGTTTATATACTATATAAACGTTACGTCACTTTTATCAAATGATTCAATTATTCCCATTTGGCTTCGGTATATATATAGACTTTCTTAATCCGACGATGAACTTTTCGATATAGTTACTAAAATAAAATGTACAAAAGAAATTTTTTGAGAAAGGGAAATTTCATTGAAAATTGAACTTGCACGTATGCATTTCGAGGCCGTTATGTCTCTCCACAAAATAAATATAAATTCCATGCTAAATTATAATTACAACACATTTTCTGAAGACAAATGTGTGTATAAAAAATTGACCAATTAATAATGCATATGCACCGAATATCGAAGTTAAAGTTAAAATTCGCTATTTTCGAAATGTAAAAAGGTTCGATAACGAAATCATTGAACATCATCGATAAAGCTTTGTTAGGATATCTACATATCCACATATCTACATATATGTTGGTATATAAAAAAACCTATACAAAAATATGATAAAAGTTAATCGGAAAAAAAGAATAAAGAGAAAAGAAAAGTAGGAAAATTCGTCAGTGAAAAGATCATACAGCGCTGTTCAAGGCATCAGCTCGCGTATTCTAACTTTATTAGCCACTCGAAGCCTGTAATGTTCTTTATTATCTCGACAGCGGCATACGAACGACCTCCTCAGTTCCGAAAATAAAGAAGAACGTCGTCTTGGCCGTCGCGAGGCTCTTCTCTTGAGGCCACGCACGTATATATCGGCAAATCAAAACAACGTGACTCTCCCCAACTCGTTCGCGCCGTATTACGTTGTTTATATATCTCGCACGTGCTCTCTTCCCGTATATCCTAATGCATATACGTGGATACATCATATTATACCATGGTATATACCATGTTCTTCGGTATATCTACAGATCCGCATGTACACACGCATATATGGCTCATTCTATGACAGACCGTCCGGTTAAATATGTTTTTCTTCTCAATTATTTGAAATCATTCGAAATTCTCTCTCTCTCTCTCTCTCTCTCTCTCTCTCTCTCTCTCTCTCTACTCTTCTGACTTCATAAATTTGTTCACAAGCCGTTTCGGAGCTACAGATTCAGCACTTCTCCACTTTATGCCTATTTTCGATAATTCGCCGCTGCCCTTTAGGCAAGCATCTTTCACTGTAAACGCAGGAGGAAAAGATTTCTTGTAAAATTTGCTAAACTTTTCGAACGAGATATTTGAAAGTTCAAGGGTGTAAGTACGTAAGTATGGCCTGCATAACAAATATATAACGGGCTACCTAAGTCGTAAAATCAAATTTTCAAAAGCTTTGATCATTCGAGACGGCAACACAATTTACAGAGATACCATAACTACATATACACATCAGCTACGTCTAGCTTTCTAGATAAAATACAGATATGTGTCAAAATATCACATATTATGAAGTATAATTGTGCGTAGTAGTGATTTAAACGAACAAAGTTTAATAGGTATAAAATACATAAAATCCTGAATATGTCCGCTTTGACTCTTTATATACTCTTTTATAACATGGAAATAACTTGAAAACAAGAATCAAACAAATTCATGGAAGGAGAGTACGAACTTAAAAAAGCATAACTTAAAAAAAATACGCGTACACGTGTTATGTGTACATACTTATGCGTACTTGGTCGAATATTCGAGCAACATCTTTCGGTATAAATATATACGAGCGATCAATGCCATAATGCACACTCGAACTAATTTCGCCCTCTGCACGCGAGAAAGCGAGACTACTCGGGGAATTTGGGTCGAAAACCTGCGCATCGTCTTTCTCTCTAGCTGGCGCTCGTCGACGCTCTACGGATTATATTTTCAGAAGGCGCCAGTCGAGAATGCAGCCGAGGCTCGCTCTATGCGAGAGCGAGCTTTTCACCCGGGGACTTTGCTATTAAGGCGAGCTTTTTTCCGCGAAATTTCACCAAGTACGCGGTGTACTAGCTTTTCATGACTGTTTTTTTATTCTTTCTAACGGACAAAGAGAGGGAGGGAGGGAGAGAGAGAGAGAGAGGAAAACTGAAACAGTTTGATGCGTATATTGCTGTGGGGGATGAAAATTTTTTTCGATATAATTTCTTCCCCTTCTTATCTAGCGATACGCGCGATGTGACTCGCGGGGATACTCAGGAGAAAATCGATGAACCGAGAATATATAGTAAATACGATGATGGAATGGATCGAATGAGTATACCACAACATGAACCATCAAAAACGGATTATTGCAAAGAGGAGGAGAAACAATATACCTACGTGTACATGAGTTTAAATTCTTTAATTAATATCGAGATTTTATTATGTCTAAATATATATATATATATATATATATATATATATATATATAGGTATATATCGGTATATCATACAGATTACCATTTAGGGTTTGGTATTTAAAAAGACAGCTCTCGACACGTTGCAATATTTTAATCAATTTCCATTACCAAATCATGAGGAACAATGTTGATTCTATTTAAATCTGATCTATTAGAGTATCTTTCAAAAATCAATTAATATATAAACTGTATATAAACTGTGAACACTGAAACTAATTGTTATAATCTCCCTCAAGATCAGCCGCTTAATTAACGAATTAAGCCTTATAAAATACTCAATTTCAACAGTACGCAAACGATAAACTCCGCTAGCAATTGGATTTATAACACGACAGTACGAGACTTATTGAACCATACATTTATTTTTTATCCTCACTCAAAAAGACGTATTCAGTTGTATATTAACGTCAGTAAATTAATGAAGAAAAAAATTAGTATACTTTTACGAAAAGTTTTACAAAAGTTTATTATTTTGACGCAGAAATAATAATCAGTGAATAAATGATTTTCAGTCATAGATAAGATTCACATAGATCAGATTATAACAATACTATAAATTTTAACGCTCGTTAAAATTATTTATTTTTAAAAAATGACCAACACTCGGTACTGCGCATGAAGTAACACAAAAATTGGTCAAATTTTTTCTATTAAACGATTGCGCGTTAGAGTCGACGTTGCATAATATTTCTACGAGATATTTCACGAGCACATTTTGATTATAATATATACGTTATATAATCCTAAAATTAATATAACAAAATATAATATTGGAAAACGAGCAAACGAAACCGCGCGGTCAGGGGCACATATGAATTATAGGTGTACAATATTATTCATGAAACATAGCAAATTGAAAGCCGCACAAGTAGATTCGTATCATTACCTTCATTTGTGGTAAAAGCCCGATGAATCTGTAATCAGGATTTTCTCAACTAATTTCGAAATCAAGCCCTTTACGCATACATGCTTCTATTTTATAATGGGATCATTTTGTATCACATAGTAAAAAATTACTATTAAATTTGCAGACTAATCCTGATGAGAAATCCGATAATTAAAGAATTCGAGCAAACTAATATGATTGTTATTACACGAGAGGATCGATATTATATCGATATAAATTCTAATTTCAATATTTCATTCCCTGCTAAAGCTATATGGCTAAGTATAAATTACGTACTTTTACAATATATATTATATAAATGAGTAAACTCACAAAATACAGAAAACTACTTATTACGTAGATAACCGACAAGGCACCGATTTGTTTCCTGTATTTTCTGTTGGAATTCGTGTATACAAGACTCACGTATTCGAAGAAATGCTCGGTCTAAGTAAAAAAAGAAGATTAATTTTCCGAAAAATTCCGATTTTCTATTCGCTCCGTTTATACGCCCTCGCACGACGAGTCACGCGCAGCCAACCCTAAAATACCTAAACGCTCATAGTCCTTCTCGACGAGAAGAGGCAAAACTCAACTTTCTACTACTATATCTGCGTCGCGCGCGCGCGTTTCTCATTTCGCACGACCTTTTTATTTCCTCTTGCCCGAATTCTCACGTAGAACGTCGGCTCATCCCCCGGAGGACTCGTAATTGCCTCTCTCCAACTTTCTCCCTCTTCTCTTTATAATATATATATATATATATATATACACACAGTCGTACATGTCATGCACGACGGCTCCGATTACGCGAGCAACCGGCGCTTATTGCTTTTCCTCTCGCGTCTTATCGTCGCCTTCGTTTCTTTTTTTCTGGCATCGTCTTTATAATGTCGCCTGCTACTGCTGCTACCTTTTTCCGACGTCAGCCTCAAGAGAAATCCCGAGCACTTAATTTTCGAAGATGTACGTTTTATCTCGTGCTGCATTAGATAGAAAGAAAGAGAGAAGAGGTATTTATTAATTGATAATTTATGAGGAGAGAAGTGCTGAAGGAATGAGAATGATTCTAAGCTACTAGTGCTGCTCCTTATTAAATACGTGATAGGCATTTTTGTATGTTCGTTCGTTCGTTCGAACGTGGTTGCCGGGTGCTGAGGATACATTCGCGTGTGCAAGAGACAGACGAAAGATCGTCGACTATATACATACGTAGGCGAAGAATTTCGATAATTCCGTATGTGCGTGGAATTTTCGAGGAAATTTTTCTTTCCATTATTTTTCAAAGATTATTTTATACCTTTACGTATAGAGGGTGGGAAAATATTGTGGCCAGATTATCATGTGAAATATTTATCCTGCTATGACCTAGTTTAGCTGCATAAAATACGGGAAAAAACTAGTTCTGCCTTTATAAAAAAATATATGTATAAGTATATGTATAAATATACACACCTATTTTTGTATTTTTTATTCTGCATCAAGCAAGAGATAAAAAATGCACACCCGTACTTATTTCTGATGGTATAAATTGAAAAAGTGTAAATTCACTAACCGATGAAAAGTATGTGTAAAAAAATATCTCACTGTTCCTGGTAACTTACCTGTAACAAAAAAATTTGAATACTTAATTCTAGAAATCATTATTTAAACATGTATGAGCATTTAAATAACCACAGCAAACTATATTTACTCTTCATATTTCAATGACTCCTTTCTTACCCACATCCCGCAATCGATCGGTACATCAAACCAAACACACATGCACACACACACACACACACACACACACACACACGGTGTATTCGGAGCAAGAGAAGCGTCATTCTCTAGTTCTTGCAATAAAACGCAGTTTCTTTTCTCTGTGTATCGAAAAAGGATCTATAGACAGATAAGCACTACTCTAGTGCACAGTTTCAAAATACGTCATCCACGCATGCTCCGACATTTTACAGCTACTGTGCGAAATTCAAAAAGCGGATACGCTAGCGCCATTTTCCATTTCCTTTCCAAATAGCGATTTCTGAAAATACACGTGAATGTGCAAAGAAACGGGCTATAGTACCAGACTCGACGAGTGAAATACGTGAATTTTCCGCTAGTCCCTCCATTCGTAGCCGAAAATTTCCTCTTCTTTTTGCGTAACTTTGTATTTTACTTTTTTCCATTCGCTTTACACGCACGCGTCATTCACACTACACGATACTACTCACTACTTTTTATATTTTCTCGCTGCTGCTTTGACTCTTTGGATAAAGGAAAAGATAAAATTTTTACAGAAGAAAATTCAAAAATGTCGATTCGAGCATTGCTACAATTCTCTAAGAAAAATCCAAGAGGTCCACCACTTTCGATGTTCTTTTTCCTACGTGTGTATGATTTGGAATTGTATTTTTATGCATTGGATATAGATATATGTATATGGCTGCTAGAAAATCTCGGAATTTTATTATTGGTTTAGCGTTAGCCGGAGGTTTCTTCTTACGTAACAATTAGAAAAGTTAGAAGATGAAATACTCGATTGACGTGCTAACTAACGTTAATTGTCTAGATTTGTTTAGTCAAATCATTAGACATTTTGTTATTTCTCAAATATGAATAGACAAATATTTGAGACGTATTGTATGCCCGTATTTTTCATTTTCTGTTGATATGTCTTAAAAAAGTGTACCAGAGCTAATGTTATCTTTGACCAGTTCATCGACGAATATATTATTTGTGATTGATTATTTTTATAGTATTTTCAGTCAATACTTTGGTCAATATTTTGGGCTCCGAGATAATAAAAAAATTTTAACTGTACATAAAAAGGTTTTTTTTATTTGACTCTTGCGGCGGTCTCTTTTCAATATAAATCTAGAATGTTCATAGACGATAAAAAAGAAATGAACGCGAAACAATCAACAGGGAGTAAAATAAGTGAGCGGAAAACTTCATTGTACCTTTTCGATGTCTTATTCGCCAACAACAGAAGGTACATTTTCGTATTTTATACGATGTACAAGTTGGAACAGCCAAAGAAGAATCGGCAACAAAAAAGAGACCAAACAACGGACTTTCGGGAGCGCCTCGATTTCCCCCATTAGACATCATTATATGAAAAAATCTCAGAAAATTCGAAAATCTCAGTAAAATTTCGCAGATTAATTTTAAACGCAATGCATAATACATTTAAAGCCTTCCCTTTTAAACTACACACAAAAAATATTCATTGAACAGAGATTGGTTATATCAATTTTGTATTTCTTACTTTTTAACGAAGTTGGAAAGTAAGCTAGAGGATTTGGATTGTTAATTCTTTCATATAAGCTTTATGCCTTCTGATTGTCCGTGTTTGTATCACTTACAAATATTATACTTTGAAAAATAAGATATATATCAGGATTATTTATTAGTTACATATTAGCGATTTAAAATAATGAAAAATGCAATTAACGCCAGTTACAAAAGTTTTCAAGTACATCGTATATTCTCGTTTTAATTTTATTACGGCTTTTTGGATCTTTGTCCCTCTGATGGGCGAGTTTTGCAAAATAATTCATGCATAATTATATTTCCTCTTATTTATCATACTCAGTCCGCCACGGGAAATAATGCAGCTCGTGCAGGCAGTGCAAAAATGGATATTAATAATACGTATAAGCGAGTTAGAAAGTCGAGCACATTTCTTGAAAATTCACCACCACGGGTTCTTCGGCTAGTTCGCCACGTTAAAACCTCGAGTTTTTTTAAGATTTCCACCTATAGAGGTAGACCCCATTGCAATAGAACCTTAATTTTCCCGGCTTCGTGTGCCATGATTCGTTGTCGAGAGCTGTTATTACGAATATTTTACGAACTTTTTTTACTTTTCCCGAAGAAATTAGTTCGATTTAAGATTTACACACATTACTCGACGAATCGATAATTTCAAACGTTCGGCGATCCGCGTAATCTCCCGCATGCAACCGCATCTCCCGCTGTTTATCATTGTGGAAAAGTATATGCGGAGGAGGGACGATTATTTATTGCGCAACTGCGGAGTTGCGTGCATAAATAAATGCTGCTGCACACGATGGTTTGTATTATAATAAGTGACGTAAATATTCATGGGATGAGCGCATTTTCTTTTTTTGCCTGGATGAGCGCATGTGTGCATATTTCAAAATCAGATTCTTCCGATGCTTGTACTTTTGTACTGATTTTGCCACTAATGGAAACGCAGAACGATTATCTATATATATATATATATATTGACGTGACGATCAATCGGAAGGACGGGACAGCAATTGATTTCGAAATGGTAGAGCTATGCCGAACTGTGAATAGAATTATTGTTGGCGTTAAAGCACTGCATCATACTGTAAATTGCATTAATTATCGTTGATGAGCAATTCTAGCGCGGAAAATTTTATAATGAGTTAATTCAATTATATTTTGATTACGATGTCAGAGTTTAATTTTTTAACAATTATAACTAGATTAAGTAAATAAAAAGATATTTTCAAAAGTTTGCAAAGACTGACACATTTTTCACTTATCTTGGAAAGCGAAAATGTTTTATAAATGAATTATTGAAAGTATGTATGTTTAACAAAGGAGGATTAAAGGTTTATATGCTCTTTTAAATATGCGCGGCAATATTTCGCACATTTAATATATGTTAATTAATTCCGAATTCAATATTCTATATGCTCTTCGATGCTCTGCTGTGTTGGTAGATTCATTTGTTTATAATAATTTTCTATCATTTTTTCATTTTTTCATCTTTTATTTCAATGCGCGTTGCAAAAGTGGCACATTTTTTGGAAAATGTCGATTTTCAAAAAAATGTGTATATGCATTGTACCGACAACTAAGTGCTTTAAGAGAAAATAATTTCGGAAAGAAGAAATACACACACACCGATTGTTCCCTGAACCTTGAATATCTGTGAGAAAAAAGGTAAAATGTTGTACAGCTAAATTTTTTTTCTTATATGTGTATTGAAAGAGAGAGAGAGAAGAGAGAGAGAGAGAGAGAGAGAGAGAGATGAACTACAGCTGATGGATTTTTCAGATTTGGGTAATCGAACCGTGAATTTATCTAGTACATCATTTTGGTTTAAATAAGTAACTTGTTTGAATGAAAAAGGTGTTTTTTCATTGTAGATTCATTGTAGACTATAATTAATTGTAAATTAATAAAATACAATTTGGCAGCCTAAAATGGCATAAAAATAACATAAAAATAACATCATTTGAGCTATGAATCTTATCAACTTCTGAAGATCACCTTCGGTTAGGTATTATTAATTACATTTTTTTACTCAGACTTTGAATGTTCTGTTAGAAAAGACAAAAGGAGAGGAATAAGCGTAAACTAGCCGTTAATATATCTTTGCATTTTGAGTCTCTCTCGTTTTTGAAAATATGGATTTATCTAGCTCAAAAGTAAAGGATTACAAAAGATCAAATCGATTGTACAACTCGTCTCTATCTGCGCATGCATTGTACCAGCAACTCCTTTAAAAATAAATTCTCAACATTTTGGCAAAAGGTTAGACAAAGTTTCTTTAACTGAATTTCCAAAGTTAGATAAGGAATTTGATAAAAGTTTCGCAAGTGTTTTCGTGGCCGACACTTCTCCATTTTCCTCTTAAAACTTTTAAAAATACCTTTCGGTACACCGGTAGATGCAGATTCGCTTTTCCCTTCAGAAAATACAGGCGTGAAAAACATTAACTTAAAGTTAAGCCCACAAGCCAAAGAAATAATTATCTATTAATTATGCAGCTGTGGAGCTAACGGAGCGTATAAATGCAGTAGGAGAAGATTTTACAATTAATCTTGATAGCACAGTATAAGGAATGTGCTTAGTGAGAAAAATCTCGTATTGCACTGAAGCGAGAGATATACAATTTATGTACGTTGAATGCAGTGTTGTATAAGACTTTCCAGCGTCTTTAAAATTGATCGAATACAGAAATACAGTATAACATCTTATACTGAATTGAACCTTATACGTAAACATTTTTCGTTTCAAATAATTTATCGTAATCGTTTTTATACACCACTTCCTATAATAAGGCTGTTTTTGATAAATGTAGCAGAGAAAAATGTACGAGCTCTCTAGAGCACATTTTCTGGCACTGCTCTAAGAGGAAATAACTAAAAAGTTGGCTAGGGTAACATAATGGCACACGTAAATAGATCATCTTATTATTTGATTAATGCGTATTAGTCGTGGTGAAGATGACAGCAACTGTTCTGGTTGGTACGCAAAAAGTACCGATGCCCAATATTTTTTGCCCAATCATTCATTATATTATTAGACTATATAATATGTAAATTGATTTCTAAGTTAATATAGCTTTAATTTCAGAGTATATTACGGGGATAGGTCATACCTATCCAAATAAAATAGCACGATAGTATATTCATTCAACAAACTAATTATGTTGTTAATTTACTTAAGAATGTACTTTAGAATATAACATATTACAATTTCACGAGTAGCTGGAAAATCACTGGTATATAACCGTAAGAAATATAAGCGGGATTAGATCCAGTAGATACAGCAGCTGTTGGCCGAAATAAAGGAAATTGTCCAAACAATGCAAAACATTCTTGAGCTTTTGATTTTAGAGAAGAATTTATTCGTTTATTTTCAAAATATACGTAGAAAATTGAAAGGTTTCATTTTACACTGAACATATGAAAATATCCCTCGAACATACAATCAAATTTCCTCCTTAACACACATTTAAACATGTAAAAAATCTCTCTTACTCTCGACAGACTCCATCCTTTCAGGGTCTCGTCGCATTTAACTTTTATAAAACTTTAGAGAAAACAATACTTGAAATTTAACTCTCGAAACTTCACTCCACCTAAACGTAAATGCGAACTAACCCTCGCACTCTTCGCTTCGCGTGAAAAAACAATAAAAAAATAGAAGGAAAAAGCTCGATGTTTGCCACCGCAATAAGCATACTCAAGCGTGTACCGTTGATTTTCGCATGCCGCGCTACGCCCAAACATCATCCACGGAATTCGCAGCACTTTGGGACAACCGACAACAAATTTCCGAGGAGCACCACTAACAATTTGACTCCGGAATCCTGATGCTCTTTTTAGAGACAACGACAACAACAACGCGTGGCTTATATGTTATTGCTATGGTATAGCTCCCTATATGGCGTTGAAAACCGTGAACAGAGAGAAAGAAAGAGCCAACGGTAAAACAAATGGGTGGAAAAGGAGAGTACATACTGCATATCCAGCGATTTTTGCGCCCATTTCGGTGCACCACTTGATGCGTGATGCAGCAAGAGTATCCGTGTCAACGATGTATTAGAATGGAACTTTGCTCTTTTTGTCTTTTTACGTCAAACACATTGGAATACTTTCGCGTTTTCAGAGGTTGGCACTTTTTTCTTTTATCCACTCGTAGTCGTCGATTTTTTTATATGTCTAGCTTTTTAATTGGAAAATCGAGCGCTACGCAATTCACATTCGATATTCTCGTGAAAGCGTATTGTTAGGACTTTCATATTCAGGCACTTTGGTTTACAACGCGATACTCACTCTCACCGTTTGCAAGATATTAATTAGTCGAGGACTTTAGTGTGGACGAATGAAAAATAAAGGCTTCTTCTAGTTTAATTAATTAGAGTTTCATTTGAATTTTACGAGAGCAGGAAATTACAAATAAATTACATATTTATTGCTTGAGTTGTATATCCATATATAGCCGCACTTATTGTTTCGAGTCTAAGTCTCTTCTCACAGCTCCATGTATGCTCAATGTGAGAAGATAATGCTCATCCAAGTCTTATTGAATACACACTCGCGAAAAGCTTGCGCAAAAAGCATCAAACCGGTATCCATTAAACTCGTATTAATAGATTGTAAAAACTTTTCTGAAATAAAGGAAGATACACAAAGTGGCCTAAATTTCGAAGATATCTTTCTAGAAGATATGTGGGTCATTCTCTGGCAGATCGATTGCTTAAACTTTTTTTTTATAAATAACATTAGGAATATAGGGTATTTTTTCGATGAGTACAGTCTGGTAAAAATAAATATAATATTATTACCAATAGATGACAGATTCATTTATTCCGAAGGCGCACTGAATTTATAGTTAATGAATATGACTTTTAATATGAACTAAATACGCACGGGCGATTCTCTCGTAGATGGAGACCAGTCAGACCATGTACTTTTTTCTTAACAATTTTGAACTATTTTTTGGCAATGGATATGCTCAAGAATTTTTTAGAACTTTTTCACCTGCAAACTTACAGATAACTTTAATGTCAATTTTGCTCAAGGAATTCGTTGCTCACCGGAGAAGGGATTTTTTACTAAAAAAATAAATTTTTGGAAGACTCGAATCCTTTGAAATCGCATAAAAATGATGTAGATAGCTTTATCGACTAGAAAACTATCTACGTCGGTCGCACCTTGTGAATCGAGTTCTGTTCCGAGCAAGATATAAAATGATCTCTCATTTTCACCATTTTTTATACTTCATGCCTATTTTCAATAACTCTATAATGGTAAAAAAAAGTAAAATAGTACAAAGGCATAAGAGAACTTGGAATATAGAGAATATTAAAGATTTGAAAAGCTTAACGGAACTTACGATTCTGATTCTGGTGACGTTATATAGGGGTATAAAGGTATAGAAATAGAGAAAGAAAACGAATAAGCAGTAAAATGTTACAAGTAGCTTGAAAACTTATAGTCGTAGTCATTCGATATTTCGTTGTTTAACTTGCAAAGCCTGATAGAAGCTGGTGTAAGCATGCGTGTATGTGTGTAAAAGTTCTTTTTGAAAAATATCCTTGCAAAGCAGGAAAGCCCGGTAGCCCCTCTGAATTTTCATTTCGCTTCTTGTAGTGCGCACGCAAACGAGTAGTTCTCTCTGATATTGCGCGCTAGGGGGAAACTAACTTGATGATACAAATAGCAAAATGCTTATAATTTACGCTCTCGCGTAATTTGCATCTTTCTAGTGCGCATGACTTTTTTCTCTTTCTTTCCACATTGCATATGCATATTGAACGAGTAAATTCATATAACCTGGTCCACATTTCCACAAATGGACTTTTCTCATATAACGGAAGTGTATGTTATAATAATAATAATAAGTAATGGTTGTTAGTCTATCTCTAAACTACGCAATTGAGAGGTGCGCGGCACCCTAAGACTTTCCGCAGCAATTCCGAATCGAGTGTCTATATATAGATAAAGATACTCTTCTCCTTTTCTTTCGAAGAATAGAAATAATGCATATGTAGAAATACGTATTAAGATTACTTGTAAATCATCTAATGGTAAAGCCATTTGAGTTGTGCAGAGCAGTTTCGGAATTCGATTATACTTGACTATCTTGCATCAACCTCTCGTAACGTAAACATCGTGCGACTGCGGCATCTTCCATGTGCCCTATTTTATGGCCATAGTGAGTCGTCTTACTGTAATACCGTAACCTAAATATATATACACATATGGATTTGAAAAATTGACAGGCTATTTTCACTATATTTTATTGAGACGCTCTTTTTGCCGACGATTACCAAAGCGCGATAATTATAAAATATATAAAACAGAGAGATACTCTAGAATCTCCTAATCATATTTAAAGTATATAGGTATACGCAAGCGCTTTTATCGGGTAATTTTTTTCACGCGACATTCTGTTTTTTTATCTTCCTGAGAGAGCAGCATGAAATATTAAATGGCCTAGTTGCTATTTTTTCTAAATTAGCTTCATCTCTTCGATTCATTCGGAAACTCAATTCTAACCAGAATATGAAAGTAAACTGCATTGAACATTTGATTAAACGTTAAATCTTGCGGAGATACATTAAAAATTCAAATAGCTAACCAATTTCTCCTCGATATAGGAGACAACAATCGAACTTAGAAATTCATTAAACGAATAGCGTGTACGTTATTAGCGTTCGACAATTTAATCTTGAATTTTCGGCATAAGTATACATAAAATATTATTTTCCATTATAACGTGCTCATCGTTGAAAGAACCCACTTTCATTTGCTTCGTAAGACCAAAGCACCAAATCCGAAACAATCAAACAAAGGCTGTCTCTAAGCTAAAGCCGTCTAATTCGACATTTATAACGTAACTTTGGCATCTCTCGCGCTAAACACAGAAAACATTTCCGCGTTCCATTTGTTAAGTATAGCTGAACGTCGCCAACGCAACTTTTCGAGAGAAACAAAAAAAAAGAAAAAAAGAAATGTCAATTTCAGCATTACTCTATAGTCTCTGATGTAACAACGCCCTCGAACGAAAAGCAAAGCGCCCACGAGCTCGTAATGGAAAAAAACAAAAGTGCGTGTGTAAGCCAGACTTGAGAATAACGATACGGAAAGAAAGCGCTGAGAGTCGGAAGAAAGGGCTGAGAAGAAAAAAACAATCAATTTCACGTGTTCCACTTATCCTTCGAAGTTTCGTTCTCGCAAGTGCGTACAAAGAACGGCAGCAGCGGCAGCAGTAGGTATAAAATCAGGGAGACGATGAGCCAGGCAAAAGAAAAGAAAAAAAATAAAGTCGACTGCTGCTGCTGCTGCTGCTGCTGCTGCTGCTGCTGCTGCTGCTGACCGATACCAAAAAGGTACTTATTTACCTGAGCGCGGCGCCAAAAAAAAGACTAACTCAAATGTGTATATAGGTATAGAGACGAGAATGATCGACGGCGACGGACCGCCAAGACGAGTTTTGTGTGGAGAACGGCGCTACTTGCTTGTTTATAGTATGGGGCGTCTTTTCTCGCCGCAGAGAGAAAATTACTTCTGAATATGTATGTATATATATATATATATACACACAATACACATATACATAGAGTTTTCGAAGCAATACAGTTTGATTTTCTGACTCGGCGTGTACTCAACATTTAACTTACTGTAATTTTGCGAATCACAATGCGCAATTTCGTTGGCATGTTTGTTAATTCTACTGTCGAGACTGAGAGAGAGGAATATTATACCCCGAACAATTAGATATATGATGATATTTCGCTAGGTGTGTGTGTGTGTATGTGTACAGAGTACACGACACTAGTACACGACACTAGTGACACACGCACAGTGCATCTCCGTTTTGTGTAATGAGTTTTAATGGAATAACTGTATATATCAATATGTAAACTTGCGTAGTGATTATACTAGAAAAATCCTGGATAATAAGCTCGGGGCACGACACGCGAGTCCACGATGATAGAAATAATAATAATAATAATAATAATAACACAACAACAACAACAATAATAATAGTAATATGCGGTTTGTCTAGGACCAAGGGCGGAAGGATACGGTTCAAAAAAGGATGATCAGATACGACTGGTCGTAAATGTCATGCATATGCTGTATTTATTCCACACGAATGCCGTGTAATCCTCTATGTAATCTCTCTTTCTGCTCGATATTTATGCGTTCTTCGGACTTACATTAGCGAGCTTCTGTTTCTATTTTATTTTTTATAAAATTACGATTGTAAGCAAGTTTTCAATGAATAAAACTTGAAGATTGGTAAAAAATTGAAAAGTATCGGACATTTATAATGGACGATAAGACGTCGTTGCGTCTGAAAAAGCATCAGCTCTTGAAATATGGACTTCTTTATCTATAAGCAGTGTAAAAAACAATGTCATCAATAACGACTTTTTGGCCGAAATATATTTCTTTCGAGACGATTGTCGCGAAAGAAATATTTTTAGATTTAAAATTATTAATCTCTCTAGTGTCGTCTTGTTGTTTTTTTTCGGACTAACTGTCGCCGTTTATACGAGCGAGTGTAAAAGTCCTTGTTTATCTACCGAAAAGAGAAACTCTGTCAAAGGATGTAATTCAAATAATAACGAAGCTGCATAGCAGCTGTCGCTGTTTCGCAGAAGTCGAAAGAGAAAGAAAAAAAGAAAAATTAGGAGTAGGCTGTATAAGAAGAAACTCGGAGTTAAAAAAACTCCACATGACTCGTATCTTCTCCCCTTCTCATTTTTCCATTCGATAAGCAAGCCAAAGCATTAGCAACAGCGCCAATAACATGGATCCGGGTAAAAATCGACGTTCGATCCTTCGAAATCTCCTCGAGGGAGACACCGGCCCAGTCGCGGGCTATATAAAAGGAAAAAACCTAGCATATGTAAGCCGTCGTCGCTTGAGCAGCATTTACAGGGACGAGAGTATATTTTCTCTCTGTCTATCTATCCCTGCGAGTGGTAGAGAGCAGCGGTTAAGAGGACTGAATTTAAATAATATCCCAAGGGAAAATGAACATTCGAGATATGAAAAAAACGCGACAAGTAGTAGTCAAATGAAAGAGGGAAAAAAATAGATCGTATAAGGAAAAATGCTTTGACTAAGGTGTATGGGCAACAGTTCCTTAGAAGGTTCGATAACCAAAGCCCCTAATTTATTTAACGAACCGCGAAATCAATAAAAATGAATGTCGTTCACGAGGCCACTTGTATTTTTTACTGCTCGTTTCTCTTTCCCTCTTTCCCTCTCTCTCTCTCTCTCTCTCTCTCCCTCGAATTATATGTTAAACTCGGCATTCTTGGAAATACGCTTGGAAATAGAACGTCGCGTCGTCGAAGTAAAAAAAAAAGAGAAAATAATACGTTAGCGAGATATAAAATTTAGGATTGAAAAAATTACATTCCAAAAAAATCGTCGTTTATACTTGGAATTTCTACTTTATCGCTATCGATCGATAGAGCGAAAAAGTCGGACCTCGAACTAAAGGAATTTCAACAGACGTCACTGAGTACTTAGAGGTTTATACCTATATACTATACACGCTCGTAACGACACGCGATAAATAAACATAACAAAGCTCGCCGGGTCACGGAACCTTTAGTAAGTATGCGTTGGCGTTATGTTTCTGGAATAAATTTTAATCGCAGCTCTCGAAGCGCAACCACTAACCAAGAGCATTTAAAAAATATATACATCATGGTATGGAATATCATTGATTTTTTTCGTCAAATGGGTCATACCTGGCCAAAGGCTGGCCAAACACTCAGGGATATGTTGATAACTTACTTGAACGCACGTTCGTAATCGAGGTGTGGTATTTCACATACATAGATGTATACTTTAAACACGCACACAGACAGGAAATAATATAATACGCAAGCAAGGTCAGAGTAAAAAAGAGACAGGTGGAACTACTCACCAGTAGCAACAACGACGAATAGTAGCGTTGCGCAGAGCAGTCTGACCCTGTAGCGGTCCATCCTGATGATATTGAGCCTCTCTCCCTAGCGCTCGCTGCAGCGCGAGAAATATCTCTCCCGTGTATCTCTCCTGTGTATCCCTCTCTCTTTCTCTCTCTCTCTCTCTCTCTCTCTCTCTCTCCGTATCTCGATCAAAAGATCAGTAAGTTGCTATAGCAGGATACGATCGTCGACGAGAGAGAGTGAGAGTAAAAAAAGTAAAAAGCCGTCTCGATATTAATGGATATCACTCGGTGGTAGCTTCCGGCTCTCGTGGCCGCCGGCAGTAGCGACGGCGGCTCGCCGTTGCCATTTTTCCCTCCTGTCCTTAACCTCTACGCGCGCCTCCCGCAGCAGCCGCGAGAGAGAGCCTATCTCTCTCACTCTCTCTCGCACTCGTCTTTCTATGTCTCTCTTTTCTGGTCCTTCGCGGGGCGCTGCACGAAGCTTCCTTTATTGTATATATATGTACCTATGTATGTACGTATATATATATATATATATATATATATATATACTGTATATATACTGTATATATACTATACACTCTGTCTCACATAATACACGTCTTCTCCAGGAACTTCATATCTCACTGTAAACACACTTTTTTCAATAACAACAATAACAAGAACAACAGAAACAACAACTAGAACAACAACAACAAGATTCGACGCACGAGAGTAGACTGTGGAGTTAGTACTAAGACGTCGAGGGACGCCCTTTTCTCAGGAGCATGTGTGTCACGACGGAGAGGAACCTCTCACTAGTCACTCGCTGCGCTTATATATACACACGCAGGTGGTATAAGTATGTGTATATATATGTATATTATATGCACAGATATACACATACACACACACGCGCGCGAGATACGATACGGACACTGCAACGAGGTTAGTTATACAGTGATTACGAGGAATTAACAAGCCACGGCAGCACCGATGTACCATGTACTCCTATGAGATATCTATATACGTATATATGTATATATAAATATATATATACACATATACATATATACATTTATATATATATACATACACATATATATATATATATATATATATATATATATATATATACGTATAACTTTTTTACACGCCGCGGGGTGAATTACATCTACATATGTAAGTATATATATATACTGTGATAGAAGTAGCGACGGAAGAGTAGCGCAGTAGAGATGCTTTTACTGATGCTGCTGCACGACGACGCGCACGCACCACACTACCGTCCTCGTCCTCGCTCAGCGGCGGCGCAGCTCCCTACTGGCTTCTCCCTCTACTCGGCTACTCGTACACTAGGAACTATACCTATGTGGTATATATATATATATATAGAAAGAGAGAGAGAGCTTCGCGAGAGAAAGTCGTGTGTATACGCCGAGAGAGGCGGCAGCACTGCCGCCGCTGCCGCCGCCGTTTATTCGGAGTATTGACCGGCTCGCGCCAGAGAAAGAGAGAGAGAGAGAGAGAGAGAGAGAGAGAGAGAGAAGTCTCGATGCGACGGCGCCTGTAGCTGCTCTCGTCGTCGGCGGCGGCGGCTCTCTGCTTTGCCTGCCGATGCACTTGGCGAGTGGCCGGGTCGGATGTTATAGAGAACTGATGCGCTCGGATTGCATGGTTATGGCGAGAATTGCATTTTTATCTATTTATTTCTTTGTCTATTGACTTTCTTTTAAAGTGGATGGGGTAGCGGGAGAATGAGTTATTGAGTATGTATTAAAGGATAAGTATTTTAATGTTATGTGTGACGAAGAACATTGCCTTTTTTGGTCGGAGCGGATTTAGGAAGCGTGGACTGGACGGCCGGTGATTTATAATGCATTTTTTGTGCAATGATACTTAGCCGACCGACCGGCTTATTTGTCCGAGTTATTTGTCCGAGTTATTTGTCCGAGTTATTTGTCCGAGTTATTTGACCGGGTGTACGCAGCCAGTCTTTTTTACGCTCGACTAATTTCATTAGTTTTCAAATATTTTCAACTCTCTAATGGAATAATTCGATGGAGATGTGTAAGTACGTGGAAATTTGCAATTTAATCATTTCGCCAATTATGGATCAATATTAAGTTTCATGTGCCGAAAGAACTTATCAGTTTCAAGTCAAAAAACACGTCAAGTGGAAATGAACAAATTGGCCTTTTCAACGACATTAAAACCGAACGAAATATGAATTTTAATGCAAAATCTTCGTTTGAACATCGTGTTTTAAGTAATAGCAATCTCAAAATGAGTTTAAACTCATTTTCGAAAGTCACCCTACACCAAAATCAACAGTCCTCTTAAAACAATATAAATATATCAACTACTGAAGAGAATCAATTATTTATCAGAGAAATATCTGTCTTTATAAAAAGATTCAAGTACAACGATACTTCTAGAAATAGATATTATTCACTAGATTCGTAATGAATGTGGCTTCTTCGAACGGATTCTTCCTATTGATATACTAATTTATATTCTTTTATCGTTATAAATGGGATTGAAATATTTATTTGCATTGTATTTGCATTGCACTTTATTTTAATCGACGAATTATTTTAATCAACAGTGCAGTAGCTGAAAATAAAAAAAATTTTTACGTGATATTAGCATATAATAAAATCGAAACACCTTTTACGAGATTTGAAGAAATTGATATTTGAATGGAGAAAAAAACGAATGTAAATCTACTTAGAGAAATTTCGTGAAAATCGGCAGGTTTCGGGCTAATTATTACTTTCGGAATACAATGTTTGCTAATCACAGTTGTAACAACGTAAAATTACTTACCGATTTAAATACATGTAACAAATACAACATATTGGCTATCCGATAACTATATATCGAGATCGATTCTCGAACCATCTCTCCACTGAATGAGTGAATATATATATATATATATATATATATATTTTTTTTTTTTTTTTTTTTTTTCAAAGAATTTCGGAGATTTATAATCCCTTGATTTTGAAGCATTAGCTCAGTAGTTTGGTACGGTAGCGTGTAAGGCAAAAGAATCAATATTATCGAATCGAAAATTTTTGATGTCAAACGTCGTCGTCTGCACAACTATACACGAGTCCATATCCACTTTGAAAAGCAACAGTCCGCAGAGACTCGATGCACAATGTTTGCACTATATATGTATTCAAAACACAGACAGTTACAATTCCGTGTCTATACATGCACCGATGCACCGGGGAGCACTGAGCAACTGAGCTGAGCAGTTGACACACGCACGTACACACATACACAGAGTGTTTTTCTCGCAATCGGACTAGTTCAGAAACTGGGTGATTGCGGACAACTCCGTATACTCGACTTCGATTCACTATCAGGCGCATCTGTTCTGTCGCTCGCGTCTTCGTTCCACTATATGTACAGTTTATACACTATTTGTGAATCATGCGCGATTTGGTAAGTAACTTTCGTAAAACAGTTTTTCCCCTTAAACTGAATTTCAATTCTGAGGCAAATATTTCATTTGAGGCTTGTGTATAAGCTGTTAAAAATAACCTCGGTCATTTTATGCTAAACCTAAATTTGATACTATCCTTAAAGAAAAATTACTTTTAAATTACTTCTCACTTAAGACAAGATTGTAGATCATTGTGGCTTTTAAATAATAGGTCTTATTTGAGATTAAAAAAAATCTTCCACCAGTAGAATAATATCTAATCCAAATTTGACATTTTTGCACAACTGCTTAAATTCCATAGGCTTTGATACTAAATTTAATACATTTATATGTATACATGACATTTCACAAGCATTAAATTCATCTGCCTTGTGTGTGTATATATCAATATTATTTTAAATATATTCTTTTTCTTCTTCTTCGACCTGTAAAGCTATTCAATCTAAGTAAGTTTGACTAAATTTACTTTAC
Source organism: Apocrypta bakeri (assembly GCA_018906985.1). Classification (NCBI taxonomy): domain Eukaryota; kingdom Metazoa; phylum Arthropoda; class Insecta; order Hymenoptera; family Pteromalidae; genus Apocrypta; species Apocrypta bakeri. Next base: position 223,492 of record JACCIA010000004.1, read on the forward strand.
TTTCATATCCAACTGATATATAATTTATTTTTCTTCAAATCAACCTCAACATCGGTAAATTTACTCCAAAGATACATACGCGCGATTGAAATTGACGGTCCTAAACAATAGGTTTTTTTAAAACAGAAATACCTATAGCCATAAAACAACATTTGCCGACTGCACACAAAACGTTTCCTCTAGTTTTTTACCAATACATCGATTCATAAAGTAGCTTCATAAAGATCAGATCCCAGATATCAGTCCTAAAAATGGCTTTGCTTCGGATTCGTGATTTTCTCGAGCATCGTCTCGTCTCGAACAGCTTTTCATCGCAACCTCGCAGTCTTGTATTATTTTCAACCCCGAACCCTCATTCTTCCTCGCGAATTCGCCTTTTCACCCTATATCTCACACTAGAGAGTACAAAGTCTAAACGTATCATCCGCGTTATCTATCTATCGCGTACTGTTGTTCTGCCGCTGCACTAGCAGGTGATGCAGGATACGGATTACAGCATGGGATTGTATTCCTTCTGCGTCGAGATTCCACGCTCAATGTGCGTAAGCGTATCTTTGTATACCTATGCTACTCACAACTCACTGTGTTTACACGTATACCTATATAAAAAATACATACATCGTCAAATCCGGGAATATTGGAAACATGTAACGCGAATGTTTTAGAAATTGACACTGAAAACAGTTTTCTATTATATATAATTGCTTATGAAAATTAGCTAATTAAAAACTCCTGTTTTCGCTATGAAAAATAATTATTTCATCGAAAAATCAGTTTCGGTAAATTTGCTTTTTTATTTTCATTCTAATTGCCATTTCATTAAAGTAATTAATTAAAGTAAATATTTTCTTAGGACTATTTAAAGAAAACAGCAAGAACAAATTCGAGTAATGAAAACTGTTTGAATTGAAAAAATGCATGAGTTTGAATATACGGATAAAAAGTTATATTTCCAAATGGAACATACAATCGTTGGTGGTGGGAAAGGGGGCGGGCGGGGGCGTCGGCGGGGGTGTCGGCGGGGGTGTCGGCGGGGGGGGGGCATCTAGATTTGCGAAAATAAACTTTGTGTCTTATTTTTTTTAAGTACTCGTAATTTTCCTCTCAAGCGGTAATTTACAGCTACTTTTTTGAATATTCGAGATCTTTTTTTTCTAGGCTATTTCTAATTTACTGCAGTAACTAACTATTTTGAACTACTCTTTTCGTTACATCTTTTTACACGATTGTTTTAAAGTTAAACTATTACGCAGAAGTTAATTGGTAATATGATTTTAAATTTACTCGAATACTTATCAGTGTATAACTATTTTAAAACAATGTTTCTTTTTATTAAACATATACCCAATAAAAAGAGAAAATTTCATAAATTGAAGATAAAAATAAAGAAGAAGTACATAGGTTTCGTTTGAGAAGAAGTTGGTTAAAGCAATCGTTGCGAATACAAAGTTATGAATGTTTGATATCTTAGAAATTACAATTTTTGATCTATAAACAACGGTTCCCTGAATACCTTTTTACGAAAATGAAACTTTTATTCGTGCCTTTGTTTAGATCGTTATTGTTTATTATATTCGAAAAGTATAATTTCAATAAGAAAACTTAATAAACATTTGAACTGAAAAAAGAAAGACTGTTAATTTTATATGTAAAAAGACGAAGATCTATTGAGTGAAAATTGTAAGATTACACAGTACGTTGAGTATGTCGTGGATTTGCTCATATATAAATATAAAACTTTCCTCGAGGAAGATATAGAGACGACGATTTATCCGAAGCTCGCATTTGCTTGGCCCAGGAGAAAGAGCTGATGCTCTGTATATGTGTACACAGTCTTATAGTTTTTATAGACTGTTTTAGAGATGTAGACTACTGGATGTATTAGGTGTGTGTGCGTGTGTTCCTATATGCGTACACGCGCAGTATACGACTACGAGGAGTTTATTGCATGTCTTTTGAGATGTCGAAACGTCGTGTCGAGGATGGATATCGCAGCTGTGGAGTCTCGACTGTGCTGCACTTTTTCTGATATACATGATAAATCATCCAATATCCATGCACATAGCAGTATATAGTTTTTGTTATACAAAAGATGAATCGTTTCGCTCAACGTCGTTTGTGTGTCTATTATTTTAGATTCAGTGAATTGGACACACGCGCAGCTTTTGCGTTTACAGCGACTATACGGATAGAAATGACATCGTCGAAATAAAAAAGGAAAAAATGTTTTAACAAGCCACACTTCGGATAGAGCAGAGAACCGATGAGCGAGATCGTCAAATCAGCCATAAATCACGATAGTCCGTATGCGGAATCGACTCTCTACGCGGTATGTATATAGCTATTTTCGAATAGCTATTTTCGAATAGCTATTCGTGCAATACGCAAGCCCAGCTCAATGCAGGTAGGGCTTTATACCTTTGGAAATGCAATCGATATATATATATACACGCCGTGGTGCCTCTCCATTATCCATTATCCATTATCCATTATCCATTATCCCTTCTACAAAGGCCCCTTCCACATAGACCTTCCGGCATCGATCACTAAATTTTTCTATCCACACCGCGCAGTTCTCGAAGTAAATCCAACTAATACGTCTCGATCCGCTCGCGGCTAGCCAAACGTATAAACCTGAACGTCGCCGAAGAACCAGCTGAGTATGTAGAGCGAAGCAATTCTCTGCATCCGCGCTTCGTCTTTTTATTCGAGTTCTTCGGAAGTTTCGCTTGCAGATCGTTTCCTACAATTTTCAGGTGTCGAGCTAATTTTATACGCGTAAACATATTATCGATTGAGAGAAAACTTACTTACAAGTAAAGTATTCAGTCGTTTAACTCATACATACGTCTAACTATCGGTTTTCTCCTCCTTTAGGGAGAGAACAAGTACCGATAAATAATCATTTACGTGGTTGACGTTACAATGCTGTTAATAAAGGGACACTATTTAGTCGTCTAAAGAAAATACAAAATCGCCTACGAATCAAATTTCGAATTTATCTTTCAATTACTTATATTGCGTAGCCACCACTCTAAAAATACTATTATATAGTATAATGTATTTATATATGAAAATTTAAGTACATTTCTGTATTCGGAATATACAGAAAATACATTCTATTGTGAAAATACGATATTTATTAATAAAACATCACAGTTCACAACAATAGTTCAGGCATATACCTACTTGAAATTTCAAATGATTGTACATGAAATTAATATAATCGAGCGAAATTCTTGATGGATTGTATTGAAATGTCATTTTTATTTTCATTTTCATTTTCATTTTTTGCATGGAAATTTCGGAAATTGGATCTAATAATCCTAATCCTAATAATAATCAGGTAGTTCCTGAATGAAACTTAAGTTACAAGCTTTTCTTCGTGTATTTCATTAAAATAATCATTTTCTTGCACTCGATATACTCTAGATATACACACATACGGAAGAATACAAGAGTACAAGAGTAACTCTGCCCTCGAGCTGAAATAGCCAGCCGCGCGGGCGCAGCATCTATTTTATATCTATTCTCCTCTACGAAGAGTCGTAGTCCACGTGTCTACAGCACTACTTATATTATACAGTTATATATTTCATAGTCACAAAATACGTCTTATCGAAACATCATTAAAAACATTGGTTCATATCTATTTTCTTAAACATACACTTGTTATATACATCGGCAGGGTATAAACATTCCAATCGTTTCTCTTGTATCGAGTGTTTGGTCGCGAACACTCGGTAAATCTGCATACCTATAGCTCATCGAGAGCAGCAGGGGAGGCTGTCTTCCTGCACGCGCCTGGCGCCCGGCGGCCCGGTGGCCCGGCGGCCCGGCGGCCCGGCGGCCCGGGGAGCATTGGGGTTGGGAGCGTTGGGAGTCGGACTCGGGAGCACGTACGCGCGCGTGTGTGTGCGAAACTGCGAATGCGAACGCGATTACGCGAAGAGGGAAGTTGGAGAGTTTAGCGCGCGCATTGTTGGAAAGGCGCCGGATTATGAATTAGCGCTCACAGAGAGGATTAAGCGATGTTCAACTATACCTATACATAGAATAGACTCTTGTGCGCGAGATTCGTTTTAATGAATCACTGATGAGCCGCTGATTTGCATCTCCTTTGGCAGATTTTCCGAAGAGGGATGATATATATCATGATACTATGTATACATGTGTATACATATGTATACATCGAAGCATATTTTCTTCACTGAAAATATACATTGTATATACCATAAGACTAAAGACATGCATTGCATTTCTTATCCACATTTTTCAAGCTTACTTTTCTTCACTTCTCTCAAAGTAATATTTATAAACAATCACTCTCTATACGTACCTGTGTAAACCAACTCATCCAAAACCATCTGTTATATCCTTTAGGTTGACAACGTTTAATTAACGATTCGCTCAATCCATATGGCTGGAGATTCAATGTTAAGTCTACAATATTTAGAATAACATGAGGTACCATAGATGAACTGACCTGCGCGCGCGCACACACACACACACACATATGTTAAATGTTATTGCACGAAATTGATCAAGACATGGACAAGACCTATACTAAAAATATATTGTTGAGTTTTAACAAGAACTGTCTTGCTCAGTACTTAGAAAGAAAAAAGAATAAAACAAGAGAAATGCATGAATTTGTGAGCTTTTTATTGTACGCGCGTCTATGGAAAAAATGAAAATTTCAAAGTGTCTCGCATATAAACTTCTATATATAATACACCTGTGGAAATTCGAGCTATGCAAAATATTAGTGTATGTATTCAATATTGAATTGCGACATTTCAACAACAGCCATCATTTTTCTCCGGCTTAACAAAATGAAAATGTTTGTCTTCGTAATCGACGTGAACGACGTTTTCATCGCATAACACGAGTATTGGAACAAAGTAGAGTATTGACTTGAAATATCGCTTATGCAAACAATCTACTCATTGTTAATTATATTTAACGTAATGACACATGCGATTATTTAATTGAATAAATATCATTATTTGTATCACCGATAGAAAAATGTCGTCAATGGGAATAAACATGTAGAAGAGGAGAAAGAGAAGTTCGTGTACAATGTACAATGTACAATGTACAATGCACATACTACTTGTCCGGTCGTACATCTCGGTATAACGGGCAGAAAATATTCCTCGAATTACCCTCTCAATCCCCGGAAATTGACACCATGACAATTACTCGTTTTCTCTCGTATACACGTTCCTTCGCAGTAGATGGAAAATACTTTTCGTCATCCTCTCGCAAACTTACAGCTCGATTCTCGAACGATCGAATAAACTAGCTGTATATACATGTTGTGCATGCAACTACTTCGGTACACGGAATATCTTTGGATTTGGAAAAAAAATATATCGAGAGCTCCGCGCGTAAACGTAAAATGTGAATGAATAAAATGTGAAGTCGGCGTAGAACAATCAACTGGCTAAACCCACTGGAGTTAAACTCGCGAATATAAACTTTTCTGCAGAAAACGCGCAAGGATTTTTTTCCACGCGCGAGAAATTGCAGTGCAAATAAATTCGGCCACGGATGAACCAGACTTCTTTACTTCAGTTGTAAATTATTCGACGTTCAACATTAACTCTAGCGGCAGTGCTTGAATTTCTTATTTTCAATTACTTGAATAATGGCTAAGAAACTGCGAAGAACGTACGTACTACGTTTAGTTCGATGTCGTCGTTAAGTGCCACACAGTCAAACGTTAATATCTCGTATAACAAAAGTCTTGAAAAAAGCTTTACTACATTCGTGCTAATTACTAACGCAACTTTTCTGTACACGATATCTGTTACAGAGATAGGCAATTTTATCAATTTTCTTCTCTGAGACTGATTTAATGAAAAATTTACAAACTAACTCCCGCGAAGTATTTGACTTCGGATTTTCGATTTTTTTAAACGAAGTTTACGAAACAACAATAATGAATAGTTATTTTTTCTTTCCTTTTTATATCTATTATATATGTAATAATTATATAATAACTATAACGAATGGAAATGATCGAGCATACAATGTTTGTTTATTAGTGATTTAATAATACGATTTAATAATATCAACTAGACCAATCAGATTTTTCTAACCAAATGTTGTAGAGACATTTCCATTTACATTGGTTATGATACACACATACACACATGACTTCAAAAGTATATTATTCTTCAAGTTGAGTCAATATTACTAAAAATAATGCCTTGAGTGAGAAATTCTTCCGAAATATGGTGTATAAAGAGAGGCGCCGGTAAAATATTGAAAAAACACGAAAGAAAACACGAAAGAAAACAAATGTTTATAGTAAGAATATATATATATATAGTAGATAGTAGTAGAGATTCAGCCATATAATGAAACGATAATATTTCATTTAATAAGATTCTTGCGGTTTCTTTCTTTCTTCACGGTATACAGTGTGAAAACAACGAAAGACATTGGAAAAAGCTTCCCTTTGAGAAATTAGTACGCAACGATATATATGTGTACACATATATATATATATCTTTGGAATCGCTGCGACTTGTGAAAAATTTATGTAAATTCGTTACAAAAAATATCTTACACGGCGTAGGTATAGAGAGAGCGAGTAGGGAGGGGGGGGGGGGAGGTTGCTCTTTTTACCTCCCTTTCTCTGCAGCATTCGCTTGTCCTCTTGGTCCTTTTTCTTGTTACCCGACAACTTTGCAGCTTATTGGCAGTCCAAGGAAAATTGGCCTCGAGTTATGCGCTGATAAAGGCTCGCCTGCAGCTTCAACATCCTTTGCAAGCGCGACGCGCGTCTCCCACCTCCTCCTACTCTCGGCTTTTATAATGAGAAAAACTTTTCTCCGACGAGTGTAATGCATTTCGGGAAGGGAACGGTGAAGGGAGCTAGAGAAAATCAGACAGAGAGGTGAGGGTAAGAATTGATTTATAGAATTGGTATAGGGATCGATTTTACCTCGGCGATTGCCGTTTAATCAAAAAAGACAGGATCAAAATATCTGACTATATATTTCAGAGATATTATTAATGTGGCCATTCCTTTAAATATATCTATCGATTCTATTCGTTATAATCTGTTTGCTTTGCTTACTTCTTGCCTCTTTGCCTCTTGCAAGCTTATGCAAATTAGCTGCTGCAGGAGAACATAACTTTCTTCTTGTCATATCGACGCAAACATTTCTTTCCTAGAAAAACTGCTTTTCTCTAACTCGATTATATAATACAAGAAAGGACTTTTTTGCCAAACAGATAGAACCAGCACCTTTTTGAAGTTTTTAATTTTTCGAGCTTATAATATACAGCATATATTGTATACATACATGTATATATATATATATAATACGCAAATAAGAAAGAATTGAAGAGAAAAAACGATCGATGTATTAAAATTTCAATGCATATGTATAAATAAAAAAAGGTTTATTTTCTTTTCTAAACAAATCCTCGCTACGATAAGAAACGGGAGCATAAACGAACTTATTTTTCGACAGCCATGCTCGCTACAAAAAATACTCGCATTATTTACAAAATCACGCTTCTCTAGCTTCTCGTGCTCGAGAGAGCGCGTGCGTGCTTGTACAAATGGTGCGATGTTAAAAAGGCCGACGAGGCGAATAAAAAAAATATTCCCCGACAGCGTAGCCAATTGCCCGTAAGTGAATTATCCAAACCAGTGGTTGCCCATGCAGTCACGCGTCCAAGGGGCTTGACAAACCCAACACCATTGAAAGCCACAGCCGGCTCTTGTACAAATCATATGCATGCAGCCACCTGCGAACGGACAGAAAACTCGACTCGTTGAGTTATTTCAAAGGCTAGTCAAAAAGGTTTTTTTAATACGTAACACACGCCGAGTGTTACGTACTAAACTACACTACACTCACCGTCTCGTTCAGTCGGAGTTCGACACTTGGGGCATGGTTTCGTTGATATTTTTATTGTCTTCTTACTAGCTTCATCCCATTTGGCCTGGACATATGGGGTAGAAACAACTTTTTACCAGCGATCGTTTTAAAATAAATCTATATACTTACATCCTTAGCTTTCAATGGATCTACGACGTAACTATCTCGACCTGAATTCGGATTAGACGTGGTGGGCTGATTTTCGCACTCGCCCATGTGGAAACCTTGCAAACATCTTCTGCAAAACACGTACTGACAACAGTGTCAAATTTATTACAATCATTCTATCATTCTATACTTACGAAATATTCTTGATATATGCCAATTTTTAAATAACTCTGATTGTTTATAAATATGTAAAAATGTTTTAAAAAACCCAGAGTTTAATAAACACAGTTAATTCACGTTCTAACGTCGAGGATAATTTCTAGATAGGTATCGAGTACGCCAAGAAATTGTTAGGCAACCTACAATCATTTTCTTTTCAAGTTTCATGTCTGAATTCATAATGATAAAACGTAAATTGATGAACTTTTAAGCGCCAACAATTGTTCTGACAATTTTTCTGACAATTTTTCTGACAATTTTTCTGACAATATTTCCATTCAGATTCGAATTTTGATCGTTCAATTATGGATTAAAAGTATGAAATAAAAAAATAAAAATTCGTTCAATTACTTCGCATCCTCCGACGCATTGAATTTTCCGACAGTCCTCTTCGCTTGCTCCATCCTCCATAGAAGGAGGTATGATTCCCATGCCACAGTCGGGTTGGGGGCAGAGTAATCCGCCCGTTTTTATAACGTACTCTTCCGTTCCGAATCGCTGGTATCTGTCGTACTGTAACGGGCCATCGAGCTTATGTCAGATCAATTTTGCCGATTCGATTATTCATTCGTATATGTGATGAAAAAAAAAGCAAACTCAAACCTGTGTCGGAGGTAGTAAGCGAAAATGATGGATTTCCCGAATGAAGGAGTTGGCGCAACCCGCTGGACAGGCCAATGTATAGTAGCCCGACTCTTCGTCGAACACAAATTGACGTTCCTGTAATCGAACTGTGCAATAATTGCGAAAACAGTCGAGACAAGCGACATGACCAGCTTCACAGGGAAATACCAGTACCGTATGCCTGCAAAATATTTCAATTTTAATAACTTTTTCAATTATAATTCTTCCCTTTTCTAATTAGTATAATATATATAGCAAAGTATTAATCGTAAACAAAATTTATATGTACATACTGGACATCGGTACATGCTAGACAGGGAATTTTGCCAAGATTTGGTTTAACCAAGTACAATGGAACGGCTTCATCTTTCTCTCCTAGACTTGCATGATTTGCACATTTGAAAAAGAACTGAGCATAGTGTATTTGAGAATCAATTTCACCATCAGGATTTACCACTGTTAAACAATCTTGATTTTCGCAGTGAACAGTAATCCTTTTGGGCAATAGAACATCTGGCCAAGACTGTGGATCCCTATCGACTGTCACTGCTCCACCACCGCAATCTTGACAACGAACTCTCAACTTACCAGCTTCCACTGACTTACAAGGATACGAGCAGTAAACGTAAAAATGAGCCTTTTTACTTTGTCCCTTCTGTTCTATCATAAATTCATTTTATTATTTACATACTACACAACAAGACATTCGCATCACAAGACTAAATTTTCTATTTACCGTTTTAGATTCCCTTTTATGATCTTCTTCAGTAGACTCTTCCAGAGACAAGTCTGTCAGAGTTTCGTTCAGTGGCTTACTTCCTGAACTATCATCTAAATCAGATTCAGAAATAGATTCTGCAATCGTATCTTTAGGAATATTTTTCCGATCTAATCTCTGTGGTGTACGAACTGCATGTAAAATGCTCTGTTGACCCAAGTCGCACTCCTACAAAAAATCTTTTGAATGATCAAAAATGTTTCTATTTCAACAAAATATTCAAAACTAAAAGAACAACCTCGATTATGGTTGAGTTGTGCAACTCCTTTCCAGCGAAAATGATCTTTATGTCGTCTGGCGATATGCCCATTTTCGGAGCAACAATTTCTTTGACATTTCGAATATCCCATTTTGGATCTAGATCTACAGCCAAAGTGTTGCCAGTATTTGTCTTTACGTATATACTCAAAGAATTCGAGATTTTACGTTTGCCAAACCAAATTATTTGTAACATACTGAGGAAGACATTTTTCACAAAAGTAAAGATGAAGCTCATTCCTAACCTCAAACATACTACGCGAACTACGCGACGTAGTCTACAAAACCTGACGAAACTGACTGTACGTAAACATTATGGCTATTATGTATATCCCAATAGATCCCGCTGTCTTGTCTCTACATATATACACGCGACTGACGACTGACGACCGACGACCGACGACTGACGACCGACGACTGACGACCGACGACTGACGACTATCGAGTTCACATTATGCGTTTTTGGTATTTCTGTCAGTCAATGACACTGGCGATGGCGATGTTACTATTTAAAAGTCATTATAATTACTAGGCAATTTAATAAAAAGCAGTATGTGCGCTCCACATTATTTTCTTGAGAGGAAATTTAGTGAAAGGAATTAAATAAAAGGTTACAAATTCCTCGAACAAAGTTTATCTTAGTCTCCAAATAAAAATACAGTTTTGCTTAAATAAATTTAAGTATGTGTACTTATTACGTACGATAAACGGTGGCGCATTTTTGTCTGCTCTTGCCGATCGGAGGGATGAACGATCGCTTATATCCATATCCATATCCATATTTTGACAATACAAAAAAGTTATTTTTCTTTCGATTCGATGAATGTATACACATAATAAATACAGGAGAAACGGTGTCTTTTCAATTATTGTTTAGGATAGTACTGTTATTATTTATTTACGTTTAGCGCGTATCCTTAAAAGATCCTTATCTAGTGAGAATTCAGCTAGAAATTGTGTTGTTTATGAAAAATAAGATTACACAGCGCGCTAGCCATTCATTCTCTCAGCATCAGCCCAAAGTGTGATGTGCCCTGGACGCTGCGAGTCCTCTCGATTTTCATTGTACTGCCGCAAAGTCTGCTGCTCATGTTACTCAAGCTGTAAAAACAACGAATCAATTATTCAATATCATTTATCTCGAATTAATCTCGAATTCAATTAAATATTATTATTAAAAATGAGAATGCAAACCTGCAAAACCTTGAGGTGGCTGTCCAGGCACTGAATATTGTGGCCTGAAGTTACCGAAGTTTGCGGCTCCAGCAAATGTGGCCGGTATTTGACCACCAGTAAAACCAGGGGGGAATTGTTGTGCCAATAATGCAGCCTGACCGGTTTGTGTGCTATTACCACCTGGAGCAGTTGCGGCCAGTCGACTGAGGATCGATCGTTCGGACATTTGTAGTCTTTGAGCTACAGGTGGTATACGAGCTAAAGTAGCCGGCAGTCGACTAACGTCAGACTTCATGTCAGAAAGAAGTTCCTCCAATTGATTAAGCACCTGAAAGGAAGGGAATAGTCGTTGAAGAATGCTCTTTTTCGTGAAAAATGCTAAATTGTAACATAGCAGAAGTAGTCTTTTGATTTTTTAGTCTAACCTTATGCAGTACTGCATTGGCAGGTTTATTTCCAGCTAAGCTCTCCTTGCTGAGATGCTGATGGGACTCGGCGAGGCACTCAACCTCTGCAAACCTTGCGTTTAGGCTCATGGCCGGATGATTAGGGTCCTGAGTAAGATTCAAGTAAGCAGCCCTACGTAGTTGTTCTTCGATAACCAGAGCTTGTTCGAGAAGTTTAAATCTCCTGGCCAGGAACTTGTTCTTGATTTCAAGGAAGTTACCTTTGCCTACATCCATCTTGAAGGGCTCGTTGATGATAGCGAATCTTATATCATTCTGGATGTCTTGCCAACGGCCGTAACCATGAGTAACGATACCAGCCAATAACCAGTAGTCGTGTCGCCTGTGCCAAATTTCGTATTCGCGACCGGGCACTGCTGCCTTTTCTTCATTCAGCCAAAGAGTGTGCAATTCGGTAAAGCCACCATCCGCAATATTAAACATGAACTTCCTCTTGGGCTTGACACCGTCTGCATCAGCACTATCCTTGCCGTCTTTTTCCTTTGCGTCTTTATCTTTCTCCTTGGATTCTTCTTTCTTTTCACTGTCTTTAACTTCATCCTCATCGTCTTTGACAATTACGACGTCCTCCTCTGTGTTTTCGGATTTGGTTTTCGTTTCTGCGTTTTCGGTCGCTGCTGCTGCTTTCTGTAAAAAGTTCAATGCATTAATATACTCGACGAAAACTCATTTTTTAATACGATTATACTTTCAGAAAAATGAATCTGTGACGTACCTCTTCAGACTTTTCATCCTTTTCTTCCGAGTTCTCCGATTCCTTGGTTTCAGCCTTCTCTGTCTCCTTGGCATCGACTGCAGGCTTGTCGGCCTCAGCAGAAGATTCTTTTTCCTCCTTTTTCACTTCTTCCTTCTCCTTTCCATCTTCTTCGGTGTTTTCGGAAGGTTTATCTTCTTCCTTGGCTTCTTCTTTCACCGTCACACCATCGGTCGACTCCTTTTCCTTGCCATCTTCGCTATTACCTTCCTTATCTTTCGGTTCTTCTTTAGTCGCGGTAGCGGCCGCAGATCCGTCAACTGCTGGTGCAGGTATTGCCGCAGGACTTGGACTTGGCGCGTTCGAAGTGGCGGGTGTCGTCGCGTTGGTACTGCTCGCTGAACCGGTAGCCGCAACATCGGCCGTTGCTGCAGCTGCCGCGCCAGCTGTTGCTGGAGTCGTCGCTGTGGCAGCGGCACCACCTTCAGCCGTTTTAACTGGCTCAACAGGTTTGCGGATCATCTCAGGCATCGAATAGTAGCCATTAATGTGTTCGAACTCTTGTACTTTTTTACGTATCAACGACATAACACCGATACGCGTGAGTACATGTTGACGACTCAAGCCTTCGCGGGGTACACCATCGGCAAATGTCTCGGCATTATCCGCACCAGGTTCGCACAAATGTCGCATAAACAACGAAACATAGGCTTTGAAATTCTTTTCCGATTTTCCTGCAATTTACAAAATGACGTTTGTTAGTAAACATTGTAATTAAAATTGTTTTTTCTCAAATAACAATCAAGGACTTTTAAAAATAGGCCTAATCACAGAGGCAAATTTTGAATATGTTAAATTCTAAAGGTTCATTCAGAATTCTAGACTCCAAGCGAGCTGAAATCACGTTCCCGGCAATTGTTAGGCAAATACAGTGCGCGTCCTCACACGGCTAGCAAATTGCGCACGTGCGGCTATAGCGCACATTCGCTTGCCATTCGTTAACTCTGTGAAAGGCTAATGAAAATCGTGCATCATCGCCTCCTCTTCCCCGCCTCAGTATATATCACTTGGTACGATAGCAACAGAATCGTGGAAACAAAGCGCTATAGTTATTCGAACGCATACCTCGTAAATCACGGACAAGCCACTGCGAGTTGAAGGCATCCTGGGGTGGCATACCATATCGCATGATCGCATTGAGGAATGCCTTACGCTGGCGCGCGTTGAACCCGAGCACCTCAATGTTACCGTTGACTCTAGCAAGTAGAGGTGGAAGAGGTCGATCCTTCTCATCGCGTCGCTCAAGTCGACGTCGACTACGTCGAGATAGCAAGTCACCTTCGCCCTTTTCGTCAAAGTCATCGTCTTCTTTGTCATCGTCGCTCGGCGCGCTAAAGTCACTGTTGTAGTCGGACATATTATCCTGCCAAGGTTGATCGTCGCGCGTTCCTTGATCACCGGTCACGCCGCCGTCGTTGTAATTAACCTGTCAATTAATTAGGAAAAAATATTCTACGTTAGAGAAATAACGTTCAGCTATCTTTTGTTTAATGCACAAAGAATGTGATTAGGAATGAGAAGATAATTAATTGAGAGTTCCATTGATTGGAGTAAATATATAAATATTTAAAAGGGTACTTTACAATACATTTTACTCCGAGCAATTGACTTCCAATCAGGTCAAGAAGCGTTTCGACAAAATCTATAACTTAATTTCATGTCAATATTTATATATGTAATAATGTATAAAATTAATTTTAAAAAATTAAATAATTTAAATTAATAGATTATTTGAATAAAAATTAATTCATTAACGATTCAATGTTAGTTCTACGTTCAGTCAATTTTTATTCAAACAATAAAAATAAACAACTATAGTATATAGGAAATTGATGATTATACCATTGCCGACGATACAGTAATATTCAATATGTTGTGTCTGAAATTTTTATTGAAATAAAATAAAATTCGTTGATTTAGAACATTAAAACAAATAAATAAATAAGTGTTTGTATCTAGTGTACAATGTATATATTACCGCCTGCGATAAAATCACCAATTTTAAAATAAACAAAACGGTAACTGTGTGTGTAACGCACATATCGGCATACCTGCTTCCTGACACGCTTGCCTTTGCCCAACGTCCTCGCGATATCTTCCTGTTGCTGTTCATAGTGATGTCGCAATAATTTGATCCAGTAGGCGGGGTCAGTGTTTTCAGCTTCTTGTTTGATGATCTCCGTATCCGCTTCCTCTTCGGCTTCGCCTTCTTTGGTCACGTACGATGCGACCTTGAACGAACTAAGATACTCGTTCGCCCAATTCTCCTTCTGTTCAATACCTTCTTTGCTACGATCGAGCAATTCAGCAACAGCCTTGTCATCATAATGAATGGCTTCGTCTTCCTTACCCTCCTCTTCCTTGAACAACTCCTCGGTACCGAATCGAAGAATATCATCGAGTTCTTGCTTGCTGAAGTTAGCCCCCTTTCCACCCATACCAGGTCTTACGACTAAATGGGTAAGCATCATCTTACGCTTGGCTACTTGTGTAACACGCTCCTCAACGGAGTTACGAGTGACAAAGCGGTAGATCATGACCTTGTTGGCCTGACCTATACGATGGGCACGACTGAAAGCCTGAATGTCATTGTGTGGATTCCAGTCAGAGTCATAGATTATCACAGTGTCGGCCGTTGCCAAGTTAATACCTGTAAATTTAAAGATAAACTATAACTCAAATTCAATGTATTAAATGACATTTCTTGAATATTTAACATTCTGTACCTAATCCACCAGCTCTGGTTGATAGCAGAAATACAAATTGTTGAGCCCCCGGTGCGTTAAATCTATCGATAGCTTCCTGTCTTTGCGTTCCTGTAATATTACCATCGATTCTCTCATACTTATATCCTTCCCCTTCAAGATAATCTTCTAACAGATCCAACATTTTTGTCATCTGTGAGAATATAAGAACTCTGTGACCGTCATCTCTAAGTTTCTTCAACATCTTACTTAGCAGAACGAGTTTGCCAGCAGCTTTGATAAGAGCCGAAGTCTCGTAATTGCCATTGGGCCCGGTTGGAGCTTCTTGCGACGCCGCAGGGAACAGGTACGGATGATTGCAACATTTCTTTAAATCCATCATGATGTTAAGTAACGAGACTTGCTGACCACCACCCTTTGGATTTAAAGCCTCAAAGTTTCGCGTCAAAATATACTTGTAGTACTTCTTTTGCATAGGCGATAACTCTACACGCACAATAAATTCGGATTTGCTAGGCATATTCTGTAAATCAAAAGAAATGTTAGTCACCAAAAAAAAATAGGTACTTCTAATTTAAGAAAGAAATCCTACCTTCAACACATCAGCCTTCAAACGCCGCAGCATGTGAGGTCCTAACATCTCATGCAATTTTTTCACCTGATCCTCTTTCGAGATATCGGCAAATTCGTTCTGGAAGGCCGACAAATCATTAAACTTGTCGCGACACAAGAAATTCAAAAGATGGAATAACTCCTCCAAGTTGTTTTGTAACGGCGTACCGGTTAAAAGCAGTTTATATGCAATGTTATATGAAGCCAAAAGCCTAAAGAACTTAGACTGATTGGACTTTAGGCGATGAGCTTCGTCGACAACGAGAACAGCCCAATCGATCGAACCTAGACAAGCAGAATCAATCGATATCAACTCGTAACTCGTCAGCAGGACATTGAATTTAATCTGTGAAGAGCGAATTTTCGATGCTCGACCACCACGTACTGCACCCTCTTCGAACGATAATTCGTTTTCTCGGATTACCATACGACTGTCCTTGTCACCTGCGAATCGAACAATATTTAATTTATTAATATTTAATATTTAATATTTGTTGAGGATGCACTAAATTAAGAATAAAAAACAAAATATACTCACCAACATAAGTAACACAATAAAAATCTGGAGCCCAAGTTTCAAATTCTCGTTCCCAATTAATAATGGTCGAAAGTGGTACTGATACCAAAAACGGACCCTTGCAATGTCCCTCTTTGTAAAGCGAATATAAAAATGTAATCGTCTGTATCGTTTTTCCCAAACCCATCTCATCGGCGAGAATTGTATCAATTCCCTGTCCCCAAGAATATCGCAACCAGTTCAAACCCTACAAAAACATATCCGTATTATATATATATATATCATAAATAGTAAAACTAAAAAAATTAAAATATAATAAAATAAAATATATATATTACCTCTAATTGATAGTGATGCAATTGCATGCCAGTACAATCCAGGTACTCTGGTTGCCTCTCGTATTTCTTCTTGAGATCCGTAGTTGGCTTCTCAGGCGGCGGAGTGTATCTCCTTGGTGTTCTTTCCTCGTCATCAATAATTTCCTTCGTCTTGGATTTTTTACCTTTACCCTTCTTGCCCTTTCTAGATGGAGGACCATCAGCACAATTAGCAGCCCTCAGATCTAGATAATACTCGATAGCCGTCTTGAGGCCTGGAATGTCTGCGTTTTCATCTTCCCAGGTGGCCTGATCATAACCAAGCTCTCGCCACTTGACCAGGTACAGGGCACGTCCATCCCGCTGTAGCCGATGATTAATGACGCGATGTACAACCAACCAATCAGGCCTAACACCAAAGCGGTAGAAACGCTCCTCTAAATTGTACTCGTCACGCGTGGCAAGGTTCTCCTTGTCCACGTCCCTCAATCGCTTTACACGTCCATCACTTTCATCAAGGGGTTCTTCAAGCTTGGGGGGCTCATCCATATCGTACTTACGCGAATAGTTTCTGTACATCAGCGGGTGGAAGACATCAAGTTGCAACTCGGTCACCCAATCGCAGTACCAGTAAGACCTGTCAACCCACTTAACAAAGAACTCGCGAATTTTACGCGGTTTTCCAGAAGTAGACGCTTTGCTCGTCGAAGGCTCCTCGGATGGGGGATCGATTACTTCTTTCCAACGCCAGGTCAAGATTTTGGCGACTTTACCAAAGAGAGGTGGGCAAGAGCATCGAGGACACTTCCAATCGCCATCGGGAATTTCGGACAATGGTGGATTCAAGCAATGTGTGTGGTAAGCGCTTGTGCAACTGTCACAGCAAAGCAACTCGCCACCATCCTTACATACTCTACAGAACTCCATATGTTCATCGTCATCTTCCGCTGCACCTGATGTTATAGAGACAGTTTAGATCGTGTCTTAGCGAATGACCATTATTCAAATTTTAGTAGGACGAAAGAAAATAATGAAACCTTCGTTTTCACAGTGTGGACAACTCCATTTTCCTTCGGGTGTCTCCTCCAATTCAGGTTCCAAACAAACAAGATGATAAGCTCGAGGACAGGTATCACATAAAATAATCTCTCCTCCTTGCTGACACACTTCACAATAGTCTTGGTGGTCAGTCTATGATAATGAAAATCGATTATTAATATTAAACGATCTTAGCTACCGCATAATTTATGAATGGCAAAGTTTCGTAAAAATACAATATTTACCTCTCCATCTGGGAATTTCGACGTAGTCTTCGTCTTTTTTTTCTTCTTCGTTTTGTTACCGATTTTGGTCTTCGCCTTCCTACGCACTGGTGGATCCGCAGGTGCCTCAGCGTTCGTTTCTTCTGTTTTAGTATTGTTTTCAACTGGCGGCACGTCTTCGGCGTCGGCAAGCATCTGCTCAAACTCCATATCCGAGTCCCTATCAGACCCAGGTCCGCTTCCTTCAACTTCTTCGTCCTATAAACAACGTTGAATAACGTTAATTGACTAACGTCTTGAATGTCAAATGCAAAATAACTATCTTATCTGAAATAGCTCGTCAACGGAACTAGTTATGAACTTACCGAACTGCCTCGCTTGCGCTTTCCTAATTTAATCTTAAGAGTCGGAACTTTAGAAGTTTTCTTGCCTTTCTTACTCGTCCTTGAACTACGCGATTTTTTCTTACGATCACTATCTTCGTCATCGTCATCGTCATCGTCTTCTTGTGCCACGGCACTTCTATTTGATCTGGAATTCCTATTGTCTTCGTCGATAGACTGACTCGACATGTCTATCTCAGGCTGTGTATGCGGATTCATTTCTGAAAAGTCTCTCCACTTAGCCGCAACTAACATCATCAATTTGGACATTGGTACCTGTAATTCATAAAAAAATTCATACTTAGTTCTGCGATCAACGTGTAACAGTGTTTAAGTAAAGCATGCAATATAAATTTACAAGAAAAATCGCACCTTGGGATTTTCCTTTGCAAGGAGTGGCCTAACATGCTGCTGAAACAGCTTGTAGGTAGTGAGGTTCTGAAAATCGGCATCTGTGTATTCGATGGCGACGTCCGTTAGACCAAAGGTACTGCAGACCTCCTCTATTGTGGGCATTCCAGTGGCGGGTTCTTGTTGACCCTGGGTTGCCGGTGCAGGCGTCGAATGACTCGACGACTTACGTGACGAGGACTTACGACTTTTGCGGTTACCCGCGTAGTCGCTATCCTCACCTCCGAGGTCGGCGTTTTCTCCACCAGCACCACCGCCACCACCTCCGCCTCCGAAATCGCTTTCCTGTAATAAAGAAAATAAAAATGATTAACGGATTCGTCGGAATATCCTTATCTATCGTTATCACTCCAATCAAAGATTACAGTTTTTGATAGCTAATCTACAAAGTGCAATCATTTGTTTTTATACTTACATCTCCAGAATCGGACTTTTTCTTTTTCTTTTTCTTCTTGCCCTTTTTGTCCTCGCTACGGGCTTTCCGCTTTTTTCCCTTCTTCTTCTTGCGCTCCTCGGGCTCGTAATCATCGTCCTCCTCCTTTGTCGTCAACAGTAGAAATTTTCATCAGAAACGGTTTTTTTACATTTCTAGTCAATTCAGCGCAGTACTGCAATTGTCTCTTATTGCTTACTATTAATACTTACTAGTCTCTGTGCATCCTCAGCGTCGGACGAACCTTCGACAGCTTGACCGGCACTGGACACCTGATTGCCAGATTCCTCCACTTCATCTTCTCCTGAAAACGAAACAATTTATCACGTGTTAATATATATTTATCGATTTGCGTTATTCTTTTCGTCATTTTAATTTTTCCTCGAACAAACACGCGCGCGCGCGCACACACACACACACACACACAAAGAAAGTCGTAGATTAAAAAGAAGGGTTTGTTATTATTATTATACTCTTCTACAAACTATTATTATAATTATTATCGAGAAACGATTGAAACAATAACAAGCTAAAAATAACATCGAGGACAACTGTGAAAATGGAGAAATAACGAGTGCTATAGAGGTCAGTTACATTTACGACGATTTTGCAATTTGTTGAGAATTAACATCGGCAAAAATTTGTTATTTCGAAGCCAACGGTTATTTCCTCTTGGCAGCTGATCATAAATACAGAGATAAGTTACTTTGTGCGTGAGAATTCTCAAAGATATGAGCGATTTTGTAAAAAGTTATGCAAACTACAATTTATATATTATAATTTATATATACACACACGCGCGCGCGAGCGAATAGTAATTTTAAAAAATTTTCTTTCCTATATATAAAGCAACGTAATTATATAGGATTCAAGAATATAGAAGGTAAAAAAAGTACATGAAAGTTATGGATTTCCAATATTTCATACTTGAATAATGTAACCGAGCGTTCGAAGCTAAAAATTTCACAGTGTCTGGTGCGTTGTAACTTTAAACCAAGTAAAAAAAGCGCCAATTTAAATCTACATTTTTCTCGACATTAAACAAAACAAACTATTCTGCCTAGTTGTCTCAATCTATATCTAATACAAGCTGTAAAATTATGATGTAAAATTAAGAACTATAAAATCGAAAACTAGAATATCAAGTTAAAATATAAGCTGTCGATAATTATCTGCAATGAAAGAACAACCGAATCCTCTGGAACAATTTCGTTCTCTGCAGCGAAAATTTTCCCATCCATCCCATACCACCCACCCGACCACCCAAGCCGCCTCTCATACGCTAAGCAAATGAGGGAATATCGATCTCGACTCTCCAAGAGCTAGACGGCACACTAGGCGAAAGAGAATTCCAACCCTTCCAGTGATTTCGAAAAAAATCAACTCCAAACGAAATCGAAAAAAATGCACATATATATATATACAGTATGTGAAAGTGGCGATACAAGCGACGTTGTCATCGCATAAGCAATTTTCCTACAGCATAAATATATATATCCAGTGTCATATATATATATATACGTGTACTGGCGGTGCTAGAAAGGAAAGAAGGAAAAACCGTTATAATGTACATACATCCGCGCGCGAGCGGCGTTTCGGCGTCTGTCTTTTTCCCGAGGGGAGAGCGAGCGAGAGAAAAGTGGGGGAAACGCCACTGCTGCTGCTGCTGCTGCTGCTGCCGCCGCTGCTGCTGCTGTTGCTGTTGCCAGTGTACATTATGTATAATGGCAGATGAGGCGTCGCCAAAATAATGCAGGACTGTGACGTGGTTTTTTTATTTATTATTATTATTGTTTATATGTATTGCTGTGGATGGAAAGGGGTCGATAGTTTGAATTTTCGAATTAATTAATAACATAAGGAATCGAGAAAGATTGGAAATTTAAAAGAAGAGTTGGGAAATAATTATCAATATAAGGTGAAATGTAACAACGGACGCTTACAGTCTATTTACCGTTGAAACAAGTTTACGACGAAATGAAACATTCTTTAAATGTCAGTAGTCGTGCAGCTTCTGCTGTTCGATTAAAGTTAATTATTGCACAGAGTAATTGTATCTACAATTATTGCGAAAAATGTCCGAACGCAAAAATCTTGACTTTTGAATTAAAGTAAATATTGGAAATAAATTTGTATACACACGTTTGGGTGTTAATGAGCTGTTAATGATTAATCGACGAGTTCTATGTATACATGCTATTTGCTATAGATCATACCTATATGCCTTACCATAAATCGCAATCACGTGCAATATACGAAATAGATAAAAGACAGCCAATCACGCGACAGAAAGAAAATTTCGATTCCATCGAATCTTTCTCTCGATGGTAAACGACGCGGTATACAACGTAGGCGTATAAATCTCCCTTTCTATACGCAAAGTTATTAATAGAGCAAAAATAACTTGAACTTTGTATTCTTATTCTAAATGCAAACTTTCCGATTTCGCATCTCGTTAGAACAGCGCCGACCAAAATTCTTTACAAATGTGGAACATAGAATGACGTTCTATACCGAGTTCGGTATATAGTTTATATATGCATATATTTGTATAAATATACTTTTATCTATTAAGATGCACATACATTCCAAAGGAGGTAGTTATCATCAGATGTAGATTCTGCACTACTCGAAAAACCAGTTTTTACTTTTTATCTTCAACTACGATTCTCTTTGATTAGTCGAGAGAAAAATCAGTCATTACCCAACTACACTCGAAAGCAACGATATTCTCAACCATGTTCCTTTACAGTATATATATATATAGTTATATAAATTCTAGAGATACACAGTTCCTTTCATTTTCCCGATAATCAATGTATTCGTAATTGATAGATGAATTATCTTTTTCAGACCGTTTCTTTCAAAAGTAAATGATACACGACAAGAATGATAGCGGAAACTAAACGAGCAAATAAAACTTTGGGAGTCGCTGCTCCCGGTTTTGTTTTAGCAGAGCCGCGAGCGTCTGAGTATGTGTATTGTACGTGTTACATGTACATCCATCTATGCTGATGCATACACGATGCATACACTTGTCGAACTTATATTTAAATATATATCTATAAATATTGTCTCGTAGAGCTACTGGATGCAGGAAACGACGACGATGTAGACGACGTAGACGAAGATGACAAAAAAGTCAACAAGGAGAAGGGAGTCGAAGCGTTACATATCTGCGCGAGTGCAAAATGAATTTCTCTTACTCTCGCTAGCGTTAGACTATCTTGTATACAACAATACAGCGCTCTATGTATATATGTATATATCTACGTATACATGCATACACGTACACAAGGTATATCGGACGATCGGCGACTCGGCGTTCGTTCCGCGCTTCTCGGTTCGGGGCACCGAAAAGACCGAGAACAGCTACACGTGTGTGCGTAACGTAAGTGCGCGCGCGCGCCAGTAGCGCGCTTCTGGCAGCCATTTTCTTCGAAAGGGCCGCACCGCTCCTCTCTCTCTCTCTCTCTCTCTCTCTCTCTCGATCTGTATAGAATATGTATACATAAATATGTATATGAAGCACATAGTAAAAATCGTTAATAAGCACGTATTTTTTTATCAGGAATGCCTCCAAAGGTGGAAATATATATATACCGGCAGCGGATGCGGCGTTTTGGAGAACGGATGGAAAATGCTGCCATAGCGACACTGTTGCTCTTCTTTGATACGTTAGAGAGACAACAGAGAAGCCACGCGCGAGAACGTCATCGAGAAAGGGATCGCGCGTACTTTGCTCCGCGAATCGCTGCCGCAAAGACAAAGAAAGCATACTTATATCGCGCGTCGCTCGAGCGTTCACTCTCGACAAGTGCCAAGGTGAAGCGGCGAACCGGAGAATGTATATGTAAGTTCGAGAGAGAGAGAGAGAGAGAGAGACAGACAGACAGATAGAAAGAGGGGGAGGGAATATTCGCGATTAAATGACCCGTCAAAGACGATGCTTTGAGGAATCGAAATAATAAAATATTTTGGAAAGCGCGGGTTCAAGTACAAACATAGAGATATAAGTCTTCGAGAGGTTAGGAGAACGACTAGTATGTGTGTGTGCGCGCGCGCGCCCAGACCTAACATTTTGAGGTTAAACTCGGCGTGCCCCGAGGACGCCGCGGCCGCGGCGGCTGTCGCTTCCCCGAAGACGCTTGAAAGAGAGAAAAAAAGCGCGCGCAGTACTAAGACCAGTAAGTAGATTTACACCAAGAAACAAAACAAATAAACTTCGCAAGATTATGTTTAAATCTTGTACGAACTTACCTGCAAAGCTCTCGTCGACTTCCTCGTCAGAAGCCATTCTGAGCCTCTAATTAACTCCTTGGAAGGACCCAACACGTCGGCGGACGTTGTCTTTTTTCTTTGGAGCAAGTCGTCGTCGTCACACGCGCCCGCGCGCGAGCTCTCTCTCTCTCTCTCTCTCTCTCTTTCTTTCTCTCTTTCTCGCTCACACAAACAACACTCTCACACACACTGGTTACACTTAGCAGCCGGCGGCTGCGGAGCTCCTCCTCGGCGCGATTCTGATGCTGCTATTGCTGCTGACGGCGGCATTAACGCCACGAACCAATACTATATAATATTGTACAGAGTTGCTGCAGCAAGCGCTTGTACTATAGTCACTCACTCTCTCTCTCTCTCTCTCTCTCTCTCTCTTCGAGCGATTCCTTTCCCTTTTTCTCGCTCGTGCTGCTGCGCGCCCGTCACCGTCGCCGAGCGAGAGAGAACTCTCGCGGAACAGCACACAGTTTGTCGAATGCATACGCTACTGCTCTCTCACACGTCGTCTCTCTCTTTCTCTCTCTATACCTCCCTCTACCGGCGGAAGAGCTTCTTCTCTCTTCTTTCCCCCCAACCCCCGACCAATCGCTCTTTCTCGCTCTTTCGCGCATGTAACCATAACCTAATAGCTTCTGTCTCTCTCTTTCTCTCCCGCTCTACGCTAGCTATTATACTTCCAGTGTGTACTGTACAGCGAGCAGCGTCTCCCTCTACCTAGCGTTTTTCGCGTGAACAGAGAGAGAGAGAGACAGATAAACTTCGTTTTTCTCTCTTTTTCTTTATTATACGCAGGTATACGAGGTATGTCGAGGCGTCCTTTGCCTATATAGCTCCCTTTTGCAATTCGCGCGATCCCTATGGGTTATATATAGCTTCAACGTCGCTGACGCCACCCCCGCCTGCTTATTCCGCTTCTACTTCTGCTTTTCTTACCATCTGTGTGTGTGTGTGTGTGTGTGTGTGTATATATATATATAGACAGATGTACCTATATGTACATTTCTACATCTTTCTGTATCTCTCTTTCTCCACTCTGATATGTATCGGATATAGATTCTCTCTTTCTATAACACGCCCTTTACTTCCAGTACACATTATATACATACACATTATATACATGTATAGAGTAGGTTGTATAAAACGTACAGGTGTATTATACGGAATAATCATTTGGATGAAAGTTTCTGGCCTATGGCACATAGAGTTCACTTGGTACCGGTGTATGTCTCTTTGCCGGTTTCTCCGTAGGTTTACATATACCTATGTGTATAAGGTATACAGACAGCGGTAGCACGCGTCGCGTTGCAAGTATAGACTTCGCGATTCAGGTGGTTAATCCTTTCGAAATTTATATTTACCCAGGCTCCGCGAGCGTAGGGAATGCGAAGGATACTCGCGCGGTCTTGCGAAACAACTCTTCTATGTATATATGTATATATGGTATGTGTGCGTTATGCACAAGCATATATATAAGTATATACCGTACGTCGGTACGTATACCTACTATACGCATACTATACATACTATACTATATAGGTGCATACATACTTTTATGAAGCTGAAATTACTGCCGAGACTTTGACTACTTAGTAGTTGATTTTTTATGGATATTTCAAATTGTACAATTATATTCCATTGGCACATGACGTTGTTCTACGTATACGTGTATCACATAGAGTTTTACGTAGAATATTCGGAGAAGGGGATTTTGAAACGTTCGATTTAGTTTTTAAGCCGATACAAGTTGTTAAAGCTAAAGTTGAAAGAAAAGCGGTACATACAGCTGAGACAGCTGGAAATTTTACTTGAGTTAGCTTCGAGGAATCTAGTACACAATAGACTGTGCTCTCTATTCAACAAGGAGTCTGAGGTTTTCTTAGACACTCGATGTAACGCGCAGGTACGGGACTTTGGAGTTAAAATTATATTCGTCCGCTGTGTAGAGACTAATTCATTTATTTAGATATTATATACTTCTACCCATCATTTATATGTTTTTACTTTCAACTTTTGCATATAATGTATGAATACGTGTAAATTCAATTTCGTCGATCATTAATTGTTTATAATTAATAATTAAATCGTAATAAAATTTATATAGGCATTTTATTAGCATTTCTGACAGATTCACTCTTTCGAATGACTTTCGCGTTCTCTATTCAGCAATAACTTCAATAATGGAATGTATCATATGGAAGATATTTTCTTTCGTACACGATAATGTGATTATGCAACATTTATAGCTGACCAATTGATATAAAATAACGAAGACTAGCGGCGCAGTACACTTTACTAACGTCAGACTTTTTTAGGAGATGAAATGATTTTTTCATAACGTAATTAATAAAAACAATATCATTAAATCATTATTATTCTAAACAAATGCATGCTGCAAAGGACTCGGCGACGACGACGACGACGACGACGACGACGACGAGTGAGACCATCAATTTTATAAAATAATAATCTTTGCTTATAATACATATTTTGTAGGTATATATATTACTTACGTAGGCTTTTTGTAATGAAGTCTGTACGAAAGAAATTCGACATTAAAAAATGCCAAATGAAACTTAAGTACAGTTCGAAGAATCATCGAGAAAATCATTTCGAATCATCATCAATCATCACTTCAATTTCCACAAATGATAACATGAATAATGCCTTTGCGCCAAAGAGACGATTACCTATTGAAGCTCATAATATCATCGACCCACAAAACACAACTAGTGCACAACTCGATTCAAGTGTTATTCGACGCATATGTAATCGATGAAACGACACCACTGTGTCATTTTCATTTTCGTCTCTACCTTCATCTCTCTTATCTTACTCAGCATCCCTCTAGAAAAAAAGCAGCGACTCGAAATAAGAAAAGAGAGTGAGTGAGAGAGAGAGAGAGAGAGAGAGAGAGAGAGAGAGAGAGAGAGAGAGAGAGAAATTTCTCCTCCGTCGCGACGACAATGAAAATCAATACGCAAAGGGCACTCGCGCTCATTTGCAAGCGAAAATCTCTTCTCGACCCTCACTATATGACACCCCCTTTTGAATATTTGCATATGCATACTATTTCCACATCGCTTTTTATCCTACATCTTTCTATTTTCTTAACATTCTATATTTCTACGATTAAACAATTTTTGATTAATATATACAATATATAGTAGAAATATCGGCGTAAGTATTCGACAGTTATATGATATACAGCGTTTGAAGCTGTTGCAGTTGAGGGAGGGAATTTCCGAGGATGCGTACAATACATAGTATGCAGAGGTTTCGGAAGGAGTAGAGGAAAAGTTGGAGAAGGTAGGACTATGTACATAAATATAGCTATAGTTCTACCGAACGAGAGAGAGAGAGAGAAAGAGAATCAAGCCGAGATAATGAAAGTGAGGGATGAAATATATATATACATATATGTGTGTGTGTGTGTGCGTGCTTATACTAGTACAATTGCGTAGGTAGCATCAGAGTAAAAAGTACAATTTTTCGGATACGTAAATTTAGCTTTTGTATATACCCAATTGTACGTGTTACTCTCAAGTATAATTGTTTGTCTCTTGATATCTAAAGTTTTCAGTGCCAAACGTTATCGGCTTTTTTTTGCCTGTCAGTTTATATAGAAGTTGGAAAAGTACTTATAACTGTGAATCGTCGCGATTAGAAAGTAGATTTTAGACAACCCCTAAATTTCTTCTAGAGCTTCGTTCCTTTTTTTTCTCCAACAAATTTGGTGAGAAATATTTTATTAATTTCGAATAACTGACTGTGTTCATATAATGTATATTTTCATATATTCATAATATACACAACGTGATGTATATAAATATACATATATAGAACGTTACGTTATTTTGCAGTATATTTACAGTTCGTGTTCGTACCATTAGACTAGTATACAACGAAAATAGTCGTCAATCGATAGTCAATAATCGATCAAGCTTGCATAGAAAATTGCGCATTATAGATTAGGAAAAAAGACGCTTGAATTTACTTAATGCATATTTATGCTATAACTGCAAAACTGCTATCGAATCCTATACAACACACACACACACACACACACATATATATATATAATCTGTCGTTACGTAAAACGGCTGTCACAATAGCCAAAGATAAAATACCATAGATTCTCTGCCAAAGTAAAATATAACTTTAGTGAGAATAAGTATTTTGCTACTTTTTAATCAGACTGTACCCAGTTCGCGTAGCCAAGCATAATACCAGCGAATGAGATACACGTATACAAGAAAAAGGAGAGGCGAAGCTACGCCACCATCTGTCTCTCTTTTTAACCCCCACCGCTTTACTCTCGCTCTCTCTCTCTCTCTCTCTCTCTCTCTACCCCTCCGACTTTTCATTTTTTCGATTCGCTGTTGAGAACCGGGCCGCGAATCGCCATTGACCGACTGGCTTCGCCAATTAGAGGCTACATACGTCGCGCTTTTCCGGACGAAGGCGCGTACGTTTGATTTTGTAAGTGGGTTAATAATAATCATATTATTATTATCTTTTACTTCATTTTCGGAGACAAACCGAGAAAATCAATATTTACGTTGTAAACAATAGTATTTATGATGAAGATATCAGGTATCAGATTCTGTTGTAGGAATTAAAGAAAATTTATTTTATATTCATATTTTTTTTATTATTAATGACGATTCATTTAGTAAATAAAGTATATTGCCTTTGAAAAATGAAAAGCAGATTAACAAAGCCTATACATGTAAATAATAAAACTTTGAATTGCAGAAAACGACATTGATTATTAATAATACGTAATTTGATTTCCAATGGATACATTAGTATCATAACAGCTAAAAAGTACTAAACACATACAAAATCAATTCCGCAAAAAGTGTGTATACGTAATAAAAAATAAATCAGTCTATGACTAAAATCTATAGTAGGAATGTTCTCTTTGAAAATTAAAATTCATTGTAGAGCGAAAACATTTGAACAAATTTCGTAAACGGATACGATTAAATATTGTTCGTTGATACAATAAGACCTTTTACTTAAACAACACGTATAATTTTTTGTTCTTCTTCTTATTAGTTTATATTCTCAGTCATCGGAGCAATGTGACCGTTTGTTATTTTGTGCTCCTCATTTTTATGGTTCTATATAATTTACAATTACGATATTAATAGTTGTCTGTTATTGGATAAAGGGGGGGGGGAGGCTCAGATTCGCCTTTCCTCTCAGACTGTCTCAATATGTATAGTAAAGACGAAAACTTTAAATTTTCATCCGTTCTTCTTTTTTTAGAATTTAAAGAAGATGACTATCAAATACATGGCTCTGCGCAAGTTAGCGCTTTCTTGACGTAAATTTTATTATATTTTTTTAATTTATTTAATCTGTTCGACGTTTTGACATATACTCATACTAAAACACTACACTTTTTACTACTTTCTTTAAAAGAAAATTTTCACGGTAGTTTCTGGCACAGTTTTTTTTTAAACTTACGTCAAGACATAGCACGATTTATATATATGTGAATATGATCACGTAAAATATCGCATTAATTAAAATAGCAGTTTTTTTCTTAAATTTGAAGATTACCTACGTTACACAGACATCTAGTAGTGAAGAAAGATCATCGATGGTTAGGTATTTAGAAAATTCAGCGTGTTGACGTATATATATATAAATAAATAAATAAATATGTATATATATAGACACTGCTCAACGATAACAAATTAACCATCGGGCGAAACTTCTCTACGTCCTACTCAACCGTAATCAACACTTAGTGTGCTCAATCCCTTCTTTTTAATAGCTTCAGCAACAGCCCGATCCAGAAAGTCCTGTTGATGATCACTGTCGTACGTGCCATCCAGCCACTCTCCTATTTCAAAAAATGTAAATTAATAATTTTGTAAACAAGTACCATTACTAAATACCAAAATAAAACATTACCTTTTACAGTGCTAGTAGCTGCTTCCGAATTGGTTAGCAAAAGAGTATCCGTTGATGTAGTTGCTACAGGCGCTTGTGTGTTTTCAGAGTTTTGAGGAACATTAGAAACTCTCTCGTTTAGGAGAGTGGGTGATTGTGTTAAATCCAAAGAAGGGCCTATACCATAATTACGAATAGCCATTGTTATAGCTGTATCTTCCATTTGATTACCCCGAAAGAGACGATACCAGGGATCTTCGAAGGGCTGATAAGATGTTGGAGGTGACATTATATAGTTTTCTAGTACCCGATTAATAGTATTATCTACAAAGCCTTTGGCAACTTGACAAGCCTGCCAGCCTCGTAATTTTTCCCTGGCACGTCTATCTTCTTCTTCATCGATCACTTCTACTGGATCGACTGGTTTTTCCTGAAACAAAAATTTATTTACTAATAGTGTAACAAAAAGAAAAAAATATTTTTTAATGTTGCTTGCACTCTTATATCTTACTCTTAAATTAAAACTAATAGCTACTCGAATGCATACGCACTGTATAAAGACCCATTGTTTACATCTCTTGAAAAAAGATAGGTTAATTTGTACCATAAGCAATTAGTCCAATAATTAGTGCAAAATGTATTTCGATGGCTGCAAATCACTTTCCTTATAATCAACATCAATTATCCATGATTTCATTAGACTTATATAGAAAAGAAGCGATGTTTTATGTCAAATTCTCCATTTAAAGCTCACTCATTTACATAAATAAGCCAATTATTTTTCTATATTAAAGCTTGAATAAAAAGGTCAAAATCAATGAATGACCAAGGAAAATCTCTCCTGAAGTTAATCTATCCTCCGAAAGTTCGAAATCATTGCCAAAAAAAGGAGAAAAGTGAAGGAAAAGATCTAAAAGACCGATGAAAATGATGTTATAGCTGCAGAAGAAACGTCGCACTTACAAGCTCCTGATGGTTAGCCTCAGCAACGGATGCACCCTGGAGCCGTTGCCTCTTTGCAGGTCCAGGTTTTTCCTGCTCGTCCGTGTCGCTTTCCTCGACATCCGTCGCCATCCCGTCAATCGTTATTTCTTTTCTCTGCAGCTTTACAACGAGATCGTCTTCTGCAGTACCCCTTCAGTCTACCACCTTTCTTTTCACGAGCGACCCATTCTCTTAACACCGATAAAATGGCAAAAAAATGAATAAATTCGATAAATTAATACTTCAGGATGCTCCTGCTTCTGAAAATTGAGGGATCGAACGTCCCAGAAGAGAATCAATCCAGTACATGTCCTCGAGAGCGCACTACGCGGATGGAGACTCGATTGACAGATATTCAAGATGGCGAAAGGCTCTATACTGCGCTGCTTCGTCGCAGAAGAGAATCGCAAGTTCTCCTACACGTTTAGGCGTCGAGACGCAATTGTCGGAAAATTGACCGACTCGTCGCATTATTAGCAAAACTTCCTCGATATGTCGAGGTTTTCGACGATAGAACGAAGTTTTCTCGCGACTCGTCGCGACAAGGGGCAGATGCCCCTTGCACGTGCCCGCTTGCTCTTCGGTCTTCGGTCTTCGGTCTTCGGTCTTCGGCTAATCAGCGCATCAGCAGGTGTGCGCGCAGTGCACGTGGCTGGCCGTTTCTTCTTTTGCATGTTACAATTTGACCGCGCGCGCTTTTATGCACTTTGCAGTTCCAAAATGCTCAAGGAGCTATTTCATGGACACTACAGGATATTATATATTATAAATGAGCACGCGCGAATTTTCAAATTCTGATTTCCACGCATTCTCTTACTCTCTTGTGCTACACAGCTTTCCTAGTCCTGGCAAATTATTCATTTTAGTGTTAATTTATGACAATATCATTCAAATTTTAATATTCTCTCAAATTCGAAATTTACTGCACAATTACATGAAATATATAATCTAATGATATTATATAAATGCAATGGTAAAGTAGATAAAATTAAAAATTCCCGCGACAACAAATATATTATATATATAGGTATAGGGTATAGTCGTATAGTCGTATAGTGCGGAATACCAATATTATAGGATGAAATCGCGTGTTCCTCAGTATATGAAGATCATCCGAACGATCAGCTGATCGAAATTCAATGTTACCGAATTATAACTTATATAAATATATATATATATACACTAAAGACTGATCGTTTTTAATGCTATTGTTGGGACAGAACATAGTTTATATTAAAATATATTAATATTACGATTTATTATTTATTACAGCATTGAAAGTCAACAGTAAGCATTTGTAATTCACTATCAATATTAATTCGTTTTCGAAGCATCATTAACCACGTGATTTATTTTCAGTTATACGCTGAAGTTTTTTCACGTACTATTTCTATAGTAAATGCATACAGTAAGAGATACGAAATAATATATGTTAAAAAATGAGCGAACTCGAACGCAACAGAATTGACAATGCGTTTCACGTTCTTTCTCAAGAATCTAAAGGTACAATATAATATAATATGCATATGTCTAATATATCAATAATTATCCTAATAATTAAGGATTTCATTGATTGTATTGTACAAAACTTTATCTGATTTGTATTTATCGACAGAACTTTATTTACCAACTGAAATCGCTGAATTAGATGCGGCAATATCTCCGTTAGATTTTTACCGAAATTACGTATCAAAGAATGTGCCAGTACTCATCAAAGGTGGAGTTAAACACTGGAAAGCTCTGGACAAATGGAGCATATCGTACTTCAAAGAGAAACTAGCAAACAGATTAGTGACAGTAGCAGTAACTCCCAATGGTTACGCCGACGCTATTGCTAAAGAAAAAACTCCGAATGGAACATCCGATAAAGAATTTTTTGTTCTGCCGGAGGAAAGGCACATGACCATGGGGAACTTTTTAGACAAATTGGAAAATCCACAAGATGGCAGTATTTTTTACATACAAAGACAAGATTCGAATTTTGAGGATTTTCCCGAAATTTGGAGAGACATTGACAGTGACGTATCGTGGGCGACAGCCGCTTTTAATACAAAACCGGATGCTGTGAATTTTTGGATGGGAGATGAAAGAGCCGTCACTTCGAGTAAGATTTTTTCTAACATTATTCGAAATTCAATCACATTTGTTTAATTCTATGTTTAATCGTATGTTTACGTTCTTTCGATAAGTGCATAAAGATCCGTATGAAAATATATACTGTGTGATTTCTGGAGAAAAAGAATTTATTATACATCCACCAACTGATTTGCCATGGATTCCATACAAAAAATATCCATCTGCCATGTACAAAGAAGTTCAACCAGGACAGTGGATTACTGAATCTGTACATTCTTCTACTGATTCCACAGAAGAGGATGCTACTCGAAAATCGATACATCAATCTGCTAATGAAGATAATAATGATTTAATATCTTGGATTGCTATTGATCCATTAAATCCGGATTATGATAAGTAAATAGTCTATGTTTTTATACATAATTATAATTGTTCTAAGATTACATTATCTAAAAAAATTTTATCATATAACATTTCTCAGGTATCCAAGGTATAAAAACGCAGTTAGAATAAGTGTTAAAGTAAGTAAAGGTGATATTCTTTATTTACCTTCACTATGGTTTCATCATGTGCAACAATCACATGCTTGCATTGCTGTAAATTATTGGTACGACATGGAGTACGATATAAAATATGCTTATTACAAGTCTCTGGAAACATTATGTAAATAATACAAATAAGGCAATTCTGCCTTTAAAAATTATTTTCTATACGTGTACTCATAAAATCGAAAAAATGTATATTCTTACAAGTTATGTAAAACTTGAATAAAAAGAAACATGATTATTTCATAAAAAATTTTTTCCTAATTCTGACGAAACCAATATTTCATTTAGTATAGCTTTTCTATACTTCTAAGAGTATATAAATCTGAAACAAATACACATCATCTATTGGTTTAAATATTCTACAAACGCATGATGCTAATAGATAGAATTATTTATAAATAGATCTTCACAATTTGTAGGGTCGTAATTTCTTTTCACATAGCTTACATTTTATTTTAATATTTATATATCTTTTATCTTTTTAAAAAGTTGGTTCATTTTTATTGAAATTAAAAAGAAGTCAATTAAAAAATCTTAATGCATCGAGTTTCGTTTTTGTCTTTTCCGACTAAGGTTCGACTAGTATTACCAGCCACTATGTAAAAAAACAAATGAGTTAATCAGCTTCATCGTCATCTTGATCATCCATCAATCTCCCGGTAGAACGACGATAAGGGCGCTTTGGTTGTTGAGTCTCGTAGGTTTTTCTATTTTCCAAGTAACGTCGATAGTTACTCTCTCGTTTCCTTCTCTGCTCTTCAGCTTGTTGCCGTAATTTTTCAGGATTCATATGAGTTGTTACCATGTGCCGAGTCAATGAACTTGAAAATTTGTACGTGATACCGCAAACATTGCACGACAAAATTTCTTCATTTGCTCCTTGCTGAAATACGTAATAATTGTTGTGTTAAATATTTCACAAAATTAATTCTAAAAGAAATGAATTTTTTTGTATAACTAAAAATAATTACTTGTTGATGAACCATCATATGTCGTTGCAAATTATTTAATCGGTTAAATTCACGTCCACAGACTTCACAATCGAATTTTCTGTCAGGATCGTGGTTTTTCTTGTGAATATTTAAGTCATTAACATTTGTGAAGCACTTTTGACAAATATCACAGACATGAGACCTTTTTTCACCGGCCAAATGTGATTGTTCATGCTTCTGAAGACTAATTTTATCTGAGAATCTACGTCCGCAATAAATACACGGTAACGGCTGTGAATCTGGATTATGCATTGCCAAATGTTTTCTTAAAGTATTAGCTGTGGGAAAAGATTTATGACATTCTAGACATTGGAATGGTCGAGCTTCTGTGTGAGTCTTTCGATGACGAGCCAAAGAATTCTGGTCAGTAAATCTATAATACATACAATTTTTATAATTGCAATTTCAGAACTTTTATCTTTAGTTAAAAAGTTTCTATTACGGAATATATATATATATATATATATATATATATAATTATTTATTTGAATGGCAAACCTTTTAGGACATAAATCACAAGGAAAGTTCCGTGTTGTAATGTCTTCTTCTCTAGCATGCTTGAGTCTATTGTGCTTGAGGAGCTGTAGCGAAGTCTTAAATGTTTTATTGCATAGGTTACATTTTGACTCAGCTGCTGTTGGTATGATTACTTGAGTTCGCTTTTGTCCATTCTCATCTTCCGAAATTATTAATGATATTGTTACTGTGCTATCATCATCTTCTTGGGATTGATCATTCATACGTTGTTTTTTGGAATTAGTGTAAGGTTTTATATCTAAATCAGGAAGCACGTAATTATCCTCTACTGGCTCTTCTTCCATACGAGTTGGTCCTTCTTGACTGTCTTGTTCATCGCTACTATTTTCTACTATAGCATAACTACCATCAGGTGTAAGGTAAACTGGCTGCAGTTGCCCGTGTTCATTTTTGAAATAAAGTTGTCCATCTTCATCTTCGTGTAAAAAGATTTGATCTTGTTCTGCCTAAAATACGAATTAAATATGTTATTGTTTGAAAAATGACAAGAACTTAAGCAATTAGAAACATTTGTTTTACCTGCTCTGGCTGCTCTTCTGCGTTATCATTGGCTGCCTCCCATTCCTGATTTTCAGTTTCCATTTGTTCTTGGTTTACATATTGATATTGCTGGTCACCTTCTACAGCCTGAACATAAGTACCATCTTCATTCACAGCATAATAAATGGTTCCATCATCTGGTAAATTGTCATCTCTATACCTTTGTACCTAAGATATTTTATTCAGAAATTTGATTATGTAATATAGTAGAAATTTTTCGTTACATTTAATCAACAATCGATTACATACCTCAACAAATTCTAGATCCGATGCCCTACTATCTTGCGAAACCTGTTTCACTTGTTTTTTCGGTTCTAGTACAGTATAAATAAGATTGTTTTCCGGATTTTGAACAATTTTATGTTGTTGACTATCTACACTATTTTCTTGATTCAAACTGTGTTCATAACTATCTTGTGTTTGCGAGTTTTGTGTTCCCTCATCTGTATGAATAATTTCGCCATCACCATTACTGTACGATGCGTATGCATTGTAATCTTGACTATTTGATGCTGATTCTTGTGCTAAATGTTCGATGGAATTTTCTCCTTCCTCTTGCTCGTACTCCTCATCTTC
Organism: Apocrypta bakeri; assembly: GCA_018906985.1. Lineage (NCBI taxonomy): Eukaryota > Metazoa > Arthropoda > Insecta > Hymenoptera > Pteromalidae > Apocrypta > Apocrypta bakeri. The sequence goes on from JACCIA010000004.1 coordinate 258,861, forward strand.
CCAGTCAGCAGAGGCATCGTAATGTACATGAACATTAGATTTTTCTTGGCTGCCACTAGACTGTTGGTGCGCAATATTAGATGTACTCTACAAAATGATTACTTTAGTTTATAAAGTATAATTTAACGATAAACAGAATGAAAGAATAACAATTACCTTTTGATTATTGTTAACATAATTTTCTTTATCAACATATGTACCATTACTAGTTTGTACAACAGGAGCTTCTTGAATATCTTCCTCTTCTTCAAGTTGTTCTACTTCTTCAAGTTCTTCCACTTGTTCTACCTCTTCATTTCCTTCAACTTCTTCTTCAACTTCTTCTTCAACTTCTTCAATTTCTTCAATTATTTCTACTATCTCTTCAAATTCTTCACCTTCTTCGCATCCTTCTTCAGACTCCAAAATAATTTCCTCCCCTTCGTCAGTCTGTTCAGAAATCTCATGTACATTCGTATCAAGTTCCATTTTTTAAGGATCTTACGCTTATTGCTTTATTTCCAAAGTCAATGAAATTTCATGTTTCGAGAGCAAGACCAGGTCCTGTAGAATGAATGAAATTCCAAAATAAAGTATACAAACTATCAACGCTCCACGTTAAAGAGCTCAGATTTAGAATATTAAGAAAGTGTATATTTTTGTTAAAGTTCATACTTATAGTCCGTGCATTACATTATTGTCTACATTATAAATACAATGTAGATAGGTAAAAAGCATAATTACATAAAAGTAGCGCACAGCACAGAATGCAAGCAGAAAAATGAGACGTTTAACGAAAAGCCAATAAATATGAAGAGATTGACAGAAAAGAAGCCGGTTCAAGTGAGAAAAACGCGTAAAAAAGAGAATGCAAAGAAATCGCACTAGGATTTTAGCTGGTGGTTTATATAGGCGTGCCAAGCGGCTCGTAAAAACGGGAGACTGCGACGTTAACCTCTACTCTTAGCTCGAAAAGCAGCCAGTGGCGTCTCGTAATCTCAATTCAAGCCTATAATGAAAATTTGACGAAAACATGAAGGAACGATCCAATACTCGTAAATAGAGTTTTTTAATTTTCGCACTTTTCGAATAATGTTGTGTAGCTCGTGAAAACCAGTCGGTATGCTAATATCTCGTTGGCGCGGACTTATCAACGGACAGCAAAATGGCCACGGCGGAAACGAAGCAAAGGACTGGTATACGAGCTCGTATATCGTATACTAGTATACGCAAGTATACTGGTACTCACGCAGGCGTCAACACCGCTTGCCGCTCGTCGCTCGTCGCTCGCCGCTCGCCGCTCGCCGCTCGTCGTTCGCCGTTCGCCGTTCGCCGCACGCCAAGACGCCGTCGGACGAGTGCAATCGATGCCGGGCGAGAGAATAGCGACGATATTTCCTTCGGTCTTTATTATAGTATTGTACATATATATCATATGCACATGTATGGAAATTATTTTCGTCAAACGATTTACCTCTTTGCTACTGACGACAGGTATAGTTTTAAAAAAAGATCGATTCTATGGAGATAAATTGAAAGTACGAGCGTGTGGAAAATCTAAGAGAGTTTATTTATTTTCTGCTCGGTCGATACAGCGTTAAACCGGAGAGCTATTTTTCTCTCCGTCACCATAGCGTACTGTGCTGCCGCCCGCTGGACATCTGGACTACTTGCACCGACCAAGCGACGCCAGAGTCTCGCGTCATTCAGGGATTTTTAGTAAAAGCGAATCAAATACCTCCTTTGGACAGCTTATTATTTTATTGGTCGAAGGGATTCTTATAAAATATATTACGTATTATATTTCCTGAGCTTTCGCGTATTTTAACACGCGATATAACGATATAATCTGCAGATTGCCATGTATATAATCATGTATATATAGTATACATTATTTATATTTATATTTTTTCTTTTTTTTTCATTGTTGCAACTTTTTTATTTGAATATTTTCGTTGTTAGTAGTAGTTAGTACATAGAACAATGAAAGAATTCCTATATTATATAGAGAAGATAACTTGAAAGATTTTTACATTTTTATTAATTAATTATTATTATTAAAAGTCACAGGTCGTAGCTGGTCGTTGAGTCGTTGAGTCGTTGAGTCGTTGAGTCGTTGGGTCGTTGAGTCGTTGAGCCAGGTAGAGGAGCATTGTCCAATGCAACATTGCACCCTCTCAACCAATCGGACAGATTTGTTTTGCCTATATGTACATAATAGATATAGAAAAGCTACAAAAGGCAGTCTACTTCGAGACATGCGATATAATCGCAATGACGATTCATGCACATCTCCTATCTCACATTGTAATCATTGCATATTATCCAAGTCCATTCCCTTTGGTTAGCAATAGCAAGTCTTTTAGAAGATCAGCAAAATATATAAATTTGATGAATTGTCAGTCCCAAGAGAGCCAGAAGTATACACCCACTTGGAACGTTTGAGAGAAGCAGAAAACGAAGCAACGATATTGGACGATCGACAGTTCTACCTCTGGTTCTACTCGATTTGTTCTGCAAACTTATTATCATTGCTAAACGCAGTATGTATCTATGCGATTATTAAATAGTGACTCTGTGGCTTAAAATCTCTTGCGAGAAGTGCGATACCGGCCCTCCTTCTACATATATAGAGATAGAAAGAGTTCTACTTCTTCTGTCAGTCAAATTTGCGTCTTCTGCAGTGGTGGCAACAACCAACTGTCAACCTGTCAATTCGGCTACATATGCAAGTCTAGGCGCTTTCGATAACAGCAACTTCTTCGATCGTACCAGACTTTTCTTTGACGTTGGGCGTTTCGCGTACTCCGCAAAAAATTATAAGTAAAAGGTATTACGCTAACTGTACTCGTTTACTCGTTTACTCGAGTAGTCAACGAGTCAACGAGTCAACGAGTCAACGAGTCAACGAGTCAACGTCGCCCTTCGTCGTTTTGCTCTTTCCGTGTTTGAGCACTAAAAATTTCGAGTAACTCCTTTTTTTCAGCTGAAAATTAAAAGCGCGAGGAAAAAAACAAGTTTACGATGTAAAAAACGAAAAAATTCCACTCGCAGCCTAATCGTGCACAATTTTAACCTCATCGTGCGGATGTCTGGTAGAAGTTCTCGACAATAACAGCCCAAGTAAAAGAATGTGCAAGAGCCATGGAGCAGCCAGAGACACGGTGTTGCGTTAAGGAATTGGACCTTACGTTACAGCCTCGCATTGCGCCGAGATATAAAACTTGGCTGCCTCTTGCTACGCAACAGGTAATACACAACGACTTCTTTTGTTTTTTCCCATCATTTAAACTTTAAATTAGGGCTTGAGAAGATTCCTTGGTTACGTTTCACTTTATTATTCTACACCATCTGTCATTTTAGACGTGCACGGATTCCTTTGTTATCATTTGCATTGTCTTTAATAAGCTTTTGCATTCCATTTTTATTTCAGCTTCGTCTCAGAAGTTTGATTCAAGTAATTGGATACCGTTTAAAAACCAATGAAAAACAAGAAAATACTTGGTTTTATTACACACTGCATAGGACGAGTATGTCATCTCCTTTATATACAAGTGAATCAATAGACAATAGTAGTCCAAGATGGGCAAGTCTGGAAGTGCCTACTTTACACAGTACCGGACATTCAAATGCTAGTGGTAAGTTTGCCAATAATAGATTACATGTTGCTAAATAAATATATTCGAGAAATGAAAATCCTTTCAGAAATTATTCTAAGATTATGGAAACGAACTATAAAGGCGGATCCATCCTCGGATCTTACCATTTTCACATGGGGAATATCGTTTACTGGACTAGCTTATATCGGACCAAAACTACCAAACAACTTGAAAACAATTCTTTGTGATAATTCATTAATTTTTCATCTTCATGGTGGATTTTTTGCACCACCTTTCTGTCTTATAACGGATACAGATTCTAAAAGATTTCTTGCAATGGGTATTAATTCCTCCAAAGTAAGAGATAGCTATACAGTTAATAAACTCAGTAGTTTAAGAAGTAAGATGCAAGCTTTAAAACAACAAACGGATTCTGTACAAAATTTGAGAGAGAAAATAGCATCAGGTGAGAGTTTAACGGTTCCAAAATATCCGCAATCATCTTTAAACAGATTATTACAGCCTAGGAAAATGAATAGAGAGAAAAAAGCTGAAATTCTTAGGATACGAAAAGATTTGGAAGTTGCTAGGTTTAGAACAAAATTATTAGAGCAAGAAAGAGTAAGGAAAATGGGAGAAATACGAATATTGAATCAATGCCGTACTGATTTAATGGAAGAAAATCAGGATCATGGTATATTATTAAAATTTTGTAACAATTGCACTATTGACTTTTACTTTAAATGTTAATATTAATAAAGTTTTGTTTTAGGTTCCAATTTAATGAATAGATACAGGGAGTTAAATAAAGATATAGAAAGATTGCATGAATGGAGACAGAACCACATAGACTTCAGAGAAACTTATATTCAAACAACTGCACGACTCGCTCATCGTCGGCAGCAACTTATTTCCCAACTAAATCTTATTTATCCGATTTCTCAAGTAAATATTGTTAGTAACAAACTTGTATTTTATATTAAATATTAAAACTATATTTTCTTTTCTTTTAATAGGAACAAGATAACAAGTTTGTAATAAATGATGTGCATTTACCAGATAGTGAGAAGCTTGATACTACAAACGATACTGAAGTTGCAGTTGCACTTGGATTTGTGGCTCATACAACACAAATGATTGCTAACTTTTTAAATGTACCAACCAGATATCCAATAGTACATTGTGGATCTCGTAGTAAAATAGTTGACCATATACGTGAAAATCTTCCGGATTTAGATCGCCAGTACGAACTATCAATTTATAATTTTTTTTGCAATATTATTATTTGCTATTATAACTAATAACAAAAGCAACAATTAATCTTCCAGATTTCCTTTGTTTACTCGGAGCAAAGATAAATTGCATTTCAATTATGCAGTTTATCTGTTGAATAAAAATATAGCACAATTGCGATGGCACTATGGCATTGGAACGAGTGATTTGCGTGCTACATTACCAAATCTTTCAGGATTAATTAATGTTAAACCAAGTAATAGGTAAATATAACTTGTTAACATTGTTAATTGTTGTCTAATTTATTATTTTTATTAATAACATTAATTCTTAACTGCAGCTTGGACAATTCAAAAAGAACCTTTTCAGGTTCCTCTTTGGATGTAGATTTAGGTAATAATAGAAGCAATATGCCTCTTACTCCGCCAATTCATAAAGTTCTATTTGAAAAATGTCATAGAACTACAAGATCAATGAGTCACTTCAAAGACAGTAAGACTTTACTTGGTTCTTCGCTAGATCAAGGATTGAATCAACCTGTGATGCAAACACATTTTTTGAACAGTCAATCAAAAAGGATATGCAAGTCTGAAGAAAGCGCCATTGATAATACAGCCTTTTCTTTGCCTAGGAATGTTTCTAGTTTAAGTAGTGATGAAACTTTAAATAATACTATTTTTGATAGGGCAAGCGATGCGATGAATAGAGTTCAAAGCAATTGCAATAATGATCAAGCAAATATCGTTACATTAGTAGAAAGCGATATTGAAATAATGGTGCCAATGTCAGTATCAAAGCCAAAGGTTAGTTCTGATAATATTGGAAATCCTGCCACTAGACAAAGGAGTTCAAATTCAGTCAGTAGCTGTGAAATGGCTCTAAGCAGCAGCTTAATAGATGGTGAAGATAGCTCAAATGGGAATTCTTCAATAAAAACTGATGATAATTTCGATGGAGTTTTCGTTAGTCAAGAAAACTGTAAAACTGCTAACAGTACTAGAGATTCTCCTGTTAATCAATGTTCTGACAATATGCAATGTACAGAAAAGTCGAAATCAGAAAGTGCAGACGATATTTGTGTTCATGAGGCAATTTTTGAAAATTCGGCAGATTCAAGTCATTCCTTGGAAAAAATAGTAGATTGTGATGGTAAAAATGTAAATTTAAAGGCAAATTTCGAGGATAGACAAGAAGAGAATTTAATGTTACCAAACGACCGTTCAAGTAAATGCAATGAAGAAACAAGGTATTATTTATCCATGTTTTTTTTTCTATTTCTTTAGTGTTTGTATTAATTTTTCGCATATCATATATCTTAATTTTATTTTTTCATTCGCATCATTTTTTTGTTATAAATTTTATTTTTTATTTCTCGTCATTCCAGTCTGACAGCAGAATCTTTTCAGGCAAGATCAAATGCAAACCCAAAAAATTCTTGAAAATCTGAGTACAAGTAGATCTGCAGATATTGCCAAAGAAAATTTGGATAAACCAGTCTGTGATTTATTGGTTATAATATATTATATATTTAAATACAAATATGAGATAATATCTTTTTAAATTAAATATGATATTCTCATATTTTCCAGTTGGAAACCGAATTAACTACAAATGTATGTGAAGTACAAAATAAAATGAAAACTGATCAGTTCCCTTCATCAACAGAATACATGGATTCTATAAGACGAAGTTCCGAAAGTGTTTATGCACGAACTGAAGCCTTAGCGAATAAGACTACCAGCTTTAAAGTGATGAGGCCGCGCCTGTAAAAATGTATCTAATGAAATATAAAATACTTTTAAAGTATTAAAATTTTCTTAATAATTTCACCTGTAATATAATTGCTGTAAAAATGAGAAATTCTAATTTATGCATCATTCAATTATTTAAATACAAATATTTATTTATTATTTATTAATAAAAATCAATTTGAATGTACATACGTATCACATAAAAAAAAAGTAATTGTAACAGACTGAAGACTCTCTTAAGTATTCTTAAGTAAATTACTAGATCTGCATAAACTGAGTGTCACAGCTTTATTTCTATTAAATTATTATAATAAAAGTTAATAATAAATGTCATTATTCTTAATTGTAAATAATATTTTAAATAAGTTTTTATTAATTTGGATTTCTAATAATTTCATTGTATCTTCGTACTAGTCAATCAATTTATTACTTAAGAGCTTGATTTTAAATTAACCAAATTAAATTTAATCTTGTTAAATTATTTTTTTAACGTTATTACATAAAATCACTAAGTAAATTAATGATATACAATTGACACTTATGAATACATAAGTTTAAAAAATAAGTTTAAAGTAGGTTAGAATGAATATTAATTTTAAAATAAAATTAAATGGCATTATCTATGGAAATATATTGAGCATTTGACTTTCCAACAGGTATTTTTGGCATAAAATACATTTGTTTCTGACGTATGCAAATTTTAAATAACAGTTTGTTGATTGCATATGCCCAAATGGAAACAAATGTATTGTTTATTTTAAAAGTTTCAATTATAATAAATTTTGCTTAAGAATGTATCCTAATTGAAATTCTTCAAATGTTCTTCCTCATACTTATGAATAACTTATAATGAAAAATTATGTTGAATCTTCGAGACCTGTAAATTTAGCACTTATTTCCCAAAGACGATGTGCTATTTCTGGCACTAATTTTTTCTTTGAATTGTAAATTTTACAATCACGATATATATTACCACTTGTATTAGCTATCGAAGATTCTGTGGCACAATGTAAAATGCTTTGTGCACCCTATAAATTAATAATATATGAATAACTGAAGGCACTAGTTTAGCATATTAGAAGATAATTATATATTTGTACCTGATTGGCTGTCCTTAAAAATAATAATGCTACTGGAGAGAAAAGAATATAGTGAAACCAACTTCTTTTCACGTGTCTAAAAAGACCAGTGTAAGCAAATCCAGGACAAACCATATATACACAAATGCCATTATTTTCATTTCTTCTTGCTAGTTCATTTGCAAAATAAGCATTTGCTAATTTGGAATTACAATAACCAGGATTCATGCGACCTTTCACTGGCAGACCTTTTTCACCATTCAAATTTGAAAAGTCAATCACACCAGCTTCTAATAATTTTGATGTCACAACCACGATTCTAAAATAAGATCAGCACATGATTTTACTGTAAATATTAATATTTATCGATTGATTAGTAACATCAAATACCTGCTAGGTGCACAGTGCTTTAATCTATCCAGTAATAAATTGGTCAATAAAAAGTGTCCCAAATGATTGACTCCAAAATGTATTTCAAAGCCTTCTTTAGTAACATCTTTGCCTTTGTCTTGCAATGGCACGTAGACACCTGCATTATTAATGAGTACATGTATTTCTGGAAAGTTTCTCAACACTTCTGCAGCAAAGTGCCTTATTGACGTTAGCGAGGCAAGGTCTAACTCCATAGGAACCTAATTTGAAATAATATAAAAATTATGCATCATATTTCATTAGATTACATTACATAGATATTAATTATCATATTTACCAATGCAGCTCCAGAAGCACAGCTCCGAATTTCTTGAATAGTATTTTTAGCTGCTTGTAAGTTTCGACAAGCTAAAATAACAGTAGCTTTCCTTTTTGCAAGTTCCTTAACAACTTCCTTACCTATACCAGAATTCGCCCCAGTGATGATGAATACTCGACCTTCTAAATTACTTTTACTTCTACATCTTCCCCACGTATATTCTCTACACTTTCTTAAAAGTCCAGCGATGATAAATACAGGCACAATAATGTAACACAGAGTTGAAACCATATTTCTATCTCTGCAAGCTTGTCGATTGAACTGACAAAATTTTTGTTACGAGCAACCTAATATCACTAACAAATTTATGTCATGAACATGTGCATACAATAACTCAATGTTTGTACATTTATTACATAAGGGACAAAACTGCAAGTCGGACACTTGCATCAGTTCCTTTTCTTAATAAAACGAATTTTCGTTATGTACTTTTTATTTTTTCTCTGTCAAACGAACTGAGGAATAAATATTTTTGAAATCCGAACGCAAAAAAAACCGCAGCGGTTTTTTTTGCGTAGCATTCAGTGAGCGCGTCTTGCACTTTTTGATCTACATGCGCATGTATTCGCTCTCTAAAAGACAGATCACGAACTGATCAACTGATGAACTGCACTTTTTTGTATGATCAGTTTACCGCGTAGAAAGTGGCGCTATCGCTATCGCATGTCTGGTCAGTCAGGTGTCACTCTGGTGTCACCACTGTCACAAGTCACACCCGTCACCATAGCAACGAAGATAGATACGCATAGAAGCGGAAAGCCCTATCTTGAAGTGAGGCGGCCAGACCTCAGTACGCACCCCGACCAGGGGAGTCGCTACGATCTGATTCTTTGACGCGATGGTACAAGTAGCAAGCGCTCGATAAACTATACCTATATACCTGTTCAGATGATAATCATTATCTAAATCACGAGCATTGAAAATTTTTCAATTTTGTAGTTGAGGGTTCAAATCCCACCAAATTTTTCATTTATTTTTTCGTTTTTTAAACAACAGTTACTAATTAATTTTTACTAATTTTTAATAGGTAGTTTATCGAGCGCTTGCTACTTGTACCATCGCGTCAAAGAATCAGATCGTAGCGACTCCCCTGGTCGGGGTGCGTACTGAGGTCTGGCCGCCTCACTTCAAGATAGGGCTTTCCGCTTCTATGCGTATCTATCTTCGTTGGCTATACAATATATACAATATGCGCATATTTATTCTTTGCGAACTACACGACTCGCAATATTTTTGCAAGTTTAGTCTCAATAGTTAATGTAAAGTCAGGGAAATGAAATTATCCTCATACGATATATCGTGCGTGTTTTCGACTATATGTGAATATCACATTCTTTTCTTCATTAACATGCGTTGATAGAATGAAATCTGTTGCCACTGGCTAGTAATCAGAGCAGAGATGCTAGCATTGCTTGGTATTGCCTGTTCTCTGATAAGAATAAGACGTTTTGACATGTAGATTGTCTGTTAGAACCGAGCTAGTAGATCGAACTAAAGCACTATGCACTACCAGCAGGTGGCAGGCTGGCAGCAAGCACCAGTCTGTGTGCTGGTGTGCACTTGTGCACGATCTGCAAGCAAAAGGGTTTAGCCTTTAGCCATATACAACAACAATCTATTCGTCTCTTTATCGAGCAATTTTATTTTATTAAAAAATGAATAATTTTTTTACAAAATTCGGAGTTTTCAGTAAATACAGTGAGTGTTTCATTTTAAACGGATTAGAATTTTGATGAAGGTTAGACAAGCGAATATCTACCATTTACTCTAGGTGATAACGAGAACGACTATATAATTAATAATTGACTATTAATTATACATGTAATTGTGGAAAAAAATAGAATATTGTATACTTTTAATAGCATTTCTGGCGCTATCGAGACAGCGCAACTTCTTTATTCTTTAACATTTATTTTTTTAGTCATTATGTGCATATTTATAAAATGAAAATTAATCAGTGAATATTTATTGATAAAAATTATAAATTTAGCTTTCAGAAAAACACAGAACGTTCTCAGGAATTCTCTATCAGCAACAATGGGGCCTAAAAATTACCAAACTCTGGCTGTTTCAGAGCCTTCCGAATTTATTTTTCAAGTAAAGCTCAATAGACCAGAGAAATTGAATGCGCTGAGTCATACAATGTGGCTGTAAGTGTCTAACAAATAAACATACAATAATAATAATTTATCCTTCTACTATTATTATTTACATATTTATTTTCTAGAGAAATTGGAGAATGTTTTAATGAATTATCTGAAAAAGCAGAATGTAGAGCTATAATTTTGTGTGGAGCTGGAAAGATATTTACAGCAGGTAAATTTAGTATTATTATCTTTACATTCAGTAAGATATCTTAATATTTCATTTGAATTCTGTAAATTTTCATTCAGGAATAGATTTTATTGATGCTATGAAACTGTATCAAGATTTTGATGAATCAATGGATGTTGCACGAAAAGCTAAAATAATAGGAAAAACAATTAAGCAATATCAAGATTCACTGAGTGCTATAGACAAGGTATATTTGTTATTGGTGTAATAATGTAATTAATATTATTAATAAGCAATACTGGTTTAAAAAAATTCTGTTACTTAATCACAGTGTACCAAACCAGTTATTGCGGCTGTACATGGAGCATGCATTGGTGCAGGTGTGGATATTTTATGTTCTACGGATATTCGATACTGTTCATCGGATGCATGGTTTCAAATCAAAGAAGTTGATATAGGTTTAGCCGCTGATGTTGGAACATTACAAAGATTACCAAAAATCATTGGGTCCCAAAGTTTGGTCAAGGAACTTGCTTACACAGCTAGAAAGATGTTATCACCTGAAGCACTTGAAAGTGGTTTTGTCAGCCAAGTTTTAAGTGATAACAAAAGGTTTATTTTTAATTACATATATAAAATATTTATTAAAAATAAAACAATTAATATAAGCAAATGCAATTTTTTGTTTTAAGTTTGATGGATAAAGCATTGAACACTGCAAAAGAAATTGCATCCAAAAGTCCAGTAGCTGTACAAACAACAAAACTCAGTTTAAATTATTCTAGAGACCATCCAGTTGACGATAGTCTAAACCATATTGTATGTGTATATTTTAATTTTCTTCGATTATTCCACCTACAAAAAAAATGTTTAATTATTGTTATTATTATTATTCAATATTGTTTTCAGGCAATGAAAAATCAAATGATGTTGCAAAGTGAGGACTTTATGAACGCAGTAACTGGAGCTGTGACTAAGAGTGGCCCACCAGTTTTTTCTAAATTGTAATGTAAAAAAATGAGGGAATCAATTTTTTAATACAATTCAAATAAGTTTTTATGAAATAATGAATTTAAATTATATTTTGTATAAAAAAAGTTATTTGTATAAAGTACTTTGTAATTTTTAATAAAATTTATATTTGTTGTCTATAATTTTTCTTTAATACTGTCATTTTTTCTTTTTCCGTCTATATGAATTTTTTGAATTAATTGTTTCCTTTATATTTTCTACTTCTTTATTTGCATCTATTTCATAAATATTATCTCCCTGAACCTACGTTCATATAAAAATATTTTATATTATTTGAATTAATCTATTAATATATTATTAGAATACTTACAATCAATAAATTAATATAATGTTCATAATTAATTTTATTGGTTTGCGGATCACATGCAACAGCCATCATTTCATTTACTTCTTGGGCAGTGAATGGCTCTCCAATTTCCATAACAGCCTTCTCCAAGTCGTCTTTTAAAATATAACCACGATTTTCTGGATCCAAAACTTGAAATGCCTTCAGCAAGTCTTCAGGGTCGGCTGGTTTATATCTAGTATATATATATATCATCCGTTGAATTATCATTTCGAATTTACAAAATTACAAAAAAGAAACTTAAAAAAAATTCTAATGAAAAGCATACTTCTGTTCACTAATAGCTTTACACATATATTCTACAAAACGATCTTGTGGTACACAGTTATTTTCGACATCTTCCACTTCCACTTGTATTTCTTGCAATTCGGCTTCAGTTATAACACAACCTGCATATACATTAAAATATTAAATTACCAAACTTTATTGTTACAGTATTCAATAATGAATTGTGTACAATATATTATATTATTACCAACAGATCTGATGATTGTTCCTAGTTCTCGAACATCTACTTGGTGACTTTTTGCATTATCAAATACATCAAATGCCTCGATGAGTCGTTTTTGTAATTGTGATTGTTCCACTTATGAAAATAAAAAGAAAATTTAATGAAATATAAAGTAAGATCAGTAAAATGTATATTAGAATTACTTTTGGTATTTGGTATTTGCTAATAAAGCTAGAGACGATTTAATGAATTGTAGTACAAGATATCTTAACTTATACCTTGATTAATCAATATCTCTATGACAATACGTATTCGATGAATTCATCATGGAAATAATTCAGATTTAACGCAACGGACGATTTGATCATTCATTTGAACTAATTATATCTGTTAAATAACTTTTTTCGTTGATTATTATATGTACCTTCTAATAACGCACTTTCGGTTGTGACGTCATCTTTTTCAATTACTTTTTTCTTGGCTTTCTTCATTTTTAATTTTGAATTATTCAAGTATAATTGTAATATAGAAAAATTAGGGTTAAATTATAAAACAGAAGAATGCTTGCTTAAAATAAACAGATAATTACGAAGTTATTAAAAATGCCGAACTAATAAAAACTCTGTTTTTATTTAAAAAATCGCATAATTCCTTATACTCATTCATCAATGTACATCCAAAATATATTTACAAAATTAAACTTAATTGCATATTTCTAAATTGTTATTAAAAATGCGACGTTTGCTTATAAATTTCGTGCATGTCATCCATGATCTCCTGGGCACCGGTTCCAATTTTTTTGGCAATTTCAATTTTCTCATTCACGGGTAAATCGAGGTATTTTCTAACAAGGTCTCCATCAATGATTCCTCTTGCCGGATTACCTTGCATTCTAACACAACTTTTGTACGTTCTGTTAAATTGAAATTTAATTAATATTATACTTCATATTTTTTGTAATTTTTTACGTTAAGCTAGATATCATAAAGACTGCTATTTACCTAAAGGCTTTAGGATTCAACCCTGCTATATGGTAAATATGACTGACTAATACATTTTGTAACATAAGTAATCGACGATACGTCTTTTCAGGTACTGGAAGAATGTATCCAAGACTCCCATCTAACGATGCTACAATACAAACGTTTATTATTAATATTATTTCAATAATTAATCGTAATATTTGTGTAATAAGCATTCTATAAATTACTTACCATACATAGTCACGTGTCTTTTATCAGCACCCACAAATTGTTTACTTGAATTAGCCGAATCAATAGTTTTACATTTTATACGGAAAAATGTATTTATTTTTTGTCCTAAATGTATATCTGACTTTCTGATTAACTTTTGCCCTCCAAGGCTTTGCGAAGATTCTGGCTGGTATGAAAATATTGCAACATTACTTTCACCATCAGCTACAATGAATCCTAATTCATTATTTTGTATAAAGTATTCTATAGCATAAATTTCTGTTGTCCGGAAATCCTAAAAATTTATAATAAATTTTCATTTATTATATAAATTAGTATTGAACAAATTAGAATTTTATTATTACAGTAAAAGAATCATGTAAAACTTACTCGACTAACAAGTGAAAGCGTTTTGTATTCTTGTTGGAACCTTAACAAACTTACAGACTTATAAACATCGGCGACCAGAATTAAACTCTTAATACTAAGCATTTGACATACATAAATTTGAGTATCAATAAATGCAACGCCCACTAAATCATTATCTTTTAATTGCCAAATATATATCTGAAAAAACTCATGTTAATGAAAAAAATAATTTAGAATAAAAATAGCTTTCCTTAAAAAATGTAAACCAACCTTTTGTCCAATAGCAGATACTAAAAAGCCAGATACTTGAGTTATTGCAGTCACAGGACCTTTTTGTTCCTTTGCGTAAATTTGTTTAAATCTATTTTTGGTCAATGGTTGGCCAGGTTCAGGTACAACTTCAATAATGTCGAATATAAATATCTATGTGCAAAATAAAATGATTTAATAAATTTTGTAAATAACATTAATTAAAAATGCAATTATAAAAGTTTGAGTTACCCGTCCTCTGCTTGTAATATCTTCTCCATAATTATAGTTGGTTCCAATCACAATGTAACCTTTGAGACCTGATCTTGTACCTTCATATGCTAAAGAAACGTTTTTTAAACACGTCACGTGCTCCCATTGATCCAAATCGATTTTAGTATTCGGAATGGTATCCCAAGAAACAGGAGAAAATAAGACTATGCTGAATTGTTCTTGAGTTGGATATAAAAATCTTTCATTTCTTTCCTCTTCGGTGAATTCCTAAATTAATATAACATTTAGTGATATTTGATCATTTATTTTCATGAGCGTTTTAAAAATATGCATATAAAGACAGATTTACTTTATCTTCTCCATTAAACCTATAGTAACTCTTCAATGGTTCAGCTGTGCTCGTTACCACGCAATAAGTTTTACTTTCAAGGTGGTATGTAACAAAATGAGGTGTGCAACGCAGAGGTACTTTTCGAACCGGCCAAGGGGCATCATAAGACAAATGTGTGGGCAAAACACAAATTCTCAATTCATCCTAAATAATAAATAATATTATTATTGGTACTTCTATACTATCATTAATGATTTTATTTATATGTTAATACCTTTCTATTGAAATACAAAAAGCCTTGTGGACAATTAACGTTGTTGAATGGGGCAAATGATTTTACAGGCCCATCGATATTCATCGGATGTGCTCGCAACTCTCCTCTTCCAGTTAAAAATAGCCAATGAGGATAATCACCACCAATAAATACTCCGTTGTATCCTGCGATATTACTAAAATAGCGTATCATACATAGTCGCGTATCGTTTATGACAGGCATATCTTCTTCCTTTGGTCCTATTCTATAATTTCAAAACTTAGAATAATTTATTTATATTTTATAATTTTTTTAATGTTAAATACAAAAAAATATAATTCGTATTACCTTGAAAATCCTACAATAAAGTTATGGTTGATTTTCTTGAAACGTAGCTTCAAATATCCTTTAGGATATCGATACACTTGGTAGATTTGTAATTCACCATCTAACCTGACTAACAGCATGGGTCTGTTTCCGTGATGTCCCAAAGCTACTACAGCGATTTCACGAACCTTTGAAATATCAAAATAAGCTGTGTTAATATTTTGTACTTAGTAAATTTAATATTTTTTATTGCAATAAATGATGTAGCTATACCTGAACTTCGGGATTCACCGATTCGTTTGATTGTGTACCTTGAACAGTAGTAAATTCCATGCTGTCGTGCAATACGTTTTGACCAAAACCGAAATTTTTAACTAAGTACGATAAACGTAATTCTGGCAAAGAATATACTTCTAGTGTTCCACTATCTCTATATACGAACAACCAGTATGTAGGTTTGATTTCTTGCAAATACTGTTGCCACCTACATTTCAAATAGATATTTTAGTAATATTATTAATTTTATAATCGCAAGTTTTTAATGCATATTTAAATTAAAAAATTACCAAGGAGGTTTTTTCGTAGGAATTTCCTGAGGTTTAGTTGCTGGTATAGCTGGCATTTGAAAGGTTTGTGTATCCCCATATAGTAAGTCATCTTCATTATCAGGATTTTCAATTATTTGCGGTTCGTCTGAGTTATCATTTTCAAATGTTTCTTCATCAACGTCCTCGGGTAAAATAGTCGTAAATAATCCACTAACATCTCTGTAGGCGCATACTGCTTCAATTTGTGGACGCTAAATTGTACCAGAAATAATGAAGGTAAATATGAAATAGTAACAAATATTTATTTACCATTATTAAAATATGTTTTTTTTATTATTTTAAATACTTACAAACATTAGATTCACAGCCTGAGCATGCAACCGTGCCGTTCCTCTTCCTTCTCGTAGTGTTAAAAGGATGACTTGACCATCTTCAGACAGCAAACTAACGTATGGATCAGCACAACTAGCGTGTACAATAGGACAACCCAAATCCATTGGCATGTGTTGAATCTTAAACGTGTATGAAAAAAAATTATTCATATTATAAAATGTTATAAAAAGAGTATTTTTTTAGTCTCACTAACTGCGCTTACTTGTTCTAAACCTTGTAATAATCTTACACCCATTTGTGTAACTTGAATGATGTATCTGTTTGAACCTAAATTTCCCGCAAATATTGTTGTACCTTGTGTACTAAATCCAGTTTGATCTACGACTTCATTGATTTCTTGCCCAGTTTGAAGTACCTATTTCGAATAAATAGTTACTTATTATCTTATTTTGTGAATATTGAAAAATCCGAATATGCCTTCTTAAAACATTACTCACCATGGTAGACTCATCTTGTGTTAAAATTAAAAACCCATGAGTGCCCTCAGTTTCTGTTTTTGCTCTATTATCACTAGCTGTTGAATCAATGACTGTCCAAATATTTTCATATCCTGGTAGTTCAAACGTTGTTATGACCTATAATTAATATTATTAATTTCCAAACTTAAATTACGAATCAAATTGTATCAAAGTTTTTATTATTTTACTTGTGGTCTAATGGATCTTTGAAGAACGCAAAGCGCACCGTTTTTTCCATAACCGGAAGTAGTGACTAATTCCACATCAGGATCAGAGTTAGTCGAAAATTCTTCTGATAAAAAAGCTGGCTCACCCATAGAAATATTACCACACGGACCAATATTTAGCAAACTGTCGCATACCTAAATGTAAAATGAAAGAGTACGTAGAAAAGTGAGTACATAAGTTTAGAGATTTTTCTTTTAACAATGAAGTTAATAGTTCTCACTTCAAAGATATACGATGTAATTTGAATGGAGGTTTGTGTTTCACTGCCGTATACTTCTAATTCTTCTGGGTCCTTAATATCTAATACATCGGATGCCATCCAATCCTCCAAATAATCTTGTTTAACTTTTTTTGTAGGTGGTTCTTGACTATTAGAATTATTTAAAGACATTTCTAACATTGAAATGTCATTAATTTTTTCTGATTCCTTTTCAGTAAATCTTAATAATAAAGAATTACCGAGTCTTGATCCAAGAAATAAATAATTATCATCACATAAGCATACCTAAAATGAGATAATTAACACATAAATAATCTAATAATAGATCATAGGATAAATAGATCATAGGATAAATAGATCATAGGAAATATCAACACGCAATACTCATGTAAAATGAAAAAAATACTTACACAAGACGTCAATACACTAGCAGCTGCCTTATCAAAGTGGAAACCTCTAACTGATCTCATGCTATCCGCGAACAGAGACAATACATACAATTCACCTGTTTTTAAGGAAATTACTAATCGATCTGGTGAGATAAATGCGACTTGAGAACTTTCCAAACTTATTTTTACCCCTTCTTGGGGTTCTAAACACAAAAGAAAATGTAATTAATAATCAAAAGACTTTGGATTACGGATTAAAAGAAAAATGATACGTACTGAGGGGGAAATTTGTACAATTATCGGTTAAACTGTTCAATGATACTCCATAAGGTGGAATACTTTGATTTAAGTAAATCAATGAATTAATAGCCATTATAAGTGTACCTCCGAGAGGTTTCTTTACCGGCACAGCTTGATAACAATCAAAAGGTAAGTTTGACACAGACCAAATGATTGGATGTACTTTTTGTTGAATATTTAATGATATCGCTACCATTGCACAAGTATCTTGCCGTACAGCTATACGCCTGTAATATTTGAAAACAAAAGTTTATAGTTCTTCATATACTTAAATTAAATATTCATTAAAATTGTTAATAATTTAGACTCACCCTGCAAATGTTCTAACTGGTTCATAAAGAATTAATAAAGTTGGCTCATAATATCCATGTAAGAATTGCAAGTCGATAATATTATCCATTTTTTCTTCTAATGATTTTAATACAATCATGTATGATGATAAAATAGGTGTTTTATGCGAAGAAGACTTTGGATTTTCTATTAAATCTCCTTCATCCAAAATCGGATCTTTACGAAATGGTAAAACTACTAGTTTTTTTCCATAAATTAACATTACAGCGCATCTTCCTTCTGGATCTACCCTAACAATTGGTACATGATGATGATTTGTCCAACCGTCCTGTTAAATTTTAAAATAAATTATCGAAGATCAAAACTATATTAGACTAAATATAAAATACGCGACATACTTTGATTTCTTCTTCTTCAAAATAATGTAACGAAACTGTCCTTAAGCTATGAATTTCTGGGTCATATTCTACAACTGATAATTTGGCTTCTCTAAAACTAAGAAGTAGCGAATCTCTAGGTGAACCAATTAACTGAACCGCCTGCATTGACATGATATTTCCATGCAAGGTATATTGTGCAAGGCACTCCAATCTCATTTTTGGAGGACGTAACTCTGACAAGTAAAGAAGAAAAATACATAATAATAAAATAAATACAATAGATAGTGTAGAGTAGTGTAAAAAATGCACAAAACATTCAAGTTTATTTCAATAAATAGGCAGCAAATACCTGTAAACTTCTCTTTCTTTGCCGGATCGATATCGGGGATTAATCGAAAGACACGAATGATGTTTGCTCCAGCTACCACCAAACATTTTTCGGCTCGATTGAAAAAATTACACGTTATAGCATGTTCCACCCCCGTTGCGGGGTGAGTAGTTTTGCAAATAGAATACATTTCCGCCTCGTTGTTGTAAACAACGAGTCGGTATTATGCGACGTCCCTAACCTAATTATCACTTTCAGACAAAAAGCGGTGCACGCTTACCTAACCTTTACTCACGCATCAAAATCAGACACATTCAAATTCAAGATTCAACTGTAGACGGTAGACCGCTCAGGGCTCAGGGCTCAGGGCTCAGGGCTCAGGGCTTAGGCGCTCAGGCGCACACGGCTCACCGCACCGCACCGACAGGGCGACAAGGCGACAACTCAAAATTCCCGTAACTTTTTTGTGAGATGCTTTTGCTTGTAACAAATACAATTTATCTAGAAAATAGATTATGATTATCTAAACGTTCACTACGGCCTTCTCGTCCGTTCGTCTGATGAGTATGAGACACGTCTAGATTCCAGATAATCTAGATGATAAGATGACTGCACATGCGCATTGAATTGTTCGAAATCGCGGGAAACCGTGTGTGGCTAGGTACAATAACAAACTTGTCTTTTTATTTTATTATTCGTTCCTTCATTTTTATCTTGTGTTCGATACATATATATAGTTTTGTAAGTATTCGATCCTTTAGAGGATTGTTGGAGAAAGAAATTCATATAGGAGTTAGAATTGACCGGTGACATGTGCCGTTTTTTCTATGGTTCTTGGTTATGCTGTGAGCTGTAGATCATTGCATTCGCGCCCCTTTAGTGTCATCATTTTCGACGACGATTATTTAAGAGTTCAAATTTTTAGTTTCAATTGCATAACTGATAAGAATGTCGCTTGTGAGGAAACCCATGCGCTATGCGCATCCGGAAGGTCATACAGACGTTTGTTATTTTACTGGGGAAAAGTAAGAAATTTTTGCTTTTTTTCTTCATTCTTTTGTGCACCTTCTTTATATTATGTTATTAATATATTGTTATGAAATTGTAGGGGTGGTTTGATTACTTGCGGTACTGATGGAGATGTTCGAACCTGGATAGATTTGATGGATGATGATCCATCGGCAAGTTGTATTTCTGAACAAGCCACATCTGTGATTTCGAAAGTATGTTATTCTGCCTTATTTGTTAATATCGATTTATAAATAGACTGTGTTGACAAGCATTTTCTAACGCTAACACTATATTTTATAGCAAGAAAAATTATATGTTGGAAATGACAATAATAATGTGCAGATTCTTAGTCATCCAGACCTTGAGAAAGCAGGAATACTGGCAAGATTCTCTGCTACGGTTTCTGTTTTAGCAACTTCTAAAGATAGCAATTTAATTGCAGCTGGTGCTTGGTAATTAATATAATTATTTGTATCTAAGATGCATATTTTTTATTTTATTTATTTAATTTTTATATGCATTTATAGCGATATGCGCATTCAAGTTTTAAACATAAGTTCATCAGACACTTTCGAATTAAATGGACATGAAGCTCCAATTCTAGGATTATCTTTAGATCCAAATGAAGAATTTTTGGTATTTATTGTATATCTTCTTTGTTTCAATTTAATTTGTGTTCAATTTTTTAAAACTTTTTGTGAATTTAAGGCATCATCAAGTGGTGATGGTACAATAAGAGTATGGAGCATTAAGGACAAAAAATCAGTGCATACATGGAACAATGTTGTTCCAAAATGCAATTCTTTTTTTATTGCAAAAGTTTATGCAATTCCTTCTTTTCAATGTAAAAATGGTGAATATCTGGCATATCCTCACGGTAAAGAGATTGTTGTGGTGGAAAGATCTTCATGGAAGGATACATTCAGGTTAAAATCAAGCGATATAAAAAATGTATGCGTAATGTTTAAGTAAACTCTACCTTTCAATATAGTCTAATTGAATGAAAGATTTTTAAAATGAATTCTAGGAATTGAGTATATGTAAATTTTCCGAGTGTGGAACTCTATTGGCAGCAAGTTCTACTTATGGCGAAATTATTGTTTGGGATGTTGATAGTAAACAAGTTGTTGGATACGTGGAGCATCAACAAAATGCAAAAATTACGTCACTCGTATGGAATCCGAATGAATCTAATGAAATTGCATTCTGCGATGCCCTTGGACAACTCGGTTGTATTGAAGTTGTAAGATATGATTTGAATAGAGAATACAATGATGTTTTAATAATGTTTAGGTATTAAAGATTTATTTATATATACATGGTATTGTAGCATGCATCAAAAGACAAGTCCCTTGATAATTTAATAACTGAAGCTGTAATTAATGGAAACGCAGCTGATGACAATATTGTATTTGATGATGATGATGATGATAATGAAAATGTGATATCATTAAATAAGATTAAATCTTCCGTTATGGATGATGATCAAACAAGTGTTTCTAGTGTAGTATCAGAAAAGGTTGAAACAAAACGTAGTTTACCTGAAATAAATCTACAAGAACCATTTCAACCAGGCTCGTCTCCTGTTCATTTATTGTCTCGCTATATGGTAATTCAAAACACTGATCATTTACTATTAATTTATTTTTATTTATTACTTAATTCCATTTTTATGTAGATGTGGAACGATACAGGAATTGTAATGTGTTTCAAATCGGAGGATGACGAAGACAGCAATATAGAAGTCAATTTTCATGATGTCACAGTACATCATTCTATGCATATCAATAATTATGTTCGCCATACAATGGCAGCATTATCAAATGAAGCATTAGCACTTGCAGCTCCAGCATACGAAGGTTCTCCAAGTAAACTTGTTGTAGTGGCTATTCAAGGTATATGCCTCAAATTATCGTTAGAATATAAATAGTTATAAAGAATTTATTTATTTATACTTAATATTTTTAATTTCTTTATTCAAAGGCTGGGGTTCAGGAAATAAAGAATGGAGCATGGATCTTCCTGACGGTGAAGATGCATTAGCTATTGCAGCCGGAAATAATTTTGTAGCAGTTGCAACCAATGCCAGAACATTAAGGATATTTATGCCTGGTGGATCTCAAAGAGAAGTTATAGCTTTGCCAGGACCAGTAGTAGCCATGAATGGCTTAGGAAATAATTTGGCCGTAGCTTACCATTCTAGTATAGGTAGACATTTATACAAAGATAAAAGAATTAAAAAAAAACAAATTTTTTAACATTTATATAAAATAATAATTTTGAAAATTTATATGGTCATTTATAGGAGCTTTCGGTGATCAAATGCTAAGTTTACTGTGGATACGCATCCTGGGACCGAATTTGAAAAGTTACACATTGTCAGTACCGCTTTCACCCGCGTCTAATTTAATGTGGCTAGGTTTTTCCGATCTAGGTTCACCGGTAATCATGGATGCTGAGGGAATAATAAATATTTATGATAGGAAAGCATCTTTGTGGAGAGTTGCTAGTAATACAAGCAGACAGGTAACGTTCTTTTATTTTAAGTATGTCGAATAAAGTAATTTTTATCTAAACATATATTAATTAAATTATTCACATAAATATTAATTCATTAAATGTATGCGTCACCTTTTTAGAATAAGGGCAAATTCGACAGTTACTTTATCGTCGGCATAAATGAGTCGGATAGAACCGCTCGATGTATTTTATGCAAAGGCAGTCATTACCCACCAACAACTCCTCGACCAATCGTCACAGAAATGCCACTCACTATTCCCCTTTGCGATCCAACAAGTGAAAAATCTGAAAAAGAAGCTAAAGTTTGGCAGCTTGGTAGTAATCCAATTGACGAAAGAGAAGCTGTGTTAGCATTAGTAGCTGTAAGTCATTTTAATCAAAATATTCTTTCTCACACACTGGAATAGGGTTGCTCAATTCCAGAAAATTGACTTATTAAAAACAATATTTTAATTATAAAAAATATTTATTTGAAACTAAATCTAATTATTAAATACAAATTTACTAGATGAAAATATGAATAACTTAAATTAGTTTTTGAAATCGAAAATTCCATATGAATAACGAATTGGTATAGCTGAAAACATATTTACTGCAATTTAAATGAATATTTAAATTAAATTAACATTTAAATAAATAATAATTATATAAATGATAAATGATGATTAGATTTAAACGATGCTTTTCTTGGGAATATTTAAAGTAATCAATTTAACTTAATTTTTTTCTCTCAGAATGCTTGTCGCAACAACGTTGAATTCCGTGCTGTCGAACTATGTCAACAAATTGCCTCTCAGAAAGTTATTGAATTAGCTATTAAATACGCGGGGCGATTGAATAAAATTGCTTTAGCCAATAAATTGGAATCCATTGCAGATATTAAAGAACCCGATGAAATTATTAAACAAGTGGGTACACAAGAAGATATTTTTAATGAAAAAATGGAAGTACTAGAAGAAGATGACCTTCTTGTAACACCGATCGTTAAAACTCTCGATGTGGAAATTAAACCCCTCACTCCTAGTCAAACATTTGGTCGACGAAATAATCCCTTTTTAAAAAAAGGAAATACACCCGTATCGAAAGGCAAGATTTAAATTATAATATATATATGATTTTTAGAAATTGCTGAATTTTTCAATTAACTAAATATTTGTTTAGGCCTTAAGGGAATGGATAAACTTCCAGACAAATCCCAACCTGTACCTCCAGCGACGATAAGTGCAGAAAAACCGAAGAAACCTAAAGCACCACAAAAGGAATCATTTATCAGTTGGTTCCAAAAAAATAAAATGAAACTAGAGGAAGATTTCCCACATATGGATGCCAATCAACGTATGAAAATCGCTTACTCGCGATTTACCGACGAAATCAATCCCAAAATGAATACGAAAGAGGCATCAGATGACGAGAGCAATAAAAAACGAAAATTCAGTGATGAGCAAAGCGATGAAAATAATCAACCGAAACGATCAGCATCCGATAAACTAGCGGTATTCACACGTGATATCTAGCGAAGTTCCACTTTTTTTATAAATTTTAATTTATTTTATAGTTACAATTTAAAATCGCTCGTGTTATTTAAGTGTAAATATGTATTTTCTGTAATAAATATTTTCTAATTAAACGTTTTATTGTCATTCGTTAGCTTTTCTTGAACGAACTATAAAGACCTTGTGTAAAATTACATTAAAAGTTATTGAAAAATTGTTAGGGTTCAATTACACGAACACTTGATAAGCTTAAAGAATAAACAACTGTTAAATATTAAATAAATTCAGGTATTAAAACATTAACTAGTCATAGGATTTTAATTCGTCGACTAGCAATTCATATTAATAGGGAATAGGGAATTCGTAATAAGCACATATGCACATAAATTGCCGCTAAAACTATAACTAAATATTTAAAATTCGTGATTTTAACAAATGAAGTAAATATGAAATTTTAATTGATTTTTCACAAAGTATTACTAATAATAAAAAAAATAATATACAAAAAATTTTTGAGAATTATACGACAAATTTGTCGCTCAATCATAGCAATTTATTAATTTAACACAATAATTACTAATCGTGAGATTTTAATAATTTTCAAATGCACGAATATGACGAACTTGTATATTTGGTATACGTGTTCGTATATTAAAAATGTTACTTAAAAATGAGAATTTTTCTTATTTATCAATAACATCGAAATATAGAACGAAATGAAAGCTTTGAAATGTGAATTTTCTCGCTGAGTCCCAATCTCGAAACAGTAAATATTTATATTTCAGAAAAACTTGTTTTCAACATATACTATCGTGTATTAAACTCTAGAGAATATGTTTTCTAATAGAGTTTGTGGCCATGTGCACATAAGAAAAGCATGCACAAGCTAATGTACATATATACCTATGTGTAAGATAATTTTAAAATCCGTTCCAATGCACAGGGACAGCTGTTTTAGCTGTAACGGGAGCTGACGCGCTATAACCAAAAGTTAAACATCCATTCCGGAGCAGCAGCTCTCCAAAGTCCAAATCCGTAACTTTCATAGTGTGCGCGCGCACACACACACACACACACACACACACACACATGCATCGAGTCGACGAAAAAAGAATCGTCTAAGCGAAGAGCAGTAAGACAGTCAGTCAGTAAGAGCAACAGCATCCGAAGTGGAGTCAACTGTATCTACTCGCGGACACACACATGTGCTTTCTCCGTGGATTCGCGTGATGCAGCCCTACTCTTTTTATTTCTTAAGTCGCGCCGTACACTCGTCGAGCAGACCCGCACGCGCACTCAGTCGACTTCAACACCTTCGACGCGGCACATCTTCTCGCGCACAACGACGAAATGCACGAATTTAAAGAAGAGCGTCCCGAGGAGGCGAGGGCGGCGACGAAGTCCAATGGGAAGGGTACGATTTTTTATATGCGATTTTCTTTCTCACGATCGTTAGGATATTTTAAGGTCGAAGGTGAGGAGCCACACGAGAAACATTGCCTCTGGCGGAGGTCTAATTTTACGCCGACTACGAGCCTCGTATTGCATCATTCAACGTTCCTTGCAAGCTTCGCTATTCAACTGCTTTTTATGTCATTTTTACACATTTCATTTACAAGTAAATATGCATTTTTTCCGATTTAATGAATAGTTTGCGAAGCTGATAACGCAAGATATCACGATTATTTGTGCATATCGTCGTTTTGCTTGCTTTCTGTATTTGGAATTAATTTTTTTACAAATCCAGTTACAAGTCTATAACTTATTCGTTTTTTTGACTTAATAAACAAGATGAATTCTAAATTTAAAGCCTCCTTTTTGGAAACGAGTATTACAAATTATTATTTTTGATAAAAAAATTTCAAAACTTCTCTATTTTGATAGCAATTTTTGCGGCAATAATCCAAAAACTATAAAATTATATAATAAATATGAAATTTATCAATTTTGGAATTATCTCATTAATATTTCAATGCGAAAACTGAGAATAAAAGGATTTTATTGTAAGGATATAATAAGTTAATAATATGTTAAGCGTATAAAATTCAATGCTTTTTATCACGCCAAATCCAATGCTTTAGACTTCGCAACGCAAGAGACTTTTTTTACTTTTAACTAAATATATACGTAGAGACGAATTTGAGCGAATAACGATGTTGGATTCATATGTGATTTTTCATCATCCAAAGGAAACTATGAAATTGCGTTTAAAAGTACAGTTTCCCAGGGACTTAACAGTTTTACACCCAATAATCATTCACGTACGCCAGGAAGTTTTTTTTTCCTGCAAAGAGCTTATCGAGCATAAAATGTCGTTGTTACGACGTAAGTAAAATAATTCAATAATAAGCGACTTTTGTCTTTCGTATGTATATTGCATAGACGCGCGCGCACACACACACACACACACACATATATACCGTGTCCCGTCGTCCCGTGGATATATCGGATATTTTTTGTAGATCTATTTCTTTAAAATAGAGTTTGAGTCGCGTTCAAGCGATTTCAGTAGAGTGGGATTTATCAGTTTTTAAATTACGATCGGTATGTGAAAACATATATGATTTTTTTTCACATCGACCGAATTTATAGTCGAGATGTATTTTGTATTTGAATTCATTGTATTGATACATGTCATTCAATATATTAAAGTGAGTTCAAAGCAATTTTATATACGTTTCAATGATCGGAATCGGAGTTTTTTTTTCTTATCGTATTTGCAGACGACCTTCTATTTCAATTAGTTTTAGAAATGGAAAAGAAAAGAGTTCGTTGTCGAATGGCCCTGAGAGATTTTTAAATATCTTAGTTCATTCCGATAATAAATAATTCAATATATAATTATTGCAACGTTAAAGATGAAAATTCCATTACGTTTAAGAGGAATTTTTTTTTCTCATTTAACGTCGGGTATGTACGCTTTATGGACATCAGCGAGGTGAAACTTACCGATAGATAAATTACTTATAAGTGAGATAGAGTGCACATTGGCACTGAAACAGTGGTCTCGCTTCCGGATTGCATTATTACAGCACTGGAAATTTGAATCGAAGAGGTCTGAAGATTTGTCGAATTCATACTTTGTCCGCGTTAATGCGTTAAAATTCGCAGTTAATTTGTAATTTCATGTTAAATTTTAACGTCCCAATTAAATGTAACGGTTGAGAATAATTTGGAAAAGTTTGAGAAACCACGTGACAAAATTGAGTTATGAGTCAATGAAAATGAAGGAGATGAAAACAAGCAATTTCTACTTAACGCAGTAAAATGTAACATTTGTTTGAATAATTTGTTCTATATATTGAAAAAATTAGCAGGCAAAACTCCAGTGGATCTAGTTCAGGAAGCCATGGGTACCTTGGGTCCATGGCACATAGTCATAGCGGTGGCTGTATCGCTCGTTAAATTTCCCGTCGCTTGGCATCAGCTCTCTATAATCTTTCAAGGTCCACCGGTCAATTTTACCTGTGCATCGCCGAAGCCCTTCAACGATAGCTCCAGATCCGTGATTGGTCAGTGCAGTGTTTACGTCGGCAACAACACCACGGAAAAGTGCAACAAGTTTCATTACGATAGGAGCATCTTTCGGGAGACTATTATTACACAAGTATGTTTAACGCGTTCTCTTAAATTATTCGACCTCTCTTATTCTACCCTTAAAATACCTTAGAAAGTAGTGAAAAATTCATTATTCATCGATCAAAGAAATCGATCATCGAAAGCAAACTGTAGATTAAATTCAATTTACGATTTAGTCAATTTTAGTCAATTTTAGTCAATTTTAGTCAATTTTAGTCAATTTTAGTCCATTTTTTTATTCATTGCACTTTCTTATTGCGAGTAGTGATTTTTCACTGTTTCGCAGATTTAGATAGAGTATATAGAGATTTTAAACTAATCAACTAGTTTTTTTACTATTTGTTCGATCTAGTGGGATTTAGTGTGCGACAGAGAGCAATTGGCCAATTTAGCCCAGCTTTTCACGATGTTGGGAATTTTAATCGGTAATACGGTTTTCGGAATAATGTCCGACAGGTATACAATATTCAAAATAGATATTCTCAAAAAGAATAATTTAATCTGCAATAATGAAGGAAATTTGAATGAATCGATTAAATAAATAAACTCATCGAATGTTACCTTTTTAGGATCGGGCGTAAAATACCTCTAATGATTGCCATACTGCTACAGTCTGTCACTGGATTCATAACTGTGTATTCGCCTTGGTATGAATTTTTTTTAACATTCAAATTCATTTCCGCCATAGCTACCGGAGGAACTATGCTTATCAGTTTTGTTTTACGTGAGCTTCTCTTTTCATTGTAATCTCGCATCGTTCACTCTACCTATATAACTGTATATATTGAAGTATATACATATAAGTATAGGTATAGTGTATTGCCTCGTACGTCCTCACGTTGAATTTGAAATTGAAATTTGTTTTCTAGTAATGGAAATAGTCGGACCCAAATGGCGCTCAACCTTGTCGGTCCTATTCCACGTACCCTTTTTATTAGGATTTCTGATGAATCCCTTAATTGCTTATCTGACAAGGACATGGACAGGCTTTCAAATGGCTGTGTCAATACCACCAATATTCCTACTTTCATATTATTGGTAAGTATATTATATGCAGTGCGTAAATAGGTTTCGATGCTTTACAATGGAGAAAATGTATTTATTTATTTATCATTTTTAACGAAAATAATTAAAACGGTAATAGCGATAGTTATAAGTTATTGATAAAATACAAATAAAATTCGGAGAGATTTCGAGTCGTATAACGAGGTGAATGGATATAGGCATAAAAGCAATAAAACCATTGGGTCAAAGTATGGAATAGAAAATGTTACAATTCAATGTAAACGATTATTTGATTAAAGTCAGCAAGGGGCGCGGTATCTCGTAACGACGATCATCGTCTCTCGAGTCATTGACTCTCGTTCTCGCGGTACTTTTTCATCTACACAAGAGCTCGCGGTATATATGCGCAAATTGTGCCGAGCAATTACCGCTAACTTTTACTCACGTATACGTATACTTCTAGCATTCACTTTTGCTCTGCATCTATATGGGGGATTCACGTTTCCTATGCGTATGTGTGTCAAGTATATAAATATGTATATATATATATATATATATAATGTCATAAGAACAGCTCATACAGGAGCTGGCCCATAGGAGGAGGTAGCGACGAGTAGCGATTGCGACCGAAAGGGATGATTTTTATAAGTTATTACCTATGTAGAAAAATAGTTATTTCAATTACGGCATGAGATAATTTTCGCATATTTTACAACTTACAACAAGCGACTGCTAATATCTGTGTTTACTATCTATTTAAACTATCTCCTTTTATAGTTAATCAAAGTATTTGAATACATCAAACCGTTTTAAAATTTCATTTTCATTCTTAGACGGTTTAGAAATATACAGCTATGTTATTTTCTATTATAATGCACCAGATCAATAATATAAATAAGAAAAAAGAATTTAAAATTATTTATACGAGTAGAGAAATTTTTAGACCGGTCAACCGGTCGGAGTTAGAATCACCCATATGTATATTACATGTAACGGTGTCATTAACAGATTACGCAATTGTGAGACGCGCGAAAATTCAAGTTGCTACTTCGTATCTAGTTACATTGTGTAACGTCGTTTTACGACTCGCCGACTATACTGATGATGATCTTTGCACAATCGCTTACCCTTACTTTACACGTGAGGATGCATAGTGCATGTCGTAGGTGTGACGTATATACGTTACTCGTTTGTGGGAAAGCCAATATTATCTTCGATACGCGCGAGATTCATTTCTTACTTATGAGATGTTGAGATGAAAGGGTTGATTTAAAATTACGTTTTTCAAATATTTTAACTGCGGAAAAGCTGCGCTCAATATATAATAAGCGCAATGTGTTGCTAATGTGCAATTCTGACAATTTCTATTTCATTGTTTAAAGAAAAACTCTTGGTGCTGAAATACTTTTCAGTTTTGAATCAGTTCGAAATTTTCACTGTGAAGCAGAGTGAATGTATATTATAAATACCTATTGAATGTTCCGATGCAGTGGCATATATGCGAGTCATAAAAATAAAGTCCTATCTAGTAAGTCCTATCTAAAAGAGTGTGTATAATGAAATTCCAATGACAAAAATCCAAGACTGATGTCTATTTACAAAGTCCGATTTAATACATATAGTTGTACGCACACAGGATAGTTCCAGAATCACCGAGATGGTTGTTGGCAATGGGCAGAACGAGCGAAGCCGAGGCGATTCTGACAAAGGCAGCGGAAAAGAACAGAATCCCTTTGAGTAAAGTAACCGCCGCAATCGAGGCTCATAACTCTCAAGCCAAGATACAGAAGGAGCAAGAGGTGAAGTACAACATAACACATCTATTCAGAACTCCGAATCTTCGGATCAAGACCCTTTGCATCTGCGTCAATTGGTTCGTTTGTGGTCTGTGCTTCTTTGGACTCGCCCAATATATGGGCCAGCTCGCTGGAAATATTTTCGTCAATACTGCTGTTTCTGGTGATTATTACATCTATAATCGTATATCCTTTTTCCAAATATTCCAGCAACTTAGCAAAAACTCTCGAATACGTCTAACCTCGGTCCCATCGAAATTGCAATCTGTTATCGTGTGATAATCATTGCTCAATCATCCTATATATATCGAATATACTGCCAGTGGTTCTTTACAGCTTACGTAGATAAAATCACGAGGATTTGAGGTCTACATTTGAAAACTTTTTAAATCTTTCGAATGAATTTCGACAGCTGCCGTGGAATTTCCTGGGACCATAATAATCCTGTGTTTGATATCAAGAGTGTCACGGTTGCGTATCCTGATGGGTGGTGGCATCGTTTCTGGGCTCATGTTGCTGCTGCTCATGTTCTTTGAGAATCCGACGATACGAGTGACTCTCGCGGCCACAGGAATAGCTGGTATGTCCATCTCATTTCCGACGGTTTACCTCTACAGCAGTGAAGTCTTTCCAACTGTGGTGAGGAACGTCGGTGTTGGTACTGGTAGTACTTGCGCAAGAATCGGCAGTATGATCGCGCCTTTCATTGCTACGATGGTGAGTTTTTATTTTGCATTTTTTTCTTCTCTTATAGTTTCCTTCTTCATTCTTTATGCAAGAGTATTCCAAGGTAATTTACTACAAAACGCGACTTCTCAGCTGACTTCTCAGCTGACTTCTCAGCTGAAAACGGTAGCTTCACTTTTACACCTATGCTTCCAGTTTTAACGAGACGAATATCGCAAGAAATGCATATTATGCAACTTTATAAAAAGATGACAAATTAATCGCGCGTATAATTGGTAAAAACTCAATGTTAACTCGATCGTGCGCGATCGAATTTCTATTGATAATTTCCACGAGAATGTTATTTTCAACAGGGAAAAATTCGTCCTTGGTTGCCACCACTTTTATTCGGACTTGGACCACTTGTTGGCGCGGCTCTCTGTTTGCTTTTGCCAGAAACTATGAATTGCGAACTTCCAGAAACTATAGAGGATGGGGAGAATTTTGGAAAGTGAGCGAAATTTCTTTTCCAAATTGTGTGACATTCTCCAAATCGTGATTAATTTACAATTGCATTTATATTCATTTAATTGTTTTAAGGAAACCGCCGAAGAACAAAAATACTGCTTGAAGACTTAAGGTAATCGGATTTTTGAAAAAAAAATCTTCTCTTCTTAAGCGAAGCTATGCGAAATAATGCATTGAGGTGCGCAAACGTTCAACGCAAAGGTTCAACAACATCATCGAATGAAATCTATCGAAGAGACTGACAATGTTTTCATCGCTCGACATTAATTTTATGCTGCTTGTTGTTAAAAAAAAGAAAAATGAAATTTAATCGCATTTTCTAGACTATTTTTATAGTACACGCTATATATTTTTTATAACTCTTAAGATTAGATTTGCGTAAATATACGTTAAAAGTAAGCATTAAGAAGATTCAAATACGCATATTTCTTTAATTTATGATATTTATAGTGGTTCTGTGGAATGCACTCTGGTATTATTATGTTTGATGATATTATTATGTTTTTACTATAATTTAATGTAAAATGCACGCATTTACACAACCAACAGTCTTTGTGCATATATTATTTTTAAATAATGACAAAATTTAATTTCTATAAATAAATATATGAATACGAACGATTAAAAATAAATTGCACATCAAGCTATACACAAACTATAATATTTTAAAACTATGAATTTCACTTTATACACCGGACATCAATACATTTTATAAACTCTCGATCAGCTCTTTTTTTACTTATATTTGAAAAATTTATCACAAGTAAAAAACACATTGTGTCATCGTGGAAATCTCGAAATCGTCAGTTTATGTACTCGTCTGTCCTAAATATAACACTTTACTGGGTAAACCGTTCACAACTCCATTAGTTCTTTTGTGCACCGCATCGATCACTTGATTTCCGTATTTCACAGTATTACTCAATGATCCGAACCACGAAGATACAATACTTTTGGACGATGCCTTTTCCACTATTGGATGACCTTGGGAAGCAAAAAAATTGTGATAATTGAAATAAGACGATTTAATTGAATATTATAATATTATATGTACAGTATAATAATAATAATAATATAATTTTATTTTTAAATTGTATTCGTGCCAATAGCTCTATTCCATTGAAATTTCAATAAATTTTGCATTTAACATACAGGACTCACCAACGAGGAATCTTATAATTGATTCGTTTACGGAATCTGGTTTTTCTTGATGGGGAAAATGACCTGCGCCGGGCACAACTTTAACGTTGAATTTTTCCAAGTATTCTGTACTCTGCACGACATTTTCTAACGGCACGGATGGATCTGAATTTCCAACAATTAAGAGGGTTTTCGTTATGATTTGTTGATTACTACCTGCACCTAGTCTGATATAGGGCAGGGTTCTGTAATAATTTATAGCTCCAGTCCAATCCTCTGAAAAATATATCAAAATAATAATCAATTCAATTGTTATTATTCAAACTTTATTCTCATTAAAGAAAATGATTTTATTAATTTTCCAACTGGCTGTAAGCTGAAATTTTCTTTTTTCCTCTAAAATCAAATTCACTTCTAAATTAATCGAAATTTTAAACTCCGCGCTTAACGTACTTCCGTATGCTTTCAAACTGCGTGTACAGATATGAAAAACAGAAATGTCTTTGTTGCCTTCGTTATCATCTACGATTAATTCTGAACAGTCTTTCAAATTTAAAACTATTGTTATACTATTACTATATTATTACGCTATTACTATAATGTAGCAATTATACTTAATGTTATCTTAGTACTGTAAGTGCATTTGATTTCATAAAAACTTGTACACGCGTTTTAGTAAGTCAATAATGATATATATTTTCTAAAATTAAATTAGCCAGACCTTTTCTACAAAAAGCATATTTATAAGCTTCCACGTAGTCATTTTGATTTTCTCCTTCATTCAGATGCAGATGTTTGAACGTATCGTTAATAACCGATAGGTCTTCTTTTAAAACGTCGATTTCTGGTAAAAAGGGTAGTCGACTAAAATGCATCCACCTGAAAGAGAATGAAAAATGCATAATTTAAATGAAATATATATATATATATATATATGACAATAATAAAATTGAATGAAAGAAATATTGACCGGTTACTAAAAACAGATTCGTTAGAGATTCCGTCCCAGTAAATATTTGGATGTGGACTAGAAATTGCAATAAATTTACAAACTATGTCGTCGTGTATTGCAGCCATATACCATCCTAAAAGGCCACCAAGATCGTGTCCTATTATGCTGCAATTTTTTGCACCAAGTGCGAAGATGAATCGTTTCAATTCGTCGATTAAAATTTCGATTCTGTACGAGCTTTTCTGGAAAGGCTTGTCACTGTCACCGAATCCTTTCAAATCTAACGCTACAACCCTGTCAAGTAGAGCAATATTGAAGATACGTATTTGAAAGATTGAAATAAAAACATACCTGTAATGCTCCGATAAAACAGGGATTTGCTCTCTCCATGATAACCAACAGTCAGGAAATCCATGTAATAGTAATAACAATCGTTTGCTTTTATCTCCTGCTTCTACGTAGTGAAATTTGATTCCCTGCAATAACAGCGTATAACTTAAAGAATCGAAGAATGAAAATTCCTTATTTTATAATGATCAATGGGAAATTTTGGAAGATTTGGCATCAGTTTTCAAAATCGAGGAACCGGCTTCTTATTTTTTATATTCTCTTCACTTGCGAAGTTCATTGTACCGAGCGGGACGTGTACTATTCCAAGTCATGACAAAGAATACTTATGAGTTCACGGGCACATTTGAGTTTAAGTTCCTTCGTTGTAATAGACGAATGGCGAACAGCTATACTGAGCTGATATTTCATCTTTTTACCATTTAAACTTACAGAAATGATAAATTTTCTTTGGATATAAAAAAATTAAACGAACATAACGATTAAAGACTTATTTTCCATAGGACGCGAAACTCGTACCTACGAATGCGTCAGCTGATTACATTGAAAATAAGTAAACGTCATCATCGTTCGATACGCGATAACGACTCCGAAAATTGTATACGCATATGAATTTTAGTACATTCTTATCGGAGGTCAAATTGAAATATCATACCATCTTCTCGGAGTACTTAAATTTTCAGCTCGTTTGACTCTTTCAATTTGAATTTTCAATAAAAACAAAGCGCATTAGATTCTAAAACAAACATACAAGTAGCTCGTAAGCGATAAAGAAATTTCATGCCACTGAATACTCGTTTAGCTCTTATTTAGATTATTTTCTCGGGTCGAGAATTGGTTTTTTATATAACTGTATGAACGAGTTCAACGAGGAAAGTTGAAATTCGCAATCTATTTACGAATAACGTAACTGAGATGAAAAACAAGCAGTTCGTAAAATAAAAATTACCTTCAGCTTCACGTAAGAGTGCTTTCCAAATGTATCGTCAACCAGACATGCCGGAGGTTTATCTCGCTGCTGTAGCACGAAGAAAGCCTTTGGATTCCAAGCCCATTTGACGAAACGTCTCAGAATCATGTACCAGCCATAAACAAGCGATAAGAAATACAGCTTGACAAGTTCGAGAAAAGATACATGTACTATTTTCATCTCCATGTCCGATACTTATCTGATCCAAAGCTGCCTTATGCTCGTGTAATATATGTAATAATATATGTTACCTGTTCTGTTTCAGCTTACCGCTGTCACATTTCTCAATAAGCAACTATCGCGTACTGCGCGCACTCACTGTCATTGTTAAGGACGCACTATGCACTACGCACTACGCACTACGCACTATACGGCGCGAAGGAAAACTCCGAAATTATGTAATAATTTCAATAGACTTTGGCAAATAACAAATTATCCACGTCGAATCTCTCGTATCGTTCGATCCTCAGCTCAAAGTACAAAGCAATAACGCTCGCGAGTAAACGCGCGCGTTTACTTGAACTTGGGATTTTTTCAATCGCAGTAACTACTACTGTTAACACTTTCGAAGTAGTGGACCCAACTGTGACTCGTACCGGAGACTTTGGTTCTTCGAGCTGCCGTGCCTTGTGCACTAGACGAGGCTGTCACGATACGATTGAGAGAAAGACGGAAAGAGAGAAAGAATACGAGAAGAATGATAGGTCTCGCGAGTTTATCCTGAACGATGCTTTGCGCCAGTATTTTGTGTATAGACACCGGCGGGAGGTTTATCGTTCCAGAGGTGTGATATGTATCCCGATAAGACTGTAACGATGTTGGACAATCATTTTTAGTCTTAACGTGCGGATATTTCTCGGAATAATAAATA
This sequence comes from Apocrypta bakeri, assembly GCA_018906985.1. Taxonomy (NCBI): domain Eukaryota; kingdom Metazoa; phylum Arthropoda; class Insecta; order Hymenoptera; family Pteromalidae; genus Apocrypta; species Apocrypta bakeri. Next base: position 294,726 of record JACCIA010000004.1, read on the forward strand.
CGAGATTTTGTCCAGTCAGCGGATGTATAACGTAATGGGTACCTCGTCTTGCTTTCCAAAGAAATTTTTCATTCGCGTGAACTCGTGAGATCACTGGACTAGACGAACCATGTGGCTCTGTGTCACCTCGAGCTCTTGTTCTCCTACTCTCTCTCTCTCTCTCTCTCTCTCCCTCTCTCGAGACAGAGAGAGAGAGAGAGAGAGAGTAGGAGTGAGCGGCGGCGCTCTCTAGCGTTTTCGATCAACTGAAACCTGCCACTCGAATGAAAAACATATTATATATGTATATATACTCGTACACACTATATACGCGGTATATTGTATTGTACGAGTGTCGATGCAGAGTCGTGTGTACGTGCAGAGAATCAGCTGTGTTATGGGTGGGCTTATGGGTGGGCTTATGGATGGGTTTTCCGTCTCAGATTATAGCAATGGAAATGATCAATTAAGCATTTTCACGTCGAATTCTAATATGTACGTTTTCATAGGAGACGAAATATTTTCCGGGGTTCCGGAGTGATTGATACAACAAGTTGCGTCTATACGATTCTGAATTTCGCCATTTAGTGAATATACGAGTAGGGGAAAGTGGGTCGATGGAATGGGGGTATCATTTTCAACTGTCTCTTCCATATTTGTCATGGTTTAGAGTCGAACTGTTCACGCGGTCAGCACGTGTTCATGTATATAATTTGATGCTTATATATTTACAAATTAGTATCTAAGCTTTGTTGTTTTTTCGGGCTAATTAATGTTTATCTACATTTTATGGAGGATGAGCATTATTAAACGATTTCACCGATTTATTTCGAGTAGAAAAGTAACTCGGGGTTTGCTAATATTTCTTAAATAATATTAACAATATTATTAGTTTATTTCTTCATTTATTATTATGAATTTGTACCGTTCAAATATTTCAAATTAACTATCATGCTGCACGGAACTTAATCATTGTAAATGTATCAGTTTTTTTAATTCATTTATTTAGAATATAACAATTTTTTATGTTTCTATTCAAGTTAAAATAGTAGCTATTACGTTTACCAGCTGTAAAGTAGTTTTTGAATCACTGATGATATGATAAGTTGCGTCACGAGGATTTATCTTAAGTAGATAAGACAGGTAACTACAGGTCATCTATACTCTACGTAGACGGCAATTCGTTGAATTAAAAAAAATATGTTTATACATTCGGGAAAATAAAAAATGTATATATTTAATTGAAATAGTATTTAATCGAAAAAAAATTTATTCGTTTGAAAAGGGTAAAAAAATTGGCAGCGGTGGGATTCGAACCCACGCCTCCGAAGAGACTGGTGCCTTAAACCAGCGCCTTAGACCGCTCGGCCACGCTACCCAGATGCTTGACAATTCCTAAAATTTTGTACAGTACTAGAAATTTAGAAGTTTAACTTTATTAGATCTCTTTAAAGCATTTTTCAAACTCAGCTATAAAACTTTGCATGACATTCTAGAATTAGATTTAAAATCTGTGAAATTAACGATCCAAAGTTTTGTTATACACAAAGTGGACAATAACGGTATACTGTATCCTTGACGAGTTATTGCCACTTTGTATAGTCATTTTACATTTGTAATAGTCTTAATGTATTATTGACACGCATAATATTGAAGTTTCGTGAAAGTTTTACCAGTTTAAATTGGATATCTTTATAGAACATTCGTTATAATTTTTTGCGAAAAAATATCGATTTTAATATAGAGTAAACACATAAGTGTCATGTGTGATAAATTTGTTTAATCGATGGAATGAGGTTGCAGATAAAATGATATCGCGTCTGGAAAGAAAATAAGTTCATACTATCAAGTATTATTTATGTGCTCAATATATCATACAAATAAAATGGAAGAAATTTAATGAGAAATTAGTCTCGTTATCCAGAATGGTTTTTGTTTACAAATGAACATGAAATTACATGAAATCTTGTCTTATTAGGTGAATGTATTATTGTAATTCGTTAATTAGATATGTATATCAACAATGCACATCATTGTACATAATAAGTCTCTTTCGGCGTATTACAATGATTGAACGCCGATGGAGTGATATAGTAGATTTGAGAAGAAATCTCACTTTATAATGATACTTTGTCGAAAAGAAAATAAATTGAAAAAATACGAATTGACTGGCATTTAAAATAAATATTAATAATTTGAGATTTGTTCTTGTCTGAGAAGGCAAATTTGAAGCATATAGATTGGTTTAGAAAAAATTGCTAAATTCAAAGACTTACGCAAGAGTATACTTATATATATATACTCGAAGTATCGAAAGTCACACTTACTTAAATTAAGTTCTTTTTCTTTTTCTGGGACCTGCAAACCATTTAATGTCATTTATCGCGCAGGCTTGGCCGTTTCACGCTGATGTCACTTCTATTTTATGAATTCTGTTTCTAAATTTAAACGTGTATACCTTCGGTATAAAAAGGGCATTTGTATTATGTATTATTATTGCAGAGCATGCAGTAATACTAATACCGTATACCGTATAAGTAATACCTATACCGATAAAGAACACTCGTTCGCTCCATTTTCTTTGCTCCTTCAAACTGCCCATATGCCCATATGCCCATATGCCCATATGCCCAAGTAAAACTCGCTTTAGCAATAACACTTGCCTTGGCATTGTACGACACATGCCGTGGGCGTTATGTCTGCGCTACGATGTATCAAACAAAGGAGAGCGGGCGGAGTCTCTTCGATTTGGTAGCGCGCATGCGTTTACGAAAACAAATTTCTTATCAATATTATTTTTATTTTTTAACCTATTCATTTTGTAGAATAGAAATTTAAGATTTTGACTAGACAACAATTTTGTCAATTCTTTCTTAGAATAACTTTTAATAAATAATGCCATTTTCATTGGATATTATATTCAAATAGTATACGAGTTTGAATTTTACTCATGTACATGCATGTACGGTCGATTGAGCTCGTCCAGTCCTTTATTATAATTTCTAATAAATCTATGGCTTATCATAAATCGGACTCCGCTACTGTTTTTTGGTTTAAATAATAATATGAAAGAATTGAGCCGAAAGAATAATATACTCTGCGTATTTGATAAATCAAGTACACGTTTGTATTCACTAAAACTGTACTATTTTTAAATCAATTACATTATTCTATTGAATTCATTAAATAACAATAAGCGTTATATAAAAAGTCAAATGAGGAAATATATATTAAATCTCTGTGACGATTCATTTACAGTCGCTGTTTATTACTCTGTGTATTATAATGATTGAATAAATAGGTATACCTACGTACAATATTACTTTCGTTATTGAAGAAAGAAATTTAATGCCGACAGACAGTCAATTGAGCGGAGGATCTCCGAAATCTACAATAAAAAGTGAGTTTCCTATTGAAGAAAATGATAAAAAAATGACTATTTCGTAAGAAGAAAATATTTATTCGAATTCATGAAATACGATGACGAATGACGATTTTTTAAGAATTCAACTGTCAAGTTAATGAGTTTCGAGTGAAAAAATCCCATGTACGATTAACGAATAACGAATTTGTACACATTTAATAAAAAATTCACTGCAGTAATTCGCTGCGCAAAGAAACGATCTTCGCGTCGAATAAAACGAATGATTGTGTATACGTATATTGGAAAGTATACGTGATATAATAAAGTACGTAATATACGTTCTGTGACGGCCATTTTGTCCGCGAAGCCGAAACGCGTTCTCCCCCCGCGGCCGCGGTTGTCGTTTCGTAGCCCTTTGCCCGCCGTTTGCCCGGAGGAGCTCCGAGACCGCCGGTCCCCGCGACAAGTGACGCGTCCGCGCATGCACATCCGCGCGTCTATCTTTTTCTCGCCTACGTCGTATAATACACGTATAACGTACGGAGTATGTGTACGGAGTATGTGTAGGGAGCTCACTCGGGGCTGTAACTCGACACCGCGACGAGGGTCCCTATAACGCGCGTGGGCTTACGACGTGCATGCGCGGCGATTCGCATTCGTCGTTTACTCCTCGTTGATGCAAGGGAGACGCAACTCTACGATGTACTTCGTTGAGTGCGTTTCTCGAAAGTGCAGTTGTCGCAACTTTTCAGAGCGAATCTCCGGCACGAAGCTATATATATGAATGATGCTATATGAATGAAGCTGTATGAATGTATAGCTATAATATTGTTGCTCAAATTTTTTTTATTAAATATCTTTCTAGCAATGTGTTTCGCCTACTCGCAAAAAAGTACTATAAAAGTCACGTTTCCAGGCCATAATGTGCAGGGCCTGTGTACTCTATAGAGTACGGTATACCGTGCGCAGTACGCGTTCCGACGCGAATGAAAATCTAGTATATATATTGTAAAAAAAAAGTCTATAAGCGAAGTGTGCAAGTGTTGATACTGTTCGAAGTGGCGCGATGTCTCTGTTCTTTCGCGCAGTTCGAGTATCGACGAAGAGACTCGGTAAATTATCCAAGTTCGACGAGTTAAGCGCGGTAGAATCTAAAACGACCTCTTTAATCGCCTCTCGTTCGGCGCGGAGAGTAGCTTGATTGCAATAAAGTGCTCGTATCGAAGAAGCTTAAATGCCGTTGACATGCCGACATCTTCGTGTGAATCAAATAAAACGAAGGTAGATTAAGCTCTCGAGCGTATTTTTGCGATTCTCTGCGGTATACGCTACTTTGCCTCTATTTTTCCGAATTTCATTTCGTAATCTAGCCTGTGGAAAATTTACTTGTACCTCGCGGTTTCCTTGCGTATAATCGATATCAATTACGCGCGAAATCTTGAAATATTTCATTATTTAAAAAATACAATAAAGCAATGTTCACTCTTATTGTAAATTGTCACGTGAAATTCATTAGATATATCAGTAATATAGAACGAGACCAAGACGCGGAAATTCATCTCGTCCGTTGGGCTTAATAGTAATTAATGCGCAAAGACAACAAATGTCATTGCAAAATATAGGAATCCGCGATATCCGAGCGTTGTGTAACTATCAGCCTCGACGCCTCGAGCCTCGAGCCTCGAGTAGGTATGCGTACTACCCGAGTATGCACACTCGTATATATATATAGATGTGTGTGTGCGCGTGTGCAAGCAGCGACAACGGCACAAACGCTCACGCTCCGAATTAATCATCTCAGCAGCCGGCTGTCGCATTAGCGACAGCGGATAAGACAAATGAACGTCGTGGAGCTTGTTAGGACGTAATCCGAGCGATGTGTCTCTTTGCGCTCGAGGGCGCGTCTCGCTCTCTCGCTCATTCAGTCTTTCATCTCACTCCCACTCGAGCCCACCGAGTCGCCCACCGAGTCGATTCGGTCTTTCTGTCGCGCGTCGCCGTCATCCGGGAGATTAGATTGCGGAGGAGGGTGCGCCAGGGCTGAAAGACAGGAGGTGGCACGCCATTTTGCTGCTGCTCCGCTCTTGGGACGAGATAGTGGATTTTCTCTTGCGAATCTGCTCTTTTGTTTATCGACTGTGCACGCTATCGAGGAGAGTGGAAAACCGTGGTTTAGTGTAGTATATATAGATGCTACGTAGTAGCTATTGTATTCGGGTTCGATCGGTCGATTTTTCTTCTTTTTCTTCTTTTTCTTCTTTTTCTTCTTTTTTTTCTTTTTTTTCTTTTTTTTCTTCTTCACTTTCTACCTTTTCATTAAAGAGAGTTCGCTTCTCAGATCTACTGTCTGCAATGTTCTACATTTTTACAGGATTTTATATTATTCCTTGTTTATTGCGCATTACTATACGATAATAATTACACGATTTTTCTGCCCGTATTGTTAGAAAGAAGCAAACATTTACTTGAATCTTAAATGAAAAAAGCAATTTTTAATGCTAATACAATATGTTTTTTTTGAAAGATAAAAAAGATCAGATTTTTGCTAAGAGTTTTTGTACGTGTAAAGATTGAAAATAAAAATATGAAAATGAATTGTGAGTGCATGTGACTCGCGTGTGACTCAATCGCACGCGTACCAGATAGAAAATCACGCTAGGCTGTGAAAAAGAATATAAAGAATTGAAGATTCGCGTGGACGAGAAATCCGCATTAAAAAAGTCATTATGAAAATCTATCAAAGTTCCATTAGAAGATGCAGCTCGAAAAAGCTTAAATTCATTAGTCAGCCCATCCGAGCCAAAAGGATCATTTCCCGGCGTCGCATAAAAGTAATCTGCAAACAGCAGCAGTCGTCGTCTTCTCCGCCTCTCTCTTCCTTTCTCTCTCTCTCTCTCTCTCTCGTAAAAAGAGAATAATCACTCGGCAGCTCCATTATATCGTATTCGCTCGTCTCGTCCTGCATCGTAGGGACAATTCGGGAGGCAACGATATAGATTCACTGGTATATGCCCCAGCAGCCCCAGAACTTCAGGATATTCATTACTGTCGTCCAGGCGTTGCCGTGTCGGATGTGCGAACGCGACCGGGGCTCAGTAATAAGGTCCGCTCTTTGCCTCCTCCACCCCCACGGCTATATGTCCGTGACGTGGCGGGGTAGGTCTATGCGCGTTCGTACCCTATATGTATATGGTAGTCGTGGTGGTATAGCTGGTCTATATAGCTATGGTATAGGCATACATTTGTGCACTATATATATACGCACCAGTATACTATATATACACTTCATCCGTTGTTGCTGCTGCTGGTGGAGCAGCTCTTTTGTGTGCCGCAGAGCGTAGTCGCGGCGGGTAGCGCATCACGCCTCTCCATTTTGTCATCCCCCTCGAAGAGTTTCAATGTTGTAACCATGGAGACGTCGCGTTTCCGCAAGGGGAATGTACAAGGAGTGACACGGCCCTGTGTCACGCCGACGGCATATACGTTTATACGTACAGCTCTCGCCGTTAGTTACGTGCTATATACGTCCTATATACGTGTTGTATACGTGTTGTATACGTGCTATGTACATCGTAATGTACATATATACACATATATGTATACAGGTACATATGGAGAGGGACGATGGGTTATTTGTAAGCGTCAGCCGTCTCGGTTGTCGCGCGAGCTTCGTTTTCCCAGCGATGGCTGTGAGATTTCGAGTTAATTAAAACTTGGTGATATTTTAGCTCGCAGCGCGTTGTCGCGAAAGAGAGGGAGTCTCGACGCGTTGTGCGCTCGTTTCGACGACCATCGGAACGTCCCAGCGGTTTTTAGATGTCATATCGGAGTGAATTTAGGGATGTACTTTCGGAGGAGAACGCACTCTCCAGTCAGTTCTAATGCGGGAATCGGATTTTCGGACACGATTATTCTCGTCGTCTATACATAGTCTCTTTTGATTTCTCTTATCGTGAGATATTATATTTACACGCAACATATTGAAAAGTACTTTTTTTCATTATCTGGTGATTTATAAAATGATTTTTCGCTTCAAGAATTATGAACACTATTATAATATTGCTGGGATTATATTTATCATGCACGGCTTATTTCTAAATTATAATGAAAAATCATAATTTAATTATTCATTCGATTTACATGATAACGTTGACTATCGTCAATGAAAAGCTATAATTTTGAAGTTCATTTGATTTTTTCAAGGCAAAGATACTTGGAGAAAATTTCTACTCAGAACTGTCAATCTATCGCGTCGTCGTTTGCCAAATGGCCAATAAACAGCCGACAGACCGTAATGAGATCCTCGAGATAAATCTCGTTATTATCGTACATTAGCGCAATCGACCAACAGGATGGATGGGCTGAAAATTAATTTGACTGTCAGTGTAACTCTTATACTCTAAACGAATCGCTGTTTTCAAACGAAAATCAACATATGGCTGTTATTTATTATTCACTGCTTTACATTTACGTATACATATATCTATATATATATATATAGATATATATATATAGATATTTGATAACTGTAATGCACTATTAATGTATCATAACGATGTATTATTATATTATTGAATGGGAAATGTTGATTTAAATCAATATACTACACGAATAAAAGGAAAAAAGTAGTTTTCGAAAAATTATAGAAAAAAATGCAAAATTGCAGATAATAGAATGGTCGGTGTTTGCAGCTGCGATAAAAGGTGCGGATTTGTTAGTCATAGACTATGTCACGAATGCAATTAGTGAATGATTTGTTGAGCACTGCGAAGTCCTTGAATGTAACGACGAAGAGCCCTTTAGTCTTTGAAGTGCTCTTACAGAAACGACTGCATTTTCATTCGTGCGCTTCAATACGCTTCCTTTAAGTACAGATGTCCGCCTGACTTCTGCGAGTCAATACAAACGACAAAGAATCATAATGAAAGTTCAGCTTTATTATTACCGGCGATTTTCTTCATTCGACGAAAATTATTTAAAAAATTTCTCCGAAAAAATTATCCTTACAAATTAAGATCCATTTGGAATCGAGTAATGAACTTCCGTCGGATGATTGAAAGTAGCTTTACTTTCAAAATATGTGAATATAAATATTTATACATACATTTTTTTAAATCAAATATGTAGTATCCGTCATTATTTTCAAATAGTCATTTACGTTTAATGACTATTACATATTTTCTAAATAGACTTTTTTAATGCGTTCTTCAATATTCTCATTTCGCTTTATTAAGCTCCATCTCCGGTGATGATTCATAATGGCTATACCATCGACATTGTTTCATTGTTCACTATCTTATTATTATTATTTGATAATATAATAATATTATAATATCGGAGGCGTATTTTCTCTCTTATGCGATAAATATCTGTAAGAACTGCACAAGTAGCCAGCAGCAAAAGAGGCGATTCACTATAATGTTCCATCCTCTATGATGTTTGAATTGAAAATTTATTATGCGTTTCATTGTGGTATACATTGAATAAAAATTTAATTGAAATATAAAAAAAAATCATACTTTTTTCACTATAAGACTCGTGAAAAATATAAACAGTAATAAGTTAATACTTTGCTTTAATATACATAAGTTAGAATTCTTCAGCTCAAAATAACGCAGCATGATTGAAATAGTGATAATATTATCTACTACGAGGCCAAAGCTAAAAAAATAACATATCTACAATGATTACGACACACTACGAGACTCTTGTATAATTTTTAGTGAAAACAATACTAAGTATAATTATAAGTCTAACCACACATGAATATTTAAATAAATATCAGTGTGTCAATATTTCATGAATTGAAACGTAATGACGTTTTAGAAAGGCATTAAGACTGCACAAGTAAGTCTACTTGAAAATCGCGAATATTTCTACTCGATAGTAGACCAGAATTATTTAGTATCTAGAAGTAGTATATAGACGCGAGGAAAAAGACAAGCCGGATGTCGAAGGCCTAGATCGACGGCTACTGATCTGGCGACACATCTATTGGATATACTTAATAGATAATACATCGCAGTAGGTATTCGCAGCAGCACCTACGCACGCATCCGTACATCCGCGTACGTATAGAATGCGCATAATGCCATTAGCGCGTATATCGCATTGGATCATTTACGCACACATGTGTATATGCATATATACATATAGGCACGTGGTATAGATGCGCGTGTCCCTACGGGCCAATGAATGTAAAATCGGGGAAAATACGAGAGATGTAGTCGTGTACACACAACGCGTAAACGGACTCCTATTAAAGTAAAACCTTTCGTGCAGGTCGGCTTGTGGAATTGTGCATTGTGGAAGCATTATTGTGCGGTGCCAACGCATTATGATTCCATTGTGTCGTATTCTGGCAATGCGAGACGCGCTCTCGCTTCCACTTTACCGCTACAATACACGTATGTGTATGCGCGCCATGTATCTCCATAGATATAGTCGCCTAACACCTGGTAGAGGTGTTGCGTTGCCGCCATTTTCCATTATGAGGATAATTTGATACATATCGCGAGTGGGCTTTTGTAGCTCCTGCCTGCCGAGCCTCAGCTTCGGTGCTCTTGAGACGCTAAATTTGCGTTCAAGGTTTCGCTTGCGGTGTGCTGCTCTTACAACTATAGTTGTAATATAGTCATTACTATTTCACGTACTTTAACTGCAGTTTTAATGCCTCGTTATATCATCAAGTGGAGGTATCATACCATTTTTTTCAATAACATATTTTTTCCAAATCAACTTTGCTTTCATAAACATAACGTGTAATAATACCTAACCTATTAACCATAACCTTTTCAGCTGATGGATGAGCTTTATTCCTTATAAAGACGCATTGCTCACGCGAGTCTTTTCTATATGTCATCGATGAATAAAGCGAAATCCCCGAATTCAGGAGAAGAAAAATTTGTCGGAGCGAAGGAAGAAAAGCATCGACTGCATTGACGTTAGGTATATAAATATAGATATACATTATACATGTACAGAATACACAGTATACACAGTATACACTTTGGTCGGGCACCGAGCAAAGGTTTGCTCGTCGGCGAATTTCGGTCACGTCGTATAAGAAACGACATCGTAATAACGTTATCGCACCAAAGGAGCCTCGAACGGACCTTGCCTACGTATAATACGTAACGCGTGAGCCCCTACACGGATTCGAGAGCCCATACAACGAAACTCAATATGGCGAAGTCAATTGGGCGCGAGTACTTTAGGGGCTCGACTCCCTTGCGTTATCTGCCCTCCTTCCATTTTCACTTTCTAACGCTCTAACGGCCTCTCTGTACACCCGGCTAACTTTATTATAACCTTGCGTGCCAAAGTATCCGCTACTCCTCTATACCTAATACCATATATATCCATATACCGATATATAAATATACATATATGTATTATAGCATGTACAGAATACGTTTCTTACATCGGACAATCCATCGGCCATTTATACAGAGGAAATTGCTTGCGAACTAGCTCACATTCACGAAGACACAAGAATTTCAACAAAATTCTAAATAAATTTCTAGCAATAATAATTGATTTATTACAAATTCCGTCGATTCTTTTTTTAATTAAAAATTATAGTCTATCATTCTGAAAAAATTAACTAATCTTCACTGATGCTGAAACATTACACGAGTTCTTTGCATAATTCACGAGTGCTTAAATAAAAAATCCCCCGGATCTAAAAATATTTTTCTCGTTTAGTTAAGTCGAAATTTAGGATACCTTTTTAAAAAGTTTCAAATATACGCGCTACAATTCTTTTGGCTGATTAGTTTTCCAATCGAACTTGTGAAAACACAAATACCAAATATTCGATCTCTCTCACTCTCTCACTCTCTCACTCTCTCACTAGTGACTTCTTTTCTAACACGATCACGCTTCGTTCCATCATCGGAGGATTAAGCAGTCTGATCCGTCGGCTGCGACAGCAAAGTCCGGGTGATGTTCTCCACTTGTCAGGCCTGTGCGATTTGAATTTTGTTTCTTTTGCTTCATTCTCGTCGGATAGTGTTGTTTCGCGGAAACGACGTGGAAAATGACGCTGCAGAAATGCTCTTTCTCTCGAGCAGGTAACTCAAGGATTTTCCTCATTTTTAGTTCTTTCTTTCTTTGGGTGTTGTACTGGTATAGAACAGCAACAACGCCAACCCATCGGTGCAAAGCGCATTTCCTCTTCTACCAGCCTCTAGCTTCAGCCTCTAGCCTCAGCCTCTAGCTCCAGCATCCCCCTTGGCCCCTCCGTTCAATTGCTTTTTGTTTCGGCTAGGCGACCCGTTCTTTTATTTCCGCGAATCGCCGAGGAAATGACAAACAAATGAGAGTGTCTCTGTTCTCGAGCTTTCTCTTTTCTTTTTTTCTCGCTCGCACTCGCTCTCTGTCTGGCGTCGCCATGGCGATACACGAGACTTTTATGGGCGCAGCTATCGACGTTCGATTTTGCAGACAGTGACGCGGGTTCGGCTCAAGCACGGAATGAACGAGAGAAAAATTCTTCCGCGCCTCAGTTTCGATTTATAATATTGCCGATGCTTGATTCATACGCTTTTTTAACACTCGGGTTATTGTATATTCCTTTGGTATCTCTTCTCTTCGGTAAGGTAACGCCATCTTCAGTCGAGTCTCTCGGGGGCTCGGGGATTACTTTTTCTTTCGACACTCTCAAATCAGAAGAGATCGCCGCACGTCTATCGGGATCTTCTAGGGGGTATTAGTACGTCCGAGTTGAAATTTTAAATTAATGTCAAATATCTTTTTAATAAGACTCTATTTAATAAGACGATTTAGTTTTTCAATTAACTTGAATTACAGAAAATATGCAGCCTTATTCACAATGAATTCTTATCTTTAATTTATTTAATGCATTCGATTAAACTGTTATTAAACGTACATTTTTAAATCTGCTTTAAATGTTTTTACAAAGTCAAAAGATTATTTTTTAATTTCTCAAGCCCTGTATTCAATATAAATATTGCGCATAGGTAATCGTTTATCATGCAATTATATGTTTATGGTTAGAGTCTAAAAAGTTGAAAAAGATAAATAATTATTCCTCGAGAAGATTTGTCGAAACCGGCGATCTAAGAAATAAAAATGACCAAATTGATAAAAATAGCTTTGACAAGTGCATAGAAGTGATCGCAGGCGCCATTCTAGACTGGCCTTATAGAAAAATAAATATTTTGATATGTCGGTGGAATTTTAATTCCCGCAGTTCTACGTCGCGTATAAGGCGTAAATAGTTGAGCCCTCCGAGTCCGAGAGAGCAGTTCTAGACCTTATGGATAATTGCAAAGCATTTGAATAATGCACCTTGTTAGCGGGCATGACTTGCTTGTTCGATCTTTTTGAAGCCTCGAGGCTTCTCGAAAGGCCTCTTCGCCGCAATAGAACTCCGAGTTCCACAGTAGCAAAGTGTCCGTTACAAGTAAAAGAAAAAGCACGCGAGAGTCGTCATTAGCTGATGATTCGATGCTTTGCTATAGTCATACAATTAACGTATACTTTTTTTACCGGAATAGAAAGCAGAAACTTTATTTCAGTCGGAGATATTGATTTTCCATATACATTTTTCGTCAGCTAGACGAGTTATAGCGTTAATTATAGTGTTGTTACAATGAATAACAAGCTCTCTCTCTCTCTCTCTCTCTCTATATATATATATATATATATATATATATATGTATTAAAGTTATCAAATTGAGGAACCAAATTTTCTGAAGCCACTTGTATATAACATAACGATCTCATTACTTGCATAATGCTGTCGCTGAATAGGTTCCGATGTGCAGAGAACCGGACATAGATGTAGATATATTATTATTATTTTTTATTCTATGATTATCAGCTCGCCACCTCTAACAATGACGCATATTAATGATGAATTATTTGTACCTGTTATTTCGAAAAATTCTCTAATCTTTTGAGTTAATATCTGGAAGTTATACATATACGTGTACATATATATGTATATATACCTAGAGATAAACAGAACACGCATAATACGCGTACGAGAGCACTTAATAACCAGCGAATGAGAGCGAGCGCGCACGCGCGTGTTAAGGACTTAACGCGTTCTCCCTCTCTCTCTCCCTCGGATCGTAAAGAGAGCTGCGTGAAAATCAGCAACCTCGACCCCACATATATATAGACAACATATCGTAAAACGCGTGAAGGGAGGAGGGCACAACGCCCATTGACTTTGTTCATTGATTTTACGTCAATCTTCAGAACGAGAGTGTGAGAGTGAGCGAGAGAAAGCCTTGCGGGGTCTCCATGATGCGTTTTACCATGAGCTACGATAAGCAGAGGGGAAAAAGAGAAACGGGGTGGTGCCGCTAGTTTCAAGTAGGGTATATACGAGCCAAAGGGAAATAGAATAGAAATGACCCCCCACGGGATCATCGTATTAGCGACACATGGCTGGGCGACAGCAAAACCCCTGGAATATAGCTTGTATGCGTGCGATTGCGTAACGCGCGCGAGAACTCCTGTGTCCTGTGGTAGGGGCTACTACTACTCTACCTACTCTACCTATATATATATACACATCGCTATACATGTATGTGTGTGTGTATACAGATTACAGACGACGCCATTTTGAACGAACGGTGCTTTTCTTATAGCGCGACCGATATGCCGATGTAGATGGAATTTTCGATTGTCCGTAATATTATGTAAATTTACTCTGTATGCGTTGTTGTACGCGATGAAGGAAAAAAAACATTTCTTCGGGATATTATTCATGCAGTGATTTTGATGTGATAATATATATGCGTATATGTAGATCTTCTTTGAACTGTTAACTATGGGTTGAATAAGAAAAGGACCCGTGATTTCGAGCAAAGATATTACAGTTCTTGTTTTTTCTTTAATTTATTCTCGCAAGAGTTGTGAGATGCGGGGACATATCGAATAACGCGAGCAACGAGGTAAGATATAAGCCCGATTTCTCTGAATCTCGGATAAGACGGTGAGGGTATAGACAAGAAGTTTTATCGATTCCATAAAGTATAGTTGTTTTTTTTTCTTAATAACTGCCCCATCGTTCTCTAAACATTAATCCTGTCGCTCCGAAACTCGTGTCACTCGGATGTAAGGGAGAAACTCTCGTTTTTAAATTCCACTGCAGCTCGGTGTTTTTCATTCTTAAATGAAGGCCATCAGCCTATATCATCTAGAGCCAAAGAAGCTCTTATACTCAGCTAAAGATCAAAATAAGTATCTTCTTTGATATATTTTGATCTGCATCTTTGAACTGTTAACTATCTGTACGTATATATATATACCTATACCTATAATATATATATAGCTGCAGCTGTTGGAAATTCCAAAGGCCGTAGAGGCCATATAACGCGGTTTGTCCATCGAAGATCAGTATTATATATACATAAGATTTGCGTGTCTCGAGACACCTGTTGTGTCTCATACATTATATATATATACGTGTGTGTGTATAACTTATGCCTTCTGTATACGACGCTCGAGGCTCGAGGTCGGCTGTGCATTAGTTTCGCATTAGTTCCGAGTGAATTTTCGTGTCGCGATTTCGTCGTCCATTTACGTATATATATATGTGTGTGTGTGTGTGTGTGTGTGTGTGTATGTGTGTTATCGTTTGTGCACACGGCTAGACAGAGATAAAGGTTAATTTGGTATACCTCGACGAGTTGTAATCCTTGCGTCGGGCCAGGAGGATTTCTGTCGAGATTATGGGGGCTTGTTACGTCAAGGATTATATCGAGCGCGAAAGATTAATCGCGTAAATGCGTATACAATGTGTCTGTGTCGTTGAGACAGTAAGAGAGAATAAGAAAGGCAGAGAGGGAGAGAGAGCGCGTATATATAAATACGAAATACGTGTGTATGTATGTGTGTGTGTGAAATGGATTTTAGTCGGCGCGTAGGACGCAGAGAACTTTTAATGAAGTCGCTCGTTTGGAGCGACGGAATATCCTCCGGAAGAGACTGCGTTATAACGACTGCGCTATAACGACTGCGCTATAACGACTGCGTTATAACGACTGCGTTGCGGAGTTTCTATAGCTATACGTAGAGCTGTATATTAAATATATATACTTGTGCGCGGGAGTACTGTATAGCTCGCAGTATGTACTGCTTCATTTCCAATGGTATATAATATTATTGCTGTTAAATATTGTTGCTCGGTGAATTTCTTTGACTAAAGGCTGAAAACTTACAGTACGCGCGCACTATACGTAAATAAAACTAACTCATCCGAATGAAAATCTAAGTGACAATCGATAAGAACCTGCGAAGAGCTTAAAAATAAAAAGGACTAATAAAAGGAAGCTAATAAAAACCTCTTTCTTCGGTTTTCCATCTCTGGCAAATTCAAAGAGAAAGCGTGTCTGAGGAGTAAAAATCCCGCTGGCAGTTCGCTTGAACTTCCAGCGTGCATTTACTGCGCACACGTGTACGTCGCACATATACATTATACATTATAAAGGTATATTCGAATGTACCGAAGCTTCTCTCACGCCAACTCAGCTCTCTATAGGTACAGGTATATCTATATAGGTATATCTCTATATGTACCCAAGAGGGATGTACCCAACCATCGGTAACTATCGGTCTCCATCGGTCGTCTCTCTCTCTCTCTCTCTCTCTCTCTCTCTCTCTCTCTCTCTCTCTTTCGTCGAGTTTATAATTGCGACGAATAGCCTCTTGGAATTGTTCGCTTCGCGATCGGTACGTGCCTGGGATCGCAACGATACCGTCGGCCCGCTCTGCTCTACACCGCCGGATAATGCCGGCAAGCCGTTTCTCCATTTTGCACGTGTGCGCGAGCGAGTCTGCTATATAGGGGGGCACAAATGGCACATACAGTATGTATGTACATATATATATATAGTGTCAGAGCAAGTGGAACGATGGCGTTCGGTCGAGGTGGCCCGGGCTGTTGCCGCCGCGCGCTAATAATGGGAAAATGGCGAAACAGGCGGACGTCACGTAGAGGTAATTCGGCACGCGCTCGTTCACATCCTCTATCAAATTCATTTCGCTGGTCCGACGCGCTTCGACGTGTATCCTTATACGCGACGACGAGACACGACCCTCCGCAGCTGCACGCACGCGCATATATGCGAATGCGCTTTCCGCGTTTATCTCTACATATGTCTCTATGCGCGATGTAACTACGCAACGAGGTAAATAATAGGTACGCACACGAATACGAACCATTCGGCCGCTAACGAGCGATTTCGATTCTTTTGCTCGCGGCGAACAAGTCGGAAAGAAATTCTCTGTCTCCCGTTCGTGTGCGCGACTGCGTATACAAAAGCGTGTCGATGTGGCGGGGTACTCAATTTTTTTCATACGGCCGAAAAAATGCGTTTCTCCTCTTCGGCGCGTTGTACGTGCGTTCGCCAAGTAGAAACTCGCCGAAAATTTAAAAGTCTTTATCTGAGTAATTTTTTCCTCTCTCTCTCTCTCTCTCTATATATATATATATATATATATATATATACATATATAAATGTAGTGCGTGCGGTACATAGTACATGCGCAGACTGTCGACCAACTATATGCACTCTAAAATTCTTCGAAACTACCTCTGACGTTTTTTCACCTTAAAATGGAGATTGTCGTTTTTGCTCATTCGCTTCGCTGCGATAAATAGAAACGAAGGCTTGGTCTTGGGAGCTTTTGCAGTAATCATAGTCGACTACCGTTTAAATGCTCTTGCCATTTTCTTATATACATGCTTATATATCATATTTCCGGTATGACTAAAAGTCCACGAATTCGACGTATTTGTGCGATGGAAACAAAATTATATATATCATTTATAAAAATTTTAACTAGTTTAAGCAATAAATCAGTAAAGCCAGTATATATATTTATATTTATATCTATCGTACTTTGATGCGCGTTACTCCATCGGACTTATATTTACTTCAATACGTTCAAACACCTCATATAACGAAGCACTACAGTCTCATAAAAAGTTATCGACCAATATACCTCTCCGCAACTTCGGATATGTATATATATGTAAAAAAATCTAACACCATACCGTATACACTAAGAGAGACAGAGCGAGTGCGATTAAGGTCGAATTAATTCCACGTCACTCACCGTCAGCCATAATCTCGCTGCCGGTGCAACTGAGTGTACTTTACTGAGTATACGAGTGTGAGTGTGTGTGTGTGTAATAGGCATACCTATCGGTGTGTGAGCGCGTGATCAACGAAACTCGACTGCGCCTGAGCCGCTAATTGCACGGCTTGTCCCATTTCCAACAAATCGAAGCTGCGAACAGCCTCTCTTCTCTCGTATATGCACTTGATACAGCCTGAATGATTATCACGATCGACCTCTCAAATACTGTCGAGTACAGTGTGCGTATCTTTTATGATTGGATTTCGGAAATGTTACATGGATCAATTAGTTAGAAACTTTTTTTTAATGTTTATTCTATTGAAAATTTTATCGTATATTGTAGTCTTCTTTAACGCGAGATCCGATGAAAGATAAGATGATTAGATTGAATATTTCATCTTCTATAATAATAACTTATAGTTATAATAACAAGCTAACTTTCAAATTTTTCATTGCATCTCTATTAAGATAATAGTTTGCGAACATATGGTATTAGATCGATTATTTATGACTATTGTACATAGTATACTATAAATAACAAATATTGCATTTCATGAAAAAAAGACCCGAAAACTAAAACTATAATGTAACAGTCGCGTAGAACGATTAACGAGAATCTATAGTTTTTAAAAAGTCCACGAGGATATTCCAGACGTTTTACGAGCATAAGGATCGGATTGCAACATGGATATATTTTATAAAAAAGAAAGAAAGATTTAGAGAAAATAAAACTAATTCTTGGGTGTTTATTTCGATGGACGTCGAGTCGACATTGATTCCGGTATACATTAGTAAATGTTTAATCGGATTAAATCTGTCAGATAAAATCCCTGTAGTAGAACTATTACACACACACACACACACACACACACACACACGCATATATAGATATATATACATATACACACATATCGCGGTTTATAGAATATTCTCCTTCGAAATTTGTTTAAGTACATTTTTTACATAAATTCTATTGAAAATACTTCGGGAATTGTCAGATAAACGTCATCCAACCGCGTCATTCCAACGTGCATTGAAAATAAATTCTCCCTCAAATTTGTTCAATTTTCTATACACCAGACAGTTCGAATCGACAGCACGTATATACGTATATATGTATATATATCATTCGTTGACATACATTATCGAAATATACACAGTAACAGATTATAAGTGAAATTGCATTGGCCTACTGTCGTTAAATAAATAAATAAACATACATGCCAAGATACCAGAGGAAGGAGTTCTGAGCGATGATTCGGCATCGAAGATCGTGACTGTCGAAAACAAATTTTTCCGACCAAAGTGCGTCGATGACTCGTCATTGGCTCTAACCAGCATTCACCGCTCGGTTCACGTATATAATATACTTTCCAGATCGCTACTTCGCTCCGCGCTGCGCAGGTCATTTTGGTGTTCCCCTGAAGATAATTGAACCGGTGGCGGACAGCCAATCGACTTTTCAAATTACAGGTCCGTCCGAGCCGATTATACGGGCAAAACAAATAGTCCTACTACGACTTTTTCGAGTATCTGGACGTTGCTTTGGACGACGGAAATTGAGGCGGAGGTTTCGTCGACGTCTTCGTGGTAATTTAACGGCAATTTAGAATAAGAGTTTTTTTTAGGTGAGATGGCGGCTGCAAGATAGAGACCACATATATTTGAGAAATACTATTATGCCCATACGTATAGTTCGACTGTTTGGAATGTTTTCCAACTGTTCAAGGGTTTCCGGAGAAACGCAGATGGATTTCGCGATACGAGGGAACTGACCGACAGGTTCGTTTTTCTTCTCGATTTTCTTGGCTGATTGCTTATTTTCGGAGAGGCAAAAGATCGAATCGAATGAATAAAAAATTACGAGTTTCCTCAATTATATATTAATAATGTATTTTATATTCAGTCATGTGCATACAATATAATATCATCTAAAATATGCATGTAGTCTTAATACACTCATTGAACAATGCAAGGTAATAGTATAGTACAGATATTGATTAATTTACGAGTATAATATTTTGACGTGTTTTGCGTCGTATGCATATAATCTATATTATATTAACATTATATTATTTTTTTTCTAAAAAAATCTATCCAACAATGCTCCAACGGTAGAATACGTCAATATATATGTCAATATATACACGTACACTAGATGGTATAACGTATATAGCCGTTGCATTGCTAATAGAAGCACCGCATAGGTATTCTGCCATACAAAAGAAGCTGCTCCCGTACACGCGAAAGATGCTCGTAGAGATTCCTATCTCTACTCCTGTATAGAAGAGCAAAGACATATACATATATATATATATATATCTTTGCTCTCGCAAATGTTATCAGTGCTGACCATCGGGGCGGCGCATCACGTACACGTCAACGACGTCCGCGTCGTTCTCCTATGCGATTATAATACACGAGCGCTCAATCAGCCGATAATAGCTGGCCTTTGTTGAATCGCCCATAATCGCACTAACGCGACGACACGTTTTGTACGTTTGTAATTTTAATTCCATAGAATAATTGTGATTTTTCCGCTGGTCTAACTAAGCGTGGTCCCCGTGCGTATTAATGTTATCATTGGCGAGGGCTGGAATGCAAGATAACACGATGTCTGTGAGATAAATTCAAAATTCAAGGATATCTATTATATATACACAGTAATCCTTGAATTTTGAATAGATTAGTGAAGTAGCCTTTTAAGGTCTACTCAGGTATTCGGTGTCACGTAGATCTCGGATTTTTAATGTGCCTGAAAATCACTTAGATTAACTGGTGTATAACTGGTCCTGCTTCTTCTTACACATTACATTATCACATACATTACATTATATTTTATACACATATATTATATTATTATATTATAAGCGTTCAAACGTTCTTTATTAAGTAAAATGATATAACAAGCCGAAAATCTTATTATACTGTACCATTACTAGAAATGTGGAGCACTGGATCTTCGCTGTTAAATATAGATTATTGTTTGCCAGTACAATGTTGAACTGATGAACATGACATGGATAATGCACTGACCCGGTGTGCTTTGGTATGTCAGATTTCAGAAAAACATAAACGATATTATATCGCAGTTTGTCGGTTGCATTCGAAATGCGTTGCATTGGGAAAGTTATTTTTGGCTTAGAACTGGCTCAAGTATATAGTATACTGTCCTTGGTATACGCAGATTTTTTAATATCAACGGCTTTGAATAATCCGATGTGCAAAGAAGAGTAAGTAAGTAAGGTATACAGTGAAAAATATACATTGAAAAACCTTGCGATAACTCATTCGAATAACATTGTTATCCTAATGTATATAGGAAGTATATATCCTATAGGAATAGAAGGATCGATAGATCGAATTGTCGCAATTATTGAAAATTCCTCGTTATGCGATGTTCGAGTTGCGAGTATCCGCGAGAAGCGAAGAGAGAGAGAGAGAGCCTACTAGCTCTCGGTTATTTTCGATGTTGAAATCGTCTCGATAGGTAGCAAGATTCTTCGCACGCCCTCGGGACTACAATATATATATATATGTATATATGTATAGTTTTTGAGGATCTATTCTTCGCAGGGTATGCGAAAAACGTTCTCCATCCCTCCTTCGCTCAACACTGAAATCCCTTCCCAGTGGAGGAAATATCCCCACCTCGTGTACACGAGAGTATACATCGGGAGCTCTTGGACTCGTCGCAATCTCCCCGCGCACAGTTCAGCTCGTATCGGAGCCAACGTCACGGTCTTTCCATGCATTGCGTATACCATACGCTCGCAGGGTGTTATCGTAAGTGCAGTTCTCCGTCGACCCTAGGGAGTCTTACTTGAACTTTTTTCTCACTCTCTCTCTCTTCGCGAGGAGCCCTTTGTTTCGCGGCTACTTTCCGATTGGCGCGTTTGCGGCCATCGCCGTCGAGTCCCTATCCGGCCAATAGCCCCAGTTCGAGGGCGTGGACGACTCTCTCCTCGACGGTAGGCGGAGCTCGCGTCTGTCGCCCCTTTGCACTGTGTGAGCTTGCCTTCTGCGTTCTATACCTATAGGTAGTCACTCGCGTTCGATCCACTTGGCTCCTTGGGATTGAAATTCGACTATTCCCGTCTATATTTCCAATATGCATGCGTATATATTGATGATGTACATTTGTAAAATGTTAACTGACATAAATGACGCTTTTCGTCGACTTCTCTTTCGATTTATATTGGCTTGGCAGCAGTTTTACAGGTGCGACCGGTGGAGTTAAGTTTCGAAAGGATTGGCAATCAACGTAGGATATGCATTCGCGGTTCGAGCAGTCCGGCTTCGGATAACTCGCTATTCCGATGGGGGAAGCGGGAGAGTTCGAATTGCCTACTGCAGGCACTGCAGGTGGGGATGTTTCCAGCTACGTAGTCATCGACGGGGCGAAGTTAATCGGACCGTGCCAAGATGGCGCTACTGGTTTCGGGGGGCAGTTTCTGTCTTTTCTTCTTTTTACCTGTATCGAGAATAGACAATCGAAGCGTACTATTTATTTGCCATTCAATTTCTATAGTTTTCAAATAAAACTATAGAAATTTAATAATAATCGTGAATTTGTCGGATATAAGTAGCATCTGAAATTTGCGCAATTTCAACTTTCTCTTTTACGAGAAATTCACGTAAATCCGGTAAGTAATACTAAAATAGAAACCGCTAAATATAATATGTAATACGTTGTTGTATTATAGATAGGTTTAAATTATTTTTTCAAAAGTAACTTAAGCAATGTGTAGTGCTGGATTTCTGTCAGTATTATTTTCGTTTAATTTCAGCATTTGAAACTTGCACATAGGTATAGTATATTCAAAGTTTCAGTCAATGCGTATACCGTACATTGACTGAAACTTTTTTTTCTTTCTACCTTTGAATGTAGTCAATTAAGAAGCGGATTATGAATTATACTATAGTTGCTTATATTGTAAATAAAACTATTTTATATTTCTCAAACGTTATTAAAATTTGAATTTGAAAATATTCATTAGTCCAGATGAAATATACTTATACAATGTAGGCTCTATTATTAAGTATAGATTAAGCCTAAAATCACGAGTAATTGACTGAGAAAGGAAAGAGCATTTTTGCGCGTAAATTTGTCACTTCATTTATTAATTGCAGTCGTACAACAAAATCATCCGGCAATGTAGCGCCAACAAAGCTTCTCATTGCATCAAGCGTAGTGCATAAATATAATATAATATTCCGCGCGCGGCAAAAAGGTCAAAAGGTTTTAATGTTCCATAACTGTATAATGAATGTACTGTATGTATAGCGTATATGTATATGTATATATAGTGTATACAATATAGTGTATACAATATAGTGTATACAATATAGTGTATACAATATAGTGTATACAATATAGTGTATTATATTGTCCACTGCGCTAACGTCCACTTGGCTACGCCAGCGATAATTCGAATTAATAAGCGCAAATTGTCAAGACAGCGCACCGGCACTTCCAGGGAGACAAATATAGCCGATTCCCAAAGTCCCCATTTCTCCTTAATCGCAACGAGCGAAGTCGAATTCTGCCGCTAAGCTAAAGTCTCAGGAATGGGCAGAGCTCTTGAGCTCTCGAAGGGTCATTCTGGTTATATTGAATAATTTCGTGTAGATTTATTATTGATTCTTTTGAATTTTTCCATTTCTTTTTCTCCGAACAACGCGGAGGGATTGATCTGCCATTTTTCATGGCGATTTAACCGGAAATCTTTTATTTTTTAAAATCAATATAAATTGATCTCAATTTATATTGATTTTCTAAATATAAAATTCAATGAAATACGAAGCAAATGCCTCGCGTCTGATACTTGAAAAATGCAAACGAGTTCAAAATTATTAATTTCGCATTTTCACTGTTGCACGACATTCGAATTGAAAATTAAAGAGAACGAATAATAAAAACTCTCCGCGTTCAATATTCACATCTATAAGCTACGCTTTTAAGCTTGTATTTATTTATTAACGGGCCCACGATGGACGCTTGTAACAAAGAATGAATATGTCAATTACCAATGCCGTACTCAACGATGCAACGTATAATAATTATACCTATATCTACGATATGCCTATAGTCTACTGCAATACGACGAACAACCTATCTTCTTTCCTTTTATTTGTATATTTTACGGGCAAGTTCAGTGTTCACACGAAAATACGAAATATTTCGTAAAGAAACTCTAAACGCGAACAAAGTCGTTATTTGAATTTATTTATTTATACAATGCCGCATTCTCGAACTCTGAAGTGACAATAATTACCAAGCGTTACCATCGTTACGAAGCGTTAAATTGCTAAATTACAAGACTGCAGGTTCAATAAATACAAATCATAAGACTATTTTCATTTTCATACGAAATGAAAATGAAAATAGCATTCCGCGTATAAAAATTGAAAAAGCAAGCTCGTCAAAAGACACTCCGTCATATAATAGTAGCAGTTAACTTTTTTCTTTTTCTCTCAAAGCTCAAAGCGCCGCATCGATACCGGTCGTTAACGCACAGCAGGTCGTTCTTTTGCAAAATAAAATAAATAAAAAGAAAACACATTCGTTCCCCCAAAGCGAGGACTCGATGCTGCGCACCGGTAGCAAATGACATTCATTTGTATGCAGATAGCGATCACGCGGTCATCCCGCAAAAAGCCTTGGCGGAACCTTAATGACCGAGATGCGCCTAAACGATACCCCTGCGCAGATCCGTCAGTGACATTAAGGCCGACACTGCCACACGCACCCATACCTATACACCTCCCTCGCGAGTGAATTCTTTCTCTCACTCTAGGTCGTATTATATCTATATAGATATAATATATATAGATATATTATATAGATATAATACCTTTCCCGGACTGGAATTAAAAACATATTATGGTAGGTGTCGTTGGTCAACGCCATTAATCACCACTCGTTTCTTTTTCTGCATTTTCTGCGATCCGCACACGCTCTGTCTACAGATGCGCCTTGCATTTAACTTCATCGAGAGGATTATCTTCAATATAGGTATACGCAGGTATACCTATATTGATGTGCGTCTGCGTGTGGGTGGATTTAAATACGATTACGTGGATGAGATGGGCAGTATACATATCTATTTAATTGTATTTCTTTATACAACGGGAACACATATATTTATCTCGGTGAATTCCTATTTCAATCGCTTGACACTATTGTTTTTCATTTTAGTGAATCCTTTGTCTTAAGTTCATATTAGTCTTATAATTTATGTACTCTACT
Organism: Apocrypta bakeri; assembly: GCA_018906985.1. Lineage (NCBI taxonomy): Eukaryota > Metazoa > Arthropoda > Insecta > Hymenoptera > Pteromalidae > Apocrypta > Apocrypta bakeri. The sequence goes on from JACCIA010000004.1 coordinate 319,448, forward strand.
ATATACTAGATTTGATTGTACTTTAATGATTATTACAGTCATCTCGACATCCACTTTATCTATATACATAAATATTTAGATTTTTTGGGAAAGGAAAATTATTTGCCAGTAGTAACGCCGTAAGTATCGATCAATATAGTATATGTATATATACATATATATACATGCATATTATAAACTCTGTGGCGGCGGCGGTGGCGGCGGTGGCGACGTCGGCGGCGACATTGCGCTATTGCGTTAAATTACAGTTGATGAATCGGACATTCTGATGCTACGCGCGCAGCTCCAACTTGGGTATCAATAAACGACTAATTAAGAGGGTTTTATTGCAGACTAGATTCCTCCGACATTACTCGGCCTCATCAAGCGCGCCTTGCCATTTGTTGTGTATTGCACAACTCTTACGAAATGTTTCAATCTTCGATGCGAAGATGCAAAAGAAAAGATTTGCATACGCGATATTAAAAGCTCTCTCACATCAATATCTCTACACATGTACGTATAACTAGGGGATATTTTTTTCTAATATATACTAGACTCGCATATACGCATGTATAAAGAGGATTCGAACAGCCCATACGTGTAATGTAATGAGCCAATCTGCGCGTACCTCGGTTTATCGTCGATAATTAATATTTGTCTATGTCGGCATTATTAAAATTAATGGTTCGATTGGTATTATCGTGAATATGCTACTATATTATGCATACTAGCATCGCCGCGCGGGAAGCTCATTCCTATTCTTATTTTTTCCTCTCTCTCTCTCTCTCTCTCTCTCTCTTCAAAGCCCATCGACAACAGATTGGCAGCCGACCACACGGTGGACATTAAACATGTTAAAATCTCTCTAGCTCGCGAGCGCAGGCGGTACGTGTACAAGAAAGTGAAAAAAATGAAAAAAGTATAAATCGCGCCCACACGAGCGAAGCAGTATCTTTCGAAGCAATACAATAATCGAGGTGCCTGGAATAATCTTGCGGCCGTCACTCGACTTTTGCGGTTGACACCGTCGCAATTGCAAAAGGCTTGGCTGCGCTTTTAAAAAGCTTGCGCTGCGGTTGAACGTCATCACCGTAGCTCACGCGACCCTGACAGACGCCGGATTCCCCCCTCTCCGACTCTTTTCCTAATATTCTAAATTGCTCGTCCTGGCATGTTTATTTGACATCGGGGCTGCCGACGCGTCGCCAATTTGCCGGCTGATATTTTTTTCTCAGCTGCCTCCTCCTCTTCTTTCTCCTTCTCCTCCTCCTCCTCCTTCTCCTCCTCCTCCTCCTTTCCCTTCTTCTTCTTCTTCTTCTTCTTCTTCTTCTTCTTCTTCTTCTTCTTGTGCTTCTTCCGCTTGTCCTGAGTCGCATTGTTCTCTCGAGTCGACTTTATATGACAGTCGAGAGAGAGAGAGAGAGAGAGAGAGAGAGAGAGAGAGAGACCTCGAACTTCGCGGATCTCATTTGCATAATTTAGCCAACGGCGTTGGCGGCGTTGGCGGCGGTATGTAGAGGCTTGTTCCTGACTGCGTGAAGTGTCTTATGTGAATACGACTTTATTGAGTAATTATCGTTTTACTGCGTTACTTTCGATGATTTATCGTGTGTCTTATTTGTGAGAGTCGCTATTTTGTTTCGCTTTTTATTTTATAGAGGCCCATATAGGCCCATATATGCATTAATGCGTTGCTCAATCTCTTGTGTCCTACAGCTATTACGATACGCGTTAATTACGTAAGCGTATTAATTTTCCATTTAACTAATCATCAATAACTGCATATCTATATAGCAAACTCGAACGTAGCGAAGCAAATTACCAAGGGTTAATAATAATTATGGTCTCGCGTATAGTTATTACCTTTTGGAAGCACTCGCGTCTATCCTATACATGTAGAAAGCATTCCATTTCGCTAAAAGCATACATCGAACAAACATTCTTCTAAATTAATCTAAATTCAGCGCGTTAAAGTATTATATATTATAAGTTAATATATTATTCATATGTAATTTGTTGACTCCTAGTTATAATATAGATAGAATTTGAAACGAAGGAAAATCATTTGAATTTTTAAAGCCAAAGCATTTTTGTTAATACAAGTTCTAATAGATGCATTTTTCGGTGTACTATAATAGATAAGTTATCAGACATGGATTTAAAAATATTTTAGAGTACAAAGGGATCTCCTTAAAGTGAATCTCCTTAAAGTACAGTTGAATCTACAGTTTTTATCAAACCTTCTCACAATCGCCGCAAATACTGAGTATTGATAAGTTCTCAACGTAAACGTCAAATGATCCGAATAATCGCCTGCGAATTATCGAATTCTCTTCACGGAAGTGAACTCTATGCGTGAACACCTTTTGATTTTTTGTTTTTTAATCCAAGTAAATATTTTCCTTTTACAGATAGAAGACTTAGTAATCGCTAGTCTCTCTGAGCATGCATACATATATATGAGCATAGATCCGTCATTCTTCGAGAGCATAACTATTATCTCGGCTAATTTGGCTCGAAGACATTCGCGCGAGAAAATCTTCGACCCCGAAATTCAAATGACCTCCATACATAGAGAGAGAGAGAGAGAGAGAGAGAGATGACGCGGACTTGGAAATAAGGGCGAGACATCCGAGCTGCTACCCTGTAATTTCTGGCACGTGCTGGTAGTTATTTGAGGGAGTCGTCGTTGCATACAGTGTAGCAGCTTAATGTACGGACGAATATTCCGTCTCCCTTCGACGTACGCGACTCGATTCTCCATGCCGAACGAGGTAATAAGTGTCTAATAAGAATGTCGTTTGGTTCGAGCCGACAAAAAGGGCGAGAGGAGTATAAAGACGACTCGTAAAGTTCGGGGAGTAGCTTCTTCGACAGCTTCGTGCGAAAAGTCGAGACTCTTCTCGAGAGGCCTTTTTGCATTCGTAGAAGTGCTATGCAAGCGTTGCAGTTATCGGAGACAGTAGTGAGAGCTCGATGATAACTTCTTAAGGGATAATTCATCGTTTTTAGTTGAATAACATGTTGCCCAATAACGTGTTGCCTGTTTATTATTTTATAATAATAAATGGCTAAAAGAAATGTTTATAAAGCGGAAACTACTATATATACTACTACTATATATACTACTAGTGTATTGATACCACTACCCAATGGCAAATGCCAACAAGACTCTCTATCGTTACATCTCTGTTATTATAGAAAAAAATTGAAAAACTATATACGACGAGCAATTCGTGCATCCGTCCAAACGATCCTTGGCGAATGAAGTCGTCATCGCGCTTTCGCGGCAAAAACAAGCCGACAAGTTCGCGCAGTTTCGCTCGAGAAACATTTCCAGGATAAGTGTGTATATACTGTATATGCCGGAGCGAGGAAAACGAGCGAGCAGAACGAAGACGTATACATCGCGTATATTCGAGTGCGTTTATATGACGCACCAGGTTTGCGCGTGTCAGATCGATCATGTGTATACACGACGCTTCGAGGTTCCGTTTCTGGCTGCACGGGATGCCCCGCTGCGTCACACACACACACACACACACACACACACACACACACCGGTATATAGGTAGGTACAATCAGGACGAGCACACCGAAACATTTTCTGCGATGTAGTGATGCGGCTCAATCTGCTCGAATCTGCTCGAATCTGCTCTCGGTAGGGCTTCTTTTGCCTTCCGACGTCATTTTTTTACCGGTATATATGAGTTGCCTGTGAGAGGCTCGCTCTTTGTTCTGCTCATTGATTGCTGTGTGCGAGGATAACGATTGAATTAAGGGAACTTCACTACCTCTCGAGCTGGACATTGAATTATTTTCTGCATTTCGAGGTACAAATGACTTTCCTCCTTTTCCAATGGAGATGACGAATATACTTTTTTTCTCGCATTCGCAACAAAGTCTCTTCTACTGTTCTCAACAGAATAATGTCACTCGACAAATGTCCCTTAATCGTTAGAATATTTACAATAATATTAATTCATTGACATAATTTTTTCGTACGCTTTCGGATTGTTTCCGAGTCGAATATCATTAATTCTTATTTCCTCTAAGTTACGAATTTACGATTTTAGTCACGAATGCGGGTTAGTCTACAAAGTTCTCATTTTTCATGCACATCTGACATTCTGCAATGAAGTAACATCAACATTAACGACTAAAATCCTGCTTTTCTAATCGTGTAAATAAATGCATGCATTTCAATGTATGTATGTATGAATATACAACAGCTTACCAGTTAATAATCGTGATGACTATATATATATATATCTATATATATATATATATATATATATATATATATATATATACCTAATAGTACATCTCAAACGCGGATGAGAGTCATTCTTTTCAACTCACGCGTCATTTCATATGTTAACGAATGTACGAACATCTAACATCCCAATCGATCGCGATACGCAGAAATAATTCCAACTTGTACAGCTGACGCATGCGAGGATGACGAGACGATGACGAGACGATGACGAGTGAAGTGGCAGCGGAACGAGAGACATCGCGTGGATCCAGAGCACGAGATGAGATTCTTTGTCTATGAACGCGAGAAATTCGCTCGAATTTGCAACATACGCAGAGAAATCGTCGAGAAATGATTTGCCTCGAGAAGATAAGCACATACCACAGAGCCAAAGGGCCTTTAAATTTTGTTCCAATTAAACTGTAATTACCAAGCCCCCTTGCTAGTATAATAATATAAGCCTCGTTCGCCACCGGTTCTTGTAATAAAGACGACAAATAAGTCGAGACAAAGCGAGTGTACAAAGCGAGAAAAGCGCTTTGGACATCATCGGAGAGGCTGTCCAAAGCCGCGTCCGAGAATCGTATCCAACATCGCACACATTGCGCATCGAGCTATATACCCGCAGAGGCAACGTATATTATCCTCGCGCGTGTAATTTCCGGTGAGCTCGAGGCGTCCGGAAGGAACGTCGTCGTAAGTACGGTATCGCGTGTTTCAATTATTGCAGCTCTCCTGCGTGTCGCGCACGTGTCTATCTATACTGTATGTACGTGTATATTATATACTGTATTATATACCTACTGTACATCATATATTATATCATTATATATGGGGTATTCTCTCACAGAATTCACACTTTTTCGTCTAAATTATTTTAAACTCTTGTTTCACGCTGTGTACTACCAGATAGCTTATTCACCTTCTCTATATGTTTCTTTCCCACAAGTCCTTTTTCTCTTTCAGTTAATAATATTTCAAGAAAATTACTTTGCTTTTCGAGCAAGACACGCGCACCTTTAAAATTAAAATGCTTAAAATGCAAATTTTCATTATCTATTATTATGCGGTTATATAATTTATGTTTATATGTTATGCTTGTGTTTTATACATTCAATTTAGAGCTTCTTTCGATACCTTATAATTATAGTAGGGCGTCGTAGACTCAAAATTAGTAGTGTAAAGATTTAAAATCGAATAAATAAAAAAAAAATTAATTAACTCTAAAATAAGCTAATAATTACACCAAAGACATTCAAATCTTTATGAAAATTCAACAGAATAACAAATTCAAGCTAAAAGCTATTGATGAGTACAGATGAAATAAAAAGAAATCCGGGAATTGTGATACTTATACTATCCGCAAATAACCTTTTCAATAAAACTTGATTTTCAGATTTAGATGGCTTGTAAATATAACTTATAAAAGAAAGTTACACATTGTACAAAAAACACATTATACTTTTCCTTAATTTTTAGTAAAAAATAAAAATTATTACAATTTATTGAAAATTTGTTAAAAAGACTAAAAATTGAGAATTGCGCGTCATTGCTGCTATCGCAAAATAAATTGACGAAGACAGATAGAGTAGCAAAGAGGCGATGAAAAAAAGTTGGAAGAAAAACATTGTTTAAAAGGTCAATCTGCCAGAGAATCATCCGTATAGATTCCCAGCAAGAAATGTAGCTGCACCGCGAAGAAACCGAGAACAAATTCAATGTATTCCCATATATACGCATACGTATACGCATGTACAACGTACATGCGTGCATTGAGAATGAAGAAATAGAGTGAGTATAAGCGCTTCATCATAATCGCTCATCCGGATTGTTTCGACGCTTGGTACGGACCCCCTGCGGTCCCGCGCGACGGATATCTTCGACCTGGAATTGCTCGCTGACAGGCCAAGAATTTGATATCGTGATTAGGCTTGTTGAGATATTCCTTCGAAAGCCCGTATTATTATATATATAAACGCGGCTCTTGTGCATGTATATATATACAGGACACTCATTGTTTCTCGCGCGCGAGCATCGAAGAGACGAGCAGAGAGGCCGGGGGCGAAAGATGGGGATCGATAAACGCGCTCGGCACAAGCGCCGCGAGCGACCTTTCTCATGCGCTGCATTCGCTCTCTCTCTCTCCCTTTTCTCTTGTGATGGCTATTTTTATCGAATCGTCACACTGCGCCGATGATCACATACTCGACAGTCATTGGCTTTATCTTGACCGCTCGGTGCTTAACGATCGCCGCGTGGTCCGGTTAATTACAGATTGGCTGATTCAAGTGAGAGAGAGAGAGAGAGAGAGAGAGAGAGAGAGAGAGAGAGAGAGAGAGAGAGTTGTGTTGTCAAAGCTTTTTTTCAAACCGATCGAACGTGTAGCTTCAATTTTTCTTCAATCGATCGTCGACACGTTGTAACCGCAAGTCGTGACAATTTAATTGCGAGTGTTATCGCAGAACAGATGAAAGTACTGTACATTTATATACATATATATGCGTGTTCTTTCTTATATAGATGAGAGAGAGAGAGAGAGATAAGTATAACCTGGAATACATCGGTATATCTCCAGGAGTTATTCAAATCTCATAGAGCTGTTCGAAGATATTCTACTTTATCGGGAGGAGCACAGACATATAAGGGTCGAACGAAGGTCTTGAAGATTTTATCTTCAAACATGAAAATTTGTTGAAGCTCCGAAGAGCGAGGCTGTGTATCAATCGGGAACTGGCCGATTGCTTTCCTCGCGATCTCTCATCGCCCGTCTTCTTTTTTCTCCCTCTTGGTTCGAGAGGTGTTACGATAATTCGCGTTCGGCCTCCTTTGCAGCTTCCTTCCTTATTTGCACATCGAATCCTTCGCGCCTCGGCTGATGCAGAAAAGCTCCAGGCAGATGCAGCGCCGAGCAGGAGAGTGGGTCCGTCGTCGACGCGCTCTCAACCATGGCCTCGTTACCAAAGCAAATATTTTACGTAGTCAACTGCGGAACTATTGCCATCGCGAAGACGAAGTCGAAGACGATGATGTTGCATGTGTGTGTGTGTGTGTGTGTGTGTGTGTTTCCTATGTATATCTATATATGTAAGGATGAGTATACGTAGAGCCAGCAGCTCTTGCTCGGCTCTTTAGTGTCTCGACTTGATCTTTTTCTTTCTTCCCTCGGTAACTTTTGCGCCCGCGCGTTGCTAATAAAAGGGAGTCTTTCTCTTTCACGCTTCTCGATCTCCCCTTTCGCACCCTTCGCGCCCTTCTCGCGTTTACCTTAAGCGCAGACGTTATGCTTTTCTTTGTTTAGATATGATGGACACATTTCTCATTATACAAGCGATGAATTTTTTCAAGTCAATCGATTTCTCACTCTGCGTTCCATATTTAATATACGCATGTATATGTATTGAAAGCGTTATTTCAATATGCGTTATTCAACTTGTTATCAGAGTTCAATTGCACCGTATAAGCTTCGACGAGTCATATACAAATGACATCGAAGTTTGTCCTTTATTCGAATCACTTGCCATCTCATTAAATGTCACACTGTATCATTCGAGCTATACAAATCGTTCAGTATCAACTCTACATCGTACTCTTTCAGTACATCTTTTATTACCTCATTTCAATTTAAACGAACATACCTTTTTATATTTTTAGAGTGAAAATTACTTTATAAGCGTGAATCGAATGAGTTTTCAATTATTAAGAGTGTGAAAAATCGCTTGTAAAAAGAGCATCTATCTAGTAATCTAGTAAAATGGCTATTTTTATTGATTGAATGTTAAAGTGAAATATTTTCTTGTTACTCAAGCCGGAAAGCGACATTTAACAAGTTATGCAAAATAATAAATCATATTTGTATAATATTTTGATTTCATTCGGACAGGAGACTGCAGTATTGGAGTGAATTATTGAGATTTCGCTCTAAGTTTCCGAGTTTTAAAATGATCACTTACTCGAAATTTCCCTCTATTAGAGTTAAAGTAGAAATTTCGTTATACACTCGAACTTAGTGATCCAACTATTCGAGCAATGTTAAAATGAATTTGCAAACAAACTTTTTTAAAGTGAAAATATCCTCTCAATGTATGCGGAATCGCGGATGTATACGGTACGGTATACGCGGTATATTGTATATATAGTAGAAATGTCGGAAGGGCAGAAGAGGATCCCGCACAAACTACTTGTCACATTTGCCTATTCTCTGTAGCACTAGGAACTATAGTTACAGAATGTAGCGTAAACCCACTCATCATCGAACCCTACGCGCATATATCAATTCGCTCCGCGCAGGACTCCCGCCGAGTGAATCGTCAATTTGTCTAGCATTATCGTAGTCGTTCCGGGACGAGTAAGGAAAGGTAGAGCGGAGAGTCGCGGTGGGCGGCAGTCTTACCCTCTCCTACATACCTCTCCCTTCAAGGATTTTCGTGTATTTAGGATAACAAGCTGGGCGAGGCGGTTGCGCGCATTGGTATGCAGAGCCTCCCCCTCGCGAACGGACTGCTCCTTTATATTGACATATCGTCGAACGTGATCCAAATACATGCGCCATTATACCGTCGAATGGAGAGAGAGAGAGAGAGAGAGAGAGAGCGAGACGAGAGAAGAGTCTTTGTGCTTCTGTCTCAAGGAGATGGACGAGTCGATGGACATAAGTCGATGGACAAGTCGATGGGTTGGCCAATTGAACGTGAATAAAAGAAATCCAATTGATTTGATGGCGGATGGAAAAATGACGACATTCTTTTAAGAATTCGAATTATTGTTATAATTATGTATCATATAGTTACTAAATAATTACTCTACTGCGGACTTTTAACGCTTAAAATCACTCTTGTAGAGCAATTTTCGTTCCCAAAATTCCTTCGAAATGGATACAATACGGATAGATTGAGAGTTTTTTATTCTTTTGTAAGAGTAAGAGTAGAAAATCGTACTTAAAACTATTAATGGTCAATCAAACTGCTCTTTAAGCACAGAACGCGAAGGTTATTGAACATGTTTTATCACTTCAGGTTCAAAGCAATATTTCTCTCGAATGATGAGTGATGAGTGATGAGTGATGAGTGATGAGTGATGAGTGATGAGTACTTTTCATAATATAACATCATAAATAAACATGTTCGAACTCCAGAGAGAAAAATCACTTTGACCTTAATAGTGCAAAATAGGCTCTTTAATTCGGCACTAGAACTGCACTTCTGCATCGTCGATTCGTTACAAATGTTACCATTTGCTCGGGCACAGCGTGACAATTTTAAAATATTCAAAAGTATTTGCCCTTAAAAAGCCGTAAATATAGATGTATAGCTAATAAGCCGGTGGAAAGTCCATAAAAGAAAGTAAATTATTCACGGCTAAATAACGAGTGAAATACCGTAATTACTGAATTATTTATAATGGATAATAATATCTTAAATAGCTAGCTATAATTTGTTATATATTGAAGCAGTTTGATACGCGAAATACGAAAGAACGGTTTATTCTGTTCTATTCTGTTCTATTTCTCTTATTTTTGTCGTAGCTATAATACGTCCGTCATACGTATAGATCTTTTATTTGATGAATTTATTCGGATATCGAACGGAATAATCGGGTCGAAATACTCGGCTCAAGTGCGTGCGTTTCAGCAATGCTGCAGAGAAAAGAAGAAAAAATATTCAAGTTGCAATATTGTTATTATTTTTGCAATGCAGCGAGGATAAAGGATATAATATGTAGAACATAAGCCAATCGGGAGAGAGGGAGAGGAAAGAAAAAACGATCGTATCTACGGAAGCGTTGGCGCGGTACGTTCGGACAAATAACAGTGAGGAGAAGATAGATATCCGTTTCAAATATTCACGCCCTTTTTCGCGGCATCGTGTTAAATTGATGCGTTTAGAAACCCCTTCGCCCAGAGAGGCGGACAGTTACGGGGCATAAATATCGCGCTGAGAGAAAATCCTTGCCGCTATACAGCTTGCTGACCACATGGCATATACGTAGACGAGTCTTCGGTTCCTCTCTTTCTCTCATTTCTTTCTAGAGTTCCTCTTCGTTCGTACTTTACCGCCATTTACGAACAATTACGTTATTAAAACTGTAATGCTAATAAAAATCTATAGTTGACACGAGCATTTAGGTGCGTTCTTCGAAGAACACTTTTAAAACAGTGCCGCGCATATACTATACCTGTATTCCTGTATTCCTATATTCCTATATTCCTATATTCCTATATTATAATATTATAATATTATAATATTATAATATTATAATATACGCGTATGAGGCGCGTCTGTTGCGCCGCGATACATCGTCCGGGAACTACGGTGTCCGCTTAATTGATTTACGAAACTGTTACGACGGCTATACTCGCTCTCGGCTATATTTCTCTTTTTTCTACTTTGAAAATAGATATATAGAAAAGAAAAAAGCGTTAGTCGCGTAAACACACTCCTTTAGAAAATCATGAAATTAAATAATAATAAGTGCTGACTAAGAATCTCTCTTTTACTCGTTTGTTTAACCCGAGAGGAGAATTCGTTAAGTCACGAAAACGACATTAAGTGTCCCGTTAAAATAGTTCCCGCGGCGCGTTACACGCACTCCTTCTCGTCGCCACACCGCCCACACTGTCCACACCGCTAATCGAATTAATAACACCGCTGGGCGCATTTGTCGCATACCAAGGAGACCAACTAATTCTTCGACGCACTTTACTTGTAAGCAATCATTTTTCCACTGACGATTCAATTTCGATTTGAACATTTCTAATGTCATCTTATAGTATATATATATTTTTATAGTCTTTTTTATATAGGAAAATGGAAATAATTCATTTTATTACGGACAGTCATGAATACAACTGTATATACAACTGTATTCGCGCGTCTCTAGGTTTCAATATATCTTTTCCTTCTAATCTAGTTTGTCGAAATTACCGATGGATCCACGTCTCTGCAGTCACTTCTTCGATAATATTTTTCTTTCAACTTTCGGAATAAACATTTCGATGTTTCGATTGATGGCATCTTTAACAACGCCAACAATTACTATAACTATATCATCGTTACCTCCAGATTACTTTAATAGCGTTATTATGCGAGTCACGATGAAATTTCGCAATGATAATGGTTTCGCTTCTATATTTCGAATGCGTTTTACTCTCGAGCTTACAGGAGATCAATAACGAATAATTCACTTGTTACAGCTTACAAGGTTCGTGTTAAATAAAAATGTCATCTAAATATGTATAATCATTTGAACGACTCGTTATACGAGGCAAATTACACTCTAAGGCTCGGGCTTCTCAACTGTCAGAGATTCTATCTGCACAACGGTCAGGTTGATACTTTAATTTAGAGTGAATTTTCTATAACTCATAGAGAGTTTGAGTTACATTTGATCATTTTTCATAGTGGAATCCGCGCAGTGCGACATCATTTTACTATAAGTGCAAAATCCACTCTAACATAAAAGATATCGACGAATCTCAATCTAAATGACAGAAAAATATAATTTCTGTTTTTCGAGAGACTTTGAAACAAGTGCGCCTGTACATGTATACAATTAAAGCGCATACGTCATCCAAGTCCCGGTATAAGCTTTTCAGAAACTTTGTCACAAATGAGTGCAAGCCAGGTACATTTAGATTATGTGAACCGAACACGTATGTATAACATAACTGCAAGAGCTACGTTGCAAGAGGTGCGTTGTTTGTGTATCCAACGTATGACAGGCATTTCCGTTTCCGTCAAGCTTCGTTGGCTCTTGACTTTACTCGCGTATACTGCATAATGTATGTTGTTGCGGAAATAGTTTTTATTTCTGGACGACGATGCGTAGGCATGTATGTGTGTACTGATATGTCTGCAAATCTGGAAATATCCTGCGATTGCTTGAACGCATCCGTGTTTCATACGGTTGGGATGAATAATATAGTGATCAGCCAATTGAATTAAATAAGTACAGTGAAGATGATTTTTTTAACCTGTTTTATTAGCACTTAAGAACGATAGAAGAAGAGAATTCGAGGTTAATTTTTGTTCTCTGGAAATAAAAAGTGCTTTGCCACTTTTAGCTATAGCTAATGTTATAACATTTAGTATAGCAATACGAATTGGAGACTAAAAGATTTCGAGCTCAATATTTGCTCTTTGAAAATTAAAAGTGCCTTATTGACACTCGCCGATATGAGATTGTAATCAGACGGAGAGTTTAAATAGTCAATGACCAGGAAATTTGCATATACTTGTACTTGTGCGTTGCTAAACATTTGTTTTCAATCTCAAAGTCGAAGTACTGCGTAAATTTCATATACGTATATGAATTGAATTCTACTCGATTAAATAGTAACTTTGTATATCTCAAACTTAATAACGCATTTTCAAATTAATCATCACAAACATTAACAGCCAAATTGATGATTTCTATCTTAAATAATTTAAATCATTGAAATCTACGCAGAGAGTGAGCAATTTTGCTAATTCCATTTATTTTCTCTGTTCATATCGTTGGAAATATTGTATTTCAAATATTTAATATAAATTTTATTGAATTTAATCTACTTTTACATTAAATTACAATTTATTATTCGCACAGACTTTCAAGTATGAGAGTAAATTCATACTATTTTGAATACTGCAGTTATACATTACTCCGCATATTTGTCGAAGCTCGCAGAAGTATTTGAAAAGTATAATAAAAAAGTATATTTATCGAATAAAAAGAAAACCGTACAGACGCGCCTATCACATACTCCAACGCGAGATATCGTCCTCGCTACGTAACATCGCAATGAGCGCGAGCTCGTGAATAATTTCCATATCCCATCAATAATTCACTCATCTCTCATCTATCGCAATACTCAAAGTCGAGCTCCCGTTTATAATATACCTGCGCAATTCGTAACGAAGCACGAAGTCCAAAAGAAGCACCAGAAAAATAAACCTGCGTATATGTATATACGCATAGCGATCCTTTGGCATGTATGTATAGGTATATACACACGCGTATACCGCGACAGTGCGCGGTAATCGATACGCGATAAATGCAAATGATGCCTCATGCATATACATATCTCCATATCTTTCATTCTCTCGCTCTCTTTCGATCTGCAACCTACCGTCGATTCCTCGTCCTAATGGCTCTACAGCTATACGTGTATAATAAGAGCCGGCCTCAGGCGCGAAACGCGACCTCGCGCGCGACGCGCGAATCCACGCGCACTGACACATGTGTATGTATGTTTATATATATACACACATATACATGGGACTCAGTGATGTACAACTGCGGAGGGCCGGGCTTTTGGCGCCGGCAGCGATAGATACCGCTAATTATTGATCGTAAATAACGTCGGCGCGGCCGATCCTATCGGCGGGGGCCCCAATGGAAAGAGAGACGCACACACACACACACACACGTATACAGTATGCCCAGTGATATAGAAGAAAGAAGGATAGAGAGCCGTCCCTTCACACTTGGAGTCGCATAAATCTAAATGAACACGCGCGTATAATGCGCGGTTTGATAAGGATTTTTCGGCGCCTCCTGGCGCTGCATGAATGTTGCGCCCGTTGCGCCCATGCGCCCGTTGCGATCGCGGATGATATCTCGTTCGGACTTGATATCGTGCCAGGCTCCCGCTCTCACTGACTTTCTGATACCTCGAATAAATTTTCGTAATAGCGTCTTATATTACATTCCGGAAAGAACGAGAGCAACGGGTTGATCAGCTGTGAAGAAATCCGATAGACATATGTATCTATTTATTTGATACAATATAGATAAATCGTTAGATATAGTTGGAGCACTTGAATAACTTCAAAGTAATCTAGTACGTGCTTATAATCCATGTATAATGACGCGATAGATATAGAAACGTTGTTGCTCAGTTGTATTCGATCGAAAGATCATCCCTGCTACAAGCCGCAAATGATACGATGCGGGCAACGGCTGTCACACAGGGTGGCAGTGCGTATACCTCGTACGTGTACCTCTTCTTTGCTTTGTAGGTATATGTATATACATGTATGGTGTACATCTGAACATGTTGTACAAGAGCTCTTCGATTCAAAACGACGCTGTCAGGCCAGTAGTGATTTGTACGGTCTTTGTATGCATGTATGCGTCGCCGGCGGTGTAAAACCGCGAGATATAATAGCCGAGAGGCTCCTGCATTTAAGCGTTTGATTCTCCTTTTGATAGCGAGGGAGAGAGAGAGAGAGAGAAGAAGCCGAGAGCGCGTTTCGAATATACGGATCGGGTTTTGCGAGCTATGTTTTTTTTGGCTCCGTTGTGGTATTTTTTATACCGAAAGATCGATTGAATATTATTCTGTATGTTCGTATCGGAGAGTTTATGCTTTATTGCGCTAGTCTGAAAAATTAGGCGATGGCTGTTACTACTGTCACTAATGATTTAGAGCTGAACGATCTCGCTATGCTCGAGTGAATGGCATTTTTACTCTGAAATTTAGAGTAATTTTTCACTCTGGAGTTTTAACGTGCCGTTATAAACGTTCATTACCCAAGAGAAATATACTCGTAACAAAGTTCAATGTGATAAAAAATGCTAAGGCTCGAGTGATAAGAAGTGTGATAAAACTTCATGATATATGATTAGAGTGAAATGGAAACCTAAGAGTAAAAATATAATCGCTATATTATGCCATCAATATTCAGTTTAAGAATAAAAATTAGTCTCAACTCTGAAGCTCGTGACGATAAGCAAAAGTTCCATTTTGATTTGTATAATCGCCTGGCCAATATCAAAAGAGCACAAAACGCGCAAGGAAAGCAAAGTTCACTTAACTATGAGCCGCTAACCCAATAGCTACCCCAATAGCTATCCCCACCCATTTTCCCACCCATTTTCCCATTATCGAAGTCGATATAATTTCGAAAGTCTTTGGCTCACTCCTGTATCCATCTAGTACCAGCTTCCTTCAGCGTCCGCCTGCGTCTGACACCTTGTCCCAGCCATATTTCCTTAAAGATCGCGCTCCGACAGTCTCTCTCTCTCTCTCTCTCTCTCTTAGTAGGGTGTTTCTCGAAGGCGCGAAGTAGCTGGGCGAGAAATCGGATTCGCCGGGAGCGATCTCGCTTCGTACAATATATACCTATATACCTATGTATATATATATATATATATATATATATATATATATATATATATATATATATATATATATACGTAGGCATATAGATATACACACGTTAACAACGAGGCTACTGCGTAAACGCCGAGCGATATCGCGTTACTGCGCGCGTCTTTGATCTCGCGACACTTACAATTTTCCCGGTCGACGATACACCCTTATTTTGCGCCATACGAGTCGTAATGAGAGGCCAAGCTGCAGCTGCTGCACCGCGCGGCGAAGGCTGCTCTCGCGCGCGCGCGCGCGCGTTTATAGTCCTACGAAAGCCGTAATCACAAAGCTTGATGACGCTACTACTGCCGAGGGATATACCGTTTCTCTAGCTCGCACGCGTGTGAGTGAGAGAGAGAAGCTCGTTTGCCGTGATGCCGAAGCCGCGATAGACCGGGGGTTGGATGGATCGGGAGATTACGAGGTGTGCGGTGGCGTTGCTATTTCACGATGAAAAAATTCTACATCGATTCGTTTCATTCGGCAGTTTCTATAATTTTTAAGAGAAAAGTACTCTGTACGAGTGATATTCAACTCTCAAAGATTAAGATTCACTTTTATGAGTAAAGGATAGTATTTAATGTGATAGTATTTATTTATTGCTAAGCACTTTTCTCTACTAGTATTATTTGTGTTCTTACCATAGAGTCTTGTATTATATGACATTTATATATAACTTTGGTTATAGAGTTTCCATTTGCTTCGAGTGATTACTCGATTGAGTTTTTAAAACAACACATTGAAACTTCAGAATTCTGACTGGTTGTCTTAAATTTCTCTCACTCTTCAATTTCGGAATATCAAAGTTAAAGCGCTCAACATAGAGCGGTGTTCCATTTTCGCCGTGCGTCAGAGAGGCTAAGTATATATCCTCCTCTCGTTCTTTCTCTCACTCTCTCTAGTTCGTCGCTGACGCACCAATGGAAAAGGGGCTAACCATCGTGCTAACAACCAGCACTAGCGTCATGCGCTCGTATTGTCGCTGCAAGGAACCGATAACGTATGCGCATGTGCTATAGCTATTGCCTATAGCTACTGTTTCCTATAGTTCAAAGGATCGGCGAGCAAGGGAGAGCGACTCGTCTGTTACTACTGTTGCTGTGCTACGGCAAAGTTAACTACAAAGACGCGAGAATCGAGTGTCGCTTCGCCTCGGCTATCGACACGCTCATTATTAGTCGCGGTATTACAGTGCTGCGCGTCTCCGTTTCAGCTAGCATAGGTCGCCTCGTTGCGAGCTCTGATTAAAAAGTTGCTACAAGATCCGATAATGCTAGGCTGATAGGGACGGACATGACGTTCTTGTTTAAACATTTTTTTCTGCTACGCCAAGGCTTTCATTTACTTACT
This sequence comes from Apocrypta bakeri, assembly GCA_018906985.1. Lineage (NCBI taxonomy): Eukaryota > Metazoa > Arthropoda > Insecta > Hymenoptera > Pteromalidae > Apocrypta > Apocrypta bakeri. Next base: position 336,169 of record JACCIA010000004.1, read on the forward strand.
CCGTTTTCGAAATTAAACTTCTTTGTGAAATCGATGACGTGACATTTGCTTCTGTTCGGTTCACTTGATTAGTTTGTTTGTCTCATCGGAGTCGATTGCATCGTTTACAAATCGACTATTTATTTTATTTATTTTAGCTTTGAAGAAGATTAAACTCAAATCACACGAGTAAATTTACAGCATCGCATATTAAACGCATATTAAACGCATATTAAACGCATATTAAACGCATATTAAACGCCATATAGCTTGAACCTTTGATCTCATCTTAATGTAGATCATATAACAGCGTACATAAGCAATTATATTTGAAAATTCTGGAATCATACATCTAAGTGACTATACAAATGTGTAATTAGATTTCATTTGGGCGTATTGCATTAAACATCAAAGCAGTACTCTAGGTAATGCCGTTTTTCCTGGATCTATTAACTGTATATTATATTTTTTAAATTTTAGTCTATTCGATTCACTCCAGTTTTAATGATAATGACGAGCCTTGTTATTAAAAAGCTGTCAATTATTTCAACTTATCGGTTTAAAACTGTAAGTATCTGAAACGAATGTTAATAAATCAATGTTAATGAAATAACGAATCTAGCTTGAAGGAAAGGTCGCGTGATTACGAGACATTATAATCTATAGTAATCAATCCATTATCGATCGATCTAACCGAGAACTATTCCGAATGAAAAATCCCTTTCTTATGTACACTAAGCAGAAAACCACCGCGAATAAGCTCCAACGCCTGCAGCATCGACAGGGGAATTATCCGGCCGCTCGATTGACAAGATCACGAGCACGCGTGTCCACGCCGTCAGTCTCCCTCTCCCTCCCTCTCTCTCTCTCTCTCTCTCTCTCTCTCTCTCTCTCTTTCTCCGACAAATCAGAGTCCTTATCCGGAAAGATGAGAAAAGCCTCGAAAGCCTCGGTGCAAACACAATAACCCTTTATTTATCTCTTTCTTTCTTTCTTTCTTTCTTCGTCGGCTTCTCTTTCACACCGACAGCTCTGGCCCTGATTCAACAATACACTTCGGCGCTGGTGGCAAACATACAGTATGGGTACCTACTTTTCTTCTTCTTACGGCGCCCCTGCGGCGACTGCACAGTAACACATACACACACACACACACACACACACACACACACACACACATGTAAGGATTCCTCGGTACAGCTTTTCGCGCGAGTACGGATCGAAAATGGAGTGCTGAATCCTGAGGGAGATAGAGAATTGGCCAAAGTGGTGCACGAGGATATTCTTTTATTTTTTTTCGGTTCGCGATCGTATGAGATATTTTGTCGGTACTGATAAAGCCGCGAATTCTTATGTAAAGTAGGAGAGTTTTTGGAAAAATCGTATCGATTTTATACGTAGCTTGCACGAATACATCGGCTACGTGATTGGCGAGATAATCTCGTTGCTGGAAGAAAGTAAGATTTTCCGTCGAGAGGGTTGCTCGCGTACGCGGATCGCAATGAAGAAGCGGCAATCTCTTCAAGTGTTTGCCCTTTGTCGGACAACGTCTTCCATTTAGGGATTAACCTTTCCTGCGGCATCTCTCTTCGAGATTCTTTTATTCACTTCTCAACGAGACACTCGCTCGCATGGCAACCGTCAAAAATGTATTGCATTTAAAGAAAAAATGTAGCATCTTCAAAAGTTTATTTCTTTCCCTTGTACATTGTCTTCATTTGTAGATGCGTAAATAAAAACAAATAACCATGCGTAAGAAAAATACATGGATAAAAAAAAGATACGAAAGCACTTAAGGCAAAAACAAAGGAAATCAATCGTCGGAATTTCATTACCACGCAGTCACGCTCCGCTATATAGAAAGCATCTAAATCAAAGAGTAGCAGCAGCAGCAGCAGCAGCAGCAGCAGCAGCAGCAGCTTTAAATGTCCTTAACCTCCGTCACAGCTGATTCGGCATTTTGCCTCTCGGCAAGGGCAACGCGCCGAAGAGTCCCAAGTAAGAGGAGGAGGAGGAGGAGAAGAAGCAGCAGAAGCACTACCACACGCACTCACTCAGCTATAGACCACGGTGTGGCAGAGCAATTAAGTCCAGAGTGTTTCCTGCAAGGTGTGAGTCGGGTGAAACGGATGGATGGACAGAAACGAGAACGCCAACCACCTGACTCGGAGCAGAAGAAGAAGAAGAAGAAGAAGAAGAAGAAGAAGAAGAAGAAGAAGAAGAAGAAGAAGGAGAAGAAGGAGAAGAGGGAGAAGAAGAAGCAACAGCAGAAGCGAGCATCGGCTGTCCACTCACTCACGTCAAACGGTAGTAACTCAACGTTTTATTTGAGAAGGATGCAATATATTCATTGGGCCGGCCACTTAAGAGGTTGCCACGCTGCAACAGTCGACGGCAGCGACGACGACAACGACGACGGTGAACGGCTACTGCGAGTCGCGTATTATTCGTATATACGAGGGTAACTGTTAATCTTGGCGCTTCGCTTTGAGTACGTTCGCTCGTTTCATTTGCGAAAGAGAGAGAGAGAGAGAGAGAGAGAGAGATAAAGGTTTTCTGCGGCGTTTAGTGGATGGAAGTTTTTTGCAGAGTAGATAGGATTGCCTCGTTGCGAGAGGAGTTTTACGAAACGACCGAATCCCGAGCTTTAGTGTAATTTGCGGCTGAGTTTCAGTGGAATTGAAAGATTGCGTATATAGCTAGAATGCTGAAATGACGAAGTGGATTTTTAGTGTAAGGCTAACATTTCTAACACCCTGTAGCTTACAGTGGCTAATTCTAGATAATAATACATAATTATCACTATTATTTATGAATGATTATTTCATTCGAATAATAATGTTGACACTTGAGATTATAGCGAAAAGAAAACTTAGCTACAATTTAGCGGGGATGTTTTTGTTAGCCAGGTTATTAGTGAATGAGATAATTCTCACGAGGGAGAAAGTCCAATCGTTTCATTGTACAAAAAAAGAATACTACTAGCGATGGAATTTATTCTTACGAAGTACTTAGCGCGAAGTGAAAATTCACTACGATAGAGTTTTTAGGATGAAACTTCACTTTAATAGAGTGAACGTGCACTTCAGTAGAGTTCTTATTATAGCGTATAATCAGTCACATAGATTAGAGTGGAATTGTTAGAGAGGGATTCAATCTTAGAAAGTACTTATCAGAGTGAATACATAAAAATTCGCTCGATTCTCGTAGGGAAAAATAAATGTCGCCTATAACGGTTGAGCTGCAGCGTCTAGTACATCTACCGTATTTTCAAAACTTCCTCAACACCGACAATCATATCTCATAATCCGCACAGAGCTGCCAACGCGACTCTGGTTCATAGCTGTACCTGCAGAACTTCGACTCATCGCATAGTTGTTCTCCTTCCACGAATGTCCACGGGTATGTGTATGCTCACACACACGCGCGCGTGTATAAATGCACGCGTCGGCAGAAAACATAATTCGGTCGTTAGGCGGTCGCCGCCGGTTGCGAGCGCCTACGGTTGTGCGCGACGTAATGCCGAGAATAATCATGGTTAATCGAGTACGAAGGCAATGCGCGAATGCAAGAGCTCGTAAATAAAACTAGAAAGGAAGAGAGAAAGAGTGGTGCAGTGGCTGAGAGAACGCACAAAAGAGAGAGAATTGAATTAAAATCCCAGCCGTCATGCCGCGGTATAAATCCGAATTAATTAAGCCGTTTCGAAAGACCGAGCGAGCGCGCATTCGCCTCTTGTTTGCTTTTTGCACTTCTCCGCTCTTTCTTCCGTTCTCGAATTCTTCTTTTTCTTCGAGTGTACACTGCGAGGGAGAGAGAGAGAGAGAGAAATTTCTATTCAGTATTTTTTTCGACTGTATTTTACCTTTCGTCATCGTGAGGCCTTCGTGTACACGTGTTTGCGATTTTGCGTTCAGCGTTTCAGTAGCCGATGAGAGCTACTACGCGAATAGAGTTGGATTCCCGTGCAGTAGTTGCCTCCCTCCGCGAAAAGACGAGTAGAGTAGTATAGACTGAGATGGTTAATCTTCAGGAAAGCGAGCTTAAACACGTATCTCACACGTATCTATACACGTATATATACGTGTTTACGGTGTAATTTAGGTTATATGTGTACACCAGAGTGTGGTACCGGTGTATTCACTCCGACACGCTTACAATCTCGCGAGATATAGTGCATAGCTGATGATTCTGTGCTCAAGTTCATCAACGCACTTGCTCCAACATTTTTTCAGGAAAATAAATATAAATACTGGTTTTCGTAAATAACAAGGACCCGTAGAGCTGTAACAACGTCGTGAATATTTTATTATCGGAACTGTGTTCTGCTGGAAAATTAGTGCATAATAATGTCTCATCTTCGCCCTTTTCACACTTGACGATTGATATTTATTTCTACAGCTTGCCTTCCGGATTCGCGCCGAAGAAATGCTACCCCAGTAGAGTGGCTTCTGGCCGAATGTTCTACGCATAAGGCTACCGGTTTGGACGTTTTGCTATTCTTCCTCGTATACGCATTTCTCCGCGAAAAGGGCCAGACGGTACCGGGCAGTTAAGTAACTGGTTCGTTTGGATGTTTATTTGCTTAAGGCTCTTTTGTGGTAGTCGTTGCCGAGTGTTACGACGATACGTTACCACAGGAGGGACGCGATGCATAACGCGGTGTATATGTATATGTATATATATATATATATATATATATATATACATATACACGCCTTATAATTGTAAAGTAAACATGGAATATTACGTCTAGTAGGAAGACAAAGGAATTTTTGCTTGAAAAGTAGGGGATGTTGAATTCACTGTGAATTTCACTGCATTTGCAGTAAAGAATACTACCGATGCTACAACATGCCATTTTGAAAATGATATCTTCAAAGGTAAATAGCTGGAATATTGATTGTAAATTTTTCTATACAACGATTCTGGATTCCTCGAAGTTCTTATGCACGATTGCAGTACGTGCTGCATTTGACGGTATAAATAAATGAAAATCGATTAGGCTCCGCATCGGTCATACAAATATTTTCAACGTCAACATTATAGATCAAGTGAGCCTCTTTGAAGCCTCATCGATCTCAAGGTAAACTCGTTGCAAACGTATTTGTCTCTCGAAAAACACACGAATCGAGCCCTCAAGAAAAATATACGTTGGAGCTTGCGCACCGGACACACTGGAACAGTGCTTCCAGCGAATCGACGCGATATTTATTCTCTCGATAATCTAGATTATAGCCGCAACTCTGGCACACGCAAAACGTCCTTGCCGAACTTCCTTCGATGACGCGTTGGATAAAGAACGAGAGGAAGAGAGGAAGAGAGGAAGACGTACACCCGCGTAAGGCCAGAGAATGTAAAGCGCAAGTCACGGCGGCAGCTCGTCGGTAGTCAGGTATCGCTTCGAGCTCTTATTTATAGAAATGACCAGCGAATAAGCACGACTTTGTAAGCGGTGTAGAGACTGTGTCCAGGTCCAAACCATCAATTACAGCGACTCTCCCTCTTTCGCTCTTTCATTCGTTCGTGTTTCTCTGCAGTGTGATTGTGCAGGTGACGAAATTCGACTGGGGTCCGTACGCACTTACACTTATACACTTACAGGTATACCTGTATATACATTTATATATAAACGCTTATAATTGCGCAACGCATTGAGCGCTTGCGTTCTCAGGTTACATTCTTAGTTCGGATTTTCCTGCGCTCTAGGGCTCGTTATATAGCGTCATTGCGCTCGTATTGAAAGGTCTTCTCCTGGCTATGAAAATACCCAGTTATCGGGTAATTAATGATGCGCTGGAGAATCGAAAGTGCCTTTGTACGCTCGAGATTTCGAGTGTGGATAAACATACTCCGAGGAGTTGGAAATGTTATTTATCTAAACAGTATGATTCGACGATACTGCTGCTGTGTCAATTCAGAATACGTGTTTCATTAGATCTGTTATACGAGACTAAAGCTCGAAAAAGCTTTATTATTATTATTATTATTATTATTATCATTATTATTATTATTATTATTATTTTTATTTATTTTTTTATTTTTTTTTTCATTTTCTTCAGTCGATTCGTTTATCGAATGATTACATTGCTTCTCGTCAGGAAGTTGTTGGTATTTTCCGTAGGACGTCGATATGTATACAAATTATACGTATTCTCACTTCGATTACGAAAGAAACTCATAGTCATAGATAAGAATCAATTACGAAGACAGTTGTACTCATCTTGATTTTGTCCTTGCATATACATTGGTCCACGTAGACCAATACTAATAGCAACCAGGAAGAAGATAGGACGGGGAGGGGTGAGAGTAGAGATTAAATCGAGCGTATACGAAAATCATCCTTCGACGAGCGCCGCAGCGATGCCTCGCCCCCGAAACCAATGAATATTAACCAGCAAACAGTAGACCATCGATGGCTGATGACGCGACAGTGGAGTGGACGCGCGTTCGTCCCTTTTTCCGTGACCCTCCTCCGTTCACTTCTGTGGTTTTGGCATGTGTAACTCAAAGGATACAGAGGGTGACATTTTCACTGTGTGGCTATGTTGCTGTCGAGAAATTTCTAAGGCATGCATCTCATAAATAATCGAAATTATATATATTGTATGAAATATATTAGTGGATGTCAGGGATTGCTAGTAATAATAAACTACCTCAGGGATAAATAGGAACAGGTTAAATTGGGTTAATATGAAAGTAATTTTAATGTAATTATTTTTCAAGATAATACGCAGTGATTATTGATACTGATAAATATGAGTGACACGAAATTACGACCGCGAGAATATCAGACAATCAACTAAAAACAGTTTATGGTAGCATTTATTTGTAGTTGTTACGATTAAAGACATTTATTTTTGGCTAAAAGTTTGAATAAGCTATTGATATAAAACTAGTAATGAAGCGATTGCTACAGTGCTCACTGGATCCGTAGCCAAGTCAACTTAGTTTGTCAATTTAGTTTCCGTGTAACTTTGTACCGGACCAGTTAACGGAAGGTCTCTTCTCCTCTGCTGGATTACATTACAATGCAATGCATTGTATAAACTCATAAAAATAAATAAATAAAAATTGAGCTCGTATAAATCTATGTAGTAAAAACATCTCGTCTTTATAACCGACTTACTTCTTTTTCAAGTTCAAAATTGCGAATCTCTCAGTACGCGAGGGCGTGTGCACACAGCATCGTAGTATAGAGCGAGCGAGAATAGCACCATGACTCTAGAGAGAGAGAGTCACGAGGGTACATATTCATGACGTTAACGAGCCTCCGCCGAACGTTTAATTCCGCCAACCGCCTGAGTTGGGTTAGGGTAACTCGCTCGGCAAACACGGACCCTAACTAACCGTGCATCCCTGTCCTCGTAGCTACTGCCCGTCTACAGCTCACCCCGTCTCTTCGTGTAGCTATACGTATATAGGTATATGTATATAGGTATGTGTCTGTCTGTCAGCGAAGAGCTGCAAATACATATATAGATATAAAATATATAGGTAGACGAGATATATATATATATATATACATTGGTGGATCCGTGTAGGTGGAATGCATGTGCCGACAGCCGCCGGGAGAACGTTGTTTGTCTTGCCACCGGTGCGAAGCTATGCATACGATGGTTATATAGGTGCTATGCTATAGCAGCTATGCCTTGACCGGACCGAGAACAATAACTTGTGCGACTATCGTTTCTCCATCCAATGACTTTTTTTTAGTTGACAATTTCTATTTCTTTGCCAACGTATTCATCAGGATTTAAATCAGGCTAAATATATATTAAGCTAAATGTAACTTTATTCATTTCTACAGTATTTCTATAGTCCAAGCCTTTTTTAAATAAAATTTTAGCCCATACGCATTATTATAAAAAAATTTTGCTGTAAAGTGTCATCATTTACAGTCTAGTGGGGATGAAGGGCCATTTTATTACTTTTAATCTACTATTTTCAATGGTAATAAAAGGTCGTATTTCAAAGTTTATCAAGCGAACATTTACACAGATTGAGTGGTCAATTATTTGCGTAGTTTCGCCATTTTGACATTTAAAATTTGTTCATTATCGCTATTTCATATTTATTTATATTTAAAAAAAAATGTACAGAGAAAATAGAGAGTTTTTGAATGCACTCACTAATACTATAGCATTAACATTCAAATGACGAAGTTAAGTATATTTTCTTTAATACATCTATATCGTAACTCGTGGTAGCGATTCGAACGTCACATTAGAAAATTGCAGAAATGTCGAAAAGTGAGCTGAAACGACGAATATGTGCATACGGAGACTGGGACCGAGGGCGGAAAGTTGGTTAACCGCGCGATATGTGCTCGCAGTTGGGTGTTGTGTACTTTGCCGCGCGTATGTGCACTCGTTCTGCAAATATAAGCCTCATATGCATGTGACGACGAAACGTCGAAAGCGTCGTGCTGATGAGCGCAATTAAAAAAAAGTCTACCTCTCCTGTATATACCCGCGGACAGAGAGAGAGAGAGAGAGAGAGAGAGAGAGAGAGAGAGAGAGAGAGAGAACTGCTGTTGTATGTTTGCACGGGGAATAGATATTTTTTTCGAAGGTCGATTTGGTGCTTCGTCCCCGCTGCCGAAAAGAAATTTATTCGTGTTGACTATGCAAAAAGCCCAAGGTGGAATGGAATTATCAGATCAAGTTTTTGACCATCCGAGAAAGGATATATAATTTTTTTTTATTTTCCATTTTAATTTGCGAGGAATAAAAAAATCTTCCTCGAGAACGTATATACCATATACCTATATACATATACATAAATATGTTTATACATATTAGACTCTCTTACAGTAAAATAGTGAAATTTCACTCATTGTAGGAACAATTTTTTCTACAATATACTGGAAATATTCCAAACTTTTCCTTATAAAACTTTATTGTTCATATATTATGGCAATAATGACATTGTGCTATTGGTAATTTGATTCTGAGGAAATAATATTTTTTTGAACGGAGAGTATTCCCTGCAATGAAAAGTGTTTTTGTTCTATTTACTAGTGAAAAGCAGAGCTGTTATGCTATTTCCGAAGTGAAAATAATGCCGCTAAGAAGCACAGTAAATTCGAACTATGCATTCCTGTGTGAAGAAACAAAAGAATCTCTAGAAAAGCAACCGGAAATTCGCGCGTTTAATACCTTCTCGTGATGTTATTAAAAAGCTCGGCTTTCGTGCGCCGTAAGTATATTAACACTCTTAATCCGAATATATCTTGCTCTAGAGGAAGATCGGTGATCCGATCGGTGTGCTCGTCTTCCGGACGAGAGGGTTAACGATCTTCTCCCTGTGATATTCGATATAGCTCACCGGCTCGATGACCTTCTTTGTAACATGCCCTTGAACATTGCCGATGAAAAATTATTCTCTAATTGTCTACAACAGAAACAGTGACATTCTACTGAGAATGTATTTTTACATTTTAAAAAGGTGTTAATGCACTGATTAAACGTACCACAGTGTCATATCTGAATATATATGTCATACATCTAAAATAATAACAAAATATATGTAAAATAATAATCTCATTACGATAAAATACGTAAAAAAACAAATGGTCCTAACTGAAATATTTTTGTTTTTGTACGAAATTTATGCTGGAATAGTTAAGATTTTTGTTAATTTGTACTATTAAATGTCATTAATGAAGTGTTAAATAAGTGAATATTCTAGTAAAATTAGAAATGTTTGTTTGAAACTCATTACACTTTGCACGTTGAATATTACCTAAAATGACCTTTTAATCAGTGAATCTTCACTGATCATGCTAGTAGTGTATCAGTAGTGAAATGAAAGAGCAATGTCGTAAAGAAAATATGAAAAAACAAAATATGAAATTCGTAAATCTCAAACGTAAAAACATGGAAAGGTTCACTACTTTCAGTTAGTCGGTTTAACCAAGAACACTTATTAATTTAGCTGTAGCTACATAAAGAAGAAGTAGAAGAAGAAGAAGAAGAAGAAGAAGAAGGAAAAGAAGAATGAGATTGACTCGGCATGAAATCCACTCGGAGCCGCATAACATATCGGAGAGTAGCTCTTCGAAGAGAAGCTGCGGCCGTGAAAGGGCATTCCACACAGGGGACACGATTCGATATTGCCGCGGATCTTCTCTCTTCTCCCTTCATGTGTGTGTGTACACTACACACACATAGATTTAAGAACACATGTAGAGCTTGAAAGTCTTACTTACGGAAGAAGAAGCCAGAGGCGCGTGTTACTAAGAGAGTGACTTGCAACTTGGTAATTTCATCCCCGACGTGGCACCAGCCTCATCTTTTTCTCTCTCGACTTCGTTTTATCTCAGTGAGCGCACAGTGTGTGTGTGTGTGTGAGAGAGAGAGAGATGAAGAAAAATCGCTCCAAGTCCATGCCCTCACCTGCTTCAAGCAATGCGCGCATCATCATCATTCTCGACGTTGTCTCGCTAGGCGTTTCCATCGAGGTTCCATATTGTTGGTTCCTTCTGTTCAACGCACCAGATTCGCGAGGACGCTTATCTACAAAGAATCACGACTCTCTACTACGACGTGGTGACATTTCTTCTTCCGCTACTTGCATTCCATTTCTCAAACATGACTGTATGTGTATATGCATCACGTAAGTATACACTCAACGCGATCTTTCTCTCGTATTCGTTATTCATTGGAGTTGATGAGACGCGCTTAGAGTAACCTGTGGACAAACCCATTTCGAATATAATTGGAAAATGAAAGTGGAATTACCATAGATGAGTTTCTTGAAATTTTCACACGTCCGTGGACGACAGATTTGTTTGAAAAACATCGCTTCAAATTACAAAATGTAAGTTTGTATTTCCACGGGTAATCCTGACGAACCGATAGCTATTGAGAAAAGCTTCGTCGGCCTATCAGCTATATCTATGACCTTCCAGATTTAAAAAGCCTATAAAGGAAAAGATCACTTAGCGATTCGAACGACGGGCGTTCGGCTCGTTCGCGCTTGGAAGACGAATATACAGGCTTTTTTTTTGACAGGCCATATAGTCGAAAGGGCGCCTTTTGTTTTTACTCTCTCGCGCCGCAGACACGATGACTGGAGGATATATCCTCCTCCGCTGTACACTCTTCGTGTGAATGCATTCTCTCTCCATTTCCCTCTGTTGAGTCTACATGTGTATGTACAGGAGAGTCGAGTCGATCCATCGGTATAATACACAGTTGTGTGGGTATAAACCGCATAGGTATACGTATGCATACGTGATATACACGGGGTGGTGTTGGTGTGGCGCCAAAGATAATCCCCGCGATAGTTTCCCCTCTTTTATCCGCCACGTCAATCAGGATTGAATTCGGTTTAGAGCTCTCTATGGTTGGAACCATCAGATCAGAGGTGCTCAAACGCCGGACAGATATTTACGTTGAGAGAGAGAGAGAGAGAGAGAGAGAGAGAGAGAGAGTTGTTTGGTTATACGAGAGTCGCGTCGTTTTGTCGAAAATATTCTACGGGTTCAGAGATTATTACTAATTTTTTATCGTACTAGGGGTGTTATGTACAGGTAGTGCTATGGTGTTCGAGGATCAAGTTATCGAGATACAAAAATTCGTTTAGCTTGCAATTTTTTATTTTCGCATATTCAGTGTCGAAATTATTACTGAATAGAAGTAACGTGATATCCCGATACTAATAGCGAAATATCGTCAGTATTTTTAAATTGCATTTCACAAGGAAACGCTAATTAGCAAATACACAGTAAAATCTTTTAGTCTGCGAAAACGACTTATGAACTAGAAAAAAATAACCGACATCTTGAAAAATTCGAGCTTAAAAGCTTCGCACGACTCGTGCGTCTGATTCTCTGAACTTCGCAAGCTCCTTGCAAGCTCCGCTAAGCCCGAACTCGCGGCTCTTTTAACTTTTAATGAGCATATTTAAGCGGTAGACGGGAAGCGTTATTTTCGCAGCGTGAGATAATCCATTCCTTTCTCGAAAAACAGAAACACGAAGGATCACGCCGCCGCAGTAGAGAAGCTCTAAACCTCCTCTCCCTTTGCATCTGGGATTCATGAATGCCTCCGCGCGAGAGAGATAAAGCCTTCCTATCTGTCGGTATATAATATATATATATATACATGTATGTATATATATATACATACTCTAGCGAGTATTACGCGTTCTCTGTCGCATTGAGGATGTTACTACTTTGCTTTCTACTTTGCGTTTACCAACTTCGTGTATTATGCAACAATTTGTCGTTGTTTTGTTACCCTTGCTTCCTCGCTACTCAGCGATTTCTTTTCAAGTTTTCGTTTACTTTGCCGGTACGCATAAGAAAAGCTTTCGAGATTTGGCAAGCCTCCTTTATGCTGTAGTAGTCAATATTTGATGTATATTAGGAAAATATTTTTTCCTCATTCGATTGATAACCGTTTAGGAATGAGCTGCTATCTGTTATTCTTAATATCCAAGAAAGAAATGTAAACGTGTCATTCCTGCTGCGATGTATAGATCGGATATTTATACTGTGAGTCGCTTCGCTCGCAATTCAAGTTGGTTTTAGATAGGAAGTTACGTCTAACTTTCTGTAATTAATTAAAATAAAATAAATAATTATCTAATATTGCAAAATTTCTGTTAGATTTATAGAAATATTGAGCGAATTAATAAAAGGTGTGTTTCGAAGGAATGATTTTTCCCCGACTATTTACAATACGCACATCCTCTGACAGACATTGCGCATCATCTGTCTGATACTCGCATGTATAGTCGAGGAAAGAGCTTCGAGCTGAGAGGTTCGCTATACTTATAGCACGCAGTAGACTGAAGCCGCCTGGGAACGGGAAAGCTTCGCGGGCGTGCGGGCGCGCCTCAGCCACTTTCATATTTACACGCGGGAGCTGCTATAACGTATAACTATAGCAAACGCACGAAAGCCAAGTTGGAGGCTGAAGCTAGCTAAGCTGATTTAAGCATTCGTTATTATAATTCTTGGGAAAAGTGCGCACGGAGCTTTAGATGTGTGAGTAATGTTACGGGTAATGCGCCTCGTTCACTCTCTCTTATTCACGCTCACGCTCCCTTTTGCTACTCTATATAGACGTTGACTTTATCCCTTGGACTTTGCGAAGCGAGAACTCAGTTATATACCTATATACCAATACATATACAGTTATAGACATGCGTGCACACACATGCAGGCGGATGCTTACCACACTGCCACCTACACACACTTCACACTCTTATGAGGGCCAAAGAGACGAATCAACGATGGAAATTTCGAATCTCTTTTCCGCGTGTAACGTCTCAAAGGAGAAGCTATAAATTAAACACAGCTTTTATCCGAATTACTTGGATAAGTTGCTTTAATAATAAGTTCATTTAAAAATGAATTTCTTATAGATGAACTCTAATGTAGTTGTTAGCCTCTAATGCTGCTTGTATACGGATTCGAACTACGATTTATATATTTTTTAAAATACTACTTAAAGTTTCAGATTAAAAACAAGGAAGCTCGTAAAAAGTGTAAATCTCTTTTCGAGCTTTTCCGAACGGAGTAGCCAACATCTTCGTACATGTTCATTCTAAATAATCTAAATCTTTTAAATCCTCTCTTCAAAGAACGCGAAATTGCAAATTTATTATTTTCGCAATCGCAGCGATGCTACGAAAGAACTTTATAAATTACTTAGAAATATGTTAATTTCTTTAATACCGCTAATGTGAGATTTTTTTATTTAATAACCTAAGCTATAGCGGCTGGCGAAACCAGCGTCATTAGTAACCTTTTTACACCCTGGGCTTCGTATCTTTTCTGGACCTACGTACTAGATTTGGCTTTTTCTGTCTCTGTCTTGCGTCCCGGTCGACGTATTGCCGATGTACATCACTAGCGCCACCGGGGCTGTAATGAAGTCGTTGCTGTCGGGCCGTGATGACGCGTATAATCTGCGCACACTGCTCTTAATGCCCGTGAGCGCATTTACACTATTTTCTTCAATGTCGACAAATTCTATGCATATCAGTGTTTATATTACGCGTATTGCTACGATTATTGACAGGCACCGTGAATTCAACATAATTATGTATTTTTAGACGATGTAACAGGCTCGTCGTAAATTAAATGAGCTAAATAATTACGTCTTAGAAAGACTACATAAGACATAGACTACATAGTATAGCCTAATAAATATCCTAACAAATACATATGTGTATTTGTATATACTGCTAGAGTAGACTTTTGTACGGAAATGTCATTTCCTTGATTCTTCGCTCTTGCACAGCGACTATCTAAGTTACAAGAATAAAAATGGCAAGACGCGCATCAGCAGCGCAACCGGTACGCATAAGAAATCCAATTTTTTTCCAGCAACTTTAATTCTCCTCGGAACGCGCAAAACCCGCAAACGTTTCGTTTTTTCTCCTCATTCGCATTAGAGCAACACACCAGCAGAAGCATTTCTGGATCAGACTGGTGTGATGATTCCATTACCTACGGCAGGAGACTCGTGCCCACAGGACAATCACACTTTATAACATTCTTTGCAAAAAGTATATACCTTGTGTAGCACAAAGGAAAGTGTAGGGGCTGAGGGGAGAGGTGAAAAGGGGGATGACGTATGATGATAGCGCTTGTCGAGAAGAACCAAGATGGCCATAATAATATCATTATACCCAAGCGCTGCTTGAGGCCTCGAGAGTGAGACATTTATCGTAACGACTAGCCATCCGTTATCGGCCGCGTTTATTCTTTTTCATCTCGACCTTTCTTTTACTCCCTGACGACGAGCGACTCAGGAATGCAGCTTTAGCACATTTTCAAAGACGAGCTGCAACTGTGAGTATATATATGTGTGTGTGTGTGTGTGTGTCAGAGAGAGAGAGAGAGAGAGAGAGAGAGAGAGAGAGACAGAGTCAGGTGTGCGCGAGAAGAAGTGATTGATTCGAGTATTATGAGTGTCTAATTTTTCTCCAACGAAGCGGCAGTTATGATACGCCTCCTTTGATGTTCAACGCGCGGGAGCCTGTAGATTCTTTGAATAATTATACGTATCATTGACTCGAGGGATGATGCGGCGATCGACTTTTAACACTTATACATATAGCTAGATAATTTGTTGTTCTCTTAACTTAAAATAGATCTTTTGCTATATTGCGTAAATTCTGAAAAATTAACTTCCCATTCATAATGAGCTCGGTGAATCATAACGGCTTACGACAAAAGGCCGAATTAACGAGCTCGCTGACCCCACTCGCGTATGATCTTGGATTTTGACCGACTCGAGAATATCATCAAGGGATATTTGTGCCTGGCGAGAGAAGAAGAAGAAGAAGAAGAAGAAGAAGAAGAAGAAGAAGAAGAAGAAGAAGAAGAAGAAGAAGGAGAAGGAGAAGAAGGAGATGAAGAAGATGACGAGAGACGAGTTTGTATCGTTGTTCCTATCTCCGAAGATGAACCGAGTTGTGGCGCTGGAGACGTGAAGGGATCGAATTACTCAACATCCTCCTGTGGCCAATGTATTACTCTCCGTTGGATCGACATTGGCTCTGACAGTGGCTCTCACCTCTTTTACAAATTGTCCGCAGTTTTGTGTAAATCAGCACTTATCCAAGAATTGTACTACGAAATATGTAGTGGACAAGTGTTTGAAAACACTATTAATAATAGAGCTATTATTAATAGAGCCAATACAATAATTCAAGCTCATTATATATAAAATATTATTGCAATGGTAAAATACAACTTTTTATTCATACTTTTTAGTAATGTCAAGCTTTTGTTCTCGGATAGTGTCTCTTTGGTGTACACAATTAATACTGATTTATATATAGATATAAAAGAAGAAAGCACGGATAAGGCGGGGGTCGCGGTTCACAGTATCAAGGCGTATCAGGGGCCATATTAAGGACAGGGAGTAACTGGCTCTCGCGCATTTGCAATGGACTAGAGGGAAGGGGAGAGAGTCATTGTATCCCGAGTTATTGTAACTGGGGACTCAATCAACCCCCACCTTTTGCTACAACACACTGGAAGGAACTTGCCGATTAACTCATCTGCCTCGGGCTTCTATTGTTCGGCTCAATCAAGGGACCCGCGCTCTTCTTTCATTACGAGTATCGCGTTAAAATATGTGACCTGGCCATCCTGATACATCTTCCGCTTGTTGGACGAATACCGTTATACGTTCACGGAATTTTATCTCCGTACACGCTTTCTACAATTCTGCGCAAACGTTTTCGAGCTACACCCACGTAACGCGAAACCATAGCTACTTCTCTCTCTCTTCTCTCTCTTTTTCTCCAAGCTATAAAGTCAATCGTCGTCTCTGGAAACTCTACTTCGCAGAGTCAAAGCGCGCTCTTTGCTTTATCTCTCCGCTTACGAAGCTTCGCAATTCCCTCATTTCCACGATAGAGAGAGAGAGAGAGAGAGAGGGATGAGAAACGCGACTCTACTTATTCTCTCTCTCTCTCTCTCTCTCTCTTTCTCTCTCTACATCTGCGTCAGTCGCGGAGTATAAGTATATCAAGTGTACTCTTCGCACACGGCTCTGTCTGCGCGCTCGCGAGATATAGGTAGCCGGGTGTATATCGACCGGTGTGCCGAGTTCGCAGCCAATCCTCGCGGCGGCGCTCAGCCAAAACCACGCCCTTTATATTTTGTGCCGCGAAGAGAAATACGACGAACGTTAGCCGCACATCTCGCGAGAGAGAGGGATGCTCGCGTTCTGGAAACGACGTTACGAAAGTATACGGAATTTCGCACTGAGCTTCTCCGGAATTTTTTTTTCTCTTAGCTTCGAGCGTGGTAACGTAGGTTTTTTTTTCTCTTACGAGAGAAACAGGGGGGATGTACGCGAGTGGAATACGCGCGTCTCATCAAAGTGTGTGCGGATTCGCGGCTACAGATATATCTGTACGTTATTACGTTTAGTAGTGGAATTTAATGAAATATATATTTTTTGTATATGTGCAAAAATTATATTTATTTTATAGTTATATTTTACTCATATTAATACTAGATTTAGCAGCTCTTTAACTTTATCTATATTTCATAGCATCATTTTACGAAATACCAGTAGAGAACCCATTGATCTGGTATTAGAATATTGATATGAGATTCAGAAGGCTAAGATCTCAAGTGTAACAGCTGGGATAAAGGTTAGTTTGATGCAGAGTAGTTAGACATGTGGAAATTGTATGTATACCCGTGTGTATATATAAATTTATTTACTTTTAAACCAAGGGACTATATTATATGAAAATTTACAAAATAATTAGGGCTCATCTACGTTACGTAAAGCTGTACGTTTCAGCAGTAGAAACAATTTTCTTTTGGCTGGTCAAGCTGTATATAAAATAAAGATGTTATTGGTATTCGCTATACGTTATATTAATAAAAAAATATTTTTTAGTTTTAACAAAACTCAACAATCTGTTTCAAATTTGGTCTAACCGTTCTGCAGTATATCGTGTTTTACTGAGAATACACGGTATATACCTATGTGTGTGTGTATACTATGGATTGTTGAATTGCTTATTTATTTTTAAAGACAAGGTATATTGACACTATGATGGAGAAATCGAATTACATATTTGCCTACCGCGGACAATGCGCAAGGCAAACAACTCTGATGGGCTCATCATCCCATGCACCCAGTACAATGGTCCACTAAGAGAGAGAGAGAGAGAGAGAGAGAGAGAGAGGGAGAAAGAGAGAGATGGAGCAGGGAGGATGATGGTACTGAACGCGATATTGTATGCGAGAACAACTGGCGGGAGTAATCACGATAATAAAGAGAATTGTCCATTTCGCAGAAGCCCCCATTCTAGAGTTACAACCGCGGTAAGATCGCCTCGCCGCCACGTCTCGTATGAACAAACGGTATGGAATTAAAAAGATATATGATTATATAGACTTGCGCACCGAGCAAATGATTTCGCCCTTCGAAAATTCATCGCTATATTATTCGTCGCAAGCGTCGCACACAAATGCAGCGTAGCATTTAGTTTTATTTATTTGAATTATTTATTAGAATTTAGTATATTGAATGAAGAAAATTGCATTGAAAAATAAATTGACAATGAAAACGAGTAAAAAATTCAGTGTTTCAGTTTATCAGAGCGCGCTTAAAATAAACTCCCTCTCTTGCCCCGTTACAATCGTTGCCCGAGCCAAGAGCCAAGAGCCAAGAGCCAAGAGCCAAGAGCCAAGAGATTAAAACTGGTTTCGCGTGAAAGTTAAAAGAAAGGCACTCGCGAGCTGGTGAAGTAAAAAAAAGAAAGGAATTGTGCGTAGTATACCTCGTGGAAAAAGCAGTGCGAAACAGAAAAGCTCCCGTTAATGAGCTTCCTCACCCTCGCGAAAACTGCTGTCGTTATACGCTCTATAGCGTCCGTAGCGCCGTAGCGCCGTAGCCCCGTAGCCCGGTAGCGCGTTCAATTCAAAGCTCCCCGGAAATTGTACGTCTGTTAGCTCGCCGTCGTCGTGAGCAAGATTCTAATAGCGGTGTGCCGGTGTGCTGGTGTGCTTTACTCCTCAAGCTCAACGAGCATAGTCGCGCCAGTCCATTTCGCGCATTCGCCTCTCTTTCTCTTTCTCTTTCTCTTTCTCTTTCTTCCTTCCTTCCGACGAGGTCGAGATGACGTCGAGAGAGTATAAGCTATAGAGAGTATAGGCTATCCTAATACCCAGGCGCGCGAGCTTTCTTTTCTCTATGGATCTCGAGACCTGTGATTAAGACGACGTGCTAGGCTGACCTTCGACAGGGAGAAAAAGATTTTAAATTCGTTTCTTTTATACAGTTGCGCTTCGAGGGGGAGGATGATATTATATAATCCTACGGCAGCCAGCTGACGTTTCGTATTCATTCTGCGAGTTCGAGCGAGAGTTCTTCTACTTGATCATTTATCTGCGCCAAAAATAAAATTCTCTTGCGACTGTATAGGTATATATGTACGTAATATGAGATATTTATTTATTTATTTATTTATTTATTTATTTATTTATTTATTCATCTCCACCAAGCTCCTATTAGAATAGAAAACTTTAAGTTTACTTTAAATTACATGCATTATTGTCAGAAAGCTAAACTTTTGTCATAAAGGTCATCGAAAAATGTATACGTTGTCATACCCTGTAGAGATATAGGATAGGCTTTATTTAAAGTTTCGCTTTGTCATAAGCTCATTAAAAATATAATAAAAAGTTTTTGTAACTCTAGGTAGCAAAACAGAGATTGATTTCATATCTTGTACGATTTGAGTACATGCACTTCAACTCGTTGCATATAAATTTAAAGCTTTGAAAAATGATTCTTTCGAATACAATTCAAATCGAGGAAAAGTTATATAAAAACTTATAGTTCGCACAAGATTTGACAGGTTATAGAGTCTGACTATATAAGCTCCTAATAATAACACATATCTCTCAACGTATAAAACAAAGCGTTTATACAAGTATAAAGAGAGTCTCGTCGTCATAACCGTCACAAGCGCGTTAAGATAACAACAATTAAATACAGTCTTTTCTCGTCCGGTGGGACTATCAAAAAGTTCAGCTGACAAAAAACGCCAATGACCCTTCAACTGACCATCTGGTTTTTCCACGAGTCGGATGGAATTCGGCAAATGTCTTCGGACGGTTACTTACAATGTTGGCTCAGACAACATACTTAGCCAAGCTACTTAGCGCGCAGTACTACGCACCAAGCTACCCCTTGCAATAATAACATTTCACCCCTTAATCCGCGCGCCGGCAGCGAAACGCAACGCGCAATGCTTGGCGGAGTACGAAAACAGTCGCACACCGACTTGTTCCCTGTCTACCAAAGAGAGACTCGAAGCCCTCGTTGAGGGGATGTACTGCAGTAGCAGAGTATCTCGTTGTTCATGCGGTTTAGCGTAATTTTGCACCAAGTTTTTCAAATACGTTTCTGCGCAGGCGCGTACCCAATTCTGAAACCTACACTTCAAAACAAACATTTGCTCGATTACGTACAAGAATTTGTTAAAAGCCTTCTTAATAATTAATCATTATTGAATAAATCGTCGAATTTATGTCTCGCTATCTCAATGCGAAACTTATGCAGCTCATTACATATACCTATAGAACATTCTAGTCCATAGATATTTTCTCAAGTAACCCGAAATACTACACTAGAATATTTGAAAATCTCGTGCCGTTTCTTTAATCCAACCAATTAATAGAGTTCCTGCGTTTAGTTCAGTTTTATTGAGAAAGTGCTTTTTTTAAGAAAGTTTTCGTACAAGATAAGTATCTAGTATAAACAGGAATAATACGTCTTCTTTAATAGCTTGGTAAATCGGTTCGTACAATTCGTTCGTATCAGCTCTATTAGCTTTTCGAACGCGTTCTCAAATTCCACGAAATAATGCAAAGAGGCTCAGCGCACTAGCGAGTCCATTGAGAAAGGCAGTAACCCTATTTCCAGATTTGACTCTGTCTCTCTCTCTCTCTCTCTCTCTCTCTCTCTCTCTCTCTCTCTCTCTGAGCGTAAATCCCTTGCCCGTTCGCCACATGACTAAATGAAATATCCGCGGGAAAGTACACGCGGCTCGAGGTTTATTGCAGACATTAGTATGTATACATAGACGTCGCGCAAAGGGGATATGCTAGATAATGCTAGTGAGTACGACTAGATATATAATATATAGTAGATATAGTATGGTATGGTATGGGCGGAAGCAGAGATCAGCGTACGACCGTAAGTTTCACAGAGTTAGAAGATATCCCTTCAATACATAAACTCCGACGGCGAGCTAAGCTGCTTTGCCACACTGTGCGAGAGCAGTGACGCCTATACCTCGTCCGAGAGTCTCTCTCTCTCTCTCTCTCTCTCTCTCTCTATGTTATATGCGGTAGTGTGTGTATAGAGAGAGAGAGAGAGAGAGAGAGATAGAAGCGTCAATGTCCTCGATGTTAAAGCCAACCTCAATTTTTCCTTTTTTCCATCAGCTGATAGTGTGCAGCTGCGTAACGGCTAGTACCAGATTTTCTAGGTACAGCGTAATTACGTTTTTAACATTACACTTTTTTTACGTCGTTCATCGGTTGAAACATTATGCGAATACCATATACGTTTTAAGTACGCTTCTGCCACTAAATTAAAATGCACATTATTAAATATTGTTTAATTAACATACTTTCTAACAAATTTTCACGCAAATAAAATTCAATTAAATGTACACCTTGATACGGGTTAACGACTAAAAAAAGTTGCCGCTTTTACATAATTATTGTACTTAAACTTTAGTGAATTCAATTGATATTTAATATAAAAAAAATTATGAAAACAACAGTAAAATCACAAGCCAAAAATATAAGTAGTATTTAATTAAATTTAAGTTACATTAGTATAGTTTATATTTAATTTTTTTACACCTAAATGACGTTTTTGAGCACTTTTTTCAACAATGATATCAACCAGATAAAATGCTCGTAAACAATTGACATAAAATTATTTCACGAGAAATTCTTTTCAATTTTTAACACATTTAAAGTATTAAAGTATTAAAAAATGTACTTACAGTCGCTTAAAATGTTAATTAATAATCGCTAAGATTAAATAAAATTCATGTTCGAATATAACATTTACTCTGAAAGTTTGTCATTACAATTAATAAATAGTAAATGTATAAATTGCATTGGTTGTGCCTATAAGCACACGTCGATTCAAGACACCCGACACTCAGCATCCCCAGCTGGTCTGTAATACATAATAAGTGTTTACCGTCTCTTAACAATACATCCGTTATTTCATCCAGCATCGAGACAGCCTCTCCTTTTCTTTTTTCCATGAGAGACGATCTGCCCTTGGCAATATAATATATGGTGTATAGGTGTACACTGCGCGCATACACATGATGTGTATGCGCGCAGTCAGAATCGCATTTTCACTTTCGCTCCTGTCGTCGGAGCGCGAGCCACACCCCCATTGAAAATTCACGTATACGATGCAGCAGCCGCTCAAATTAAACGGACGCCCATTTATAGCCGGTCGAATGCGCCAAGTTATATCTAACCTCTCATTAGGGCCCCGTGTGAATGCGCGACGACTGTAAGACGAGACTCTGATTTCTAAATTCGAAATTATACACGTGTCGCGACGGAACTCCACTGTTATTAGCATTAGAATTTGTACTATGAATTTGCAGAATAAATAACAAGCCAAAATACAGTAAACAAATTTAACATAATTTACTCGAATTAATCGAGGCACTTGAACGAGTGATGTATTAAATAATTCATTCATTTATTTAACGTTGAGCTTCAAATCTTCCATAATAATTTCATAAAATTTGCAGTAGGGCGATTTAACGCTTTGTTTCCACGTTTTAACGCACGGACCAAAAAACGTAACCGCAGCGTTCAGCGCCGCAGTGACGAAAGTTAAAGCTTTGCATACAGCTTTCCAACGAAGTAGCGCAGAAGGGAGAGAGAGAGAGAGAGAGAGAGAGAGAGAGAGAGCGCGCGCGCTATATTGCACTCTCGTATCCAGTGGTTATAAATAATCTCGAAAAATTGCGTCGCTCAACATGCACATCGCGTTTTCAGTATGTATAGATTTTTAATCCGCTTATTTTCGCGCCGACGTTGTTAAATTCATTCACCGTTGCATGATTCACAAGTACTTGGAGTGAAAAAAAAACGTTGCTACGCGCAATTTTAACGAACAATGCTCGGGAATACGCGTTCGTTATGATTTTAATTTGCCTTTGGCAGCGCAACCGGTCACAGTTTGTCATATTGATTACAGCGTGTGCGTCGACGCGGAATCGAGTTAATTTCGACAGGTTCTCTATGCCTATATATATAGTTTGAACCCTTCGAAAGAAAGCTAGTATAAATTTGTCTGCGATCGAAAAATTGCTGAGTTTTGAAAATGATATTTTTATGATTATTTTGGTTGCATGGGAATTCAAAATAATGTTAAGTTTAGTAAATTTAATCTATATGCGCCTATATTATGAATGCAAATGCTTTATTTGTATCGAATGTAAATTTAGACTGATGAAGAAGAAGAAGAAGAACGAGTGTCTGAGAATTCACGTTATACATTTATAAGAACGTATATCTCGTAACATCTCCACGGGAGTGCATTTTTAGCCACAGACAATTCTCAAATGTTCACACGGGCACTATACCGTGTTGATGAAAGTATAATAGAAGAGAAAACGGTAAGGCGACTGAGCTCGGGTTCTCGAGCAGACAAGAGTCCGTCGCTAAAAACTGAAAAAGAAAAAAGAAGAAGAAAAGCCGGCGATACATACAGGATACACACCTCCTTAATATCGCCTCTCGATCGCGCACAATGGAAATCGGAAAAGCGCTTGGCGCGTGTGAGAAAAGCGGAGAAAAGCGGAGAAAAGCGGAGAAAAGCGGAGAAAAGCGGAGAAAAACTTCTTACCGCAACAATGGCGAGGCCGATTTCCGAAAAGAGATTCTGCGGGGATTTGCCGCCGCGGCTTCACACCTCTAGACGCGTAAATATACCTGTGTACCAGGCGCGATAATCTTACTACCCGGTGGCTGTGTCTCATTCTCCCTCTCTCTCGGTCCATTATGATTCCGCGCGCGAGCTCCATTGTCGAGCTGTCGAATCTGTCTACGGATAAGCACCGAAGTCTACACCTATGTATGCCTATATATGCCCATATATGCCTATATATGCCTATATATGCCTGTATATACCGTATATATACATGTATAGGTATAGGTGATCTCTCACCTGGAGCACGCCTCGCACTTTGTCTCCTCGCTTGCCTGTCTGTGTATGTGTGACCATTCACCGCGGACTAGATTATTTTGTTGTACGCGGCTGGCTATAGCGCGTATTATCCTAAACATCTAAATCCGAACAGCTGGGGTCGCGCTCGTGCTACGAGTATAACTGCTGTGTATATACATAAACCTATATTATACATACTGTATATTAGATAGAGCTACATAGAACGGTGTGCGCGGGCCGCCCCGATGTTCGAATGACACGAGGTTCTCAAATCGATGCAGAGGATAATGCGCGCGTCTCGTTTACTCTTCTCTGTATTTCTCTCTCCTTTCTTTACATATAGCTATACCTATCTATAGGTATACCATCTAGGTATGACACCTACCATCTACCTACGTAAGACACATGAAGAGAATGTATACACACGCGGGACATATCGCGTGCGGAGTGCGCAGATATGTATTATGGATATACACAATGTTCCCTGCCAGCGGCTTTTATTTTGGCTCGGAGTATTAAAAGCTTCTCACTCGAGATTGCGGGACTGCGGTTAACGAGAGCATAAATACCGATAAAAATACTACTGAATGTATACTTCGCTGATGAATAAAATAACGCTTGAATGCAAAAAGACAGACAGAGAGGAATATTGCTGATACAATACTGCGATAAAGAAAAACAAACAATTACGATCCTACGAAGTTGAGAACCACTTTTTCCTCGTTCCTTTAATAGCCTTTCAATGTATAAGAAACGAACAAAAAATTATACAATAGCTATATAAGCTACATAAGCACTGCCAATAAAAAAGAAAAACAAAATGTAATTGCCGTACACAGAAAAAGTATGCTATATAATAGAACGAATATTATTTATCAACAAATTGCTTCGATGAAAGAAGGAACAGCTTAAGATTTATAAATTCCTAAAATATTCCTAAAATATTCCTAAAATATTCCTAAAATATTCCTAAAATATTTAGCAATTCTCTGCGTCGTTCGAGTAGCAGAGATTAACAAATAACTAATAATCGGTACTTCATTTCAGTTATCATAAGTATATTTTCTGAAAAATGCAACTTTTAATTGTAGATATTTTTCTTCTCTTTTTCTCATTTGAAGACGTTAGGTCAGCCTTTTGGTTATTGAATAGCATTTGAAGATGAGAAACAAAAACAAAAGAATACTATATTTGTGCTAGGAAGTTGAGAACCCCTTTTTCGTTATACGATGTACGATGTACGACGCGCCTAACTCTGTGGCTAACACAGAAGGTGTCGGAGCGCAGCAACTGTCAAAACACGAAAACGCCTGTGAGCGCAAGACGCAAAACCCCCTCAGCGGAAAAAGAGAGACAGAAAGACAGACGGCGCGCGCGCGCGAGCGACAAGCGAACAAGCTGCTAGACTTTTTTAGGAGACAGTTGACGAAAAAAAGTATAAGCTTGACGAGACAGAAGGAGACTTTATCCTTATACCTCATATATTATATTCTCTCTCTTTCTTTCTCCGATGGTTATCGATGCGATATCGCGATATACCGATCGACGAAACCTAACAATACTTACAGTGCGAGCCCATTATACGCGTACGCTTTTAGCGTTATGCGCTATAGCTGTAGCAGTATAGACTGCTATAGTAGATGGACAATACTTCGCTGTGTCATTTATGTATAGGTGTATATACGAGAGCGAGCGGTTCTCCCTTTGTTGTCCTGAAATCGAGACTTTTTTAATTTATTTGCGTTTTTCCCTTTCGTTCGGATTTATTTTTTACTCTGTGATAGAGAGCAGCTACTGTAATTGCTTCGGAACATAATACTGTTTCGCGAATGTCGACCGGTTGGAAAACTTTTTTTTCGCGCTGACTAAGCTTCAAACGCGGAGTCGCGTTTGACGCTTCAACGATGTTATAACACTGAGTTCTGCGAAAAAAAACATTTTTCTCGAAAATCAAAACGTATTCATGGAAATAGAGAGACATGGTTATACAATAAATTACAGAAATTCGAAAAAGCCAAAATTTTCAATGAAGAAATTAATTTTTTTGTTAAAGTATCAAATTTTGTATTGTTTCGCTGAAAAATTTCTTAGATTTGAAGAATTTTATTGATTAAACAATTGCTTTCTTCAAAATAGAAAATATTTTGAAGAAAGCAACTGTACACACCAACATTCTAATGCTAAAAAGAACAAATCATAGAATAGAATAGAAGAAGTTATACGACCGGCATGCATGGATCTATTTTGTTCTTTAATCGACAGTATCATACCTCTTGTTTATTATATCTGTAAGGTGCCAGTATATAAACATCAAGTGTAAAAAAATGAAAAAATGTTCTATGTATATATATATATGTGTGTGTGTGTGTGTGTATTATATTATATAGTTGAGCCATCTTCGCGTTGGCACATAATCGATTTTCATCGCGATCGCGCTGCGCGATAGCTCTCTTTCGCTCTGCTCTCTTAAAGACTTTTATAATGCGCTTACCGCTCCATTAACTCGATGAAATCGATGATCTTGTACCGCTAAGTGCATTTTTACCGCATACACGATTGCGAGGTCGCAACCTACCGACGTATACAAAACTCAAATATTTCATGGACTTTCTCGAGAAAAATTGGCGCTTAAGTGTAATACGGACGAAGGAATTGCAAAAAACATCATAAAGTGTGTAGACATGATGTTTATACATTAGAATCCTGGTATATACCAGGAGATGGTATAAATCGCATACCATCTCCTTTCTCCATTGTTTGAACTAGCAACTCACTTAATACGTTAGTTCTTAATACAGAATTGTTTTGACGTTACGCGTCTAGCTCACAGTGTGTACACGTCGAAGATCGTCTCTTTCCCTAGTCGCGCATACGTATATTATAGGTAGGTATACTTTTGTACGTGTTTTGAACGAGTACCTATATAGAAATCAGTCCCCTCTTCCGCGTCTAACCTATGAGATCGTTTACAGCTCCATCGTAACGGCCATTGGTGGATTTTGTCAGTGACACCCGCCCACGCACTACAACTTTGTCGCGCTACCTCTCTACGCTCTCTCTCTCTCTCTCTCTCTCTCTCTCTCTCTATATAGACTCTCCCTCGTGTCTATAGACGCGACCTTTTCTCCCTCTCCTGTTCGTGGTGGCCTGCTTCTCCTCCTCGCACGCTCGCTCAAAGCCCGGCTTCCACTCGTCGTCGTCGTCATCAGCGTTGACGTCGGCTCTGAAAATATGCGACTTCCGCCTTGAGAACGACTCTATTACTACTGTTATACGGTTAGGCCTCTCGGGTTCCATAGGAGCTTCCACTACACATAGGAGTCTACTGACTTTCAGCGTATGGACGAGTGTCGTAATAGTACGGAAATACATTTTTTCCCGATATCTTCTATATCGGCCTTTTTTTTGCTGGTTCTGATGTAACGTTATCACTTTTCTTACGAGAGAAGACAGTCTAAACAGAAAATATATATAAGTGTGTATTTTATCTTGTAACGTCGAATTGATTGTTTGTACGAACGATTGCGTAATGTCAAGTTGAAATGTTAGATTTACTTGCAATATTATACTTGCAATGAAATTCTCTGTGAAATGTTTTTCAACGTTAATTGATGATAAATAGAAGCTTACGTAAAAAATTCTTTTTTACAAATCTATACTTATGTAACGTGACGGATACAATGTTTAGCTAAGTAACTGGAAAACATTAATCTTTCTTTGTACGGTAGAGAGAGAATTTCACATTCTGACATAAAACATGCGTGAAATCACGTGCTAATTATTCGTCAATTATTTATCGCTGTTTCAATGACACAAAGAATTGCAAAATATTTCGGAATATAAATATTAATTATTAAGCTCCTTTTCCGTTCCTTTGTACCGTTTAATTAGAACAAATAAACAAACGAACGAACAAACAAACTTTTGCATTGGGGAAGGATATGAAAAATAAAGGTTGAAAGCGCAATAATTTTTCATAGTAATCTTTTAATTTTCATAGTTTATATATTTTTTCGCGTGGATGTATGTACAGGCGCAAATAATAATATTATAATAATATTAATCATAATAATGCTCATTCTTTCACGTATTTATATATGTATAGGTCTTGCATTATTCATTCCTCATACTAATATTATAAGGTACCTATTTATAATATTTATATTTGCATATATTTATATATGTTCATATTTATAGGAGCGATTAAACAAGAAATATTTTGTCCCTAGTGCGATTCTATCTACAAAAGAGAGGGGAAAGAAAGTGCGATTCGCTGCTTTAATGTTACTTATATTGAACTTTTTTGTAATCTCTCCATCCGCTGCTCAATCGTTGCTCCTCAGTGACAATTCTGAGTCGCCGGAGTAATTCATTCATTTTTTTTTGTTTTCGTCTCTCACATTTTCAATACTGGCTCGATAATTCGAATTAGCGACTGCTAAGTCTATACAATTAGTCTAAGAAAAGGATTTCTCGGGACCGTGAGAGGGGGAGGCGATTTCATTACACGTATTCGTAAAATCGCTGAACTGCTCTGTGCGCTGAGCAGCACTTTTAATTCGAGAAGTTTCGAATTTTTAGGGATACTTTACTTACTTCTCCGCGTCGATAATAAATCAATGATCGGTGATGTGTACGTGAGTATTTCTGTGCGTTGCTCAGTCAATGTTTGTGTATTTGTGATGCGAAATTTGTAAACTTCAGCCATACAACATTTTAATCCTCTCTTTTATTTATTTATTTATTTATTTATTTATTTATTTAGCTTTTTTATTTAGCTTTTTTATTTAGCTCTTTTAAATATCGTTAAAAATCACACTTATTTTCACTAATTGAAAATTGCCGCGTTGGAAATACATGCGCCGTGGATCGAAAAAAAGTTTCTTCGACGTGTAAACGCAATAACCGATGATAAAAATTCGAAGAAGATTAAACGAAGGGTTATACACATTCGGAATTGTCTCTTACACAATAAATTGTCCATCTAACAATTTGATTAAAAAGAAAAATGAACTATATAATGCACTCTACAAAGCCACAGTATCGCCAAAGAAACTTCACGACTTGAAACAGTCATAGCGATTCTTAAATGTTATATGTATAATTACTTTTCAAGCGAAAAGACGTTTTGCGTTTAATTACACGCGGAACAATCGTCGAGTTTATTTTCACGGGTCCCTAATAACCCACGACTCACCGACAACAAGCCCGAAGCGCAATGACTGTAGGTATTGTAATACCGCGTCGTGAAAACGATACTTTTTTATTTATTTATTTTCACAATAATTATACACAATTAGTCATTGGTTCTTATACGAAAATAGCAAATCGTCGTTCGCCATCACATCCAACTCTCTCTCTCTCTCTCTCTCTCTCTCTCTCTCTCTCTCTCTCTCTATCCATCCATAAACATAGGTTATCATATTCCACACGGATGTTATTGTTAGTCCGATAATATAACAATACACTTATAGAGCCGAGTATAGATTCTTCGATAGCCCTTTCGGTTTAGAACAAATTTTTCCATTTACCAAAAGTACAAGTCATCAACTCGTAAATAACAAAAAGCATCGCGACCGTCGCTCCTCAAAGCAGCTCGACGTAAGATTTACCGTCGTCTGATCGCTCGTATCACGCGGGCGAAAACGGCCGGTGAATTTGCGGAGGTTTCGGATTCGGTGGTGGTGAACTAGCCAACCTGATGATACCACCGCCGCTACCTTGGTGTTGGGTCGTTGGAGGCGGTGGAGGTGGCGGAGCTTGGCTCTGAGTAATGCATGGAGGGCTTCCACGAGACGAGGGCGTATGTGGACTAGGGACCGCAACGCGCAGCGGGCCCGTCACCGACAGATTCGTCGCGACGAGTGGCGGCGAATGAGCCTCCGATAGGCTGTCCGACAGTCTCGAGGTGTCGGATAATCGCGAGAGACCCTCCGATAACTGATGCGGCGGCTGTGGATGAGGATGATGCAACAGAGTTTCGTGTGGATAAAGTCGTGGCGGTGGCAAGCCTATTGGGTCTGGTAACCTGAAACAGCGAAGAAGACAATGCTTTCGTTACACTTACGTTTCCGCCTGCAGTCTCGAAATAGAAATAATAGAAAGATTTTGGAATTTATAAATTTTGGAATTTATCATATTAGTATGTCAAACTGAAATAGTGAATATTTATCGATTGACCAGTGTATTTTTACTGTTTGAAGTTCCACTTCCACTGCGGGTATACGAATAAAAAGAAATGAATGTACATACATGAGCCGGGAGGTCTTAACGTACCTCGAGCCAAGATCTCCACGCGGTCCAACAGCCTGGAAGGGACTGGTCTCGGTGAGCCTAAAGATACCGCCTCCAGCCATACTGGGGTGATTGTGCTGGGGACTATGGGGCGAAAAACGGAAGCCAGCCGAAGGAAACTTGAAGCTCGGCGCCGGCCCGAAACGGAACGACGACTGGGTCGGGTCGAAGCGGAAGTTGAGCGACGGCGTGGGTATCGGGCCTATCGAGCTTATCGAGACTGGCGATGGTTGATGGTGATGCGTAGGCGGTGGCGAAGAGCTCGGTGATGGGGGTGATGTCCCTCCAAGCGATATATCCGAATCTTCCGAATCGCTTCCACCGGGTCCGGGACTACTAAGGTTCCGGCGAACTCCTCCGTTTCCGTTACCCGATTGCTGTTGTTGCCTGAAATCGTGAAAGAAAATCATTTTTACCTTAGTTCATTCTTAGTTCATTTGTGTATTCAAAAGGAATGTAAAATTCAATTCAAATTGTATAAATAAGCGTATTCATAGACAATCTCTTTCTATGTAATCGCGCGTATACATAGAAGTTGGATAATTATAGTGTATTTTCTACCAGATAGTATCTACTAGTAATAGTTTTGATACTTATGGATTTACATGTATGTTAAATGTATACAAA
This sequence comes from Apocrypta bakeri, assembly GCA_018906985.1. Lineage (NCBI taxonomy): Eukaryota > Metazoa > Arthropoda > Insecta > Hymenoptera > Pteromalidae > Apocrypta > Apocrypta bakeri. The sequence continues at coordinate 366,798 of JACCIA010000004.1, forward strand.
TAAATATAAATATACAATATTGTTATGTATAAGTGGTACGTATTATACGTACGTATACCTGCGATTTATACTATATATAAGAGAACACGTAGAAGGAGAGAGAAAGGCTACGCGCAAATAACGAAGATGAATTACGTTGCCCGAGTAGGAATCCTACTTTAATCGGATGACTCGAGCTTCTTTCGAAATGGCGTATTGTCACCGCGCTTTCACGCGCTCGATTTCGAAAAAAAAATCTCGAAACTCGCGCGACAACCAATGAAAACGTTAATTCGCCTCGTAATGCGGCGACGAGCAGAGCCGGATGATTGATGCGCGCCCTCGCATACCTCTATATATATATATATATATATATATGGTTATTGTCTTCTTTCGGTTTTCGTGAAGGTATATATACCTGTATATACATAATATTATGTAGTTGGCGACGCAGGATTCACGGGAGAGTTAGGCTCGCGCATGCGCGACTTGCTTGAAATGAATGCGAGTGAGTTCACGCCATTACGGTAGATCTCAGCGCCTCGATAAAAGTCGAGAGGATGAGCTATGGGTAGACATTCGCCCCCCCCCCCCCGCCCATTGTTCTCCCCCCTGTACAGATATTTTTATGCTAGAATTAAGGGAATGGTATGGCGGCAGAAGTACGGTGTCAGCGTTTCGACCCGAGCATTGTACATAAAATTTGAAATATTTCTACGAGAAAATATACTGAAGTTAAACTAATTCCCAAAATTTACACGACTATTTTCAATATTGACATGCTAATGATGATTCTAATGTTCAATTCTACGGATATTGGCGAAAAATGAAAAAATTTTCAGTCGATTTTCTGAAAGCTATTTGAAATTTCACCCAGCAGCGCTATAGAAAGAAACTCGTATTTCAAGAATTGTAATTTTAAGAGAAATTGAACCATATCTTATACCGACGAAAGCGAAAGTGTCAGAGTAAAATGGATTCTCAGTCTCGCGGATTCCGTACATGGGGACATTGAAATGTGAAGTTCCGAGAAACGACCTCCATCCCGAATACTTGACGGTGATTTATCATATCTTCAAGCGACAATTCGACGAGCAAAAACTCAAAAACTTCAAGTAACTACCTCGAAAAATCACCTTGGCGTTGATTTACAACTCCGAGAATAATAAAAAAAAAATAAATAAATCTGAATTCCTAATTGTCATTTTCAAATCGACCTTCATCTCGAAGTAGTATAAGTTTGGATGCAGCTTGAATGTTACCTCGAATACTACATCCAAATACCTAAGAGCAATTTGTCATATTACTTGAGGTGCGAAGTGGATCCAGAAAAAAGTGTTACTCGCGCTGAGCTCTCCGAAAACATCAAGAGCATCCGCTCAGCAAGTACAGCTTGCATATACCTATATGCATGTAGAACTCGCTATACGTATGTAGCAACATAAGAGAGAAAGAACGCTGGCAGCTGTCAATCCATTTTCGCGCGAAAAAGGGCCCGCGATGAAAGGCGGCGGCGGCGGCGGCGGCGGCGGCGGCGGCGTAATTTGAGCGAACGCCACTATACATATTGCTCTTTCTTCCCCTTAGGCTGCTACCGTGCACGGCACTGCTCTCGGTGGTAATCGAAGCCTCTGCTCCTCCGCGAAATATCCGACTCGTTTTAATTATGCCACCGGCACTCCTTTGTCTCCTTCGCGCATTTTTTACTCTCCCCGAGCGCACGCTCCGGAATTCCATTGTCGAGTCCTATTTATATAATTATATACATATACATAGAAAGTCGCGTATTACACGTCGGAGAGAGAAAAAGATGCTTTTATGCGCGAATGATTAGGTGGCGAAAAAGAGTAGGTGTATTACCGTACAGTACAGTGTGTTACCGTACCCACGGGCTTTTCATTTCGCGGCTATTAACACCTAATTAGACCGGCCTTTTTTCAGAGGGTAGCCACAATACAGCGGTGAGTCCCTTTACTGAACTCTACGAGTTTTAGAATACGTGTATTTGGAATTAATAGTCGTTTCGCGCGCTTATATTGTTATATTATCGTCGCTGTATATACTCTATATACTACAATCTTATACCGCCCAGCTGCTTCTTTTGTTGGCGTAATTAAAAAGAAATTTACTCAGGTGCAGCGGAGGAACGATGAGCTGCTTGCTTTGCGTCCTATACACTTGCCGAATGACGAGTCACTTTTAAAAAAGTAGTTACGCGCGCGCGCGCGCGCGTGTGTGTATGTGTGTGTGCGTGTGTGTATACACCATGTTTATGTACAAGTACACAATCCCTCGATATATAGAGGAGGTCGGCGCAGTGTGTGTATGCAGCTTTTTTTATTTTTTTTTGTTCATCCGCGTGCCCGGTGCAATTAATTGCGCGCAAAAAGTTCGCGATGCAAAGCCGAATGTATATATAGAGCTTGGAATATACTCTTAATGACGCTGTGGGCATCGCCGTGTGGATAAAACAGCTTCGTTTCGTAAATAAACACATTAAGCGCTTTCTTAATGTCTGCACGCAGATTGGCTTGAGCCGTTGTACCGCGGAAAAAGCTGATGGTTTATTAAAATTCAAATTAAAAACACGTGTATACATGTAGATATGTATTTTTTCATGTATATAAGTGTACCGGTCGATATGTCCATTAGCGAGAACGCATTCAAAGTTTCAGAAATGCAATCGTCGCCGCAATAGTAGACTTATCAAGATAGCGAAATATCACGCGAGCTAGGGCTGCACAACAGACGACTGAGAATGTACGTAACCCATGCGTCTGTCATCGGGCCCTGTATCATTTTAACCGAATCTACGCGTCGAGTTACGGGACACCACCGCACTTTCGCCCTTTGGTCGCTTTATGCATGTGTACTCATAGAACATATACGCATAGAAATACATTTTTCACCGTACCCGTATAGCATAGGCGGCAACGTCGCGAGATGCCACGCTAAATATCCCGACGGTGCACAATAGGGTACAAAGCTGCAGCAGCTACACATGCACGCGCGCGTATCGTTCGAAAATCTGAGCCCCGCGACAAAAGGTAACCGGACACCGGAGAACGAGAAAGAGACCCGGAGCAGTATGTGAATGTGATTTCACGAGCTCAGACCTCCCTTTCTCTCATTTCGATTTCTTTCTCCCTTCTCTATAACGAAAAACTTTACTCTATGTGTATGTACATACGTGTGTGTATACGTAACATACATACATGCGTAGCTCGTTTTTAATAGCTGCTAATAGAGACGTTAAAACGATACCGGCACGACTCGATGCTCAGTTCTCTGTACACGTCTCTCCCGTTTCAATTCGATCGTCCCGAGCTTTTTGTTTGAGTTTTTCGCTTTTTGTACGCGACAATCTGCCGCTGTCTCTCCTTTTGACTGGCTCTTTTTCGTCGAGCGGTTTTCGGGTCGCGCATCCTCGACTTTGTGCGTATCATCGTACTAGTGTGTGCGTAAATACATACCTATAGGTATACATAGCTATATACACACACGCACTATACGTTATATAGGGAGTAAAAAGTGGATGCTCCGTTTCTTTCGACCTACGGTTTGATGATCCTGAACAAATGTGCTCGGGATCGAACCGAGGCTCTTCGTAGAAAGCCTCTTAATAATTCAGATTACCGCGATGAGAGTAATGCGACGATCTACTAAGCATCGCGTTTCCACTATATATAAGTATCTACTTATATAATGAGACTAAACATAAGAAAACTAGCCATATTTATAAGGACAGCTACGACTGCGATACCACTATTGTAAGTAAGTAAAAAGTAAGCCAAAGAGTTAAAAGATGAATTATTTGCTCTAGAAAACGTTCAACTTAAATGTCACGAATTGAAGTAGAAGTACATTAATTCCAACGGTACGACGAGAAATAAACCGATATTAAAAAGTATTATTAATCTTACAATCCTAGTTTTAAGTATGACTTTGTAAGCTTCACAAAGCTGATGATCAGATTGCTATTGTACACGCTTGATCCTTAGCCAGGTTTTTCCATTTGCTTTTAAAGTCATTCTGTACCGTGATGTAGTGTCTTGCAAATGTGGTCCAAATGTGGTGCAAATGTGTTGCGAATGTGTTGCAAATGTGTTGCTAATGTCAGTACAACACTCTGGTAAATTAATAAATAAATGAATATACTGTCTGATTGAATTGGCGCACCGACGGTGTGAAAGTTCTGGACTAAATTATAAATGCGTAAAATGGGCGAACTTGGATCCGTGTATATACATTCCGATTGACGAGGGTACTGGATGTATGCGTTTTGTTTTGCATAAGAACGTGCGCGCAGCTACAGAATATGCACAGAATATACGTATATATATATATTAAATATTTAACATATATATTTAATATATACATATACACACATATATATATATATTATATATGTAGTTATCGCGGGATGGGATGCATTAGGGCAAAGGATAAGACTAAAACAAAGAGAATCCTGTAAGCGCCTGCGGCTCGCAAGAGTAGGGCTTGCATTAAAAAACAAGAGAGAAAGACCGGTGCACCGACAGGTAGCCCATGATTTGCAACATTTTACCCTGCCTCTCTCGCACGCTGGGGACTCTTCTTCTCCTCCTCCTCTTCTCGCTCTTTTTTACTCCTCTTCTAGACGCTTCTCTCGTATATATGCGTGTGTTTCTCATTTTTTTTCTTCCTCTTTTCTTCGCTCCGAGTCCTCGGTGCAATATGCACAGAGGATGTATATACGCATACGTGTATATATACATACACATAGGTATATGTATAGGTATACCTATGTGTATGTATATATTGTATATTGTGTATATAATGTACTCATGCGGTTGACAGGCGATAGTCGACGATTTCTCTGTCCATCGAGTTGGTTGCGAGTGAGCAAAGATTTCTGGCGATACATAGTATAAATCGTCCACTTTCTCTCAGACAACATTTTATTTTCTTCTTCTTTCCTTCTCGGTCCCAGGTCTAATGTGTCCTGTACCGTCGGAGACGCACTGCACAGCTCCGTGAAAGCAGGCAAATGTTTGCCCAAGAACAAAAGCTAAGAGTTTCGGCTGACGCCGTATAGCCGCACGTGGTTCCTTGTTTTTCGGATCTTTGAATTTTGATACGTGTCGAGAGCGATTTCCGAGATGAGATAACCGAGTGGAAAAGGGAATAAATTAATAAATAAATATCTTTTTAGAACTTGGCAGTGTTTTACTTTGGAAATACATTTTTCGTCATTAATGTCGTACGTGAATTGTAAATGAATAGCTGATTAGCATAGCTATTAAGTGTATTTCCTAATGAATTTTCGATCAAAACCGACACTGCACTATTCGACTGGGCAAACAATCTCTAAACATCTCGAGGAAGGGCAAACATTGTCCTACAAGCGCATAGAAGTCTCGAGTGTTTGTACTGAAGAAGCAGACGCGAGAGAGAAAAAGAGGAGCCAGAATCAGTGGACGGACTCACTTGGACCTCCGTGGGAAGGAACCGAAAACTTAAATCCTTTTTTCCCTCAGCGTTGAGCGCAGAAACCGTTTCGACATGTGAGAAAACAAAGAGTGAAATTAATAGACTCTTCGCCTTGCAAGGCCTTCCACGACAAGGTCCGTAATGTTGATCGAGGACTTGACTAACGGTGAACGGTGAACGGTGAACGGTGAACGGTGAACTGGTGAACGGTGAACAGTGAGCATTGAAGCATACTGCTTTGAAATTTGAACAAACGTTTTAAAAATTCGAGAGATAGAAAGAGAGAAAGAACCTCGTCAATTCAACGAAAATCAAGTTCGTTACGTAAATGGAAACAACAAGGGCTGCGCATATCAGCGATTCGGTTCCGCGGCGGAGAGTAAAAACAGCTCCATTGTCCCTTTTGGCTGAGCGCTACTAGGAAAAGGAGGAAAAAAGTAGTAGCATCGTTTGTTAGTGGAAAGGCTTTGTTGCAAAAGAGCGAGAACCTGCTACTGCGGATAAATTAAATCCTTGCCTCTTGTTCAACGGAGCGTTTTTCGCTTTACGCAAAGATAGCGCACTGAGTACACAGGGACGACGACGAACTAATCCCGTTGTAGTCTCAAATCGCCACGCGGTCCGGAAAATTGCCAGCTCTCTGTCTGTCTCTGTCCTTCCTTTGCTCTGCTACATTATACGTGGATATAGGTATACCTGTGTATATTCACAAAGATATATACCTATGTAACAGGCTGGTGTACGGTTACGAGCGTCGTAGTGCGCTCTTTTCGGAAAGGGGACAAACCTACGAGCAGCGGAAGCATGTTGTTCTTAGCAGTCGAGCGAAATAAACTCAGTCGGGATAATGAAATTGCGGAAGCGACCTCGGGACGATTTTGAGGCTAATGATACGAAAACTGGCTGAACACGCGGTTACAGAACATGGGGTCGTGCGTGTCGTCCTTACGACTGATTATCTGTTTTAATATTCGTTAAACGTTCTAGAGCGGCTCATTTACGGCTTTGCGGCTTTGCGGCTTTTTTATTCAGGATCAATACCGACCACTTGCAAGAATTACTGTAAAACTTCTTCGGTGCTTCATTATTACTCAAGTGATCAGTACTTACTTACCAAGTGGTAAGGGTAGTATTATTGCTAAAGTTCTACTAGTAGAGTACTTTGAAGCAATAATACAGCTAGAAGCTAGACCAATGATAGGGTACTCTACTGATAAATTGCTACTCCAAATTTTTTCTTTCGAATCGAATAACTTACTTTTCTTTGCTTATCAGATTCAGCTCAAACTCCCGCAAAATGAAGATGCATAAGACTTTATAAATTCTACTACCGGTACAAAAACAAAGATCCAGCGTTGATAATAGATGCTACTTACTGCCTCCTACTATCGGTAACACCGATTCTTACGAAACTCGTTGAGCTCGCGAAATTTGTTCGAATAAAAAAAAGAAATTTTTCACACGACTCTTCGAATGAACGGATATAAGTATCTCTAACGCCGTATCTACTCAGCCTGCGAAGCACCAGCAGCAATGGAAATCGCTCGGTAAATAATTAATATGTAATCAGACTCCGGTTCCGCGCCCTTACGCATACATACACGCGGGCAAGGAGTGTAGTCGCCCTTGACAAAGGGCGCCAGCGGCACAGGCAGCAGCAGCAGCATTCAGTGAAGAAGTTGTATAGAAGGGTGTTTGCCAGCAAACATAGCTCGAGAGGCTCTTAACGAGTCCCGTTCGCTGCTATATGCGTTGCGTGTCCGTATATACTTTCCCGCGCGACGAACTTGCACTTGGACTTGGGAATAACTCGGATCAGCTTTGGCTTGAGAAGAAAGAAAAAAAGACGCGGCGCGACGTCACTCTCTGACGCCGGTCTAATTCCGATGATGGACGCCGAGAGTTGACAGCGCTGTTTGTTCTCTGAGTGCAGGGCGCGATGTTTCTATTTTTGAATCCTAAGGGGTAACGTTATTCGCGGTATATATAGATCTATGCATAATGTATATTTACGTATATCTATATATATCTATGTGTATATGTAGATATATATATATATATATATATATATGCATTAAAAAATAAATCCATAGTCTCATCACTGAGAGAAAAAATAGGCACAAAAGATCGTCTCCCGTTCCATGTATTCTTCAAAGAACGTCGTATATATACGTACGCAATACGATAAACGTTTAGATACAGAGATACGCGGATAGCGATGTGCCGCAATCCGCAAAGCAATTATCGAAGATGAAGGAGAATTTCAATAGGCATCGCGATTGGGCCACGCGCCTAAGGGCTCGAAAGGGCTCTTGAATCGATCCCCGTTGGTTCCCGTCGTGCACTTCGACTCAAATTAAGTTTCATTCCCAAAATACGCTTTCTCTTCTCGATCTCTTTTCAGCTCGTCGCTCTGCTCTTCAACTTCCCAACGATATATATCTATATATACCTACATACAGAGGTATACACCACATCGAAGACGTCTAAGATACTGACGTTTAGAGTTTCCAGCTTGACGGTAAAAGCAATATTTATTCTCTTTCGCGGAGTTGTTGTAACACCGGTTGTAGCGGATCGTTATTTATAAACACGTAGCTATTGCGAATCGCTTTCGAGAACAGAAACCAATGCGGAAGGAGACACGCTGATCGCTCATTCGTTCGGTCAATTAACCATTTCGAGGGGGAGAGAGAGAGAGAGAGAGAGAGAGAGAGAGAGAGAGAGAGGACGAGAAAAAACGTGTCGACGAGATCCAGTGTGACAGCCTGTGAAGTCGCAGTGAGTGAAGTTCGAGGCAAAAAGTAGTCGACGACTCTGTATAGTGTGAAACCGACTGTTTCGCCCTTGGTAAATAATGTGGCAACCAATGTATAGGTATAGCTTGATAAGCAACAGAAGAATCTTCTTCGAAGGCAATGGTTATAAACGAAATTTATCCACGTTTTCTTAATGGTTGCTTAATATTAAAATCTCATGAAGTTAAAGTTTTTATACCGATATAATTATTATTATTATTTTGAAGTAATGATAAAAAGTATAAATAACAGCTGTTTGATTAATATAATCAATCATAAACGATAAAGCAACCATATTCTTATTTTACACGAGGCATACGAGATTTTACAATGATAATCCAACTGCAAAATCTCGAGTATAAGAAACTTATGAATGTGTACTTTCGAAGCGAAAATTCTTGCCCGCAAATGAATTTAAAATTAACTTAATTATATAAGCGTTAATAAATTTGCACTATAATACACAACACAAGTAGACCACGGAATACAGTAGGTATACTAGTTAATACTATATGTAGTACATGTCTAGCTTTGTTTAGCAAAACGAAGTCGCTATTGCGCAAAAAAGCAATAGAGAAACAGATTTGAGAAACGGAACCTCAGTAGGTTAATTAGGCAAGCGCAAAAAAGGAGAGAGTAGCGGAGAGCATCCGGCCGCGTATAGGATTTCAGAAATGTGCGAGAGCTGTGAGATCAGATTGGTCGGGCTTTAAGCCGGCCCAAATTACCCCGTAAGCCTTTTAGTCGGCGTGCACGTTTTGCCGTAAACTCTTGCGCGGCCCGACGGAATACGTTATTATTTCCGAGCATCGTGAACATATATATATATATATATATATATATATATATATATATATATATGCACATTGCACACGTATACGTACATAAGGTCTTGTTCTCGCGAACGCTGGAAGCTCGCGCGTACACCCCACGAGGCTTTGCGAGGATCGCAAAGAGACTTTCCTTCATCATCAGCTCCCGACAGCGCCGGTATATCCTTCGCTTCGAGCTTAATGCTTGACGTGTAGTTTTTCGGATCAACAATGTAATCTCTTCATTTGAATGACGTTGCATTTTCACACGGACAAGGTCCTCGTAGGAACGAGCATTTTAAAAGAAGAAAAAAAGATGGAAGGGAAAAGTAATTTCGAGAGAGAAATCAAAGTCGGGCACGCGTGCGTATCGTCAAAATAAAAAAGGGCCGGAGGGCTAGATACACTGAAAAAGAGACTATACGTTGCCTTAACGCGATTTCGAGCGATTACCGCATCGAGTGTAATACGTGTACGTGCGCCTGTAGATCCTGTAGCCGCACCCCCTGATTGGCTTACATTGTCGATGCTTAAATGCTTCATGCACCAGTGACCGAGACGCTGGTCTCGCATGTGTATCATTGCTCGTGATAGGGGTAAGGTTTCCTGCCCTCGAGCTATACCCTGTTCAACAGAGAACGAGAGAGAGATCGATAGGGAGCTGACTTTGATTTCGCATACTGTCGCGTATATGCGTATATGCATATATGATAACGTGTGATTTGACGGTTCACTGAGATGTTACATTTTAATGGTCTGACTTGATCGCGATTGACTTTGGCGCGACGAGTGATAACGAGTATCAGTTCGCTCGTACGTAGAGCTTCTGTTTTGCTTTGATAAAGTTATTGGAATTGTCGTTACCGATGGTGTAAGCCAATCCATCTACCGGTAGTTGCGATAATCTACTGGCCGAGTGCCAGTCCATCAGATTTGATATAAATGAAAATTCACGTAGACCGCTTATATCTAATTCACAGTTTATTGTTGATCGATTGATACAGCGCAACTGCAACCCGCCAACTGCCAGTGTTGGATCGCGTTAGATCTTAAATCTTACTAAGGTACTTAAATCTGTATAATCACGAGTTATATAATAGAATATATAAGCAAATACGTCATTGGCCAAATGAAGAATTCGCCAATGAGAAGACTGTGTAGAGAGCTCCCTATGGCGTCTCTCGTTGCCTCGGATTATACTCGCTCGTGTCCACCTGCTCGAGTCGCGAGCGCGCGAGCGCGCGTGCGCGTATGTGTGTGTCCGTAAGATCATCGGGAGACGAGGATGTGAGAAAAATATACGTGCTACGATGGCGAGATCCAGTGTTGCGTTACACGCACTCGAGGCTACGTTTATCCCCGCTCTTCTTGCGCCGCTTGCGCGTCAATCTATACGCACACATACGCACATGTACAGATAGGTTATATATACACCTGTAGACGCACCGGCGGGTGTGTCGCTAATGAGACACCGCAAACGAGCTTCGCATTACTCGCGGTTTTCCCTTACTTTTCCTTCGGCGCGGCGCTTCGTTAGACACTCGCTTGATTCGTGCGCTACTTCGGTGTCCTTTTTTCCCTCGGACCAAGAAAAATTCGAGCGGCAGCTATATTCGTCCTCGTAATTTATATACACGGCGTAATCATCGAGATTGAGCTGTATGCCTTTCTATGTCGTCGTTATCGCAAATGGCGATGCATCGATGCTTCTACGCATAGATATACATGTTTTTGATTCCGATAGCCTCAATCAGTTGCAAAGTGGAATCATCCGTTTTAAAGCGACAAATTCAAAGCTTCCCACCGATATTCCATTGTTTTTTTTCTTTCATTTTCAGATTTACCCAATACAATTTCCCTTTCAAAATGACTATTACACGATTAGCCTAAACAGATTTCGACGGATGTATCTCCCTCGTTGGAAACCGAGAGCCGATTCCCATGATACCGAACGCCTGTCGCGCGTACTGTACGTGCATTATATATATATATATATATATATATATATATATATATATAAATATACATGTATATAGACACACACACACACACACATTATTATATGTATATATTATATGTATATATACCCCGACTCGAATCGTCACAGATCAAAGCGCGCGCGAGCGACGCGCCGCGAGGCAAATGAGAAATAAAATCGTCCAGGGTCTCCACATATGTATATAGGTATATGTATATGTTTATATATATGCAAGTCTGGCGGATACAGGGAAGAAGATATATAGAATGCGAGAGCGACGTTATTAGCCGTATCGACTTGCAAGCTTATATAGTTACTGTATACATGCGCGGGCTCTATACGTGGCGGCGTGTAATTACACGATCGAGTCGCGCGGTGAGCGGCTCACGATAAATCATAATCGCCGCGCGGAAAAATAAAAAAGAACCAGCACTGAACGAGCAATATAAAGAAAGAGATGGAGGAGGAGGAGAAGTCAAGCAAACGAGGTGGGCCGATCTATCACGCGAGGAGTTTACTGTTTTAACTGCCCCGATGTTGTCGTCATAGAAGAACGAACCGAGAGTCACTCTTTGTTTATAGATACATATGTATATGCATTCGATGCGTGTGAACCAGCAGATGGCAAAGTGTATAAAATTTGCGAAAAAACTTTATCGTTCATATTTTAATATCGTCGCGTGAGGCTAGTTGGATTTCGAATCACAGCCAAGAGCCATCGTTCCTTATGGTACAGAGTCGATTTTCTTTTTGGCCAACAACAGGGATAATAATTTAACATCGTCGTTCGAGTTCAGCCATCGTGCATCCATGTATACATCTATACATCTATACATCTATACATCTATTCATACATACATATATACTGTTAGCCTCTGGTTTCCCACTCACAAGACCAAGAGAGAGAAGGAGAAAAAGACGCAACGAGGCGCGGATATCGCGCGTGTAAATGCCTGTGTCGCAAGATTTACTACGTCTGATTAAGCAATTAAGCCGCGCGCCGAGACTCTTTGCGGCGTTTTTGCTCACGGGAGCACGGCCGGCATCGTTCCTCGTTATAGACTCGAGCATTGGCTCCGATATGCCGGCCTGTCAGCTGTATGCGCTGTCTCTCTCTCTCTCTCTCTCTCTCTCTCTCTCTCTCTCTCTCTCTCTCTCTCTCTTTCTCTTCGCGCTCCTTTATCTCTTGCGTGCAGTCGTTGGATTTTTTGCTCCTCTTGTCTTATATCCGCGTTTAATATCCTCGCGTGTCATCTCGCCGTTTTTTTTCTTGTCTTGCTCGTCGAAGAAGAAACTTTTGCCCAGGCTTTATGGGCCTTTATCTTATCGCGACAAGCTTGCGGTGGACGATGTTTGTATAAAATTTCCTTATACAGCTTGTGTCCGATGCTCTCTCTTTCCACTGATTTGTTTATGGGGCTTCTTAACGATGATTCGTTGCGTACACGCGCGTCTTGGATTTTTCTTTGCCGCATATTCGTAAAGTGCTTGTTAGTTAGTCTCTCAAGCGTACTATACGTTTATGACGAGAGTAATATCTGTGACGATTTTATATACTGGTTGTGAGATTCTTCAGCCTTTGCATATCCTATTTTTTTACTTCGTCTCTTAACGACAACTTGGGATTTTATTTATTTTTTTATTATTTTCTTCTTTGTTTTTCGACATTTTTCAAACTCATTTTTCGAGTCGTCGCTCTAGTCTCGGAAGATAGTGTTAATCTATGGGTTAGAGAAAAACCGACCCATCAGCTTTTACTCATCGCTACTAAGTAGACTATATGCAAGCTCGAGTGCCATTCTATATTATGGCTTTAGAACTTGAACCGTATATGTACCCCTTCTCGAAGTTTTTCCGCTACTAGACGCCTCAAGAGACCGAAATTCCTGGTTGTTAGGCTAACGATTGCGTCGAGAGAGAGAGAGAGAGAGAGAGAGAGAGAGAGAGAGAGAGAGAGAGAGAGAGTAAGAGTTAAGGTAAGGTACGTTAATTATCCAGGCTAATAACGAGACGTGAGCTCGCGTCGCTTATATACGCACACCGCAGACTCCCTGTTTTTGCATTGCTCCCAGCTTTCTCTTGGCGACGCGTATAACGGTTTATACGAAAACAAAATTTTATTAAACATCTTCTTTAATTGCTCCTACTGATATTTTTAATCAATGCTTTTATTTTCACTCTTATTTTGTTCCTTTTTTTATTCTCATATTCATACTGCTATAAATAAAAGTGTCGCTGAATGGAAAAGAATTCCGAGGGTCTCTCGCCCTGCTCTCATTTCCCCAGGCGGATCGAGTTATTGCACGGAAGAAGAAAAATTAATATAACGAATAAACAAGTCGTAATTGCCGACGGGGACAATTCACCGGATGCAAATTAGCTAAACGAATTCTGCTTCCTAATTTTTCCAAATACTCGCGCGCAGTGACTCGCTTGAACAGTATGATTTCTAAGTTCAGTAAGTATGTAAATATATATATACAATTTTTTTCACCGAATTTTCAATAGCCAACAATAAAGAAAAAAATGTCGAGTGTCATTGGCCGAGGGTTCGCAGCAAGATCGTTGCATCGAAGAATTAAACGAATCTCGGGTAAGTCGTCCTCGGGTCGGTGCGAGACGCGAAGAGTCTGTCCGCCGCTACGTACTCCATAAAAACGATTGAATCACGAAGAAGGCGCGGTGTGGCCCGTGTAAACCAATTTCAGGCAATTTCGCGCCAAGAATAGCCTCTTGAGCTGCGAATTGACCTTCCAACGACGAGGACTTTTCCAATTTTCAAAGAGGACGTGAAAAGTAGTCGATTCTAGTTTCTCTTTCTAACACAGACGCACACACACAAACTATGTATGTTAGAAATTAGATTTACTCAGATTTCCTTGTTGGTGGAGCGACACTCCGAGTAGTCTCCTGTGCAGCAGATCGATCTCTGCGCTATTGAAAAGTTGACTATCCGACGCGTGGATTCTCATCTGAAAAACTCGGGCTGCTGCGTTCGAGATGAAATTAACGAATCCTGAATCCCCCGAGGCTTGGCTTGTACTCGCGTCATCTTGGGGGTGAGAACACGCGTAGCCGTCGGCGAGCTGGGATATTAGCAGGAGCCTCCCTTTTCAATGTTCCGAGTTCTTGGAGTGTCAAATTCAATAACGGCCGCGCCGCATCGTTATCGCTTTCAGCTTCGGTCCGGATCTCCCAATTCCCAGCGCATTAGAACTTTGTTAAAATGCGCAATCTTCCGGCTGGCGTACGCCTTTGTCTCCCTCGTGTCGCGCATTGTGTCGAAGATTACTTATGTAAAGTCTTCTGACTGGAGAAGAAAATTTCGATTATCAACCCATACTGTATATACAAGAATTACCGCTACTCGTAACATTACATGCTATAGTGCATGGATGTTATAGTGCATACCAGTAATGGTGAAACTTTGTTTAAGTATCAGAATTATAATAATCTACTACACTCGTTACTGGTTCAATATTGATATAGCTTTGTCAAACCGAATATTGAAGAGGCCCTGAATCATTAACGGCTTAACAAAGTTTGCCGGACCCGCGCCGTTTCCAAAAACTTCCGCAATTCTAGCTCGAAGTTTACACGAGAATTCGATGTAAATGTCATAAGTTATTACGCGTAAATTATTGAAATGTATAATTAGACACAGCACTGACGTGAAATACTCTAGCAGTACTCTATGATTATAATATTAACTGGAAGTATCTACTAGTACTCTAATGACAGTACTTCGTAATTACTGCTCTTATACCAGTAATACCAAGACTCTATGAAAGTTCTCTGCGCATATTCCACCAATAATATTGACTCAAAGTCTACTGGTAATTTTGGCTTTTAGTACTTTAGTAGTAATATTAACTAAAAGTACTCCACCATCGGTCCTCTCTAACCGTAGGACAGACTTGAGCGCTGGCCCAAGTGCTCGAGTGCTCGAGTGCTCGAGTGCTCGAGTGCTCGGGTGCTCGAGTGCTCATCCAAAGCATATATCAGTCAGTATAGCCGATTTTTATGACTCCAGTACTGATTATCTCCAGCGAGCAAATACTGTTGAATTTTGCAGAAGAGCTTTGGGTATGGATACTAGAGCTCAATTGGTATTGAATTTCACGCATCGGTCTAATTAAAAGCAATAATCGCAAAACGCACTGGGCGGTCGCGATTTGACCTTTAGCACACTATGCGCGATCTTTACCAAGTGACAAGCCAATTCTCAACTCCATAAATAGCGCTCTAATTAACGCATCAAGCGTCGACCTTTCCCTGTCGTAAGCGAAGGCATACACATGTACACATGCGCTGAGAATCGAAAGATCGAATAAAATTAAAGACCCGGTAGCTATATGCGTTCGCAGTCACGCCCACTTGCTACACTCGTTACTCGCCTCGTGCAGCTATATAGAGCCGTATATATAAGTGCGCGAGTATGTGTGTACCTGGGACGGAGCGGTAGCTGCACGGGAATTCCGTTACCGAGGCAACTACTAAGGCGCCTCTCTCTCTCTATCTATCTCTCTCTATCTATCTCTCTCTATCTATCTCTCAGTCTCTCATTGCGTATATATATGGTATATAGGTATATAGATAGATATATATATATATATATATATATAGTGCGTACTCACGAGAATCGGATCAATCTGCATATACGGGCATTGGCGCCGGCGGAACTCTAGAAAGCAGATTATGTTTGTTTTTCGCTTGGAGGGGCGCGAGAGGGTCTTATATACGTGACGAGGCTTCCGCACTTTTTCCTTCTGTCTGGCAGAGTTCTATTTGCCCTAATGCTATACTTTGATCAAACGACATGGATGTAGTTCGTTCGCGTTGAAAAAAAAAAGATTTTTTCGTCTCTATATTCGAGTCTATATAATTTATGTGCTTCCTCCGATGCCTACGTGTATAAACATCGTGTGGGATGACTGTCGAGATTTAAATTTCTTTCTCGCGGTGCACTTATTGTAGCACTTAGATTCTGTAGGGCAACACCTGCGCGTGCGTAATTTATCGATTCGCAGGTGAGACCGAGCGCAGTCGTTGCTTTACGCGCGCAACTGCAGTGCGAGTAAGGTAATTAGTCGGAACAAAAATTTGTTAGTTTTTTCACGCGAGAGAGAAAGCGCGTATGCGAAATACGCACGTAGTTTCATCTTTCGCGTCTGATGCGTGGCATTTTTCAACGACCCAGCCATAGCCCATTACTTTTCGTAATACGAGGAATTTCGTGACGCAGTGATGAGATTTCTTTTTTTTTATACTCTCAGAGGAATGTAATAATGACAAAATCCTCGCTCTCTGTACTTACGTCAATTAGTCAATGTTGAGTATATTTTTCCTATTAATTCCTCAGGTCTAGAATCAGCGTCACATTCGCGGTGTTATTACAACAATTCGAAAACGATCAAAGCTGACGGTAAAAAAAGATACCAAGATATTACAGTTTCGATTTGAGAATAATTAGTCCCCGATTCATCAATTTTTGGAATCAAACAAAATTTCTTTATTCTATTCTATTTTTATTAAACAGTTTTTTACAACAAAATGTCTTGTCGGTAAAATTGTCGAGAAAAAAATCTACGCATGAAATTTTAATGAAAGCTGAGGGTAAAAATAAAAAAACTAGCCCGATTCCAAGGCTGTTTTATTCGCGCGCATATCAGCCCCGATTTCCGAACAATAAGTCCACGATTCCATTATTTTTTAGGTGGTACCTTGCGCTCGTGATGGTATATACGCGTAAAAGAGATATTATCTCGTCGCGGACGGCGCCGAACAAAAACGAGAGGAGGAAGAGGAGGAGAAGAAGGTAATAACGCAAGAAAGAGAAGAGTAGCCGCGACGGAGCCGGAGGTAATTACGCGACGCTATCGCGCGCAGGAGCCGTTCGCCTGGTGTATTAATTTCATGCTACGCGTTTACGTACACCAGTCGAAGCATACACGTCGCGCGAATCTCCACCGACGGACGTGAAATGCGTTCGGTTAGAGATGAAAAACCTTATTATCCAAGCAGTTGAAAAATTGTATTTCAATATCAATACTGAAATAATGACATTTCAAAAATACTTAAAATAATGGATGGTGCAGATTAATTTAAAAAAAAATAGCTGATTAAAATGACGAATAAAGACAGGAAAATTCTCTGATCCTCTGATGCATTATTTTGTGAGCAGCATTGCAGCTTTAAAATTAGTTACTCTCGACTTCGAAACTGACAGTTACACATTAGACGCTAAACAGTCGTAATTAACACTGTGAAATCCTCAATTTTCAGAGTTAAATTTCAATAGTAGACTACTTTATTAATAAAATAAGGGAAATTTCCTTGGAAGATCATGCTTGAGACAACGGTAGAATACGAAAATACGAATGAACGAGCAGAAAAAAATAACAATAATATATGCGATTATAACGCGTTGAGCAGGCAGGCGCTCGATGCGCATAAGCTATTCGAAGCTGTATATTCATACAGGCCGCGAGGGTATTAGCTTTATCGGAGCTCTCGCTGCAGCGACGCGTCGAGAACTTTATTAGAGACGTTGGCACCGTACGCCAGGCTTACATAAAACTGACTGACATCTAATGCGTCCGAGGTATTCGAAAGTATACAGTCTCGATCGATGCCGAGGTATACAAGAGAACATTATTACTCGCAAATCCCTACAGCGATGAAGACTCTGCGACGAGTCTTCATATATAATAGAAGAGCTCATACGAGCTTTGGACTGCTGCAGTTGACACTTTTTTTTAATTCCCAGTATCTTGTGTACTTCTCCGGAAAAGCCGTAACCGATACAACTTATTTGGCCAATTATCTCGGGACAAAAATCCACGCGAATCCCTTGGACGACGGCATTCCGGGCTCTGCATAAGCACGCAAGAAGTTTAACTGCGATTGAGTAATACTCGAGACGTTGGCAAAAAACTCGTCCTCTTGGACTTTTACGAAATGTATTGAGCGAGACAGTGTTATACAAAATTGACTAAAAAACGCGAGTACGACATTCATGTAAAACACGCGTGCGTATTTGTCGCATTTTTCCGATTCAGTAGGACAGGTGTACTGGCGCAGTGTTGTTATCCTATAGGCTACACCAGTAATACTGGTGTAGCCAGGAAATTGTAAGAGTACTGACCCGGTCTTATCGGCCCGCGGATTAAAGCAAAGTTTGCTCGGTAAAAGTAAAAAACCATTATCGGCCCGTTGTTCCAGTACCGATAATTATTACAAGGGGCATTGTTATATATATAGAAACTCATACATAAGCGCACGTAGGCGTGGAAGCCGTCCCGCGTATCGACGATGTCCCCGCGCGCGTCGGTTATAAAATTATGACGATTTTATCGGTTAGTGCCTCGGCCGAAAACACGTATATCATACTTAGTATCGTCGCGTCACCTAGCCGAAAGGGGCACAAAAAAAGAGCGTCTCGACGGAAAGGGCTAACCTGCAGCGTCACATCCGCCGGGGAAAAGCGGTTGCGAGCTTTTCAGATCCCTAGCTCTAGATAATACTTATATACATTACACACGCCGTGCGTTTCGCGAGGTGTAATATACGTATTCCGCTCCTGTATATATGTCCTGTACATACCCGACGCTTCATTACGTTAAATATATATATAAACATGTATTCGCTACCTGTATGTGTTTGTGTATATATAGTTTGTACACGTGTGGGGATAATGTTACCGAGGGTGTATACGAAGCAACTTCTCCCATCTGGAATGACAAGCAGATTTAACTAAAGATTTTAGATTTTTCATTGTATTTTTGTTTTTGTGCTATTGTGTCAATCGTTCATCTAATTTACGAGGTGTTAAGGTCGATTTGTGGAAGAGATTCGCTTTATTTTCCCGATTGATGTCATGAAATTTGAAATGATATTTAAATTAGCTGCCGCCGTTTGTTCGTGAAATTGAGTTGTTCGATGTTTGACAAATTTATACAGAGTGAAAATTACTTTTATCTACAAAAGTGATTGAAACGAAATGAACCTGATTTTACCTTCATTAGCGAAAATAATTCAAAAATCGATCAAATAACTTTGGAGCTAATAAATTGCTTTATACCAATAATATTAAAAATCTTTCCACTATACATAATGGTGTCGGGAAAATTGAAATCCTGATACGGCTACTTAAACATTTTTTTTACTCTATTAACACGTAAGACCCTATTATATACACGCACGTGCAGTCGATACTTTTCCGACTATAAATATCTATATATATCTATATGTATGTATGTATGTATATATATATATATATATATATATATATGTGTGTGTGTGTGTGTATATATTATCCATCGTGATTAATGTATCTATTGTATTCTCCGGTACACGTTCGAAACGCATTGAAACAGTGTTTGTTTTTAATTAGGGCTAGAGTCCGAAAAAGAAATTATAGGTATATATACATATATATTTCTTTTAATACGTATATATTCGCTGAACACAGAGCCGGCCTTTTACCTCTCCTTTTCTCTCTTTTTCATTCTCCTCGAGAAGTCGAGAGTTTGATGGATTACAAAAGAGAAACAGCGAGGTATGATTCGCGTCGATGAGACGGCGCTTTTTCCATGGCTTTGTGCATATGCGAGCTCTTTCTCTCTGTTTAATAAGCTCGTGGCGCGATGCTCTCTCTTCTTCTCCCCTCACTCCTCCTCCATCTCTCGTTACTCGGGACCCAAAATAACGATAATCATCGCGCGGATTATCGGAAGAGCGAAGAGCTATGTATATATATACGTATACCGACACAATACCTTCTCGTTAGAAGATCGGGCCTACTGTGCGCGTGCCTTTTTACTATAATTTAGGTATAGAGTAGTATATAGGTACAGAGTGAGTTCGTTTTGAATACAGGTCTTTTGTCGCGTGACTTTTCAATTTATTATACGAATGCACGACTGAAAGCTCGGATTTGCCTTGCAGAAAGGATTTTTCCTATAAGGGAATTTTAATCACTCGCTGGTACCAGTGGACCGTCGTATTAACGATTTCGCAATATAAAGTTAAAAAAAACTCGGAGTTTCCGAAGCTTGGCATTTGTAGAAAAGCCGGCGGTCGTTAATTAGCAGGTAATCGAGCGGGATATTCGTTCACCGACGGGGAAAAAAAAGTCACCGGTTTACGAGGACCAACTTTTTCTTACAGAATTGAAACGTCTCTCTGTGTTGAAAAGGTAAGCCTCATACTTACGAAGGAGATCATCGCGAAGCCTCATCATCGTCTCGCGTCTCGGCGTTTCTTGCATTTTTCGTGCTCATCGCGCACACGGTATACTGCGCGACTCGTAAATCCTACGCCGGTGGAATGTCACCGTGAAATTCCGTTCAGTCAACGCCGCACGGAGAACTTTATCGCGAGATAGTGAGGCGAAAATCACTGTACGACGTATGCGTCCTACAGTGATTTTCTCGTAATCACGGGAGAAAAAAAGATCGCTCTTGGATGGATAGTGAGTTGTTTTGCTTCGTACCGCAAAGTCGATTAGTTATGGGAGTAAACCAAGTATTTTACCTTTTATGGAAGTTACGTACGTCGATTCTTTTGTTTCGAGATCGGAGAAAGCTAAACGACGATTAGATAAATCGTCGCTAAGAAAGCAGGCGAGTAAATTCACCACGTCCATACCATAAGTACCGCTTTTGGAATGTCTTTCGCAATGACTTGCTTGTCCCATAGACCTTTATTCTCATTTTAAACAACGCTCGGGAAAACAATTTTTTTCTTTCTTTTCAATTTCTTCCTTTTAAATATATATATTTAAAGTTCTGATTTCTATACCTACTATAAAATGTTAATTGATAAATCGAAATTTCAATTACTCTTCAATGAAAATAAACATTGATTCAAATCCATTTTTCAGCTTTTAATTTACATGCGGTCATAAATTATAAATCATTAAAAGAAAGCGAAATGCAAAATAAAGTCCGCAGTGATCGATGTAACGGAAGAAAAAGCATCGAATCACGAGATTAAAATTTCAATTGCTTGCATAAAGACTTAATTTTCAATACGAAAAGTAAATACATTTTTTAACATTGAATAAAACAAAGACGATCGGCTATAATAACGAATTAAAATTCACAACGCGTTTTGAGCCTTGTGTAATTAGACAAATTGATATACACTCGCGACAACCATTCTGGTGTATTTACTCGTTCGATTCTCGTCACGCACGCATTCGCACACACCTATAAGCCGTTGAATTTTTGTTATATGCACTGCAAAAAAATTTTGTTAAAATAAAACAAAATTCGTTTGTCTTGTCTAAAAAGTATTTCTTTGATAGTCCTAAGTAAACATTTTCATAAACTTAGCAAACTTTCTTTTCGCTCTAGAGTATATAAATATTACTCTTCAAATTTAAATAAAATACGTGCCGCAGGTATACAACGGAGATTAAAACTCGCTGCACGTCGAATTAATTTACATCATCCTCGAGCATTTCTGCACAGGAAGAGTGTATACGTATTCGAAGGGTAAGGGGGGGGGGGGAGAGATGACGCTGACGACACTGGAAAATTGGATTATAATTCACTGCAGATAAGTCACGGTTGTCGGCGAGCGAAAATACCATGTCTCCAGAAAGATGACCGCCACCTGCGCTCTCCTCTGCTGTCTGTATATATATATATATACATATATTTCTAAATATACCTATGCTCAGTACAAAGTATCTCCAATTTTTGGGTAAAAAGTGTTGCCGATTTTACAACGATTAATCACGAGCTAGCGGAATCTGCATTAGTCATCCTAAGTCATTACCTATCCACCGACGCGTCTGCTTCGTAATATTTTTCACGCGCGGTCCGTTAGTGCACAGAACATCGCGATCTCTCGTTTGTCAAGTGTCCAAGCGGTACGACGCGTTCCGATTGTTTTTCTCGATTGGCCGATCAGTCAGATGCGCGCAAGTTCGTTTTATGGCAAGAGAAACTTCTTGTACGAGCTAAGAATGCGGTGACATAGACATTCCGTTCTGTAAGCCTATAGGTATAGCCGTTTGTGTAGAACTCATTTTTTCCACGACAGTTGAGAGAGCACAGGCTGTCTCGAAACGAGTGGAAAAATCAATCTGAAGGGTTGGCGGGAAGATGTTTTTTTCTCGAAATTCTTACGCAAGAACTAATTTGTTTTGTTCGTTATATTTTCATAAGATCGTGATGCCGTTTCTTTTTAAATATTCTATGAAATGGGTTAGACGAGTCTCGACAGGTACATGTATGATTTCGTAAAGTTTATTAATATCTCTGTCAGATTATGACTTGGGATTAATAAGATTGATGGTTTCTTGGATCATAAGCAAGAACTCTAAATAGGATACTTTGTAAATTGTTACAACGGCACCAACATGTATAATATATATATATATGATAACTCATAGTCCTATATATTGCTAAAATTACACATATATTTTGATGTAGGTGTATGTATGCGATGTAACGTCTCACGGAGAAAGATTGAAGTTTTGAAAATAATATCTATTTGCTGGGCACTTAGGTTAGCTGAGCTTTGTACCGATACAAAATGCTCAAAGGCAAACATAGGAGTGCATTCGATCGGATGACACGCGAAGCGATCCGTCGAATTGAACTTTGAAAGAAATACAAAAATGTATTAGCCCCGATAGACATGCACTCGCGGTGTGTATTTTACACTATTTTTCGAAAGCTCCAGCTTTTGTGCGACAAAGCACACATCGCCAGGCACTTAATGCGTTTAAAGCGATCCTCTTACGCCCCCTCCTCGCCCCCTCCTCGCCCCCTCCTCGCCCCCTCCTCGCCACCCCCATCGCTTACCCCCTCTGTGTGTACACCGTGTGCGACGGAGATTTTAGGTTATGTTTGCATTCGTAGGGCGGCCTAAGGTGGGGGAGGATTAACCAACGCCTGGTAATCTCGTATAGACAACTTACACAGCTAGTACACTGCATGCACTGCGAAGTATATAGTAACGAGAGGACTGTTTTTACAGTGAGACGACTTGTTCACTTGTCACTTTTCTCACCCGATGTTTACTCTCGCGCGTTTGATCTTGCTTCGGAAGATTTGATTTTCCCGCTGCATTTGCATTCAGCCCTACTCGGGGCGTAGCACGACAAATAGGTTTTTTCGATAAGTCGTCTCTATATAGAGCACATAGAGCACACAGTGCGCTTAACGCGACTCTAAAGCGACGTATGCATTACTACACTATTACTACGGTATTGCACTTTTCTTCATTTCTTCTCGAATTAATTGGGCGTGAGGTTTATACTCTGAAATTTCCCAGAGCGACCATACGTCCTTATAACATAAGTAATATAAGTATACATATAATACATAAAATAATACCTATAGGTTTAAACGAATGTATTGACTGCGTACATAAGATTATAAAAAAATAAGTGTTGTGACTATAAGAAATCTCTCGTTTGAAAGTATAAATGAAGTCGAATGGTCGTAATAATTCATTGACTTTGTAAAATTGACAAGACTTCAATTTAAAGCGCACACGCAATTCGTTTGGCGGCACACTCGCGCTGGCTCCTGCATATATATTATCGCAAGGTACAGTTGTGAGGCAAATTAATAATAAAACAGTAGTTATATACTGTTACGCTACGTTAATGTTGGAATAATTTATTTGGCTCGTATGGAAAAGCAATTTAATCGAGAGCGTTTCATTGATATAATTTATGCGAGACATATCGCGCTCAGCCATAAATAATATCTCTCCCTCTCTCTCTCTCTCTCTCTCTCTCTCTCTCTCTCTCTCGTTCGCGACTGTAAGAGTCAGTAAAAATAAAGAAAAATTCACGAGGACACGAAACCTCGCCATCTTTTATAAATATAAATATACTTTCACCCGGTGTATATACGGTATATACTCCGTAAAGCGAGTCTCTTAAAAGGCGGTATATCATTGGCGGTCCTTTTGTTTTTGCCTCCTGTATTCACCATGGCATATCTATACTTTAATATATATATATATATATATAATATTCAAGCAAGTATCGAGCAACTGCACGTAAGTCAGACATATGTATATGTGTAATGTGTGTACATGTGCACAGGCATTACTCGTATTCGTTTCGCTGATTGTGCCATACATAAAATTACGATAAATAATTCTCGCAGCGTATACACGATGACCTGCGGCGCTCGATTGTCTCTGCACTCGAGATCATCCACTAATGATTCCCGCGCGAGCTTTGTGGGTGGCGCTTCTGTGTGTCCCTGTATACGTATATCCTACCTTGGAAATATAACGTGTTTTGACACTGATTTATCGGAGATTCGTCGCTCCCGATATTATTCCTTTGCAAAACATTCGTTTTTTTCTAAAATTTCTCCAGTTGTACAATCGCTTACTTTGATTTAGATAATAACTTACGCAATATCTGTACTTGGTTGTAGTGGTACGTGCTTACCTGTAACAAAGCAAAAAAGATACGCATAATTAATCAACTAATTCGAATAGCTCAACGTTCCTTATCGTATATGTATTGATTCAAAGCATCAGTCAAAAGCAATTTGATACAGGTGCTAAATGACAATCCTGCGTTTTCGTATCTGACTGTGGCAAGTGCTTCGTTCGCTCTTATATGCAGTACGCTTTGCGCTAATAGCAAGTATCGCTCAAACCATTGAAAGTTCACTGTACATTGTATATACATGTATACATACATGTATACATACATGTATAATTGTATACCTTCTATTCACGACACAATGCAACGGGTGTGCAATCAATTTCCCGCTCAATCGCTTCTCTCTCTCTCTCTCTCTATACGTATATGTATACATGTACATAGGGTATGTGTGAGTGTGAGTAAAACGACGTGTGCTGGACGTGAAAAATTTGTGCCCTCGGTAATGAGGTGTACTGACAAAAGCACCGCCGCTGTCATTTGTTCTCGAGTCTACGGTTATTTGTCTGCTTCTGCGCTGCTGTGCTGCTACAGTCGGACATCAGGGCGAGAAAAGGCCGGAGGCCGAAGTCTTGCTTCCGTGCGTATTATAGTGGCTTTTGTTGCGGGCGTCAAAACAGCCGAGGAATAGAGCTAACGATGAGTCGCTTTTGAAAGATCGAACCGCGAGTTGTTCAATTATCGATGTGTCCTTCCTTTTGCAAGTGTTCGTGAGAGATAGATATTTGAGAGATGATGGCTATGGTTGATTGTTTTCTGAATCGCTCGACTCATTTATTTTCGACTATGGATGCTGTACGGACACCATGGTGTAGATATAGGGGATCACCAATCGCGTTTGAAAATTAGTGTAATTATCGTGTGATAAGCGTTATTTAATTTAGTTTTTCGATATGACCATTAATGAACGCGCTTTGATAATATTAATTGCTGGAGTACATAAGATTCAATAGAATTTATATAAGATTTCTCAAGGGAAAATTCACGATGATTTTAATATATACAAAGCACACAGATTTAATGCTAGGGTATGAAATATCATTCATAATAGTTAATTTAAAATTTAATTTCAATGGCATTCTTTGCTTACGTATACGTATACGTTATTGTGTTAAATTTCGAAAATTGCAGTTTACTCATAAAAATACCCTTTTGAATCAAAAGGAAATAACAATAATCATAATATTGGTATGTCAAGAGGAAAAATTGCGAGCTAAAGCAAACAAGCAAGCACATTTGTAATCAATTTAGTGGATAATAATTGTTTCAAGAAGTATTACTTTACATCAAATTTGTTTACATAATTAAAAAAATGAATTTGTTGTTTGTTTGCTAAAAGAAAATGTGTTATACGTTTTTCATTGGAAGGGAACTGTTTCTTTCAGTGTACCTAAAAAATGAGATAACAGAATCTTCAATTCAAATTACAATTATAATTTATGTTTAATCCATTATTTAGTACGTTTACATGAAATTTACATTAAAAAATTGAACACTGCGAAGATTCGACTGGAGAGTGGGTCTGTTACACGAGAAGACGAATAATAAGCGAAAAGATTTGTCAATGTCACAACGAAACGTCAAGTGTTGCACCTATCACAATTAATTTCACGTATATATACTGTTTTACTAATAGATCCTAGGCGTTGCTCTAATTTTTTTTTAATTTTCCTCACACACAAGCGAGCTAACGAGTAACGCCTCTCAGCCGGCTCTATTCTAGCTCACGATCTCGGACACGCGCATTATAAAGTATAATGCCGTTCTTTCTCTTTCTATATAGATTAACGTTCGTTCAAGCGCGATACACACCTCTACCTCGGCCCCGCGTGTCAATTAGCTTCGGTTATTGCGGTGGGTTGCGTTGCGGCTCGACTACTGCGCGCGCTGCTTTACTCGTAGAACATATTTATAAATACAAAGTTCGCGTACCAACTGTGTATAGCTGACTGCTCAATCAGTTTGGTGTCTAAGCATCTTTTAAAAAAAATAACAACAACAACAACAACAACAACAACAACAACAACAACAACGACGACGACAACGACAACGACAACGACAACGACAAGCTTACCGAGACGGTTCGAATTTCCAATGAACCATTAAAAAGCGATAAATTAAATGGCTAAAGCCGTCCACGGCGATGAGCTCGCTGCTCATAATACGGCTGTAAATCTTCTCGACTCTTCGTCTCATCCTTTTTCGAAGGCTTCGATTCGCATTCTTAACAGTTATATACCTATATGTACCTATGTATATGTGAGCAGTGCACGCATATATTAGCCGAACGCGAGAAGCCTCGCACTTCTGTATTCGCGCAATGACTTTTTCTTGTTCGTCATTGATCGTTTATCTTATGCGCGCCCCGCCGTTTGTGCGCGTGTGCCGAATTTTTTTTTCTTTTAAGTATTGAATAATTCATGATCAATTTCTTTGGAAAGTGTGCAGTTATTAAAGCGTAAGAGCGTTGTAGAGACAAATTGAGTTTGTTAAAATCGAATGTTCATTTCGTGATATTCTTCTTTACCGGCGGAAATATACGTATCAATGAGCAGTTGATAAGTTCAATTTTCATGATCATATTATTGTAGTATTTATAATGTATGGGAACTGTTAAAACTTGATATAAGTTGAATCGCTTCAACGCGTGCTATCTATATTACAGGAGGTAATGTATATAAATGTATATAATTTGTTTAAGTAACAAAATTACCTTTTTCAATTTTAAATTTTCAACGGATCGAGTTTTCAAATTTTTCATGAAACTTCAATTTAATTCATGCAAATTTATCCACTTCAATTTTATTGAATTCAGTCCGTGTGCTTTGATATTCATTTTGACATAAAAAAACACAATTCAATATAACAAGATTTTCTATGTATAAATAATTTGTTCAACTCTTATGTAGATTATGGCTGATTCGTGATGATCTCTTCACAAAATAAGTAAAATATCGTTAATTGTTCATATAATCTAGGTATATTACAGTACGATTAACTTACATGAAAATTCAGACGCATATAAGTATAATTTAATTTCCAGTTTGAAAAATAGTAAAATCAGTTTCTTGCATTAATATTCCGAAGCTAACAGGTATGAGAAATCAAAAAACGAACAAGTTCACTTAAGAAAAGGTGTCTATGTCTTCAGGTTCCAGAGTCTATCGGAGCCGAAGAGGGCACGAAAATGCTGCGTCGATCGATGAAACGATACCGGTCGAGATAAAAACTTAAACGTTCCAGAAGAGAGAGGGAGAGAGAGGTGGAGCGGCGGAGAGGGGGGGGGGGTGGACAAGAACGAAAAACGAAGATAGTAAGGAGAAGAGAGAAGAAATAAAAGGAAAACCATGCATGAGAAGGCGCCGCGAGAGGAATTCACTTTTTTAACTGTTTTCGTGTGCGAGCGGCATTATTTGCGCTTGTCACGCAACGAGCGGCGATCGTTTAATCGGCCGAGATGACTCTATCATAGTGATTGATCGAAAAATCGCTGTAATTAATTATCTTTGTATATAAAGCGCTATGCTATGCTTTCAATAAGGCTCTGCAGCATTTTTTAAAAAATATACCATACAGACTTTGAAGCAATTTTTGTTCCATTACTATATTCCAAAGATTATAAAATTTATAATATACATGTATAAAGAGTTTTTCTCGGCTGAATGGCTCCAGTAGCAGCACTCAAGACCCGAATCGAGCGACACTTCACACAGAGTCGTCCGAATCCCCGCGGGGATGTCGCAAAGGGTGTCTGTATAAGAGCCTCGCGGCATTTCGCACTCGTTACATCGATACGGCCTTTGTTTTTCATTCGTCGCTAAAAGCTGTATCAGCCCTTCTTTTATAGACCATAAGAGCATTTTTCTTCGGAGACATATTCGCGGGAAAATTATTCTTGCGTGTTTGCACTGGTTGTGAAAGTGACGAGTGGCGCGAGTGGATTCGTCGTGTTTTTCTTTGCGGTTAGCCATCAGTCAAAAGAAAACGAGGCGAAAATAAATACATCGCAAAAGAGCATGAGAGAACATTTGAAAGCGTACGGTTAAACTATATATATATACATAAATATATATAAGTTTAGGTTGCATGAAAACCTCTCAAAATTTATTTTCATCCTAGCGCAGTTAGCTACTGGACAGATGTAACTTTGCGTGCATCGATCATCAAACGCTCGCTCTCGACATCTCCCCTCCTACAGTTGTTCTCTCTCTCTCTCTCTCTCTCTCTCTCTCTCTCTCTCTCTCTCCAATCTGCAGTCAATTGTTTCCAGCTAAACTGTTTGCCTTTCAGTCGGCACCCTTTTGCCGCGCGGGACGACTATTTGCTCCGTTAAACGCGCGCTGAAAAAGATCGAGTTCTGCCGGGAGCTTCGTATTTTGTGTCTCGCCTCTTTCTCTCTCTCTCTCTCTCTCTCTCTCTGTATACCACTCTCTCTTCGCTTCTGCACTTTGACTTGACTTTTTTTCCTTTTTATTTGGGACCACGCCGCTATTTGTTTGCCGCGAGCGCTCTTTGATTTTTTGGAACTTTATACGAACGAGAAAGAGATAGAAAGAGGGCTTAAAAGCTTGAATACGATCGAGGATATGATAACGCTATTAGCGGTCGAGGGGAGAGAGATATATACGTTAGTTCTTGTCAATTTTCTACGCCAATTAGCTTCTTTATGCAGTTCTTTTTCCAGCGTTCTGCCATGGGAAGGTCTACTTTCCTTTTTTTCTTATTGTTTCTCTATTCTC
The DNA here is from genome assembly GCA_018906985.1 of Apocrypta bakeri. Classification (NCBI taxonomy): domain Eukaryota; kingdom Metazoa; phylum Arthropoda; class Insecta; order Hymenoptera; family Pteromalidae; genus Apocrypta; species Apocrypta bakeri. The sequence goes on from JACCIA010000004.1 coordinate 396,011, forward strand.
TGTATAGAGAAGGAGAAAGAGAAAGAAGACAATGCGAGTGAGTGTAGCATTTTTAAAAATGCATTGTTCTAGTCTATGGAAGTTGAAAAAAATGACTCGGCGCAACGTATATATAAGTATAGGTGCCAGGAGTAATTTACGAAAAGTTCAAACCTCAGCAGGTGCCGGTAAACGAATTTTCTCGTACGTGAACGCGAGTCAACGTGGAATTCCCTCTGGAGTTACCTACGCATATACAATATGCAGACATACAGTTACCAAGAGGGATCGATCGATACGTCGCCGCAGTAGGCGTTTTTCATAGCCAACGGCGCGCATACCTATATACGCTGATGAAGCTATAAAGTCAAGAAAAATAAAAGGAAATTCTATCGACGTCTATACTACGTGTTCTCCATATACAGGCGATATAAGCTGAAATTAAGACGATATACAAGCGGCGCGCGATATAGCTTTTCAATTTGAAAACAATTAATCATCCCGTGGACGTCCTCACCCCCTCAACCCCTCCCCCGTCCTTTACGTCCTCGAGACTATTCAGCCCGGTAACGGCTTAATTATAAAACAATCACACGGCGAGCGCAAGTAAAATAGCCGATCGACGAGTTGGTCGACGACTATGTGCTAAATCATGCTTGGCTCGTTTGTTATACCTCGAGCTCGCGCTAAACATCTATATAAACCTATTCAGGTATGTGTGTGTGTGTGTGTGTGTGTGTGTGTGTGTGTGTGTGTGTGTGAGGGTACGTGCGTACGTTCTTTTCTACGTAACACACGAGTCTTCTCGATCACTTTTCAAGGGAATCACGCCGACGCGCGAGAAAAGCGCGTGTGCTGTATATACCTGTACCTATACCTATATGGTTTATGCGAGTGTGCGTCCCTCATGGGAGTCACAGCAGTTTAATAGTTGCGTGCTTACAGGAGGATGAACTCACGTCGAGTGGAAACGAGTTTTCTAACGAGGCAAGTCATTTTTACAAGGGCGTGATTTTACTTAACGCCGGCACCTTACCGCAAAACATTCGATCTTTTCCTATAGTATATATACACACGCACACACACACACACACACACACACACATAATTATAGAATCTTGAGTAATAATAATACACGGCAATAGCGATAAGCGGGTAAACGTATATATTTGCAGATTAATCGCAGATTAGAAGAGGACTGTATCGCTAACATCAAAGGGAGCGCGAATCTCTGTGTACCTTTTAATATAATAATACTATTTTCTAAGTCTCCAATTAAATGCTCTCAGTCGCCTTCGATATTCAAAACTATCCACTCGATCCGACAAACAGTTCATAATCCGTCATCGATCGATCTATATAAATTTCAAGATAGCCCTATACCAGAGTCCTTTTATCCCATGCAGATATTATATAGGTGAGGGTCTTGGCATGACATGTCGTCCAGTTGCCTTTCGAAAAGAAGCGCACCCACATCAAGAGAACCGAAAAACGAGTTCGCGCAGATACACTTTCGTGTAGAATTTTTGTGATCCTTTTACACGTCGAGCGGAAAATTTGGAGAAGCCGCCGAGACCGTTCTCGAATTTTTGTCCGCGAACTCGATACCGTATCTACACCCGCGTGAAATTCGAGGAAAGCGCGGAGAAAATCTCCAGGCTTCTGTGTGGTCGTAGAATCGTTATTTCGTCTTCTTTACAATTAGCAATCCTCATGTGCATAAAATTATAAAAGTTACTTGGAATAATAAAAACTACAAAGAATCGACGTCGGACTGCGTCAGCGATTCGATTTGAAACTGTAAATCCACATAGAATTGAGACAAAAACATTTTTCAAATTATTTCTGCATTCGTTCTGAAAAATTATTTATTGCTTGATAATTTGGTTTGCGAAACTGCAATTGTTCGCGTTGGATAAATCGATCCTCCGTTAAAAAAAAAATGAAATATTCGTTTCCTCTTTATTCACACGAGTGCGCGCGTCCGCAGGAATTGACTTACCAGCTAAAAAGCATAACTAATAACTAAGAGTATTTGTTGATTTGAAAATGTTCTGAGATATAATGTAATTTTGAAAACGGTATAATCCTTATCTATAAATCTTATAATGGCTTTTCTTTAAAAATTGACATAGACAGCGAGGAAAGCAAACATTTTCTGCTAGAATATACTAGAATACGTACACTTAAGTGGCGTCAGCACAAAATGTTAAAAAGAAATGAAGAAGCATCCAAGTCCTTTGAATTCGCATATACTGTATACGAGATTGTACGATGTGTTCAGTCAAGCTCGAGCCAAAAACCCTGCTCTGTCGCGCCACCGCGGTATCCTTTTCCATCTTCGATACATCTCCGATGATCTCGCATTATAGCTCTAATCTTTCTTTTTTCTTCTCGAACGCTCTCACACATACACATAGACATGTGTGAGAGCGTTCGAGACACATACAGGAATTTCGGTTTTCATTCGTGCTCGAAAGGTTCCTTCTGTTTCTACGTGTAACATATACATATATAGACTTTTTTCGGCAGGTACCTTTCTCGGGATCTTTATTTTTTGGGCGGCGTATCGGGATACACCGAATACACAGTGCCACCGCAGCGCTAGCCGTCTCGTGGTCAGATTGTCAGCTGTTTAATTAAGCGTGAAACGAGCGCGAGGGGTAGCAACGAATGCTCGTCCGGACATTCGATACACCCCCACGGCTAACGGGCCGTTTTATACTCGCGTCTTCGTTCTACATGTAGGAGTCTCGATACGGAAAACGGCAGCGGCAGGTACCTGACCGCGGGTCCTTCTCTTATTATACACACTACACGTGGATCGCGCGCGTGCAGAGAGAAAGACACAGAGTACGAGAGGTAACTGGATATACCGAAGTGCTCTGGAACTCTATATCACAGGTGTTGCGGCTCCGCTCCGTTTACCTGTCCGAGTTTCTTCTTCGAGACGAGGTGTATCGCGTGCGCGCGCTCTCCTCTGCAAGTAGCGAAACGCGCCGCCTCTTTTTGCGCAGCTCACCCGAGGTAATCGAGTCGGGTTCGCAAATTATTTCACGATTCAATGGAACCTTTCTTTAATATTATATACATATTATGTGTACGTTAGTCTTAAAATTCACGAGTCTTCAATTCAGCTAAGGCTTCGCGGTACAACAGTATTTATAGGAGAGGCAGTGATTTTTACCATTATACGCTATACATATAGGTATTATACTATATACTATATAGAAATTCACGGATTTTATACTGAACATTAACTATTTAATTTGTAGTCACTGTTAGGATAATTTAGCGATTGTAATTGAACTCGAAAAGATCCTTAAAACGGTACTATAAATTATTGTGACTTTTCAGAGTCCCATGTGTAAGAAATTTTGACCGTCGCATTTTGACGTGTGCAGCATGTCCTCAACTAAATGATGCAACTCTTGAAGCAAATAACACAAGTCGAATAGAAATGCGGCTTTAGAATAGAACAAATGTATTCGACTCAGATATTTCCATTCAATATAGCCCGCCGGTATACTAAGAGAAATAGAATAAAAAACGGAGTTCTACATAAAAAATTTAACAAACAAATGAATAATGAAATTCTTTTTTCGTGAAATCGAAATACATTTTTCGCAGTAAGCTGTAAGCATCGAGATACCGCAGCAGTTTCAACTCTACAATGCATAATATCGTTTACTAGTGCATGAAAGCTTCTTAAAAAAATCTCTCCAGAGTCTATAATCGCACTCAGCCGACACACTCTATCCTTCGCGTTGGTCGAATGCCTCGTTTCTCGGGGATATACCCTTGACAAGCAGCAGCAGCATCAGCAGCATCAGCAGCATCAGCCTTTCAGTACGCAGACATAAATGGCGTTGCTTTAGTGACCTAATGAGTGGCCATTATCGGGCGCATCCCGTCCGTTCTCTCTTAACGATCTCTGCCACTACTATGATGGCTAACCAACGTATCTTCTATGCGTATATATGTATATACACCTATATATATATATGACGATCAATGCCATTGGCGTATGCGTGCGGATCGTCTCCAGCGTAAGTTGCAACATACTATATAACAGCTTGTCCATGAGATCGTTTGTTTCGAAGTAACGAACAAAAGCTCGCTTGCGCTCGTGTGAGAAACTCGTTAGATCGCGAGATTATTCTCGCGCGTTATTGCAAGGCTTTCAGTCGATTTACTTTTATCGCGAACAGCGTACGACTTCTTGCCTCTGGGGCTTTTGTGTCTCTGGAACATGCTCTGCTGTTTTCGATAGTGCTTTGACCGAACGACGTAATCAGCCGTGGCTTTCGTGAACACCGCATTTTCATTTTTCGTCGGGTTTCCTAACAAATGAGCTCCGGCTCGTTTTCCGAAATCGAGCGCGAAGAAATTTTCGATTATACCCTTTTATCATTTAGTTACACTTGCTTTTAAATTCCGACTATACGCACTACTGTTTTTAAATTTTAGACCGTTCGATTCGCTTCATATACGAGTCAATTAATTTCTCACATTAACGGTAATGGAGGGATTATTCGAGGTCTTTATTATATATAACAGACTTTAAGAGTGATAATTTTTCACTTCAAAATTTAGAGTAATTTTTTACTCTCGAGTGAACTCGAGGAAACGGTCTAGAGCTGGAGTAATATTTTCTTTATAAAACATACGCCCTACTTTCAATAATTCTCATTACATTAGATTTATATATTTACGTGAAATTGTCCTTTCAATTTATAAATAAAGACCAAAATACAGCTATTATTATTTGCGAGAAACTGTTTTATTGCTGTCATTATCATGTGACATATGCATAAACCTGGTAAAAATGACGCGACAAATGGACCAACTGGTTGGCCAATTTCTATTGCTGAAATTAGAGTGTAAAGAAATCGTCATTTTTCGAGGTATGCCATCGTGTGTTATAAAAGCGTAAAAATTCATTCGAACAATGCAATTCCTATTGGAAAAGGTGTTGCTTTAGGAAAGTCTTGCGACGATTTGTGTCAGTAGCCTGGTAAATACGAAATCGGAGTGAGAAAAGTGAACGCTAATTCCATCCCCAAAACAGAACGCCGACTGCGGTCCAATATTTCGCCCCAATACACGCAACACCCTCGGGACCAACAGCGACGCCCCGTTGCGCGAAAACATCGAGTCTCCCTACACAACCTCCTACACAGTGGAAACAAAAAGTTCATAGTTGCAACGAAGACAGCTGCAAAGGCACACCGAAGATCGACTCGGACACGCCAATCAGCTATTTGTAACCTGGATTTGGCGGCTCTCTCGGCGGCAGTGGTCCTAATTATATCGTTAAATTGGCCAAATTGATTTCTCGCACTACATAAGATTCTATGTGATACATTGTTGCTGCCCTCGTCACAGTTTCGGATACAATAAAGCGCGCGAAGAAAAAACAAAGTGTGAGTCTGCGAGATCAGAAGCGGATTGCTGTATCGCGAGACTAGTCATAAATCATATAGCCCAGAATAGAGGACTGACAAATTTGTACAAAAAACTACACATCCGAAAAAGGAGGGAGTCCGGTAACACCCGCCTCTTATGCCCCCGCGTAATATGATGTATGTCTCGTGAACGTCGAAATTTCGAATCATTAGAAAGTCCGAGCTGCAATATATCACTCGCCTGTATACCTATACCTGTATACATATACAATATATAGGTATACAGAGATAGAGAGAGGGAGAGAGAGAGAGAGAGAGAGAGAGAGTAGGTGTCATGCTTTGCTTAATGACGGGCTCGAAACTTCGGAATTAATCATTATCGCACAGCACACTATACACGCCGCGAAGACAAAAGAGGCGCAAACAACTTCCCTCCGGCGATATCGTCTAGCTTTTCGGCAGCTTTGCGAAACTAATGATTTTCAATATTGTGCATTATAACTTCGGGTGATGATGATGATGGTTTCCATCTCATATATATAATGTTCGCTTGATGAGGTCCGCGACTTAGAGATATTAGCTCAATTCAGTTCGTATAATGAAAGTACGTTTATTATTTTGAATTAATTAGCTTCGAGAGAGAAGAATTATTCTGGACGTCTATAGCGCTCGCGGAAGAAAAACTTACACTCACATATATAGGTATATACATGATTCGACGATATACTTTAGCAAGATAATACGGTATAAATGAAAAGTATAGCTATATAATAGAAGAAAAGAGCCAGGAGTGCACTATAATTCTTGACTCGAAAATTAATTAACGAATCTCCGGCAAACGCATTTAATTCTCCGAAAAGTTTTCCTCCATCTCGCGCTCACTTCAGGAACTCCTGAGAAACTTAAGCGTACACCTAAAGTTCTCTCGACTCCTCTTATCGATCGTGCAACGCGAAACTTTGCGCGACTGCAGCCGCGATATCAGAGTGAAAAAGCTACCAAGAACCAACTATCCAAGACGACGAGCGACTGTAGGCGGCTAGGCACCAAGGCGGCTTAAACCTACCTACATAGATTTACGTATATATACGTAGATTTACGTAAATATAGCTGTATGGTATACACCTATAGGTATACGCACCTATAGGTATACAGCTATACACACCTATAGCTATACCTATAGCTGTAGGAAGAGATACATCGCGCAAGCCGACGTGTTTTCCTTCCTTCGATCCTCTCGCGGGGTTATCAGATTTTCGTAAAGTCTCTGCTCTTCTGAATTTTTTTTGTCTTTTCCTTCTTACTTTTATTGTCTCGTAGTGAAGCTTCGATATTCGCTCCCTCTTATACGTAGTATGCGCGAGTCTTTTCTCCTTCGGCTTCTGTAGACACATTGAATCACTTCGCCGTCTGTCGTATACATGTGCGCGCGAAAGTATACGGATACACAGGGGAGAAAAAGCTTTCTCCAAGAAAAATACGACGATCACTGTAATTTTTCCGAGTCGCAACCCCCTCGTCTTTTCTTTCGATTATTATAGACGAAAGCGGATTATGTTTACACATAATGCATTGCATTTACCACAAATACTTAGTTATGTATAGAATTGTTTCATACAAGTAAGACACATCTTTGTGTGAATATGATATATTCAATTCGATCTTGATTACACATATGGCATTATATAGGCATGGAGCAATGACGATGAATTCGATCCTATTGATCGCGATCGAAACGAGTATCGAAAAAAAAGAAACCTAAAAGAGAAAAAGATACGGGTCCGTCCAAAGCAGGCATCGAAATCCTATTCATCCTTCAGTTCTACGAACAACCATCATCATCGCATCGGTTTCACCTAACGCACTTTCAAAGATCGCGACCGGTAATGATATCGTGATTTCGAAAAGATAAACCAAAGAAATATATGTGTAACGTGTGTACAAGTAGTTGGTCAAAGAACAATAGAAAATTTGATGAAACCAAAAAGAGGCTATCCTAGTGACTCGATCAAACGACTCCTACAGTGTCAGGAAAAATCTCAAACGCTGCACAAGGATAATACTCGCTCGACGGAGCACAGAGAGAATATAGCCAACGTCGTGTACGCGATGCACAGAAGAGAGGAAGGAGATTGCTTCGGGGCGCGCGCGTGTACGGGGTCGAGAGCATATTGAATAACTCGCTCGCTGGACCGCGAAAATATACTGGCATAGCCGCCTCCTGCCGCGAGCTAGTTCTCTCTCTCTCTCTCTCTCCCACTTCGTCTCTTTCTCTACCAGATCGATCTTCCTGAAAAGGACGTCGGCAGCATCCTCCGGGCTAATCTCGACGGTTTTGCTTATATATATTCCTCTGTTTGCTTGCTTGCGATGTACTCGCATTTTTAGATCTCCTTTGCGCTTTATTGTTCTACTGTCTCTTTTACGCAGTGCTTATAATTAATTATACTGGATAAGTAATGCACGCTGATTTTTTTCATAAAAGACTTTTCTAAGTGTATAGTTTATAAATGAAAATTAAGTCATTTCACAATAAAGTTCTGACGAATTTTTCAAAACTTCACTTTACTCAAATTTCAATATATCTTTCATATTCAGTTTATTTGAAATCGAATATTATCATTTTCGACTGTAGATTTGAAGCATTCGATAAGAATGCATGCATTTTTTATCTAAACTTGTGTATCCAATTTTTCTAAATACAAAAATAACATATAATTGAAAGTCAATTTTAAACTATATACATCAGTTTGGAAAATTTAATAGAAATGTTCGTGAATCAGAGAAACTTGCAGATATATATTGTCACTTACAATTGACATTTTATTTGAACCGCATATCGCTTAGCATAACCGAACAGAAAGGAATACGCGGTGTTCTCATCTAAGTCGCATACATAAATTTTCATCTCAGTTACACGAGAAACGAAAAGTTCAATTACACCATGTCGCTCGATCGGACAATACGCATTGTCTTTAACGATGACATTTTTATTTTAATCACATCGCATAGAACTGTCACATATAACGAATTTGTCACTCTTAGCATCTCTTAGTTGCGTAGCTTAAGCCCACACGCGACGGTATACGTACGCGGACGCAGAGTAGGCGTCGACGTAGTAACTCATGCGCAAAGAGGAAACGTGGCCGGGATCCAGCGGGCGCGAGCGTCCGCAGTAGCGCGCACGTAAGCTGAGTAGACGGGAAAAAGACTCGGCAAGAAAAACTGCGAAAATCACGCCCGGGAAATTGGCTGAGACGCTAAAAATGCAAATCTCTCAATTTTCGAGCACTTTTTTACATATCTATCTCTATATATCTATACCTCCCTTTAAAGCCTCCTTTTTGAACGACGATGCACGTAACGATGTAACGTGTTACACATATACGATAACGTATAGACGATAACAATTGTCGATACGCATTCAGTTGTCATCGATCATTCAGATATTCGATAAAAATGATAGAAATGTATTCGTTGTATGGAAATAAAAGGCAAAGCGGACTGACGGACAATTCGTAATAAGAAGGCGCATTAGTCGTTTTTTGCAGTAACGCTCGATCGCGATCATTATGCTTAATTAGCTACGGCGTCGAATGCGCGCGAGTCTGATCGCTACTCGATAAAAGCCATACGTATCAATTACGCCGTCCACTTGGCGTTGCACAATCGCAATTATTAATGGCGCTGGTCACACTTTACACGAGCGCGTTAATCATTGCGGATACGCGCATATGCAGGATATGCGTATGTAAGATCTAGGACGATGATTTTTTATAATTTTACAAAACTACTGTCCACTGAAATCGAATTTTTACGAAGAACGGAAGGCCGATTTCTCAATTACATATAGGTATAGATGAATGAAATACAAAATGTATATTATATATAATATAGAAAGCCCGAAAAAATAATTCATAATACTTCCCGGAAAAATTGCAACCGTTCTAACTCTCGCGAGTACGTCGGCTTTGTAATGCTAGGTTCGAGGAAAATATATATGTTTCGACACTTGCTTCGTGGATCCGTGTACATTCCTTCTCCTTTTCCCCTCCGCAATTTGCATGATAATTTATCGCGCTATTGCTGCCATAATATCCACCCGTAAATAATAAACATAAATATAAAGACACGAAATGGAGAAAGTATAGAAAACGGGGGCTATCGAGTCGATGCTACGGACACTGCGGAAAATCTCTACTGTCCCTTATTTAGCCGTTACGGGTTTTTCCCCACTGGCCCTCGTAAATCAAGCTCTCAAGATGGGCGAGAAGAACAGGGTACCTTTCTCGGTTACATCGGAGGGCGAGTGAAAAGTAGCACTAGTCGCCTCGTATACTCGTGCACGGGGCTTTCCCCGCGTTTCCCCGCGTTTCCCCACGCTTCCCAACGTCTCGATCCCCAGGTCGAGGACGATAATAAGCGGGTTTCTTAAGATGGGCCTATACCTACTTTTAGGAGAGACTTAGTACGCGCATCGACGTAGCTTGCGAGACGACAAATCGGTCAACAGTAGGGCCACCAGTCGTTACCTGCCAAGCTCCTGCGGCTTGCAGGGCGATATACCGGTAGGTACTCCGTTCCAGTCCATTCCGAACCTATCTACATACGTGCATGTGTACCTATAGGAGTATCCTATACTCTAAGTACATTCGGTAAGCAGACGACAGGTGGTAGTGCGGTAGTGCGGTAGTGCGCTAGTGCCGTGGGGGTGTAAAGACGCTTCGAGTGGCTCATGCGTATTATACGCAGGGAGGTTTGTGCGGCCCTTTAACGACGACGTCGTGACCAAATGAAGGAGAAGGGGATTAATGGCGTTACTGGTGCGTCACGAGTACAGCGTGTACCTGGGATTTCCCCCGTTTCAATTTTTCCTGCAAGTTCACTCGATATGTGCGCGTTATTCGTTAACATCGTTATTTCTTCTTGATTCCTCGTCGACAATGCAATCGATTAACGGTTTACGAGTTCGAAAGGAAAAAATCTCGAATACGGGCTGCTCGTTGCCTTTCGCGAGAGCGAGATAGGCACGCGAAAATACAATTTCAGAGGCATAATTTGAAAATCGGGTGCGCAATGGTCGACCCTCGGACGTCGGATGTCGAAATGAAATTACGCGACCCTCTCCGTACACACACCCACACGCGGGTAACGTAGAAACTGAATGTGTGTCTCTGAATGTGTCTGTCTGTGTGTATATACATAAATATATATATATATATATATATATATATATGTCTATGCGTATACCAGCTCAGCCTTTGTCCCGGGTCCCGGGTCCCGAGTCCCGGGTGCGTCTTCATATAGAATACGGGATAGGGAATAGGGTAAAGGGGGTCACAAAGGCTCTCATTCGAGGAAGATGAGCAACAGCAGCAACTACTTTCAGAGCGGGAGGGATCTAAACCGCTAATCGTTTTGCGATTAACTCCTATTAAACGCTACTTAATAAACAATAATACTAAGAGCGAGCACAGTTGACTGAAAGGGAGCGAGGGATTTTAATTTTGCGAACAAGTGAGGTTGAGGCAGAGATGAGAGCATTGAATGACTTGGTTGCTCACTGATGCATTCATGTTGTAAACTGTCGAGTGTACTACACTGAACAGTTTACAACTCGCGTAGAGACGCTTCTTTGGAGAGCGAAGAACGAGATCTATCGCGAAGCTTTGTCTAATGCGTGTGCGTAGAGGCGCTTGCCACACAGTCTAGTGGTGGCTAAGCTCAAGATCGAGCGTCGAGTGGAAACGTGTGTGCGATTTCCTTTTTTATTGCGCCGTTTTCAATGTGTCAAGAAGTATAATTACTTCTTGTTGCTATTGTCATATGTGGAGAAAATTTGGATTGTAAACAGTCGTTTACATCATCGTTAGATCTCAATCTGACTGCTTTATCATTACGTGTAGATGTTGATTTTATTATTGCGCTTATCGAGTATTGTAACTCTACGATATATAATTTCTACTCGTAATAAAGACATTCTCTCATATTGTTTTGCTCATTGAATTAATGAAAGAGAACACAATCAATTTGAGACGGCGGATGAAAAGAGTCATTCTTCGACTATTATTCAATTTATCTTTGAAATTTAATGCAATTTCAAGTGCGCTTGATAGAAATGAAAGTTTAGCAAGGCTCTCATGATGAGATAATGTAATAATACCGAATAATAGAATATCGAAAACATTGAAATACCAAGAAAGCTCGTGGTTAACAACACCAATACTACAGCTCCTTAGCTTTGTTTACAAACTCATCGATACGAGCTATACCACAATATAGCACAACACAAGCGCAACCCGTCGTGAATCCTAAGTATCCTAACGCATGCCCACGTAAACAAACAATAATCGCTAATCGATAATCCAGAATAAAAACACAAATCAACAATAACAACAATAACAACAATAACAACAATAATTACAATAACAACAACGACAGCAATAACAAAATACCTGTTCTTAGCTGCTGCAGCTCTGTCTCTTTGTCTTCGATTCTTGAACCAATTGCCAACCTGCGTGGGCGTCAGTCCCGTCGCAGCGGCGAGTTCACGTTTCTTTCCTGGATTCGGATACGGATCCTGCAGATACCACTCCCTGAGTAGAGACCTGGTCCTCTCCTTAAAGCAGTGTGTCTTCTGTTCGCCATCCCAGATAGTCCTGGGAAGTGGGTATTTCTTCCTGACTCTGTATTTGTCCACAGGTCCAAGAGGTCTGCCTCTCAATTTTTCAGCTTCCTGATAATGCGCTTCGAGCCACATGGCCTGGAGCTTTCCATGCGAGTCCTTGGTGAACTTGTGCCTCTCGAGGATGGCGTATAGCTCGCGATAGTGTCCCGAATGGAAAGCAACGATTGCTCGAGCTCTTAGTACCGCTTCACTCTGATTGAGTTCTTGTATATTTGGATGAGCGACGGGTAAACTCCAAAGGAACCTCGCGAGTCGCTCGATGTCACCCGAGTCCTCGAGGGTCTCGCAAACCGTCGATACCTGTCCTACGGTGAAGGAAAGGGTTGGCAGGGCAAATACTGGCGACGGGACGATTGGTCCGTTGCCCGCACTCGGCACCGTCGTCGCTCCGGGACCTGCTGGTGCCACTGCCGACATTGCTTTGACGATACTAATTTTACTCGCTTATATCAACTATACGAGATGAATCGAAACACCTGCCGACGGATCGCGAATCGTATCCTTTTGGCGTCTTCGTTACGTAGCACTTTGATTCCGAATACGTTTGTGTGTGTGTTTGTGTATGCGTGTGCGTGCGTGCGTGTGTGTGTGTGTGTGTGTGTGTGTGCGTGTGTGTGTACGTATATAGCTATGTATATATATTATGCAATATACACGTGTTAAGCTGCGTAGAGACAGAGCATTTTAGCTCTGGCAGCTTCGTTATTTTTGTATGAAAAAAGAACCGTTGAGTTAAAGCATTGATTGCACTGAACACTTATTTATATATATATATATATATATATATACATATATATATGTATATGTATACGAATGTTGGTTATAAAATCGATGTCATCGTAATGTCATCGAGCTGTAGCTCTCGTTACTAAACAACGTTTCACGACACTTGCGCAGCACGTGACCAGCACGTCAGCTTCACTTTCTTCATGACGTTTCTTCCATACGTCCGCGACTCAGGAGCAGGTATCGGCGCCACACGTCGACATCTCTGCATTATTTAATGTTCCTCGTCACTCGTTCGCAATATTAGCCCATACAGTCCTATCATGATTATTTACGCTGGCCACTGAACCAGAGAATATCGATGAAAAAATGACGAACTCGAACACTCGAAACTATATCGCACGTTTACGACTTGAAAATCAATTGACGCGCTTTTTACTATAATAATACAATAATAATAATAATAATAATAATAATGACAATAGGATAAAATATTTATCCTCGTGTCGATTTGATTTCGAAGCGGTTGCACGATTGTCGTCTAGAAATCGGAACCGGAGAGATGCTCTTCGAGCGGTAGACAGCAGAGGACGGTCTCTCTGCCGCGGCTGCTGTTGCCTCGATCGTATCGGATAGCAAACTGGTTTCGCTTACAAGCCGGCATCTCGGTGCCGGCCCTACCCAAGCATGATACGTTTGTATGCCTGCCTTCGAGCTGCTGGCAGCGCGAGCCAGCCCGAGCGCGAAGAAGAAGGGGATCTGCCTCTCTCTCTCTCTCTCTCTCTCTCTCTCTCGTATGCAGGTAGTCCAGCCCCGGTATTCTGCGCCTATCCAGTCTGCCTCCGCCTCGTCTCTCCCCCTCGAGCGGTCGGCCAATGAAAAGCCACGCCCACGTGGTCCCGGGCGATTGGCCGGATCCATTGGCCGTTGCTAGGGGCAACCCGGCTCAGGCTCGCACACTGCGCCAGCGACTTTGTGTACCTAGTCGTGGTCAGCGTGTGCGTCGGTTTAATTACCCCCACTTCGCGGTATACGCGACCTGTTCTTCCTCCCCACTACCCAGTCACGTGTGTCTCTGTGTGCGAGCAGTAAACTAAGCAGTAGTCTTACCCCGCTTTTCTACCCTCCCGCGACATTCACGCCCTCTGGGCGCACGCGTACTTCATTCCGTCTGTGTGTGTATGCGCGAACGTCCGTTCGCGGCGGGAATTCCCCTCGATGCCTCTCCGTTAAACCCCTTCCGAGAGGGGTCGCTGCGGCGGGAGTATTGCGATATGACGAACAGCTCCTTCTATAGATGAATATACGTGTATATTTTAGCTCTCGATGCGCTCTCGGCTATACCTCTGTGGTAGAAAAGCAAGTGAGCGAGAGCGAGAGAGAGAGAGAGAGAGAGAGAGAGAGAGAGAGACGACGGCGACGAGTCTGTGGGGTACCTACCGAGAGAAATCGAGGAGCGAGTGGGAGTGAGCCTCGGAAGAGGATGGAGGTCGCAGTCGGAGAATGGGATGCGCCTGCCGGGAAGATAGAGAGAAGAGCGAGAGAAACATGATAGCAGCGCCGCGGCTGATCCCTGCGATACGCTCTACTCTGCGTTTCTGCTTCGTGACTTTTTGTTCTGTACACAATAACGGGCACGCAGATTGACAGAATTTTTTTTCTTTCTCCGACTTTTAGCAGCTTCCACTTCTGTTTCGACTCTCCTCTATACGCTCGTTGCCAGCTTGGCTCCCTTGGTTTTCTCTTCTTGCAAGGTGACTATAAATATAAGTGTGTATAGTATAGATATGCTACGATCAACGACTCTGGCGAGTGACCGCTTTTCTCTCACTCTATGAGTTACCTTTGCAATTGGAAAAAGCTGTACGTTTGTTTATTCGTACATAACTACGTCTAGTAGTAGTTGACACGTGTTTACGAAATGAAATTCCCTTTGTTTTTAAATGAAATGCCTCGACTATACTGCGAATACATATATCAACAGTCAAAGAGTTCAATCACACGGTTTCGGTGTAAAAAAGCGAAACTGCCTTTACAGAATTCATATCTAAACTTAGGTGCGTGCATATATATATATATATGTGTGTGTGTGTGTGTGTGTGTGTGTGTGTGTGCACATATATATATACATGCCGCAAGAAGGGGTGATGTGCGACGGCGCCGGAACGGTGTCGCGCTCCGGTTTATCGAGCGCACGTCCTCGGACTCTGCTCTCGCACTCGTACGCGCCCTCGACGCAATTCCATAGAGTGCTTTTCTAGAAGGAGAAAGGAATTTATACAAATATTATTATCGGCAATAAAATAATGAGTTTGAAGAATCGACATTTCGATACAGGTCCATTAAATAAATATGTTTTCTTTCAATTTGGCGATGCGTATATTAATCATATATAATAGTCATTTAAGATTACAATTGCATTTATATACACATTTAATATGTCCATTATATATATGGCATCGATCAATTTTTTTTCTCGACGACTCGCTGAGCTTCGGATAATATAGTAATGCGACGAGAATCTGACATAATCCATCAGCTGTGCGCAAGCCATAGCTCGAGAAAACCTTTAAGTCCTCGACGACAGTAGTTGCCGAGACCGTATAGACATCTGTAATATATATATATAACTCAAGGCGCATTTCCGAGCACGACTACAAAGATATTTGCTTTATTATTAGATTATTACATGTGAGCCGAAGCCGATATGCGATATACATATACAATTATACATCTACACTGTACAGCGATATTATATAATATAAACGGTGTGAATAGGTATATACAGGTAAATACAGAATGGTAAAATTTTAAAAATATTATATATTTACACATATTACATCCAAATAAATGCACATAATATCGCCTTCTATTATCGCCGTGTATCCAACATTTTTCTAATAAATTGAACTGTATTCAACGGCGGTACATAAAAAAGTTTAATTAAATGAAACTTTAAGACTCTCCCGTGCGACTATCGTGTCTAAAAATTAAAATAATAATCACTAGCTATATTTGAGCTTCAATTTGCGGTCGATTCTATTCCCATCCAGACCTAGGGATGTTTCCACTTTTCGAACCCAGCCGACTCTCGCGTAAATATAATCCAACGCTCGACAATGTCCATCTCTCTTGAATATATACATATATACAGACGCACGCACACACACACACACACACATATATATATATAGAATTTTGCGAGGGCTATAATGGCGCGATTTTATTACTGAAGCAGAGCGGCCGCTTCTAATGGACTCGAGCCCCTCTTGCACTCGATGGCGCAAACGAATCCACCCCCTGCGTATTTGATTATTCATATCGCTCGTTGCACTAGCTCTCGGACTGTATATGTATATAACATGTATATATGTATAGGTATATACTTCGTTTCTATTTGTGCGCAAATTCTCGTGCTCGCGGTAATGCAAGCCATTCGTTTCACTGAAATATTCAGGATGTATTTGACGCTAAGTGTAGCGATCACGTTTTTTGCTGGTTTTTATATCCAAGAGAAAGAGTTTATTTCGTTTCTGCGTGTGCAAATGAGCCAGTTTAGCAGTCTGATTCACACAAAAGTTTCACAGTTTTACCACATGGTTTCGTGAAAATACGCGGAGAGCACTTGTTCTAGTGACCTTGTTATATTTTATACACGTGCTTTGGAATATTAATTTGATGGAATGCGCATTAAAAAATTTTCTTTAAAACGCATTAACTTGCCTTTTATTTTCGCATGTATATTACATATTACTAATATAATTATGATATGTTCTATATATATAGTGTATAGTGTTTATAATATAAATTACAAGAATTGTCGTGTGCCTTTTTAAATTATCTTATTATGCCGCTGAAAAGGCTATGCGCCTATTAATCATGAAACGAATAAGACTATGCCCCAAGTCCCAATAAATAATGAATGACAAGAGGGAAAATATCGATTTCCAAGGTAACGTCACGAACGAAACTGAGAAGGACTTTAACGATGCTTGGTCTTAGGAAAATCATGCGCTATGCACATTTGCCTTATTTCGAACGGGAAACCCCGAGTCTCTCTCTCTCTCTCTCTCTCTCTCTCTCTCTCTCTACCGTATAGGTATAGGTTCGCAATAGGAAAATGCGTGGTTGTGGCTAGCAGAGGGAGGAGAGCACGAGGCCATTGGGTTTAAATGCAAGAAGTCCCTGTAGGTACAGGCTCGCATAGCTATAGCTACAGGCTCGGGTATTCCCCAGGACGGATTTCGAGGGTCAGCATAGGTATACCTATAAGAGCATACCTATAGAGTACAATCAGGTACCAGCAAGCCCCCGTAGGGTGCAGTCTATTGGGTGTTGAAAATCGAGAGCTGGTAAATACTTATTGGGCCTAATTAGTGAGCTACTGGTGGTTTCATTCTCCTGCTTAGTTTGCAGAAGTGAGTCTTGGGATGCATGAGAAACGGGTTCGGTATTGCATTGTGTTCATAAGCTTATTCGATTTAGTCCTCGGTATAGATATATATATAGGGCTCGTTACTGCTTATATTATTATATACTGGAATTGTATAAGTTGTGCCTATAACCTTAATTATTTAACAAAAAATTACTATTACTATTATTACTATTACTATTATTATTATTATTATTATTATTATTATTATGATTTAACGCAATTTTATTTATTCATACTTGCTAATACCTTATAAACCTCTACCGCGCGTATAAATTATGCGGAAATAAAATGAGCGATCTATTCAAACGCAAATTGACGCTTTGAAAATTTCAATCGCGCGCTTCGTAAATCATGAACGAATATAGATAATCGTAAAATGTATTTTTCCATATAGGATAGTTGAATTATTTAGTGCTCCGACTCTCGCGTGCATCTGCTTATAAACCCGTATTTTTGATACAACGGAGTGATCTACACTCATAATCAGGCTCTATTAGTTTGAAGTATATATACCTATATTGTATATTTGCACGGAGAGCGAGTTTCAGTATCGCGCTGTTGAGCAGAGAACTAAAGAGACCGAGATGCAAGTACTAATAAAGATAAGGATCTCGTTCTTACGATAATACGGGCGGTGCTCGTGCGCAGTACGATTCGATCCTTTGATTATTATGCGAGGATCGCTCTATCGCGTGAGTCGTTTGTTTGCCAACGCACCAACCTCCACGCAAATTACTGCATCACTCGATCAATATCTACTCTATATTGTATTACATATATCTATACACGCGCGTATCAGCTATATAGAGGAAAATAATAAATATAATCTTTTTTCCCTATACAACCGCTATGATCAACATCAATCATCGTCACACACACACACACATCGAGCAGTATTTTCTCACAGCAATCGTCAAAACGAGGAAAATTCTTATCTATAGACTCTTTTTGGAAATATTATATAAACTCGAATGTGCGTATAATAATAGTAGGGTAAACAAGACAGTAGCTTTGAGCGAATTATAAGACTTTTTTTGTAGCGTAAGGGTAATTTGAAATTCTTGCGATGTCACCAAGTTATAATCTATCAGAACTCGATAAATCGCTGCGAGAATTATTTTAACATCCATCACGAGAGTCTCGTTTGTTGCCCAACACAGCGTGTGTATTGAATTTTGTACGCATCCTAATTTGACGCGGTTCAATGGAATCGTCAATAGTGTGACGAATCAAATATACGAGTTCCTCTGCATTGCGATTTCGGCATCGTTTTTTCTTATTTCATTATTTCACTGTTCTTTTGGATGAATTATTTCTTTTACGCGCGTGTAATTATATTTTTCGATTGATACATGTATTAAGCTAATGAAGTTTCAATTATAATGAATGCGCAGTGCACAATATAATGCATAACATTACGTCGACTTATTTAAGAAAATTGTAAGGGGACAAGACGGCAATTCGAGAAAACCATGTTTTCGCTAGAAAAGCAACAACTAGCTTCTTTTCGACTGAAACTGATTCGAAACTAAAGTTGTTTACAGTAAAACGTCACGACGACGTTACTACTTGTATTTAAATGTATAAAATATATTATATACAATTATTCTATAAGTATTTATTAAATGTAATATTAAAGAAACAATAAACAGAGTGCGATTAGATCTATATCGGATAAGGAAGTAAATATTTTCCTATGACTACTATTAAAATGATTAAAAATAAAATAACGTTTTGGAATGCTAAAAAATATGCTAATATTTGTTAGCTTTGAAAGCGAGAAATAGTTAAAACTTTGTGAAATCCGGTTTTCCTCTCTGCGAGCTCCAGTAATGGACCAATAGTAATAGGCGGTAGTATTAAGAGTAGCGAGGAGAAAAAGTCAGACTAGCTGGTAAGAAAGCGAATGACACGAAGGATAATTATTAGCGATTTATCCGAAACTCATGTATGTGTTATTGTTACTCATGTACATTATGCATATTATAGACGTATAAACTGAAAGTCTGATCTCGCAAAGAGTATAGCAGTAGTAGAGTACAGGCGAGATCCGTAAAAGTCCCCTCACGCGCGCGCGTAGCGTAAGTACGCGTATAGGTATGTGCATGGACTGCGTCTATTGTATAGCTTTGTCGCGCGACAGGCCTTCGCGTATGTACGCGAGCCGCTCATTGGCGAACGAGGACGTATCGCCGGCCGGGATAATCCTCTTTTGACGAACGAAAGGAACGGGCCCCGCCGAGCATACGCACACACAGGGTACGAGGCATTATGCTCGCGTACACAGGGGGTCGCATTCGTCTCCTATGGGCTGGCGTGTCTCTCAATATGGCGGCTTTTATTATTTAACGGCTCTGTAATGGGGTGTGAGAGACGAGAGAGTTCTTGCCGGATGCTCGCAATTTGTACGCTAGTTGTAATATTATGCTTTATGTACAATCGAGCACGCGCGAGTCTACGTGTATATCTTTTGAATTTAGCGGACGAGCAACTCCACTGGATAATAAGCTCGGATGATGTTATCGATTCTGCGCGCGTGTTATTGCAAACGCGAAAGAAGGATAGAGAGAGGATTAGAGCGCCCGCTCGATTTTTAAGCCATATTTAATGGTCCGTTCTGAATAATCAGCCGGTATACACAGCGCAGAGAGGCCGAGAGCTAGAAGCGGAGAGCTAGAAGCGGAGAGAGAACATTATTATGCTTCTCATTTTCCAGCTTGGTCATTGATATAATACTTTTTCTATGATAAATAAATAAATTTATCATAGAAGCCATTAATTAACATATCGCGTGGTTTACCGATTTTCATTCCGATTTATTGTATAAGATCGCCACATATCCATCTCGGTACTTCTATCGCATGAAAAACAAAACTTATTACTCCGATTAAGACTGCGATTCATAATCGAAAATCCAAGAAGATCAAAATATCTTCCTTTGAATTTTTCATCGTTATTCCGAATCCTGAAAGAAACTGTGATTACTGTAAGGAGAATTTTCCTCATCAGTTTACTCTGTAGTAGTGAGGTCCACCTTGAGAATCGTCGAAGAGACAAGAAATCCAATCCGTCGGGACAAATATCCCTTCAAAACAAACCTATGCGATGACTAAATGCGACGACTAAATGCATCTCGTACAGGAAAAGAGTCTATATTACAAGTGGCGCCGAGGAAGTCTCGTTTGCCTCTACTCGCATGTTTTTGTCTTTCGTCCAAGTTACCCTACAATGTTTACACAGAAGTCTCAAGTTTGTTAGGACAGAAATTTGAGGTGTACAGAGGTAGAGACCTACCAATGCATAGCTTATACCGAATTACCACCTACTATAGGGAATACCTATATCCCATGCCATAGCAGTAGACGAAAAAGAAAGTTGAGGGCTGAGGGCCGAGAATGACGGGACACATATGCGATGGCGCCGCGACGATTTACTCGTTTTGAGGCATACCACACGCGATTCACCTACACTTTACCGTCATGTTAAACGTGCGAGCGCATCGAGGGAACGCGTGGCTGAGATAGGCGATGGAAGGAGGGTTAATGAGGTCGTTAAATCGCGTCGCGAACAGCTTCGACTGATTACCGAGACTTGATTGAGCTGCTTCATCCAGGAATATGAGATCTCATCACGGTTGGGTGTATTATTTTTCATTTCGAAAATTCTCTATCATTATTTTCTCGTGTATTTTGTCAATAAGTATATACCGTCGCTCCGGAGAACACGTTATCTCGCACAGAAGCACAGAAGAAGCTAACGTTAATAGACGTTCGGAAATTCGTCGATCCCCAAAGCTTTTTCTCCGCTATACATATATACTTTTTTAGATTCATGGCCGATTCTCTCTTAAGGGGGGTTTACATTTCTTCGTTCACATCTGTTGGTTCACGCTTATTCAAACAAACCAAAACTACAGTTTTTTTCTGCAAGCGCATGTTACAAAACGTTATTAGATGCAACACTTGTCGAAGCAAGCCTTAATCTTTTAAACAAATTGCATTGCTTATATTATTATGCAGAGCTCAAAATTATGCAGAAACAACATTATTTGAGCTTGGAATTTTAAAATACTCATTTCTCTACACAGAATTATTGGTTTCCCCTCTTATTTGGCAATTATTGTTCAATAATATTCTGAAATAATTACAGGAAATACTTACTCTGCTTTTTGAGGTGACAAATGAAGTGATAAGATAGAGAGTCGCCGCCAATGTACATGTTTTCGTCACTAACGCAATTTAACGAATTTTAGTACTTTCAGTCGAAAGGCTATTTTGACATGCGTCTAAGCACATTTTTTCGGCCACAATCGCTTAAACTGGTTCTTTAACGGTTACTGCACTATTATACTGCACTATTGGCGATAGCGCGCTTTTGCATGCAGATATAAGTGCATATAATATATGCCAATAATATATGTATGTATATGTCAAGCCCGTGCGAAAATTCGCCGCACAACGGTATAGCGATGGGAAAATTCGACGTCGCCCGGCGTTTTACGCATCATTCTCGAAATCGCGGGGACACGCAGATTTATCGGCCTTCTTTCCTTCGCGTACTATACGTGTATTCTACATATGCATGGCGAATGGGATTTTTATTTTATCACGATGAGGCGTACGCGAATTCGTTCGCGCCGCCGCTTAGTCGCCAATTGATACGTAATTTCGACTACCACCGCGTGTCCGCGACACGACTCTGCGCGGCTATTGTTTGGATGAACTTCGTCCGCAGTAGAGTGAGCGGTAGGTGAAAAATATATTATCCGCTGTGCGTGAGTATCGGCGCTTTGTACAGCGGGATTATAATATATACAGGAGGGAAAGTGGCGGGGAATTCAATGGGTATTTTCGTAGGCAAACGCGTTACGCGTACGAAACGATTTGTGAAAATACTATACATATAGGTATATATGTACCTATATGCATATAGGTACATTGAGTTTTTTTTCGTGCATTTATGAGCGTGTCAAAAAAGTCAACTTCGTACATCGCTTGGCGGTCATTCCGACGAAGCTTATGGCAGTTTTTCTTAAATACGGGCTTTAACATTTTTCCGTTATTATTATGATTTTAATGTGTATTGGAGGTTAAATGTACTTTTGCATTAATATACAATTGTACAGTAAATATAAAATTGTTCCAAATTAATGTGTACAAATTAAAATTTTCATTCAATCCACGAAAATGTATGTACAAATTAATAATGTACGAATGACATTTTCTATACACGTGCCAAATTTCATATATTAACCTAATAATTTAAAGCCAACGTTTTATTTTTCCGTATTTAATATAAAACTAACAGAAGATATGTTATATATTCATATAAGAAACATGTTTCTAAGATAGGAGAAATTACTAGAGGCCGAAGTTTCGGAATTGAAAAATTGAATGCAAATTAGATTTATTAAATTTGAAATTCGCGGTAGGAACGTACTTGAATTTTCATAAATCAACAAACGAAATGACATGTCATATATAAATTGTACTTTTACACCGTCTCAATGTTCAATTCTATTTTTACCAGTGTAATTACTTGCACAAATAGAGGGTATAGGTACTTGTAAACCAAGATGCATCCTTAACCGGATACATTATTATTACATTAATGGCGTGGGTGTTGCCTCGTTCACTCCGCAAAAAAAAGAGCCCGAAAAACTCGTCTTGTGGAAAATAAAAAAGGAAGCGACTAAACGCGACACCGAAGTGACAAGACAAGCCCATATCCAAGACGAAGAAGTAACAACAAACTACGCGTAACGCATATATATCTATACGTATATATTAGTTCGTTGCAACGCTATATCGGATTCCACGTACAAATAAGCGTCGCGAGCACTTCCTGCGACTTCTATATATATATTATATGAGTTGAAAGTTTGTGTTACGCGGATCAGCCGGCGCCAGTCACTTTTTCACCAAGGCGTCGCTGTCTTGACGAGCGCCACCATCAAACCCACAACACCACAACCCCTCAAAGACAACAGTGCTCTATGCTACGATATACCGTACAGTATATATTTACACATTTACATATTAAAAGAATGGCTACACCTACACCTTGGAATTCACTTAGATGTGTGTGAACATTGTTCTCTTGTCGAGTGTCGAGTGTCGAGTCTCGAGTCTCGAGTCTCGAGTCGGAAAAACAGCTCCCATACGAGCTGTTCTACTCGAATGGGTTACACAAAGTAACGAAAGATTGGGAATTTGGAAAAAGAACGATGTTTGCTAAAATGAAGTTTTCTAAAATATATTCATAATAATAATAATCGAATCATTGTATTTCAGTATGTACCCCGTAAAATCACTTCGAATAAAATAGAAAACATTGTAGAAAGCTCAATCGAAGCGCATTATACGCCGTATATTTTGTCATACTTGGTGCAATAATAATCGAAGAAACATATCAACACTAGTAAATCTCAATTGAAACGTAGATAATGAAGCTCAAGCTCTATAAAATTGAAATAAATTGAACGCTGCACTGCACTCTTGGTAATAAAATAGCGAGTATCTTTATAATAATGCCATTCTGAGTTTTACAAGTAGAGCATTTTTTCATTCCGATAAATATTATATTTATTTACTAGAAAATGATTAAAACTTAATTTAAAAAAATAACAAAAAATAATAGATAAATATAGCAGAGTCATTATTTGACTATATAGCCTTTTAAAAAATGCACACCTAACTGGTGAAATTTGCACTTGGAAGTCTGCCACCGGTTGTAAGCTGAATCCTTACTGTACGGTATACCTATACACAGAATCGCCTCGACTGGTATCTCCGTTAAGATCCTCGATGTTTCAATACACAGTAGGACGTCGGGTGGTGTACAGGTGGCTTTTGCTGGACAGATTTCAAGTTTACAACTTCTCTTCTCTCTTTCCATTGGTCTCGGCGTTGAATGACCAATAAGGCGCTGCTCGATCTTCTACAGTTTCGAGTAGTACAGATCGAAGACGATTCTCTTGCCCTTCTTATACTGCAAGTCTTGTGTACCTTTCGGATCGTGAACGACTGTACTGTATCGTTCGAGATATTGCACGTGTCGTAGACAATGCTCCCCAAACGGACGTGCGATTCATCGCCGTAGCTCGTATTAGGATGAATGTCTTATAATAAAGCCGCCGTTCCGAGTACTGCAATGAGTTATACTGCAATGACTGGGATTACTTAACCGCTGTTTAATGACGTGTTCCGCTGGCGCTACTATAGATATATTCAATTGCAGTCCACGATTTCCGCAATTTATACTAATTTCGTTCCTGTGTTTAGATCAATCTTACGTTAGCAAGATTGCATGCTTTAGAATTATGCAGTTAGTATTATGCATCTACATTGCAACATTGCTATATGAATTTATGTTTTAAGTAATTTTGATAAAAACACAAATTTCCTTTAACCGATGAGTGTATTGACACTCTATACTGTATAGTGAATTTTATGTTGCACGCGAAGAATTTTCATACTATTTCATATGTAATAGAGTAAGAGTATTTTACTTAATAGTATATTTATGGTAAAATGGAAACTCAGTATTTTGAATATTTTTCATGCATATTATCACTATTACAGTTTAACATAACACAGTAATAAAAAATAAAGTCTTATTGATTCGAAGGAGAAAAGCAGCTATTTGCGCGCTGGTGTGGATTTACGCATTTAATCCGAAACTAATCGAGAAAACAAGTATACTAGTATACTGTTTCAGTATTAGGATGAATATTACGAAGCACGAGGAGAGTACGCTCAGTACATCGAGTACACTGTATAATAATTTCTTTCCCGGATTTCTTCGCCTACATCTGGATGTAATTACGCTCGAGGATATCATTATACATATACAATGCAATACATATTCTTCGACCTTCTCTCATTGCATATATCTCTCTTAGCCTCTTTATTAGCTACCTTTTTCTCTACTACATGCGGCAGCGGCATACACTGCGCGGCAGGTATTTACCTGCCTCAAGCTTCGCTCAGGTGCACGACTAGCTGGCACTGCAATGCACAGTAATGGTACATTGGAGAGAAATAGAAAGACTCGGACGTGACTATTCCGCTGGAACCGGGATTAGCGCTATACCGTAGAGCTATACCGGTATGCTTCTTCTAGTTCTTCTTCCTTATTATTCGCAGTATATGGCGCTGTATACCGCGGTACGGCGCTGCTATGCGAGAGATGGAGAGACACTGAACAATTTCGGATGTCGAAGTGGTAACGTAGTAGAACTTGTAACGAAGGGATGTTAACAGCTCATTGTTAAATGTAGCGCGTGAAGTTTTTAAGTCATGATCACTGGAAATGTATTTTCAATCACATTGAATTTATTGGCTTATCCATACTCTGTTTTATGTCGGACTATTCACTTTCAAAATGCAATGTTTACGCCTAACCGAGCTTTGGTAGACTCTGAAATATCTGTAATTCACGTACTGGAAATAAATTTCCTATCTGGACATAGATTCATTTAACATTAAAATAAATGAAAAATCGTTTAGATGTAAACTTGCTTCTTGATTCGAAATTCTGATACTGGGAAATCGTGACTGATATATAGTTTTTAACTATTATTAATAATCGTATGTCAATAAAATTGACACGTTCGATATATTATCGAATTTTCAGCGTGTTCTTGTAAATTATCCATCGAATTGTAAAAGTGCAAACGTCATTGTACAACTGTAACGGCGGCATTTAAAACCTCAATAATTTTCCAATAGGAAAATTATTTTGAGAAAATCGTCAGCTCTACTTACCAACAATAACAGAGCAAAACACGTAAGTAAACAAGAGACGAGCCTTTTAGAACCTGCTTAAAACGTAATTCCATCGTCTCTCTCCCTACTCTCATTCTCTCCACAGCCTCGAGAATATCCGGACGGACCAAGCGGTGTTTAGTTTCTTCCGGCTAAAATGCCACTAAACTGCAGCAAGGACTTTGCCCGTCTCTCTTTCGTTCCCTCATTCTTTATCCGAGCGAGAGGCGCTAAAGACCTCCGTGAGCTCTATAGATCTGGTCGGGAAAGTAGAACACCAGCCTAATCAAGATCCGAGCGACTTATTGGTCCAAAGCTCCTAAGTAGGATCCGTAACCCAAACATCTGTCAAACAACGGCAAGTACAAGATCCCCGGGTTGTCGTTGCCCCTTTTTCCGCTTTTCGTTCGCGTACATAGCCAAAAGATATTTTCGCTTCGATAAGACCGAGACGAGAATAAGGGAAGAATGAAAAAGGATGTCTGCCTGTCTCTCTCTCTCTCTCTCTCTCTCTCTCTCTCTGTCGATATAGTTTTGGCTCGCGTCATTGAGAAATGAGCTTGAAAAATGCCCGAGAAACGTGCCTGTTTGGAAAACTTAAGGATGTTCCACGAGACTTTGCCGGCTTGGCTTATTGCTATGATTTTACGTGGTGCACGAATATACGTTAAATGCGCCTACGGAGAAAGGAGTATTTTGCCATTTGTATTCTCGGTTACTGAAAGTGGAAATCGGTTTACGCGACTATAACCATTGTAAACGCTAATTTCTTCGAGGATATAATTATAAAATGTACGTAAGTTATTTGCTGGGATGTCGTGTAGTTTTTTTCTTTTATTATTCGTATTCTTTTGGATTTCCGATTTGGAAATTATCAAACGATTTAATCTGAATTCTATTCGTTTGCCTGCGATCAACTGGATTAAAAATTTCGTGTATCGTGTATCGGACTATTGAACATGTGATAAGGTATTTGCAATCATTTTTATTTTTATCGCTTATTTGTAATAATTGCATGCACGAGCAAATTGAACAATAAGAAACATATTTCACGCGCATTTCCATCGATTTCCAAGTTCGAGTGATCTAGAAGCAAGCGTAAAAATGCACGCCACTTTTTAACCGCATCTACATTAACTAGTGCGATGCAGTAAAAGCTGCAATGAAGAAAATAAAAACCAGCCGAATAAAAGGAGAGCAGATTAAGGATAGTATATACATTTATAAGCATTCTTGCTGTATATAAGTATAAGTATACCTATATGTATAAGTATAGTATACACCGCCTCGCGTCTTTCGCAAGAATCTTATACCCACAGTACAGCATAGATTGAAACACATTTATCCATCGAGGATTTTCTATTCGAGGCAACTCGGACACTTTTGAAAGCAGACGCGCGACCGGGAACGCAGTCGTGAACGATCGGTATATTGATCGTAAGCTGCTTGTGGTCTTTATAATGGGCGGCTTTGTGAGCATAGCGCGTGCTTTTGCTATATGCAACCTTCGCACCTCGACATACCCATATAAAGCGCGTCAAAGTCTCTGCTTATAAGTGCGTTTCGAGTATGTACAAAGGTGAATATACCTATAGGTATACGTATACGTATACCTATAGGTATATTCACCTATAGAACTGGTATTATACAAGGTGTGCACAGTGTGCACAATGTACAGAAGCGGTACAGGATCTCACGCGCTTTTGGCCGGACAAACCGATTGCGGAGTCTGTGTTTCGACGCGCACTCTTTATGCTCTCTCTTTTTTCTCTCGAGTTGTTAGCCGCTTACGAGGCGCTTTATGCGCAGTATAGGCATACAATATACATGCGGCTATACCATTTGCGATCTTCATTGTATACCGCGGTATTTTATCATTATCGTTCATCCGCAAAAATAAAAATAAAATAACTCACCTTAGTTCTGGGGCGTAAAGGATGATTCTGGAAACTTGTGTCGATAAAATTAGGGTGCAATTTATTATTTGGAATAAATTATTTAGCAATTTATGAATTTTCATAGTATTAGTTCAAACTATTAAAAATATTATTCGACCCATGTATATATAATATTCTTGTTGGCATTAGCTATACGTTTATTATACTCAATCTAATATCAGGTTATTTATTAAGGAAAATTAAGAATAATGAATAGATACATTTTTAGTATAAACTAGCAAGAATGCCATTCTTATGAAATTTCTCGTTTCACGATAAATGTATTAAAATATGTAGAATTGAAAGAATTATAAGAAAATAATGTTTTTCGTGTAATGAATTTCATGAATTTATAGAGACTCGTCCATATTCATTATGTCATGTATAAAAAATCCACAAAATACCGGATACAGTACGGTATCTGGAAATAAAAAAATTATTCGACAGGGACATCAACTGGGCACCAATTTACTTGACTTCTGCGCCCTTTTCAAGTAAAAATAGCCATTTTAGTCTTTTTTTAGATTGGCACTCCAATTTTATTGACGAAATTGTAAAAAAAAATTTTAAATGTTCTTTAAAACTTTTGAGTACGCGAATTTCGCCAATTTTTATCGAATAAAGCATTCGCTGGCTAATCGGATGTAGAAAGCTTAAAGGTATTTTAAGAGATTTTCAATTTAAAACGAATTTTTGCTAATTTGACTAGCAGAAAAGAAGTGACCACAGGTCCTGATTTTAATTGTTCCAATGTTTGTATCTTATTGATCTTTAAGAGGTGTTTTTTAATTTTTTTTCTATCTACTTCTCAGATCATGACTAACCACTCGATATAAAACCACTCGAGCTGTCTATTTGCGATTTTCATTCTATACCGTGGTATTATTACAAAATAACGTAGAAGTCCAGCTCTTGATTTGCCAAGTTTCCCACGCTCCAAATCTAAATAAAAAATAACACAAAAAATAAGAATAAAAAAAAATAGCTCACCGCATCCAACTGCATTGTACTGCAGCGACTGCGTATGCGAGTGTGTATGCGAGTGTGTATGCGAGTGTGTATGCAAGTGTGTACCACACGCGTCTATTTTAGATCTCGAGCTTTTATCTGATTAAGCTGACATGGAAACATGGGGCTTTACGCGAGTAAAAGTGTCCACGGGGAACACACATCGAACAAATGAATAATGAAAATAAAACCTCGGCTTCGGCACCGATGCCCCGTACGATGCTATCGTTGGATTACGCACGCATCAGCGCGTTCGCGATCAACTTATTGGGACGGGGATTTCTAGACTCTCGCTTTCTCTTATACCTATTATATCCCTATAGGCTCTTGCTCGAGCTGCTGTGGGTTAACCCCGGCGTTGGCTGTTCCAATGTGTTTTGGTAGTGATAGTGTATTATGTATAGGGCCAGACTCTCTTACGCGTCTAATGGTCGAGGAATCGAATAGCTCCCGTGTTACGTATGTGAATATAGGGGGCTTTACGCCAATACGATTATAGCTCGCATTCTTTCGGTTGGAAATTTTCGAAAGTTACATTTTACTACTTTCTCTCGTTGAATTTTATTATTTTTTTACGAGGAAAAAAATTCTTTTCTTTTTTCAAGCTAGCCCGAGCTCCTATCCACCGGCGAAATTCAATCCAAGACTACCGCTTTCCTCTCCTCTGCGCATCCCAAAAATAAGAAAAATCGAAATTTTTATTTTTTATCGTATTAAGACTAACCATCCGTAGTTAGTGTATAAGCAAAAAGTGGATATCTTATTGCAGCGTATAAGTATAATCTATAACCTTTTCGATGAGCGTATTGGATCGGCGTATTGGATCGGCGTATTGGATCGGCGTATTGGATCGGCGTATTGGATCGGCGATCGAGACGCATACGCGCTTGGGTATTATATTTTCTTTAGTATATCTATAGACACACCTCGTACAGCAGTGCTTCCCGTACAAATTGGCCGTAGGTACGTCGTTGGGCGGCTATACGGATTTCTCGAATTACAAGTCTCTGCCTAACTCTGGACATTCGATACTGCGTCGGGTAGTACACCGGTAGAGAGTCTCTACTCATCGTGTGCACTACAGGGCAGTTTAGCAGCAGCACTCGGTTACCTTCGTGTATTCTCAACAATGTCGATGGTTAGACGAGCCTGTAACGAGACTGAAATGTCCCATTCACGAGGATATCGCTTTAACGAAGGAACCGCGATCGCGAATATTTTTCTGCGCTCCTATGTCCGTCATCCATATACAACAATCCAACTCTACCGTTCATCTTCCCTTACAAACATCTTGTATTATATGTAAATAGTCAAGATACTAAATAAGCATTCGAACTCTATATTCGAAATAATATTTTAAATACACTCGTATATACTCTCCTATACTCGACTAATGCATAGACGTGGTCTTTAATAAAATATACACATTCGCAATTTCTAAAGTACAATATTGCAATAATGTTAGTGCACTAAAATCTCAAATTTGCCGTTAATAATTATTAAATGTAATACAAATTTCGAAGTCGTGGAATCAATGAAACTGATTATATAAATTTATGTCGATTAAATAGTAATTTAAATCTGTTCATGAAAATTTGACCATAGCCTAAAGATTAATCTGAATGATATTTAGCTACATACACACGTAACGTATTATATACGCAGCGTTGTAACTTATTTAACATTAAAACTGATGAAAAAATGTTGAATAAAGTAGAATCACGATGTTGGTTCGAAAATGTAGAATACATATTAGAGTCAAAAGTGAGCTCAATGAGCCTCGTAATGCAGTTACTCGTACAACGCGTGCGGTTAAGGGTCTACCGCGAGCCTACAAATAGAAGGTATAAGCACAGCGGCACAGTGTAACCCAATAACTTTTCCATGTGTTGCTAATAGGAAGATCAGTTTTACTTCGTTGTAGTACAAAAGCTGATCGCTACATCGCACGCGATCAAGATGTACGTCAGGAAAATTGACGATCCTCCGCTTTGCACCAGATTAGCTGCGCATAAAACTCGAGAGGGGTACTGCGCGAACAAATGGATTTGCCGTTAGCCTACTTCGTATTTGCGTTTCATCTAGAGAGAATTTCATTTCCGTTACATACAGCTATGCTTCTGCACACTTAGAAAATAAATCGAACCACGAGTTTACATCGCAGGTAATTTACGATGATTCAAATCGATCTCGATATCTTTATATATTCTATATATATATATGAATATATACTCGACAAAAGGTTACCTAATATTTTACATCAGAATGGGTTAAGAGGCCTCTCATCCGCGGACGAAGTGCGTCGTCGAAAATTCTAAAACAGCCGCCGCCGCCGCCGTATAGTCGAGCCATTGCAGATAAAAAAGGCGAAAAAGAAAACTGACGAGGCTGCTCTCAGTTCAGGCTCGACTGATCTTCCTGACGTCCCGACTCTCTCGTCGACTCTCTCGTCGACTCTCTCGTCGATTCGCTCGTCTGTGCGTATATATATACGCAACACACGAGGGATCTTGAGTCTGTAATGGCCCGTTGATTTATTAAGTTTCATACCGCAGAAGACTAGCCCCCTATTGTTACACACATATACATGTATATACACAGCGTCCCCTCATCAATCGCGCGTGCGCCAGCACAATCGTTCTCTCTATTTGTACGCACCTACTTCGATTATCATTTGCCCGTTTCTGCGTGTAAAAAGGTGAAAAATACGAACGAGTACAGAATCGCATTCGGGTGCAGCCAACCGTCGGTGCGGCGGTACCTTTGTCAAACAATCTAAAGGGTTCTTCAGCGAAAGTTGAGTGACGTGTGCAACGTTGCGGTGGGTGGTTTTTTTAAGATAACGTGTTTTCGGATAGATTTTTCTTATACTTCAAAATAAGCTTGGGACAAGAGTTTCTGTTGAGTACGAGAGATCTAGGTATGTGCTCTAGTATACTTATTTAAAACTCACTGAGTTAACAATTTATGAATATCGTTTTCCAATAATTCATTAGTTCTGAATTATCAAGATGAGATACATGATAGTACAATAAAAAAGAATTTTATTTTGCAAATATACTTACTATATTATGCATTATCTTGCACCAACAATAATTTTATATCGTAATAAATATTTCTTTATGGTGTTATGGACGAGGACTCTGCAAACGATTCTTATTTCTAAAAGTGAGTGTAATTTACCAATATATGTAGAATAAAAAAGGTATTGAAATATAAAATATAAACTATATCAATATATTAATATACTGATTTGATATAATCTCATTAGGTAGTAAGGTAATCGAAACAAGCTGTTTGTTGTGTTGTGAATGTTGAATTATTATTTTAAAAATTAATTGTTGATTCGCATTTACGCGGAATCATCAATACGCAGCTCCCATCAAAACAGCTCTCTTTCAAATACTGAAAAACGAGTTATAAAAAATTTTCAAATTCCTGTCTGCCTATAAATATACATATCTCCGCATACTTTCTTTTCGATCTTTACAAAACGAATCCACAAATGTTGGGGTCGTCGTTCGCTTTGAAAAAAAAAAAAAAATAAATAAAAAAATAACATACCCAATGTACACAGCGTTAAAAATAATCATAACGAAAAAAGAAAGAATTCTTCCGTTTTTTTAAATGTCTTTCTTAAAACGAAACAAAAGTTTATTAAGAGAATAAGAAGAAGATGAAGAAGAAGAAAAAAAAGATCCACTCAAATGTCAACCTGTTCATTAGTCTCGCCAGTAGGCAATATCCGCACAAGATCGTTAGTAGACTCGACGACGTTGGTATAGCTAACGGTGTCGGTACCCCTGTGTCGCATCTTCCTCATCCACTGGCCGAGACAGCCACGACTGTAGTAGACGAAACCGGCACCGAAGAGCCCGAGGATCAATAGCGCAAGCCCGAGCCACAAGAGCGGGTAGAGGATGCTGCCGGCAAGCTCGGCATCGAGACCCGCCTCGGGCGGCATCTCGCACTCGAGCTCGGACGACGGCACGTCGTGGAGCAATTTACCGCGGTGCCGCTCCGGTTTCTGGCATCTGCCCAAGGAAAAGCGAACAGTTAGAAATGTTCAATAGGACGGAGGGGCAATCGCTTCGTGAATTGTCATTTTATGGAGTTTCGGTACGTCGACGACTTTAGCATATGTAGCCGATGCCAAATTTTCTACCTTTTTTATACTATCAAAAAGTTTATGCGTTTAAATGTAATAATCCAGCTATTTACTCAACTATTTACTAATGGTTTGACCATTTTTACGATAAATCTCATGAATTTTAGAGGATTCGTTTCGAGGTGAAAATAATTTTACTGACGAGAAAAGTGCCTTTTCACCACTTGCGCTAGAATTGAAAATTGAAATGTTGATGATGGCATTTTTTTTTATTATTATTAAGACTACATTTTTTTTAAAAGAAGATTCGACGCAATTTTGGTAATTATTTTTAGTTAGGATTAAAAAAAAAATTGAAAGGTCGAACCGTGGTGGAGTAAACAGTGCATACTATCTTGTGCTTTCCCTAATACACACGCGCGCTGCCATCTATATGAAACACGACTTAACTAAATTCTGAATATTCATACAAGTCTTACCATAGGTTGGCAAATGCGATGTCACCATTGGTAGTAAAACAACAAAAGAAAATATTAGAAGAAAATGTTTGAAATTGTGAAAACTCACCTGAAACTATTGCGCAAATCAGTCGTCACGTTCATTCCATTAAGCCAGATCATTCGACAATCACAATTCCAAGGATTGTTTTGCAAGTCCACGACTGTAGTCTTCTGTATTATCGGCAGCAGTTCTTCGTGTAGTACTTGCAAAGAACAATTTTGAATAGAAAACCTCTTGAGCTTTGGTAATAAAGGTGAACTTATCTGCCTAACTTTAATATCGGCCAATCTCGGCGAATCGTGCATAGAGAGGATTTCCAATTGCGTGAGATTTTCAAAATTGTTGAGTAACACTGAAGTTAAATTAACCGAATGATCAAGTGATAATACGCGCAATTGAGGCATTACGAAACTGCTCAAGTGTAAAATGTTCGTGCCACAAATGTAGAGAACTTTGATACCAGTTGGCAAGAAAGGGATGTCCTCGATTGGATTATCGGACAGATCGAGATGTTCTAGATTTACCAGTGGCTCGAATAGCGACGGGGAAAAATATGGCGAAGAGATGTTTCGTAGATCCAAGTGTTTTAATAGCGTCAGATTTTGGAATACATATGCGTCTATATTTTCTTCAATTGGATTGCTCGCTAATGATAAAAATTCGAGATTCTGAAAAAATGAGAAAATTCATATTTCTTTGAAAGTAATATTGCTTTAAGTATTAGATACTTATAAGTTGCCAATTGTCAGATAAACAACTGCCTTCGGTCGCCAGTTGCGATAAGATTTTTTTAATTCATTTCCTGGTTTAGAATTGATACATCAGCCAATTTGATACACAATATTTGCTTTACCGAGTAATCGGACTCGATTTATTAGTCTGTGTTATTATTAGAATTTTTCATAGACGCCTTAAAATATTATAAATTTCTGTTTTTTTTTATTTATTTTTTTCTTATTTTTTGGCTAACGTGAAAAAGATGAGTAGCATTTCTGAGCACTAGTTCTTATGAATTAGTGCTATTGGAAAGATCGCGAAAAATATTTAATTAAATATTTCTCAAACGAGAAATCATTTTTTGTCACGAATGTAGACGAAGACTTGTTAAAACGATAAATGTTAATCAATTTAACGACGCGATAGTGAAGTCTGTAAAATATTACTTAAACTTTTTATCAAATATTTTTTTGTATTTCGACATCGTACTAATACTAATACTAATAATATATCATTGCACATTTTGCGCGCAGAGTGCAAATTTTTCAAATGTAACCTCATATTTCAAACATCAAACATTGAATTTCTCTTGAATCGAAAGCAATTTCATTATTGTGCGAGTGAAGATTTCAAAGGCGTTAATTCGATGTTGTTCGATAATGTTGATTTGACCTATATATATACTACTATATATACTACTAGCCATCATGACCTCACTCTTTCTTAGCGATTAAAAACCGATTTGAAAGTAAATTTTAAACGAAACTGCAAGTTTTACACAATTATCCGAACCAAGTGATAGCTTCAGAATGAAAATCTAATAATTTGAAAGAACATACCTTCATGTGTTGAAGCATAGTGTCGTTGACGACATAAAGATCATTGTAAGATAAATCCAGTTCTTTTAACTTCATGACTCTATGTGTCAAAGCTTCATCGTTGATATATTCTATTTGATTATGGCTGACGTTTAACGATACTAAATTATATTCTTCGGTACAGAGGAAAAAGAATTTTTTAAGCTGATTGTAAGATAAATCTAGTATTTCTAGACTATCTAATTTCGTTGAACAGTCCACAAAACTGTCGAATTTGTTGCCTCTAAGAATAAGTTCATTAACTTCATTAATTGTTATCTGATGTTGCATTTTCATGAAAAAATCTTCTCTCTGTAAGCCTCGGTTCGACAGATCGATCTAAAACAATGTCATTTCTTACTTAATACACATGTTTGTTTACTATATGATTGTTTACTGTAAATCGAATCCCTCCCATATTAATTAAACGGCTATTAATCAATAACGATGCAGTAATTATGAAGATTACTGGTAAATTACTTTAGAATTGGTGAAATGAAAAATGAAAAATGAAAAATGAAAAATGAACGATAATAATAATCCTTGATTCTCCTATGCAACATTATTTAGAAATATTACATATGTAACACATTAGTCACATGGCCATCATTACCACTTTGCGATTCTGTTGAACAATCGTAGCACCGTACTTCCATTGCAATATAATCAAAACACAGCAAAGACGTTTGAAAAACATTTTCTCTTGAATTTTACACTCGCCGATAATTAAAAAGAATTGAAAACGTTTAATTGTTACACAATGCACTGAATGAAAAAGTGCCGCAAGGCTTTTCGGCCTAATCCAAGAGCACCGATCGATGACGCGGCCGAGCGGCAAAGAGGATTCATCGGCGGCAGACAGGTCAGAAGTTCAGAATTGCGAGGCAAGCTGCTGTTTCTCTTAAAGAGATAAATTCGGAATAATCCATTCGTCAAGTTGCGAGTGTATGCAACTGAACTGAGCAGCTGACGTCGATGAAAGGGGCGGATTTAATCGTGAGCTATTAATTTGAGCGATTTTTTCAAAATTCCCGCCTTTTTGTTTCCTAAAGCTATTTGTGGATAATCTTTACAATTCATTCATCTCTTTTCTTCAAATAGAGCATTTATTGCAAATTCATTTTTCTACGTATTATTCTATCGCTGCACAAACACACACGCGCGCACGCACACACAAACACACACACACACACACACACACACACACACCTTCTTTATCTTAATTAGTTATATTAGTCGCTTTAGATGTTGTTTTGTAATCGCTACGATAAGGAAAGAAACATTCTCACACGACGTATATAAGCTACTATATAATAGAACCGCCAATAGAAAAGTGAGTATAATGGATAATAGGAGTATAGGAGTATAGGAGTATAGGAGTATAATGTATGTTCTCCACTCCTTCCTCGCAAAGTATGCATTTTTAAATTATGATTTATTATAATTTATTTCTTTTCGATATGATTAATTATTTTCGTAACTAATCTGAGTATAGATTACTTGTATTTTTCAATTAACTTGTACTCCCGCGCGTTATCGAGTATTGCGAAATCTTCAACTATAATTAGCAAAAAGATAGAAATAATATTATATTATTTAAAAATTAGTGAAATAATAGAATGTAGCGGAAAGATAAATTGTAAATAATGTTATCAAATGACAGTAAGAATATTAACTGAATTCGAATTCATTTGAATCATAGCGTAATTTTAAATCGGCAAATGGTTTTTTTAAACTTCGAAAATCAGTTATACTTGCTAAAAAATTAACACAAATCTCATAAAGATAAGACGTTGATCAATTCGTTCCTATCCTATCGTCTTCCAGTAAGTTTGCGATTATTTTAGCAACGGTGCAGACATATCTATGGGACGCATATATCGGAATTTTCGAAAACATCATTTTAACAACGAACGTAATTTAAGTAAACAAACAGACTGCAGTTTTATAAACAATTAAAATTTTAATTCTTTTTTATATTTTTTTTTAAATGTATACTATTATATAAATAATATATTTTTTACATCAATAGTTGCAAAATTTGGAAAATTTTACAAAATCTTTTCATTTTCTCTTTAATATCACTTTTTAGGAGTTTGCGGTGTGCTCGTAGCTTTGAAAACCAGAGGATTGGATACTCTGAAAATACTTGGTAGCATAGTGGCGAGTGTTCCGAAGACGTCTTCAGACATCCCCTGTGAAAAAAGAAAAATATTTAAAACTATTTACAAAGCACGAGTTACGCAGGTTTCAATAACATTTCAATCATTACCTTTGGAACTAGAAATTGTAAATTTTTCAATTCCGCGCCACCCCATGAAGCCATTTCTATCATAAAACCTTTAACACATTTAAATACCAGTTCTGCTCTTTTTGTACACCATGCTACTGTCATATCCTATAATACGTAATAAGAATATCAAAAATGCACCAAACTATTAATTACAATTATGTATTTGTTGATTTTACTTCTGTCATTTCATGTACTAAAAGTACAGGTATTGTCAGCGTGGTTACATCATTACAGCAAGCTGTTTTTAAGATGTTTCGTAGGCCTAAGATTGCTGGATGCCTAGAGTTGATATCTCCTAAAATTAATTTTCTAAATAAATGTTTCGTTCATCAATGATTCATATTCATTAATTTACAAAGATTTTATTAAAAACCAACCTGATCTTAATGAATCATTAACTACCATATGAAACACAACGTGAACTTGTGCCAAATTAGAATGCCTTGTAATAAAAACATCACCTGTTTGTAATGTTTTACTCGAGGATGCCTTTTTCGTTTGCTTTACAATATATAATTAAATAATGCATCGGAAATAAGAATATAAAATTTTAATATAAGTATAAATTTCAATAAACCTGAAGGTCATTATCTTCTTTATGATGAGCTTGTCTCCAAGCAATTGCATCTTTAACGTCTTCTCTGATTTTTTCAATTTGTTCATCAATTGGTGGAAAATGAAATTCTGCAGTTAGTTGAGAAATGGAAACAAGCTCTGAAAAAACCAATATTTATATAAAGTATATATATACTAATATATGTATTAAATAGTTGAATTGAACACAATTATAAAATATACCTTTCGTAACTCCAGAATAACTTCCTAAGTGATTGTCACTCAATAGGACAAGACCACACAAATCATTTGAATATAGTCCTAAAGCAGTCTGTAATCTCTGTGGAGTCGGATCAGCACTTCTGAAAAGTATAATAATTGTGAAAATAACATTTAATAAAGAGTATAATATTTACAAATTAGGATATGCATACTCGGAATCACAGTTTTTTGTTCTACAGAAGTCTAAAACATCTCCCGTTAATATTCTAATATTGTGCATTTGTTTCATTTGAGAACCCAAATGAATTGTAAAACTTTCTTCTAATTGTTGATAATCAGATGTACTTTTGTCGTTGCTTTTAACAAAATTCTCAAATCCAGGACCAAGTGGTGGTATAGGAACCAGAGGTGATTCACTGAAAATTAATTTCATAATCAATGTGTAAATTTCTAAGATTTTCTAAATTCTATTCTAATTCTATTCTATTCTAATAATATTTTATTAATCTTACACTGGAGTTGGCAACATATTTGTCTGTTGCTCTTCTAATAATCTCATTATCCAATTCCTATATTGACGTCTTTGTTCCAGTTTTAAAGCATCAACTTTGGATCCCCAGTGACCTTGCAGTAAGCTTTGCTCTTCAAAATGACGTCCAGCCATATCATTAATAGACTTTTCAGTTGAACCAGCCTCTAAAGTTTCTACCGCTAATCGCATTTCTTCTGTTTGCCTGGGAAATATAATAAACATATTACATTTAATTCATTGCATTAAATTAGTATCCACATATTTTTATTATAAACAATAAATTATTAAACCTTACTTTTGAGTAAGTTGATTGTAGTCTTTGTCTCTCATATTAATAACTTCCGTAACATCTTTTCCAAATTTATGTTCTGCCTGTAGGATTGGTTCCAAGGACGGGGAATGTACTAGTTTATGATAAGCTGCTGCAAATAATTCTTCATCTGTAGTTCCCATTGGCTCAGCATATTCTGCAGTTTTTTGTTTAAATATTTTTTCCCATTTTTTAATTATTTCTTCTACATCTAGATCTCCTTTCTTGGCAGCATTGACGAGTTTTTCAGATCTTTGATCGTGAAATGTAGTAGTCCATTCTTTTATATTAGCTTCTAAAGAATTGAGTAATTCAATTTCAACATAACATGGTAATTTAAACGATGACATTATTCTATGAACCAATTCTTTTATAGATCCATGAAAAGGAATTTTCAGCGGAACTTCCAGAGTATATTCTTGGTTTGTTGTACACGTTGGAAATTTAAATGAAAATATTTTTTCTTCAGTTTCTTCTTCCATGTTTTGTACTTGGAATTTACTCATTTTGATAATTTGCAAAATATTTATGAAGCTTTAACTTAGAAAAAAATTTGTCCAATAAATTGCACATAATTTACAGACAAATAGCTAATATCAATATAGTTTACACGAATATTCTAGCATATTTTTGTACGATTTCATCATAACTTTCTATTATGGATACTTTAATATTGTCAATGTTCTTTGTATTGAATGTATCTTTTTATTACAATCTATCGAGCATTGTATACAAATTCAACGCAATGGTATTTTCTTTCGATTACCATGAAAATCCAATCTAACCGATATGCCCAAGTAGATTTGTTTAATTTTTGTATATTAAAATTTACCTATAAAAATAACAATTAACTAATAAACGTAAAATACTCTGCAATAATAATAAAAAGTATCATGAGACATAAAAAAACAATAATAATTGAATAATTCAGTTATTTTTTAATGGCTGTCAACTGACAACTGTCATATCATTGTTTATGTTCTTTCTATTCTGACTTTCTATTGCCTCTAAATCTTCTTACACTTGGTTACGAATTTCGTTTACATCTTAACTTGCGAATCTAATCCGTTATATTGAATAATTACAAAAACACTTTTTATTATATATTATTATATATAGTTTTGATAAACTTTTGTAAAATTTGTTTGGTTATATCAGGTAGTTAATGAATATATACACGCCCCCAACCGTGCGAAGTACGAAATTTGTCCACGATTTCGCCAACAATGAAAGATGCAATTGGCTGAATTTTTTCGTCTGTGTTCTGTTGGTATCATTGAGAGTCTCAATTTGAGACTTTGCGCAATAACGCAACTTCATGCAGGAGCTTGACTCTTGATTGTGTTATATATTATTTTTTTCAATAGTCGGTACTGAGTTACTTTTTTGAGTTCTCTATTCACAGAGATAAATAAAAATGGTCGAAGAAAAGAATCCGACGGAACTAACAGATGCTGAGGCAGAATTGTACGACAGACAAATTCGCTTGTGGGGATTGGAGTCTCAGAAACGGTAAAGATAATAGTCCACAATAAACTAACCTACAAGACTACCGGCGTCGGAAAAGCATGATTATTTGCATTAAACGTTTGGATGTATTCAAACTTCATTTACGATATATTACTTATCTGAAATATGGAGGCTGTGGATTTAAAATTGGTTTTCTGCATGTAAATCATTTATATTATTTATATTATTATCTATTATATGGTTACTTTAAGCATAAAAAATTATAGTTATTTCTTCATTATTAATGTTCGACACAAATTTATCCCCTCAATTAATAGAAGTATCATTGGTTCGATCAGATTGGACAAGAATGGATTTAAAATTTACCTATAAAGTTGCAAATAATTGCATAAAATATATTACATAAACACAGATTCTTTAAGTAGGTTAAATTTTTTGTACCAACAGCTATTTTGTTATTTCCATCACTAATATTGACATTTATGATTAGACTCTCCTTAGTGATTACTTTCCTTCGCATAAATTAAGTGATTCCATTGGAAAAAGGAGTAAATGATTAATATTGGATATGTAAATTGTTAGACTGAAAAATTAAAATTTCTGTTATCTTCTATTTTTTAGACTCAGAGCTGCAAGCATTTTATTGGTTGGATTAAATGGATATGGTGCAGAAGTAGCAAAGAATATTATTCTTGCAGGAGTGAAATCAGTGACATTTTTAGATCACCGATTAGTTAGTCCACAAGATGCCTGTTCTCAATTCTTTGTTCCAAGAGATCAAATTGGTAAAAATGTGAGTTGTCTGTCATATTGATCTGATTACTTTAAATACAAACTACAATTTTAGATACAAAGAAAAGATATTTATGTACAAAGTATTTGGTTTTAGAGAGCAGAAGCATCTTTGCAAAGAGCACAAAACTTAAACCCAATGGTTAAAGTAGATTCCGACTCATCCGATGTCGATGACAAACCTGATGAGTATTTTAAAGATTTCGATGTCATTTGTGTATCTGAATGCACTATTGAACAAATTAAGAGGATCAATGGTCTTTGTCGTAAATACAACAAAAAATTCTTTGCCGGTGATGTGTGGGGAACCTTTGGATTCACGTTTGCAGATTTGATGACACATGAGTTTGCTGAGTGAGTATTATAAATTATTTATTAATTGCACGCGATACTATCATTTTTAATCAAGTTGATATTTATTGTATTATTTGCAATCTTCTATTTAGGGATGTAATACAAACAAAGAAGACTCGTATGCTAGAGGCTGGTGAACCTATTGGAAAGGAGAAATTTGAAAAAATAACTGTCACCATAAAAAGTGTTGAAAAGTATGCTCCCTTCGAAAAAGTCTTGGACACCGAAAGTTTACCAAAAGATTCAGAAGCATACTATTTGCTACTTAGTGAGTACCCAATACTTTTTACTTAATTTATATTTAAGTACAATTATATGCTATTGATTTAATATTAATTCATGAATTCATAAATTAGTTTTGCTAAACTTTCGTGAAAAGCACAAAAGAGATCCTTTGCCAAGTGAAAGGAGTGCCAATATACTAAATGACGAAGCAAAGGCAATTATTGAAAAATATAATTTGGGTGATAAAATAAATCACTTAATACAGTAAGTGATCTTAATATTTCTAAGCTTTTAGGAAAGTAAGATTGAATAAAAGTAAATTTTTTATTTTAAAAACAATATGATTTTCAGTGGAGATTTATATGCTCAAATCAGTCCTGTTTGTGCTATTGTGGGTGGAGTAATGGGCCAGGAAATCATTAAAACGGTTTCTCAAAAAGAGCGACCTCACAATAATTTATTTATCTTCAATCCAAACACATTGTGTGGTCAAGTACTGCGATTATCTTAATTCATTAATTACAATCAGAATTCAAATCTTCTAGACAATCCAGATCCTAAATCATTTACAGACTGAATGTTTTATTTATTACTGAATAGTCGATGTCGATATGTTTTTTAAAAACAAGATTGATTACTCGATTTGTGGTGATATAAATATTTGAAAGGAATTGGTTATTTTTTATTGTTTCGAAAGATGTTTGGTTAGCAAAATGAAAAGAATTTCATTTGAATTTAATTTTCGAAAACATTTAAGTAAATACTGCTTGTAAGCCTACTGTTGTAAAATGTACTATTCTTTTCATAAACTTTGTATAAAATAGTTTTTGTTCGTTTCTTCATCATCCTTATACTGCACATTGTATTGAATGAACATTTTGAAATTAGGTAACACAACAATCTAGGTACTCGAAACTTATTATACTCTAAGTGCACATGTAATATACATGATTCGGCGTTGTCCATTCTTTTTTCAAAACAATTTGATTCTCGTATTCTTGGTGGTTTGTCACGCATGTTCGTAATGCAGTGTTTCTTTAGAGTAGCATCCTCGATTTGCCTTTGCGTTACTTTTCGAATACAATTTTTCTTTCAATTTATGGACTTTAATCTTTTAGGTCATAGACCATGAACAAATAACTTTATTTAAAACATTACTTTGGAGTGTCAGTTGGTTCTTTTTAAATAACATTATATATAATATTATATATTTCTAAAACTTTTAAATATACTCTTGTACGTGCAGAACTATTGATAAATGACTGAAATTAAAATTATTTTTTTTGTTAGGAAAATCA
The DNA here is from genome assembly GCA_018906985.1 of Apocrypta bakeri. Classification (NCBI taxonomy): domain Eukaryota; kingdom Metazoa; phylum Arthropoda; class Insecta; order Hymenoptera; family Pteromalidae; genus Apocrypta; species Apocrypta bakeri. The sequence continues at coordinate 439,194 of JACCIA010000004.1, forward strand.
TTGTATAAAAATGATGAAACAGTCGAAATTTAGACGTATTTTCTCATCCGAGAGAAATTAACTGGCGCGACGAAATTGAAAGCGTCGTAGTCGCACGCCAAAAGCCCCGCGATTTCCACAGGCAAATCGACGCATAGCAAATGATGATTAATACTTCTCTCTAATTGAAAGCAACTCTAACAAATGAACTGAACGAGCGCCTAAACGCGTGCGTCCACTTCACGCGTGAACAAAAGGCAGGTACCTACGTGTATATATATATAGACGTAGGAAACGCCTCCGATTCAAACGATATTGGCACGTGTTTCTCTCACGGACGTCGAATTATATCCATCTATTTGAACTCGGATTCCCCTGTGCTTCATCTTTGCCACCCCCCCCCCCCCACCCCTCTTCCATCTCCCTCTCAGGAATGATGAGAGACTGATGCGGACCGCCGGGTCTTTGACGCGTGACGCGTGACACGTGACACGTGACCATCGCTGCCACCGATTTTCAGCCGCGACGAATCGAAGCGGAGATACGATACGAAGATAAACGATGGTAGAGTTTTTTTCGGACCCGATGAACAACGTACATACGAACTAGGAGTCTGTTATGCGGGCAGTGCTGAAATATATATGTATATAATGGAGTGTTCGGATTGGATCTCGTAGGGATTTAATCTCACGAGTTGTCAGTGGCTGAGTTTGTTCATTTGTAATTTGCGCGCTTGATCTTTCACGCTGATTTTGGCTGATCGTGTGGGCGCATCTTCGATGCGCGATCAGTGGAATGTGGGGCAATGTTACGTTTAGCTTGGGAAAAAAGTCACTTTTTTTCGGTCACTATTACGATTTGTCATTGCGCTGTCGCGCAAAGTAGCCATGGGAAAAATATTTTAATTTGATACAGCATTTAGTACTCGTAGGATTAGAGCTTATAGAATATAAGGCTTGACATGTATAATCACCGTATTTCAACCTGAAACTACTTGACGAAATTGACGAGGTATAGCTGTTTCTACCCTTTTTTGTTCGTACATTTTATTTTCGAGCTCTTAACATCATTTCGGAAGACAAGTGCTGCATTGAAGTCGAATTTACGCTGCTTTTCTGAAAACATTCTAAAAATATACGTTATTTGCAACAACGTATCCGAAGCCTTTATAATAATAATCAAATATGAACAAAGTAAATACTGCCTCAATACACATTGGTGTATTGAGACGACATCAAGGTAAGCGAGATTTCACACGAAGTATTAAAACGTCGGACATGTTGGTTTGAATGTTGCTTTGAATCTCGCGTGGCAAAACCTTATCTTTAGCGTAAATTTAATCAGCCAATTCTCTGAAATCCAGACGATCCCTCGCCTGATTCTTTCGGCGTAGGTATATATGTACCCCGTAACGGCGGTTACTCGCTGGCGAGCAAGTAGGCGATAATCATCGCGCTGCACAAAAAAGACCCTCGTTCAATAATATATAATGTCTGCTGAGTAAAGAGAGAGAGAGAGAGAGAGAGAGAGAGAGAGAGAGAAAAGAAGAAACGTCGGAAGAGTAAATTCGCGCGAAAAAAGCTGTCGGCATTCGCAAGCCGTCACGCGATTTAGCTCGCAGTGCGCTTATTAAGTCGCACATCGCATCGGGTATACAAGACGAAGTTGTAGATATTCTGCGAGAAGGTGAGTCAGACTTGGGAGTTCGTTGAGAATATCATATGAAAGGGTCCTTTCAACGTCTCCTCCCGTTTCTCCCACCTGCAGTTTACCGAATCAATAGCCGTGATGTTACCGTCAGCGAATAGAACGTTATATACATACAATACCTATAAGTAAGTACGCGAACCAACAGTTTAATAAAGCCTTCATCATTTCAGACTATTTTTTTCTCTCCTCTGATGTCTGATGCTTGTCTCATGGTAGACAAGTTTTAACGTTATGTTGCAGGGTGTCGGATCGATGAATAATTAAAGAGACAGGTGCAATTACCCAGAGTGTTCTTTTACGTGCAATTTACTTGGCATACAAGATTTTTAGCGGAGGTTATACTTTATTTAATTATGTAGATGCTTTCTTAATACCCATGAATGTGGAGAGTATGAAAAAGGAAAACTTTCGTCTTTATTATTATTGTTATTTTAATAGGTCAAATCATGCGATTCCTGCAACACTAGGAGGGATGTATACTTTATATACACGCACGAACTTTATAACATATGCTTTATTAAGTCATTTTCACTTTGGTAGAAATGCTAATTCATTCCTAGATAGCTTCCTAAAATTCATTAAGTCATTTTAAATCTATTCGTTAAACTATCGCGTAGAACTTACTTATTCGATCATTCAAACAGTTCTGCTGGGAATAATTCAATGAAAATAGAATCTATATGATTGAAACTTTAGAATTCATTATAATTATAGCAATACATATATTATGTACTATGTATCGCATTATTTTTCTAATTAATGCCTGTTTCATTAGTCACTTATTTACATTTATGTGATCCAGTGATTTTAGTTACGTTATTGCTATCAAGTACCATTACCGCATATGTGCGATAATGGGCGTCGACATGTGTCTGACAAAGGGTAAAAAAGGGTAAAGATCTGTATTTCCTAGCTTCATACCAGACACATTACAAATTTAACCCTCTACTGTTACAAAACCCTCGATGCTTTTCTTTGTTTATTCTTAATTTTAAAAATTAATTATACGATCACAAGAACTGATCATTACGACTATTCCATTTTTTTTTGTTTTTTATTTTGTTCCTATACTTTGGTAGAAACCGAACTCGATTTTATTGTTAGTACGTAAACGGTTAGCTTAAAATAATAATTAATTGCGGTAATATCTTCATTAACTGGCTAATCTTTTTAATCAGATCATGTTACGCTCAATTTAAAAAATATTCTTTCAGAATTGTTTTTAAATCGTGATAGAGTAGCAATCCGAAGCGACAAGTACGTATGATTTGTTACACATGGCAAGAACACTTTAGGCTATTCGTTTCAATTAAAATGTAAAAAAAGTCAATTCCCGAGAGAAAATCTCATCTCCATGTAGATATATATATATATATATATATATATATAATATACATCTATATGTACACATATATTGTGAAGCTATATTCCATTAGAAGCGATGCGACTTTGGTTACACAAGTTCACTCGAATATGCATAGGATACGACACTGTATAGGATAGTACACTATCCTATTGCAACGTAAATAGTAAGTATCCAAGCGGATATTGTCGTCTTTCACTTCCATTGACTCTGACAACGAGTTATGATTTACAGCGTATAACAAAACATACTACCACAAATGAAAACTACCCTCAATAAATTTATTGCATATGTGGCTTTAAAATTATTTTATTAACAAAAGACAAGCAAAACGTTTTTATAAAAAAAACTAACGTTCTTATATTTTAGTCAAAAAATGCTTCGACTTTGAAAATATTGACTTCACAGGCATCGCATTCGGAAAATTCCTGCTTTGACTTCGCGTAACTTGGAAACGTTTTTTGAAAAAAAAATCTAAAAAAAATTCACAGAGGTATATTTATAAGAAAACAATCCATATAATATTTGCAGTATAATATTTATGAAGTAGAAACATTGAATTATGGAATTTCATCTCTAATATTAAGAACATAATAATGGAAAATGTTTAACGAAAATAATGAAAAGAATCAAATCGAATACTGCAGTAACAATGCTTTCACGCTCTCGGATAGAAGAATCGCTTATACGTGAGCAAACTTTCTTAAAAGCTGCCGAGTATGGCAAGTCGCCCAGAAAAACGCAAGCTCCACCGGCAGTCTATTTACCAGGAGAAATGCGTTTCCTTATCAGTATCTTATTGTCGAGCTCTGTACACATACATATTATACGTGGTTCCTTTATTAACTTTTTTTTCCTTGAGCTCCGGTAACGAACGCAAGCTCTGCGGTGTGCACCCAAAGGGTCGGATAAACGTGGAATTCACCGCTATATATATATATATATATATATATATATATACAGAAAAGAGGAATACCGCGCTTTGTGCGCAAGGTATAACCCGGTGGCGCTTAGCGAATACTTTTTTCTGGCTTTTTATCCTGTCTCACGCGAGCCTCGACATCTCTCTCTCTCTCTCTCTTTGTTTTTTCATCGCGTATGAAAGAGCGGATCTCGCGAAAGAGTACGATCGGGGATCGAGAAATTTATAGAGCTATGGGGATGAAGATTTCTGCGCTCGGCACAATACCGAAGCCGAGGACTTTGTTTCAACCCTGGCAGAGTTAATTATCGATAATGAAAAAGAATCCGCTAAGCTGACGCACGCATTATATACTCGCTGTTAATAAGTGCGTGTATTGTGTACAAGTCTGTGAAAGAACACTTTTTTACGTAGTGAGAGAGATTATTATTTACTCGGAAGCGCTTTGGATGAATGTTTATTGAGAAAGGCCGTTTTTTAATTAACTCGATCTCGTTGAGTTTTATATGAAATTTCCTGTGAATTTATTGTACCCTCTGTCAGTATCTATTATGTACATATATATATATATATGTTTTTTCATTTTATCATTGTTTGAATAAGAGCATTTATTTGCAATAATACTTGTGAGAGTTTTACATACGCACGATGATTTATCAAGCAATTTCATTAAATTGATTGTTTACATTAACGAAATTGAAAAAAAATATTGAACTATACATGCGAGTCATCTGAGTGAAATTTAATCAATTTTAATTTTCTGCAAATGCTTTGTTCTATGTTTTTCTATTCAATTCACCTAGCACTTTATTACACTATAGCTATTTTTTTCTTTCTAAAAATAAAATGAAATATATAATTTAATTAAATATGTCAATGATTGTACATTATTTATGTCGTTGATAATTAATAAAGTACATTAACTTCGCGAGTTAAAGACATACATAAAAAAAATCTTATCCTCATTAATGTAATCATCGCGATATTGATCAATTTAATTTACATCATATGGTCCCTGCACATATTTAATTTATGCATTCATTACAAATATTTTCGCTACATATTAACATGTTAATGTTGACTCGCAATTAGCAACGCAATCTCCGCTGGCGACTATTGGTAGTTAATATCTCTTCCAAGCGTTATTCTTTTAGTTCGTATTGGACGAAGCATTGACATATTTTATTCGGTATGCGAAGGATATGGCAAACTAAGTATTCGATTTGTCAATAGAGTCGCTTCTGATCTTTTCACACTGACAAAATATTATGTCTCTTTGTTAGTGTCGTCTAAGTACTTCCACTTGGATCTCTTACACATCGACGATTAACGAGAAGAACCAGTCAATTTAAAAAAGTCACGAAGACACAGACTATCCACAGTTTGCTTGAAGAAACAAACAGTTTTTTTCTGTCTGCTTTTCCTCTCAGTACTGTGAATGCAATATTTTTATATGAAATAATTACTGTATTACTCCATGATAATATATATATAACGTAGATGAAAAGTTCACATGAAAGTCAAACACCCATTCTCTTTGATTACAAAATTCACTTAGAAAAAGTCACTCCAGAAAGCTATAAACCATTTTATGTAAACTCCACTCAAGAAAATCCCTGCACATCGTCTTCGCCCTATAAAAATATTTCCCGAAAAAAAGTCGTAGTTGTATAGGTATACACACACACACACACACACACACACATGTTCGGAAAACTAAATCCAGCAGTAAATTGGCGACTCGAGTGCGCAGACCCTTTCTAAAAGAATTTCGTTTTAGTCAGCGCATTCGGCATAGCGCATTCGCGATAGCGCATATAATCCACAAAAACACGCCAAGCTATAGCCGCAAAACGTAGACATCCGCGAAGCGGCAAACTCCACGCGTAAAAGACTTGGCATAGTCGAGGTGTAAAAGTATAGCCTCCCGTGGTACGAACTAATATTTTAACTCTATGGCGGCGTCGAAGCGCAGCGTCGAGCTACTCACGCGATGCATTAACAGAATAACGTAATAAAATCTGAGTACGGCCACGCGTATATATTACGCGTATATATGTAATACAGAGCAAGAGAGAAGAAAAATTCATGATAATGAGGGAGGAAGATGTGTGTATGCGTATGTGTATAGACAAATATAGACATATACTCTATTGTGGACAAGTCGTAAAATGGGATACACCGTGTGTCCGTCCCGTTGAAACAACAGTGTATACGTCATGTCGATAACTACCTAGTGGCTGCTCGCACGCGATAATAGAGCCGAAGAATTGACCCTATGGATATATATCCCTATATATCCCTATATATCCCTATATATCCCTATATATCCGTACTAAGCTCATACGCACGCGTACACGCTATAGCTAGGGTATAGGTATAGATATAACTTCGCACTCGAGGACATTTCGAGTGTCCGGAAGTCTATAGCTCGCATTTTCGCCTACTCGACTGTGCAGTCTTATCTCCCGATCGAACGAAGCCAGGACAAAAAGGGAGGAAAAAAGTGCGCGGCCAGAGTTTTATTGGTTTGCTTTTTATCGTCTTCCGTAATCCCGCTGGAGATGGGAAACAAAGTTTATGTGTGCAGACGAGCTATTAGACTCCGCGCGGGCGACTATTCTATATAGCTCTACACATGCTCATACCATGCGGGATATGCATGTATAGTATAGTATACCTATACACGCATATATGGTATAGGAAAAGGTATACACTTAAGTTTATGCTCGTTCGTTCGCACGGTTCCGTGTTTTTGCTTATGCCTGATGGCTACGCTAAATGAATATTCGAGAAGCGCTTTTTTGCGTGGGCGATAAAGTGCGAGAGCTGTTAAACTGGGAGTGTGTTTTTGTATATATACATGACGAAATCTACGAAAAAAATACAATGCGGTGGTCTCTTGGAATCGTAAAACGCTCGCTAGATGCTATAGGGGTTCCAGACCAATTGTGACTTGTACTTTGGGTTCCTGAATGCTACGAAAAGCACACGTGAATAATGGCAAAATAATATATAACTGCGACTTGGCGTTTTTTCTTTTCAGTTATTATAGTTTTTATTGCCGAAAGTACGGTAGTTAAATATCACGAGGAATAATTATATGAGGCCTTAGCTGTAAAAATAATTATTACAATTCTGCGACAACGTCAAGTGCTTTTTTCTCGGAGATTTCGTTGTGTGTATATATGGTTGGCGGGGCTCAGGATGGTTAAGCGAAGAATCGAAGAACAACGACGTAATCTTCATCAACACCTGACTAAAGAGTTTCACTTTTTTCATTTTATCAGCCGATATACTTTTTTACAGGCTTGCTTCTTATTTTTCCACTGGTAGAGTAAATAAATAGGTAAATTTAATAATGAAACATCAGATTGAGGTGACATTTCTTGTCAATTAGCTGTGGCTTGTATCAGTAACATTTTTAAGTAGAATTCTGTGCAATACCGAATAAGAAAAAAATATTTTTAGTTTTCAATTTTAGATTCTGTGTCTCCCTATGTCCTTACATATCTGCACCATCTTTATCTTTAATGATACTTTAATAAATAAAGAGCTTTTCAATATTAGCGGTCTTTTTATAATTAACCAATCAAAACACAACTCGGTCAAGCTCACTTTTATCGGCATTTTGTTAAAGAAATGTTTCTTCAATTCTGCAGGTTCGCTATCGTCGGGGTTTTCTTGAAAAAAAGGATTTTTTTTATCGAAAACGATCATTTTCGTGGTAGAAACCTAAGGTAACCCCTACCTATCGGTTGGACAAATAATAGGGATATTAATTTATACAGAATGACACTAAAGTTTTAAAATACAGTTTATTGATAGGAAAAAGGGATTTTTCATTTTAAAAGTGCATTTTAATTCTCAAATATAAATTGAGGAAATAAATGATGGCTGTTAGATTGTCAATGAATGATACGCACCTATACACCTATACAGGTAGTCAGAGTATACACGAGAGGCTCTTAACTCGCATTTAGCGCGTTGCATTGTTGTGCACAAATACAATGTATAAAGCACATTCGCTATATGTGTTCGCCGTTTTAGTTCGATAACTCGCTCGAGTGAAATGTGACTTATGTCATTGAAAGAGATATTTGATTATTTCAAAGTATTCTGTAATTATTCGATTCGATGTATAAAATCCATGTCACTACACAGCGTAGGCTTGAACATGGAATGAACGATTCCTCGAGCATTCCACCCCCGGAAACGTATCTCGCGCGAAAACTAAGCTTGGCGTAGAAGGCTACGTTATCAATTTCGACGGCGAAAATCGTCGTCGCCTTCCTTTCAGCTCCGGTATATATCCTTAAAGCCGACAATTAATTCGACGCGCCACGGGAAAACGAGAAGCGGAAACGGCCTCAGCTACACAGATCGTCTTAGCTGGGAATCTGAAGCTCCGAAATGTTCCGTAGTCTATAGTAATACGTATTACTATACGTGTATATAGAGATAAATGGAAGAAGCAAGACCATTGAAAATTGCTTCTCCTTCTCCACGTCGTATACGACAAAGCAAAGGCCTATGAACACATAAATATATCGCTAGGGTATACGAAGTCAGTAGAGGAGGTGGGGGAGGGTCAACAGCCCAGACAAGTCGTACGAATCGATTTACACTTCTTTAGAAGGTATGTCTCACACTCTGATGTATTTATATATACACATACAAAGCTACACAAGAACACGATGTCAGTACAGTAGCCTCGCGCGTACACGCTTATATAGTAGTAGTAGTAGTAGTTGAATTCTTTATGATTCGCACGAGTGCGAGCGCGTACCTTTATTATCTCGCTCGTTTGTACCGACGAAAATGCAAATCGGGCTGCGTCGCAGGTATATTACGAACCGGTCGCGACAGCTACTGCCTGCCCAGACTTTCCTAAATCTTTCATGCCTGCATTCGTTAGGGGCGTACATGGTATGGCTTTAATATACCTGTGCGAATACAGCTCTCTCTCTCTCTCTCTCTCTACATCTCTGCATATATATCGCGACTTTATTTTCGCGAGGCGCGTTGAGACACAGGTATTATAAGGTCTGCTTGCGCCTCAGCTAATGGACTTTCGAGCGGAAGTCTCAATGGAGATTGCGGGGAATTTCATTTCGCGCGATTGTGTGTGAATGCAAATGTGTAATAAGGTGTTTCTTGATTGGCACACTGATGAGGATTATTTTCCTTGTAAAATTCTAACGAGGATGATGAAACGTAATTCGAAGAATTGCGGCTCGTTTGAGATACAATTTTATTGCTTGGATTAAAAGAAGTCGCGGTATTTTGTAATATTTATCAGTTATTAGCAGTAGAAATAGATCGCTATACTCGCGTTTCACATTTGTTTTATATTAGGATACTATTCTGATTTTTATAAATTTCAGATTATTAATTATATGTCGATTCTCTACATAAAAAATATTAATAATACGTAGGGTAGCGTACACGAGGTGCGGATAATGTAAATCTAATATTCATAAACGCGTAATTTAGAAGAAATGTCAGCACGAGATCTTTCCGTTCACCATTCTAATCAAGATTATTTCCTATCGCTCGAAATCGACATTTCTGTCTGTGTTTATAATCAACTGCGTTGTACAATAACAGTAGATTTGTTACATCAGAGATTTTGCTACTCGCATTGCGCGCTCAATGAAAATCCAGTAAAATGAAAAAAAGGAATAAAACGATATAATGGAGTGCGCGTGCGACACGACTTATTTCCTTCATTCCATGAATGACTACTCGAGAGAAAGATCGGAAGTGTATCATAAGTTAGCAGAGAACGCGCAACTCCATATTTCATGCTTTTGTTCGATTCTGTCGAGCATTATTTTAGTTTGCGTCCGTCGCTCCTTTTTTCGCGACTTTTCTGGAGAAATATGTTCGGCTTCCTGTCGTCCGCATACTATCTGTCTCGCTCTTATTTTTTGTTCGTCTATACATAAAACACAATATTATTTCATCGGTAAGTATATGGCGAAGAGTAACCGCGCAGTGACACATTGAAAAAGCTCGTACCGAAAAAAAGCCATCAGGAGAGGACAATAAACACGCATCATCGGTAATTCAAATTTCGAGTTCCACATCCAATCTACCTCTATATCTCTCTCACTCCGCGATTTCTCCATTCATCGCAGTCCCCGTCATTTCACGCAACAAAGTGCGCCAGAAAATGGAGACTAGCTCGAATTTCCCTTCGTGCATCCCAAGCTTCATTGTCGCGCTTGCACCGCCTGCATTCATCGTTTCTTTTTGAACGTGTACAAATACACTGGGATGGGGGAAAAAGAGGGCCGTGAAGCCTAATTGGCTGCGCTGTTAGGGTCTTCAATTTCAGCTCCAAAAGATGCGTGTATATGTATATGAGTACGAGAAGTACGGGGAGGAGGAGGGAGGTGGGGAAGCTCTCGACGAATTGGGCGCTTCCGTTTTTCCTTGCTCCGGAACACACGCGAGCTTCCGCACGATGTTCCCAAGCCGACTGCGGAAAGTGAAAATCCGTTGGGACTTTCGCGGCAGTCATTCGTTCCGGCTTATTTCGTATACATATACATATATGTGTACATGTGTGTCTGTAAATACGGCATATATACGCGACTACGAGCCATTATCGCTTTGCTTTCTTTAGGCCTTCCGTTTCGTATGTGCCTTTAGCTTTTAATGTGCGAGCTTTTTGTGAATACGCGCATATATACGATACGACACGTATAAATCTAAAGGACTTCTATGAACGTCAACATTTTTACTTTTGATAGTACATTCTCATAAAATAATTGAAAATTCTCACTCTCGGGAAAGGACAATAGTCAACTTCACTATTGTACCGTAGAGCTAAGCACGTTTCCAAGCTAAAGTTTCTACTCTCATAACACGTGACAATTAGTTTCTGTTCCTTCCCATTCTATCTACTATTAGAGTGAACAAAAACAGATAGATTTAAAGAGTTTCTCAGGTTGATAAACTAATTCGTTTATAAAATAATATTTTGTAAAACAAAGTATTATTTTTAATTCTTAATTGAATTCCACTCGAACTCGATATTTCACTTAGATAATAACGATAAGATAGTCGTGTAAGAAACAGTAAGGAATCGATCAGTTTAAAATATTAATTCGTGTCTTTCTCGCCGTTCTCCGTGTTTAACGAGGAATTGAATCTATACGGAAAGCGTGAATAAGTCATTTGAATGTGTAAAAGCAGTGTTAGCTCTATTAGCCTCGCTTTAAAAACAGCCCGGTTGACAATGAAAACAAGCTCCCTCTCCTCCCCTCCACTCGTACTTTGACAATCCTCGAAAAAGCACAGCATTAGAAAATCCATTTTCCACGTCGCCGAGCATTCATACAAGCCAAAACGATAAAACATCGCTTTTGCGTTTGGTACTATGCGCTTCTGGAAGAAAAGCGAACTATATAACTATACGCAGTTGAGTCTACGGAAACATTCGATAGCGAGTTTCCCTACAGACCGTATAGGAGGTAGTTCCATCTCTCTTCTTCTCCAAGTAGCTTGTACAAGGCCAAGAGGCATATTCGCATATAGACGTATAACTATATATAGACGTGGTGCTGAGTGGCACTTTAAAGTATTTTTCGGTAATACAGCGTTGACTTATGGCTTTCTCTCTCCGCGATATTCCCTCGGGATATGGCGAGATCGCGGAGATGCTGCCTTTCCGCGTTCAATGCATACCTACTATATATATAGTAGGCAGCCAGTCTCTTTCTCTTTCTTACTCTCATTCGCTGCGTTGAGAGGAGAGTATTGTGTTTTCTTTCGGGACAAATGATTTACCGCGTTTCCCCTTGCTATTGCCGCGAGGCTGTACCGCCGCAAAAACACGTAAGGGGTTGCCGACGAAAGGGACGAGGAGAGAAATAGATGTTTAGTCAGACGTGAAGTAGAAGGAGAGGAGGAACGATGGCGAAGGAGGAACGAGAATGAGAATGAGAAAGAGAAAGGAAGGAGAGAACTTGAGAGAGGAACTTGCTTCGATATGGCAAGTATTACATATTTATGGGCCTCTGCTGGCTAAGGGCTGGGAGAACGACGAATTTCAGGCAAATCTGAGCGCGGAATAACGTTAGACTTATATATGCGTATCGCGACGACGAATATTTTTATCCTTCAGGCAGTCACCGTAGTAAACGTAGAAACGAATGTAGATGTATGAATACAACACACGTATTCACACACATACCTACATGTATAGCTTATGAGAAAGCGCGACTTTATTTTCTTCTCTCTTTCTGCGCGTTCTCGGGCTTCTTTTGCATTTGAAATTGTTTTCTCAGTTATTTTGCGCAACCGGAGAAGGCTTTGCGGGAGCTGGAAAGCTGTAATGCTCTTATGAGATTCGCTGTGGTTTGACTTCTTTGTCCTGTTGTTTCGAGCTTATAACTACGCGTCCTATAGAGAATTTAATATAATTCTTTAATCTTCAAATGCTCAGTTATAATCGTCCGAGTTAGTTAATGCCTTTCCATTTCTTTTTTCATTTTTGACTTATTTATTGACAATGCTGTGTACATAAGCATCGACGAGAGCGAAGAACATAAAATGTGAAATCCTCAAATCTGCGTGATCGACTGAAAAATATTTAATCCGACTTGTCGGATTTTTAACATTATTTTTACAAAGCAGCTTAAATTTATTTTTATCAAAGCTTTAACATTTCGCTTGTAAGACGGCAGTGGATTCACCGTGCTCGGTTCGTGCTGCCACCTTCAGACGTGCGCTGAAACTAAGGCGCACAATTTAGCCTTATGCAAATTGTACATATTTGCGAATATTCATTTTAGTTTATAGGAACTATTTTTGCGATGCTACTACGCTTAGTAGCTAGTATGTAGCTAGGGGAACTATCGCTAGTGTCGATTATTCCAATGAGACTTATATATTTATTTTAATTCTGTCAAATAATCATAATCAATCCAATTTCAATAAAATACCCGATTCTAGTCTGCTAGTGAGATTATTGATATTATGTATTACTGTAAAGAAAATATTTTAAAGCGATATAGCTATATTTCCATTTCTCACAATAACAATAACAAACATATAACAATAATTGTTATATGTTTAATAATTCTTGCTGATTTGAAAGATTTTGCATAATTTATTTCTGAAACGTAATAATGAGATTTTAGATTGTCACATCTATTAAAAAGTGAATTGGAATATTTGTAAAAATAAACTGTTTTAAATAGCGAATAATCAATACACCGTAGAATTTGTTTCACCTCTACAGTAGTAAATATAAGTAGTAGTATCATAGCGAGCTCTTGCGTAATAATTATTCGTCATGACTTCATACATTGTAAATGAAGACTATTTTCAGAAGCGAAAATAATTAGGCTATGAAAAATAAGGATTATTCGTTCAGTATTTGAAACGAAGCACAGTAAAGTAAAATAAAGTACACACGGCTGAATAGCGTTTATTTGCCAGAAGTCTGCACAATCATCATCTCTCCAAGCATCAATCTAGTATTTTGCTAATAATAGATATATACTTGAATCGGTCTTTATTTCCTCCTAGCGCATATTCGCATATTCGCATATTCGCATATTCGCTTATCCGCTCATTCGCTCTGCGATTTTTTCTTCCTCCTCTTTCTTTTGCGCTTAACCACTTAAGCGAGATAGCAAAACAAGAGGTTTTTCTAGACAAACGCACTATCTACGTCGAAGCGCCAGCACGTCGGTGGTCTCTCCGGACTGAAGTATAGCGTAGCAGTAGTAAACTAAGCGAATCGCTGCTACTCTTATCGCTGCAATTGAGTGCATCGCTGGCAGTATAAATATAACTACTTTATACAAATGCGCGAGCAGGCGCCATCCACGCTTGCGCGGCTATCAGGAGACGCTCATAAACTTTCGGGGAATCCTAAATTTTTCTCAGGCTTTGTCTTTCTCTCCCGCGCGAGTCTTATCTGCGTCGCGAAAAAACTGGCCCTCTCGCTCTCCCTTTCTCTCTCCCTTTCTCACTCCATTTCTCTCTCCCGTTCTCTCTCCCGTTCTCTCTCTTGTGAGAACAACTTTCTTATATCCGCTTTGATTTATCGCAAATGAAGAAGTCGAAATAGCTCGAAAGTATTTCTGTCTAATAGATTCGCTAGGGATTCGTTTACACAACGGATTACAGTTCAAAGTTATGAGTCAGTTGCTTTTGCGAAAGCTCGTTTTGTACCTTAAATCAAGATGGGTTTGCTAATAGTCAAAGCACCAAATATTATTACAAAGCTAAAATTTATTCTTTCAAAGTATATTCAAAAATATTATTTATTCTGCTAACCAACTAATGACATTTAAGTAACTGAATGTCTAGAAACGAGAATATAATATTTGTTTATTCAATGGCATACTTTGTGCTGTCTTCAGAGTTTCAAGTAAATGAAGTTGGCATCAACACTGATATTAGGTATATTGTGGTTTATTTCAAATAACATTAAAATAATTTATAACTCTTAATGAATGGTTGACGAAATTAGAGGAAGGGGGGCCTTCTTAATTATAGGTCTTAAATAACATCTTATTGCAGAGGTATGATTTTTTTTAATTTTTGCCGTTGAAGTGACCTTGAGACAGCTTGATGGATTTTGAAGATTCAAAACACGAATGATCTTATTTCTATGTCAATTTTAGCTATTTAGTTGAAAATTTATCATAATACGTATCATTGTCTTGTAAATACTTTAATTTGTTAAAAAAAAAAAAAAAAAAACAAAAAAACGATCCGTTTATCATTCTGAAATTCATTAAAAGTATAAATTGTATAAATATAATATGTAATCAATTAATTTGAAACAATATTAAATTTTTCTTACAGACATTCGCAATTCAGGGAGGGAATGAGTGTAAACCCCCTCTAAAATCATAAATAACTCGTTCTATCATTTGGAATCGATAATTTACAGCTGAACACGTGTTTCTGAAAATTTCAATCACACAGTCGTAGGAATATTCCTCATCGACGATGAACACTTTTCACGGGGTTGTTAGCGCGATTAGCTAAGGTTGGACTATTGAATTTTTGACACTCACTCTCGACTGTACAGCGTTGCATGGAAACCCCAGTAGAGACAAATCGGGCACTCGACTTGTCGGAATTTACGACGTCATTAAGTCAAGCATATTAGGGTCGATTCGACAGACGTAGACCGGAAGTGCTTAGCCTCGATTTGCTTTCGCGCATCGCTCGCTGCGGTTTTCCGATTCGTCTCGGCTGACCCTCTCCAGGGGGTCAGTACATATATAATAATATACGCGACAGTGTGTATATTACATTGAATATCGAATGTCGGACTTTTCTTTATAGCGGGGGCTCGGACATCGGTTCGTAGGGGGAGCTCGAAAACAATGAACCCGCTTCTTGCTGTTGCTCTTCTTTTTTTCGAGTTAGTAGACTATAGTTTCTACTTTGTATCTGTACATACATACAGGAGGACCGATTCATCGCAAGATTAATTAGGGGGCTAAGTTGAGAGCTGTGATTTAGAATCTTTTGTGCTGCGTAAATTACGCGTGGCATGGCTTAATTTATACCTTTTTATCAATGATGATAAAAACTGCATTTACATCATCTTTCATTTGAATAGTTGATTTATAAGACTCTACTCTGTTCTGCATACTCTCTAAATTTCAAGTAGTGAAATTAGTTTTTAAATTATTTAAGTGAAATCAATTTTCCTATTCATCGCATACTTTTTTCAGTGTACACTATCTTTTAATTCGGAATTGTTTTAAAATATAAAATAATTATTGTATGCCATAGTATGAATTCACAGTGAGCTTTTTACAAATAATTATGTAGAGCGAACAATTTACTATTTATTACAGTGAAATTAGTTTCTTGGAATAAAAAACAAAGTTTACAATGCAATTGCAATAGTAGATATTGCACAATAGAAAGTCAAAGGTTATCAAAAGTGAATAATTATTTATTATTGGTAAAGCTATGAAATTATTTTCACTTATTAAAAGAATGAAGATTTACCGTTGAACTATTCTGACATAGAGAAATAGTAAATTTTCACTATTTCGCATTTAGAGAATAGGCGTTGATTGAATTTCGCTAGTAAATACATTCATCGCAATAGATCACTGATCAGTATGCAATATCACGATTACCACACGATACGATTCGCCACTCATCTGTACACTCATACGTATACGAAAATGTCTGATATAGACGACATAAAGACACATAAACCATCGAATTCTCTTCGCTTTGATTACGCGAATGGCTCTCAGTACAATAGTAATCTCGACTATTTCATCTAAAATGTACGTGCATCTCTCGAGTGTGGATATACGTGTATATACATAGCGTGAAAATTTATAACCGCTAGCGCGTTTAGCGGGTGGTGAGTATTCGAATCTCCTGCGAGAAACCGCGACGAATTTCTCGATTCTCTGTATATATGTATATTCTCTATACGGTCGAGACACCCTTCGTACGTCGCTGGGCTATTAGCACACCGCTCGACTGGCGTTGAATGGTTCGAGTGCCGAATATCAGGTTAGTCGGGGTTTTTATTGCCGCCGGCTGCCGACACACATTTGCCGATCGAGCAGAAAGAAAATTGACTATTGTACGACGGGGATGAAATATGCGCGCGGATGGACCTATAAGCTGGCCTGTCCGCTGATGCGCTTGTGTACGTGCAGAGGGATAGTACGGGAGATAATATTCGACGTGGAGAGAAAATACGACTGTACTAAACGTAAATTATGATTTTTTGCGCGCCCGCGTCTTGCAGAGGCTTTGTACGCGGCTGATCACGAGCGAGTATTGTAGTTTTATGTAAAAGTAATTCTCCGGGATCCGCCCCTCGCGTCGCGCGTATTGTGCATGCTAAGCTCGCCGACTATATTGTCGCGGGAGGAAGTGGGCTATATACTGGAAACGGATATTGAGCAGATTTTTTTTACTTCCAATCTACGATATATTCCTCGATGCTCTCCTTTGTGTATTCAGACAAATTTTACAATAAACATTATAATAATTCTATTGGGCAAATTATTATTTTTGCGTGTTCGCGTTCGCGAGGTATAGATTATATTATACTCCAGTAATAGTTAATAATAGTTACGGAATAGAATTTAATAAAAAAATAACTATTTTCCCTGCATTGTTATTTGATTGTTTACTGTTATAATTAATTTAGAACAAACGAGTAAAGGCATATAGTAAGCAGATGAATTGTGGTATCAAAACGATGCCGGTTGCTCGTCAAATATATGCAACGTGTTTTATTCTATTACGAATTCGCACCATAAAAGATTACACATTGAAAACAATTTGTTCGTATATCCTAATCGATTGAAAACTCTACGGCTTGCGAGTAAATTTTAAAGCTCCATCCACAGGATGTGCGCAAGGTAGAACCTCAACGCTAAACGATTACGCATTAAAAAGAAATTATTCTCGTATACCAAACGATCGAAATCGACCGCTTGCCAGTAAGTTTGAAAGTTCCATCTACATGACATACCAAAGTTAGAATTTCAATGTTGCCCATTATAAACAGTTTCTTCTTGTATACTAATCAATCGAGATCTCTAGCGCTTTTACGAGTAAGTTTTAAAGCGCCATCTACATAGCATGCGCAAGGCAGAATTTCAATTTTCGTCGATTATACATTGAAAACCATTTCTTCTCAAATGCTAAACGATCGAAATCGACCACTTGCGAGCAAGTTTGAAAGCGTCATCTGAATACGCAAGTTATAATATGTTCCTCAATACATAAGTTTGGTTCAATTGTAGCACACAGCGCATTGCCAGTAATTTTCGAAAAGACTTTTCTCAATGCTGGAAGAGTATAGTAATCGTAAACGAGATTTTTATCTTTTTACTTCATACTTTATTAATATTCACTTTTGTCATTAAGCAATGAGAGTCATTAAGCAGAGCTCGTGGCTTTAGCCCGTATACAAAGGCGTTAGGAAATTAATAGAAGTCTATGATCTTCGAATCCGTGCAGGAATGGCACCGCATAAATAATTACCGTACTATTAGGGTGTGAAAAGGCATAACTTGGGGAGCAAAGTCTCGAGTTCGCTACGCCGAGACGAATGCTAAGAGCTCGTACCCACCCCCTGTACTCCATTGCTTGATCTTTCGGTTTGTGGGCTTTGTGTACACAAAGCAAGACGTCACGCGCGTAAAGTGAAGCCTTACTTCACTGCTAGTATACGTCTAATTCTCGATCGTCAAGTCGAAACCGGAGATGAATTAATAAAGAAGATATCGAGCCTCCGGGCATCTCGATGATTATAGACTACTTTACGCATGCGGTATATGCCCCTACTGTTTTCACTCTAGAGTACCTAATACCGTGTACGCGCGTGAGCACGTTTCCTCCTTTGTGCCTCGACGCGAGTTACAAAGTGAATTAGGTAATGCCGAGGTACTTTGATGATTAAAAAATTGATAGGATGGAAATTGAATGAAATTCGCGTAGAGAAATGTCGAGGCGCGTAACGCGATGATACGAGAACGCGTTTAAGACTCTTGATGCTATAGGTATTATAAAATTATAAAATTGCGCTGGGGAAAGAAAAAATTTCATAAATAGCAACTTGCAGCATAATAAATTGAGTATGTGCGAGAGCCTCTGCTGAATCGAGTCGTTTGCGCTGCGAGTTATGTTCGCTCGCATAATACACAAGACACGAGACATACACGAGTCACGTATGCATATTAAAGGTACTCGCGCGGCTTTTCCGCGAGCGCGCAATTACGTGATTAAGACGCCTCCGGCTGCGAGCTGCTACTACTACGCATTGAGTTCTTGCAAAGGGTCCGCTAAGTACGTACTTAGGACTGATCTTCCATTGCGCGCTATTGCCATAACTAACATCGGTTCGTCTCGGTACTCGATGCCGCGGTATTCCAGTTTAGCGGAAATTAACTGAATAATTTACGTATGCTGTCGCTGCGTATACAGACTTCGCCGGTGTATAGGATAGTCGAACATCCTGTATGGATGGAGATGCCAAGAGGATTGCCTTGATCGCCTTACTGTCATTAGTGAAATTATTATTCTTCGTTACGTACGCTGTGTATTCGGAAGCTAACGCCCGTGCAAATAGCTTGGATATTCTTACTCTTTGTTTCGTAAACGTTTTACTCAATAAATCAATTAACGATTTCCTGCTACAAAAGTTAACAACTTATTGAGGACTTGCTAAGTAATTTTAGATCTACGGTAAAATGCTTGTTACGCAATTAGGATAATAAAGCAAGTGGAAAACAATTCAAACAAACCATTCTAATTATTCGTCTAATTAATATTTTACTAATAAGTCCATCTAAATATACTAGCTATGTATTGAATATAAGAATCAATATAATTTCAACTTTACATAATTATTACTTATTTCAATACATATTCAGTGATTTTTTTAAATTTGGCAAGGTCTGTAAATAAACTTATTTGAATTCATCCTTTAGTACCTTTATTAATACGAAGCTTGCATATTTTTTATTTGAATTATATTCGTATTAAACATAATTTTTATAAACACTCAATTAGTGCGTAATAGAATTGTTAACAAATTAAACTTATAGATCGAATTCACACGATAATAATAATTATATTTTACCCATATCAATAACAATATTGATAGAAAATTCGGTAAACTTGTATTCTAATAAATAATCAAAAAGTTGTCACATATTATTCGACTGGCAAATAGAATTCTTCGAATGAACGCAAATTTATTTGATTGCGGGAAGTAACATATTAATGAAAATAATTGTAGTTTTGACTAAAGATTTTTTTAAATAAAATTAATAGTTTTAATTAAAGTCACTGAAAAACCATTTTTCCATGAAAATGGATATTTGGCTTTTCTTTTTCCTTTGTAGTATTACTATTGTGATGTTTCTTATCTAAAACATCAGCTGAAAGGGAGGATCAATAGGGGACAAAAGAATTGTAGTTTGCTCTTGAATTTCTTAGTATTGAAGTTAATTTAAGTCATTGTTATTATGTTATTATAAGTAAATTATTAATATATTATTAAGTAAATTATACATATATATATATATATGTATATGAATTATTAACTAGTCAGACCAGGTGATTTTTTAGAAGGTAAGAAGCGATCGATAAATCCCAACGAAACTTTGTCTATTACCTGAGTTGCATATATTTTTCGAAAGCAGGTATCTACATTCATTTATGATGCAATGTCTGCAAATGTCCCTTGAAATAGTTCGCGCGACACGAGCCGCCTGTCAAAAAGCAGAGAATCCTCCTTCGCAACGGCACGAGAGTTCGCGAATATATGAGGTGCAGACTTGCTTCCGGTTGACGAGGCGCGAATGGCCTCTCTGCCGTTGACATATTGCGCCAGACTCGAAAAGTCGAGGCTCATTTTCAATGATGACTGCTTATATAGGCATATAAGCATATACATATATAGCAGGCACGTGAGCATCGAAAGAGCAGGAGCGAATCGCGGAACCTCTTCCATTCGGATTCAAATGAGGGCTCGTTCGCGCCACACGCGCTTCCCCCTTCGCAGGCACTTGCACTGAAAATATGTGTATTATACGCGCCTACGTATGCAGAGCACGTGCTCTTCATGCGTGAAATATGTGCTTCCTGAAATCGCTATTCTTTGTTTTTACTTCTAAAAAATGTTTCGATCTGAAATAGAGGATGTTTTTCTTTCAGGTTTATTATCCCCCTACAGTCACGTAGCAGAGTTACAAAATTACGTAATTCCGCTAATACAGTACTTTCGAACGATTTTATACCTCATATTGCATTGAGAAAAATGCTTTAATAAATACTAATGTAAATTTTCTTCTTTTAATCGGTTAACCAGTTTATTTATTTATTTAATAAGAAAAATCTCACCTAAGCAAATCCTACATCCTGACATCTAGTGTCTTAAATGCAGCATTTAAGACACCAGATGATTTAAAAGTAATCGAAAATGTTTAATTTTTTATTAATTATTTCATGTTAAATTTCTTTATTTTAACATGTATTTAAATATATTTTCAATCAGTAATTATGAAATTCTTTATTATCCTTTTAATATATGATTTTCTTCGAAATTAGACTTATTAACTCCTTTGGCAGATTTTTAAAGATCATACTTACTACAATATAGCTATTTTTATTGTTTATCTTTTTTTAATTTTTGGCGATACATCTATTTATTTCTAGACTTTGATGTATATTTTAAATTTATATAATAATGCACAATCGATTCTACGGTAAATAGTTGATTAATACTTATTTGCGATTTATCTCTCGCAGGAAAACAATTTTTATTCATCATTTATAGAAATTTCATTTCAACCCTTTGTATTAAATTTATATTATCATTTTTGTGTGTACCTCTCCAGGCAATTATACAAGAAATTCTTATATTATGAAATAAAACAGAATACATTTTTATGAGTGCATCTTTGTCCGTTACTTTTTCTTATTTTTGCAAGTATATGTATAAAACACTTTATTCTATTTACTACGTATTCTACAAGCTTATTATTTCATATTATTCATTTTATACGATACTCTGAAAAATAAAATGGCTAAATAAAAAATATATATATTTATTAAAAAATTGTTTTTTGAAGTCAAGTCAATGTTATTTTATTCTAACAATTTTTTTTCATTTCATCCAATTATCACTCTTAAATACTTAAAACTCGTTCTATTCTTTGATCAGGTATTGTTATATTTATTTACACTGTTCGTAGATGTAATTATCATGTTAATTTCAATTTGTCTATCGAGTAACATCATTTTCCAATAGCACAATAAAAGCTCCAATACTATATATAAATTATTGTTAAATATGTGATTAGATTTTATTGAGCTTAAAGAATTCTTTATAATTTCAATGAATAACAACATCTCGTTAAAATAGAAGATAGTAATTTTGAGGAAAAATTGCGTTACTTTTTATTACGCTATCTCCCATGGTGTATATACTATATCTATAGTATATACATATAGATAGACTGGCAAAGGATTCATATAACAGAGTCGGCACGTAATCCGACTGAAACTCTCGCAGCATATCCGTCAAAGTATCAACAGTCGAAAATCTCAAAGTCAAAGGAAAAAAGGCGAGGATCTCTACTTTCATACCTTCGAAATTCGGCAACGTTATAGCGACGAGTGCCGCGAATTGAAGCTCACTCTCTTCTTATACACTCCTCGCGCGGGCGTAAAAGCACTTGGCTTTGTGACTCTTCCGTTCTCCCCTTTCGTTCTCTATCGTGGAGAATTCCGCGCCTGCCTCGTATATAACACAAAAGGAAGTCCTTTTTCGGCCGCCGTGCCGATTTCATAACCTTCCTCTTTCTCTCTCTCTCTCTCTCTCTCTCTCTCTCGCGCGCGCGCGCGCGCAAGATGCAGTAAGCGTCGTTGTTGGATAAGAGAGAAAAGAAGCGAGAGCAGTCCTCCATTACGTTAATGAAGAAAAGCGATGACGTTCAACAACGATGAAAGAAGGGAAGATTTTCTACGTTCGGATGTATAAAGAGTGCGCTTTCGAGGTGATCTTCTTCCTGAAAATTTTGCTCCTCTTCAATATCGAGGCTTCGCTCTCGTGAATAACTCTCTCGCGGAAAGAGAGAGAGAGAGAGAGAGAGAGAGAGAGAGAGAGAGAGAGAGAGAGAGCTGTGATGGGGATTCTCGGCAGCTGCCTTGGCAAAGGATTTGTTTGCAGTTGCTCTCGTGAATTCGGCAGTTATTTATTTCAAGCAGAGTAAAAGCAGAAGTCCCAGTTGAAACGACATCGTTTTTCTCATTCTTATTTGTTCAAGCGCAACGACAAATCACAATATATGCATAAAATGAGGAATAAAAACTCACGCAACCACGTCTCTTTCGGCCTAGACTCCTGTTTCTCCTCATTTCTCTGGCTCTTTCTCTCTCAGTGCCATAAGATCCCGCGCTGCAGCTTTTATTGTCGAACCGGCTTCGGACTCGGAGTTTATATTAACTCACTACTCGAGGAAGATCTCCCAAGACACCGCTGCGCGCGCCATAAGTCGCTTAAATCTTATACCGAAAGCGGCTATACGTCCGCTCGCGATCTCGAATTTCCCGGAGACGTTGAAGAAGGGGGAGTTGACTGTCTCCTCGAAACTTATTATACTGTTGCGCTTCCTCGATCTCTCTTCGAGCTGAGGATAGCCGACGCCATCAAACGGAACGGGCCACGGCGAGAGAGTGAGAGAGAGACACTTCTCATTTGCGCGAAGAATAGGCGAGAGTTCCGGCGTCGTTTGGCAAGCGAGAGCTGTCGACGGGGGATTGAATCTTGGCCGAGTGGACCGTCTGCCTCGAGATGAGGGGAGTTTGGATATATTTTGTTGAAACTGCTCTCTTATTGTGCAGATTGATGAAGGCGACGTTTCAGCTTTGTTTTTTTCTCTACGCCGACTTTACGACAGTTTGGCTCGAGTTTAGTTTCCTTTTTGCGTTTTTTTTAATTTTTCCACGTCATATCGTCGATTACAGTTGAGTAATTAGAAATCGATCGAGAATCCATTTGACAAAGCATATATACATGCCCCAGTGCAATCGATTTCATTTGTGCGCATCTGAGCTACGGTAATTGAATGTCTGTACCTCCGACGGCTTGTTCTTCTGTTTACTTTCGTCCGTATTTCTCACAATGAGGAGTCATTGTCTCTCGTTCATCGCAGGGGTCCTCCCCCACTCCTGGTGGGGGCGTGGGCGGGTGGAGGCCTCGGCTCGCTGATTTGCCGATTGTACCTTCATAATATAAGGATGCAAGTAAGCATCCCTTTCAGTCTCGGCAGTGAAAAAGAAAAGGAAAAAAAAAACAAAGCCTGCTTCGATGTATATATATATATATATATATATATATATATATACATACATATTGGTGTTATACACCGCTGAGCCAGAGTACACACAACTGCATTAGCCTACGCGAGTCGAGTCGCGAATCGTTCTCCATGAACAACGGCGACACGAGGATCATCCATTAGTGGCTCTCTGTTTAATCGGAACTCCAAAAGTTCCGCGCGACGTCGTCGGCTCGTTAGAGGTATAATTGGCTTCTCCCTCTCGCGCCGAGTGTGTTTACAGGGCGCTTTTGAGCATCAGCAGTGGAAAAAAAATTGTGGAGAAAGCGGGATATATCAAGAACGAGAAATAAGGGAGGGAATGTACATACATATACATGTGCGAGAAAAGAATGGGGGGTGGTTTCAAGGGGTTGCAGTGTGCGAGAGTAAACGTGTCACGAGCAGTGGCCGCCATTAATTAGGAGACTCCTCTGTCCTGTTGCAGAAACAGCGTATAAGATTTTTCACTGGGTTTCGTGCGGGTATATGCATGTGATGTGTATAATCTATATACCTATCCGCATACACATTGCGCTTATTCGTTGGAAATTGCTATGCGCGATTCAGATGAAAACGTTCCGTTTGTGTATGTACACATTCGCCGTGTTGGCTTTTGTCATTAGATACAAGAAGCGAGTTTCCCTTCGTCTTGTTCCTTTTTTTTCTTGGAAATACGTAGCTTGGCTTGGAAAGAGAAGCTCTTTGATAATTTTATTATAATTTCTACAAAGACTCGGAGCTGAAGCTGAAGCAAACGTTTTCTAAGAATTGTCCGCAAGCACGGAAACACGTATATAATGCATAGACTCTCATTCGCGACTTTGATTGATTGCTTTGCCTCACCCGTCTGCAAACTCTAGACGTATATGTATGTATATACATCCGCGAACCTATATAGGTGTGTAATTGCGTATACACAGAAACATACGGACATATACATACGCACACGCATATATAGGTGCACTCGTATCAAGAGAATCGTCTTCTCTCGTACGCAATTTATTCCGCGACGGTTATACCTACAGCTAAGATTAATGGAGAGGATTTGCTGCGCAATTTAACGCCGTAAATCATAGAGATCGAGAGACGAAAGCCTTGCATACCGTCGACGTCGCAACACCGGTAGCCTAGTGTGTGTCCGTCTTCGGTTTCCCACGCGTCACCTGTCATCCATTCTCTTCTCTCCGTCTCTCTCCCTCTTTTCTCTCCACTCAAGCTTTTGACTAGAGTTTCGATGTATACGTGTACGTACATGGAATATTTACGCAAACGAATCGTTGTTATTGCGTGTACATATAACGTGTGTCCCCGGTGAAACGTTCGTGCTGAAGTATCGTTGGAAAACATTTGGCTAGTATATTGTAACTCGTACTCCGAACTCTACAATTGAAATAGTCGAATTTGGCAGTATCTGGCAGTATCTGGCAGTGTTTGGTAGTGTTTGGTAGTGTATTTTCACAGCATCAAACAAGTGAAAATACAAAAATATTCCATAATAGGTATTTGTCGGATTAAGCAATAATTTTGGTACTATTTCGATAATATATACATTGTATCGAGAAGTGACGAGCATACGAGTTACGACTGATGAAATTGGCGAAAAAGGCAGAATTTATTAATAGGAAAATTTCGAGCGTTTCCCTTGAACGCACGCTATATCTATGGACATATCCTCACGCGTCTGTAGGTATAAAGTATAGAGTATAGGTACATAGGTACATATAGCATATACCAGGACCGCCAGTTGAATGGCATGCGCTTGAGTGCGCGCGCAAAGGTAAATAGAGTCCGGTTCGAGTGGGCGCACACCCTCTTCTGGAATCGTTCGTCGCCGCCGATGACGGTTTTTTCGGCATTGTTTTTGTTTGTGTTTTCGTCTCTAGCTTTTTTATCCTTACCCACACAATCGAGCCACTCTCGTGCACGAGGGGGGTTATGCCTGTAAAGGCACAGACAGAGAAAGAGAAAGCCAAGCGAATAATGAAAAGTCAATAAGTCGCGAGATTGAGGGAGGCTGCGCGTAGCGGATCGGCGACAGCATTAGCTGTTCATTATGAATCCGAGCGGAGCTTAATTATAGGCTTCGGAGAGAATGGCCCTCTCGTGAAGGCACGCGACCGACTCGACATATGGCCTGTACGCGTGTCTTTCTTGTCATATATATACCGATATGTTATACACAATATACTTGTTTGGAAGTATAGTTGCTATGTAAATGTGAAACAGAACTCGAGTGCAAACTGTCTACGTAATTGACGCGTAGGTGACATCGAGTTATAGAAGAGAAGAGTTTCATTAATTACAAACGCGACGATGAGTGTGCAACGTCAGATATCAGCGCTCATTACAATTGTATCGGACGTCATTGCGATTATTCTTCGACGGGTCATGAACTCGCCGTGCGAATCGCAGTTCTACACAGCGTGGGAACCGACTTTATTTTTCACGCTAACTTTCCTAGAGCGAGAATAATTGGAAATGTGAATTGAGAGGTTTGATGTTTGCGATTTAATTGGAATTCTTGCTTTCGTGAAATAATTGCTCTATAGCATTACTAGCATTGCGCTTGCTCATACGCGTATGTATATTTCAGGAAAAGACTATACATACGTTTATAATTTGTATCAACGAATTCATTTTGCACCAACCTTTAATATCAGTACGGATATGATATCTTAATCGAGTGGAAAATTCTGTAGTTTATTATTATATAAACAGGATGAAAGACTCTAGATAGTCTAGACATTTTTTTTCCTTTCAATGAAGTCAAAATTCGTCATTAAGATAACCAGAAATAAATGTTATACTATCAATGTGCATGCTTCAATTTTAAGAGCTAAAATTACTGTAAGAGTGAATTTTCACTCTTGGAAAAGTATCTTAGAATTAGTCACTCTGTAGTCTTTAGCATTTTTCTACGATATTATAGTGAAGAATTATGGTTAGAGAGAAAAAGACTTTTGTTAAGAACACCAATGCATTTACAATTGTATTTATAAATTGAAAGAAAAATTTAACATAAATGTAATAATAAAAATGATTAGAAGTAGGTAGTTTTATAAATTTCAATGCTTTTAGCTCGAAACTCTTTTTCTAGGTTTCATAGTAAAAGATCATTCTGCACTTGAGCCTGAAATGCTCATTGTCATAAGGATTATTGCAACTAATAGCGAATGCATCGATGATATTTTAATCGATATTTCACTTACACGTTATGTACACTCGTTAGTGATTTATGAAATATCCTGTTGATTTATAATATATCCTGTTATGAATGTTACTAAAAATACCCCTGCCGTTGGACAAATTATGGTGCAATTTTTCCTAAGGAAGGAATAAAATTCAAGTGACATTGGGTAGATGAACCTTGGAGTGCAATTTCTTACTCTTAAAGTTCTGTAGTTTCAAATATCCGCATCTATAGAGAGTTAACGTTGTTACTTTCATTCGAGCATAGAAAGGAATCGGCGCTCTAAAATTTTAAGAGTGTTATATACAGTTCTCGGATATAAGATTTCGATATAGTGAGGTTAATTAAATGTAAAATTTAATTAAATTTAAATAGCAGGAACGTAATGAAAGCTCTAATTGAATTAATCAGGAACAGTTTCGGCATGAAAACATCGGCTAAATAGTTTCCCCTTATTTAATCAACTGTGTATTTAAGCTTTCGCCGTATATCCCTCGGTCGTCTGACGCGTCCAGGCGAAAATCCGGACGAATCCCAGGCCGACGACGTCGACGGACAGTGACGCCGACGTAGCGTCGACGTAGCGTCGACGTTCAAGATCTATTACAGGCTGTCGCGCTGCACACATACTCGCGTTCGTACGTGATGTACTTGCAGCCCTTCACATCCCTTGACGCGCGGGTTCTCGCGCTTGTAGACCTTTCGAGTGGACCGACGGATGTAGTCGGTGGCGAGGATCCGTCTAGAATCAACTGTTCGTCTATAGGTTAAAAGCAAATAGCCTCTGGCTCAAGGTGTACTTGGTAATTGATTACGCAACGTCAGACTGAGTTGTAGTTATGGATCGTAATGGCAAGTGCCACCCGAAGGCACGTACGCGACTGCGTTTGGATATTGATTATATGTTCGCGTTTCTCGACTGATAGACTTTGTGTCCGTCTTCTCTCTCTCTCTCTCTATCTCTCATCTATCTATATACATTGGATTTCTGCTAAATTTATCCTTCTGCTGACTTTTCTCGCAACATTTTGATGGATGTGCAGCATCGAGGCGTCGAGATTTTTCCAGAAAAATTATCTGCCAACAATATAATTTAATTATTCACGTCTGAACGTGCGATTCTATAGCTACCGCTGTTGCATTATTACCGCGTTACTCGCCAAAATATCCTTTATCCTTCGAATGGCTCACGGGTGTAGCGAAGAATCGCCTCGTCGTGTCCGTTTTACTTCGGTTCTGTTGTACACACATATACGTAAATACATGGACACAAAACCATTCGTCTGCGCGTATACAACGACGTTATCCACGAGGCGATAAATAAATTCGCCACGCGATGGCCACAACTCTTCGACGCTCACGCTTGCGCGAAGTCTATAATGTATACGAGCTCGAACGACTCTTCGCACCCAGACGCGTCAATTTCTTCCGCTCTTTTACTTCTTTTTCAACTCTCTGTATAATAGTGTATTTGTGTGTGTATTCGCTGTCTCTACTATATGTTGGCTGTTCCATGTCAAATGAAACAAACTTAGAAAGCAAATACTTTTTGCACGTCGCTGTCGAGTACGCAATGAGAAAGAGGCTTAACTCTTGCCCGCGTCATTGCCATTGTATGTCGATTCTATTTAATAAATTAATAATTGATCTCGTCATAAAACTGGTTACTTTTAAAATAAAAATAGAGTAGTAATTACTCGATAACAAAACATTGTCGTAGCAATAAATTTTTAAACAAGATAATCACACGGACATTTACATAAAACTACAGGTGTGCACTACATGTGCATTAACATAAACTTACACAGATTACACGAACATTTGCAGAAAACTGTACCTGTACATTTATCGAAGTATACGCACATATTCATAAATTCACATATATTACTAGAACTGCAAGAGACCCCAATGAAAGTTTTTCCAAAATTTTCAACGTCTTAACTACTAATACAACGAGTTAACCCTTACCATCTTAGCAGACATTCAACTATTAATTTTCCACCAGGGATTATACCGTATAATTAGATTATACAGTCGAAACTTTTCTTTCAACACGGAACCGCTCGTATACCGACTCACCCCTTTATAGTTCCAGACTCCACTATCTCTTCGTATAAGTCTCAGCAGAGAAATCGCATACGTCGAGTGTATATATAGTAGGGAGTAAAGCGAGAGGCGCGAAAACGCAGGCTCGCACGTCGTCCGGTACGCCGCCGGCTGTAAATCAGTTCGGGCGCATCGGAGGTATTTCGGTTAAATGACACATGAGTGTCTCCTATACACGACCGCGTATACATACACGAGCATATACGAGCAAGCGAAAGAGAGAGAGAGAAAGAGAGAGAGAGAGAAAGAGAGAGAGAGAAAGAGAGAGAGAGATTTCTGTCTTTCTTCCTCTCGTTCTCTTCCTGCGTACGTGTCACAGAGAATTGAATGCGGCATTGTCCGGCTTAGCCTGCAGCAAGCCGGGAATATTGCCACGTTGGGGGTGTGAGCTCCGAGAAAATCGGACGAGCGTCGCGCCGGCACGGGGAGAACGATAAAAAGCGGCTTTATTTAGTTTTCCAAGTTAATAATGCTTTATAATCGAATAAAGGAGGCTTATATACCAAGAGAACACGCGTGCACGCAGGGATATTTTATAAAATATGAAATTTATGTCGGTGTGCTGCGAGACTGGGAGCTAAAGGAGATTGTATGGACGAAGCGTGTTCCGATGGTTATTGAGAGAATAAAGTGCAGCATAGCTTCGATGTATCGAAGCTCTCCGTGAAAGAGGACAAATGCGCAAAGGGGAAAATTGAGTAATTATAAGATTGTGATTGATGGATTGGAAAGAAAATCAATATTATTATTCGCTATTTATTCGAGGATTCGCGCTTTTTTTATGTTTCATTTTATTTCTTTCGCGCACATTGCCATCGCAACGCGTTTACCAAATATCGTATCACGTAATCGAAATTCTTTTATTGAAAAATAAAAAAAACAATGCACAATTGTATACGTGTAATTGTACGTGTATGTGCAGATGTGCATGTATATATACACATTTACAATATGTATACATATAGGAGAATAAAAATTGACACACGAACGCGTTGCGAGAGAAAGAAGGCTTTCTCTTTCTCTATACCGCATAGTAGAGTCCCTCGTGAATTCTCCTCTCGGTATTCACGCTCATTTGCCGTATCGTCACGCGTCTTATCGAGATTTATCGCGCGTCATCTCGCAACACGGCCATATTTCAAGATCCTTTTTTGCTTGCGCTCGCAGTCGAATCCTGCGCCTTGGCTACTTATATTTCGCGACGCCAAGTCTTTTCTGCTAGCCTCCTTTGAGAATGCGAGGAAAATAAAACGATGCACAAAGGAGCTGAATATCTACTGCTACAAACATGGGGACTGAAAACCCTCTTATACAGATAGTATGAGTATAGTTGTTTGATGGCACCTATGGTATTTTTTAATTGCTCCAGTCAGATTTTCGATGGGCCGTAACTCAGCATTCAGAAGGTTATATTTATTGTGCAGACTCGAAATTTCAAATAGTGAAAATTTTTCAATGCTACGTACATGCTTGTTTAATGCTTGTTTACTATTACCAACATTTGTGCATACATATATGAGTATAACATTATTCCAATGATAAATTCAGTTCTATCATGTTTATCATATCACGTCATCTGAAAAACTTACCAAACAATTGTTAAGCCTATATTTTTGAAAAGCTTAATTTCAATTAGCGCGTCTAACCAATTCGGCCGTTACTACTGAATCTCCGATTCAAGTGATTTCAGTCGAATAAACGAATGATCCAAGGATTTACAACGAAAGGATTTCTCAAATATATCAGTTGTCCAACTAAGCGTAAAAAACATCGGAAACCACATTGTACCTTCTTTCCCCTCTTGAAAGATAAACCGAGGCGGTTTTTCACGTCTGCGAATTTCGCGGTGGTCCAATCTATCGGCAACATGGTCCACTGATACGTTATTGCTCTTCTTTTATAACGAGTAGACGAGGTCGACGACGACGCTAGGCGTCGCCAGGCGTCGCCAGGCGTCGCCAGGCAGGAAGGGCCCCACGAGTTTTATAGGCTTCGCCGTGCAACATCCCAGGGGAACAACGAAAGAGACCGACTACGAGGGAGTGAAAAAGGAGAGACGTACATTTTCTGGGAGGAAATATACTGTATAGAAAGGAATCGCGTAATGAGTCTCTTAAAATGTACCTAACGACGATTGTTGAGGGTCACTCTAGCGTTATACTTTAACGGTGCTAGTGTCCACTTTTATTATATTTTCGCTTTATCTCAGCAACTCTATTTTAGCCAACAGGACGAAGACTTTTGTTCAAGTATCCATATATTGTCCGCTGAAATTATGATATAACTGACACCTACAATGTACAGCTTATTTTAAACCCGGCGATTTATATTAAATTTTCTAATATTATTATTTCTAATATTATTATTTCTAATATTATTAATAAAATAATATTTAATATTTATTTTATATAATGAATTATCATTAAATATTAATTTTACACGCGTATAATTGGAATTTTGACTAATTTGCGGAGAGGTATATATTATATTTGTAAATTTATACGAAATAACACGAAAATTCAAAATCACGTGGAATTTTATGTTTTTAAGGGGCTTGACACTGGTTCATTCCCTGAACATTGAATGTCGCCCTTCAAAGTTCAGGAAGGGAATAAACGTAAACCCCCCTTAATAAGTCAATTGAGTTAATGCAATGATAATTCATAGTACAGTACTAGTATATGCGCTTTTGACAAAGAGGACTTGGTGGTCTCAAGTGTTTTTAACAATGTTTGCATATAGTTTCCATTCTATCTTATATAACTAAACTCAAAATGATTTTATTAGGCAAATAATGCGTACTCGATCGGTTAATGGGTGACTTAGAAAAATTCTAATTTAACTGTTACTTAGCAGCCTATTTTAGCTGCCTTATTTTCTACCAGGGGATTGTCCTTGATGCATGATCTTTGTCACTGAGTTCACCCTTTCTCTTGCTTCTTACCCTCTTCATCTTTTCGGTAGTGCATCCTGCGCACTTCGTTCTCGGAATGGCTGGTCATAAATTTCAAACGGTTACTGTTTTTCGATGGTTTAATGCCGGGGAATGGAATTGAGTAGCTGCGACTACGACACGGATCAGCGAGATAAAGCGCGTCGTAGCTCAGAGGAAAAAAAGATAACGACCGCTTTTGGCTGTATATAACAATGTATAGACATGCTAGAAAAATAAAGGCATCCCGCTGAAATCTGGAAGATTCCTCGACTAGCGGTAGTTATAGTCGGGAAGCGCGCGCGAAGAGAAATTGGTCTATACCGTCGTTAAGATTGGCCAAATTGTCGGGAAAACCCGTTTTAGATAGCGAGAAACTATTTAGAACCGGAAGTGCGTCTGCAACAGCTTTATTTCGTTGTACTGATCCTGCCAATACCTATTCACCCGAATGTGAAAGAGCTCTATACTGATAAATATTAATGATATTTGTTAAAGACATAGAGTCTTAGATCGTTCTAGCATTGCGCTGATAAAGCATTTTGGCGAAGATTAAGTTTGAATATTAAGAGCGGTTTGAGCTATCGAGTGAATCGACTCAGAAGACGGCCGATTTTTATTTTTTTCTTTTCCCGTTTTACATTTGGGTAACCATTAATCATACACTTCTTTCTCTACAAAGTTCTTATCTTTTGAATAAATAAAAAAATGAATATCTTAATCGACGTATTATATCGCAGGTACGTCTTAGAAAAAAAAATTTACAATTTTAATAAGATGCGCATTGCGCATGCAAAAAGAAGAACGCGTTTCTTCATCCAAGCACACTTGTTGGATTTCGAAAAATATAACATCGCCATTACGGACGAGTCGATTTTTGTCGACGACTTTTACTATTCGAGCAGTCATAAGTTCATAATCGCGCGCAGATAAAATTGACGAGCAAAAAAAGGTGCATTGCAAGTTGTATATCCACCTGGATTGTATCGTGTCTAGAGACACGTAATACATTGGAAAATAGAAAAAACAGAATACCTAACTGATTCTCCGAGTGCATCTTCCTTTCTGTTTTTCATACGAACATAAGCAAAGTGCGCAAAACGCCGCGCTTTCGTATATATATTTTGCACTCACCGAACTGCGAGAAGGTAAGACTCTTTATTATCCGTCATTACCGTTACAGACTCGCGTAGCTTCAGAGCCGTAGAAAAGAGGAAGAGACGAGCAGGAGCGCGAAGCGCGAAGCGCGAAGCGCACACCAAATTGGCTAGAGCTTGCTGCATTATTACCAATAATTGCCGAATGGACTTTGTGGAGTAGTCGTGGCTAGCGTTGGCTTTATGCAACTTTTAAATTGTGTTGCTTCAGTTGCACTGGTTTCCGGAAAAAGTTCAAACTCCCAGTTCGTCTACCCTTTTCTTATTTTTTTTTACTTTAAGTGTTATTGTTATTGTTGTTGTTGTTGTCGTTCTTGCAGCTGCGCTGCAGCTAGTTTACTGGGTTACAGATATATGAAGAAATCTATTTCAATTCGTAAGATTCACAGAGGACAACGAGTGAATACAGTTGGAACGTTTTCTAATATCAGTAGAACAAATTTTCTTCTATTAACGCGAACAATGTAAACGCAATGTAAACGTACTATGTAATCGGCTAATCATTAGACTGACGTAATCGTTCTTTAAAATACAATAAATAAAGGTAAAAAACGTGCTTGGTATTAGAAATGGTAAAATTAAAAGATCAATGACCACGAGTGAATGTCAAAAGGTTCTATCTATCTACTTATACTTAAACGCTGTTATTTGTTAATCCGAAGCTATTTATTGATATACGTTTCCGTACGTTTCCGTACGTATCCAAATGTTGAATTTATCGAAAAATAATTTGCTTCATTCGTGTTGCGTACAATTTTCAATCATACTAAGACTATATTTATACTTATACATTAATATTGATTGAACTACGCGCTGACTGACTTATGCTAATAATTAATTGCTCTTTTAAAGGAAGTTTATCGAGAACAATTTTTTTAATACATTCACGAGAATATTTCCATCAATCGGAAACTATATTTACTGATATATGTTTCTACACTTATCTAAATACTGATTGCCTTGTAAAACAGATTAATTGGTCTAATTAGGTAAGCATTTTGATAAAAAATTTCTTAATAAATTACCAAGATTATTTCCCCAAACCTATTGAACCATTTATACCCTTCTACTGACTTCAACACTAATTACATTATATAAATAGTCGATCTAAGTCTATGTACCAATATTTTAAATATATATAAATATATATAGATGTATGTATGTCCCGAATAGTGGAGGATTATTTATAACAAAATGTTGCTATATATAATGGGAAAAATGAACCAAGATAGGATACAAGTAAGTTCGAATGTGCATGCATAGGTCGCCGTGGCAGCGTTCGCGCGACCGGACAAACGAGTGAAATGGTTTTGACGTCGAGTGGACCGTGCTGCTGCTGCTGCTGCTGCGTCCGCTATACCGTTCCATAATCCATTGTGCTCGATGCCAATTAAACGGTGCCGCCATGCGTGTACGCCGTCCAGGAACTAACTGGCCATTCTCAACGCAGTCACGAATCTATCGCCTTTATATATATATATATATATATGTATATGTACATAATGTATTATATATACATCTATATATATATATATATATACGAGATACGTGTGTACGCGTAAGCTTCCAATTCTATACACATCCTCGTAGTGATATAGGTATACGCAGGAGGTGAGGTATATACGCGCATTCGGATAACCTCTTGATTGGGGAGCATCTGGAGTTCGGACGTCCCGGCAATTATCGGCCGGGCTTACTCCTACCTAGACATATATATATATATATATATACAATATACATATACATGTATAGTTTGTGCACGTGTGTATCTGATTTTGCTTATATGCGTGAATACGCAGAGAGATATATACATAGCGAGTGAGGATATACCTATGTGTGTATAATTGTTGCAGCATCGATCGTATCACACATAGAAACCTGCTAATATGTATAGAGCATTGGTGTGTTCAATTTTAGGTTTTACCTTGCTGTATTGAGACATGTCCTTGACTGATGTCTTTGCATCGATGACTGTGGAACAAGATTAATTGCACTTTTCATAATCAGGAACAGAGGCGTTATTTTATATCAGTCGTAGTACTATATTCATTAATTTTCATATAAACGCAGTTTTAGTTTCAAATAAATATTTTTTAAACATTATATATATTAATAATTACGTTAAAAACTATAATT
Source organism: Apocrypta bakeri (assembly GCA_018906985.1). Classification (NCBI taxonomy): domain Eukaryota; kingdom Metazoa; phylum Arthropoda; class Insecta; order Hymenoptera; family Pteromalidae; genus Apocrypta; species Apocrypta bakeri. The sequence continues at coordinate 474,557 of JACCIA010000004.1, forward strand.
TACTGATAATATACTGATAAAGAACGAAAAGATATAATGTAATAAAAAATCGTTTACTTCATATGATGTAATGTAAATGTGATAAAAAATTAAATACATGTACAATTGCATGCATAATTGATAAGTGATATGCGCGTAAATGTTATTAATCATGATTCCACCAAAAAGTCTCCGCAGTTGCTGTGGATAAAATTCAACGAACTCGTGACAATATGGTAATCGGGCTCGAGAAAAACCGTATCGATTGACATACTTCAACTGCTTAATAAATCTCGAGAATAATACGTGAAATTTTAAATGTGAGTAATGACGTAATTTATATTAAATGTACATAGGGTAGTTAAATAAATAAAATGCGTTTTCTAAAATATCACATTCTGATAATTGACCCTCGCTTCAAAAAGCCACATTCATCAGCGTTACACGTGTAAACGATGTTGACATACGGACGTGATGACAAAGGTCTACATAGTCAATAACACGAACTGACAAATATTAAAGCTGCGATGAATGTACATTCCGAAAATTGCTAGGTATATTTGTATACACTTTTCTGCTAATCTATCTCGGATGCTATTCAATCGCAGGCTATGATTGTTTTATCTTACTGTAAATAAAGTGTAATTACAATAGTATTTGAAGGCTCTGTTGTGTAGCATTGAATTAGATACTCAGTTCATGATATCAAATAAAAAAATGCCCAGCTAGTGCGAGCACTAGCTATACGACTTAACAGTATATAGCACAGATATACAATTGTCACTGAGCAATATATAGGTAAGTGGTCAGTTGGGTAGTTATCTACGGTTATCACCGCATCCGCAGACACATCTGAAGCGTTAAGCGCGCGAACTCGCGACTGTCGTCGCCTCCGAAATCGTCTCTATGCGCGTTTATGTGTACACGTGTGCGTTATAATCGCAGGATTACCAAACGAGCAAGAGCAGATCAGTATAAATCGGTTGATTGGTTTCTGCCACTTGATCCTCGTTGGTGACGACGAAGAGCCTCGTCAGTGCGGTTATCGGACTCTCGTAGTCGATGTTGCGGTGAATCGTCATCCAACTCCTAAGGTTCAACTGTCGCATGTTTCCATAATCCTCAGAGGAAGCAACGATCTTCCAGGGATTACTCTTGCTATTGTTTAGTTGATATATAATTGGGAACGTTTGGAGGGATCTTCCATTCTTCTTATTAAGTATATATTATTCATTTGTAGAACCATAGCTAACTTTTCACTCAAAGTCTTAATCGCATTCGATTGAAATTTCGAAAGACAAAAAAAAGTTTCTGTAAGGTTGTAAAAACATTTTATTCTATTAATATCGTTACGTCTTACAGTTGCCAGCTTTTGTAGGGAAATACTTCATAAAATTAAAAGCTCTCTCTCTTTCTCTTTCTTTTGAGGGAAAGGGAACGATCATAAATTTGTTGAAACACGAGAATAGTCTTATGATTAGAATTCACTCGATTCCTTTAGCAGCCCATAATAACCAAAGCGATAAAATATCAGCATCGTCTTACATACAACAGCAATATAGAAGTTCGCAAAGTCGTGACTCGATGAATTCATCGACTATCACCCGCATAATACGGTCGTCGTGACGTCGCGACTGTTGGAAAGGGTCTTGGGGCTCAGACTATAAGAGACACGTGTTCGGCCACGTGTATGCATTTGCTTCTGTCCGTTTCTTTTTTTTATACACTTTCTTCTTCTACTTCTTCAGTCTGTTCTCTATTCCCCTCTTGAGTTGAAACCCAAAAGCCTCGATGTTCTCTCTTTCTCTTTGCTTTTGCGAGAGACGAAGGGGTCTTCGTTTTCTTTTTCGTGCTCGCGATGTAAAATGCAGTATCGTTTCTCTCTCTCTCTCTCTCTCTCTCTCTCTCTCTCTCTACCGGCGGTTTCGTGGAGCTACTCGTTTATCTGCCGCGAGGGACTAAGAAGAACGAACGAGCGAACGAAAGAAAGGGAGTGAAAGGGCCCGAGGAGGCTTTTATTATTTTATTACAAAACGAGTTTGCGGCTCACAGTGAGAAGCGGAAGAGGAGAAAAAGAGATGACAGGGAGAAGAGAATATACTTGTACAAGAAGCGCAAGAAACTGAAATAAGAGAATAAACGCCAGGAGCCAAGTACTGCTAACCTTGACTTCTTTGCTACTGTTATTCTTTCTTCTGCATTTACGTCTTTACGAAGTGAAATTATTACGGGAGGCTATTATTATTACAAAGCATTATTCCTACAAATTGCTTTTATTTTTAAACATCAATTTTAATTACGACTGGATTCGAAAGTGTCTCTTAACAGACTATCATTTTAATCGTACTTTCTGTATTATTTCTCTTCTTTGCAAAGTTCCTTTTCAGCCGAGAAACTTGTAATGATTCGTTACAATTCTAGATTTTCTTAGCCTTGAATAGTAGTTGACTTGGACTGGAAGTATTATGGTACATCACTAAAACGCAACACATGAAAATTATAGTGATAATCTGTCCTATATATATAGGTAAATATATACAGGTAAATATATATAGGTAAATGTGATGCGAGGTACAGTCAAAGTCGTTTGTACGAGTAAAATAGACATTTTAGTCACAGTATGGGATAATTTGAGTGATAACTTTATTTCTGGCTAGAAAGCGAGCTCGGCTCGCACGTTACGACGACTATAGACAGGTTCGTAATCAATAATGGTATGTTTAGGAATTATTTTATGCTATATGGAATGATTGAATCTTATCAAAATGTGATTCAGAGACTTACACGGCTTATCAATTTATTGTAATTGATAATATTATGTGTACGACCTTGGTGGTATTTTATTAGAAAAGTTTAGAAAATTTTACAAAAAAGCTGTATAAAAAAGGTATAAAATACAAGAAATCATGAAAATGTCAACATCGACTTTCTGTAACTTAACTAAGGTAAGAAAAAATATCGACCTGTCAATCTATCAGAAATTCACACACACACACACACGCTTATAGGTATACACTTAATGCACATCCAATAAAAGAACCTAGTAAGCAAAATATTCATGCTATAGTATTCAAGTTCAATAAATATTCAAGTATGTTAAAGCTATGGTATCAGTGCCAAAACATTGGTCGATAATACCTACCAACGATTTATGATATAGAAACAAATCCTCTAGAACATCCCGGATCGTTTTGATCGTGCCAGTCTACGCTTACATACACTCGCAATTCTTCTTTATTTCTATTATTTATCTGGTCGTTATATTACTTAACTGGGGAAGATTTATAGACTGTAGAGGATGATCGACTTCGTTCGGTCAAGTTTATTTTTTCTGCACTGTGGGTTTTCTCGGTACAAGTATTAAATAGAGGAAGAAAGTAATAAAAACTAAATATTGATTGCAAGTTTGTTGATAATTCGAAAATATATAAAAATATATTGTGTCCTTTGTGTATAATTTATAATTTATTAAATTATTCTCAAGTATTCAATTATTTATTTCGAATTGATTTTCTAGATTTCCTTTTAGCCCATGAAAATTTGGGCACAGTTTTCCGTATTTGTTCTATGTATTATTACAATAAATATTAAACGAATTATTAATATTAAGTATCTGCTTTCAAAAAAAAAATTGTTCGATAACACCATTTTTTCAGCGTGTACAAGAACTATTTTGTTTATTTGTTCATAAATATCAAAGTAGTTTTAAATTAATTCATGAATATTATTATAAATATAATGTCTTGGAAATTTAATATGAATTTATTAAAATTGAAGTGCCCTGATATTAAATTTCCGATAATAAAAAAAATAACATTGAATGAACATTTGCACCAATCGTCAAGAATAAAAATGCTCTTGAAACGTCATTTTTAACAATGACAAATTTACGCTACGCATTCAACGGTAAATAATATAAATAGTATAGAAACTCGCGAATAAATTCATCTTTCTCTGCACTCGCTCGTAAGGTCAGTGCCATCCGCAGTGTAACGCGGAGTTAGTGACCGCGTGACGTCAGCCAGACCACGTGACTACCAGTTTGAAAGCGCGGGAGACAGGAGGGAGGCTGCGCTCTGCAACTGCAGTAGCAGCAATCGTAACTCTCCTTACATCTCGGTCGTCGCTCTCTCTACTATATATTCGCGATAATGGCAGAGCTAGAGAGAGAGAGAGAGAGAGAGAGAGAGTAGAGAAGGGAGAAAGGGCAAAGCAGTAGGGAGAAAGGGTAGGGGGGAGGCGGAGAACGACGTGGATGGATCAGTGGGGGGATGGGTGAATGAGGGGTGAGGTGAGGCTACGTAGTACTACGACGCGTACTACGAGCACGTGAGCTGCTGCTTTTACTCCTGCTGATCCAGTGTATGCAAATGCGAAACGCGGGCAGCACAGCGAGAGACATTTCCGATGCGACGAGACGAGACGATTTATGCGCTCGGCGTTCGACGTTAAATTATTGCGAGTTAGAAGGACTATGTGATTGTAATAGTCGTCTATTACGCAATTTGAATATTTTAATCAAATAGTATTATTAAATTCACGCTCGCGCTGCGCTTCATTGTAAGATTTATTTGTCCCAAAATTAATTTCTCCCCAACGTTTTGGGCTATTGAATTGTATTTTATTAATATTACTATTTATATTATTAACAAGTCTCAGAATGATTTTGTCTTTCCTTTATCATACAAATGAAGTTATCTAAACTATGCAGATACATCTTATCATACACGATAAATCTTTCTAGTTGTTGAAATAAAAAAAGTAGTCAAATTAAAAAATAAACATTTCTGAACTACTAATACATACGAATGTTATTAATCAAATTAATTAAAGTTATATTAATTAACTGTTAATTCAATACGTTTACATTAAATGAATATTTCTATGGATGTACAGGAGAATGTATATGTGTATTTTTATGTCTCTGTTCTCGATAATAGATATACGAAACGAAATGACCCATTAAAGTTTCATATCCATGCTGCTATCTGAATTAGTACGCTTCTTATATTGTATCTATGCACCTGAAGGCACTTACGCAAAAAGGTGATAAAAAAGTCCATACAATAACTTGCGTACGACATGCTCTTCTCTACATCGCGGTCGATATTTATGTAAACCGTATATAAGACTATTTACGTGCGTATATCAAATTTTCAAATCCATCGTACACATAATCCAGAAGTTGTAAAAAAAACAAAACGTTCGCTTTTTTATACTTAATGTGCGAGTCTTTTGCCAGGACGCGTATTACGAGCTATACTGTATATAATACAGTGGCACTATAAAGTAACGAGAAGCCTTTTATCGTTCTCAAAATTTACATTAACGTTCTCCAGTTTACGCCTAATTTACTGTTATTATCGCGATAATACAGTTGAAATATTTAGAAGCGCGGGCCGCCGGCGGCGATGAATGCGCGCAAACATACACTCACACTGGAACGCATTTATCCGACGATGCACACGTCGGAGTGCAATAAGAGCACAATAATAGCTTATACATCTCTCTCTCTCTCTCTCTGTCTCTCTCTCTCTCTCTCTCTCTCTCTCTCTCTCTGCGTAATACGTAATATAACGGATAGACGATGTACACGAGAGAAGTGTATAAATAAAAGGAAAGCAATAAAAAAATTGCGAATGGATAGGACATGCTCGTGCTTATATTTACATTTATATATCTATATATTTAAAAGGAAGTGAATATGCTTCTACCTGTATGTAGTATATGCTAGAATGCACAAAATCTTATAAATTAGTAGTTGAAGATTTTTAACATTTTTAATACAGTCATTATTGGAGTTTAGACGATTCGGTTTATTTTGTAAGTTTTATTCATTTTTGACTGTATAAGGTTCTTATTTCTACATTTGATGCATTATTTTGATGGAATTTTCATAAATTACTTTCAGTTCTCATAGTTAAACCCCTAGAAAAGAAATAATTTTTTGTTGTACCATAATTGATTATACTATGAAAAAGAGCATAATGTATTTCCATATTCCACGTGTATGACTACGTATGTACATTATTCTTTTATTCAGTAAGCAAGTAAGCATCTGTTCGTAGGTCTGGCCAATAAGAAATCCATTAAGGTAATAAGTAGGTTAATGAGACAAAATTTAGATTCTAAGCTAAATGTGATATTGTAATATTTTCTTATGCTATTCATTTCACATAATTGCCATCTTTATAATATTTACATTTTCAATTATAAATATAACCTTTTTCCATGTATATTTATTTATATACTGTGCCTACTGGCAGGATGACAGATAAGTCAGCTATCGCGAAAGGAAGCGTCGAGATTCGCACTACTAGTGTCAACGACGCGTCGCGACATAACGGTTAAGTAGCTCGTTTACATATCTAAAGTATAATACAGGACGACGGAGCGTTTATTCTTCTATTTTTTTGCTAGTATTGTACATACGCTCGCGTACGCACATGAAAGAACAAGCATTCTTGACGCTGCAAGAAACGGACTAATTTTTTAACATCCAACGAATTACGCAGTTTAATCTTTATTCGCGCGTGTACACACGAGGAAAAGAAAAATTTCATACTTTACACAGCAGAGCATGTAGAAGAGCGCGCGGCATCGTTGCGCAAATGAAAATTAATCTTTTTTTCTGCAGCAAGAAGAGAGGCGAGGGTTGAATAATGGAAACGTCAAAATGTAGCAGAGAAGAGCAGAGCAGAGCAGAGCAGAGCAGAGCAGAGCAGAGCAGAGCAGAGTAAGAGGGGCAGCCAGTGACGCGGCGTACAGTGCCCGGCTTGTTCTGTATAATAATGCCGGTATTGTTGAGCTTATCAAGCGAGGCTAATTGGACGCGAACAGCTGGGCCGTTGCCGCATGGTTATAGTTGCTGCTGTGACGGCATCGGACGCGGCAGTAGTTCAACCTCGCACTTACACTGATAATGTAATAGGCCTATCTGGAACACAAAAGCCTTAATGGATTAAGGGATTTGTCTTAAATTGATCTGGGCGTCAAAACAGAGATGCACCGCGTATTACGCGGAAAAAACTGCACCGAGTTAAGGCCCATGCTTTTTTTTCGAAGACGTTCAGATCGCAGCTGCCTCTTGACCTATTGAGTCTGGCGTGCTTTTTTAAGACTCTTTTTTTGCTGTACTGATAAAGTATAAGTAAATCAGTTGCGAGGTTTCTCTGTGCTATTGATATGTGAGCTTTGCTTAGACAAGCTTAATCGATACTTGCGAGGGGACTATTCTTTCAGATTATTCATACAATTTTCATTAATTTTCTTTTATTTCTTAGTAATTGTTTTAATTAAGTAATTACTTATATAATTGTATAAATATATAAACTTTAAAGATATGAAACTAAAGAAACATAGAAGCTTATATTCATAAAATTGATCCAATTTAAAGAATAACTAATAATACATTAATTATAATACTATAACACTTACATATAATGTAAGTTTTATGTGTAGATGTGTCTACATGTACAATAACACTTTGAAGGTATACATATGTCTATGTATATCTTCAAAGTGTTATTATTCAATCAAATCATCATATAAAAATCAGAAAATTCATGTGCATACCTGCAATCAATATAAATATGATTATAATCAATAATCATTCATTATTGTAATCATAAGAATTCAATTAGTCCGATAACTATGAATAATTATAAACTATCAGATCGATTATCAGCTGCCCACCTAAGAGAAATACGAATAATTAACATGCCATTATTCATTCATTATTTGTAGAAACTATATTTGCAAAATCAAAATAAGGACACTAAATTTTTCATTATTTTTGTATCATAAGATAAGTAAGATAAATACTCATCTCACGACACAAAGAATATGAAGCAAAACAATTTAAAAAATAGAAATTACGTCAGAGAATCAGAGATGTACACGATAAAATGATTGAATTAAAAAAAAGTTCAAATCAATACCAGAAACAAACGGAGAGAAAGAAACTGTTCATGACCTACTTTCGTGACGGCATCAGTGGTAATAGTAGCGCTAGGCAATAATAATAACAATCAGTGCGTGGTTTATCAGCGTAATGACTTTTAGCGACTGCATTATAGAATAAGAAAAAAGAAGACAAAGATACGATGCAGAGGACGTTCAAACGAGTGTACTTATTATATTATCCATGCGAGCACATGAGTATATCGTTAGTTGCGCAACAGCAACTTTGATTCACTAACGATAGTGCATGGATATATTGATTCTAAAAGTAAGCCGTTCCTTTTCCTTGAATTCGAACATCGATGTATCTTCTGAACGGAAATGCATCATAAATTATAAGCTACTAACTAGAGTCCAAATTTTTTTAGACCAATTTGTCAAATAGAATAAAATTTATGTGTCAGGGATTCTCTCTTTCTCTAACGGATAATTCTAGTTTTGCATGCGCCCTACATTTTGTTTTACGTGTTTCCACACATTCCACCCACCCTTCATTATATATAAAAGTTTAAACATTCATTGTACTCGTACGTTTTATAACTGACAATTTAAACGCCTTCTGCAATTCTATAGAATATAAGTCTGACATTGTAAACGTGGGTTATGTTTTTCACGGGGTCACTGTGACACCTTAACCATTTACACAAACTGGTTACAAAAAATCATCATCACAGAAGGTGATTCTTATCATCATCTTGATTATATTTTATTATGCTGTATCAGCTGATTTGTCCATGTTCATGTTTTCGTTGTTTTCTTGACAGAACAGCTTGAGAACATGTTACAGTACATTTATCGCGTGTGGGTGGAATTGAGAATCCAGAATTGAGTACTGTTCGACATAATCTGCCCACAGAACATGAAATACAGCACATTATGGACAGTAAGAGCAGAATGTTGTTCTTCTGTTTCTAGCTTTTTAAAATAAAAATAACCGTAAAATTAGGATAATAGTGAAAGTTTCAGTTATATCCAAGGCCATTGGAAGAATAATCGTTGTTAAAATTTGTTATCGCAGTTTCTTTGCACTATCCGATAATGCAGTTGAAAAAAACACTCCCCATCGAGATTGAAGACTCGCCACTGCGTTGCTAGAACGGAAAGATACGAAGCTTCGGTCATAAAAATCCCCGAAGAAAGACGAGCATACGAGCAAGGAATATTCGAAATGGTCGATTCGATGATCGGAAGAGCGTAAAACGTCGATGAGAAAGCTCTGCAACATCCACCCTCTCTATACATACACTTAACTCTCGCCAGAGGGAGAAGAGTCTGAGTAGTGTAGTATACTACCTACAAGAGCATCTCCTACCCCCTCCCTAGGATAGTCGTCGGGGTTCATTTCGGAAAAGCGCATAAAAGGAGGCGAGACGCGCCATCGCCTAGGATATTCTCTTCGATCTCGAGTCGCGATTGAAATTTCACGATTCGCGCTCGGATTATCGACTCTATTCCAAAGTACGCAGCGAACAGAACAGTCGCCTCCGGAGGTATTTGTTTAAACGCGTCTAGTTAAAGCACGAGCTTTCGAGAAACTTTGTACTCATTGCGACTCGACGCAACGGATCCGGATACGAGGTCCCGCGAAGGAACTTTTTTTTCTTTTTCACAGCGTCTTCTTTTTTTATCGCGTATCGTGAAAAAGTAAATTTATCGTTTAAAATATTACGCAAATTATCCAAACTATTGCTCCTATGGAAGTTCCCGCATTGGAAATTTGTCCGGGATAGTAGAGACTGACCCCAGGGACAAAAGCCAGCTGCACGCTGAACGTAAAATCTCCCCGACTGGCCAGCTCGCTTGGAATTAGTCGATAAACCGAGCTTTAAAGCTCGCTCTCACTCTCCGGCGTCTGTACCGGAACGCCGAAAGTGCCGTGATATACGTGTACGCGTAGGAGACGGTTGAAACTAACTTTGACGACTTGAAAGGAAGAGAAAGATCGGAAAAGCCAGGGCTAGTGTATATACTATGGTGTACGAAACTGTTGAGCTTGACTTTCTTTTATAGTAGGAGAACAAGGCAGTTTCCGTCCAATGCTATACGTAATGAAGGCACTTTTCTATTCGCCGGAATAAGCGAGGGGAACTCTCAAGGTTTATTTAAGAAGAGGGTTAAACTGATTATACGAGAATTTAAGAGGAATTTCGGTACATACTTTCTTATGTTTCGTTGTATTCTATATGTCGTTCACTTTACTTTAATGCTTCTCTTCACTAGTTATACCTTAAGTAAATCGGCTGTCTCGAATAAAAATAAAAAAAATCTATTTTTATCTTTATATTCTTAATTCTATTTCAATGTAAATTAAAATTACAGTAAAAATTTAGTTAAACATTACATTTACATAGGTTGACTTTTTGTTTTAAAAAATATTATTGCTTGTATTCGAGAAAATTTCTTCGCGTTGCCATGGTATACGCATACCTAAATTATTAAGGTAATCAAAAATGCTTCGCGAATCGTTAAACATTTTTATTCTGCAAATCGAAAATTATATTATTTATGAAACATTAAGTACCCGAATTAAAACCGTTCAAAACAAACTACTAAAAATGATGAAATATATATACAATATATAGATAGATTTAAAAATTCTCGCCCTTTTTAAAGCTAACCAATCAAAAGACACCTCGTCTTTTGCAAGGAAAGATTTCGACCGGCAACTTACGAAACCGAACATGTTAAAAAATATGAAAGTTTAAATTATATTTCAATAATTATCAAGAGAACACTTATAAGCGGTGCTCGTAAAATAATACGAAGTGTTTAGTATTCTTGAGCTGACCCTCGTAAAAAGATTCATCAAACTTTAATCAAAGTTGCCAACGTTTCGTGTGCCAAGCATATTAATTTCGATTTCGCATCATAAATAGTTATTATATACCTCAATAAAAGCATAAAAAACTTTGATCCTTGCAAGACTTCTGCAAGACGCAGTCAGGCCGACGTAAATAATTCAGTAAATGCAATTTTGTTAGAACCTGACAAATATTCTTCTATATAATTATATAATTATTCAGTTATCATAGTATAAAGAGACATTTTTTTCCTCACCGCGTGGCAGGCATTCCGTCCTTGCGCAAGCCAGTGACTTACGTCGACATCAGAGTTACGCAATCATTCACCTCCGATACGTAATAATAGCTCACTTCAGTCCTGATACTACAACTCCAGTCGAGCGAAAACGGATATTAATTGCAATTTGTATTTCCATCGATCTTTCGAACTACTGCCCTAGGCGCAATAGCAATACATCGCGGCCTCCTCTCGTCGACAGACGAGATCGACCTTGCGATATTTCGCTATTCTCAAAAAAGAGGTCAATGTGAATCTTCTGCGGTTAATGTATCTTTCCCCGATGATTTCCGCACACATCTCTCTGATTATGACCGAACGAGCCTTTCGTCATGCGCGTGCACTGAGACGCCTTGTCATTTTTCTCTTCGTATATTGTACACCCGAGTGTCCAAGTGCATCCGGATGGTAGGGAAGTAGATTGATCGTTGGTCATCAGATTTCTTTAGTCGCTCGGTAGTGGACGCACGGAAATAAATTATACCGTGTTCTTGTTGGAATGAGCTAGAGTAGCAGATAGCCTTATCTTTTGAGCGCATTTTCGCTAAACAAATTGCATGGGTCAACCGCTATTCGTTCTTTGGACATAACACTCATTCATTTGCTCGAGCTATAAAGTCTAATGACGAAATCTCCTTTTTTATCGTTGTTAAACAACTTTTTTTATCTTCCGTGTATTATATACCATTTGACATATTTTTTTATTTATACTATACCGACATTGTTTGCCAGAGAAGCAATTAAACCGATGCATGTTTAATCGCACTCTATATTTGTCATACGTCTGACCTGTTTATCAAAAAGTCGATGATGTTTCAGACAATCGAAAAAAAGGCTGCCAAACAGTTCAATAACCGATTGTTAAAGGTGTGAGAATTATTATCGCTTCTTCTTGTTTGGTTGTTCAACAATGAAGCAACAAGTATACACATCGCTCGGGCGGTAATTCGATGCACAGCTATAGGTATTCCTTTCCTATATTTATTTCCACGATCACTAATGAGTCTATATTAATTTACAATTCTCATCGATATCAGATACGTAACTTGACTGCAGTCGGGTTATCGCGGAGGGCTTCGGGTGTATTCAATGGACTTTCCTGGTGGACGCGATAAACCCTGATAAATAGGTATTGCGCGTACCGTCAACCACATATGCGTAATACGTATATGTAAGAATTTTTAATTAAAAAGCGAAGCTTAACGGTTATCGCATGCAATAGTCAAGCCACATATTCCTTTAATGTAGATAATGCAATAATCACAGTTTGCTAATTAAATGTCATATATTAATTGTGATATCAATTCAAATTCACTCGTTAAATGAAAATTCCAGCATAAGCAATGTAATTCACGAAGATAAACAGTCTATTAGATAAAACATTGTTAAATAAATGATTTTCGAAAAAATCGTAGCTTCATTATTTCAGACCCTAATAAATTGCGTAAGACCTGTCGTAACTTCCGCAATTGTCGAACAAAAGTCAATATATGGAAAACAACATTATTTTTTTTCTTCATTTCCTTCTATTTCGACTTTTGATGTAATCGACTTTTGACAATTTTTCTCCCGAATTCTAATGATTAAAAAAGCATAAAAAAATCTAATATAGAAAAATCAATAACACGAGAAAAGACTGTTGTTTAAAAAAAAATCTTGTGTCGCTTCAAACGTAAATAATTGTTTGAACAATCATTCCCGAATATACTCAATGTAACACTTTCGACATTTGATATTTGAATGCAAAAAATTGAGACACTGTCGGAAACGTAAAAAATATGCCAATCGAGGAAATAGGCAAACCTTTTAAAGCAAATCTAACGAATAAACCATTAGTACAATATATTTTCATTATAACATTGTGTATAATAATTGCTGTATTAACTATTCTGTACGTATTATATTCATATGATTAGTACTGTTTTTATGTCACGGTATTATTCACCAACTGTAATATAGAATCGTTCTCAATATGAAATTGTTGTCGATGCGACTTTAAATAAATACATTTAAAAAAATGTTACCGAAGCAAAACTCACTAATACGTTAGATTTTTATCGAACTTTCTACTTTACTCGCATCATCTTCCGAGAATGATCGATAAGCCATAGAAGTGCGAAGAGAATTTTTATCGAGTACCGAGTCAAGGCGGTTCATCTCGTTAACGGATAGTGTAGAAAACGAGGCTGAGCGCATTATAAGATATGACGTCAAGAAGTCATTAAGCGGAGTGTCCATCACACCCCCGACCTCAGTACTCGGTATAATACGAGCTCGTTTGGCCGCGAGTGCTGTACTAGTTTCAGGACTAGAAAAATGACGTTTTCTCCGCACAACGGCGCACTTTGTCCACGTAATTGACTCAATGAACATTTAGCGGTTCGCATCTCGAGTCGTAAGGAAAGACGTTATAGAACATGCTGAGTTAGAATTGCAAGCTGCGAATCAATTCTTTATCCGAGATTTAACCCATTACGATTGAAGAAAGGGAAGAGTAGAATTGAGCGATAGAGTCTGCGACGTGTCAATAATGTTAATGTGAGTACTTATTCGATCGATCGCAGAGACTTATACTGGTCTCGATTCTTCGATATTGAATATGCATCAGACAATTCAATCAAACGGTTACTCTTAAATATTTCTTCATTCATTTTAATGACAGGACATTTAATGGAGGAGAATTTGATTGAATGTTAGTCTATTTAATATAAATGATTTGCAATTTTCATTAAATTCCTGACATTATCACGAATTAAAAAAAAAGAAATAATTTATTTTGAAAATGCCATATGATAGTGAAGGGGGGGGGGTATTTACACTTATTTTCTACCTGGACTTTGAAAGTGTAAACTCTCCTTAAAGTCATCTTTTTATCACTTTAACCAGAATCATTCTTGATATTTTCCATGTAAATTGTTAAATATTTGTTCATTCATATTAATGTCAATGTACGGCAAGCTTATTTAAATTATATTCTGGCAAAAATTGAAATAACAAGAGAATCCATGAAAATGTATATTTAATTACATACGTTCCATGCATCGCATTTAATGTTAAAATAACTATGAATGATGTTTCATGAATAAACGTTAAATTTTGTTGTTTATAAATTCATATGAAATGGCTGTATATCGCTATTGATTGCGACGCTTCATGCAACGACAGGTCTTTCGCACCAAGGAACCGGCACGCAGTTTCACATTTTCTCGCGCATATCAGTCTGATGCTTCTGAAAGCTGTTTCGAAGCTATTTCGATGGGTGGATTCTTATCGAAAACGTTATTTGGAATGTTGCACGAGGTACGACTGCACTTTAATCAGTAGGGCGATATTGCTTTTCGAATATAGGCATTGCTTGCGCATTCCCGTATTATGTATTAGTAGTGAAGATAGATGAGATATGTATTCGAAAAACAAATCAAAGTCCTGAACAAAAAATTGAATACAGTCAATTTTTATAGGACTCTAACTACGCACGCATTTGCTAAGAATTTTCGGCCAAAAGTATTCAAAGTCGACTACATAAAAAGTATATAATAAATAAAATTGTTGTAAATTAACAAAAGATGTCGAGTTGTTAACAAATATTCATTAAATTTAAATTTGAATAAAAAGGTTGTGTACTGAAAGGTAGTAGTAGGATTTCTAAACAGATATTCGCAATTAAGATTGGATATTACGAAATGAAGATTTTTCTAAAAAATATTACCTGTACGCCGATCAAGAATAACGATCATTTGGAAGCGCACATTACCGCATATTGTCGAGCGGCGGAGTCCCACAACGCCCACTAGACCGCGGACATGCAATAGCGTATAACTCCCAGGACAGTAATTCACCCCTTTATAAACGCGTTATGTTCGGCGAAAAATATGAATTATATTTTGTTCTCCCGTTACTTACCGGTTCGCACGATTTTCTACACTATATATAATATATCCATGTGCGTAATCATCGGCTCAACTTTGCACGCACGTGCTCTCCCGTGCAGCGGTTAACGATCGGTTCTTCACGTTTTCGATTTTTTTCTCTCTAGCTCCTATAGGGTAATACATTTATCATTCAAAGGGGTGAATACGCCTTTGCCTCCGGAACTCTCATTGAGCGTGAAAGTTGACTAAAATAGCTCGATGATTTTTCCGAGCCCATTTTTTTTATTAATTTTAACATCAGAGTTCTGATGGTGAATTTAATTGAATGTCTACTAAATGAATATACTTGAATATGAATTATACTTGTAATTTATTTTGAAAAAGCCATATGATTATTTTATAATCTGAGTTATAAGTTTTAGATCGCAATGTATCCATAACCAGGTAATTTATTTGATCCTTATATACTTAAAGGAAATAAATAAATAATATTAATTTTATAATTTTAATCGCAATTATATTCTTATTATTTTAGGTGCATATCCTTAAACATGTTTTAATTAGATTTAATGTCAAAATACGAAAACCTAATTTAATATCTGCATATGAATTTAACGAGATTTTTTGTAACTTAAATTGAATCAGCCTTCATCAGCCCCTTTGCCTCTGGTATACTCATTATACGTGAAAATTGAGTAAAATTTCTCGATTGTATTTGCCAAGTCCATTACAATAGCTAACGTCGAATTTCAATTATTACCAAATAATATTACCAACGAAACAGGCGTCTAATTATGTAACAAAGAGATCTATCTCAAGAACAATCCAATCATCGCTTCCATCAAAAATAAATTTTAACCCGCTCCCTCGTGTCTAGCGACGAATTGGCCCATAGTCACGCCGAAAGAAGAACAGTCGTTCTCTCAAACAATGTAGCTCTAGCAAGTTGGCTCACCCTGTATAGAAAGTCCTCGACGTCACCCGCGCGAACATGGCGTATAGTTGTAGCAACAGCAGTAGCGCACCAACGAGATGCATAATAGCTGTGCAGAAAGTGAATTCGACGTCGAACTGCACTTCCCTTTCATTTGTTAAAAAACAAATCCTAGCGCAGTTAGCAACTCTGTGCTAGTTTGCACTTAGCTGATGAGTCGCTACAGCCGCGTGCCATAGCGTTATGTAGGCCTGCCTTTGGAATTGAATTTCAATGCGAAAATGAACAGTGGCTAACAACCCCTCGATAGTTTTTTAGATTTTTTTTCGCTCACGGTGCAGTGCATCGAATCCTTCTATTCGTCGTCCCTGCATTGTTACGCGCTGTGTGCATAGTTATTATATGTACGGTTAGTTAAATAGTGAAAATTCATTAAGATATAAAGTCACTTATTCTCTACATACATATAAGTCTTTTTTAAGGGGGGTTTTCACACTCATTCCTTTCCTAAACTTTCAATATATTTCTATTAACAAAATATGCATTATCATTACAAAGCTAACATTTTTTAATAGTATTTCCAAAAAATAGATTTTAAAAATTCAAAGCTCAAAAAATAAATATCTATCGAGTTAAAGCCAAAATTTAAAAAATCACATCTCTGCATGGAATCACGAAATTAAGACCTGATAGGTCTCATTAAGTAGTGTATTTAATTTCTCTTATTTTCATTGACCCTGTCTTGTTATGCGCTGTATGAGCACCTCGCGTTATTTGCATGTGTACAGTAGGGTCACTTTGCATCGAGCACTTACATGAATGCTTGAATCGATCGTACTACATGCAGAGTAGGATACGTGAATGGAAATGAAAAAACATCTGTTTATCTTTATTTAAAGGGATTACTCACTTTTAATTCGCGAGGAAATAGAATGTTTTTACAATATAGGAATAGGTATAAAACATTACACAACATTTTTCGCTAGTTAAACGCGTTCAAAATATTCGACGTCTGTAAAACCATTTTATTTTACGAAGTCATCATCGAGTGGTTTTATCCTATCGCTAGCAAGGATTTATTTGACCTATTCGTGAAAAGGTATAAATAGCGTTTGATTAAATAGTCAATGCGCATCGTACATGTATAGCTTGACGCTATCTTGTAGATCTAAACAACGGTGAAAATATATGGACAGTTTATGCGAAGAAGTCACTGCACCCCAGTCTCATTCCTTGTATCGCAACACGACGTGTGTAGAAAACAATGAGTTTATGTGTGTGTGTATATATATACATATAATATATATATATGCATACAAATATACACACAGTCAGTATATACAGAATACCATATATAGAAGAAGCGCGAATACATTGCGTGACTTTCGACCGGCGAAGCGTAGGCTTAAAATATTATCATTACCATAAAACTTTAACTAATGACCCTTTCACTTTTCTTCACAGAATCAATGATTCCTCCGCCATTCCGTTGATTACCTTACCTAGAAAACTTTTATTTTTACGAAGAGTCGCGCGACCGGAACTTTTTTATCGCTCGTACGGCAGAACTTTTTTTACGGCTGTGCGTACTTGATGTTTGCGCGTGCTGACACGAGTTATTCTTGAAGTAATGTAAGTACCTCGTAACATTTAGGAAAAGCAATGTTTTCAATGAAATTAAACAATCTTTTCAATTCAGCTATTATGACAATCCATTATTGTATATTATACATTGGCAAGTACAATATTGTAGATATAGATTGAATATTATTTTATTTTTTTGTATTTTTTATATCAGAGTAGTTCTTTTTATAATTTTTAATATTAAATTGAATACCATTTATAACTAAAAATGTTATTAAATAATTAAGTATTATTTAAATGTAAAGATAAAATTGAAATCTTTAACATTGACGGTCAACAATATTTATATCGATATAATCCTCTCATCTCTCGGACAGCCGTCGTTCGCGCACAAAGTGCCGATAAATTCAACGCGAACAAATAATATCTATTAATTATGTTCATCCATAGGTATCTTCATGTACAGCTCACGCATACGTCCCTTGGCAACTCGTGGAGTCGAGCGAAACTCGAACGGACGGAGGACAGTAAACGATGGAACGGTTTATCACAAAACGGAATTAAACGGTTTACGACTGGACCGCAGATTAGTGCGCGAGAGTTGGATGGAAAGCGCTGGCAAGGGAGAGAAGCCGTGGGATTCCTCTCATCCCTTTGGTGCAACGTCCTCTCTCTCTCTCTCTCTCTCTCTCTCTCTCTCTCTCTCTCTCTCTCTCTCTGTCTCTCTGTTCGAACAGCCCTGGGCGCACTGTTTGTCATTTGTAAAATCACGTGCAGGTATAGGTGTACGTTAGCGTTATATGTACAGCAAAGGGATGTACAGTTTGTTTTGCGCTCGCGTTTTCAACGCCTGCGGCTGATTCGATGTAACGCAAATTCAATCGTGCGCGGCTCGATTTTATTTTACTCACTCGCTGAAGGCTGTATATAGGTATATTATTCTGGTTAGAGTTGGATTTTTATCGTTAGTCTTTTGGATCACCGTTGCTCGAAATGTTGTTTTCGTTCAATTAGAGTCGCGGAGGGACGTGGAATTGTCGTTCTGTTGTGTAATGGAAAGAGAGAAAAGGGGGAAAACGATTACATTGATTTGCAGAAGCTTTGAAATCTGTAAAACGTGTCTGTATGTGACTTTTATATTTTACAGTATGTCGTTTAGCTTTACGTTTATTCCGAATGTTATATTATACTAGTTTATCGAATTGTCTATAAGAGACGATAATATACTTATAGCAGTAAATTACGAAATAGAATGTGTTTGGCAATTTGATATAATCGAATCGCTAATGATATATTTGGTGTTACTTTTATTTTTGCATTATACTTGAAAATTTAACGCAATCCTCGACATAATTGAATCATTTTGGAGCTAGAATAATTATAGGCGTAGATCTAACGATAAATTTCATGCACTATTGAAAGTATAGGACGAAATGACAAATTAACAGAGAGCTTTGGCCATTATTAATTATCGGACGCCATGCGATTGACAGAATTTACGAAGCATGAGCTGAACGCTTGTGTTGGGTAATGATTTCGTAAATTTCGTTAGTCTTTCAAGCTTCGGCAGCTTTATCAACGCAATTTATGGAAGATGGACTTATTAACCGGTATGATTGCCCAATGATTGCATATACATAGTACAACAATCAATGCTTTGAACTTTACTTATTACGTTTATCGAAAACTTAATTAAGCTGATAATTATATGTACTGTCTATCGATTGAACTTCATTCTGTGTATAAGCACATTATTAAAAATAGGATGAATCTTAAAGTCCCTTGTAACATTTTCAATGATCAAATATTGCATATTGACGCGTAAAGCTCACAAATTTTATCTGTGTATGTGATATAATTATATAATTTGTACGCAACAAATCATTATTATTGTATTTATTTGAATTTTTTATCATTGTTTCATAACAATAATGATAATTATGCGAGTGTGAAAAATTAATTTGATTTTATTTGACAAGCTTTTAATTTTACCAAACCGATATATAATCGTTATCTACCGTTACTTATCATCAGCCTATCAGGATTGTCATGTACAGATATTTACAATTTAATGTCAATGCTTACTACTAGTCATTTATGTTTAATGAATTAGCATTATATTAAAGTCATGTACAATTATGAAATTGTCATGTTTATTTAAAATTCAATATATATGTACAATGTACATGGGAATTTTAGGTTATTGTACAACATACACTTTTGGATTGAATTAAAATTTCTATTAGTACACGGCAACTTGGAAAATTGTGTGTTCTAAAAATTCAGGTAATTTTAAAACTGCATTATAATTACAAGTAATTAAACTCATCTACGGATATAAAGTTTACATTGTTTTTAATTTTTAGCTAGTACAATATTTTACAATTAATATAGGAATAAAAAATTGTCCTGTATTCATATTTTGAAATCTCAATTTGTAAATGAAATTGTAATAAAAGCCAGATCTAAATTCAATTCAAATAATTACAAGTTATTGAAATCAAATAAACAATTATTACGAATGTTTCGTTCTAAAATTAACGAGGGAATTTTTATCAGTGCATTCAATCAACAATGTTTAGTCTATACACAGAGGTACAATCGTGATATCGAATAGCTTCGGTGTTTGCGAAATTTTTTCTCTTTCATTTACTCTCTTTGACACCCGCATTCGAAAAATACGCAATGTACTACATAGTGCAGTATTAGCAGAAAAGAAATGCAATGAGAGAAAGAAGAATCAGCAACAGCCAGTAGTAGCAGTAGCACAGGGACTTTAACGTCCCTAGTCCGAAATCGCGAGCGTAAATCTCTCGCGAAAGAGAGAGAGAGAGAGGAGAGAGAGAGAGAGAGAGAGAGAGAGAGAGAGAGAGAGAGAGAGAGAGAGAGAGAGGTGGGGAGGGGGGTAACGAGTTTTCCCTCGCGAGCCCGCGGGGATATCTTCTTGCGACTTTTCGAGTTATCAACGGTACAGCTCGACGCGCGCGTGGTCTCGCGCGGGTTGGGCGGGGGGCTTTTATTAATGACAGCTAGACGGCGGCGGCCGGGTTTATGGAGGACATAAACTCTAAACTGATTAACAGTAGCCGCTAGCCGGGGCTTTCTGGCCCGGCCTGCAATATATATGCAATCGACTGCTCTCACTCCCTTATTCGACTTTCGTCTCTCTCCTCTCTCTCTCTCTCTCTCTCTCTCTCTCTCTCTCTCTCTATACGTATATCTACTCACGTGTATATACATATATAGACATTTAGCTATACATATATAGGTATGTAGGCGAAATGGCCAACTGCAATATATGTATACGTTCTCGTGTCTCGTTAGCAATACTACGGAGCCGGGGACAGTAGCGAGGCTCTACGCTCTCGGGCCGCGGGTTTATGGGCCATCGTCGCCGGAATTAACATTGCCCAATTAAATTGATAGATGTCTGGTCCGCCATTAAATTCCCCTGGACCGACTAAAATTGCGCGTAAATCACGAACTTCCTAATTTCGCACTACGCTTGCGCCATTGCCGAAACTAGACGATGCTACTGCGGCTGCTGCTTCTGCACTTCTTGCGAGTCAAGCTTCTCGGGTTACAGGATACGCGGTAGAAATTATGGTCGATTGTAATGAGCGATGGCCAAGTCGATGCGGCTGACGGGATATTTGATTCGAATCACGATTCTTGCCATTACGATGGACCTGTTAGATGAGTTTTAATAATTTCCTAGAGAAATTCCCGGTGATCCGTGAAATTACGTTCAGAAGTGTAAAAAATATACATGACTCTTATTACTTTCCAAAACGAATGCGTTCCCTGAATAACAGAAAAAATACGACCTTTCATTCGACGTATGTCCATCTATAAAGAACTCTGTTTCGCACTGAAACAATGACACATAAAAAAAGCTCTAAAAAAAGCGGATCGTTCAAAAGAAACAACCACTAACCTATAGTCATGATTTTTTAATATCCCTCTCGTATCATCAAAATCGCTTTTACATAAAAAAAGTGCGACAGCGCGTTAATACCTTTACCAGGGAAGTTTACGCGTTAAGCCAAAGAACAAAAACGTTGCATCGTAGAGCCTACACCTGAAAACCAATATAATTTTTATCATTTTCATTTCTTCCGAACTGAATAAAACACAGAGTAACAAAGCACCTATCCATTTTGTGTAAAAAGTCGTTTCGCATTGTTTATACAACAGTGGGCTAACCTGGTGAACAAAAAGAAAGCTCCCGTGGAAGGGATAGAGAGGTGCCAACGCGGCTTGATGGAACGCGATTTTCTCGCTAGATCCGACGAGTATTTGCCATTTTCCAGGCGGCGCTTGCTCGATCATGCACTTCATCATGCAGTTTGGCGTTATCTGTCACGTGTCACCGGTTCCCTATATTTTCCGCCCGATAAACTTTGCCGCGAGCTGTATATTGCTGAAGTGCGCTTTATCTCACGGTGTCAGCTGACTGCGGAATCAGCTTAATAACTATATGCTATATTCATAATCGAAAGTCGCACACGATCGAAAAGTTTCTTCTTACGACACTTGTGTCGTAAATTCGCATTGCCATCTGTATACTTTTTTATTTTCATCGGATAATCTATAGCTTCTTTAACTTCGACGAAAAAGATAAACATCTTTGTGATTTGTAGTATCAAAGCTTTATAATCAATGCATATTGCATAACGAGAAAAAATTTAGCCCTCGCAAAGATACCTTTTATTTTACAATCTATGACTACCATTGCACGTTTGCATTTACAGTTGTAGACGTGTATCGTTTAAAAAATATTTTAATATATACTTGTACGTGGAAATATTAAAAGTGAAGAGTACTTATTATGTGAACCTGCGATTGACACCAAATTTGAATAAATACTTAATAAATAATATTCTTCTTAAAAGTTATTCTTTATTAATTAAAATGCTTAATTGATAATTAACAAACATCAAAATTGCATTAATTTGCCATATATTTCCAAATCGAATGATTTTTACGCGGATACTTTACTTAATAGTATTTACTTTTGCGTAGTAGCAATCGCATGTTCTATTACTTTGACAGACTTCGGGATTGTTTAATCGAAAATGCTTGAGTAGTTACTTTCGAACTAAGCAAAGTGGACTCTCGGTAAGTTGCCGCGTGATAGGTTGTCACTTGAACCTGTGCAGCAAGGCCTGCACGACTTTCACTAATGTGTTTCTCCTTACTTTATCTACAAAGCATATTACGTTGGAGAAGGGAAATTTCCACTTGTCCCTGATAGCGGTAACTTATCAAGAGTCTATTATAAGTCGAAAGACTAGTTTATATTACAATCATGGTAAAACATAGACTTTTATTTACTGAAATCATCTTCAATTGAAACAATTAGTTATTATTGGATAATTATCTTATTATTAAAGAATATTATTAAAGAATATATTTCACTTTATTTCATGCTTGAATTTTAAGTATACATTAGATTTTCATAAACGTTACATTTAGTATTCTTTTGTTATCGTTTAAAAATGAGCGAATTGTAAGTCGCGGAAGTGAAGCAATCAATTATTCGTTTAGTTTTGTTTTACATATATTTGGTGTCGCCCCAAGATATTTTTTTGTTAAGTACTTTACTGCCGGTTGAGATACAGAATTGGAGTTGGTACTAGTTTCGGACCAATAATACATCTCGAGTTTTAATGATGATCCAGACAATAACTTTGGGCTTAACCGCAACCTACACCCGGTGAGTTGTAGCCCTATGCAGGATCACCAATCATTGGTTATACGTTTGGCGTAATTAACTAATGTTCTTCCCAATGTAAATTAGCGTCGTTCTCTCGTGGTGTGAACTTGCACATTATCGCGGAACATGATTTTACCTCGTATACGTCTTTTCTAGGCAATTCCGTATTATTTTTCATGTGACAAGTAGTCGATTTATTATTTTTTTATGGCATTCTTTTTTATAATTGTTTTGTTTGTCGTCCTCCTGTGCAATTAGTGTTTAATTTAATCAAATCGCGTCAGCGTGTATCAAATGAAAATTCATACTCGATGGAATAGTTTGTACATTAATGAATTATTAGAAAAAAAGTTACGATTATTTGTAAATGTACTTCGTTACGTCAACAATTTTTAACGTATGCGTAAAATGAAGAGCATATGTCGTTTATTACTGGAAATATATATTACTACACGCGCACGGAGAATGCACGAGATATAAGTACAAAGGGATGAGGTATAAGATATAATTTATTCGTTGTACATACGCTTACCATGCCCCTATGATACTTATTCGTTCATTTATGTATACAATGTATGGGTTGTAGCGTGACGCGATCACATAACGATATAATACGCAAACTTCTGACTGTCGTAATATTCATAAATGTATCGAAATGAATCGATGATTAAAATTTAGAAAATTCCAGTAGATTACTTTGATGATTGAACATTTTCAGAAATTTTACCACTAGTATCCTTCAAAGCTTGGAAAATTAACTAATTGTATTGAAAAAAAAACAAAGTCGACACACGTTACGTCGTCCATAAATTAGCATACATCCTGACGAAATCATGCAAACGAAACCGGTGTACGTCTATAAACTGAGCTCGAGCCATTCCGCAGGTCTAATTACGGCGAAGTGCCGGCTCGTCTCGTAGGGTCGCTTCAAAATGATAAAACACCCTCCCTATGCATATACCTACGCGAGGCGAGGAAAAGGGACACATAGATAAGCCGTTGGTACGCGCGGACGCCATCACAACTGATAAGCATCACCCCGAAGCGTGCGTTGCACACGCGCATACTTAATGACTTGACGGCGCGGCTCACTTTCAGCCCTAGTGCTCGTCGATGACGGGAATGACTCTCGTCTTTCGACTTGACGTTAATTATCATACGGATAGAGGGAGGGGGGGGGGCGGGTTGGTATGCGCGGGGTTTCTGGAAAATTGGACACACCCCGCGATGCAATTTGCGAATAAGTATATAACGAGAGGTGCGGATGAGGGACGAGAGAGAAACTCGATGTAATGACTTTTGCACTTAGGAGTCATCGTTGTTTTTAATGATCGCGTGTGCTGATGTTTGCGATGGTCAGCGCTCTTTTTATAACTTAGTTTACTGTGTACAATTACTGTCTGTTTCTTTTCAGGTAATCTTGTTTGAAATTTATGGTTATGGCTCAATATTGATTAACAAAGCTTTTTGACTATGTCAACGAAGTAACAAATTATTACTTCAAACCCTTTTCACTCGGTAACCATTTCAAGAAAGTGGTTCACTGTTGAAGCAGTGCAAATCCTTTTAAAACACACGATTTTCCACGAAAATTGTTTACCTCGAGATTTAAAAATATGTATTGTATTTTTTATTTAAATTATTGTACGTATTCTACTTTTTAGCTCAAAAGAATTTTGCTTCAAATTGTGATTTTTTTCAATGTTCAGCATACTTACATACAATAAAGGCATTTGACATATTGGTATAGAATTGTTGAGGGAAAAGGTACTTTTCAATTCAAAGTATGTATTGAAATGTTTGGAAACGTCGTGTAAATATATCTTGACAGCGTATAAGTGTATAATTAATTTTATATTTCAGTTATAATTGTATAATGATAATAATAATACAAAAGAGACGTTTTTAATTGATGATAATCAGTATGAATATTGTATCATTATGAATGTTTAATTTGATTTTATTAGACAAGCTTTTAATTCTGACAACCCGTCAAATAACCGTTCTCTAGCATTACTCATCAGCCTTTTCCAAAAGACACAAAAAATGTATTTTCTGAAAATTCAAAGCCCAGCTTTCGAGTGGTATGAATCGTTAAAATTTGATTCCGAGGCAACGTTAAAGATCGATTCACGAGTTCAATCACGTGGCAATAACGCTTAATAGCATGTTACGGTGGTCCTGTCGTTTTGCAAAGATACCTATAGAACAAGTGCGTGCAGTACTCGACAAACGATGCGTGCGCTCGCATCGCTGACCCGCTGCGTCGTGTTTCGCGGACAAAAAGAGGCGCAGTGCCTATGGAACAGCACTCTCGGAAATTGCACGAGTGCTCGTTTTAATTAGCTTCGCGGATGAATTATCGAGATGAGGCGCCAACGACCAGGACTATTGTATGCAAGAATATACTGTCATGTCAGAGCCTGTTCTTTTACACTTTTCATGATTCAAATATATTTTTCGTTGAATAACTTGATTTTATCATCGATCAATAAGATTTGTACTCTAGAAATCTGACTCAGTAAATTTCTCACTGGTTTCACTAGCTGGTTCATCAGGCTTTTCACTTCGGAAAAAGTCAATTGTAACTTTATCTTTGATATTCAGTTCATAATAAGGTGGCAAGATACGTTTTTTTACATTAAAAATTTAATCAATTATATTGATTGTATCGTTGGAGAGTAAAAATGGTAGGAATACTCCTCGAGTATTCATGCCATTTTTCAACTCATTTTACAGAGAGTGAGTTTTCAACGATCTAATATAAGTGGTCGACAAAAGGACATTACTAATATTTAATTAGTTTATAGGCTTCTTTTTCCTTCTTTCTCGACGTTTATTCTATATTTTTATCTAATTATTCGATTTCATAATTATTTTTATTACTTTTTTGTTAATGTCAGGCACAAGAACACAATCTAGTACAAGAAATACTGTTGTCCTGTGCTGAGTTACAACCTTGTAACGTAATACACCATATTTTCTTATGCAATTATTTGAGTATTCTGGTAATAAAAAATATATAAAAACCATATGGTACTTTTATCTGATCTGAAAATAAATAAATTACCATAAGACTCTGAAGTTTGAGTAATAAAATGAAGATTCGATAGAAAAGATATTTAACAAATTTTAATTTAACAATTATTATTCACAGAAACTATAAAAATCTCCAGTTTCTCGTCGACTGTACAAACAAGTTAAACGGTAAAATGATCCACTGTATGTATTCAATTTTAAGCGAAGCACCTCACTTACACCGACAGTAAAATATCACGCATGAGTGTCCAGGACACTTGGCTAACTAAATTCACCGTCTAATTCTAACAAATGCAAACCTGCCACAATCTAATACACAGCCGTCAGAAACAGAAGGCACTTGAAGCCACATCGTTTACAAGAGATTGCACTCACGACACGTCGGCCTTACTCGGCAATATCTGACAGACGATGCTCGAAGACAAG
Source organism: Apocrypta bakeri (assembly GCA_018906985.1). Classification (NCBI taxonomy): domain Eukaryota; kingdom Metazoa; phylum Arthropoda; class Insecta; order Hymenoptera; family Pteromalidae; genus Apocrypta; species Apocrypta bakeri. Next base: position 501,150 of record JACCIA010000004.1, read on the forward strand.
TCGCGCGCTGTTCGCTGTTCCTTAATTAACAAGGGCGCGAAAATAATGGTTCAGGCGCGCCGGTATATACTTACACATATATAGAAATCAGTAGGAACGAGAGACAGCAAAGTAAGGAAGCCAGATCGCAGTAGAGCGAGTCAACGGTCCGACTGGCGTCGAGCCGGCAGTTACGGAGCGCGGCACACCAGCGAGAAATAAAATCTTTCCGGTGACTCTGAATCGCAATATTATTCAAAGTGTTTCTCGCGATTTCGACATCAGTACCTCCTCTTCCTTCCGAAATCTTGAAGCTTCTACCTTACAGACAGCCTCAAAACCTTTCTCTTCTTCTTATTTCACCTACTTGAGCCGAACATTAATGTCATACAAATTTATAGCTCTGGCGGTGCGCCGACGCCTCCGAGACGTTCGGGCTGTTCCAAGCCGATGCGTAAACAATGATATAATCAGTTTGAAAAGTTTCATGAAAATGGATTTTTCTTTTGGGCTTTCTCAGCTATAGGAGGATGGGAGAGATGAAGATAGCGAGAGAAAGAGATTCCAAAACTTGATGCCGGGTGTTTGATTTTAATTTTACGAGGACACTGTCGGATGAGCTTTGCTGAGACCGGAGGCTATTTATTCGCATACGGCATAGACAAACGTTTCGAATGTTTTCTGATATTATTCTCAGACGGAACAAAATTATTTATCATTTTTATTCTAGCTTGCACCAAATGTACATGAACCACCAGAGATAAGAATCTTTGAGATACAACGAACGTCTGCTTATAGTTTAATACTCAAACTATTTAGAAAGAAAGAAACTTTTTATTGCATACGAATTCCTTTATATTTCTTTTATGCTTCTTTCAAACGACTGATTAAACTTGTTGAAAAATTAAATTTTACACGAGGATTCTTTTTCATAGCTTTGAATAAATTACCATACAGTGAACGCCGGTTAAATAACTTAGTAACATTTAAAATTCATAAGAAAGAAAAAGATAATTTTAAAAGAATTCCAACTCGTTGTGTTCCAATCGTCGTAACAGTGAAAAAGAATTGTTAGAACAAATAAAAAATGATTTCTTTAGATAGTCTTAGGAAAAAATTTACTGCAAATATTAATCTAAATATTACACCTATTTCAATGTAAATTTAGTTCAAATGTTAATTTAAATTCAAGTTAATATATGCTTAAATATGCTAATTCATTATTCAAATAAAGTTTATCGACTTCCAGTATACATTTCGAGAATTTGAAAAAATATTTCTTAAACTGTTACATATTGTATTGAAATACACGCACATTTTAATTTCAATGCATTCCAGCGATGCTTTATTCGAGTACAGTAAAAACAGTAAATAAATACTCTCTTTAAAAACAAAATCTTGTTTTTAATTCCAGTAAATATTTCCTGCTTTAAAAAGAAAAGAAAATCATTCAAAAATGTTTCGATCAATAAATACCGTTGAATGTAGCACACTTTTTCAGTAAAGATAAGTGAAATTAAAAATTACAATCGTATCGCTACAGTCAATCTTACCGGCAACAAAAACAGTATCCATAAAAAGAGCAGTTTTGGTATACTTTCTCGGCAATTTTATCCGTTATCCCCCCTCCTCTACCAACTACAGACATTTCGCCTTATACTTGTGCGTCTCTGGTTAATCTCGAATCGGGAGGCGGGAGAGTGCAGAGGTCCCTTCGTTCTCTTCTGGCGCGAGCAATTCCGAGACATTTCTTTTCATATTTATGCTCATTTGCTCCAATTATTACGAGCGCAGTAGTCGTACACTCGACTCAACTGCATGTGCTCGACGGCAGGAATACGCAGCGATTGCCGTTCAAAACGGAGCTCGTAAGTATCAGCAGGAAACGTGTAATTTCGGACGGCGATGGAAAATGAGGCGACGCCTCTGCTTCCGTACTGAGGCCAAAATAAGAATCGAGAGACGTTCAATTCAATCCAGACGATTTATCCGAGATAGCGGATAAGGTTGTTTGAGTTTAAAATATTTTCCCTGAAGAATATATTTTTCGATCTTGTTCGCTTTTTCGAATTGTTAATTACGCATGTTTGTTACGCATTCTCGAAACTTTAAATATTAAACAAGGTATTATTTTTCATAGAGAATTGTTTTCGATATCAAGTGGAATGAACAAAAAATTACGTCTCAACGTAGTGAATATTTCCTTTTTTAATGCTCTATTTGCCAAAAATAGAATTCCAAATCGTGAATTTTATAGAGTACATATGTATGTAATATTCTATACATATACTAGTATTGCATACTTATCTAATTACCAAGAGGTAATGTCGGTCTGAATCAAAATTATTAAACTAGTGAGTATTAACTAATCGTACCATTCTGCAATTATAACAAATATAACCAGTACCGAGTACCGAAAAATGTACATGATATTTTTCGTATACAATAAAAAGGTAAAAATTTGAAACAGCGTATATATTATTAGTTTCGAAGAAATGTATAAATACTAATGTTCTTGAAAATGAATGGATGAAGAAATAAAGAAAAATAATGTCTTCTCTCTCAAATATCGTCCAGCGAAAATAATCCAAGTCGCAAGACAGGGATGTAGCTTAATTAAATCCGATTAATTAAATTTCGGCGACGTCAAAGTTCTAAAGCGCGTATTTTTCCCATTTTTAAAAATAAACGCGAGAGCGCGTGCAGAGGATCGCGCGCGCGCGCGCGCGAAATACGAATTCCCCGAAAGTGAAATGAGTATAAAAAATACTAAAGGGGGGAAAACAGTGGGGGAGGACCGGGTGGGAAGAGCATAACCGAGCGCCGCTCGTAAAGCGGAGAACCGAAACTTTTATGAGCTTTAATCAGACAGGCGTCCGGCGAACGCCGTGATGCGAGTTCATTTGCACTAATGAAATCAGTGTTATCTCCTGCGCGGCCGCGTATTGCGCTTGTGTCTCGAGGCAGTACCGGTAAAAGCTACATGATATAACGTTATAGGAACCGGTACTAACGTCTTTCTCAAATGGAATTTTTATACAGGTTTTGTTTAGATGTAATACACGTGAGATTGAAAATTAAGTTTGGGACCTTAAAGAAAACTCAAGAAATGCATGTCTAAAAGAAAGTCTGATTGAACATTTTATAATAAGGTATTGGAATTTTCTTTTAGCCTATTTCAATAAATAGGTACACTATTCCGTACAGTCCTCATCCAGAACGTGTTGAATTTTTGAGTAAAATTTTAAAACAATAAATTAATCCGCTCATTTTTATATCATCTACGCAAGATTAAGTATGTACATGAATTCAAATGAATGTTAGAGCATAACATGTACATTAGCTACATTTTATACAAGTTCAATTTAATTTCCTGATATTTTTAAAATTTTTATATACAGTTCAATATTACACTTTAACCAATAACAGTTCGTGGAGAGGTTTATTAGTACCATGTACTTTTGTAATAAATTTTAAATTAACTATCATGTTTAAATCTTCATGTAGAGACTGACATTTTAATTGGATATAATTGATATTTAATATAGAGCTACCACATTTTTCATCAAAGAATTTTCAAAATTTCGTTTTAAATCATGAAAATTTGTTAATTGCACTGAAAAATTTTTCAGTTTATTTTGTCAGTGTAAAATGGTATTTCGCGCATGGGCATCAAATTTGTTTATATAATTATTAAAACTTGATACTATACGTATTTGACTTACATCATCGGTAAATCTGATAGAAATATATATTAACATTCATAAACATTTATTTCCAATTCACGGAAATAAAAACATGAAAAGAGAAGAGCTGCTGAGAAGTGCTACTATTTCAAACAGTAAATGTAAACAATCTTATGTATTTCGAAAAATCTATGTAATTGCACGCGTTTATGTTTACCTATTTCGGTTTGAAAAGATTCCTTGGTTGAAATGTAGAGGGAAATAGCCGCGCAAAAAGAGGGAAAGAAAAAGAAATTCAGCAGAGAAGAAAGTTCAGATCGAAATAAAAATGGCAACGCCGGCAAAATCCCTCCTGTGTGCTTCGGCTGCAAAGAGTCTGGCTTTTTCCCATAGCAGCGGGTGGGGTATACACGCGAAACTCAAGCGCTCGTGCAAAGTACATATTTCCACACCGGGGAAAAGTAATTGGACGCGCGGACGACATACGCGCAGCTGTTATTCTTCCCCTCTTTGGCGTCTCTCTTTCTTACTCTCTCTCTCTCTCTCTCTCTCTCTCTCACTCGTTTGCCAGCTCCTGGACTCGCTGGACCGAAAGATAAATCTTCGCGGTCGTTTTATGAGGAAGTGCCTCCGCCTTCTCCTACGCGTCCGCGACGTATATACCTTTTAAAGCGAAGGATGTGCCATTCTTCTTTCTTCCTCCGCATCTCACTTTCCGCTGGCTCGTGAGATATAATTGAAGTGCTCGGCTCGTGGCGCTATCGCCTCTCGTGGGTTTCGCTCTCGCCGAGATCGATGCCTCTGTGCATACGTGTGCGGTTCGGAGGCATTACTTACTTTCTTTTACTTTGTATTATCTGTTTTTTTCTCAGAATTCTATGACGATCTTTACTGTTGATTTTTTGGGGAGAACAAAGTAATGTTGATTATACTAAATTACTTGACATACGGTAAGAGGAAAAATTCTGTCGAAGCAACTACATGCATTATGAATTAGCGGAAAATATTTATTTCAACAGATACCGTTTACTTCAAACTTTTTTCTTTTAAAATAAATGTTTCCGTGACAGATGATAAAAGTGATATTTTTTGCTCGTAAAAATATTACATCGATTTATTTATTATTGTATACAATATAAATTATGCATGTATAGTAAAGTATTTTTATATAAAAACGGCGAATTGAATATACTCATACGAATTCTACAAACGATTGAAAAAAGTGAACTTTTTTGGAGAAAATTGTATCTTGTTATTTATTGAATAATTGAGTTTTAAAGACAAAACCGTTTTCTGTGCTTCAAGACGATCATTTCTGTTAGTGTAGTTTATTGAGATAAGAAGATTTTAAGTTGATTACTATACGTGTTGATTACTATACGTGATTACTCAGCTTAGGATAATGTGATTGACAGAACTTAGACTTAAGCACTTGATAAAATACTTTTATTTTAATTTTATTATACTAAAAATTAATATAGAATTAAGAATGGTATACGTGAAATAGTTACATTAAGAGAAATTCGTATACCATTGAAACATTGTAATTCTAATCTTGATTAGTACGCAAAAAGAAAAATCGCATTGAATTAACTATATTCATTATGAATTCAGTTTTTACATACGAATACATTAAATGAAAATTCCCGATTAAAATGTTTTTTTTTATTTCATTGTAGATGAATAGTCTAATAAAACACAAATCAAATCAGAATATAAATAAATTACACGAATTACAATAATATTATTATAAAAATAATATAATTTTCTTTCGTGCATCAGATTTTCTTGCATTAAATTCAGGGGAAGTTTATTCGGGGATTTTTTTTTATATTGTAAGAAGGAGCGAGTGACCATGAGTCTCGATTTCCTAAATATCGGATTCCAAGTCAATAGCTGTATTATGCACTTACATTGTCTGTTATTTTGAAGATGGCAACCTCTTTGCAATGCTGATATAGAATTGGGAATTCTATTACTATTGAATTTCTAAACTCTTGACGTAATAAAATATTATGACAAAACGTCAGTCGATTTCTATTTCATCGGTTATTGAAGATTTTATTCTGATATACGTTTTATCTTACCTTTTATAAAGCATCATCTTTTTAAATTGACAGTAACAAAAAGTTAAGTCTGAAACTTATAATATTAGTTTTGTTATTCTTGTGTATTCTTCGACGTGCATTCATAAAATGATTTGTTTTGTGATAAGATGAATAAATTATATATTCAATACGTGAATCTGTTGTTTTATCATACCAACATTTTTCGTCATTCGAAGCATTTTCCTGTATTGACTTCAAATCTTACTTACAAAATAAAGGATAAATTTAATTTCAATACACGGCTTTTTAATAACAATAATGAAATATTCGCTTATAACGTTCGATCATGCATATGTCTATTTTCCAAATTACCCCACGTGAATTATAGATGTAAAAGAAAATTATATTAAAAAGCGAAATCCAGAGATGACATTTGCAATAATGATACCCCCGGCACCCTCCGTTTCAAATTACCCGAAAGCGATGTGCACCTGTGCTCGTGTAAGACGGTTTCGATGCAAAAGAGCTTTGAACTCTCGAAAGCACATGTATACCTAGATATATATATAGTTACTGGTACGGCAAAACGAGACGAATAATTAACTACGTTTCACGGCGATTTATTAGACGCTATACACTGCTTGCTCACGACTTCGCGTATGACACAACGTGTATAACCAAGCGAACACCAAATGATGTATGGATCGTAGCTGGCGCTATATTAATAATTAGATGCATCCTTCTAGCAGTAGAAGATCGTTTGTTTTCATTTACGAGAGAAAAGTTTTTGCGCTCTATCAACTCGTACAGATTTAAGACTTTTTCTATAATTAAAAAGTTGAAATAGCAGAAGAATGATCGGTACAGACGAGATTGATACTACGGTACGCTCTTGTTTACAATAGAGCAGCTGAATCTGATCATACAAAAACAAGTTTAGTTTTAGTTTCTTTTTCGATAGGAACTCGCTTGTAAACTCGTCGTTTTTTCTCGATGATTTTTTTTTTTTATACTCTCTAGTTCTACTTCTATCACTCAAAAAGTTTACAGCCTCGACACACCGGCCATCTCCCGCTTCTCACGTATTCATTTGCACAAAAGGGAAGCTGCAAAGAAGAAGGAGGCGAAGAAAAAAGGAATCGTTCTTGGTGCTTCGGGCAACCAGTTAGGGAGCCGATGATTGGCTCGAGGGCTTTTCTGCAGCACCATGAAACTTTACGAGTCCATTACAGGGCGACTCTCGGCAGAACACAGTAGTCCTTTCACTTCGACGCTGATTCGTGCAATTTCTGTGGATGAACGTAGATGCGGAACTGGTTCTTAAATCTGCCAAGTATCGTTTTATCCAAGTCGATTTTGCTACCGACTTTTTCTTTTCGCTGCAATTTAATGCAGTTGTTGTATCAAACGTTTATAGGTATACAATAATAAATTCAAGTTGTTCCAGCGTTTGAGAAAAATTAAACCGAAGCACCAATCGACATTCCCGAAATTTGCAATTCAAAAAATCTTTATCCCGCACTATCTTCCCTCGGCTCCTCTTCTTCATTTTCTCAGCAATAGAGGCTTGGCTTTTTTGCGCGTGTTACTCACTTCCCAACGGGGCAGATCGTGGAAATATAAAGCGCGAGCGTACACCAGACGCGCCTTACGTTTTACGATTTATAAACTCCGAGTGTTCTTGCTGTATACATATACATATACGTATACATATACGCACACGTAGATATACATGCATATATACACCTGCGAGAAAAATCGTGACCCCGGGAAAAACGTCTGCGTACACCCCCTGGCTACCGCGCGCAACAGTAATACGAGAAAAAGCAACGTCGCAAGAAATTGCATCGCGGCTTTCCCACAGGACTGGCCGAATAAAGGAGAAATATCTCCGTCTCCGTTGTAAATAATAATGACATAGTACGCACGGGGGCTACTTTCTAGCAAGGACTCCCTCTCCCTCTCTCTCTCTCTCTCTCTCTCTCTCTCTCTCTCTCTCTCTCTCTCTCTCGTGTGCGCTCGCGGGGCTTTTCGCATTGAACCTGCTGGCGCTGCTGTTCTCCACGAGTTTGCGGTCAACCCCATTGTGATTTGAAGCAGCAGCGAGGTAACCCCCTTTGCGTCGCGCATCCTGCCTATTGTCGTATGCTTCGTATGAATTCGCATGCTAAACGGTCACTCCCACTGCGCGATTCGACGTGCGTGACACACGTCTTTTTTTTTATTTTATTCCTTATATATGCAAAGAGCTATATCGCTTTGATGCGCTTGTGTGCGTGCACTGCGAGCACGGTCGATTGTTTGATCCTTTACTGGCTTTCAGAACTAATTGTTTTTGTTCTACAACGAGAATACTGTACGGCTGCTTTACAGTAGGGTATCACTGATTTCAAATGTGTGTCTATATATATATATATATATATATATACACCTTATGTACGTATACAAATGTACGTATGTACTATGTACGTAACTGGAAACTACTTGCTTGGGAAAATTTTTACTAGAAATTGGCCAACCGGACATAGCAGCTGGACGAATCGTGCTGTCATATTTATACTGTTTTACAGGAATATTTTGTAGTTTAATGAATCATAGAAGACTAATATAATGATCAACATATTGGATAAACGCACGTGTCTTTACTCATTGTATAAAGAGAGTTAAAAATTTAAAAATTATTCATTTGAATTGTCTGAGTCTCTTCGTAAATAGATCTATCCATAAATTCATGTTATTATAAGGTTAAAAAGGGTTGATATGAATAATCATATAGTTTAAGACTTACGTATTCTTCTTTGTCTTTTGAACTTCGCGATTGTGGTCGCTGATCCGCGACTCTTCGTTTGAATAAATGTTAATTTTCCATTTATCATTTCCCGCGTATGTGCTTTTAGAAAGTTTTTCATACATCGACTATCTACGCTAGTCTCTAAGTTAACAACTCCAGAATTTAAATTTATTATTTTACATAAATAGCATCAACATAATTTCAAGAGTGACTACTAACTGTTGCTCGACTACTAAATAATGTAGGCTAACGAATAATCGATGTATAGGATACAAATGAAAAATTAAATCTTTAAGTATTTATTAAACATCCCACAGTCAACCGACAAGTGTCAAAACCACCCCACGGAAAAAAAAATGTTCTCGTTTTCTAACAGGTATAGCAGTCTTCTGTGCTCTCCTTCGAAAGAATAATGAAAAAAACAATATAGTTTGGGCGTGAAAGCGCGTGCACGATACAGGCATAGACGTGCACGTTAGCGTATGTGCCGCATGTGAAAATCGTATCCCGCTTGCATACGTTACGAGATGTGCTATACGCATATGTGTACCGTAAGTGCATTGGTCGCAATATGTCGCGATCGCCCATGCTCGAAGGACACGGTATAGTGTTGTTGAGGTGGAGACTGGTGAGGGCATATTACAATGCGCGCAGCGATGCGTCGGTCTTGGTTACACAACCCGCTGAGTGACTAAATAGACGGTTTTGTCGAGGTGCTAGGTATCTATAGTTGTTATTTGCCAGTGCATGACCTCTTCTTCTCTGTCAACTTTTTTTATGGATAACGGCAAAAAAATAAATTATTTACTGTGAAATCGTGTTAGTTTTAAAGAAGAAAATATTTAGTTGATTCGTATAAATAATTCCTTTTTGAAGTGTACCTATTGTGCAAAAGATAGGGATCGCGATTTACATAAAAATATAAACGTAGTCATCAATGTTTGAAATTAAACTCGAATAAATACTATCAAACGACTGCTACAGCAGTGTAGCAATTGTATTCGAACAAAAAAATAGTACGTTCACCTCGAAGACGAATACTTGATATATTCTAGTGCGTATATAGGAAACGCTTACAAGGAAACACTCTTCTTTGAATTGTATTATATCAACAATTAATTAACAAAATGAAAACATGTATTGTTAAAAAAGAAGCGCCGACGAAAGTAATGCCGACTAAGTAATAGAGCGAACAGAGATTGCGCACGGTATAATGAGATTAGAAAGCAAAACTAAAAATAAAAGGAAAAGAAAGATGCGCGCAAAATGCACGACTGCTCCTTGAGAACTAAAGTTTATCATATATACTGAAGTTTCGACATATGAACTGCACACGAGGACAGTCCATAGAATAGCACAACACACATGTTGCTAACTAAGCGTGAAAGTGTAGAGGCAACGATTGGAACACGTTGGCTCGCACAGTGTATCGTGCTATATCGTTCGAGCTATAGCACGCGAATACTACAGCTCGAACACTTCCGATTGTCGGTTTCGCGACAAATTCGACGCTTCCTCGTTGGCAGTTGCCACACTCCATACCATACGCCGCTACCTTGACCCACGTCGATGAGGAACTGGGTCGTCGTTCACCGCACTCGGTAGCTTATGCGCTCGTGCTCTGTTCCCATGGAATGTGTACGCACGCGTACGCTACTTTCAACTTGCTTGACGCTCAACGCCACTGAGTTCACTGGTGTTAAATATCTTTACGCTTGAATTTCTCGACAATGAGGCGTAATTGCCTACTATCGCTCTAATTCAGCGTTATTTCTTTCGATTGTTATTGCGAAGAGAAGGCACGCCTTACCGTGTTACGATAGGTGAAGACCGGTCATTAGCTGGGACAACATTGTCGAACCTCCGTTGCTAACGAGCTGCCAGACTCTTTTGTGCTACGAATGTTTTTACACGCGCGCGCGCGCACACACACACACACATGTATATAGAAGGTACGACTTCATTGGAGTCGGAAGTGCCAATCGGCAGTACAGCTACTTGATATACAGCTCGATGAGTATAGAGCGACGCGTGCTTGTGTTGTCACGTTTTATCGACGCATTTAAGTTTTTTTCCTACGGCGATGGTGTATTAGGATTATAAAACGAAGAGTTAGACACGAAGAAGAGAGATTTCCGCTAATGGAATTGTATGCCTAATATGCATTCGGAGGAAGAGCTCGTTTGGCATTCTAATTCACTCGGGAATGTGTATATAAAAATAAGAAGAGAAAGTTTTTCATAACCTTTTAGGAAATTTTAACTTTCTTTCGTTACTCTTCTAAAATCATCTTCGCACTGTATATCCTTTGTGTACTGTGTGAAACCGAAACTGGGATTTTTTTACTGGTATATTCAACGTACGTTTAGTATTTCTGTGATTAATATTGGATCTAAAATATACATTAATTACGGAGTGCAAAATAATTATCTTTGCTATTGTAATATAATATAATACATAAATTCACTGATTTTATAGAGGTAATTCAAAGTTTGATTTTTCCTTCATTGAACATAAGCAGTTACTTAATAGTTAATTATTTAGCATAGCGATGTTTCTTTGTTTTACATAATGAATTTGACGATTGTTATTTACCTCTGGAAATAACTTCTGCAATGCAGATTTTCTGTATATACTTTAATGTGTATAACAATTGCATAAAGTACTATTAGTTAATATTTATATAATTGATACGAAAATTATTTTACATAAACTTTCCGGTCTTTTAAAGTGATTGATATTCATATAAATTATGCGTCGAATACTAAAGAAACATAATTATTATCACTTTATGAAAAAATGATTATTCACTTAGTTAGCTCTAAGAAAATATTTACTTGAATGCAATCAATCATTAGACTTTGTTGAATACAAAAATATATATATTTTATATGATTTTTTTACCGTACAATGAACAAGTTATTATTCATTATTTTATAATATGGAAATATTTTAGTATGATTATGAACTATTTGCTAATATTCGTAAGAGTGAAATTTCACTATTTTAATATTCCCCGATGCACTTGCTTCCTTCCGAGGGGGAAAAATGAAAATCCATATTGCTGGTCTTGGAGAGAGATCCGAAAGCCAATCACCAGAATTGATGAAATTAATACTAAATGAATGAGCCCTTTGCGGCACACAGGCTACTGTGCAGAGCATCCCCACATCTTATCGTTCGAGTTTCAAACTATCGGCCACGGAAGTCCATCGGATCAACGTATCGCGTAAGCCGAACCTCGTTGCATCTCCAGTCGTCCTGTTACTCCGATATCTCCTTATAGCTATATACACCTTATAGGAAGTAGCACTTGCAAATTCGATCGCCACGTGCGTTCACCTGCAGCAGGCCCGTCTCTTATCTATATGCACAGACGCATTCTCATATAGCTCCGCCTAAAGGCTGCTGAGTGCTCTGTACACGTCGAAGATCGTACACGAGAGTGAGGATTTCAGCAGAACGTTCGATTGACCCGAAATCCGAGACCGTTGCAATAGCAGTAGTAGCAGTAGTGGCAGTAGTGGCAGTAGTGGCAGTAGTAGCAGTAGTAGCAGTAGTAGCAGTAGTGGCGCTGTTAGCCCAGCAAAGTGGAAGACAGGGAACTCCCCGGGATCTATAGATGTAGCGTATACACCTACAGGGGACGTGAAGCTTGAGCCCTGCACTCCTACGGGAGGTGAATACTGCAGGCGCAACGGCACGTCTCTGGGGCCGCGCTCTGCCTTTGGCTTTGATGTTGCCTAAACCGTCATGCGATCGGCCGATTATAACGGTGGCTAATAGCTTAAGACTGGAAACGCGCTGACTGTAAATGCATAGTATGCATATATGTAAGGATATAAGTATATCCTTGTGTGCACCTTATGCATATACTTCTATTAAATAAATACGTAGGTATGAATGTATGTAGGTACCAATGACAGCCAGCAATGAGACAATGAGCGCATCAACCTGACCAATACACTTAAAGTTCTTTATAGATTAAATTCGCCCAGACCGCCTTCGAAGGAAGAAGCTCTATTTGGACGATAAATTTATTAGTTCGTTATATTTTCTATTGATTTTTGTTATGATTGGGAAGAAAGCAGGATTTTCACTCTACGAATCAAAACACCGAAAATAACAGAAAATACGTTTTTCTTTAGTAATTACTATTTCGAAACACAGTTTTAGAATCTCGATTATGATATATGCAATGAATCTTGTTTAACTGTACATTCGTATTAGTAATCTTGTATAGACAAGACGCAATTATTGTGGAAGACGTATGTCGCGCGTCATATCGGGCACGATTTCCCGTGGAGTAATACGAGCATAACACATGTTATATTATGCTCATATTGATTACATTGAATTTGAATTATCTCTAATAATCTTTCACGTTTCACTAGGTTCCCAATGGCAGAACTGACAATGGTCACTATTGAAACCAAAAATACACGTTACATGCGGAAATGCCTTTGAATAGAATTAAATCGTTCAATGTGTATAAACAGTTATATACTGTATATACTTTAAATAAATTAATGTTACACTTTAATGGAGAAATTAAGTATCGTTATTCATTATTTATTATGGAAATTTTTATTTTTATAATAACAATTTGAAGTACAACGATACTTCTCGAAACAAAAATAATCCGCTGATTCACTATGTTTCAACGCCATTTTTCCTCATTACATACTATTCAAGATTATGTTTCCTGTTGCTACGACGAGGCAGTTCTGTCAGTAAAGAGATTTTGTGCATTTTTTTTATTTTATTAATAGATATAGCTCAAAAATATTCGTCACTCGGTCGCAGGTCTGAAGATTGAATAAGAATGTACAGAGAGTAGAGTGACGTCACTCGATGATTCTTCAATTTAAATACAAAAATATTTGGATATTCGATTACATCATTGATGAAGTATATTTATCAAATCAAATATCTTAAATTTTACGCAATTTTACATGCAATATCTCTTTACTTTTTGTTTAAGATTCTTACGATGCGCGATAAATACTCGATAAATAATTTAATGATGACGTGATCGGGCGTAAAAATAAACTATTGATGCAAAAAAATATGAGTATATATTATATCTATCAAAGCAAAAGCAAAAATAAACCAGCATTATGCACTTGGATGCTTGAAATCCCTCTTTTATAAGCCGCTTGAAAGGCCAAGCAACATAATGGACCAGGTTGAATAACCTCTCAAATAAGCCATATTCATCTCTATAATAAACGCAAATAAGACTTTTACAAAGCCCTGCCTAATTATCTCAGATTAAATGCTAACAGAATAAATGTTTTAAAAAAACCAATAACCCGACATTTTGATACCGACAAGAAGTCGAAAAATCGATTTCTTCAAACCTCTCAATATGAAGGAAAAAAGTGTGCAATTCCAAATGAGCGAATAATTCGATGTTCTCGTCATGTAACAGCATTAAAAATTATTATTAACTCCCTACTCCTTTACGAATTTAGTTAGCTCGTTATTTTCCGGCAAATCATCGAAGAGAAACATCCAGTTGGTCTACGGAAATATAATCTGTAACCTATAAATACAGGCGTTTAACGGTCGACGAAGCTCACGCGCCAAACAGTGTGTTCGCGGCGAGCGACCGGTCTGCTTGCCGCTCTCTCTCTCTCTCTCTCTCTCTCTCTCTCTCTCTCTCTCTCTCTCTTTCTTTCTCTTTCTGTCTCTGTCTCTCGCACACGCTGATTCTCTCTCTCTCTCTCTCTCTCTCTCGTTCTGTCTCTCCCGCACATAAAGTGTGTCCGCTGTGCCGCAGCCGCGTAGAGTCGAGAGTCTCGGGAAGTTCAGCGCCAGTCTTCGAGGTGGACGGACCGGTCGAAAAAATGAGTTTGTCGGAACTCTATCGTCACTACATGGTGGATCGAGCAGGTAATTCTCTTTCTTCGTTGGACGATTCGAGTTTTTTGCTCATGTCCCCCAAGTTGTGCTGTTCTCGTGTGTGTGCTGATGCCGGAGAATGATTGAGAGTATAGAATGTCATATATAACGGTTCTCCGGTACTGTGCGCGAGGTTTTCTCAAAGGTGATGAGTTTGAATATGTGTCATTCGAACGTTAAAGTACTGCATCGTTCGGGAAGTCGTGCTTTTTCAAAAATATTCTCAACACGTCTCACGATCTATGTACGACGCTTTATTTTTGTTATTCAAACAAACAGTTATATTGTTCGAACATTGTGGCGATATAGTTAAATATAGCCAGACAGATAGATTTCAATGGGTTTAGGAACGCCGTGTCGCTGTGAGATCAAGTCACGTGTACATAGAGTGCGAGCGTCTGTGTGTATGCCAGGAGTCTATATGTATATATTTTTTGAAACGTCAAGTCAAGTCTTTAGCTTTACACTGCTACTAAATATTTATATTTTCTCTCGTTTTCGCAAAAACAGATCCACGAACGAACAGCTGGTTTTTGGTTGAGAATCCGTTGTACATTGGTTCGATTCTGTTTGCTTACGCTTATTTCGTTTTAAAATGTGGACCAAAGTTCATGGAGAAAAGAGAAGCATATTCCTTGAAGAGTTTTATTTTTTACTATAATATATTTCAAATTGTGTCAAATGCAATCATAGTCTATATCATGTACACCTCTGGATGGACAACCGAATTTACTTTGGGATGTGAACCAATAAGATCCAGTACCAGACCTATTGATATGAGAGTAAGTAAATGTTTTGCATGCACATATTGCACATGTACTAACTCTTTGTACTAAAATTTTAAATCTGACCTACTTTATGATGAAAAACAAACGAGATTCCTTAAATAAGTAGGATTTTTTCAAAATACGAACGAAAATTGCACATTTATATTGATTTATGAAACGACGTCGTAAGTATTTTTTATTCGGACATCGATTATAATAACAATTTTTTTCTGCCTCATTTTAAAGATAATTAAATATTTTATGCTACAGATGAAAAAAGAACTTCCGTGATCACTTTGATTATTCGTATAACAAATACTATAGATTGCAAGACGTGCGTACCGTGTATTCAAGAAAAAGATTAACATGTATCATTTGTTTACATTCATAAATGTAGTACTTTATATTATATTAACTGTTTTTTACGTAACGGTAATGAGTATACAATTCATTATCGTATAGAACAAAAAAAACTTGTTCCCAAACAAATATTTATTTAAATCGAATTGATCGCGATAAGATACGCGTAGCTGACGTAAGAAAAAACGACTAACTAAAATTATATTAACAAAAAACTATCACGGAAATTGTCGATAACTATTCATCTGTTATTATTAAAATGTGTATAAAAATTAATGATAATAATGTTATAGCTGGTAAACATTGTACACTGGACTTACATGCTAAAGACCATTGATTTAATAGAAACCATGGTATTTGTTTTGAGAAAAAAAACCAATCAAATATCTTTTCTTCACGTATACCACCATATTAGTACAGTACTGGTGACATACATTTGTACAAAATATTATCCAGGAGGAATGTTATCAATGCAAATGATTATCAATGGTTCTGTGCACGTTATTATGTACACTTACTATCTTCTGGCAAGTTTAGGACAATCAGTGCAATGTTTCACTAATCCTATCAAGCCTTACATTACAAGAATACAAATAGTGAGTACACGACAATCGTACAAAACATTTACTAAAACGTTCAATATTTTTAATATTAAATTCATAATTTTTAGATTCAATTTTTGTTCCTACTGTGGCATCAATCGCAAGCTTTCCTTCCGTCATGCCAGATACCGAAGTGGGTTCCTATGATGGTTGTAGGAAATCTGTTCTTAAATTTGCTATTGTTCTTGAACTTCTACAAGAAAAGCTATTCCAAAAGCTCTAAACTCAAATAAATTTTTGGAGAATCATCGTGGTTTGTAAATATGTAAAGTAGATAAAATTCATCGGTTCACGTGTCATCCTAACGACAAAACATGATCGTCTCATTAGTAACTTAAGGTTGTAAACTAAATATAATGCAGTATATATTTAATGAGTTGTACCACACTCGCGTACAAATAATAGAATGAATTCATTAAACGCATATTGCCACTATATTGAATTAAATTATTTTGTATAAATAAAAATGAAAAATTTATGAAACTTCACGTTGTCTACCGACGCCAAGCACTTCATTTAACATTCTTCGACAAACGTAAACACCTGCACTTAGCTGAATATTAACTTTAATTTAAATAACAAAAATCTTCAGCACTGACATTAACCAAAAAAATGGTCGTGAATAATTGTCTACATGTACAACGCGTACTGGCGGGCGAACGCGCGGGCGAACGCGCGGGCGAACGCGCGGAAACGTGTACAAGCCCTACGTAAGAGAAAATAATGCGAAGGAAATAAAAATAGAGAAATAAGCAAGGTATATTCCAGCAGCGCTACACAATTATGAGACACATCGCATTACAGCATTGCATACCAAGCGCGCATCATCAGGTTGCTAGCAGCGCGACTGCGTGTCCGTATGTATATATGCACTTACTCACACGCGAGCGTAGCGTCGCGGTTGACTCGTGACGTAATTCTGATTTAGCGTCTCCGAGCGCGAGACTAAACCGCCGAAGTATATGCGCTCTCGAGATATCCGCATCGGGGTAGACGAGGAGGAGTCGCGACGACCTATGATTTGTGGTCGTCAATACACCGAGGTTGTGCCGTGACGTATCTCACCGATCATAATTACATCCTGTTATACGGCGGACGTCGCACCGCATCGAGATCCCTTCGCCTTCCAAAGCCAACTTCCATATAGGTATATACATGCGCGTCTGCATGTGTACATCTCCTTCTCTCTCCCTAGCTATGCTAGCCCTTAGCTGACTATCGCCCATTGTGCGTCGCTTCTGTATTTAGCTTTACGTCACAAGTGCATCAAATGATTTCACTAATATTCGCGCGGGAAGAAATAACTTAATTCAGCTAAAGAGGATGGAAGCTCACGTGGGAGATGAACTTAACGGACGTTATTTCGAGAAATTACATCTGGCCATCTTCCATCTTTTAAATCAAACAACGAGTATATTCATTTTTGTCCTTATCCTACGATTATTCCCTTTTTTATTGAAGTTTACGTAAACTGTAAGAGGTTTATATATATTATTACGTTAAATATATTTTGATAAATATCATTTCTTTCGATGTATTGTGGTATACACAAAATACAGGAAAACTAGATATTTGAAAATCGACAAATTATTCACGAGGGCACATTGATCCGACTATTTTTCCTTCTTTTTGGTTGTTTTCGCAGTCAAAATTCAGTTACGGACAATGCAAATAAATATTTTTCAATTTTTCGTCATTTTGACAAAAATTAACTCGGGCTGCGAGAGCGTTGCGGACGAATATGTCCGTGCACTATCATTCAAACACGTCCTTGAACTTCAGCAGATGGTGTTTTTGTCTCTGTTCGGTCAGGATTCCATATACTCTAATACGCTAATTAAATACTCTAATCACCACTACTAACAACAATAATACGTTAATTCACGGAAGTATTTTTAAAATTTCAATTGGGTCTAGTACTTGATCCATTGTTCTTGATTCTAAAACATAAAAGTTTTTTATAGATTTTTTCGTCAATATTAATTTACATTTCTATAGATTGGATGTGAAATTGTTTTTAATAGGAGCAGGTGTAATTAATCACTTACATAGGTTTATCGGTATGTTCTTTGAATATGGATTTGGTTCGTTTTTTTCTGCGTGTTTTTAGTGTAGAATTTATTAATTTAATTCATCAAGTTGAATTGGGAATTTTATACTACGTGAAGGGTAATTAGAAAAGTAAGTAGAAGTGATCTCAGAAAAATTCGCTCAATGCTCATTTCATTATTTTGAAGGTCGCTCTTTTCAATGGTACTATTCAAAAGTTTATCCAATCAAGATTTATCATTAAAAATAACGAATTAAAAGAAACAAACGCTATTATTCGCTCAAATTTTTTTCAATGATCTCCATATTCTCCGTGGCTGAACTTCAAATTCAGTATGAATACCATAATTTGTTTGAAAGAAATAGAAAAAAAAAGGAAAATGATGGTTTTTATAAAGACGTTCAAGCTGTAATCTACACCAAAGTCAAAATGAAATAAAATCCCTATCTCCAGAGAGGATGTTAACATGAATATCTGACAGGTCTTATATAATGTGTATCATGTAATGTTTCATGATATACTTTTGAGAAAAAAAGTTCAGATTAATTTTGTTACAGACATACAAAGTTCTTCGACGGAATTTGAATAAAATAACTCTTAAATAACTAAATAGCATAAACCATGTCGCAGAAAGTAATGAATATTATATTATCTTAAAATATTGTACAGTCAGAACGACGAGCTATATTTTTTTATCGACGTTTAGCTTATTTATTCATTGCAGTGTCCACCGTGACGCTTTCATTATACAAAGCCGTGTCTGCTTCGCTGTTACGCTATATGTATATATCTACTATCGATCTTTGGATTACTGGTTTCCCATGTTGCATCGAGGCTGCAACTTTTGATTCGCAATATACCCATCAACTATGGGCGACTCTTCGCGCTTCGCTATGCAGCGCGAGAGTGTAATAACTACACAACTCAATCACCCTCCTCGTTCGGAAAAAGGGACTCGTATAACTGCACACAATCTCTCTTTGCCTTTTTCGAACGATCGTTCAATATATACGCGCATTTATTATACCTGCGTGAAGAGCTATGGTTAACGCGTGTATATACATGATCCTTTCGTATAAACCGTAGACAAAGGGTCGGATTGTACATTAAATATGGTTTGACTTTTTAACGTTTAACGTACCTTATAAGCAAAGGCTTGCTTGGCTTGTCTTCAACGTCGTCAGTTATAATTGCGAGAAACTATAGGGGAACTAAAATGAAAGACTGTAAGCAGAATTAATTGTCTTTTAACTAAACAACGAATCTTCTGGGTCGTTGTTAACGTCAAACCTGTTTTCTGCTTTATTTCCGGGAATAAGGCAGATTAATGTGAACAGCTAAATTTATATTACGATATAGTTTGCACTTCTAAAACGAATGTATTCACATCCCCTGAATTCGCATACTATACAGTCGGCGGAGAAAACAAAAGATTGTGTTATACGCGACTTGACCGAGAGAATAAACGTCCTGGAACACACTAGTAAATCAAATCTTAGACTAGTTCTAGCAGGCAATAGCGAAGGAGAAAAAAAATTCATGTCTACGATCAGTGGGGCTATTAGTATAAATATGCTTATAATAGGGGTGTAGATGAGGGTCAAAAAAGATATAAACAGCTAGTAAATTAGGAGCGTGTAACCCTTTCTTAAAGAGCAATGTACATTTCTATTCGTACAAGTTTGAGCTAGTTAGTTACGGACATTCGCATTGTCTCCGAGCTTTCATGCTTGAATGACCCTTGAAGGTAGAAGACACATTTCCGTGAAGCTCGGTAAAGTATTGATTGAAGATAAGTTAAACAATTTACATGAACTAATTACATTACATATTCGTAGGCAATTAATTGATAATTCACAGAATTCTGCGAATCAATTGTATTAGATATTACATTATATTAGCAGGTAATTATCAACCTTTAAGGGGAAACCTCATATGAACATCTAGAATGTCACAAAACGATTTATTGGTATTAGAAAAGAGTCAACATAGTCAAGGGAACTCTATTTTTTATTTTAAGAATACTCGTGTACAACACATAGCCTTTAAACTTCAATCCTTTAACGTTACCAGGACACATGTTCAATGTCCTCTTTGGGCAATCCGCCTCCGGATAATCATCCTCAACAGAAACGATCTCAGAAAAATTTGCGTAGTACACGATCCATTATTCTGAAGCTCGCTCTTTTCAATGGCGGCAATCAAAAGTTCATCCAAGAAGCATTTATCGTTAAAAAACTAGAGCGAAAGTGCTTTAGAATAATCACAGAATACTTATAAATGTTTTCAATAATACTTATCAAAAACATAATTGCACGACTACAATAATTTCTATTATAAATCATTGTATAATTATAATGTGCTAAGTCTACGGCATAAATTTAGGAATTTAAAAATCGAATATACAGAATCATCCGGTCAGTGCATTTTCTACCCTAAAATCTAAGTAGCTTTCGAAGGGGCATACACATTACAGACTATAAAAGTATAATAACATCGGTAAAATTAATAAAAATTTAATATTAGTTTTTTATCTTATTTTCAATTTGGATTTGAGACAACCTGGACAATTTTACTGCCAGAGTACATATCGTTGTACAATAAAATTAGCACAACTGTTTAACACCTCGTGACATAATTTTTTCACACCATCGCACTATCGTAAAATTCAATATCTTAGCATATGATTCACTGAATTCCATTGAAATAATATAAATTCATCGCGAGTACCGGATAGTAAATAATTGATTATTTGAATTGCCTTTAGTAACCTAGCCTGTCGCTACTATAAAGCGTACGATATGAACGCTCTTATAACCGCCATAGAGATTGAATCCTATCGCATTCCATCATCTCTCTTTCGCGAAAAGCATTCAAATGGATTCCAGTAGAGTCGAGCGCAGCTCTGAAACTAGTCTCAGCGAGGCAAAAGCACGGGTGCGTTTACAGCAACCCCTTTGCCATCGTCCATTGCGCGATCGTCGAATTAATCCGCCATTAATATCCTGGTCCGGGTATTTGAGCGCGCTCGTTCGAAAGGCGCTTGGGAGAGGGAGAGTATGTAAGCCTTCTCTAAACAAGACTTCGTGTCGCTTTATAAATGACCGACTCTCTCTCTCTCTCTCTCTCTTACTCACTCACTTTCATGATGAAAAGGGACCTATTTCCTCGTCTTTGTCTGTTTCAAATCCCTTCAACAGCAAAACTATATCTGCAATGCATTTGTGAGTTGTTTTCGTAAAAAATCATGAATATTGACGAGTGAATTTCACTCTCAGAAAAGAGCATTCTTCAAACACAAGATTCACTTCCAAAAGATAAATAAAATGTCCTTTCATTTGAATTTAAGTAACAAAATTATTATTTGGAATGAAAAAATGTTGACAGCTTTTAAGAATGTTTTTTCATTATAATAGACTAATTATTTTTTTTTTCTTTTCATGAATTTTCTTTCATTTCTTACAAAGTAAAATATCACTCTCAATAATAGGGTAAGCAATTCACGGGAACATTTCTAAGTTCACTCCGATAATAATTGGTTTAACAAATAGCTTTTCAATGTTAATTTAATTTCGCTCGAAGCATCATTTTTTCACTCACGTGTGTTTCTTTCATACAAATACGTTCGCATTTAGAATTATAACTCGGAAGGAAAATGTTCATAGAAATAAATATGATAATGAGAATGATCGAAAGTGGAATTATTTTTTATAAAAAATGTATTTATTACTTTAACTCTAAGTTTAAAGTAACAAGGACTCTGATTGTATTCACTATAAATCTAAATATCCCTCCATGAGAATTATCATTTCAAATACTCTAAAATTATAATAGTCTATATGTAATATTATTCTGCTTTATATAAACATACATTCATCTGAAAGTCTACTGTATGAATGTATCATTGCTATAATTACGTTCATGACAAATTTTGCAATTATGCAAGCAGAGCTATCAATCAAGAGCATCTAAAAAAGTGTACAAATAATTTCAGGTTCCAACCCTCGCTTCATCATCTCATATTTGAACTTCTTCTTATTGTCTGATTCTTGCTTATACGCTCTTTGAATTTTGGTAGAGTTGCGTATCTCTCCTGAAATCATCTCTCTTCCTCTCTTCACTGGCCACTGGCCAGTGTCACGCTGTACTCGGGCTTAATGCGGTCCATGTATGCATGTACGCCACGGTGTGATTAATATACGTCCGAAGGGGGTAGTTTGTCGGCATCGCATCGATTTATCAAATTAAGGGTGGAAGCACAAGATAAAAGCCGCAGCCGTGGAAAAGTCCGGATTCGATGGCTCACGCAGCAAACTCTCTTCTCTCAGCCTGTGAGAAATGAGCGAGTCACGCGAAATTTCGCGACCACTGGTCAACGGGCAAGCGTCTGTCTGTTTGAGTTTCGCGAGACCGGACTCTTGAAAAATGACGGGCATGACTTATCTGTATCGAAGGCGTGCGCATGTACTCTCGAGAGGCGTGACAGCGATTTTGGAGATGAAACATGAGAGATTCAGGCGGCGTTAAACGGGATTTCAGTTGTTTCTTTTTTGGCGCACGTTTCGTGACTAGACGCTTTTCTTTCGGGCGAACATTTTGCCTCGGAAGGCCTACCAGTTGCTGATTTACACTTTTGGCCGACGATGCGATTGAACAATTAAATTTCATGAGTTAAGCTATTTAGAAAGTTCGAACACTCGATGTATAATTAAAAACAGTATTAAAAAAGCGACCAAGTTGAAAATAGAATAAATTTCTGAACATCTCTTT
Source organism: Apocrypta bakeri (assembly GCA_018906985.1). NCBI lineage: Eukaryota > Metazoa > Arthropoda > Insecta > Hymenoptera > Pteromalidae > Apocrypta > Apocrypta bakeri. The sequence goes on from JACCIA010000004.1 coordinate 524,110, forward strand.
AATTTAGTTGCATCTGCGAATCAGAATAAATTTACATCAAATGTTATTCAATCACAGATGAGCTACATTGCGTAAAATATTAATGTAATTAAACCATTAAAGATAGTATACGCAGTATATGGCAGTAGAAATATTTATGAGATATAGTGATTCGTTATATTTTCGATTCGCTTTATTCAGGCTAAAAATTAAGTTATTTCTTTATTAAAAAAAAGTAACTTGTAATTTTGTGTACAATATTATTCCAACTAGTATAATAAACATTCTATTCGATTGTTTTACTTGGAAGAAGCAATATTCGGTTATAAAATTTATTTCTAATACTTTTTCATAAAAATAAACGATAAAATATTTAACACATAAATATTAATTTGCATTTAAGTATGATCACAATTGTATTTACATCCAAATAATAATACATAAGACGTGCATTCGTAAGCAATGGCTATATTCAAAAAGCAATATAGCAGTACTGATTAAAGTGCAGTCGTGCCTCATAGAACATTTCAAGTAACGTTTTCGATAAGAATCCTCTCATCAAAATAGCTTCGAGACAGCTCTTAGAATCATCAGACCTGATATGTGCGCGAAAACGTGAAACTGCGTGCCGGTGCGAAAGACGTGCCGTCGCACGAAGCGTCACGATGAATGTATACCGCCAGGCAAACCTCTCGCGAGGGGGTCCTGTACACCTCTAACTTATGTACTTGTTAACCGTTCGAGCAAAATCATATATGCGGCTGTATTCCGTACGCGTGAAAACGGGTTTCCTCTTTCTCTCTCTCTCTCTCTCTCTCTCTCTCTCTCTCTCTCTTGCTCTATAGGGACGGCTCGTATGCGAATTTCTACGGCTACCTTGACAAGAGCAATTTATCATGCTCGATCTATATTTGCATACGTCGTCAAAGGGCTCGTCATTATGCGCGGGACATCAGATAGTCGAGTGCCTTTTGAAATTTGCGTGTTTGCGAATACGGACTCTACTCACCCTCTTTTTTCCCTGTCTCTCGCTATATAGTCAGTCCTTCTCGTATTTATCCGGCTCCATCTCTAATTTTCTCTCTTTCTCGCCGCGATTTGCCGCCTGCCTGCCTGCCTGCCTGCCTGCCTTTTTATCTTTGCGTACCGCCCTCTACATTCTCTCACGCTTTCTTTCATTCCTTCCTTCTTCCTGTACACTGAGAAAAATAATTGTCAGACGACGAAAAAGAACATTTTTTCATTCCAAAATTGTAAACGTATATTTTAAAAATATTATTGACCGACAGCCCATGACTTTTTATCAGAGCTACAAAATATTTGTTAACTCCGTTTCTTATTTCTTCTTTCAGAAACGCAATTTTGTAATAAAAAAATTTTCTTAAATATAGCAAACTTTTTTTGCGGTAAAGTAAATGAGGCATGAGATGTAAACTCGTTATTCGTTATGCAAAAATTTTAAATGATCGCTGACTAAAAACCTGCTTCTTGCGCATATGCGCCAAGGATCGTCGTCAATGTCGGGGTTTGTCATCTTGAAAAAAGTGTGCTCAGTGAGTGAGTAAGCGCGTGAAAAAGAAAAACGACTGTGAAATGCATCTATGATGAGCGCGAGAGTTGTTGGGGTGCGCGAAAAAAATACATCGCGGGGCATCTTGATTGTCATAAATCTCAACCTGCGTATGTGTGCAGGAGGTGCGCGAACTGTACAGTCTGTGCGCGAATAATTTGAATATTACGGCCCTCGTGAAATGCTTTAACGATTTCAGTACCTGTGCGATATAAAAAGGGTTTTATTTTAATTTTATCGTACCATCTTTCATGCTTCCTTATTCGATTTTTATTACTATCGCGAAAGAGAACTGTTTATATTAGATGTTTGAGATGGTGCTTACTCAATATGATTTATATGCTCGATTTAATATACGGAACGTACAAAAAACTTATTTAAATTTAAGAATCGAAATTAATTCGCGACAGTTGCGAATTCGTTTTATATTTGATCTTTGCTGTGCAAACGCGATAAAAGTTGAGAGTACATTATCATATGAAGAAATTTTATGTAGTTGGTCTAACAATGTAGCTCTAGTGTGTATACTATGTAAAACTGAAACAGTCAAATTTCATTGTACCGTATATTTTTACTATTTCAAAGTATAGAATGTGTAACTTTTTATATAGTGACAATACAAAGTAATTACAACATTTATTAATATTTGAAATATTATGCTATATAAATAAGTATACTATATACAGAATTATATTATTCTTAATTTTTCACACTGTGAATTGATTCGTTCTAAAAGCAAATTTTAAACAGTAGCTTGCTTCTTTAATTGGGTTTACTCCCTCGCAGATGTCGATATTATTTTCAAGTTTAAAAATTTTAAGTCCAAGTTCAATTTTACAAACAGTCAAAGATTCTGTATTGTAATACAAGATCCAAAATTGAATTTTAAACTTTATTCCAAATACACGCTGTACTTACAATTTATGAATATTTTACATACAAAAATGGTTCTGTAAATTTAATAAATTTAATAGTAAAATAATAACTGGATATAAAAGTGAAATGTAGTATTACTAATTGAAGAAATGAAAAATGTTGTATTCAATTTGAAAGAGTACTGGTAAATTTGGAAGATTACGCAACTCATGTACGATAATTTGATGATAAATAAAATCCAAATAAATGAATTAAAATGATTGTCTATTACATAGTTTAAGCCTAGAGAAACAAGGTATAGAATCTCAAAGAAGTTGAACTGGTCTGCTTAAAATACACATGCTACAGGCATTCTTGTTACTAATATGAATTTTCACCACCTCGTCCCAAGCTACCTGCGTTGCAGACAAGCTCGGTGAAGCACAAGTTTACTCTCGCGCAGCCAAAACACACAGCGCACGTTCCCTGCAGCCCCTATTTAATTTACAAAAGGAAAATCCTCTCTCCATCTCCTGCTATTGCGGCAAATTCCACGTGCGCCTCATTCCGAACTTTGCCCATCATAATATGCCACCCCCTCGCATGTGCTACTCACATGATCCGGAGAAAGCAGAATATACACGTATAGTCGTGTTTACGAACTTGCCCATTATCATCCGGTGCCGTAATGTCGGTCTCTCTCTCTCTCTCTCTCTCTCTCTCTCTCTCTCTCTCTCTCTGTCTTGTGCACGAGGCAAGTTGGCTTTGCTTCGAAGCTCGCGCGTTATAACTATTCGGAAATAGAGCTTAGCCGCGTGTTGATGCGCCCGCGGAGATAGGTATATAGAGGTACCGTCAGAGCTTTCTTGGACCAGTGGGAGTAGCTTTAAGTTGCGTCGGCCCGGATCCATTAGCGTTATTGGTTGCCGCTTGCAATTATTAGTTCATTACTTGGCTTACGCTAGCGACGCTGTTGCTTGGAATGTGAGGGGAAGACGTTGGTTAAATTAAAAACCGTTAATTAATAGACGAGAGTGAGAGAGAGAGAGAGAGAGAGAGAGAGAGAGTGATAGGACGCGTTTGCTGAGGATGTGTTTATTCGGGATAGTAATATTTAACTATGAGAACAAAACAGTTACGTATACATATTCGTGTTAAAAATATTCTCATTCATCGTTTAAAATGAGCCAAAGCGACTGTATCCGCTGAGTCGAGAATCGCTTATGGATTCAATGAGAGAATAGTTATTTATATACATATCGAATAAAAGTAAAAATTGCGAGGATTTTATTTCTTTCTCGAGTGCAATCATTTATAAAAATATTTTGAAATAAATAAAGTAAATGAAAGCTGTTTTCTGAGACAGCTTTAATAAATAATCGTTTATATAATATTTCACATTTTTCTATCTAAATATTGAAACTGTTATTTTTTACACCTCTCATAATAAAAATGATGAATATAAATGTTTGCATTATCGTGTGTAGATGAACACTTAACAGTGAGCTTAGCCAAGCCATTTAACGGTTGCTTAATATTGCAGCAGATTAATGAAAACCAAATATTATCAATGTAATCTCGATAACCGAACTAACTTGCAAGTCCCTTCACATATTCATAGCCATAAATTTCACGCATATGAAGCTTCCCATTGAACAAAGGTGTCCCATTCGTCACGACAATAACTGTGTCTGTGAGCTCAACTCCACGTCAAAACTAAAGCGGGAGAAAGAAAAAAAGAACAGCAGAGACCTCCTGTCGGCCCAGCTCGTCTAAGAATAATTAGACTAACTCTGACGTCGCGTCATTGAAGCATGTAGTCGCATATGATTACAGCGTAAAAAATCGTCTCGGCCGATCAGTATGTCACGTCGTCGCCGTTGTAACCTATCTCTCGTAACGAGAATACGAGTTTCGCACAGAATCTTCTCACAGGCAAAAGTTAAGCTCTCCCGCGGCTTTTCTCTCACGAACCAAACACGTGTGCGATCACGAACCAAACACATATCCGCTGGACAGTCCTTTCTCCTACAGACACACACGTATACGCAGTAATAACGCAGTAAAGCTAGCCGTAGGAAGATTTCGCGGCCAGATCTCGACGACAGTTTCTCTCGTAAAAGTGTTTTAGGAGCTACTGCTTGGATGTACCCAGTTTCTCTCTCACTCGATTTCTAGTCCCTTGCAGCCCTTAGGCGTTTATGGGCTAGGACCAGTTTTCTCCAAAGGCGAGTCTTATGCAAATAAAGCCGACCCCCCGCGAAGCCACGGTAATGAGTCGATTTAACAGCCAAATCACCGGTAAAACTATACACCGGACGAGCTGTTGGAGAACGACGGGAATGTGTAGAATAGGAGAGGGTCCGGGATTGCAGAAACGTTGGACCACTTCCGACTCGTCAAAATTCACCGTCAACGATGATGACTACCCGTGGCACATACGATTTGCATTGCGACCGTATTGACTATAGTCCGATGCTTTCGTGCAACATTTTCTGAGGCTATTTCGTATTCTTTCGACGTATGTTTCTATAAATATGCGACTTATGGATTAAATGTCTATACCTATGTATATAGTTTAATAATGTATGTAGTTTAATAAACTAATGTAATAAACTAATCACATTTAGGCACATTAGAAAATACGTGCTTTTTTCAAAGTTATGAAATTAATGTAATTATGAAATTATTTTAGTAAATTAAATTTCAGTTCCAAATAACTTAGTGTCAAATAGATTAGATTAAATTAACTTGTGAATTTGAATCATGTATTTAGACACAGAGTGAAAATAGAATCGTTTTATTTATAAAGCTTTATTTATTACGAAATAGACCTATTAAAAAAGGAGATATTCAAATTAAAAAACTAGTATTAAATTCATTATTATTTCAATTTATACTTTTTATTATTTTATTTCTAATTTTACAAAAGTCATAACATCATATCGGAAAACAAATGTTATATGCAAATAGAAGTTTGAATTTAAACTCACGACCAGCCAAATTACTCATCTGGTAAATCTAGTGTTAAATAAGCTCTCGGTTCGTTGATATTAAGATAAATAAGAACATCTTTAAAAGTATCCATATAATATAGATATTACCTCTAACAAAGCTCTCCTATTTCTCCATCTCATTTGATCATTTTTTTTATTACAACTCTACGGCTAATAAACTTGCATAACGAAAGGTAGAAGAAAAAAAGTTACACCCTGGAGATAGTCCATCGCGTTGAAAAGTCTATAAAACGTAAGTCTTTACGCTTTCTCCGCCTTTCTCTCCCTTTCTGGAAGTTCATAGCTCGGTCGTCGCTGATAAATGCCCCGTGAGTTTCTCGCTGCTATCGTCGGTCGCTTAAAGCCGTTCTGTTAAACGGCGCGAGATTTTACGTCGAAGGCGTGAGGGATTTGCCGACGCTGTAACCCAAGAGTGGGTTAACAAAGGGATTCTCTCTCCAACTCCAGTCAGACTCCACTGAGACGGAAAACGTGGCCCTTTCGAGGTCCTGTCTCTCATCGCTTGACGAAAGTGTCGCGATAAATCTCGGGCTGCGACCTCATCGACGACACTCTCGCGGCTGGATGGCTCGCTGGTCTGGCTCTTCAAGTCTGCAGGGGACCGTTTTGTCACATCGGCTGTTTATTCCTGTGATCCCGTCTGTACGCCCGAGATTTTTGACTTGTTTGCCTCGACCTATCGCTTGTCTGTGTATCTCTGTGCGTTTATATATGATATACGTATATATATATATATATTTCATATGCAAACAGGAGCGCGTAAAGAAGACAAGCTCGATGAGCCGTAACGTCTCGATGCTGGAGTTTTTTGGTCCTTTATTTTGTAACTTTGCATTGGGAGGGATGTCGCAGCAGCGTCAGAAAGAGGGTGAGCTTGATGTTTGAAGGGAAAAAATATTGTAATTTTTTGAGAAGATGCTGCAGGCTAGGGCAAAGTTACGACGGTTGACTCTTCTGGTATACATGAAGTATAAGAATGGCTAAGAAGATAGTCAATTTTTTTTAAATTTCATGAACTTTTTTTCTTTTTATCATAAGTTACTTGTGCGGCATTCCACGGTTTAGTAAATAAATTATATTTAATTTTACAAATTGGTATACAACGTAGTTTTGAAATTCAGCAGATTCTGTTTTTAACGTCGTTACACGGGAATTTCTCCGCTATTTTTTCTAAAAATGTAGTTTTGAATATATTTTTGCTTACTTAAAACCTATCTAGAAATATTATTACAATCCAATAATTTATTTACAAAGTATTCAGTAACTAAGGAATAACTTTGAAAGTATTAGAAATCCAAGTATCGTGAGTGTGTCATACGGCAAAAATCTCAATATTTTTTCCATCTTTATGTTCGTGTCGGTGACTTTTATTCGGGAAACGACGGTGATTTGTGAACGAGCGATGCCACGGATGAAGGGTTCGCGGGCTTTTGTCGTCGAAACTCAAAACGTCTTAGCAAAGCTGAAGCCCTCCCTAGCAGAGAAGAAAGAAATTGGAAGAAGATCTCGTAATTTATTGACGTGAGCTGAGACCTATTTTGAGTTAACTTCGTCTCCGCAAAGCAATGAGGTGTTTGATTCAAATTGCATTCACAGTAAATTTTACGAAAAATATCTAGATTTTTTGTAAATGTAAACTAATGAAAATTTCAAATATTTTAAAATGGGAGCTTATATTGATTTCGGTATCAGTTAACTTATCACTGTTGCGTGCTATGGTGTACGGAATTTCATGCAATTATAAATGATTTTACAAAATTTGAAATAATTGAATTTAAGGAAAGCAAATTTATTTTATTTAAATTTGGGCATCGAAAAATTATTTGAAAAGTAAGGATTTTTTAAAGATAAACATTATTTTTCGAGATTAGTTTTCGAAGTATTATTAGTATAAAATAACGTCGTTTCAAAGATGACTTTATGTAATTTGATGTATTGATACAGAATAATATTATGCACACGTTCTGATGAGACTCAGAGGACAGGTACGTACAATCGCATTATTTGCCAGTTGATTGAAAATAATTGTTTGAATATAAAAAATTTATTAATAATGTATCAAAATTTGTTTTGAGTTTTTACATAAAAAAGTTTAATTAATAAATGAAAAGGTTAGTAATTCTTCTAGTCGATTTAAACAAAAACCCCGTTAATCCACAACAAAACCCACAACGCAGGAGCTATCGTGCGCGCAATCGCTGTAACTTCCGAGCAATTAAATGCATAGCAAAGCTCTACATTCGCGTATTCACTCGTGCATACAGCCATTGCGCGATTATGCTATTGCTAGAGAGATCGACGTTGTTCGATACACCGAAGCCTCTTCTCGTTGGGATCATTAAAATCATTGGTGGTAAACGTACACCCTTCACAACGAGTCGCACACTTGTTAGTCCCACAAAAGCATAATCCGTTGGATCGTTTAGAAAAAAAAATTTCCATGAGCGCGAGAGAATTTTTTCCGGAAAAAAAATAATGCGATCGTGAGCATACGACGAGGCCTCAGGTGTACACTCGAAAGAGAAAGAACGGGAGGAGAATGAACGCGCGTCACCAAAAGAGAAAATGCCTTCGGCAGTTCTAGCTCTGTGTGTTTGTGTGTGTGTGTGTGTGTGTGTGTGTGTGTGTGTGTGTGTGTGTGTGTGTGTGTGTATGTGTGTGTGAAAATGATACCTCGCGTTGTGAATCCAAGCTTTTCGACGACGAAAGAAAAAAAGAGGAAAGAAAAAAATAAGGGGCTGGCTTCTGCGACATTCCTGCGTGCAAAAAGGGGCTCTTTGATGTGAGCGCGCGAGCGCGCGAGAGCGCGTTTTTCCAGTAGCGCGTTGCACGGCTGTTTGAGTGTATTTTGCGCGTAACAGGCAAAAAGGTAGCAAAGTCTATCTACACACACACACATATATATGTGCACATAGATATACGCACAGGTTGGATAGGAGGGGTGGTAGAAAAGAGCCTCGACTTGGTGGCTCTACGCAACGCTTATCCGCATTAGGTGCTGAAAGAGATGGGATGCAAGCTTGCCAGAGGGCGAACGAGAGCGAAAGAGAGAGAGAGAGAGAGAGAGAGAGAGAGAGAGAGAGTAAGTGAAATCCTCTCATCAGGCTGCGAATCGATATTTCCTTTTTTTTACTTTCTTCTGAGAACGCGAGCATGTGCCAGGATGAATAGTACAGGAGTGGTGTACAGTTTCACATTTTGAATTTTAATTAGAAAAACGAGAAGGAGTAATTACCGAAATATGTGTTAAAATATCGCAGTTGGTATTTCGATACGAGAAATGGGCCAACGCTTTGTTGCGCCAAATGTATATTTCTGATTAAGAGGAATTTAAGCCTAGTTAGTTAGTACTAATACTCGGTATTAGTACTTACTCTTACTATTATTAAATAGTGTTTTGTTTTGTAAATACTATAACATTTTTTGTAACAGTTGTCGGAGTGAATGAGCGTAAATCTCCCTTAATAATATATACAGGATTTCTGTACGCTTTGTTATTAAGAAAAACAATTGATCGACAGCGTATGAAGCGTTCGACAGACTATTTGTCTATAAATTCATGCTCTTATTACTCTTTATAAATAAAAGTATTCGCAACTCATATAGGAAGTAGAGTCTCCGAAAGCATAAATAGTTTTGCAGCTTACCAGCTGGTATATACGCATGCATGCTTATTCTCCTTTTCTCTCATTTCTCTTCACTTTCCGTTGTCGCGTAGAAACGTCATTTTCTTCGCGAGATTTTCTGTCCTCTCGTCAATGTGCTTCTACTCTCGAGCTGTGTGGCACATAAGTACCCGGTATTCCGCATTGAATAATATAGAACGAGCAGGCTTGTACAGGCGGGTTACTAGAAACGCGATTTCAACCCTCTGTTGGAGACTGAACCAAGTGAAAGAGATAGGAAACTGGGGAGAATGAGATGGGAGAAACTTGAGAATGATACGACTGTTTGGGATAAGCGTGAATGTGCAAGTGCGAAACTCGTGGATGAGACAGATATATTATGCAAAAAATATTGTTTGTTTTTAGAATATTTCCGAGATATTGCAATTTTGTGCTAATATTCAAAATAGTAATATAAAAGGATAAAGACTAGAACAGTCGTTTGCTTCTAGCCGTAACGTGATTGCTAACGTTCTGGTCAAAGCAGAGTTCATTGAACTCCTCTTGTTCTCGTTCCAATCAACCAGCCTCGTACAACAATGAAATTATCAAGGCATTGTGTGTGCTCAACTACAACAACCCCTTCACTTTTCACTTCTAGATTAAAATGAAATTCGTTTTGTATCCCGAGGTTCTAGCAACTTTTCATTCGCTACTTGTAATATCTAATTTGCTAAATAAACGACCATCTGGTACCTTTTACAATAGCAATACTCGTTCCGAGGAAGAATAAAGAATCGGTGATATTTAAAAATTCATCGAGTTGTATCGCACTGCTTCTGTTAAAGATTGATTAGGTCGCAAGGTTTTCTTAAAATTTGCAACATCGGGTGAAAGACTTGGATTAACTTTATTGGTCAATGCCACCACGATTAATAATACATATTCGATGTTAAAATTCAATATTATTGAATTATGAATTTGATTAGTTGTACATGATAATGGACGTTAGATTCTATAAATTTTAATTTCAAGATATAAATTGAAATTAACGTACTTCTGAATTGAATTACAGTTACAAGTGATTTATTTTTAATGCATTAGAACTTTTGAATTGATATTAAATTCATGTACTGTTATGAAATTTGCTTACTATAATACACTGACATTATAATTAATGTTTAATTAGACTGTGTACAATAAACTCTGTATTGAATTTTCACGTGAAGAATATTATTATTTTAATTAATATTAATGTACAAATAAAAAATTCAGTGTCATAAGTAATGCACAAGCATTCTCTGAACTGAGAAAAGTTAAAATAATATTTAAAATCGCGACTCAACTCTTTCTTTTCTAATGTATTTAACCCTTAACCATTATCCATTATATGTATAATTTATCTCTATACAACCGTATACAAATTAATGAATACAGTTTTAATGGCATAATTTCCCTTAAGTATTTTTAATATCCCACACAAGATATTAATTGATTAATAAAAATTTACCGAGAAACGCAAAATTTTATATGAATAACAAATTACTATATTTAAAACAATATTTATTGTAATTCAAATGAATATTTTCCTAGGACTATCCGAAGAAATCAGATGTTTTATTTCATTTTATGTTTTCCGATATAATAATGCATATACGTGCATATATAATATTAGTATGTCGGCGGAAAATTTCCTTCCACTAAATTGATATTGAAGTAATTAAAAAAATATCAACTGTATACATGTTTTCTCTTAAAAGGTGTCACTAATTATCATCATTAACCAATATATACTTATTAACATAAACATACTGGTACTGGTATGTAATACGTCGATTATCCTTATCTACTTCTAGTCTTCGCGTATATTATATGCAAAATCTATTACAGATCGTTCAACCCGAAGCTAGAACCCCTCCTCACCCCTTATCCAGTTCCAGAGAGAGAAAGAGAGAGAGAGAGAGAGAGAGAGAGAGAGAGAGACGCTCACACCGAAGCGCACTTACACCGTGCTAAGGATAAAGAGCGAAAGCCCCGCAGTAGCTCGGCAGAATAAAAGGAGACGTGCGCGAGCGGCACTGCAGAAGTGCATTCAGGCAAAGTGCAATATCTGGAGGATCGTACAGACCATGCACACACGCACTCACACTCTCTCGTATACCCCTTATGTATTCCATCTTCGTGCATACACTCACGGAAACACAAGCAGGGACGTAGGACGTTGACCTGACCTGGTGAGACACATATGGGCGAGTCCTCGTGTGCTCAGCGCTTTGAGGGGCGCGGAATGTAAAGGAAGAGGGCGGCGCGATCCTGTGCGCTCGGGGTAAGAGGGACAGAACTTTCCACGGGGGCTTACTGCGAGAAAAGAGCGCACTCCGCGGTTATGAAGGGTTGCGAGAGGTGTGTGTTGCTATAAACGATGAAAAAAAAGAAGCGATCGCGATTCCTACCTTATGCATATATACGAGTATGTGAATATATGTGTGTGTGTGTGTGTGTGTGTGTGTAGTTGAGCGGATTTCAAAAGCACGGCTAGGGTTTATACGGGGTGAATCGTTATTGACGCTGTAGGAATGTCGACCTCCCTCGCGCGTACCATCGCCACCCCTGATGATGCGTTTTCCAGTACTGTGAGAAAAATCGTTTGCCCGAGTACTTTATCCGAGGCTCGTCGCATTTTTGCGATTGCTACTTCACACTCTGGCTGTGAGTATCGTTCGTTATGCGTTGAAAATAATGCGTTGAAAATAAATTTCCGTCGAATCGGTAGATTATATTTTTTTTCTTCAATTACAATTCAACGATGGAAAATCGATAATCTTATATTTTTTTAATTTTATTAGCGAGTCCAATACCCAGTTTTATTAAATTAGTTGATTGAAAAGTAAAAGAATTTTCAGAGGTAGGCAGAGAAAAACGCGTTCAGGATGAGTCTATAATAGAAAACTTCCGGGGATGGGGGGAACTAAATGTTTTTTTGTTTTACTTTACGAAAAAGAAGAGAAGACATCAGGTGCAGATGGCCCCAGAACGGGGAGCGTTGAAAGGATTGGAGCTCCAATACAATTGTTTTGCTGCTATACCTTTCGCAATCGACACAAACTTGAAAAATAAATGATGCAGGCGAGGAAGTTTTCAACGTATATAAAGTGAAAAGTGTATCATACATTTTAGATGAATCGTTAGCCAAAGAAAATAAAGTAACCGGTAACAATACACTTGGGTCTTATTTGACAATAAGTTACAGACTGGCAGAAGATACTCGCTGCTTACGAGCATTTTATAAAGAAAAGTGTTTCTTTATAAGTTTAAGACAAATTACCGCAGTAAAAAGATAAATTGTTAGAATTAAAACAAAATTGTATTCCAAAAATGATTTTGTTGGAAAGTCCGAGAAATGTATTCACTTAAAATAAATAATTATTCTTATTTAAATGCAAATATTTGTTGAAATTATACTTATTTGTATGCTTATGTTATATGTTTCGATCATAATCCATATCAGATGTGTTTCGACTTCTAATAAATTTATAGGAATAAAAAAATATTGATTTAAAAAATCATTCATTACGGAAAGTAACTATTGTAAGCTCAAGGTATTGATATTTTTTTATATAATAAAAAATTAATACAAAAATAAAAATTGTATTTGACACTTTTTAATAATTTGTAATTTACTGCGAAAGCATTTTTCACTACAATATAAGTTCTTTTTTTTGTGAAATTTGCTAATAACTTATACATTATTATGACAGATATGATGAAAACCTGTAGACGTTTAAATGAAAATTACCTACGAGCTCATCATAAAAACAAGTGCCACACGAATACTTGTCCTATTTTACGATAGTTCGCTTAACTGATTTCCTCAGTAAGTACCCTGTCCATTTCCCAACAGTAGCGCCATTTCGACGAAACGAGGAGTCTCTTTTGTACATCCCAGGTACTTAGCCTCTTCATCGCGCTCACCCTCCCAATTTTTCACGCCTCCATGTCCCATTTCGCTCGGCATTTTCATTCATGCGATGCATTTGTCGAAATTCAGCTGTTGCGCGCGTACACCCCGAGTCATAACTCGCTTCTAATATCAGGTCTCGTACCGCAAGCCTAAAGTCAGTGTATAGTCGGTGAAATAAAAAAAAGCGGAGGCCATTCGAGAGCGTTGATCCGGTCAATGCGCCCTTGCTCTTGCGAGAGCAAAGCGTGTATGCATTGAATGCACCGTAGTGTATATACGTACGATAGGGGAAGGTGTACGAAACCCTCTGGGGATAAAATGCGAGTAAGCACGTATAAGTATATGAAGAAGGGGTGGTCGATCCGCAAAAGATTTCTCTTAGCTCCTTGCATATATGTATTGTGTATGTGTGACGTTGAATGCCAGCTACCTATGGATTGTATTATGAATACGTCAGCTTATGAGTTTCTTGAACTGCTTCAACTTTTATTTCAACTTTTTGCAGGTTGTACTTTTTTACGTACAGTATTCTGAGAGCATTGTACAGTTAATTGGCGTACTTTTGCAACGAGAAATTATTATCGGATATTTGATGGTCTATACTGAAAATAATAACCATTTGAAGGAAAAGAAATTCTTTTGAGTCGCGTAGACAAAATAATCGTGAGTAGCTTGTTAAGAAGGTATTTTATTTTTATTAATAGGACATCAATTGTCTTTCAAAATTCTTTTGTTTTAAAAGAAATCGTGTTGCTTCAAAGGTGAACTATTTTCTAGAAATCATTATCGAGTGGAAATCATTTTATTCCATTAAAAAAGAATATTTTCACTTCCAAACGCATCCATTCAGTCGAAATGATCTTCAGAATATTACCTACAGTCGAATCAAATTTTATTATTTGACTTATTAAATATTTGTTATATCGTCATCATAGAATGATTTTACAAAATTTTGAAAAAATTTTCTTATTCAAATTATTTCCTTAAATCTAAAGGGTTATTAATGAAAAATACAATTGTTTTGACTCAAAAGTATCATTTTTTTCGGTATAGAAAATTCAAAATGTTTTGCGATTTTGCAAAGAACAAAGAGGCTTTATACGAATAGCAAATTCGAATTTGGTACATCTGTGGGGGTTGGTTTAACGACCGAGTAATGAAGTCAGTGCTTCATGCCCTGTGAAATTGCACTCACTTACTCGCCATTCGATTCTTGCTTTGATTGCGCAAAGGCCAAAGTGAAACGCCATAAAGTGCGTTGGGTGTCGCATAGTCGTTAAAATAGAGACTCGCGCGCGCTCGATAATACGTTTTCTTCAAAATTTATAGGTATGACGTACTTTCGAGCTTTGGATTAGTGAGCTATATACATTTCATCGTTATCACGTCGTGGCATGTTGCTAAGTTGAATAACGATGATATTAGCTTTATATACATAAAATAATTTATCTCGACATAATTACAAAAATATTATCCTTTGCTAAACACTCGATAACGATCAGCCTTTAAAGATAAGAATATGAAAACTATACCGGAATTTAAAAAAAATGTTTTGATTAATATTCGGTTCGTTTGCGCGAGCATGCGATGTCGAATTTAATGCTGTGATGTCATTTTCAAGACGTAAGTGGATAAAGAAAATAAAATGACTCAAAAAATTGTATCTAAGACCAACACTTGTTTATGACCAACACAATTATATGTTTTATTTATGAGTATTTTATAATCAAATCAAAACAAATAGTCAAATAAATTTATGAGCACTAATATTCGAAAATAAATCGATAACACGCATTAGGTGCATAAGAAAAGAATGCATTGCGTCGAACTTTTAAATATTAAATTAAAATTTTGTAAAAATACTACTATATTTTTTGAATTTGTATATGTATCTATCAAAATGACCACCAGCCAATATGACATTACAGTTCCCTGTCGATATGAGGCTTCCGAAAGCCAAACAGTGCACCCCTAAAGTTATTGACGCACCACTCACCGATGACCCGAAAAAAATGAAAAAAAAAGAAAAAAAATCTAAAATCTCACAACGGCAGCTCGTAAATCTATAGAAGCATCAGTAGCAACGTGGCAATAACCATAAACTCGCGAACGAGAGGGTGATTGCTGCATCGCAAATCCGGCGATGTGAATTAAACTATTCAGTCGTCCCACAAGTGCAGAGAGCGTAATATTACATCTATAGCGAACGCGCGATCGTCTTTATATAAGCCGTCCGAGCGTCGATGAATCAAAGATATTGCATCCCCTATAGCTCACAACGTTTAATGATGATGACTGCGACGATGCAACCTCTGTATATCCCGATGATTTTGCTTTAGCTACATCAACCCTCTCGTACGTGTAACGGTCCTTTCAGTACTTCGCGCAGCCAATATACGATGATGAACTGCGTGGATTGAAAGCGATCACGCGGGTGTTAGCAGTGTTATAACACGCTGTAATACGCGTGTATCTGTGGGTATATGTGCATATAGCGAAGGGCACATTTTCCAAGCTCGCGCGCCCTCCTCGAAATTCACTTGCGTCAGGGTGTGGTGTAACCACCGGTATGCAGTGGATGCGTTACAAGCTGTAAATGGACGCATGGCTTTTGAGCGGGCGAGTTATGCACGCGCGGAGGGCCGTTGATGGAGCGAGCTCGAGTTGCTTGTTTATGTAGGCGCGAAGTGGTGGTTGGGTTTTGGCTGAGGCCAAAAGTGAATTAATCGGGCGAACGTTTGTTGTAAAGTGCTGAAGAATTTTTGATTTTCCTATCTTTACCCATATTCTAGAGTCGGGTGGGAATTTTTTTTACAGTAACACTATTCTAACGTTACTCTGATATTCATCAGTTCATATGGTTACGATACGATATGAAAGGTTTATTATTTTATACCGCAATGGAAATCCGGTAAAAAAAAAGCAAGCTGTGAAAAATAACATTTCGCCAACGGTAAAAGCTCTCAAAAAGCTCTGTTTGGCCGGATTTTAATCAACTTTCCGTAAATTTTACACGTGCGTTTCCATGTCACTCTCTACACGCGTCCGATTGACACTCTTCAATTTTTCACAGGGTGCGAGCTCCCACGATTGATACTCTCCCGTTGATTTTTTTATTTTCACTTCTTTCTCTCTCTTTCTCTATCTCCCTTTCATCCGGCTTTGTTTTTCTGCAAAAAGCCAACGTTACATCGCTGCATATCGTTGGCGTGTCAAGTGCATTATTTGCATACGAATTCGGTTCGTTTGCGCGAGCACGAGAGGTCGAAGCAATTAGCGCCGAACGCCTAGGTATATGGAGTCTCTGTCGCGCGTATACGCGCTTTTTTCGTCCTGTAAATAAGTTACAATGTGCATCCATTGCACTATGCGTCGATGGTCGCTCTGGGGGAGTATGCGACGAGTTTTTACATCGGCGCGTATAGCGTAGATTGAGAGGCAAAGTGCAAAGGCGTTTGCTCGAAGCGATATTTTTATGTGCGCAACCTATAAATATACAAGGCGATGGGGGAATACGCTCTTTTTCCCAACCGATTTTTCGTATTTTTTCGTGAAAAATTGGAGAGCCACAGGGATATTGCGCACGATATGGAAGAAACGATACTGAAGAGTAAGAGCAGTTTAAATTTTTATATTCTGTACACTAAGACACATAGTAGAATGAATTGGAATATCATTTTTTAATTTTTTGCACTTGGGTGAGGTGGGAGAAAGTCGCCACCTATCGGACGGATGACACGATAATATCAATTTCATCCTTAAATGATTATTAGTTTTATCAAAAATACTTTTAGATTACTTGTGATAATTGTTCGTCAATTATCTATCATATCTATATTATTATTAAAGTTTTAAGTAATTTTTATCATATACTGACAGAAATGCTCTTTTTAATCAAAAGGAAATAACTTTGATTTATACGTCAAGAGGAAAAATCATGTTGAAGCAATCACATTCGTTAAAAATTTAGCAGATAATATTTATTTAAAATATCATCACTATGCTATAACACACGCATGTGTGTTAAATACTACAATTTACTCGAAACACAAACATTTTAATACAACACGTAGGAATTTTTAATAAAAATTGTAGTATTATTTATCATTTCATATCTCTCATTGTAATTAAATTGAACACACGTGAACGATGACTTTGTTTTTAATTTAATTACGTATTCTTTGATGAAGTAAGTAAAAGAATAATCACGCATGTATGCAGGAGCTGTATAAGTATACGGGAGAGAAATTATTTACGCTTCGACAAATCTACCCCGTGGTGGTACTCGCAATACTTCACTCATACGTGCGTTGTAGTGTTCCATTTCTATCTCGACGTCGTTAACGTTGATGATGAAATATTTAACCAGCAGTGCTGTAGCCGACGATCAGTTCCGAGGCGAAGAGAGAATCGGGCGAATTGCACGGATGCGAAATGAGTCGACTGATTCGTATAAATCATGCATGGCGCACTCGACGAATTTATGACTTTCGCGCGCGCGCGCGCGCGAGAGAGCGAGGGAGAGAGAGAGAGAGAGAGAGAGAGAGAGAGAGAGAAATTTGAATTCTCTGATTAATGATATATTTGTGTGGCGTGTGACCGACCGGTCACTCACACGCACATACCACATCGACGTTATCTCGCATGGACACCATCGAAATGGAAATTTTAATACGCGAAAAATTCGAAAAATTGATACCGGAAACGTTTGCTGCTTGTCAGCTCCCGGTCGCGATAATCTAATATTTGAAATAGAGGGACTCGCGGTATTTTAATTCCATTGATTGCAATGATTTCACGATATTATAGTCATCAAAGAGCGAGCTTTCGATATGCATTTTTCTCGAGTGATATCGAAGTAATGAGGTTGGAAAAAAATGATTTCTCATTTGCAGGAGTATCGGCTTGCCGATTCGTTATGTCCAGATATTTATTCGTAAAAGTATTATTTCATTGTATATGTGCTCGTAAGAAAAAGAATAATTTAATAATAATAATAATAACTTTCGGGAAGAATGTTTTGATATTATTACGCAGAAAACGTAAGCTTGAAAAAGGAAAACGATAATACACCATTATGAAATTTAATACCTACAGTCTTTTGCCGTTTTCCTCTTAATGATGAGTAAATACAGAGCGAGTGAGCTTTCTCCAGCGCGTCTCTTGTTCCGAATTCATCGAGAGAACGGTAACAGCAAACAGTATAGAGTCGGTATATACCCTACGATAACGAAACGCGATACCTCGTGTTGCAACTAGGCTTTATCGTAATTTGACTCTGGCGCTATTTTACGTAAATTCACGCAGCTTTTTTTTGCAAACAATGTTGCGCGTATCCATGTTGAGTTGAGCGTCGTTTGAAAATTACGGAAAATTCGATATCGTAATTTATCGCTGCTAGTACGCGCATGCAACGTGTTCTTCGATATTTCAAATATTTTTTAAAGTCAATTGATATTTCGCACGAACCCTTTCTTCGACGTTGTAACTTTCAAAATTATATAACTATACGTTAAGACTTCTAATTTTATAATGAGATACAAATTCCTTTGGAACGTCAACCTAAGTATAAAGACCTGATAGTAGTTGATGCTATCGTCTTTACATCAAGGTCTAAGGTGTGATTATGCCTTACAACATAGTGAGATGTTTCCGAAACAAAACAATTGCAAAAAAGAAGCAAGTTTGATATCGAAGAATGATTTGTCGAAATACGAGAACCTAAATATACGTGCAATTAATCCAACCAACGATCAGGAATTGATTTCCTGCGTTGGATTACTTATTAAGGTCATGATTTTTCCATGCTCTACTGTTTGCATTATTGCAATTGCAATGATTATATCTATTCAGCAAATAGCCGAAATAACGGAAATTTTTCCCTATAGACTGGTACGTATAACAAACCATTTTTTTGTCGAATCGACCTGAGCCTGATAAGGAATTAAAGCTAGCTTGTCAGGTTTATTATGAATTAAAGACGGGAACTTGGTCGGCCGCTGAGAAAAAAAATGGGTGGTCGTAAAGGCAGATAAGCTCTGAGAGGGTGGATCTACGTAAAAGCTGGACTGGTGGTGGTAGGGTATGTATATACAGAGCCGCGTTCGTAAATACATACTCCCAGTTCCATTTTCATACTGTCCCCTCGGTACTACTGCATTTCCTTTTTTCTGCGCGATTCTTGTTGTCGTACCGCGCGATGTTTTAAATAACGTTTTGAGCGCTGGCGTTTTACGCTGGATTTTAAGTTAAATGGCGAACATTAAAAATGTACGCTCCTATGAATTTACGACTGAGATAATTAAGTATTCTTAATGGGACTTTTTTCTGCGATTATCGTATGTGCATTTTATAGTTACAAAGAAGATTTATTGTTATCAAAGTTTTTTTCGATTCGTTTACTAAAATTTAATGTATATTCCTAATCCAGTGCAATTTCACAATTTTCTTCATTATACTTTTAATGTCAAACTATTCAAAGTAGAAAGTATGAATTTAAATTAAAGTTAGAAAATTAAATATGAATTACTTTACTGGTAATTTAAATTTAAATAAGAACTAGCTTTATTTTTAGGTACTAACTTATTTTATAAACTTTTTTCTACAAAGTAAAATTTCAATTTAATTCATGTACATTGTGCAAGTACAGCATTTTCATTTGTACATTAACATCGAGGTCAATTTTATTTACGTAGAAATTCGATGTCAAATTTATTAAATTTTGACATTTTATTTTAAATTTACATAGAAATACGTTCAAGCATGATTCGATAAAACCACGAATAAAAGTTCTAGAATTTACAAAATATATTTATAAATATGTATGAAAAATGATTATTTTTAAATATCAAAACAGCTTAATAAAAAAATTCATTCATAATTACCTACTTAATTTTTAGACAAGTTATTTTTCTGATGAATCAACATTGTTTACACACCGACATTATATATTCAAGTGTCAAATGATTTTAATTTCAAATCAGTATTAAAGTTTAGTGAATTTCATACATAAGCTTTGTAGAGAAATGTCGTTGTAAATAAGTATTAAAATATAAAGTTAATTTAAATGCGTTTCGCATATTGAAACATTAGATTTTAACATTATGCACACTTCAATTTTGATATAGAAGTAAATAATGTAGTAACAATATTTGCTGAATGTCAAGACTAATTAACTAGTTAACACCAAGCCTACTTGAAAAAAGCATGAAAATTCATGTTATTTTTAACAATGCAGCTAACAAACCTAAGTTCACTTTCAAGTAATGATGGTATGTAATATAGCACCCCTGCTACATCTACATGCAACAACATCGTATAAAGCGCCGATAGCCACAGTGTACGATCCGTAACACACGTAAACCATTGCAATAGTCCCTAACCTCGATGTCGAATAGCGCGTGGATCTCGATAGGACGAGAGAATGACAGTTTAGATAAGAGTCATCGGTGCGCACATGGCCAGGTGATAGGCTACGTCACCAGCGGTCCGATGCGGGTTTGTGTACACATACAATCGGAATTTGATTTTGCGATGCTACGTCGGCAGAGCTTTCGGGATGGGAAGAGGGAGGGGAGAAGCGCGATAAACGGTAATTAGAGAGGGTTTTATGTAGATCCATTAAAGTTTACCTCCCCCCGCCCCCAACAGACTACTCAATCGTCGTTATATAATTCAAAAAGCTGCGGATAGATTGGGAAAAGCGTTGGGAATTTTGAGAGTTTGTTTATTCATGCAAGTGATTTTAGGCTTGCAAACATTATAGAGTTCGAGGATGCTGTGGGCGTTTGTACAGCAATTTGCTTGGGCTAGATTTTTTATACGAGGATTAAAAGCCATTAAACTGATTAAACTGCTCGAAGAAATTTCTTTATAATAGAATGAAAATTTAAATCAGTATAAAATTGCGAAATATTTTCATTACTTTAAAATTTATTTATACGACATTTTGACGTTAGTGAGTTGAAAAAGAAAAATCAAATAAAAAAAGCAATCTTCTCTTCTCTGCACTCAGCGAACCAATTTAATTCTAAAATCTCTACTAACATTCTCGTTTCCGGTTTGCATGCATTTACTTTTTTTTTCTTCAGGGATCACACAGCTTAACGAGCGAAAATGTACGCCACCGCAATATTTTTTCAAAGTACCGTCAGCGCACTCGCCCCTACAGTTTTCTAAGCCTCTCGGCAAAGAAAAAACTATAGCCACTGCGCGTATAAGGGATTATAATATTGAAAAGTGCCTCGGACCTAGTGCAGATTTTTATGGCATTCCGCTGGCTCGACGGAAAATTCGAGGCTGCAAAAAAATAGAATCAATAATAATCCCCTGACTGGCCTCCGATAGCTCTGGCAAAATACGTCTCTCATATATATATGCCTATATATGCAGAACAGCGGGTGAGTTCGCGATAGGACGTCTCTTTACGAGCAATATCTAATGGATTGCATCGGGAGAGCGTGAGAGAGAGGGGGGGGGAGAGAGTAGCGTTAAATTTGACGTTCACGATTATTGCGCACCGGCCGTACGGAACTTGCAGACACGAAGAGAGAGAGAGAGAGAGAGAGAGAGACGAAATTCTCTCTTTGGGCAAGCGAAACGACCGGCGTGGGGTGCAGTGTACTGCTACGGGGTTTTGTTCGTCGAAAGAGAGAGAGAGAGAGAGAGAGAGAGAGAGAGAGAGAGAGAGAGAGCATTTTCAGGACTCAGTTTTAACGCAGGAGCGCGTTAATTTTATAATCCCCGGCAGCGAGTGGGTGGATTTGCGAGAAAGACAGAGAGAACGAGTGACAGGAAAAAGTTACGAGCGTCGTTTCATTCGTTCCGGTTGAAGCTGCAGTCCGCGTATTCCGTATTTCAGACCAGATGCCCGCGCAAATTATCGTCGACCGAGTAATGTCAAAAAAGGGTTGCGCAATCCCATCATTGCGGCTGACGCGAATAAAACAGATATGCTACTGCAGAAACCAAGCCGAGTAAGAGAGAAGAGAAAGTCTTTTATGGTGCAGCACGCGTGACTCTCGAGTCTCGGTGAGTGGTGGTTCGCTATATACCGATATATATATATATATATATATATATACACATTTTTTTAAGGGGTGCAGGTGTGTGCTTCGTCCGGATTACTTCGTTTAATTTTCCGCCGATGTAAATACCTGGACAGGGCTTCGGGATAATTACAAGGAGGGTATGTAACTCTCAAGCGTTGAGTTTGTCATATGATAGGTGAAATGAAAAAATTTATACAAATTCCTTAACACGACGGCTTTGAAATATTTGTAGCTGGTGAATGTGGTTTTGTAGGATGGGAATTTTTGGATTATAATGTAGGTAAACTGAACACAATGAACACAGGCTTAATTAAAATAAATATAAATTACATTATTCTTTTTATTTACTTTCATAAGTAAATTCAAGTACAATTCTATATGATTATACAGGGTTATATACAAAAAATTAAATATTCACAATAATATTAGATTACGAGGGATGTTAATTATAAAAATTGTATAAACGTAAAAATAACATATTTTACGCATGTACACAAAATATCATCAGTAGACTGAAAAAATACGTGTTTGAAAAGCGAATAACTTAACTTTAAACAAATATTTCCATACAGAACAAGCTATTAAGTTAATATACTACTACTACATATAAATTAAAAAATTTAAGTTACAAGTAATTTATATTTAACGAACTATAGTTAAAATAAATTCATGTACAGTTATTAAATTAGCTTCAAATACTTTGACATTAAATTTATCGAAGAATCTTTTAGCAATCTTATTATAGCGAAAATAATAAAATTAGAAATTTAAAATAGTCAAAATTTATAAATCATTTCAAAAGAAACTCTTTCTTTTTGACTTCAATCCTTAAATATAGAGAGGGAGAGAGAAGGAGAGTTAACAAACAGCAGAGCCTCATTCGCAAATTACAGTAATTACTCCAACGTTACTTTCAACCCCATTGCAGCTGAACAACAGCGAGCAAATATCAGGCTCTCTCTCTCTCTCTCTCTCTCTCTCTCTCTCTTGCTTATCTTCACCGTTAATTAAGTTCATGAAAAAGCTCGCACGCAGCAACGCGCCACGATCATTTCCCCAAGAAATAAGGAACGAGAGACATCTCCCGTCTTGTCTTCTGCAGTCGCACTTCGCGCCACATAATAAATTCATAAATAAGCAGACTCACAGACCCTTAGCACCTCGCTCTATACGCTCGCAAACGCACGCGGCTCCGTAACAAAGTTACGTTTTATACGAAGCGTGCTTTACGCGCTCCCCTTTGCGAAAATATACGCTGGTATTTACTTCGCGACTCTTCCTATATATATACGTATGTATACATGTATATACGGCCATGAACGGAGTATCTCGTAAAAGGGCCGCGTCTTTGGCTGTATTGCACGCCTGTAGATGCTTATATATACATAGAGCACGACTCTAAGTACTTACCGACGACTCGAATTCGCAATGCGAGCGGGTGAAAGGGTTTTAGCCATGCGCGAATTTTCCCAGGGTTGACGCACTTGGACTTTTTTATGCTCCCTGTGTATACACAAGATCCGAGGTGAGTACAACGTTACATCAAGCCTTTTTACGTCACTTGAATGATGGCTAAGGAGCAAAAGTGTGTCCGCTGAACGAGATGCATATAGGGCTGTGGAATTCGTATTTTTATGTTGAATTCGTGGCATGCGATATGTTGACTAAGAGATTGAGGATGAAATTTTGAAGAAACGACGATGTGCGTTTTATTTACCGACGTTACAGGGATAGGACTTGGGTGACGTTTTATGTCTTTATTATGGGCTTATAATAAAATTTCGTTTTTTTCCTCTCTTCATCTTATGGGCTTTTTATACTCTTCGCATTAACAATTGCTAAAATTGAATTGCAATACTATTTGTCAACTCTTCCCAAGTAAAACAAGTTACATACAAAAATGATTCTATTACTTTAGACTGTTCTATAGTCACATATCATTTATTTCCAATTCAACCCAGTTGGTTCTTGTTTATAGAAAATGATCTTCAATTAGTTCATCGGGAAAGCGATTCCCTTACAACAACAATAACAGTAAATATTACAACTATTTAAAAATTATTTTATACAAATTTTATAAATATTCTATTGCTTTACTTGGGATTACATTCTTGTGTTGGCAATCATTTTTATATTCTTGCATTTAAAGTCGCTGAGGATACGTATATGAGAAATATTGGGTTTTTAAAAAAATGCAGGATATTGAATTACTCAGCCAAGAGTATGGGTTTGGAAGCGATCGATGGCCTTTTGTGTGAATCTATAACTCTCGCTGCATTGTCAGAGAAAATATGCGTCTTTTCTTTTCTCTCGCCTCCCCATTTCGCGGTTCACGGTGCAATTACTTTGTACGCTCTCGTGCATTTCTTTTATTATTTAATCTTTAAAGTCTTTTTTATAAAAAATTGTTAAATTATTCTATTAACATTACCGCGAGATATAGGCATTATAAAGGTTAAATTTTACAATTAAATTTTATAATTTCTGCATTACCTTTATACTGTAATATTTTCTTCATCATTTCTATGTACGATATTTTAGCATTACAAGAAAATAATTTTACAAAAACACATTGAATTTCCATATAGATTTAATGAAAATTTACACTGTAAATTGTTCCATTAATCTCGTCGCAACAAAATCACAGCATTATGCAGTTTTAGCTCCGTAAAGCTCTTATGATAAAAAAATCCACATAACACTCGCGGTATATCATCAAAGCAACTTTCAATATAAAATATTTTCGCTTTCACCCCTCCGTGCTATATACGCCAAGCTTCGGATTGTGTCGTCAGGGCAGGTCGTTCCTCTTACTCCGGCGTTCACCCTAGCGGCTTTCTCTCTCTCTCTCTCTCTCTCTCTCTCTCTCTCTCTCGCTCTTTCTTTCTCTGTAGTGGAGGGATACTACGCCGCGATTTTAATTACGCGGGATGAAAGTTCTTGTGCGCACGCATGTGTGCCATCACCTTTCTTTCTTCTCGCTCGCAACCCTTCCGATGTATGCAAAAGGTAGGCATAGATGAGTATCCGCACCTCTACCCGTTCCTCGTACTTTTATGCGTTCAGCTTCGTGCTTCTTTCTGCGCGAATGGCGCCTCCAGCTTCGGCGACTTATATATTATTGCGAGTACGCAACGCTGTTGCCGCCCGCGATACGACGATGATTCTACCTTGCTATCGCTCTATCTCTTTTGTCACTCTTTTTTGCTGTGCTCTTTTTTTCGCCTTGACAATTTAGGAAAGTTTGTTGGATGGGAAAAATTAGGACGAGCATTTTTTTTCTGTGTCGAGGGGTTACCGGGTCGTCTTACTGAATCGTAACTTAAACGTATTTTTGTGGGGTTAGAGCTTTTTCAATTTATTCTTGTCTGTACGATCTTATGAAAACGTTAGGGAATGTTAAACAAATAAATTAATAAAAGTTACAATTGTTTAAGTTATTACTAATTACTATTTACACTGGCTTATTATGGAAAATGATCAAACGAGCAACATTAATGGTAAGAATTTCGCAGTTACGACATATTAATGTAAACATATCTTGAAAACAAGTCACTAAAAAATAGCGTAAAAATTTGGTTAAAAACGTTATTAATTATAATAACGTTAAAATTATATATATAAATTACACACCTATGTTAATTACAACCTGTACAATACATTATAATTTTACACTTGTACTCTAGATAATTGCAATGATTACATAGGTTATTTTCTTGTTTAGGTTTTATATCTTATCAAAGCTAGAGGAAAAAATGAGTAAAAAGCCTGTTTCTATATACAAATTGTTAATAATTGTTACACATTACCAAATTTAAAGCTTCAACTTTTTCATATAAATTATAGTAATAAGAAGAAGAGCTTGCGTTTGTATGCATTAGCGTGAATATGCACAATAACAGGCTCAAATGGCACCGTATGGTGAGGGTCAATGACTAAGCGTCATTGACTATGTGTACACTATACACCTCTGTACAGGTGTATTTAAATTACAATATTTCTTTGGAATACAAAGTTCTTAAAAAATATACAATTTTTTAATATAACTGAATGAAATCTGATACATCAATAAAGAAACCAGTTCTCGAGTTTCTCATTGGTTCAAGAAGTTCAAGAATCGTTCGTATTGCTTAGCGGAATCAATGAAAACTTCTCGACCGGTCTACAAACACGTACAATTTCAAGCTTGCAATACTCCTCGTTTTCGGACGGCATCGAAACTTCAAAGAAATAAAGCCACGTTCCTATAATGTGCACTGTTCAGAGAAAACATCCTTCTCCATCCGACGAAATTCTTTCTTTAGCTTTCTCTCCCTATTCTCCCTTTCGGAGTTATATATCGAGTAGCTAATCAATCGCCGGACTCTTGACTTCCCTTGACAAATTGTGCTGTGGGGTCTAAGGTTGTCGTATGTCCTCGACGACCGATAAAATGCACTTGCCCACCTCCGGCTCTCTTTTTCTCTTCTCTTCCCTTGTTCCGTTTCTTATATATATATATACAGAACCTATGCACATACATGCAAACATAGTCGGAGGCTAGCACAGGGAAAATTCCTTTGTAGAGTGCAGTGCGCAGCACCGATGGTCGGCAAAACCTTTCTTTTCTCTTTCAATAGAGACTTCTTATATTAATCAGCGCGTAGATTTCCCACGAGTACAGCGTCAACGACGAACCGCCGCGAGTATAAGTATTATGCAATACTCGCTGAGCGAGAGAGAAGGGAAGCTTAGGGTAGCAACGACGGTACTGGCAGAACTCTTTTGCATCCTGCTAAAGCTTTGTTTCATTCTTTCTTCGACTATTGCTTCTCTGGCTCTCGTATACTTGCATTATATGCTACTGCGGTCGGCTAGTCCGGTGACAATGCAGGCTTTCAGTTGCAACGACAAGTCGCATACCCATAGTATTATGAAAGTATACTTTTTTTCTATAATTCTAAATTACTCGGTAATCTCTATATTGTAAAATAGTGACAAATTCTTTTTTTATCCAGGAAAATTATTTTTTATTTCGTAGTTAGTATCAAATATTATACGTAAATAATAATAATAATAATTACATTTGACAAATAATCCCGAATATGCATAACCTAGTTATAATCTGCCTAAAGTCATACTACCTATAGTGAAAACAATTGTTAGAATAAAACAAATAATTGTTTGATTCCAATAAATTATTTCTTGAGACAGTGAATACAGGAATGGAAAAAATTGCAGAAGCATAGTTTTAATCCGTGAATCATATGAAATTTCTACTTCATAGTTACATTTTACATATGAATAAATTCACTCTTAGTTATTTAAACAATTATTTCATGTGTGCATACAAATTTTTATTTATTTACGGTAATTAATGTTTTGCTAAAAATAATATTCATTTCAAATTAATATTTTTCGAAGCTATCATATTGTTTTATTAGTCCAAGTAAATATTTTTTTTCTTTATTCAGAAAACTCCCACTTCTTTAATAAATGCATTTCATGAAAAGTTCAAACTTTTTTCAGTGTTTAGAAAATTACAACAATTATTCGTTAACATGAATAGAATAGTTAAAATTAATATTTCAACTACTCCAAATAGTGTAAAAATAGTGTTCTAATAATTCTAAATAGCGAATTATTGCTATTTTAAATTGAAAATATATTTGTATGCAGTTTAAATCATTTCTTACTCATTACGGCTCGATTATGTATAATAAAAAATTGTAAAGTGCACTCAACGTACACACCTGCTGCGAAATCGCAGAACAACCAATTGCAGAGTCATAAAAACTCCAAAAGGCATTAAGATTAATAACAGCGTAACAGATTTAAAATCAATTTGCAACAAGGACAAAGGGCAAAAATCATTCGACCAAAGCGACAGGTACCACCCCATTCAATGGTCAAGTGTACACTTCTATGCCGAATATATATAAAAAGACACACATATACACACACCTTCGACACTCCTTTACAAGCCATACTAATTAGAAATGAATAAGCGCTTACATCTGCAGAGTCATTACACCTGCATAATGAGCTGCACGCCCGATTGGTTACTAATAATCCACTGCATATATATAGCTATGCTTTCCAACCGGATCGATCCCCTATTGTACTCCCTCGCGTTGCTGTCGCCTTTAGCTCGGATTGGATTCGCCCTCGCGGCCCTAAGTCATTACGTATGGGTTTGCGCGCAATTACGCGGCTTCCTTTAGCCTTTGCTTCTTTCGCGTCTTGGCACATTATGTCCGTACGAAGGACGTTGCCCCGGAGTTCGCGGCAACGCGTCAAGGGCTTTGGCACCACTGGCATACATGCATCCTATACAGTCAAAGAGCCAAAGGGTACATACACATACTTACACAACCATCTACGTATTCTCTTTCTTTCGCACTTACTCAACGAGCTGCAGTAGCTTGTTAATCCAGTGCTCGCGGAAAAGCTGTTCGTGGATACAGGTATTACAGAGAGAGAGAGAGAGAGAGAGGGAGAGAGAGAGAGAAAGAGATGTAAGTACATGCAACTACGCAGCATGCAAATAAATATGCCATGTACGGTGAGGGAGTGGGATGCACACACGCGCCGACCAGGCGCATGGGGTGCGCTCCACGCCGCGGGCTGCAACAATAGGCTCTCCGCGTTGTCTCCATGGTAACCCCATCAATCCCTTAGCAACAGCTTGAGGTCTTAAAGGAGAGAGAATCCAGGCGGCTTCCTCCTCTCCGTATAATATATATCTATAGGTGTCTATATATGCATCTGGATATATATATGTATATATGGGTCATTCTCTGACAGATTGACCAGTCAAAATTCAGTTTTCTTCTAAATATCTTTAAACTTATACTTTCGAGATACTTTTGTACGATACAAGACATCTTCTTAAGCTTGTTCAAATCGATACTCATGATCGAACTTTTTCGAACATTCATGACTTTGGAGGTAGTATGACATCTCTATAGGTTTCAAAATATTTTATCCGCACAGTTTTATAAATTGTACAACAAAAGTCTTTTTTGTATTATTAGTGAGAAATACTTCCCCCGAAGAGTTAGCATTGTTTGAAAATGCAAACTTTGATTTTCTGTAACTTACGCACTTAAAATCACGAAATTAGATACAGTTCTAGTTCTGTGGAACAGTTGATAAACAAGTATAAAAGAGAATAATTTATTGATCGATCCATCTGTCAGAGAATAATCCATATACTTGTATATATGACTCAAAGAGATGCAGTGGGAGTCTTCGTTGGCATCAGTTTCTGATTCGCGTTCGCTAGCATTTAGTATGAGAGAGTGAGAGAGAGGATGAAGCTGCTTCCGGCTGAGATCATACTGGAGAACGTTCTTCCGGTTTCTCCGCGGAGCGCCCCTGCATATTTCCGTTTTGCGGCTTCGGAGAGGAGCAGTGCGTGGATAGAACAGAGGGAGAATCGACGGGAGGAATTACTCTTGAGAGGGATGATGAGACGCCCTCTCTCTCTCTCTCTCTCTCTCTCTCTCTCTCTCTCTCTCTCTTCCATCATCAGCATCACCCGCGTGTATAATCGTTATATTGCCGGCTGAGCTACGCAGCTATTATACTTTTCTTCGCTGCTTTTTCCATAGAAGCTTCAAGCTTAATGACGCAGGTACTTATATGTGATAATCGGCTTTTACGTGAGTTTCAATCTGTCCCGTGTGCGATTATGGTGAATTCGGACGGAGATGGATGGTTCATGACAACTATCGCGTTAAGCTTACTGTATGCGCAGTGCACTTACTATATATAGTGTACCAGGTTATTGAAGAATTTAGTTTCTACAATAATCTTGATAATAAATTCTTATCAGGACGATTATCGTAACTTTAACATTTTAATAAACGCCAGATAGAGTTTCACGCTATATGAACCAGAATTTAAAGGGTTTGAACCTATTGAATGGACTCTGGGCAATTAATCGCTCACACATGACAGCATAATTCCAAGTGATTTTTAACGAGTCACAAAAGGGTGATTGACGAGGTAACGGGCTTTCGAGTTGATGGTTTACGCTGATAATAAAAATAGAAGAATATATGAAAAGAATTTTATGTTGAATAGAATAAAAAATGCAAATCTTAACTATCCCTCGAGTCTTACTAATTTAATATATTTTATTTTCATCCGTTTTTGTCCTGGACTGGAAAGTTTTATCAGTGCGAAAAAAGCAATAAAAACCCGAAAAATATATTAAAACATACAAAATATACAAAATATTTATATCATTTAAGTGTATATATATAATGAGTGTAATAATAGCGCCTTTACAAAGTTTCTTAAAAATCGCGTGATTTCATAACTTATAGATGGTATTATATAACTTTTTAAACTGTATAAAATCTGGTCAAATAAAAAAATGCACTTGCCATTTGTGGATAAAGTTCCTGGCCATCCTGAGCACACTTCTTTGCGCAAAAATTCAGCTTTTATCTTTTAGCATTTTTTCCCTTGCTTTTTATTTTCTTTGTTTCCTACCTTTCATCTTGGCATTGTATATATCTTCATTTCAACGGTGACGTACGACTGGAGAGCTTCTTTAACTTCTGCCGCTGCATAGCACTTTACATTTATGAATGTATAAATGCATGCATACGGATGCCTTCATGGTTACTGAATTTTCATGTATTTTTTCCGTGTCTCGCGTGTAATTAAAATTTAATTTTTTCCTGAATAATTTCACGACTGCTTGGGAAGATTTTTTTTATTTCTTAGAAACTTTTCACGGTATTTAAACTGCGACGGAGTAATGAATCACTTTCTTGCAATTACATATTTATTAAGAACGAAGGAAAATTGTCAAGAGTCACTTACTTCTAACGTGGTATGCGCGAAAACGTCGCCCGCTTATCAGTTGCGCGTCGACAGCTCCTTTAGTACGGGTAAAATTAGGGGGCCTAATTAGGAGCTGTGCGAAATTTCGGATATCTCGAGGAAGAGCTTGGAAGACGTCTTAACGTCGCTTATTCTCTTCCTGAGAGAAAGCGTAACGCGCTGAGTAGGCAACCGTATCCTGATGGACAAGAGGACAGCTCTGGTAATCTTCGCGAAGTATTTTTAATTGTTGAATCATCATTTTAACAATCATTATATATCGGTGTATATGAAAATAATATTAATCTAATACAGGGGGTTCAAACTAAAATACTAAAAATAATAAAAAAAATCCTTTCTTAGAAATGATGAGCGCGAAATCTTAAACAGCTATTTTATTACCTTGTATCTGGATAATACAACAAATACTACTAAAAATAAAAAGTGTGAAAAGTGACATTGCTATATTATTGCAAAACATGAAAAGCTTTGTCAAGATATAGATTATTAGAAGTTGCCATTGTTTCGGCTATTTTTATCTACAGGTTTTAAATCTGTTTCTATGCCAGCCTATGCATAGGTAACAATATTTACCTCCTATATATACAAATACAAAATATTCAATTATTTCGTTATATTTAAACTGATTTCAATCGACAGCATCATAGTAACAGATTTTCACCAGTTCCATCAGCAAATTACCAACGAAATTCTCATCTCAGAGTACGGGAAGCCTCAGCTATTCATAGACCGCAGCTTCGGTACATCAAACGTGTCGATCGAAACTATACAATAGACAGTCGACAGACCACTAGACAAGTTTCAGCAGTACCGGAGATGTACTATCCAAAAATTAATTATTTCCCAATTACAAATAGTCGTCCATCAGCGTCCATCGATCGACGGACATCTCTCAGCCCCATATGTAACTCAGCAAACAATAGTTCAAACCCATGTTCTACGGTCATGTACATACGCAGATTCTGCATTACACACTACCCAAGCTCTACATCTCTCTCTCTCTCTCTCTCTCTCTCTCTGTACATACACACACACACACACACATATATATAAATGTATATGCATATATATACTACAGTATACGCGCGAAATAGACGTTCGACGGAGGGCTGCAAATAGTTGCAGCGATTCCGATATCAAGGCAGTACGACGTTGGCTCGATACAATATACACACGGACGCTTGCACTTTATAGGACTTTCCCGTTTGCATCGGACGTTGATTAATGGCACGCCTGTTGCAGTAGCAACCGGGGCCCCGCGTTACAATGCAATTCGCTTTATACGTCACTGGCG
The DNA here is from genome assembly GCA_018906985.1 of Apocrypta bakeri. NCBI lineage: Eukaryota > Metazoa > Arthropoda > Insecta > Hymenoptera > Pteromalidae > Apocrypta > Apocrypta bakeri. The sequence continues at coordinate 556,282 of JACCIA010000004.1, forward strand.
TCCGCGTGTTTGCACGGAGTGACAAAGCCGTGACAAGAGTGACGCGCTGACGCGCTATGAACGCGGACAACTAATTAATCATTCTCCGAAACGATGGACGCCTCTTGTATCGTGCCCGTTTTTTTTCTAGCATGGGCTCTCTTTATTGCGCAACCCTTTCGTTATAGCGCAATGGCTTTTCAGAGAGTACATGTGCGCTTATAGCTCTGGAGTTTTAGCCAAATGCGCATTTTTGACATCTGAATTAGGCGCCTCTCGTTTTTAGCCCTTTTTTTTCCTTCGTTAAAAGGGGTGGGGGGATCGTGTCTTTGTTTACGCGCTCGCGTGGAATTAAAATTGTACAGAACCGGGCACATGTATCGGGTTTCCACTGCGTCATGCTGAATTTCAGTAGCAGTAGAGATCTTAATTAGCAGTGAGTGAATGAAGTGCTGGGTAGTTTTACGGTTGCTGGCTTGATAAAGTAGCATATAGGTGTACAATGTGACGCTGTGGATAAAAGGAATCGTTACCGACTAATTACGAGCATAAAGACTTAATTTCGACTTCTTTGTTGAACAGATGTGCCCTTTGAATACGTAATGCTTCGTTGGTTGTTCTTCGATTAGCTTTTAGAGGACCTTTTAATTTTTCAATTCTCAGTTGTTATGTATATATACGTAGATGGGAGCTATTCTCTAAAATTTTACTATCGGGCAGTGTATTCCATTGTCACTAGTTCCAAATGTTATGAGAGAGAAATGATGAGTCTTAAATTTTTTTTAAGTGGAAATAATTCACTTTAAAATCGGTTAATTCCATACAACCAAAAATCACTGCATTAAACTGTGCAATTTCACTAAATTCGAAGTTGCATTCACAATTATAAGTTTATACTCTTCGTAGAGTAAATTGTTTCCTTCAGTCGATTTTTCACTATCGAACGGAGTGAAAACATGTATTTTACATATTAGTGAACATTCATTATTCAATGAAATTTAATACATTAATCACATCATGTTTTATCATTTATCAGATTGGTTTTTAATACTCTTATTATAACTATATATATTTTTGTATCTAATAATCTATTAATAACGATCAATGAAGCACAAAAATTGAAACATAGCATGAAAATTTCACCACTAATTTTAAAATGAAAAAACCCGTTACTATAAGAATGTATGACTCGAATGTATGTAAGAAATATTTTCAAATCACTTTTTAAAAAATAAAGAGTAATAAATATTGAAGAAACATTCTATTTGTAAAAGTCGTGTATGAAGTGCGTTTTATGGTTTAAGTTTACGCAACCAAGATAGACATCAGTATTGCACCCTTCACCGTTTGACGAAAAATCATGACAGTCGATGCGTATAGTAAATCGACTTTACCCATCTATGTCGCAACCTTGTCGATAAATCGCTCTAACGCAATGTATTTGGTTCAAGTTTGGGCGATGCGTTTTATTTTACGCCGAAGTGACAGTGAACTCGTGCACTGCGAGTGAGATAACGGATCGTATACTCTGATAAGAATTGCGCGATGCATTCACGTTCACACATTGCTGAACACTGGAGCGAGGTGAATAATCGTTTCCATGAAAACGAAACGGCGGTTATGCCAGGAGTGCAGCTTTTTTTGACTTCGTTCATTGTACTGTTGAGATTTTTTTTATTTTGAAGTAGCAGCATTTTGAACGGTAAACGGATGGCCGTATCTTTTATGGGATGATAACTTTTTATGCAAACGTATATATATGCGTAACGGTTTGCGAGGAATGATAGGCTTTGATTTGCGATGACAGCAGAATTTTGCGAATTTTGAATACTGATACGTCGTTTTGAACTATTTCATAGAAGATTTTCACCGACAGAAAATTTAAAGAATATTTTGTATGATGCACTTGGAAATCAATAGCAAGATTTATATAGTAAGAATTTAAAAAATGGCTTTCTAAGATGCCTCTTTAAAAATGGACGCGTATTCAAAAATTGTATACAAATTTAATCAAGAGCTAGCTTAATTTTTAGATATTAACTTATCGTCTAAATTTTTTATTTGTATATTAATATTAATAAAAGTACATTTTATTTATATAGAAAGTCGATTCTAATTTTATTGAACTCCCAGAATATATAGACTTTCACAAAAATACGTAAGGACCAAAAATGCCTTTGAATTAATCAAAAACATATTCTCAATATTATTCAGAATGATCAGTTAGAATTATTAATTTTGTAAAAGTTTCTATATATATTCAATGATACATTCTAAGACATTTTTGCTGTTAAGAACTTATACTACAGTCAAAATCATACTTTTCGAGAGAAAAAATGAAGGAATTGTTGTATTTGTTTCGCAGAGGCATGATTTTGTTGTTTCTTTATTTGCACTTGAAATGTATATAAAAATGGATGATTCAACTAAATTACACGGCAATAATTCCGAAAATGTGCTACATTTAAAACTACATTTAACACGACCTATTGATTTAGCAGAAAATTTCTAACCAGATTGTACTGGAAACGTGCATGAAAATTCATGTTATTTTTAATAATAAATAACAAATATTCCCTCTTACTTTCCATTCATTGTGATCCTAAATGCAAATCGGTCATAATTCGCCGGGCAATTGGGTCAGAAAGCAATAAATAAAATTCTGTCGTAAATTTCGAGGCGGAGAAAAGTAAGATCGAATGAAGAAAAAATAAAGGAACTAAGCACTCTGAAGCGACTACTCAATAAAGAGACGGAACAGTAAATAAATATCACAGTGGACCCAGAATCAGATCCACCCAGATCAAGAAGAATTCGGGGATGTTTGCGGCAATTCTCTTAAACTATTGAAACCGGTAGAGTTTACCCTTGGGAGTAGCCACTCCACATGTATATTCAGGTACCTACTCTAACCCAAAGCACTGAAGAGCGATGGTCCGTCGACTGTATCCTATCGGCAAACTTTTTATATGTGTTTGCTATTGATACATTTGATGCTATGAGCGATTGCTTATGAAAGAATTTTTTATTTGCGCACTCTGAACACGGGAATCAAATGAATCGCAAATACTTTTTGGAAAAATATCGATTTCCATTGCTATTATTTTAAATTTAAAAAGAAATGGATATTTCAGTTCAAAATTCAAGTCTAATGAGGTTAAAATTTTGTTTAGATCGGATACTTTTGCATTCGAGTCTCTGGAAGTCTGCGCGCTTCATTTCTCGATAGCCCCATACACTCTGTCTATTCTATTTTTTCCGGCCATTAGCAGCAAAGGAAGACATCAGCTTCCACTCAGCGATTACCGAAACTAAATTTGCATAACACACGGTAGCGTTGGCGATTTACATTTTATTTGAATCGTGGTAATCGATCGAAACGCTCTCGGAATTAAACGCGCTCGCGCGCTACTGCACACGGGCCTTGCCAAAGTACCAGATGCTTTTGCTTGCGACTGCGTTATTTGCATACACTCAGAAGTTCTAACGGGTGTACCACCGCGATGCTTACTTCAAATTAAAATTATTTCTACATAATGCCACGTGAAAAGACTATGCAATCGATATTTAAATTCCAGTATTTACGTTTGAAGTACTCAATGTTTCGTTATTCTTAATAGTTTATTTCTTTTCAATAAGTAATTAATTGAGTACTTCTTGATATTGATCATTTTGTTACCAGTGCCGAATCCAATAGTAAGTCAATTTTTATGAAAAATGATGAATAATGATATCGTTTCTTATTTCGAAAAATATACTAAATGTACTCAGTATATTTCAAAGAACTGAATAAATAATAAATAACACACAGAAAAAAAATTACATTTTTTGGCAAATTAATGCCTGATTTGATTGCACTTAAAAAATATCAATCGAATATATCATCGCAATCATTTAAATGTATCAAAAGAGGAATTGAGAAAAGAATACAAGAGTATATGCAAATCAGTGAACTGCAGGGTTCCAGTGTGATTCGGTTGACGCTCACCTCATCGTTCGATGGCGGGTTTGCTCGCTTTAAATAAAAATAAAGTAGCGAAGAAGAGAGACCTCGGGTCTGAGCGACGCATTAGCGAATGGGAAAATGTCGAATATAAATGCATGGCATTTTAACGGGACGAGACGCCAATTCAAAGCAAAGTGAAAAACCTGCCATTCTGATTGAATGCGGACAACAGATAAACGAGAATACGTAATCTTAATTACCTTAAAAGTCCATTTGATGCATCGCTTCACGAGTTTAGGATAGAATTAGATCTAAAGATAAAAAACAAAACGTATTACATTATAAATGGTGAATTATTTCAAAAGTATCAGAGAAAAACTTGCTAACTTAGACTTACTTACGGAATATTTATTGGCACTGTATGTATTGTATTTATTAAACGAATATTTGTCCAAATGATTCTATGAAAGTGTGACTATTCACTTTCTTAATAGTCAACGTTTCCTTTCAAGTTGCGCATCTTGCTTTACTCTCATAATTTTCCCAAGCCGATAAATCAAAATATTAATGATTCAAGCTTGAAAAGCATTAGAAATATTGGCAAATGTCTCTTTTTCTCGTGTGCAATCTCATTGTCATTATGCAAGTAGTTGCATTGCTCAAGTCGCACTTATATGTCTAATAAATTTGAAAATCAAAATTAGAGTCTTATGCGCTCAAGGGTTTATTAACGTTAATACACATAATATTGTTATGTGTATTAACATTAATATATATTTATGCAGTACTATATATATTATAACTGTGTAATACAATTACACAGTTATATTACAAAGTTTCTTCTTATATTGAAGTACATTTCCAAAACTATAATACGATATTTTCCATCTCATGTACTTATTGCATCAGATTTTTTGTCCATTTGTACAATACAAATAATCTTTCTAACTCCTTATCCCATAGTTATACATTAGTCACTTTTTATTAGCATGGACTCATTAACTGTTAAGAAAGCGACTACATTCCTACTTATTTCACCCTGAAGATTTATATTGCTTACTACAAAAAAGCGATCGCAAAATTTATGGATCGCGCGCACGAGAATTTCGGGTAAAGTCATTCCTTTTATCATTGATAGAATGATAAATGTCGTATAGAACACTATCTGTATCTATATACACAAATAGCGCATCTTCTGTTAGGAGCAATAAAATCCCTACGAAAAATTTGTATTTACTTTCCTATAAAAAATCAACGCGAATGCAATATAATTCGACAAATGTCTCCATCGTTTTTTTTTCGTCGTAATCTTTATTTATACGAATGATTTATCGAAAGAACATATGAAAAATATACGATTACTTAAACAATTTGGAACTATTTGAATTCGTTGTCATTGGAGCACACACACACACTGCTGCTCCATAAATCAAAATCAACAGATTCTACATTTCGCATAGTTCGGCAACGTAGGTATAAGCTTCGTATACCCAACTGTCGGAATGTATGCGTTTCGAATTTCGAGTCGAAATTTTGCGGCTTCGCCTGTACGCGCGCACGCCCGCGTACACACATGCATAAGTAAAGCCTTAATTAATTTACGTCTCCAGTGAAGAGTAGAATCTCCTACCTCCGCCCACAATAAGTACGCTGTTCCAGCAGAGTTGCACACACGAGCGCGACGAGGTTCAGCCGCGTATATATATTCTCGAGATGTCGGCCGGAGGCAAGTTAACGCTCGGTCGGGTAACCTTTGGCCATCACAGGCTATCTTGTCCAGAAGGGTTAGATTAGATACGTCGTTCACCTCGGGCCATATATCTGTTCGAGCTTGTCTTTCCCGAGTGTGTAGCCACCACGCGCGTACGCGATCGTGTCTGTGAGTATACATATGTATACATATACGATCACCCCCTGTATTTATTGACCAAGCGTGTCCAGCGACTCGGCCTGTGCCTCTCGCTGCTGCTGCTACTGCTGCTACTGCTGCTACTGCTGTGTGCGTATGCGTTGGTATAGGCGACAAAGCGCGAGACCGTTTCCGTGTCTAGCACACGCACATGTGAGCGAAGGAGGTGGGGTTTAGGTAAGGGGGATCGGAGAATCCGCGAGGGCGGCTACTGAGTTACGGGTCTGCGGACAGAGTGATACATTGCTCGCGCGGCAGCCCAAGTCTCTCTCTCTCTCTCTCTCTCTCTCTCTCTCTCTGCGAACAGAGAGCGACGCTGGCGATGCAGGTCCTCTCGCGGGAATCGAACCCTTACCACCTCACGCCATTAGACGCGGCCCGTGCATCCGCGCCGGGTGACAGCGAGGAAGGTCCAGTGAATTATTGGAATATCGACGCCCACGGGCATTAAGTGCTTCAATTACGAATATTATTCCGAGTAACTCGTCTTTTGTGTTGAAAATTTTAGTTTACTTACCTTAGTAGAAAAAGAGCTTGATCTTTTCATTCCGTTAAGTGAATTAGTTGTAAGAGCTAACCGGTAATTATTGGAGTAAGTGATTACTAAATGTAATTAAACTAATATGGTCAATTAGACAGCGCACGGCTATAGGTAAGTGTGGGATAGAGGGCGCTCGTTGTATGTGTTGTAATTATTTTGAGGTATTTTTACATATGATAACTATGTATATGCACAATGCAAAATACATAGTTATCATTTATTATTTTTATCTACAGCTTTAAATGTTGTTAGTAATGATGTATACATATATTAACAACTGAAAGTTTAAACTACCTGCCTTTACTAATTTATTTACCAAAGAGATAATGAATCTTATTGACTTGGCGAAATGATTGTATACTTTTTAGCGGTATAACTGTTTAGAAAAACTTATATTAAACTGCTGAGTGATACACGGGACGATATACTTAAGTACAATATAAAATTCTGATTCTCCTTTAGGTAAATCCCTCCACACATATATATATATATAAGAGTCATCAAAGACTGCATCGAATAAGCTTCGGAATGAAAAGGTTATCACGCTCCCGTACAAAGTAACACTGCGACTGAATTTCAATTCTATCGTGCTTTCAAAGGGTAATTCCCTCCTCGGCGTCTTGCACACCCCGAGAACTGGCTTCTGTAGCGTAGGCACACTTGGCGCAGGCACTAATGAAAACCCTCCTCTTATTCTTCTCAATTATCTGTCCAAACAATCGCACAGCTCTGAAATAGCGCGTGCAAAGGGGACCGAGGCGAGAAAGAGTATAGTGAACCCTTTCGTTGCAATACGTGAAGTATTATATAAGCTTATTGGAGAAAATAGAGAGAGAGAGAGAGAGAGAGAGAGAGAGAGAGAACGAGTGCAAAGTGACACTTTTTAATTGGGCAGATCAAACAACGATTAGAGGGAAAGGGGCGCCAATCATTGGGACGTAAAAAAGCTGCTTCGTCGCCTTCTGTGAAACCCGATACTTTAGCTACACGAGAATCAGATCGAATTCCGAAATAGCTTTATGAGTTTCCGCTAGGATACGCTCACAGTCAGCACAATTGCTCTGTAGGTGGCCTTAGGAGCAAAAGTAAAACGATAACTGCGCCTAAGCTACACCGGGGTAATAAAGCTAAAGTGCCGACCGAGATCCCGCGAGTCGATATAGCCCGCATCATCACGACATCTGTTTTGAACATCCATTGCTACGGCATGTCTGTTGCTCTGTCGCTCTCGCGACTCATATGCATATTACCAACAGTTATGCATATACGAGCGACTTAATGCAATGTCTATAGTCAGAGCGCCTTAGCGTAGCGAAGCAAGAACAGCTGATTTACGGCTCTGCTAATATGTGTCTCACGTAATGAATCGCTATTGTAGCTATTTTTAGCATCGAATTATAAATGGTCAAAGAAAATTCTTATAATCAACCAACGGTCTTCCACGTTGAGGAATATCATTGTAACATAACATTAGTACAGAATGTTCCATCGAGTAGAACACATTCTGCATTATCAGGAGTATTTTATTTTGTCACTTTCAATTTTTTAACTGTCTCTTAAATTTATATTTTATAAATGGAATGTCATTGAATTTCAAAGAAGGTGTCACTATTCATATTCGTTCTTTAGTTCGGAACATGTGGAAAAGACATTAGATTTTGCGTGACTATACTGAAAGAAAGTTTACTAAATAAAAGAACATTTAGTTAATAAAATTTTGATGTTTTTTAAAGAAGAAAGTATTTAGTTTAATTAAAAAATATATTAAACTAGTTAAACTAGTTAAACTAGTTAAACTAGTCAATCAGCAGGTAGCAAGAAAAACAGTCCATAAAACACAGCTAATATGTGTGTCTGATAATCGATGGCAGTTTAAAATTAAAAATAGTTCAAAGAAAATTCGTATAATAAGCCCACGATTTTGTACGCCAGAGGAAAATTATTTGAACACTAATACAGGATATTCCATCGAACAGAACGTATGTTATCAGTAGTATTTATCCGATAAATTTATTGCCTTGCTTTGACTGCGGGATTTTACCTCCGCAAATACACCCTCACAGGATTTAACCAACGTCGAGGAGAAAAAAATCTGCGCTTCTGGTCAGATTGCGACAAGGACCACAGCTGGAAAGCTTTTTATTAAGCCCTTGTCGGTGGCAAGTCCCGCAGTTGCGACTGAAGCGCAAATTTATATACATCGATAGTCGACAGGGACAGGGAGGCGGAGACGTATCATGGTAAGTGTGGCTGAAACCTTGTGTGCTTGGTGGCATTCAAGATTTAGGGTTGATTAGCTGCAGCGCTGGACGTGTCGTTGATTAATTACGTTTTAATTGCTTGCTTTTTGTAGTGCATAACTCAGGCTCAACGCCTGGTTAACCGTTTTTTTTGTAAACGTTAAAGTAGATTTATTGGCTGACCGTCTTTGGCAGTACAAAATACACGGTAGGTACACAATTTATTGCTTCCATGCTGAAGATTTATCGTCTTTGATATCTACATTGCACACCGGAGTGTCTCTATGATTTTTGGCAGTTTTTGCTCATGATGAGTTTATAATTATAGAAAGAACAAGCGATACAGTACATAAGATTCAGATCGCGATATTTGATTTTAAAGTTTAATCGTTTCTTCTTATCTGCATGTATTAATCAGAACAATCAGCAAACGATAAGAAAAAAGAGAAAGCACGTATTCATCTATTCTGTGAGCAAATTGGAATAGTTTTGCCGACCGTGACATTTAGCCAATTCCAGACTCTTAATGGGAATTCGTGTATAGAAACAGGAAGATTTAACTTTGCGAATTGCTATTATATAGCTCTAATTCAGGGGATTTCAGTGCTATCTAAATTGGAGTTCCTGTAATTTGCACTAATTATTTTTACCATTAGAATTCAAACTGGTAAGTGCGACTACACGATTCGCAATGAATTTATATCGTCGACATATATAATGCAGTATCCATTACGAAAATGACTGCAATTCAGAACGAGCGATAAAAAGAAATAAGCAAATACCTTTTAGCCGATATTTTTTTTCGCACAATATACCTAAGTCCATTCTGGAAACCATCATTTTTACGATCCAAATCTACACTGATGCGCGACACATTCGCTCAGGGTATCGTATTAACATGTTCCATTTGCCACAATTACACATCAAATCGATATGTCGCACCGAGACCCTAACCGTGCACACGCCTATAAGTATATAAGTACTTCCCACAAAAGTCGTGGCGCATGAAATTCGTGAGAAAATTCGCACCAACGTTCGACACTCAACGCTTGGACAATAAAAGCAATGACAACCCCCAGTGTATTTCCTTTTATTGTATCCGTGTTATCGTTCTCTAATATCGTCCGATCTTCCGGCCTATATCAGTACGTGCGACGGGGGTCGCAATTCTGTGCGGAAGGGTCGAGTGCGCCCAGTGCCAACGATGATTGACAGAGAAAATACTCTTACTATACTAAAGATACAGTAAGATCGGGAAAGCTTGACTGTTAGAAGGTAAAGGGTCATCGTATCAAATCGAATGCTCGATGCTTTGATGTGTGTGTGTGTGTGTGTGTGTATTAGCTGTCATATACCTATAGGCGCGAGAATTGACCGGAGAAAATTTGGTAATGGATTAACATGTGCAATGAGAACTCGTCTTACATGTGTTGTAGATTATAAGAACACGTGCTCATTAAATTGCATGACAAGTCAAATTATTCAATGGAATGTTAATAAAATTTGTGGGAAGTTAATGTTATATGATTTGCGTGAAATATATTGAAATAAGAAAACGATTGGAACGTAGAAAAATAAGGTTATGAATACGAAGAGGTGTATTCAGGTACGTGAAGTATTTACTGTAGTAATTCTTCAATCCCAGAAACAGTAATTATATTATAAAATACCAGTAAGTAATTATAAAAATTTAACACATCCAATCGCTAAGCATAAAAAATAAAACTCCATAAAATTGCACACCTACTGATACACCTAATGCACCTCTTAAATACGATGGCAATACAATGAAAAAAGCAATTGTTAAGCCTAATTAAAAAAGGGCGTTCAATGTCTGTATCCAGGCCAAAAGAAAGAGATGATCAACTGCACACGCATAACATGAGAAACTCACATTGTAGATGTAGAAATAGAGGACAGTATAGCTTAGCCGAGTGGAACCAGTCACGAGCTGCTAATACGCTTTCGTTTCCTGCCATTAATTATCGTCGGCAGCTCGTAAAAGCAATGTCGAACAATATGCCAATGATTTTCTGGTAGGTATATACTCAGTACCATAGAGAACGAGAGAAACATTGGTCTTCGAGTGCAGGAAGAATCACGCATTAGTTACAGACCATTTTGCTACCAGGCGTGACGAGTGCGCGCACACTTTTTGTGATCGTTAATTCGAGTTGTTGTCGTTCTCCCGCACCCCGTTTTTTCACTTCTAACTATGTGTACGTGTGTGCGTGTGTCATCCCTATGTTGTCTGAGAAGACTCGGGGTTGCGCTGGTTTTCCCCCAACAGCGAAGTGTAAGTGTGCATTTTAAAATCTAGAATCGTCGGCCACGTGCCCATATAGGGGGGTAGTCTTTTTGATGCCTTGGATCGGTCTAGTCGTCTAGTCGTCGAAACTTTCCAACGGGATGTGTACGTATAGTCAGAGGTTCTATGTACTATGTTCTATGCACTGCCTCGTGGGCGATTTGTGACTGAGTGGTGTAATCGAAGCGTCGAGAAGGGCTTTGAATTTGATATATGTTCAAATAATAGTCTTCTTCAAAATTAATTATGCCTGCATAATTCTTATGAACTTTTTAATAGCTTTTACAAAACATATATGAATGGATTTTCATCGGTTAAAGAAAAACTGACACTGCCAATAATGCAATCCATAATTGCGATTTTGACGTTCTATTCATTGTGAGATTGTGGGCAAGATTTAAATATATTACCATTCATATTTATACAAGAAATTAATCAATTAAAAACAAATTATTGGCAATTTTTTTCTTATTATACCGTTGTTTCGTTTAAATATTACAAAATATCGTTTTTAAGTAATCATTGAATAAAAATATATTATTTTAAGAATTATCGTCATCTCAACGTTAACCCAAACAAACTGTTAACTGTTACTGCTGTATTTGCTTCGCATTAAGTGATTTTGGCGTATTTAAATTACATACATATTACTACATTTAATTCTCTTATTTGGTTTTTTTATTTGGTAAATAAAATTTGTTAGATTTAAAAATAAATCTAAATTGACGGCTACTTAAAAATAGGCTTGACACCAAAATGCTAAGGTGGGATATTTTCGTATCTTTTTTCTTTTAATTTTTATTTTTGAATACGTAATCTTAATTCAAAATCAAAATCAAATTTTAAATTTGAATTTGCATTATTTCAACAATTCATATAAGTAAAACAGCATTCATAACTTCACACATGGTGCATTTGATTTTAATGATCTTTTCCATATAGAAGTTACACTTTATGTGGATGTCTACACTCCTCACACGCATACGCATGTTAATGAAGCATCTGCATTCTACATCTAGGGTATAAGAATTAATACACGCGTCGTTGTCTTTGATATCCCACCACAATGTAGAGACCACAATGTAAAAAGGAAACCTTGTCTTTGAAATCTGCATGTGAGCTTTTCACCAGTATCTCTGGGTTGACTATTCAATACTTTGAGGTTCTTCGTTGCATGTCTTATACTTGTCATCAGTATATGTATGACAATGTGTGAAGCTCTTACGATTATGTTCTTTTGTGACTCAAAGATTAAAGAATAAAGAAAATAGCGAAAAATGTAGAAGTAAAAATTTACAGCAGATTCTTAATATACGCCGGATTGTGGATGCGACTATCGTATCACAAAGTTGATATTAGTAAACTGGCTACTGTTGATAATTTCTTATCTCTTAATATTATAGTCTGCGGTTCTAATGAGATTATAATTTTATCGAGAAGATTATTGAATTTGGTAGTTGTTTCATATCAGTAATAAATAAATTAGATGAATATTGTGTAATGTTAAAAAATACTTTCCAATTAATAATTGATGAAAATCATCCCTATAACTTTTCTATGTCTATTTTGAAATGACTCAATAATATGGTCCCATGGTGTAATGGTTAGCACTCTGGACTTTGAATCCAGCGATCCGAGTTCAAATCTCGGTGGGACCTTCATACTTTTTTGCAAATAAAAGTTGTTTTTTAAACTACTTAATATATATTTAAATAAAGTACTCCGCTGTTAAATCTTTATAATTCTAAATAATTTTAAATTATGCAATAACAATTAAAAAATATTAATAAAATACGTAATATATAACAAATGAGTATTTATTACGGAGATGCAGCGGAAATGTTCTATTTAACAAATAGCAAGTAGTCTGGTTATAAATAACAATGAGAATATTATTTAATAAATTCGGTACTGTTAAAACTGTATGAGTAAAGTAAAAAAAGTATGACGAGATTTTTGGAATGATACTAATCCTATCTTATATTGTAGACAGTTCAACAAAAAATATAGATTTACATAATTTTGACGAAATATATGTTAAATAGCCTTATAAAGTAGCCTTTGTATATGTATTCATATAATCCAAATTATGTAAAAACGAATATGTTCATTCTCAGAATGTTATGGTAATACATTTCGAGTATAACCTGAGAAAAATGTACTAAATCTTAAATATTCATAAAATTAATTTTTATTTATTGCATTGCGTTGGTTTTTATTCGCAAAAAGAAGCGAATTGGTTATCGGAAATCTACTGATTGTTAAATCTGATGACAAAGAAATTCTATTCTTAGCCTAAAAAAAGTAAAGCCGTGAAATAATTAAAATATATATTTTATATATTTTTAGTTGATAATATAATTAAAAACATGCTTCTCTACGTTAATTATAAAACGTCAGATTTGTCATTTAGATGTTACGGCTTATAAACAAAAGAAAAAGATAACATCGCGTAGCAGAAAAAAGAAATGATTCGTAATATACGATTCTTCTTCTGATTCATTGCCAGAAGTTCACGGAATAATCGCGAAGCTACCAATTTATTTTCAAGCCTGCTACCGATGATATCTTCGTAATGGGTATACCTGAATTAAAAAGGATGAATGGATGCGAATCAGTAGCGCGGTTGCCTGTGCGAATGCAACAACCTATACGTGTGAGTAATAATTGATGTAACGTGTGCGCGCTTTGAACGCACCTTTGGCGACAGGAAAAGCCAATCCAAATTAACGATTGTATCAGTCGTAGCACTGAACACGTAAGTTTAGATGCAACGATTTTCGCTTCAGATAAATCGCGCAATAAACTTTATACTCAAATTACACGGCAATTAGAGCTACTGCACTCGGCACAATGTCAATTTCATCGATCTAATCTGATTTCTACATCTGATAGAATAAAATAATAGATAATTCCGTGAGCACATACGTATTATTCTTTCTGAATAGAATCTGATCGAGTAAAAATTCAATGAAACTCTTATCAATATCCGTCGTACACATTCGACTTTTTTCGAACGAATTTCATCATATTTACGTCGCATAATTTAATGTTCTTGGAAATTCATCAAGTTTTTATCAGTTTCTACCAGTTTTTTTATTGTTTTACAAATTGCCTCTTCTTTGCTCAATACTAATGGCAATCTCAAAATCATTGGATTTTATAGCCGATCATTAATCTTTGTACATATGGCGAGCAAACAGTAAAAAGAACAATGTGTATACAAAAGTTTGTTCAAACAGTTTTTATACGAAAGCCTAGTCTAATTTTCATGCGAGCGACCATTACCATTTTAATTGTACCTTTTTTTAAGCGCATCATCAAATGGTTTTACGACTTCACCGTTTCCGTCGTCGATGATAAAACAGAGGCAATCGATATATACGTATACACATTTCCTACTCTACTCCTTATTTATTTTTTGCCCACATTTCCTGGCTAGGACGGCTGAATTTTTTATGAACGCACATGCACAGGTTAGTCGTTGTTGCTGTGGTTCTCTATAACGTACTGTATCGCACCTATTACCTGCGCAGATATTTGCCCGCACGATGCCGAATATGCATATTTTTTTTACGCGGTTGAAAGGAGTATAACGATCCGAGGGTTTCGTATATAGATGAAAAGGCGATAGGAGCGCATCACATTTTGCGCGTTTCTATGATGTGCGCACGCTTGTGTACATATGCGCACGAGCGACTGTATGTTTAACGAAGATAAACGGGCTTACGAGTCGCGAGAGCCATCAGCACATGAATAGGTATGGGAACGATTCGATTTTTTTCGCTTTCGCTCAGGTTATACGTGCCGAAGCGCGATTGCTCTTTTTTGCAGCAGCGTTTACTTCTTTTTAATGCTCTGCTTTAACCGCTCGCAATGCTCTACCCCGTACCAGCTTAACAAAGAATATTTTATGGTTCGACTTTTTTTATGCTTCGACATTTTTTACGATTGTCAAAACTACCTATATTTAATGCTTCAAATTTGTGAGAAAATTCGTTTGCATTATGTTATTTAATGCTCGTGAAAAATCAGCGTTTTATAAGCAATATGTCGCAAATTAGTCGCAGCTTTCTGCCTGAACTAGTAAAATAACTAATTATATGAATAATGAATATATTTTAAGAACATTCGTTTCAATAAATTCCATTGTAAATAATATATGAACTATACTCTGCGATGCTCCGGTCGGTAGTCGTAGCTACGAGAAGTTATAGATAATAGCTTTAAGAACTTTTGCATTACTTTTACATATACAGGTCTAAATATGAATTCTATATATTTTATAATGATGATGGCACTGTTCCACTATTTAATTCATTAATAATACCTTGCAAATTATAAAGGTTATACGTATTCTTAAAAAGGATCCAAATTTTAGTAACGAACGAGTAGATTTGTTTTGATTCCATAAGATAAATAACTTTCGATAATCTTAGGAGAATATTTACATAAATCTAATCATTTCAGTTATCCGAATGGAAATTTAGATTAAATTATTGTCACAGACGTATTCGTCCGCAAACTATTCGCGCATGTTTTAGATACATTAGATTATTTCAAACGATTATACTTAAATGTACTCCATTTTATAATGACTAAATTTTCTGAAATACAGTAATCTTTTTTTTCAATGTACGCGTACAGAGATAGTGAAAAACTACAAACTAAGCACACAACTCTGAGTCTGTTCGCGATATAATCTGAAATTCGAATTAAGACTTCTACTTCGTCTTCAGAGTTTATTATCAGCCGTAGAAGTGCGTAGTTCAACAAGCGACAGTCAATTAAGATATTGAGAAAATCGTAATCCCCGTCCTTGCATTAACTGTGCGCAAATCACGTCACGGAGACCTTATCTAACTCCCTGCCTGTTTTCCACCGTAAACTTGACTTGCATCCTCAACTCTCGTATAACGAGAGACGGCTTGGGCTCTCGTACGACATTTTCTCCTTCGATCGTTACCGGAAGTTCATCAAGATGTGACAACGCCACCGTGAAACTCGGCGCGCGCTCGTAAAATACTTTCCCAATTTAAATTTGAGCGACCGAGACGATCTCAGCGCAGCTGGAGAGAGTAAGTTCACGCGCGTAACGAGCGGAACCTCGCGGTAACTCGAGCCGACGATAAACTGGAGAAGCATATACCGCATATACGTATACACCAATACTACACTTGCGGTACTGAATTGTAATGGAGAAACAGAGAAACCTGTATTATCTAGAATAATACGAGATTCGGATTCGTCGGTTCGCAATTCGTTGCGCAATACATATCAGATTTCAATTTTTCGGATCAAATTTCGCTTTTCATTGCAGTCCTCGTCCAAATATTTTCCCCAATTTTTTATTAATACAAATTCACTATTTTTTATAGTGTATATTCTTTTGTTGCAAAAGTCAAAATCGCGCAACTACGAATAAACCTAATCATTTTTTTACAAATGTTGACTTATCTATATTTTTCGTTAATAAAATCTGTTAAATTAAATAGAGGCGTTTCAAATCAAAAATAAATTAATAACGATGAAAATATCAATATGAAATAACAATTTATCTGTTAGTAAAATCAAGATCAATGGATGAAGAAAACAGCGCCAAGAATAAAGATTACTTCTGTTGAGAATAATAACTCGTCAAAAGAGGACTTGAAAAAACTGCCCTTGTAAATCTAAATGGTTAAGAAGCAAGTGCTCACTACAGCATCAACATTTATCAATACTCGGTTAAATAATAAAAAGTATACGCTTTCGAGAATATTGAATTTTTCACGATTTACAATTTATTGAATAAAAATCAAATAAAATCAGTGAAATCGGTGTAAAATTAATTTAAGCTACGAATTCGAGTTTTAATATTTGTCTGATAAAGCAAAAAATATAAAAATCGACGATAAACTATATCGATTCGTTAGCTTTGAAACGAAGCCAGTTTAAGCTCCAAGAGAGTTCATCCAAAGTTCTACACGTATACTTGCAGGCTGATGCGTTCCTGTACTCCTAACTCCTCCCGTTTCCATCTCGCTCTTTGTTGGCTTTCGCGTAAGAGGGCATAACTAACGTCAGATTCGCGGCCGTAAAGCTGGCGCGTCTCTTATCCAGAAGTCGGATAATACCTTTTCTCCCTCCTAACCGCCTCTCTCGCTCTTTCTCTCTCTCTCTCTCTCTCTCTCTCTCTCTCTCTCTCTCTCTCTTTCTCATTCTCAAACGATCTACAAATTCAGTGGCATCGGAAACTCGATTGGATAACAAACATTTTATCGAGTTTCATTTCGCAAATAGTGAAAGTGTAGGAAGGGCTCGGTATTAAGCTTTAACAGCTCTGTCGACAATAAATAATATTATGCATACTTCTTTGGCTGCTTTTGCGCATAATGCGGCTCTTCGCTTGCGTATATAACACGGAGGGAGAGAGAGAGAGAGAGAGAGAGAGAGAGAGACGCTGCAATTAAATAAAATGTGATACCGCTTCGAGTTATGACTCGAATCTTTATAGTTTATGACTCCGTCTGCGTATTCCTTAAATCCTGGAATAAACCATTTCGTATTTTGTATGTATATGTGAGGGTAGCTAGCATGATGCTAGTCTCATTTCTGTTAACTCTTTGTATATAGTGCAAGTGATATGCGCGACAACGAAAATAAAATCTTTTTTTCCTCATCTCCTTCACTTGGCAGTCTTTTTATTTTTCTCTTTTTTCGAGGGTTCTTTGCTGTATTATATAGATCTATAGATATATAGATATAGTCAAAGTCTCCCGAGGGGGTATAAAAGACGGCTTTTCAGAAGCCTAAGCAGGACGCTTTTTAATTGCGGGTAGCTTAACTTTCACGGCTTTTTCATTACGCGATTCAAGTAAAATGTCTATAATTTTAATGGAATTTTTTCATGTTAACGGATAAGCGCTAGCAAGTACTCTAAAAAAATTTTATTCGCCTGCGTAATTTAGGACTATGCGTTTCGATAAGGTATAACTAACTTTTTTTATTTAAACGGAAAAATAAAAAGTACTTTATCGATGGACTTCGTGAAAATTGTTATACAAATGATTATAAATATTTATTGGGAGTTGACTCAGTTTTGAAACAGTACATGTCAATAAAATATGTTTACTGTCATTTAAATTAATATTTAAGCTCAATTTCCATTCAAATAAATAAATTCAATAAATCGTACTATTGAAAGTAATAATTTCTGGAATCAAATAATTTTTTTCGCTATTTCTAACAATGTTTCTCGCAGTGTAAAAATACATAATACGAAACGTTTTAATAGAAAATTATAATCGAAAGGATCTCATTTTAAAAATATAGCATAAGAAGGGATCATACAATCGCATTGTAACAATAAAACCAGCTTATCGTAAAGCCGAAAATAATTGAGCGTTAAAATAAACGAAAGCCGATGAATCTTCACATTTCCCGATACAAACGCGCCAGACGAACGTCTTGAGCCAATTTCCGTTTCGTCGTAAAAGTCTGATATTTAAGATTTACGTTCCTCGCGGCAATTATAATGCGTTTTATTATTCTTTTTTTTACCTTCGGTATCGCGCGCACTTTTTAACGCCGATCTCTCGCGCCCCTTTCTGTCGCGCGCATCGCATCGACTCTGCGACGACGGGTAAACCCTCGAACTTTACATCGTAAAAATGTTATTAGGACCACTCGCGCTTTCTTTCCAGCTCCTCTGAGAATGGCATGCTGTTTACCCTGCTGGCTCGATACGTTTCTCTCCCTTTAACCCTCCTGTACAGGATACGGTGGGTAAACTTCTTTGGTATTTTACTCTCTACACTGAACAGGGAGACGTTTAAATAAGACGCCAATATTTTTACGCGCCTAGAGTGCGTGGCGCTTTTAAACGATAGTCTTCATAAAATGAATCGCCACTTATAGTTACGCATATAAAGTTATGCAAGCCTTGGTATTAAGATGTATGTAACGTCATTTTTATTTCAATGTAAATTTTATTTAAATTATACGTCAACTATACGTGTATAAGATATTTCTTGTACATGTACTAACCAGTTTTATATTGTATATAAATTTTGCCAAAAGAACTACCTAAAAAGACGCTTTCATAAATTTTGTAAGAATTTTTTTAACAATTTTCTCGAAGGTAGAGCGAGTGTCAAAAAACAAATTTAAAAACTGACAATTCTAATCGATAACTATATTCATTGCGCGTGTTAAAATTTGGAAAAAAAAAGAACAGGCAAATTTTCTTCTCTACACATTAATATACGTGTAAAGCTGTTTGTCCACGGCTTTATGCCTTATACAGAATTTTATTATCTAACATATACCTCGGCGGTGCTTACTGACTTTTCATCTTGCAGTCTTCACTCTACAGTACACATCTATATATATAAGAAGACTAGTTGGCGGGCGTAAGTTCGTATAATACAAGCGCAAATAGTGTATAGGTATACGACAGGCTGCGTACCGATTACGGACGAGCAAAGCTGCCTCTGTATATAACTGTGCAAGAACATAACTCTGGTGTGTCGGAGGCCAAAGTTTTAATCTTCGTGACGAACGCGCACTATCTGGCTTGTCTATGTCTGTGTGTATAAAAGCCGCTCCAGGAAGACGAACAACTCGGCGTCACGAGGCTGCTTCTTACTTCCTTTAGGTTTATTGCTAATTTCGCAGACGAGGTCGTTCCTCAACACTGGGCTATGCATAAATTAAGCAGCAAGCCAGAGAAGACTGGGACTTGCGTGTTATTACGACAATAAGAATATTTTTTTGTCAAACGCAAAGCTCCTTGGGATAATAACTTTTCGTGCTTTGGATGCCTGAAAACTTTACGAGCGATTTTCGAGAGTTTCGAGCAATTAAGTAGTCAGAATTATGATGTTATTTTGTTTGTCGATATTGAATTATTTCACTGCTTATGAAATACCATCAATAAAATGTCCTTTCGAAAAAACATTAAAAAACAACATTAAATTTGAATAAAATTTTTGTCACGTACGTTAAAGCGTACTCCGCATATCGGAATATATATAATACTAATCTTAATTCGAATTGACGAAAGCGTTAAATAGCGAAAGAAAGAAATTTTACTACAGGAGTCAACAAATTAAGAACGTTGAATTTTTATAGCTCCAGTGTAATAAAACTATGAAGGTGCAGTAAAAAAGAAAATTTGAATACCAAATGTCGATTCACGCTGATTAGGAGGTTTGATCTACTAATACTGATTTAAGGGGTTGCCAGATTGCTCGCTCGTCCCCTTGCATTACATCACGTCACTCGTTTAATTACGGTAGTAAACTCCAAATCTCCAATCGTGTTAACTCTTGATAAAGTTTCTTAATCTCGCAAGATTCGCTACAGCCTGCTGACATTTGCCAGACTGTTAAATCCTATAGATATAAGCATATGTAAAAATAAAAACAATTTTCCTAGTGATAAATGCGCGTAAAAATATTTAACCCCTTTAACGTCGCTAGGACGCGTTTTGGACGTACTCTTTTGTTGGGCTATTTTGTTGGGACGAAAATATTCTCAAAACAAGAGGCGCGTAGGACTTTTTCTACTATTTTCAAAGACGCTCTTCTGATGAATCGTGGTCACAAACTATAAAGCAAGATTAATCACCTAAAATTAAAAATTAAATTTTGAAACGTTATTTAAAAATAGGAAATTTTAGTTGACAAAGATCTCTTGTGGAAAAAATACTTACTCACACTTAAAACGAAATAGAATCGATTGTTATAAGCAACCATTTTTTAATGAAAAATGGAGGATTAAGATTAATCACAGTTACCTTCCATTTGTTTAGGTTTAGAGCATATACAATATTTTTTAATTTGATCTTTGAGTAATAAATCTTTTATTGATAGATCTTTTATTGTTAAGCACTAGAATTGAAAAGGGCAAGAACGAAAATATGTGCTTTTGGCGTTAGAGGGTTAGGTAAATGCTCTTATAATTTCGATAAATTCTGTATTTATAGTAACATCTATCTAGATGTTACTATAGCAATAATTGTAATATTGATACAGAATGCTGTATGATATTACACGAAAATGTCATAACGATATACTAGTAATGAAGAAATCTGCTTATCCTCGATATCTTTGGGCGCACATTTACACGTACCAAGTACGAGGAGAAGAAGTTTTCAAAGCAATGATACATTATCAAGCAAGCAAGGCAATCGTTTTCAGTCATAGTCATAAAATAAATTTTCAGCCCTGCGATCCCGCTGAGTAATTTCTCATTAAGCCGCTGCTACGCGGCTCTATATACGCTCTTAGCTTTCCAATTCGCTCAGCAGTGGTAATTCGGCGATCGGATGTAATTAAGCCGAGGGGATTTTGAGAGCTTTGTCTTTTGCGCGGCTTTTAACGACTCTGTGTAAAAATAGCTTAAACTCTAAAGCCACTGCTCGTAAGGGGATGAGGTGAGGGGGTGGCAGAGGGAGTGGGTGTGGGAGTGGGAGTGGGAGTCGGAGTGGGAGTGGGAGCGGGAGCGGGAGCGTATCACCTTTACGATATAGTCTTCGCAATAGCGCGATCCGTTCAGCCGAGGCGACAGACTAAAGTAAAGTAAAGAGATAGGGGATCCCAAAGAGAAGCCATAACTTTATAGTTTTATGTAAACTGTATCGCGTCGTGAAAACACGAGGGACTATGGGCTTTTAATGGTGATTGGCGAGCGTTGGAGCTTTTGGACATATATACATGCAAGCTGAATTTCTAAGGTATATAAACTTTCATGCGTTCCAGTCAGCCTTGACATGCAATTCTTTGCTTGGCTGATTCTAGCATGGCGCATAGGCTACCCCTCATCGTAAAGGAAGTAGCCCATCTCCCGTTCATGTTGACGGACCTGCAGAAGAGTGCTCTCTGAGTTTGTGCAGATATAACGGCGATTCGCCACACTTTTATGCATTAAAATTATGCGATGCTTAAGCATTTGAAAATTCAGATTTTTATGACCGATCGTTTAATATGTTTTAATGTATGAATGTGCAATAGGTTTGACGTTTTGACGGCTATTTTATAACCAAGCTATCTTATTTATACGATTACGTCTCTTTTTATGTTAAATAAGTTAGTAATTTATGGATAACTCCGTATGATGCTGTCTTTATATTTGTTTGTTAACGTATTAGAATTTTTTTATTGATTCACGTGTTTTGAATACAATAGATTATGTACAATATATGTACAATAGTCAATGTTAACAAATATTCTATTAATAATCAATTAATTTATTGTTAATAATTAGTTTAGTTGCAAAAATTTGAAATATTTATATAAAAAAATTCTCAATAAAGATCTTAAAGAATAAATATTTAATCAATATTTCTAACTATTTGGTTGTTTTTAATACAAATTTATAATAATATTCATTTTAAGAATATTGCTTAAAAGAATTTCTAAAAAACAGATTGTACAATGTGTGTCAGGTTCAAAGATCCTCAGATAGGTGTCTGAGCGCTCCACAGCCACAAGCCTTCGATAGCTCAGTTGGTAGAGCGGTGGACTGTAGTTGGTATGATACATAACGGAAATCCATAGGTCGCTGGTTCAAATCCGGCTCGAAGGAAATTTTTTTTGTATTTCCAATATTTTATATAAAATTAATTCTATATTCGTGTAATTCAATAATTTGTTAAAAAAAGTATTAAAACAATATTTAAAGAAAGTATAGCAATTTGTTATGAATTGAAACTGTATTAAAAAATTGATTGGGATTGTAGTTTATAGAGAATGTTATGCAGACTAGATTATCAAAGATAAATATTTTCTAATTAACTTACATTATTTATATATTATCTTTTTTTATTTATTTAATTTATTTTTATGTTTTTATAATTATTTACGTACGTACGCCAGATTTCACATTCAAAGCTAACCAGCGCCAAAATAAATAGTTTTAACTTTTTTCTTTGAATAATGAAGCATATTTGAAAATTGATAGATTATCAATTATACATTGAATAAAATTTTCAAAAGCAAAAAGTTAATTTTTTATGAAATATTAATTTAAAAGTAATTTAATTATTCTTGATTCTGTAAATCTTTACTGGATGTCAAATGCAGTCATACGAATAACGAATTAGTGTATTTAAGCAAATAGTCACTTTTTGACAACTTACATGAATATGTTTAAACTAAATGAACTCCAATATAGCTGCTAAATATGCTCGAGGACTGTAATGTTTTCGAGTCGAACCAAATTGTTTTGTGTTAGCAATCTTTTTTTGAGTGCAGTTTAACTTTCTTAACATCTCGTCTCCTCCCCCACAAAGAAGCGCATAAGCCGCTTTTCACATAGACGTCAAACTGATATGAAAAGGAGCGGCACGTGATTTCACGCGTATCAAATTTTCCGAATCTTTTGTATTACAACGATATCTCACCAGCAGCGTATAAGCTAAATAGAGATGAAGATACAGAATCTAAAATCGATTGAACAATAGCACTTGTTCCTCAATCCAGGCGCCTGTCATTCGCGCAGTGCCTACTCGCCAAGCGTAACGCGACACGCTGGCTATACCTATTATAACGTACAAGTATACTACTGGCAAATGTCTCTCTGCGCGTATACCATATTTGTTTCGATTCCATTTTGCGAGGGTCCCGCGCTGTCAGTCAAAGGCCAACCAAGCGTAAGAAGCGTTAACATCAGCCGAAGCTCTCCATTGTCATGAGCGCAATAATAATGCGAAAAGCGCGAGAATCGCAGAGAATTCAGGCGTCGGCCGTCAATTCAACAGCCAAAGAATATATACGAAGAACCGGGGGGAGGGGGAACTTGGAAATTAATTTGAGTGGTTTCTCGTATATCTGTGAGTTCGTCTGCTACGGCGGTCACGCTACGCTCGTTTCTGATTAATTGCTGTTTCGACTGTCGCCGCGAGAGCTTTTTCTTTAGCCTCTCGCTTTCGTGTCTACGGCTACGAGACATCTGGAATTTTATCCGACAAAAGTAAGAATGCTATCAGTGCGCTTGGGATTGGAACTGCTATTACGCACCGAAGCGTGAAATCTCTTATTAAATGTCGCAGTATAATGTAGCGTGGTTTTTCTTAGACTGGTGGCATCGATTCTATATATATATATATATATACGCATCGTTTCGATGTTTGTATCATTGGAAATTTTTTACTATGGGGGGGAATACCGATTTTGTAAGCTTACCAGAAAGTGCTGACTTAAGTTATATCATTTTCACAATTTTTAAAGGAGAGAAAGTTTTAACGGAGAAAATTTTTTTTTACAAGAAACTTGTTTTATCGTCGCGATGAGATTCTGCATTATATTTATTACGGAGGAGCAAAATTTAAAATGTCCATACATCGACTTTCACTGCGCTGTGATGCGAATCCTCATTTTTGTTATGATATCTCGCATCAGTTTTATACGTAATATATAGATAGTAATGATTCTGCAACAGCTATAAAAATACTATTTTTCGAGCCAAGCAAAATTGCTATACGAGTCGTATAGATCGAAGGAAGGATGATTCTACAGCACATTTGCATTCGCTATTGCACACTTGTTCCGCTAACGTCGAAAAATCACACATTAGATGAAATTTATCGCGGTCTGCGCAATTGCTCGCGTGTACATTCGTATACGAAACTGCTTCTCTTTCATTACCGCAGAGCGAAGACCGCGCAATATTTTTCAGCCCCAAGATGCAATTGCTCGGAACTCGCGATTTTGCGCCTTTCCTCGGCGTCGAGCCAAAGTCAAGGCGGAAACCTCCTTTCGCGAGTCGGCCGCGATTACATCTTTACGGTTTTATAACAGTCGTCGCACAGCTCGTTTATGCGGGAGGGCTTTCAATCCTGCTTACCCATGAAGGTTTACTTGTGCGCGAGACATTTTTCTTTTCGCCACTCAACCGCGGGCTATCTTTTGTCGCTGTGCGCGGGAAATTTGCTTACATATGTATATGTACACGTGAACGAGTGCGGTGCTCATTTCATGCCTCGAGTGACGCCAAAATCGGGCCTTTGACTCGAAGATTGCTCGCGCGCAAAACGACCGAAACTAGCAACACATTCTTCGGAAGCAATTTCAAATACATGGCGTAATGAAATATGCTCCTTGTGCGCCCCAGAAGAAATGGAGGAACGACCAGTATTTTTACTCAACCGATACCGGAGTGACAAGAACGGGTGGTACTTTAAAGTTAGTAATGGTCAAGAACCTGGCGACAGTACTGTGTTAATACATTACTATACCAACTGGTATAGAATGAAATGAAATTTACAATTTCCACATTCAATTATATGACAGTATAGTATAATGAATTTGGAAATTTATTTTATTGTGGTATTAACATTTTTATAGTAAATTTCAATATTAATTCATATTTATAAAATACTCTCATTCTTATTATTTAATACATCTCTTAAAAATATTTTCATAATCACATGTGCGCGAAGAGAAGGGTTCAAAGTATGTTTGAGTCTGGCAAACTTTATCGGGACAGTATTAGCGTACATTATTCAATTGCTACTTAGTTTAAAGACGACAAGATATCTTTAAAATGATGATTCAAAACATTTGAATAGGCCAAAAGAAATTTGACATTGTAAAAATATGTTGCATTTTTTATATTTGTAGCTAAACAACAGTTCCGTTCTATTTAACATTCATCAAAGAAATTTCCCATATCCTTGCGGGCAATAAAATTTATAAATATATCTCCTAGTAATAAAATAAATGTAAATTATGAATACGTTATTAAAAATATTAAAAATTCTAAATGTTATAATCTTCTCCCCTTAACTCTGGATCAAATCTAGTCATTCTTATCATCCCAACATCGAATAAAGGTTTCACCAGTATCGATAACCAATATACTGTTTGCCAATAAAGGACCATTAATGGCCAGGATTTTCAGTATCGGCAATTCCTACCCAGGCATATATTATCGAGCAAACGAATATTCAGTACCAAACCATAAAAAAGGTATCTTAAGAATCGACTTCCAGTCAGTGCAAAGGAAGTTTCATTGTTGGAGTGGGTAAAATTAGGGTAGAAAGATAGATGACAATTGATCGGATTCTCGCGAGACAGCCGCACATCACGGGGTGCTCAGAAACAGGCAGCGCTTATCTCTTCTATACTTATATAGATAGAAACGTTTGAGATAGAAAGAGAGAGAGAGAGAGAGAGAGAGGGAGAGAGAGAGAGAACGTAATCGATTTCCCGTGAACTCAGCCGTAAGTCGCCCTGCAGTCAGTATGACAAGAAATTCTCCTCGGCAAAGGCGCCAGCGGAGCGAGAAATTACTCATCGTTCTGATTGAGGTTAATTAATTAGATAATTAAGTCTCCGCAGCCGAGCAGCGAACCTCTATATCCTTGTACTCTTTCATTACTCTCTCTCTCTCTCTCTCTCTCGCGCGCGTTCTTGCTTATGAACTACTCGCGCAGCCTTTCTTCTTCTTTGGAACTGATGTTAACAAACGTATTAGCGCGTCGGTTGTGCAGTTTACTCCAATCAGAAGATTGCAACTTTAATTGAAACATTGTAGTGCTTTTTTTCAAAATCCTAGTTCACATAAACGAATAATTTAATTTCCTTCTAATCTTCCTCGTATTTCCAACCTTTGACTCGTCGCGTTCTATCCAAGTCCGTTTCTTTCATTTGGAACTCGGTATTTCTCTAACGATCTCGTTCTCGGTCTTTTAGCTTCTCGAGAGACTGCGA
This sequence comes from Apocrypta bakeri, assembly GCA_018906985.1. Taxonomy (NCBI): domain Eukaryota; kingdom Metazoa; phylum Arthropoda; class Insecta; order Hymenoptera; family Pteromalidae; genus Apocrypta; species Apocrypta bakeri. The sequence goes on from JACCIA010000004.1 coordinate 582,903, forward strand.
GACCGTCGGGTACGCAGTTTCTCGCCTCGAAGTGCGACTTTTGCTTATCGTGTTACGTCTCTTTGTCGCATTTCTTTGTTCCCTCGTACACTACTTACCCTTGTTCTTTTCCTAATTTTTCTCTACCAGTTTGCGTTTTCCTTTTCTTCTCCTCTACTTCCAGTCTCTTTTAATTCTATGCTTCTTGGTCATGTACTCTTTTCTCTCCCACCTAACGAAGCACGAGCTTTTTCGGCGCGCAAGTTCGTTATATAAAAATGCTTCTCGTTACCGTTCTCGTTCCCTTAGCCCAAGCTTCTCTCATTAATTTGCTTCTCTCTCGGAAAGCGCATTGACACGGCGAAGCGAGTCTTGGGTGTGCACAGGCTTAAACCGGGATCTCATTATCTTCACACGATGCTCGCGGAAGCTTGAAAGACCCGCGGACGATCACCTGCCGTAGCAGAAGCACCGGCAGCAAGCAAACTCTCGCTATATCTACTTGCTCTCCCTAGCATGAATATTCATGCGAATATCGCGATTATCTCTTTTAGACGCGTAGCAGCGTATACTTCGTGCTTTGCGAGCGTATACCACACACGTTCTGGCTAAAATTCCTAATTACTTAGGTTTCGAAGGAAATTGTTCAGGCTCAAATGCTACAGCTGATCCGCGACTACAGAAGCTTCTTAATGTGTATAGATTGGTACGAGAATTTCTCTGTACTGAATGTCTTGTGGTGAAATGTTTGCACTTTATATTCTATTGTTAATTATTTCCGATAATACATGTTATTTTTGCATTTTAAATAGTAAAATGTTTTGTTTTATTTTAAAAATATTGATTCAAAATATAATTATAATTGGTGAAAACTTGTTTCAATATTGATATGATACGAATGGGCTGAAATTATGGCAATTACTTAATAATAAGGTAATAAATATACTTACGGCTCAATACTGATGTACTAGATTGAAAGCTGAATTTTTGAGCAATACTTTCTATTACTCAAACTCAAAAACGTGTATTACAATACGAACAGAAAATACGTTTTTTGCTATCGAACTGTTCCATGCATCTTAATATATAAATCTAAAAAGGAAACATTATTCCACCTGCGTTTTAAATCAAGCATTCTATTTCTCCAACTTGATCCTATAACAATGAAAAACAGCTGTTGTCGGAACACCCCGTAGTGTCACATAATATCGGAAGATGATCCAATTTTAATCCCTAAGCAAAACTTAGAAAATCAAATACAATGAAATCCATTCACCCTACGTCAGTCAAAAAAAAGTTTGGCTCGCTCAGTTTTCCAGTCCGACAAAACACTGTTCCGCCTTTCTTCATGTGTACGTACGACCCCCTCCATATCCCCAATTTTCTGCTTTAGTAGTGCGCTATACCTATGTGCATCTGACAGATCTGACGTGTCAAGTGGCCTTTTAGTTGGCGCAAGGCTCGCTCGTTGCTCGTCTCGTTTTCGAGCCGCTTGCAAGTTGAGATGGGGTCGCTCGCTTCACTGTTTTACATAAACACGAGGTAACTTAGATAGAAGCAGAACGAGAAATTAAGAACGGAAAAAACCGAGAATTATAAAAATCCGTTAACGGTCAGAAAAGAATGTAATTATTACGAATCTCGAGAGATAAACTGTACATGCTGTATACGATAGAGTAAGAATATTAAAAATTGCAAGACAGATTGCGAATAGACTTTCGTGAGCTTTTTCAAATTCTACGTTAAACTGTTTTATCAAATGTATACTTCCGTTTCATCGTCTGAATTTCTGAAAATCATTTTTAACCAGTTTTAATCTTCGTCCTTCGGGATTCATTACTGATTGCGTATAATAATCAGTCCTTGTATACCACATTCCAAATAATATATGGACTTATTACTAAAACATTAGGTAAATAATGATAAAAATTATAGATTCATTGCAATCGAATTCGATCGATTGATCGTATTCAGTGTAAGGTCACCACAACCTTCTTTTTCTCCGGGTACTTACAAATTCGAGAGAGAAGTAAAGAAATTGTTAAAATCGTAAAATTGTGATTTAAAATTATGTTGTATGGAATAAGCAATAGCAGTATAAAGTTGAGAAATGCCGTATTCGGTTTAGCTAAACGTTAAGTAACGATCAGACTCATTCTTTTCTTCGTACATATAAATTTATCATTATTTTTTACAATGTTCTTTTGATCTCTCCCAATACGAATTCAAATTTCATATTATACATACTCGATGAAGCTTGCAGTTGAGCGTAATTAGCTAAACTGCAAATTAAGATCGAAATTTTTCGTTTTCGTGAATTTAATTAGAAAGATAGACACGGGAAAGATAGAAGGCAAAAGCCAGCAGCTAACATCGAGATAGCGGTCGAAATGGAAATGAGGAGGCGACGAAACGTACACAAGCAGATTCTGCTAAGTGATCCGGCTGCAAGTGGGCTGGAAATGTTTTTACAGTTGATTCGCTGTTTGCTTTGCGTAAATGTATCATATCCCTCTCCCTCTTACTCTCTATTCGACGCATCTCTCTTCTACACGTCGTTTAGCCAGCGGTTATTTCGACGCCGAGCGTCGGAGCTTATAAGCTCTGTTTAACCCTGGCCCGGGGTCTGTTTAGCTAACTTCATATTTAGTTAGTCAACCCTGCCCGCAAGGCGTCATGGGAAACGACAAGTGGCCCACGGCGCCACTGCGCTCGTCGTCGCTTTGTGCTCTTTCTCGCTCATACTCTCTGTGTGTATATGTGCACGTGTGTGTATGTGTGTATGTCTACTCTTTCACGGCAGAGTGCGAATGCGCTGAACGTGCAAATCCCGTCATTATAACAAATTTGCCTTTCGAGCGCTCAAAGAGAGAAACGTGACTGTACCGCGATCTGACAGAATAAATATAGGACATTTTTATTAGACGGCACTTGTTTTAAAGATAGAAGCACCGTTGGTGGGAGAGTTTTTATTTTATTATCTCTGATGAGCTTTGCTTCATTATGATTTTTTTTTAATGAAAATTCTGTTTAACGAGGCTTATACTTGTTACGTAAACTCTACGCAATTAAAAATAATTTTATTCTTTACAAAGAAAATGGTGTTGATGCATTGGACAAAATTCTTTGATTTCAAGCAATTATTTTTGTTATGGTCCTGCGAAAAGATTTACTTCAAGTTAATCATTATATTTATTTAAATGCAAATTTACTTTAAATATTAAATAGTTTAAAGTAAATATTTGCTTAAATATATACCGATTCCTTGTTCATACAAAATCTTTCGACTCACTATAAATATTTATAGAATTAAAAAAATTATTTAATCTGGTCGAGTAAATTTTTACTTGTCTACAGTTAGTAAGTAAGTAAATAAGTTCTTCTATCAAAAAAGAAATTTGTAATAAATAAATGTTCTAAAATTTCTTTATTAGAATATAAGAATCGTGAAATCGTTCTCTCTCATTCGATGGCTCATAAGTCTGAACAACGTAGAAGGTTGAATTGAACATCGATGCCAAGTGTTTGATAAATAATGAAGGGATTGTTTTGACAGATTTAACAAGAAATAATCCCGATTATTTTTAGCATTATTGTCATTTTATACGCATTAGGGGGGTAAAAAGTCTTTTCTTCCGCATAAGTAATATCTCTTCCCTTGTGTACATTTACTTGCTGTATTAGCATTTGATAAAATAAACACGGATTAGCACATGAAAGAGTCGACTGGAGAGTCGAAGCCGATCGATAATAACAGCTCGTATGTACAAACTGTGCCTGCAGATGCGCAGGCTCGACATCCAAGTGAAACCATGACGCTCATTCGATAGCCATCCCATTAGACTGGCAATTACTCTGCATTAACAATGAGTCTACTAATTACTTAGTCCTAATATTGACATTTCTCAACTTTACTGCTATTGCATATTCAATTCAACATAAATTACAAATCACAATTATACGATTTGAACGACAAAGAAATAGAATTGGCAATAGTTAAACTGAATACGGTTACAGTGCGATTGCAATGATTCTCTAATTGTCAAGATCTTAGCTAACTTTTTAAAAATATGTCCCTATATTATTTGGAATGTGATACATACGCACTATACGTAATCAGTACCGAGTGACGGGGTACAAACGGGTTAAAAATGAATTTCTCAAATTCACGCGATGAAATGGAAGTGAAAATACATTTTATGAACAAACAAAAAACGAGATGAGAAACGAGACTGAATAATGTCCTTTTTAGAATGATATATTAATTAAATGGAGCAGCTCAGTAGCAAAAAGCTCTTTTCCAATCAAGTGTGAAGAAAAGGGTTCAAAGAACGTTTGTTTCTCTCTGCGATTATTTGGCATGTACTTTCGCTTACCCTCGCTAAAAATCCTAAATTCCATCTATAATTCCCGTATTGCGCTCATTCATATATTTGACGATACAACAAAACACGCGCTCATTCACCTTCTCTATCTAAGATGTTCCATCATTTAATACAAAAGCCATAGAGAAGCCGATCTCGACTTTACGGTGGCCGTTGGTCGTCTTGTCCTCATCTTGCGGAAGTTTCGAACGCCTAACGCTGGGAAATTATAGCAGATATAGCTGTGTGCGCAAACGGCTTAAACCCTCGCTATAGGTATATACATGGCATACAACATCGCTGTCCTCTCCGTGTATATCTCGTCTCCGAAGAGAAATTATATATCTCGAATGCGACGACTTATCGTCGCGTCTTGTGAATATCAGCTGCACACATATACACGCAAGATATCGCGCCGTACGCGGCACTCGAGATTAAGCATCGTAAAATTATAAAGTTCGGCGCTAAAGCTGTCGCGACTGCCGCGCCATTCGCACGTTCGTAATATAACCTGGCGACCCCCGGTGGATTGCTTTACGAGCGGCAATCACCCCGAGGCACATGCACTGCTCTTTCCGCATATAGATCTTGCGATGTTCTCTCTTCGTTTCATTCGAGCCGCTTTGCACGCGATTTAAGAGAATATGAAAATTCCTAAACTTCTTGGATGGCTTATGGCAATGTAAAACAATAAAAATGTTCTGCCTCGTTCTTTTCTGCGAGTTCCGCGTCGCAATTTTTTTATTGTAATGGAATAATGTGCGAAAAAGTCTGTTGGTTGAGTATATTTTATAGATTTATATCTGACACCGTCCTCGTACTAGGACATCGCATACTTCTCGTTCTATTCATCAATCCCGGCGTTGCGCCACTCGGCGTTTCTCCGGACGTCGCCTCGTTTCCTTTCATTCAGTCATTGACAGAAGAATATACGATTTTAATTTTTTCTGATTTTCTTCACGTGAAATTACAATGAATTTTAAGCAAAAAGACGATTTATTTGTATTATTTCCTTGCAATGATTATCAACTTTTAGACTAGTGTATTATAAAACTGGATATACTTTATAATCTCCTAAAGTATAAATTAATTTTGATCGACTTTAATTAATCGTTTATTATGCAATGATTTGATAATGTGACAGAATACTTCGCGCCGCATTCATATACTGAAAGATTTTACAAAATTTAAGAGAATTCATTTATTGAAAATATTTATTTGAATCTATACTTATATTCATGAACGTATTACGTCACTTACTGAAATCAAGTAAAAACGTTATTAATAAATCGTTTAAAATTTTCACATTTTTGTTCAGTACTTTTATGCAATTGTTTCAAAAAATTGTTTCTTCCTAATAAAAAATTCCTGCGTTGACCTAGTTAAGAGATCCAAATCAAATTTGTTCAGGATACTGATAGAGATTTCTCAAACAAAAGTTGGAATTTATCTCGAATACATCTCGTAAATTTTATAGAATACATTACAGTCTTCTACTCAAAATTCAATACTTTCTTTACAATATTTTTATAGTTACACCTAAAATAAAAGTAAAAGCCAACTTTTGTTGTATAAAGCTTATAAAAATTTCATACAATTTTTACGCTGTTTAAATGAATAAGTTGACCTTTTTCACAAATAAAATATTACTAAATAAATTTAATCGGTTCAAGTCCAATCATTTGAAATTTTTGAAAATCACTGGAACCCTTTACTTAATTTATATATATATAAATTATTCTCATGTTCATATTCGTAATCGCTTGTTTTTCGCGTCAATATTCATACCGTTTAAAAATTTGCCGTCCATACTTTAAAAACTTTCTGTAATTTTATTTGTAATGTTTTTCACAATTATCAGTGTCTTTTTAATAGTTTTTTTATACTGATGGATTGCAACCGTGAAAATGTTACGTCAACGGCGACATTTCAACCGATTAGCCAAGTCTTATCCGCTCCTTAAGTTCATTGATGTTTACGATAAAGAGGTGAATAGGTTATACCTTTATACGTGAAATTACAATGCATATAAACATAACGTTAAATGTAATAAATAAATTGTAGTGTAAAATTAGTATACAAAGCTACTTTGTTTCAGTCCTTTATTCGCGAATATGTCTTGGATAACATCTTTGTCTGTATATTCATGTACATACTCTTTTACTTTGCCATTTGGTATGCTCACAAGGTAAACCGCTTCGTTTGGACGATTTCTGCGTCATTAAATTAAAATTTTTTTTCCTTGTATTTCTGAGCTTTTTATTCCGAGCGTGTTTTTAGGTTATCAAACGGATAGAAAAGAAAAATCGAGAAATGTTGGCGACCGTTGAAAAGAATAGATCAGTGAGTTACTTGAAAAATGAGATTCCATTTTATTGAAGTTGTTGAATTCATTTTTAAATACCTTCTCGCGATTTTCAATCTAGAGGTTAGACGATATTATAGCTTTGAAAAATAAACGAGCGGAATATGAAGAAGTTGTTATTAAAGCGGTTAGTTACAACAATTAAATATCATTCTATTTGAATAAACGTATGTTAAAAAAAATATTAATTGCATAAATTTACAATGTACAGAAAGGCGACCAAAAAAGCACGACAAAACAACTTGATCAGGAGGTAAGTAGTGTTTATACGAAGAATAAATTATAAATTGTAAATAATGAAAAAAATAATATTTCCAGATGCAGCGATTAAGCTCCGAACTAATATCCACAATGAGTAAATTAAACGAATTAGAGAAATTTTTAACGAAGGTAGTGTATCAATTTATTTAACAGAAATGAATTAGCGAGTTGTATCCGTTTTTCAGTAATATTTTATTAAATGTTAGATAATTTTTAGTGGAAATTTTGGAAGAATTGCACGGATCGGCCGCCGAAGAAATTGGCAGCGCTCGAGGGCGAGCAATCAGATGGATTCGAAAATTCGGAGAGCATATTCGAAAACATTAAGGTTTATAAACTTTTTTCCATTACGACACGTCTTTGTTATTTCAATGAATCGCAGTCGAATTATAATTTATATGTATAGAAATTCTAACGACTAGTGATGTAATTTTCCATTTAGGTACTCGAGCCATCTTTCCCGCCGCCAATGCCACCCGAGCCGCCGCCGCGTAAGTTCGGGGTCTTTGCGCGACCACCCGTGGTTACGAACTCAAATACGAACCCGAAAATCGGATTCAAGTAACAGAGCATCTGCTGAAACTTCCTCATCCACTGAATTTTCCAGTCACGGTAAGCGAGGACAATAATTTGTTTTACAAGTACTCACTGAATCTCGATTCAGCTGATTTCGTTATACAAGATATCATTAATTCATTGAATACGAGTTCAATGAATCACGTTCACGTTGATTGATATCATAATTTTGAAATTGCACTGGAGATCGAGGATTTAATTATTATGATAACAGCATTAGAGGTTGATAGAAAAAAGTTCATATGAGGCTTGATTTTAGAAACTATAGAATTACCGTTTGTCTTGAAATTACAGCCTCCAATATATTTATGATGAAATATCACATGGAACAAGGTGATCGAAATCAGAATCATTCAAGCAGGTATTTATCAAGAAAGTCACCGACTTTAAATGCTGCAAAAACATTGCCTTCTGAACTTTACAGCTCGACCGCAGCTTTCACAAGGCCCATAATAAACATTACTCCTGGGCTTTTCAACTGCATTTAAATCACTTTAACAATTATATACAAACAGATGACTTTTCTAACGTGTTTTACCTTGTAAAATAAAAATATTACACACGATCCACATTCAAATGATTGTTATCTTTCATGCTTTGAAAAGAAATACCCTTTTTAGAAAGTGAGCGATTAAAATTTAAATTTCGATTAAAAATTAATACTTAAATTAAAAAACAATATTTTGCTTCAGAGAAATATTTACAGTACATACGAAAGGAAATGTTATTGGGAGTAAAAAAATGTCATATTTACAATGAATTTTAAACTAAATTTACATTCAGATACACACATAACGATTAAATTCAAGTACAATTTTTCCCATGAGTATCCAAAGAAATCCTTTTTTGGCATGAGACATATACTTTTTTATTCTAAAAAATGTAAGGAAATATACATTTTTCGCAAAGCAGTCATCCTAACTTTATTCAAAATTAAATCTTCTATACAAATAGGACTGAAGCAGTGGAAAGTAAAGCGCGACTACGCAACACCATTGAATTCACATTACGTGATAGAATTTTAAATTTGACTAGAACTGGATAATTACGTTCACCAAAATACTGCTATTTTTATGACTACAATAGAAAAAAAAACTTGAAACTCGCCTGAGGCCAATCGCTTATTTTAGCGTATTAATAGATACCATTCCATTTTATATACAAAAATATTCCTATACCTAAATACATAAAGCAAAAACCCAATAAGGAAAATTACTTTTCAAATAACATTACCTTTAAAAAAGTGAAAAAACAAATTTATTATAAAAATGAAAGACCCGATATATCGATAATGTCAAAACAGCTTTTATCAAGTATATCCATCACTACATCAATACACAAACAACGGCCGTTGAACCTTGCGGCAAATAGATCGTTACAATCTTAGTTCTGGATTTCGTCAATAGCACCTTTCACTCTTGTACCCATAACCATTGTTCAATCGCCAAACCACTCGACTTACTCTAAATAGTACCTTCAAGTTGAAATAATAGCGATAAAAATTTTCGTATCAACAGCAATTCCGATATGCGATTTTCTCGATGCTAGCGATTACATTCTCCTGTAAGTGCGTCTGGTCTCGCCTCTTTAAGCGGCTGCAAGTTTTCTTCGAGCGGTGCAAGTATCTCGTTCGCATTCACTCGGTTGCAACGATCCAAGGTAAACTAGTGCCGAAGCAGTAGCGTCGTTGGATGCAAGGGCTAAAAAGATAATAACGAGGCGACAGTGCTAAAAGAGAAAACGCGTTTATCTTGAACCTTGCAAATATATGTAAAGATAAAAAAAAACAATAAAACACTTTAGAATACATTGATTCGTATCAGTAGAATAAATCATAAATGTTAAAATATTTACAATACGTATGGACTATAATGAGAGCTGGAATTATTGAATAACTCACATGTTTGAATAATCCAAAGTCTTCGCAAACTATGTCTGCTGATACAGAGCTACTGGTAAGTATAGCAGAGTCGCTGCTATATAGCGAGCGAGCAGTGAACTTTGGAGCGAACGAGCGGCGTATAACTTTCACTGCCCACCGCGAAGGCTAGCTCTCGAGGTGTGCACGAGGAGTCCAAGTCTCGGCTCACGCGAGCCTTCGAATCATTCGCAGTCATTCCATAGCGTCGTGAGGCCGCTGCTCGCGAGGCCCCTTTCAATAACAATACGTACAAGTACGATTTTCGACTAAATTTTATTTTAATCAAGTGACAAGACGCTGGACAAGACGCTGGACAAGACGCTGGACAAGACGCAAGTGCCGAAAATTCCAAGTAGCAGGGAGCTATCCTCGTAGCGGACGTTTTTCCTTCCGCGTGTGCGAGCGAGAAAGTAAAAGTTCTTTTGCTATGGCTTGAACGAGTGAAAAGCAGTGAGATAATTAAAGCGAATTCTATAGTGCAATTTTTCAAGACTGATTTTCAGTGTAGTGTCTAGGCTTTGCTTTGAATTTTTCTCGTAGAATCTGCTAATGCATTGTGCAACATTTGCATACACCTATAGAATTAATGTTAATTAAACGCTACGTAACGAAGAAGCAAAAGAGTTGAAACTCCAAGTTTTCAGTAAATAAATATACTTAGCCTTGGTATTTGCTATGTGAGCGGCATTGTATTCGTTAGCTACTGCATAATGGTACTAAATAATAATGGTAATAAATATATAGTTACTTGCAGTAAAATAAGACCTCGATCTCTTTAAATAAACTACGTAGTTTTTTTTACTTCTCACCGAAGAAAAGCACAATGTCAAAATTTGTTCTATCATGTGAAGTAGAAAGTTGCGAAGTCACTGAACTACGTGCAAGCGAAGCTTAAAAATAATAAACCAGATCGACGTCTGTAGCAATAACAATAATAATACTTAGGCTATAAAAAAATTTATTTCAAGGATCGTAGAATTTGAATGGAAAAGAAAAAATCTGCCATTATTTACACTATTAATCCAACAATCGTCCCTCCCAAGAAAGCAATCTCCGCGATCTTTTCTCGAGATTCATCGATGATGCAACGCGTATTATAAAATAATTGAATACGCATCGAATGAATTAAAGAACTCGAGATAATAAAAGAAAGAATTCGAGAACGTAAGAGTTCCATAAAAATCCATAACTTATGAAAAAACTTTGAATAAATAAGAAACATTCGATCGTCGAGAAAAAAATGTATAAACATTTATAATACATGCACGAGTTGTCGAGTGGACACTTTTCTCGAGAGGTCTTGGCAAACTCACGCATACGTTCACATACGTACACATACGAGAGCGGTTGCAGCGTTCGGGAGGCATACGTAAGGTGAGCGGTATCGGACGACGTATAGGAAGGCAGCCTCGAAGAAAGTGGAAGTGGAAAAGAGAGTGAGAGTGAGCCCGAGCCGGTCTGTTGCACGCAAGAGCGGCATCGAGCTCGTATCGTGACGGCAGATCCGGAAGCAACAGCCACTCGAGTGTGCGCTGCAACGCCGCTGAGCGAATCCTTCCTTCGTCACTGCCAGAAGGTAACTTTAAGTGTCCTCGTTTTTACGCGCGCGAACTTTCTTTTTCAACGTCGTACTACGTTTTCACGAAGTTTCATATTTTTTTAAATCTTATTTCGATCGCGTGTAGTTTTAAAAGTCGAATCAATTTTCCCATAACATTACGCTTGTCGCAAGTACGATTTGTAAACTTGAATTAATTTTTGAGAAATATTGAAAAATTAAACGTGTATTAGTCACATTACTGAGTATTATTTGAATAGTCATCAATTGATTTTTATACAACTTATGTAAATAATGTGTTTGTTATTGCTGGTCCGTTTTTACACTCCTACGTGAATATATATACATATGTTGTGATATATATATTGTGATATATTGTGAGCAGAAATAAAATCTCGTATCTGAGCAGTTAATTTTAGAGCTATAAAAATGAAAAGGAATTTAAAATAGCTGACAAACATATATGCGAATAATATGGAAGCATATATTACGTAAAACAACTGGACTGGGAAATCACTTGTTATTCCTATACGTATCAGGTTTAATTTAATCGACGACGTCAACATTTTTATTTTAGCCAATAACATTGGTTCAATTACAATCATGGCAGACACTGGAACAGTACGTTTAGTTATACTTTTGGGCATGTTCCTGTATTTTGCCGGTGACTACAGTACAGTAATACAGTCCATTTTGGGTAACAACGCAGAGGATGCAAATCATACAGATTCAGAATTAAAAAGGCTACCAGAGGGACCACCAAAGGATGGAATCCATCTCGATAGAATGGTCTTTGCATCTGCGAAAAAAACTATGGATAAAGAGGATAACGGTAGGAAATATTGCTAATTACAAATGTGTAGCTAATCAAAAAGGCTGATCATTAGATCGGCTTTTTGTACGCGTGGGTATACATTGTCGAGCAGATATAGATTTTATTTATTTGCGGAATAAATATGAAAAGACAATAGAAAGGACGTTTTTTATTGACTATCATTGACGGATTAAACTGGATACTTTGTTATAGCTAATGTGATTTTAGTTGTTGTTCTTTTTCAAACACCAACTGTGTATGATGTAATGGTATTATTTACAACAGTCAAGATGAAAGACATCATGTTAGAGACCTCGACACAATAGTATTAGCATATGATTATTTTTATCATCGACTTCTTACGCTTTATTGACAAACATGAAAGACAAATTAACTATATCGATCAAAAGGTTATTTATTTGAAAATGGATTTGCAAATTTCAAATATACCGTGATTTCTGACCTGGAAACAACGATAACGTTAGTTAGAAATGAATATAATTATTAAACTCGAATGTGCTCGTTGAGCCTTGATTTCTTAATAGCCTATGCGAAATGTGCAATTTACTGAATATAATGTTGTTCCAAATAGAATAGAAGGTAGAAATAGTTTGGTGAAAATATTCGAGATATAGAATAGCACCATACTCTTCTTCTGATCTATTGTAAATAAAAAAATAAAACACGCAAACAATCGTTTTCTAAAGAAAAACCTTTAAAAAATCACTTTAAAAATGGTCAAGAGTAAAAAAGCTTTGACCGGCAAAATAATCAACAAATTTTGACTTACAGACATTTTTATTAACCTACATAAGGAGACAAGATATAGGATGCTGACACGCAAGTACACAATGTAACTTTACCTCAAATATACGACTTTTAGACAAGCGACGCAAATTTAATCAAATAAAATGTTGAACGTTCGCTGGTGCTGCGTATATCGCATGCCATACAGGCTAACCAAGGTTTTAATATTGCATATGTCATTACTGCTCGCAGCTATCACGAGACGAGCCAAGATGATGACGACAATCAAGACAGCCTGTTTGCCGAAACTCATTTGCGAGTTGACGTCTATCGCGCATCAGGACCAGCTGAGCGAAATGGAACGGTCGCTACTGAACTTAATCAGGTAACATGAATTTTAATTAGAGGAGAATTAATTTTGAAGCGTCGACGTTCTAGTATTTCTGTACGGCTAAGATTCAGCTATTACATTCTTCTTACTATAAGCAAGATTTGAGTAACTATTGTTATTTTTTTATCTATTTATTTGTTAAACCAGAGCCTTCATTATTGTACATAAACACATTCGTGTAATAGTAACTCAAAAGAGACCAATTAAAAACAACATTTTAAACTAACTCAATTAAAAGTATTCCTACTTGTGACTTAGAAACGTGAAATAAGGCAATAAGCGAGATATACTTTTAATTTATATTTAATTACATGTATATTTTGCTAATTATATCTTATTCTGATTCACTAATATCAGATTAACATAGTTTTGCTATTGTGAAAATTTCAATACAATAAATAATTATAAATAGTATATGCAAATTGATTTATTTATAAAAGATAATATTATTTAATGCGTGCGCAATTATTTATTAGGAAAAAATAACATCGTGAACTATTCGAATAGAAATTGTAGGATTATACAATAACACCTACAGATCGCAGATTGATAAATTTCGCAATAAGTATTAGTTTTCTTAATTGCAGAGTTTATACTATGTTTATGAGCTCATTTTATTTGATAGAGCTTGAATAATAATGCTATATTGCGTTTATTATTTGCATTCCAGAACTTAGAAAGATGGACTTTCAATTTGCTCGCGAACTTGAAGTTGAAGCAATAATCAGACTTTCACAACTTTCGTTCACTCCATCAAAGTGTAAACTCTTACTACCGGGCGTCCGATGAAAATTTTTATTGATTTTAAATGTAAAACTTTGTTTCGAGAAACTCCTCTTCGCTGTATTCTTATAGGTTCTTGGCTAAAAGAAAAAATAATCCAAACGTTTATCATCACTGAAATAGTAATTTTTAAAAGCGTTTTTTACCTCGCACATTATTTATTGGCCATACAACGACATTTTACGAGTTTCATTTTCCAGTAGGCATATAAAGTAGATTAGAAACGACTTGGTTAGCCAACGAAAATTGGTCCACACAACACTGCGGTTAGCATAGATCATCGCGCTTACCGGGAATTACAATTTTCTCTCGCGACTAGCCACAGCGCGCAAAATAGTTAGGCCTTATATTATAGCAACACACCAACGCGACTGCATACAGTCCGATAATCGAAACTATTCGTAGCACGCAGTCCAGAAATAATGAAGCGATGCTCGAGGTATATTCTACGCTCGATATGAGCTGGTTGTGCCATTTTCATTCATCATTGAGGCGAGCTAAATAACAATCACGATAATCCCCCTCTCGAGTCTGAAAAATCGTCTCTTCGCTCGACTGCGCTGCTGTTTGACCGACAATCGACTTTCATTATATTGAGTTAGTCGCGCCGAATGATAAAACAATGTTTTCGTCTAATGAATGGCTCTTCGATAACCATTCATTTGCAGAAAAGTGAATAGCGATGATCCATTATTAAATTTCATATTCTTTCAGGCTTTTAATACTGGCTATTCTAATAACGTGTCTATTATTATTCCTTGCGCTGATTACATTACTTCATATTTTACCTGCATTCCGTTTTATGCTGGAAAATAATTGTTAGAGTAACAAAATTTGTTTCATTCTGAAAAATTATTTATTTCGATGGCACTCTGAAAATCTTCACCTTAATGTAGCAATAAAATTACAGTAAATATTTATTCGTTCATATGACATTTTTTGACTGCAGATCAATATTTTTAGAATTAAAATTAAATTTATTAATAAAAATGATTAACTATATAACTAGTTACATATTACATTTGAATAAATACGCTTTTTGTTTTGAAGTAAAACTTGTCTTTAAATACAGCAAGTTACGTGTTATTGAAAATAAGTTTAGTTTCAAATAAATATTTCTTAAAACCTAAACATCGATATCTTTAAATTCATGTAAAAAATTCTTGTCTCGAACAAACTAATTTTTTAATATCTTCTATTTTAAATTTTCTTACATCAAGCGAATTTTTTCTTCAACGTATCGAATTGATAAAAGTAATATTTTTAATCACTCTAGTATAAAAATAGTTTAAAATTATTTTAAAAAATGTATCCTCTCTGTGCCTTAATAAAAATATAGTAGACGTAAAGTTGAAACGAGCCTCAGTCGAGCGTTGGGCTTCGGTAGTTTTGGTGATACACCGCATCGGCCCAGTGAAAGTTAAAAGTTTCGGTCGTTACGTAAATGTGCGGTTCCCAAAAACACTCGCCGCGTTCTTTTCGTCCGCTGTAGTCATTCCATTATCTAATACGGGGACTTTCTTCGAACTCATGTATGGCAAGTTGCTTCAGACTATTAGCTCACAGATTAAGTAATCGTCGAAATTGAAGCTGCGAAACTATTATTTTTTTTAATGTTGCGCAAACTTTTATTCACTTGATTTTTTAAATCGTCTAATTTAAAATGACCTTGCGAACTGAAATTTTCTTCTATTTTAAACAATTTCATAAAATATAAATATCATGTAAAGACAACTTTTGATTCAAGTAAATATTTTCTTATTTAAAGAAAGGAAATTTTTGATAAAAAATTTTCTTAAATACAGTTAACTTTTCAAAATATAATTTAATTTGAATAGAAAATATTAAAATAGAAAAATATAAAAAGAATATTTTTTAATGAAATATGTAACAAAGTTATTATATTAAAATAATTTTCGATTCCTGTACTTATAGTTCATAACATATAATCACTACTATGATAACGTGTCCACCGTATAGTTTAAGAATTTATCACCAGTTAGAAAGTGCAAAGTGCCGGATATTTAATTGACTATCAAAGTAAAATGAAGGATAATTTATTCTACGCATAAGTCGTACTACATGTAAGAGAAACTGCAAGGCTTCATAAGTGCCTTCGACTACTATCGTAACACTTATACGCTACGTTAACTATTTGCCTTGCGTTAGTTCTCTTATTAAATGAATTGAAATATAAGCGGAAATAGAGGCAACGCATTTTGACAGCTCTACGATTACACGATTTTTTGCAATAAAAAATTTATTGTTACATTCGAATAGCCTAGAGTTAAGTAGAGAAACAATACGCTGTACAATAATGTATACAAGTACAAAGACTCGAGAAGATAAACTTACAGAATTTAATCTAGCCGTAAATCGAAAAACGTTCCATCGGAGATCTCTACTATAACAAAACGGATAATAAAGTTCCATCATCAATTGAAACTGTCTGACTGCAGCTTCCTCCGTAGATAAAAACGTTTATGCGTCACGTCTCTAACTCTAACCCATCGACTGCTTTTCGCTAGTTCATCATTGAAGTTCCCGTGGGCTGAAAACCAATCGAATGGACAGTTTAACTCCCAAACAGTCTTAGGCATTTTCTCCCTCTAGTTTCACTCGCGCTCAAATGCTTAATGTCTCGGAAAGTTTCTCGTGCTTTATATTTACTTTTACGCGAACGTAAATGCAAACGCTAACGCGGCCGGCTTTATTGGTTGGATCTCGCTTCAGCTAAACCGATCAAGATGGAAAAAGCTAAAAAGTCCTTCTCGTTATATTCGCGATAGTCTCGCGTGTATAGGTCTATACGCGTTGAGCTAAGTCGTAAAGAACCTCCTTCCCCTTTAGACATGCGCTTCTTCTTCGGGGAAGAAGGAAAAAGACGCGTAACATCGCGACGGAAGCCCTGTCGTCTCAAGATCTGTACTCCATTTCTTTTTTTATCTACGCTTTCGTCTTCCTTTTCCTGCGGCACTTTTGCGTTCGCGAGGATTATGGAAGTTTCGACTCCTTCTCGCGCTTTCGCTTCGATCTTAACCCACCGATGCGCAAGAAGCGATGTTATAACTGAGGCTGTTATAGGTACGCCTTATAGGTGCGAGTGTATAGAGAGACTCTTGTATAGGAAGCTGATGTTGCACGTTGAATTTAGTATGATATTCGAAAAGTTTCATCGGAGTTCGAGGAAGATGAGTCGAGAAGTCTACAAAATGACATCTCTTATCGGGCTATTCGTCGCTGGTTTAAGTTTTTATCTCAAGCTACAGGATAATGCGCTTTTGAATTAAATAGTGCACAAGTTTTTAATAAGATTTCGGTTCTTTTAATGTATAATTTTTAAGTGGATTTTGATAAGACTTAATTAGATTTTTTTTAACACTATCCTAGTCCCTAAGCCAATTGGCTTTGATAATTATCAAATATATAGAATTACATCCATACATTAGAAGAAGGAAAAAAACGAAACATTAGGAATGCTTTCATTTTGCATTAGGTTGTCATTACGCGCGACATCGAAATCTTTGTGGCAAAAGTAAATAACTAAAGTTGTAGCTTATAACGTCGATCCATATGTGAAAGTAGAAGGAGAGTAGTCCTTGGATTGGTTGGTGCAACGGTTCATTACTTATTGCACGTATGCTTCGAGTCAATCAATGCATAAACGTTTTATATCGCAATAATGACACAAGTACGGTAATGATAATTTCATATATGATTGAATGACCTCTTTTTCTCTTCTTCTTTTGCAGAGATACGAGTCTTAGCACTATGGCAGAGGTTGCTTCGAGGTATCACTTCGCAGCACATATGGGTCAATTGATATCAGGAATCGAGGGACAAGGCTGTCACAATTTCTACCCAACTTGTCCACTACCCGGCGCTAGTGTTCTCAACATGATGAAGAAGATACGATTGCGTTGAATGGACTAAGACGATTTGTGGTTTCTAATTCCCGAGAGATGATTTTCCACTTTTTTATAAAATGTGGATTGCGAAAAATGACAAGGCTTAGAATGGAAGATACATTTTGATGCATTCCTAATGTTGAATTTAGTTAAAATACTTCAGAAATCCGACATACATCTGTGATATATCCTTCTTGATAGTTGCAAATTATTTTTGCAAATGTTCAACGCGTACTAAGTAAGTAAGTACGCGTATCTACTCAAAATACTTTAAGAAAAATGTTGTAAATTAGATGTAAGATGAATTATGTAAATATGTTGAGTGATTGTGTATTATTAAAAAAAAAACAAAGACATTGTTATATAAATATTTGTATACTAGTCGATGTTTACGATATTTATATACGCACTGTTACGGCTAGTAGTTTTAACTAAAATTATGCCAATCACAATTATTTTATAAGATTTTACTAATGTAAATGAAATAGCCAAGTTGTGTTTATAAAAAAATCCTTTCCGAAAATATCTTTTCTAATAAAATATATTATTATACAAGTTATTATTGTTTTCTTTAATTTTACACGAGATTTATCTATTTTTATTTACTCGATTATTTACTTATGTATATTTTTATTAGTTACAATAAACACCATAGTTTCTTCATATGCAGTAGATGGGACATAATAACTTCATGAGTTACCGTTAGAGTAACCTCTCTTACCCATCAACACTTATTTACGCATCCCGTATTACGAATCCTTGTAGAGTATACTCGACTAGTGATGGAATTAGTCCTTCACAGAAATGTTCTCTCCTGCGTTCTTTTACTACAGCAACTTATCGAGAGTTTACAGCACAGCGAAACTGGGGGTTAGAATTAAATGAATGAAATGGCTGATGGATAAAACGGCACTTCATGCCTTGCTGATTCTTGGAAATTTTCTCTCCTATGTCCTCTTACAACGGCAAATTATCGAGAGTTTACTGCGCAAAACTGACAGGCTGCAATTAAACGAAAGAAACATTTTTTCATAATTAATCAACAATGATCGCTAGGTGAGGTCTAAAGTGAAAATTATTATTTCTTAATTCTTTTTTGTATAATACTTTCTACAAAAAGAAGCAAATAGCATAGATTAATGTAAAGATAGTTCGATGTAAACAACGATTGCAAAGTATTTGATAAGATTGCAATCATTGAAGACTTGACTAATGCTACGCTGGTAGTTAAATAATGCATCAGCAGGCAATCTTAAGGGATCTATGATGCCTATTTCAATGTAAAAGCCATCCTGTATTCAATACATACGGTGTACGCGTGATGATACTTCCGATAGTCTCTTGCATCCTTGATTAATATGGAAATGTCAAATGAACGTGAATGCAATAATACATTAATAATCAGAACTTCATACACTGTTGCACACATGCATAAAGTAAATATTTCGCAAAAAAGATCTCACACCCAAAAACCAGGGCAAGGAAGTCATTTATAAAAATAAAATCCAATTACCCAATTGACAGGAAAATGCACATACCGCAGACTTGGATGCACGCGTGCTTTTGGTACACGTGGTCCCGCTCACGTTTCATTCAAGGGGAAAGCGCGACCTTGTCCTATACACGTAGCAAAATAAAATACACCTGAAAGCCTCGTAGTAAATTCAACATCGAACACTAACGACTATCGAAATCCCGCGACTTCGAAACTCAATAGCTGAGAGCGATACCAAACGTTTGGTTTCGCAAGTCTTTGCTTGCAAAGGCGATCACGTAGACACAACATACCAAAGCAATCGACTCACCTGCGCGTATGTGCACGAGTCCGAAAGAAGGCGCCCCGCTTTTGACGTTTTGGAGGGGCAGCTCCAAAGGAACTTTCTCCCGAACTCGCGAGTGCAGACCTTAGCAACTATCGCGCTCTCCGGCGAACACTCAGCGCTGAGTTTTTATCAAAGCAACATAGCGGTAGCGGTCTGTGCGTCTGACGCGGTGCGACGAAGCCGGTGGGTATTAGAATCTAGAAGATCGTTCGCGTTCGATTTTGCGACAAGTTGCGGCAAGTCGATATGCGAGTTCGGAGAAGTGTTGTTATACAACATAGTGCATCGTTGAGTGCATCGTGCATGGTCGAGGTCGAAGAGAGAGTATATATAAAGGAGAGGCCCGCGAGCTCGAGACTCTGTGCGCTCAGCGAGTGTATAACCAAGTTCGCTTTCTGTCGTTATATAACGAAGGAAGTCGAAAGTGTCTTTGGTGCGCGCCGGTGTCGAACGCGCCGGGAAATTCTGATAAGTTTCGTTTCTTTATATACCGGCATGTTAAATCGTACAGAATAATTTACTTTTAATTATCTTGTTTTCATTAATAGGAGAATGTAGTCGAAATTATTAAGATAAAAGAAGCGAATATCAGTAGTATAATGATCAGTAGTATCGTGATATAATGATATACTGATATACTGTATATGTCTGAAATTGTAAAAATTCACTTTTTACAATTGTGCGACTACGAAAATAATGAATATTCGTTTCACAAAATATAGTGAATTATAATATTTAAAATAATTGATAGAATCGGTATGTTAAGTAGTTAATAATATGTTAATAATAAATAGAAAATTAATTTAATTTTCAAATGGAAATAACTTCACTATCGAGCAAAACGTTTCTTACAATTTAAATTTAGCGTGAATGAATAATTAAAAACACTAGATTATCAGTTATCGCGCTTCGCACACGATACATGTGGTTTTTAAATAAAATGTAATATTAAATATTCATTATTCATGAAATACTAATTAATCTAGTAATCTAGTGCAAACTCTTCTTTTCCAACACATTCAAAGACTATTCTTTTTCTGAGAATAATATTATTATTATTAATGCAAAAAAAATCCTATTCGATTACGTGCTTACTGCACTTTCAGATAAATGAATCGCGCTTCTGCGTGCTTCCAAACACCGAAATCGAGATACAGCTATTTTCACATGAAGTATATACCCTTAAAAACTACGCAAAGATACAGTCCTAAAAGGACGCAGTGATAGCGATAAGAACGAAAATACGTAAGTTCAGAAGCACGGAAAGCGTAACGTGTTCGACGCAGATGAGCGCAACGAAACGCTATCTCTGGAATTTCGGAACCACTCGGGCATAAAAGCATAGTCGTCTAAACAATGCGATAGATAAGAAGTTTTAACGAGAGAAAAGAACTGGAAACTGTTGAGCTTCGAAGATTAACCCGTCATTTTCTTTTTCGTCGTTAAGCATCGTCTTCTATTTCGTGATCTCGCGCGACACGAGACACAGTGTTACAAGGAACAGAAGCAGATAAAGTGAGCGCACTTGACGCAGCTTCAAGTGGCGCGTGTGTCAGGATCAATCGTGAAGTTGTTGGGTTATTTTTAGAATTAGCTATTATCTCGGACTACTCAACTGCAGCACGAACTTATCTCTCGTTAGACTTTCGAGTTGATGCATAAGTACATTTATACATTTATCATCGCCACTGTACAATCGTTGTTATCATTAATAATGGCGGTTGAAAAAATTAATATTGAGTTTATCTGTTAACGATATATATGCAATGATAGTGCGAAACTTTTTATTATGTATATATGTAAACTTGTAATAGATGCTAAATAGGTTTGCTTTGAAATAGATTTTATGTATTTTATGGTAATGCGCACAACGTTTACAAAAACACAATATCATTGAAAATATGTTGTAACATTAAGATACTGATGTACGTAAAACTGTCCGAAGAGATTGATGAAACGAGTTTTTTCAAACCAGTTTCATCATCTAATAATTAGCCTCACGCACATAAAATATGTTACCCATCGGTGGACACTATTTTGTTTTCATCATTAGTGAGATCAAAATAATTTGAAAAAATTCAATGCTCGTGACTTTTTTCAGATTTTAAACAAAATGCAGTTAACAAGGATAGCAACGATCCTCACATGCTGTTTTTTGATTTTCAATTGCGTGGTATCAGCACCAGCGCCAGAAGAGCCATTTTTTGAACTACCAGTGCAACTGGTGGGCTTTCCCATCATTATTGCCGCCGTTAGAATATCGAATTTCGTTAAGAAACTGTCCTACTCACTAAATCCTCGTAAGTAATCAAATACGTATGTCATCAAATTTTGACAGACATATTTCAATATACAGAGTAAACGTTATGAAATACAGAAAGTGAAGATTTGAACGACGATAAAGTTTGAAAATTATTATTATATTTATACTGAAAATATTTACTTACGAAATTATTTACTACGTTTCAAAAAATTTATTTATCAAAAAGTTGCTTTTGTGAAAGATGAAAATACAGACTTGAATTAAAGAACGATATTTTGGTTTAAAAAGTAGCGATTCTTAAAAAAACATCATTAACTATATACCAATAAAAATAAGCTTTAATACATTAAATAATATTTTTAAAATCAAAAACATTATTTATTCGAAAGTAATAATTTATTTAAAATTGTATTAGTGTTCATTGGGAGTCAAAAGATTTTATAAGAATAGCAAATACTTACTACCATTTAAATTAATAATTAAACGAAACTTGGAGAAATTGTCTAGGGAAATTTAAAGAAATTATGTTCATCATTGGAATCAAACAAATCTTCTTTTTTAGTATACATATATTATCGATTTTATGTGTTATAAATATGTATTACCCATAAATTTTATTAAATTTTCTTTAGTTATAAAACCAAGTAGCGAAAAAAATAACAACTACTCCATATGCTATTATATTTATTCATTTATTATTACTTTTAGATTAATTATTAAACAACAGATTGTAACTTGCTTAACTGTTGTTAAGCACTACAAAATTTATTCGATTTTTTATTTAGAAAATCAAATAGCAAAATAATAATAATAAAGGAATAATAATAAAGCAAACGTAGTAATAACGTATATAAACAACAGAAATTCGAGAACGTTCTATCGAATATTTGCTCTAAACACAAGGAAATATCTAGTCAGTTCCGTTAGTTGGCGTGTCCGTAATGGCTCGATGGAAGTAAGCGGTAGTGCACCGACTTGTGCAAACTGAACGGCAAAAGCGAAAGTGTTCCACTAGCTTACCACTTCTCGTAAATTAGACACGTGTAATAGCGTCGTAACAGGTTACTTCTTTGATATGACCTTCCTTCTATCGAAGATATTTCTTTGAAATAATCGAAGGTCAATCGAACACATATGCTGATTTCCAAATTCATCGGATTACATAATTATACGTCGATAACAGTAAGATAATATTTTTCATTCTATTTTCAGAAACATATTCCAATCGTACGAAAAGGACTCTTTCAAAATTGAACGATGACGAAATTTTAGATGTTTCTCAGGTCGAAAA
Organism: Apocrypta bakeri; assembly: GCA_018906985.1. Taxonomy (NCBI): domain Eukaryota; kingdom Metazoa; phylum Arthropoda; class Insecta; order Hymenoptera; family Pteromalidae; genus Apocrypta; species Apocrypta bakeri. The sequence goes on from JACCIA010000004.1 coordinate 605,947, forward strand.
GAGAATGATCTCAGAATTAGGAGAAAATGTATGTATTTACGAAAGAATATGCACAAGATATGCCGAAGCGACACTGCAGAAAAAAGGACGAGAACATACACACCAATGGGATTCTATCTTTAGGTGAGGAAAAATCGATTATATTATCCAATATATCATTAAAAACGACATCTTCTTATAATTCCAAAATAATAAATAAAAAATTGCTATAATACCTGGATATGTATTTCGATGAAAGAAAAAGTATACGAGAATTACTCGTAAAATATTTAAAAGTGCAATCAAATGTTTATCAATGAAATTTACACAAGCATAGAAAGGTAAATATGACAAAGTTCAGCGGTAAATAGCAGAAAATACAGAGAATCGGATCAATTAGTAAACTCTGAAACTATATATAATTGGCATTCTCGCAAATGAAACGTAGAAAGTACTTCGGTATTAAAAGTCGGAGCAAAATTCAGGATAGCGGCTAGTTTGTCTTAATGCTTCCGAATCGTCGATAATTCCGTAGCTGCGGCTGAATTGCCAAGAAGTCGTTGTCTCGAGAAAACCAGCCGCAGCAAAGGTCAATGTTTCTTTCTTTGCTTGTTGGAGAGGCGAGCGCACAGCTGCCATTCGCGATGAAAGTCAAACTCGTTGGCCATTAAAAGCTCGCTTCGGGGAAATAAGTCGCGCTTTGGTATGTATTTTATATCGTATTGAGAAGAATTTCTTCATCGCGGAGTTCAAATGAATTACGGATGCTCAAATTCACTCGCGAAACATTTGTAGAATAACGCAAAATTTGTTTGATTCCAAAAAAAACATTTATTCGGATGTAATTTTTTTTAATATTAATTAATATTACAGTAAATATTCCCTTAAATATACTAATTCGTTATTCGTATGAAAGATTGTGACTCTCGATAAATATTTATAGAATTAACAGTAATAAAACTATTTTAGATTAAAAATATTTCTTATTCAACAGAATTATTTAAAGTTGTCAAGCAAAATTTATATATTGGGTAAAGTGTTATTTAAAACCTTCATATTGCTGTTTAAGTTAAGTAAATATTTTCTTGATTCAAAAAATCAAGTCTTTAATGAATCCATGTTTTTAAATATAGAAAAATTTTTTTCAGTGCACCTGCACATAAATAGAATTGAAATGTTAATAGATAGATCCGTAGCTGATGATTAAAATCGACAAAACTATGTTTGACTATGACGATTGCATCATCAAGTTGCAACAAGTCCTTTGAACAGTACATGATTTAAATACATGAAAGTGTTATACGATAGCAATGATAGATTTCTCAATAAAATAGTTAATAGTATTGAAATATTGTGATAAAGCTTAGAATCAATAGAATAATATTTACTACATTATAAATCGTCGTTTTACACATGTTCGCTCATTTATAGAACAAACATAAATAACTGATTGAGGACATTTACAACACCGTAGTCAATTAATCATAAAAAATATTTATAAAAAATGGTATAGATATAGTTACCAAAGATATAAAATAACGAAATATAGAAACTTTCAAGCATTTTAGAAGATTCATTTTACGAGTTACTTGCTGATTGCGACGGAAACTGCAAATTGATTCTCTTGGGTGGTATTTCCCGACTTCCAGTCTTCACATACTTAAGATTTCTTTTAATGTATCGCGCACTTTAAATTGAACATTAAGAAATCGCTTGATAAAATGGATGGACGGATTTTAAGCGACGGCATGTTTTTAGAGACCTTTATGATCTTATAAGCTGTAGTCAATTTTCTTTCGTACTTAAAAAGGACTTAGAAAGTATAGTTAACTGTACTCTGAATACGAAATCATTTCTGAATAATCAATAAATAAATTGAAAAGTATAGGAAAAACAATTCATAAAATTCTCTTCCAAATATATATATATATATTGTTTTCCTATAATTGTTTAAGCTATCCTGTTAGAGGTAAACATATTATCCGTCTATAGGCTAGTATCATAATTAAAAATTATACGATTTTAGTCACTTAAACAGATAATAGTCTAACGTAATATTATTATTAATTCAATCTATTTATTATATTAATCTCTTTCAATAGTTTCAGTAAAGTTTAACAGTGTAACGGAATCCTGTGTAGTAAATAGATATGAAGATCCTCTTCCTTTAATATTAATCAATCAATTAGTTATTACTATGGACTCTATCGAAAACAGTCGATGAAGGTCCTGTTACTGTTCGAAAAAATGTTTATATTTATTATTTGTCTTACTCTTTTCTTTACACTTTGTATTAAATTTAAATACTTTTAGTATACATCTCTCCCACACAATCAATCCATAATTAATTATACTTTCAAAAAAGGCACAGTAAATTTTCTATAAAGTTTCTATATCCATAACTTTTCTAATCTTCCCATATTCCTAAATATTAAAAACTTTCCACTCTTACCATTCTTCGTTTGTGTACGTCGCAATAGATATAAACAATGCAATAGATTGAAATAGAGAGACAAACATCAATTTTCCATCAATTGCAGCAAATAGGTTAACACTACGGAAAGCGATATAAACCCAGGATAGTCGAATCGATTCTTAAAGGGTCTAAAGAGATTGAACTGTAAGCAGTGCGACTATCCAGAAATAAAAGAGAGGTAGTCCCAAGTAAAGAAAGGAACCGTTGCAGAGTTATCGGGATGCATTAGAGGGGGACTAGAGCCATTAAGGCTATCTGCTAGTGGCGTTACTTACAACTGAATTTAATACGAGTTCGGATACTTTCTGCCGCAGATACACAAGTAGAAAAAGACCGGCGAATAGAATAATAGAGTTGGCGCGTGATCGGAGGTCCTAGTCCCTATTACGAATCCTGAAATCGTTTTCAGAGAAGTGGGGTACTTTATTTCCGAGATTTACTATACGTACGCGCGACCATTCCTGCGTACCGTTAATGCGGCTCTTTTTCTCCCCCGTATGTGGGAGTGAAGGCAAGCGTGTGCATCTCGTGCGATTCGGATGGGTTTTAATGAATTTGTGCGGTCGGTAACGAGTTGATGAATCTTTCAGTGCTTGATGCTTGTTCGCGTTTTATTGCTCTATGAAATTTTAATGAATGGTTATTGTTATTGTTCTAAGCTTATTCTTTCTTTTATATATACATTAAATGTGATTTTATATTAGTTTATTCTTAGAAACGAAATTGCAAAAAAAATTGCAATTTAATTCGATGCTTCCAAATAAAATGATTCGGAAGAATATTTAATAAATGCGTATAATATCATTTTATATGATATACATATATAGATTTAAAACGTACTTTTTAGAATAAAAGCTAATGTTTTGATTATAAAAACGATTTTTTCGATATAGTCCTAGGGCAATATTCACTCGAAACTCATTCACTCGAAAATAAATAGTTATAGGATTGTAAAAACAATTATTAAATATATCAAACTGATTTTTATTAGTATACAGTAAAATAATGTCTAACTGAAAATAATTTTTGCTTCCAATAAATATTTGTTACATTCAAAATTACTTTTTTTAATTCAAATAATTATTTTATATTTTAAAAACGTAATCTAACTATTATATACTTATGCGAGAGAAGAAGTTCACATTCACATTATACTCTCAATTTAAGAACGTTTTGGTATAAATGTTGCTAATTGGAATCGTTTACAATCACTCTAGTGTATACATTCTATAAAAAATTATTTCATACAAATTTTATAAACTTTCTATTCAATTGCTTTACTTGAGATGATACTGCTGCACTTTCATTATTTATATTTCTCTGAAGTACTACAAGAAATTGCTAGAAAATAGTAATTTTTTATTAAAGAAAAAAATCAATTGAATAAAATTCGTTCGTATAATGAACCATCTGTAATCTGTTTCAGTCAATATAAATCTTCACCAGATCCAATGAAGGAGTATTACTTACTCAGCGTATTCATGGGTGACATTATTGGCAGTCCCCGACTTTGTCATCAGCTAGCAAAACGCGGAAGAGAGTGCAAGATTCCTTTATCGGATTGATGGCTCGTCCTTTACGCACTTCAATCAAAGATAAAACCGTATAGTTACCTTTCGCGGAATTATTCGCAATTTTCTCGGTTTAGAGTTTAGAATAAATTCTATAAACAGCGATATTCATCGTACAGTCGTATGTATAATTTATAAGTTAGAATATTTATTTTTCTTCTCATATGTTACTATTGTATATGCGACTATAGTTTCAATATAATTTCAAATTTTTCATAAAATTCTTTCTTTTAATAGCCTCTGATTTTTCGTTCGAATAAATACGCGCAAACCTACGTATGAGTAGCTGCTACATACGACAAGAAGCCTTACATTAATTTTCTCAGTTGACAGAGTATATAAATACATATAAAACATTTTTGTGCAGCGCGATATTTTGAAGCTACCTTAGAAGAAATTACCTTTGAAGATTGAGTCAAAATGAAAACCGAGTGTCTAAGTGGTTAGTTGTAAATACATGTACAGAAACACGCATACATTTACATGTGTATTGCGCGAACGTCGAGCGGCGCTTTCTCCGACTGAAGTAATCCTTTTCGCGCTACTACGCACTAGTCTTCTTCTTCCTCTCGTGTTTTCTTTGGCTCAGCAGTAACAGCAACAGCGACGAAACTCGTCATCGTTTTTATTAGCTACGACGTTGCATAGTCGCGACAAACGTCGATTGATGAGAATTAATTGCTAAGATGCTACCGTGATTATTATGATAATTAGCCTCTATTCATCGAGGTCAACGCATATAGAGTACTTGTCCCTTTTCCGTTGATATCTTTTTATTTGGATTTTCTACTTCTCTTCTCGTCAATGGAGGACTTGTGCGAATGAACTATATAGGGATATTACAGTAAAGCTGTCCGTTACCGAGACAATGATGAATTACGATTTTCATGAATAAACATGCACATAATACCCATAGCGGTTATCTTGGCAGTTCTGATATTGAAAACACTTTTCAAGATCTTAAGAAGCTAGGCAACGTTTGTCCTTAATGGCCTCACGCTACTTAGACCATGATTAATGGTAATTTTGATAATACTGTAAACAATAGACACACTCGTGTGATATACAGAAAAACTTAAGCATTGTGCAAGACAATGTGTTTAATGACATGACACTCAGATATAAGAGAGACATTGTACGTTATAGTAGCTGCACTTGTTAGCGATGAATCATAAAATTTATTTTTTATATATGTAAACTGCAAATAAAGAGTACCAATTTTAGCTAAATGTTTTTGTTTTTTTAACGATGGCGATGACTGCACTGCGTTCTTGCATGTACACTGTACAGGTATGTATATTTACGATACAGGTATCTTCTAAATTTTAAATAATTTCTTTTTCACTGTTCGTAATATTGAATATCCGCTATTTAATACTGTATATTTATCCAGAGCTGATTCACTATTTTATAAATAAAGTGTAGCTTATGCATATAATTCATTGGGTATATAAACTTAAGGAAATAAAAATTGACTATTAAACGAAAAATCATGATTCAGTATTGTACGTTTGAGTATAAGTTATATCATAACTGACTGTAAGTTAAAAATGTATTAACGGTGAAAATTTGTTGAAATTAACTGAAAAAATAAATTTCCTCTTTCGAACGTAGAGGAATTTGTCAGTAAAAGTTTTAAAATTTACATTATTTTCAGTCCAAAAAGCTCGTATTGATGTAGTTTCCCTTAACAATTCTATCTAGTAAATACGCTCTTTTCCATTTGGTAAATCATTTGGACTTATTGGAAATTCAGAGAGTGTGTATACATATTAAACTTACATCCATGTGCATAAAAATGACGTTTCTATCGTATATACGTACTTAGGTACGTAAATACGATAGAAACTTCAGGCATACAAAGAACGAAGAAGAAGAGTCTCATAAGTCCTCTCCTTTTAGGTAACTTGTAACTGTCATTTTGCACTACCATGTTTAGCCACGTAAAAGGTAAATGTGATTCTAGAAAGCTCATCCGTATTTCAATAAAAATTCTAAAGTATCTGACGTAACGAAGCAATATATTTTTCGTTAATAAAGTGTCACGCGAATCCGTTATGTGAAAAATTCACAATCTCTGTTTACTGTGATTTTAATTAAAGTAATATGGAAAACACGGAAGCGATACGATTCGTAAATAGTCTTAAATTATATACTTCTTCTCGCAATGCCTCGAGCCAAGTATATTCATAATAATTATTCCGTGAAATTTCGTCCCGTATTTAATAATTCTCTAAACACTTAAACGAGATAAGAATATTTTATTTTCACGAAAAAGTAATTCATGCGGAAAGAGCTGGCGTACACGAGAACGTTTACTAATACACATAGAAATCCAGTGAGGTAAACCACAGTGAGTATGTAGGTCCCGGCGGTATCGCCACGCGAGAGAGAGTTGTACACGATGACGTTACTAACAGTCGCATCGACCCACACGCCTTTCTTCGCGTACCGGAGCCCCGCGGCTCGATACATCTCGGCTTTAGACCAGTTTCAGAGAATCTTCCAGTTGGTGCGGACTCGGACACGAACCGTTACGGCCTCCTCTGGTCGCGCGTGCAATTCGTCCTCGTTGCATACGAGTATTTCACGCGTAAGTTACTGTCGAGCGAGATTAAAAGAAGAAAAAAAAGTAAGAAGTGCTGTCTGACACATCGCAACAAGATTAAGAAACGGAGAACACGCAAGAAGAAACTCTTCCGTGATATAGGATGCAACTGAGTGCAGCTCGTTAGTGCGAGCTATCATTGCTGGGTACAGTTCATTATTGGGGATTGAATTTCTCTTTGGAACATAGGAAAGCGAACATGACGTGATTTTGTGATGCTGTGCTTGTCGTAATCAAATGCGATTGAATGTATTAAAGCTGTGTTTGTACAGTAAATTTGACGATGTGTTTATTCCTGCGCGAATATTCAAACATTATTAACTGTGCTGCATTAATCATTGACACGAGATGATGTTGAATTTCGTATACCAGTCACTTCAATATTTTCATTGCTAATGCAATTTTCAATCAGCTATACGCAAATGAAGAAAATTAATCAATGGATTAACCTGAACTTAGTTTTCTTTACTGCGTACATTTCTATACATACTATTTCTATTAGCTATATTCTGTAAGGCTAGTATTGTAGATTAGATAAATGAAGAATATTAATCCGTGGATTAATATTCTTCATCTGAGCTAAGTTCTCTTCACTCTGTACATCTGCATGCATTCGATTTAACTATAATGTACTCTATAAATTTGGAATAGTAGAAAATTCATAGTTTTCGATAGTGAAATTATTTCTGATTTTCAATTGGTCCAACTTTACTATTCAGCAGAGGGAAAATAATCATTTTACTGTTTATTATTTAATTGCTAAGTGAATCTTAACTATTTACTAAAACGTATAATTCATTGTGCAATATCTATCTAATCAGGATTTATTCTTAGATACGAAACAGGTATTGTACGAACAATGAATTTCATTATTACTGATTGGAAGCCGATTTACCTTGATAAAAATTTATTTACATTTTATACAAATATAACTATGAATATCATTTCATTGAATTTCCATTTGGATTTATACCATATCTGTCTAATTGTGAAGCAATATTGCAATTCGTTATTCGCAAGAGTAATAAGTAAAAATTAATGTTTCTTTTTAAGGATAAATAGGCATCAATTTTCTCAAAATCATTTTAAATTCACAGTACTATTATTATATTTAATACGTACAATAAAATTGTATAAACAACATTTATAAATATTTACACTATTTTCAGTTCAAAAACCACACATTTACTTCGCCAGTTAGTCAGATAAATAGGCTTTTTTCATTATTATTTCAGATTTAGAGAGTAGGTTGGTGAAAATTGCATCTTCTTTTTCAAAAAAATCCATAGCAATATTCATGCACAGCTCGCATCATTCATGCTTGATAAAGCATACAGTTTTGTCGGTCAACTCAATTCAGATTAAAAAAATTCGCAATTTTCTTTCAGAGCAACATCGTAACATCCTCGTCCATAAAAAAAGAGTACAGAATCCCGGTCAAGACAATTACCATCCCTGAGCAGCACAAGCTCGTCGAATTTTCCACTGCCTAAATTCAGCTCTGTCCAAATTTGCAATAGTCGAAACTATCGTAAACACGTAATTAGCTAAACTATTCAGCGAGGTACTTTATACGCGCTGTGCTGGTTCGGCAGTAGTATCGGTTTTACGGTCGGATAACGAGCGCTTATTAGCGGCCGATTTAACGAAGCTCGCGCACTATACGTATATGTACGTACATGCTGCGCAGCAAAACATGGACCGAACTCCATGAGTGGTATCGACTATAGTCTACTCCCGGCATTGAAAATCGAGGCGCGCGAAAACTATGTAAATCCAACCACGAGCTACTCTCGCTGTATATACATATACGATAGCGTGAATTTTCGCTGCTTTTGAGGAGGGGAGTGTTGCATCGCGCTGCTGCAATGACGCGATTTCGCGTGAATTTACCATTGATTTCGTTAGTGCTGCTGATCGTCATCGGGGTAGGAGATATTTTTGCGATTGATCCCCCGCGAGAGGATTGGGGCTACGCTGCGAAAATACCTCGCGAGCGGCAGCTTTGCAACTTTAATGAGCCTGCCAGAATATACAACGCCACTGATCTTCTGTTGTGAGTAATTGCGCTTTCTGTTAATAGGCTTGAATCTAATTAATTGGCTTATTTTGTACAAAATATATACACTGAAAAAATCATTTGAATCGAAGGAAATTTTTTTGGAACTGAAAAATAATAATATTAAATAGATTGGTAAAAGGTAAAAAGTTGTCTTTAAATTAAATGGATAAAAAATTTCTCGTAAGATCCTTTTCATCTATAAGGAATCCTGTTGCTTCGAACGTGAAATATTGTCTCGAAAACTTTACCGAGAGCAAATCATTTTATTCCATTCAAAAAGAATGTTTTCACTTCCAATCGCATCTACTTATCGTTGACTTTGTAGAAAAATGCTTACTTTTGGAGCATTTTGGAGTAAAAGAATCATTTCTATTCGAGTCAAAAAAAAACATTTTATTTTGCTTGAAATATAAATATATGCGAGGATTACATTTAATATATGGTTCATAGTATTGATTAAGTTTTATACAAATGAATAAAAGTTATATTCAATTTGACTTTGACTTGCCAATTAGATGTATGGGTGAACTGGCTACAAGCATATCTTTGCAGCAAAATATCAAATTAAACGGTATAGCGGATCGTGTATATCAAGATACACGTCAATCATATCCCACCTATCCATTTGCTCCAGATTATTCGATACCGTCAAACGGTGGGGCTTCATCTAATTATTATGGCAATCAAATGGTGAATTTCTCCCTAATTATACTATATATACACCTATGTGCATTCAACGGGAGATGATCGATATGCTATACTTTCAAAGTAATCCTAGAACATCTGTGTATAGAGACTAATTATTAACTCATCAAACAGGAAAACGGTTCACACTTTAATGGAAAAGTACCGACATTGAACTATCTAATTTTTTGACATTACTTTGTTCAATACTTCTGTTGAATGTACCTCTGTACATATTAGTGCGATAAGTTTATACTTATTTTGACGTACATTAATGCTTTCAGCTTTCTTCGTTGTTGTCTGGAGCATTACCGTTCCCTAATTTATCGAATTTATTTAACTTTGGTGGTTTCACGAGACCGAATTTCAATCTTTTTCAAGCCTTATCCTCTATCGCTCAGTACGATGACTTAAAGTGCGTTCCTCGCATTCTTTGTGAGGTAGCGAGCGGTTCAACGCCCGGAAGCCTTACTTATCGGCAAAGTTCCACTTTTCAAAATTTTGGATCTAATGCTCTCTTTGGGTAAGTTATTTTTCCTATCTTCAATTTACAATCGTAGTTCGATGTAATAAACTGTATTATTTATAAGTAGTACAATTACCCTGGTAAAAATTAAATCAACCATTCAGATAAGTACACAATGTATTGGGCAATATTTAAAAAAAAACATATCTCTATATAGAACGATAACATCAACTTCTGGTAAGCCTTGTTAAATAATGTTTTTAAATATACTTGTAAGAAGAAATAGTTTAGTTTTGCAGTAATATTACATCTTTCGTTACAAACATTCAAAGTTCAGGAACGTATTAAGTGTAAATCTTCTTTAAGAGGTTTATTTCAAATATTTTATTATTATCAGTGGCTGGCAAATCATTGGTATAAAACCGTAAAAAATTTAACCGGAATTTTCTCCAGTAGATACTGCTACGGTCGAATGTAATATATACAATTGTCAATATCAAATAGTTCGTAACCATTTTTACCAGAGCCAATAAAATTAGATTTAGTAGAAAAACTCTTATATTTCTTTTATGCCTTTAGGTTATTAACAGCTTTTGATACAAGTGGAACTTCTCCAATTTTGAGTTTCGGCAAAGCTGCATTACTGGGATATACTCACAGGGGTCAACCTAGTACGTGCTATAGAGAATATTCAAGATGTCCCAGCAATCCTGACCAACTTATAAGTTATTTGAATAATCATAACGGTGGATTTTTCCGTTTATTCCAAGGCAATTACGGCAATTCAGGGAACTATTACAGACCACAGCAGTCTTCATTGTACAGGCCACATTACGATAATTCACGTATGTCTTTAACGTAGTACAGTTTTAAAATACTGCGTATCAGTAACATAGTCGCATTTTTAATAAAGATAATTTGTTTATCATCAGTGCAATATAGGATTCTTCAAACTCAAACTTCTACGGAGTATCCTTATACACAGTCACTGTTAGGGCCGGAGGCAGATAGAACTGGAACCGGAAAGTTAACATTTGCAGATTCAAACTCCGATGAGCAGGAAAATTTCAACAATAATTTTTTCTCGGATAAGCTGAAGCAACAAGATTCTAGCAGAGTAGTATTTCCAAAAGAAATGAGATTAAAACATGATGAGTCAAATCCAGTTCTTAAATCGAAGAAGGAATTCAACGATGTAAATTACGATTCTTTAAAAAAAGAATATTATCGGAAGGATCGAAAATTTTTTCCACATGTACGTAAATATCACTAAAATATTTATAACATATCTATTGGAATATTGATTTTTTGATGATTAATAAATTATAATGTCATTTTTTAGAAATACCACATTGAACATGTTAATAATGATTATTACAGCCAAGAAGATTATAATCGAAAACCTCGTTTTGAAGAATTCCAGGACGATCAAGTTTTCGTAATATTTTTTCCTAATGATAAACATAAAAATGATAACAATAATAATAATAACGATGCAGAATATATCGAAGGTGAAAAAGAATCACCTATTGTATTTCCAACGGCTTAAAACTTGTTACTTATAATTTTATTGTAAACATTTGTAAATTGGGTAATTTGAAATGTTTAATATTTTTTATATTATATTATAATTTATTAACTTATGTATAAATAGTGAATTATGATGTTAATATTTTTATTTTTAAATTAAATGATTCATAAATCATTTCGATCCCGTCTATTATTTTGTCTTTTTCGATTCGCCTATTTCTGTTTGGACATCGTCTATTCAATGAGATTTCCAGAAAATGTGAATCGGTTAATCTCATTGGAATCGATTCGGAGCGTGGACCAATGAGAGAACATCGCGTTTGTTGCGTAAGCTGATCGAACTGATAGGATTATGGATACTCGGAACGCAATGGAGACGTATTTCACACTATCTGAATTCACTCCGTTGATTTGAATTATTACAACGGAATAGCACAGAAAACATTCTTGACCATAAAAGTGATTTCAAAATAATATAATAAGTTCCAATACAAATAAAGAATTAATCCGAAATTATTAAAGCAAGAACTCATACTTATTGCTAACTATAACTTCGTTGTCCTTATTTTCGAGTTTAAATATACACAATTAATTATAGCTGTTGAGGACCAGTAGTTACAGTGAAAAATTGTTTTTTTAAACGAAAAACATAATTTTCTTGTAATTAAAAAACAATATTTTATCTTTAAAAATGTGGATTTAAAAGTAAAATTATTTAAGGAATACATTACTTACTGTATGCAAATCACAATTTGTATGAATATATTAGATAATTTTGTTCGATCAACAGATTTCATATGAAAAATGAATTTTATATTTAAACAAACATTTACTGATAATAGTTATATTATTAATATGATACATATACAATTTAGACAAAAATTATATTTATCAAGATACTCATAATAATAATAATGAAGAATTGTTTTTTATTCTAACAATATTTTTTTCGGTGGACGATTACCGCGGGCCTTTGATAAAGCGAGATATTTGAGATTATACTAATATATATATTACCTGATTTAAATTAATATTCATTATATCATTAAAATAAACATTCATGCTAATTGCTAACTATACCCTCTCTGTCTTTACTATCCAGTTCAAACTATACATCAGCAATGTACATACTTACAATATTGCATGGGCTATATAATTGTTGAGGACTACTACTACTAACTACGATTGTCGGATCCCTTTGATCATGCTTAACACTTTGAATTATATTAATGCTTATACATGTTAAATAAAAATTTCTTAATAATTACTAACTACAACTTTGTTGATTCTACTTTAAAACTATACAGCAGCAACGCACATACTTCCAATATTGTATTAAACTAGAGCAGTTGAACTATAATCGTTGAGTACTAGTAACTACGATTGGCAGAGCTGTTCGATAACGCGTGACACTTGGTATTATATATATACATATATATATAGTACCCGAACACGTATACAGACTCGCGCACGGACGCAGATACAGATATATAACTATGAGGCCCATGAGCTCTATCGGAAGGTTAATTGTCTTCTGCTGTCAGTTGCAAACCCTACTTGGTCCTGTCTACTCCACACGCCCCCATCGGCCATCCCCATCCAGCCCCGAGGCTTATTCCGCGCCGTATACTGGCCCACCCTTCAACCCTACATATATATGTATAAATGTGTGTATGTGTGTGTGTGTAACGCTTATACGTGCGCACGCTTCAAATTACACGGCAGGGAGGATAAAATAATTACATCGTGAGAGGCCTTTCACCTTTTGACGTTGCGTGAACAAGAGCGAGAGAGGGTGGCTGTACTGGAATAGTTTTCTCTGTTTGAACAGTGTCATCCGCAAATTAACTGCGGTGACCTTTCGTTCTTCTATATGTTATCCGAGGATCGATGTTTGGCCTCTTTGTCTTATACTTTAATTCCCCCTCCACGAAGACATTTCTGTTTGTTTATGGCAATTTGTATAATGGAACGGAGATATGTGTACGTACTCACTTATCGATTACGGATTAACCGATGTATGGAGACGGTATATGTATATATAATATATGTATCTATCGATGATTGACGTGCGAAATTGCCGGATTAATAGAATTTAAGAGGTTTCGATGAAACTGCAATTTTCTACTTGTCTATTATAACCGATGCAAAACTGCGTATTCATACTTCGTCTTTAAATCGCGCATATTAACTTTATTTCGCTTTTTTAGCGAAAACTACTTTTTAATGTTCTCACGCTTAAAAATAAATTGGTAAAATAGAAAAAATATTATTATCTCATTCTAAAAAATGATTTCTTTCGATAGTCCTAGGAAAATATTTACTTGAATCTAATCGATGTATTGATTTAATGTAAATTCATTTTAATTAGTCATTTGAATAACAGTAAATCTTCTTTATTCGTATGCTATTTTTTGACATGTATTTTTGTAAATTTATTTTTATACAGTAGTTTTTCTTAAAACGTTATTTTACTAAAAAAAATATCGTCTTTTAATTGAAAAAAAATATTTCCTTCTCTCTAAAAAGAAATTTGGCAATAAACAAAAGTTGTTAAATATGGCAAACTTTGTTCTGGGCTGAAAAAATGTTGATCTGACGTATAGGCGAGCAATATTCCTTAGAAAAAAAATTTAAGGAGTATATAAAAATATCCGCTGAATTCCAGGAGTCGCACCGGACAAGGCTCACGACTGCCAGAGGGAGGAATCTATATGAAGGATCCAGATAGCCATGCAGTCAGAGACTGGTAGACGTTTCTCGGCAATAATCCGCAAACTACGCGCAGAGAAGACAAAAGGAGACATTCCAAGAAAATCGTCCGCGGTGTATGTACCCGGAGATACATGCAGTGTGCGCACCTTGACTCGTCCGTAGGAATTAACGCCCTTTGTCTTCGTTCCAGGGAGGCATTCTTTCGTACAGGGAGATTAACTCTAACTGCCGGACGGTAACGATCCGCGAGCTATATCGATAAATATATGAGCACGGAATAAACCGTGTTCAATGTTTAATTGAGGATAAATTCACGATGCGACGCTGATGTGAATTTTTAAATATCCGGCAAGCAAGATCGAACTACCCGCGGTTGAGGTACGTAAAATTTGTTGGGTCTTAAGTGCACCACTGGGCAATTAGTATTCTACGGAAACTCTACAATACGTCGTTGCAGAGAGCCGTTACGTAGAATAGTTTGCTCGTTTCGAGCCTCGGGAATTCACGATTATTATTCTAGAAAATGTTCGAGACAAAGGGATGTACGGTTCTTTTTTCTATCTCCCTCTTTCTGCGTTTAACAAATTACGAATAGTAATAAATTTTACATTTGCAATTACGTATAAATAGTAGCGAGGGTAGTCGTTCTCAATGTAAACATAATTCTTCGTGCATTTTTGCCAATTTAATTCTAAGATGTATTTACTCGGTCTGTGATTGTCAGAATCGCTTTCATTATGTGGCCTCCCGGAATCTCTTATCGTGAGCGCAAGCGTGAAATCGCCGGATTTTCGAGGGTCTTTGACAGCGAAATGAAAAAGGAATCCCTCCTCGTCTTTATTGTGCGCGTGAGTATGAGTAATCTTTCGCTTCAGAATGCATTCACGGCCAAATCTCTCAAGCATAAACGGTAAAATAATGGAAAGATAAAATACGTGCTTTGTCGATTAAGCATTATTCGCTTAATTCATTAACACTCGCAACGAGCCGGATCCGGAAGCAGCTCATTGTTCAAGACATATTGTTCTTTTATTTATTTGATTTATTTTCTTTTTTGCTCTAAACCTACCAAATTTACGCTTATCACCAGTAAAAATAACAGTCGCAATAAAAGCGCGAATTGTACCGGCAAAACTGGCAATATCTAAAACAAAGTATCGGCAAATATTGCTTGGAAAATAAAATCTGTAAATATACCTGTATTTCAGCCGTACAATGCCACCAACGATCGTCGTCTTTCTTCGAAGAAGCCCATATCGCTGAAATGAACACACATAAGAATAAATGTTACGGCTTACGGTAGCAGAGGCAATATTAAGCGCCTTTGGCGCACGCTCGGCGCCAATATGAATAATCTTATTCTATTAGCACGAGGGGGATGACAGGACTCGACCAAGCGACACATTATTTTCCAAACGCGACATCAAAGAGGATTGCAACGTACGCGAGCCCATTGTATTGCCGCGATAATTCCTCGTTATTAGGAGAAGGAAAAATAGAGCGAGAGAGTGAGAGAGTGAGAGTGTGAGAGAGTGAGAGAAAGAATTTTAGGGTGTGCAAGCACGAGAAGAAGCGTTGGTTTCATGTCGGCTTACCACACCCCCGAGTGTACCCGAAACAAATCCGTTTGAATTGGTAGCCATGCAAAAGAAGCCCAACTTTGTTCGAGCTGACGAAGCTTCAAATATCATTCAAATCATTCCAAGTGTTTTTCGATGTATTCATGAATTATCTCAGTTATTTTCTATCATCTGTTTAGGCAATGGAAAGTATTGTGATGCATGTATTTCTATTATAGATATACATACATACCTATATATATGCAATGGAAATTTTTGCGTGTTCTTACTTCAATTCAGATAAAACCGCATTCAGTATATTTTAATATATTATAATATAATTATTACAATATCATTTTTAAGTTATATTTACGTATAATATTTCAGTATAATACTATAAAGGATTATATCGAAGCTCGGAGCTTGCGAAGGCTTCGTTAGCCTGTGATAGAAAATGTCAGACCTTTTATGAACGGATGGATATACGCAAAGATTGTTATTAGTAATCATTTTAAAGCACACTCGTATTTAATAATCAGTGTAAATGAATATAAAAATTATTCTTAATACATTAGTATTAAATAAAATTCATGCACGGATATAAAATGGCATTCAAATAAATTAAGCAATTTTTAACAGTGAGTATATATGTATACAATATGTAATAATGATTGGTGATGATGAATGATGAATTTTCTCCTGCATTAAACATTAAGAATTTAGTTGCGGCAAGGAAATCGACACACCAGCCTTGTAACATAAAGGTTTATGTTCAAAAAGCCGTATTTAATTTCAAACGAATCCATAGCAGATTAGAACTATGCCACCACTTATCACTTATCCTATTAGAATACAGCGGTCTATTACAAGACGAGCCAAATAAAGAGGACAAGGGAATAAAAAGTTTAAACTAACTACCGACGTTTATGATGACTCAAGTACTCTTCAACTTTTCGAGTGTTCGATTCAACGGTTCTGTGTTCGAGTGAACGATGAAATTTATATAACGTTATCTCTGAATGGAGAGATTTTTAAAGATATGTGAACTTTAAGAGTGAGTATTTTTGAAGAAGAAAGTCTTTTAAATCATCGTTATTATCATCGTTATTATTATCGTTATCAAATTTAATATCAATAATTATTAATGAATTAACATGAAAGATGTCAATCTTTCGATATATTTTCTAACACAGTCTAATAATAATAATAATAATTTTGTTACTAAAATTAAAGTAAACAGAAACTGTAGCACAGAGCGGTGTATATCGTATGCTATACGTATAATACTGAAATTAACTAGTGCATTTTAACTCTCATAGATTCCCTCTTAAATTTCACTCTAAAAATTTAATAACCGTTTTTTGATAAATGAAATGCTTGCAGAACGTGGCTTAATTAAAAAGCAAGCGAATGCACGTATATATAGGGTACAAAACAGGTGGAGTCTTATAAGTCCACCTAACACCGGCTCCTCTAATAAAATATAACCTGATTCACACGCACATAGACGCTCGTTCACGAGACAGTGCTCACGGATTACCGCATTGTGGGTAACGTGCAACTAAGCGAAATAGAAGACACGTGAACAGAATCACAGTGGGAAGCGCACAAGGATTCGAAAGGTTACCGGGGGGATAATCTTACCAGGGGGACGATGTCGGTGACCTGACAGAGACTGCGTACAGGGATTTGTCGCTGCATCACCTTGTCTACCTTATTATGTACAGTATTATGTGCTATTTTCTGGCTTCTATTATGTGCATTTTTATTTATGGTAGTACATGGTAGATGTCGTTGTATGTAGTATGGATATGGCATGGAATTTTATTTTCCAGGGTGGATAGAAGAAATTATTGGTTAATACAGTTTTCGATACAAATGAATTTATTAGCGTCTCCGAATAAACGCCAGATGTAGATAATGGAATTTAAGGGGACGATGTTTATGATCGTGAAACACGCACTGAATTGAGTGATAATCTTGTAATCGGTGTAGATATTATTGTATACCTGCGATAATAAGATCTGTGTTAACGTAAATTTGTACGTTAATGTTCGTGGGATTTGGGTAGTTTTGGGTGGTAGATCATCAGTAGTTTGAAAGAAAAATGCATTTAAGACGTTTTGAAAATTCTTAGATGCTAAAAACTTTTGCAATTACTGCTATTTTTATATCTATCGAATACTATTTATATTTTGAATGAATCTCCGGATAAAAAATCATTATTTTGTTATTTTTTTTATCTGAAAAATTTATCAAAATATTTAACTTGAAACCTACCTATGCAGACGACGAAATTTAAAGAAAATAGTATTTATAAACAGGCTGGAAACAGCAACTTGTGCTAGTATTTAATAAATAATATTTTTAATGCACTTTCAAGAAAAAATATGTTAGCTTTATAATAATATTAAATGTTTTGTATCAGACATTTAAAGTTCAGGCAGGGAATCTTATTCCGTAAATCTCCACTTTTTTACTGGTGTAAATATGCTACTTTTAGTTCTGACTTGTCTTTGATCATTCGTATTTCACTCAATCGTCCGACGAAATTTACATTATATTTATTTTCGTAACAATTAACGAACTCTTCTCTCCCTATAGTAATCCGCTCCATATCCTATTTATTGTGACAAACATATCTATTGAGATAGTAAAGTTAGAAATCTTCTTTTCAAAAGACCACATTGTCAACCGCTAAGTTTTCTCTCGCACGAGCGTCAATGATGGACGTACAATAATAATATATAGCAACTAAAAAGACATCAGTCTGCTAACTTTCTAAAAAACTAATCCCCATTTTCAATTTCGCTCACGCATTATCTGTCGCCTTGGGGTAAAAGCTATCTCGCGCACGATTCTCGCGATCCGGTTACACGAGCAAAGAATAAACCCGTCGTCATTCGATTCCACACTGTGCAAATCCTGTGGCTGTCGAATTTTGCCGTTACAATGAAGAAGGCGCGTGTCTGTGTATACATACACCCGGATCGATTGGATCGACTGACCGCTTTTTAAATCGTCCATAAATATCGCATTAGACGTCGGCGTCGTGCAGTCGAGCGCGCTGATTGCTGCATTGATGGCGCCACGTGGCCCGGATCAATCGCCGCGTGTCAGTATTTTCGTATCATCGCCGACGGCGTGGATTTTCTCGAACGCCAGTAGACTCCCTTTTTTGCGTGCTTTTCGTCATACCAGTCGAGGTTTTAAGTCGTGCATGAGCTGGTTCGCGTGTTTTCCTTTCAAAAGTTTTGGCTGATCGAAACGTTGTCGGATGATACGCTGTCGTGCTAGGGGTGTTAGACGTGTGAAATTTTAATCTGCACGGGCTCGTTTAAAATTCAAATAAAGCTTTTTTAACATGAACCGTATGCTACGAGGCGTGTGCGCAGATTTGCGCTGTCGCCTGGACGATACACGTACATTGTTCGATTCGGTGAGACAAGTCGAGTAAATACTAACCGAGAAGTCATTATAGAGAACGTTTAATATAAAATAAAATACACTTTTATTCGAAGTAAAAGATTTTCATGATTTTAAGTAAAAAAATTCATATTTTTTAACATATCCTCGCAATGTTTATTAATTTCTAGATGCTGCTTTATTAACTTTAAAAAATGTTATTTCATTTTTATGTATTTTATTTGATGAATCACTTGGTACGGAAATTTTGGAAAAATCTTTGCCTCTAACTCGGCAAATAAACTTGAATTTATTGAACAGTAATATGACATAAATTTAGTTGCTCCTAACCAATGCATTTGAAAATTTGTTCAAATCATTGAAACAGTAGCTTAAATGTTTGTTATATATTCAATGTTACTAATTTCTTCATCGTATCTTCATAATCGTGTATTCATAATCGTAAAATCAAGGGACTGGCTGTGCTTTTGACATTGAATTTATAATATCTATATACATATACATTTTTTTACATTACATTACTCATTTTTAATTTATCAAACTAATATTAACTAATATTAGCTGATTATCATGAACGAGTGTACTTGACATGCATAAGTAATTTATGAAATTAACCTCGCAGATGTTTCTTTGAGTCTGCAGCTTTAAGTAGAGCAACAATCCTCTTATTAAACCATTCCAACTCGATGATCACTCGGTTATCCAAAGGCTCGTCTTGCCGCCTCATTCGTTTCGGAAAAAATCCCTCCCTCTCATCCTACCGAGTCTATAGAAACATTAGACCGCCAGTGTCCGAAGTAAACTCAATTATCTAAATCGACAGAGAAGTCGCTTCCCTTCTCGGTGTTCTCGTCCAATTCTCGGGGCAAGTTTCATTCGTCCCGATTGTTCCGAGAAACATAGAACTACGCGCCAGTGAAAACAATAGAACCTACACCGACGTTGCTGTATACTGGACCAAGTCCGAGCTTAGCGCGTCATCGCCACCGAGACGATAATCGAGCTCGCACAGCTAATCTACCGTGCCAGTAATTACGCGTCGCAATGAGGAAGTCTCTCGACGAATGAAAATGATCCCAACCAGCCCTGGGGCCTCTTGCTCCCTTATAATAAGTCCGAGCTCTAGGTAGTTCGGCTACTGCTGGACAAGACTGCCGCCGGAAGTGAGGACACTCTGGGAAATTGCGGAACACGCTGCTGCTACCGGAGACGCATCCGCAGCTGCCGGCTGCTACCGTCCAGAAATAATTGAGCAGCGCACTTCGCAGTCTTCGTCAAGATTAAATTCTCTATCTCTGTTTCGCGCGGGCGGGCACACAAGGCTGCACGAGTTGTGTACGTATTTCTCTCTATTTCTCTCGGAGTGTTTCTTGAATTTCTCTTCGTGGGGTTGATGCTCTGGACATTCGAGCCCTCTGTGCTGGATTCTCCGACTGGACCGTTGTTATACGCGCTCAGAGGAGTTTGTTTAGGAACTTTTTGGGTGACGATGTTTTCGCTGGACATTCAGTGTGATGAAATGTAGAAAGGAGTCTGCTGTAATTTCTTTTCCTTAGCAAAGAAAGCATAAACTTTTCTTCTATATTTCGAACATTGTCTGTAATCATGGGTATTGATTGGTTCGTATACAATCAAAATGTTATTAAAAGATACTAGAGTTAAAAGATACTTAAGTAAAATCATTATGGAATTGAATTATTATAAAGTTTGTATATAATTAATTTGTATTGCGATTGAAAACGAATTAAATCCACGTAATGCAGGATGTTTCGATAAACAACTCGGTAACGAAAAATCGAAAAATTTTAAATTTTTAGAATTTCAAAGCTTTCGTTTAAAAACGGATTGTTTCAAAAGACGTATTAGTATTTTTACAAAAACACTTTTTAGAAGTCAAATGTTTCTTAAAAGCCGCGTGATTTTAGGCGTTATTCAATTGAAATATTTTGAATCAATAGGTCTTTTTGATAATTATATTTACAATAATTGAAGGTTATTCCAGTCTTTTTTACATAAATAATTTGTTTTAACATTTGAAAACGTGATTAGCTATATATCTAGCTTATCATCGAAAACTAATGCTTCATAATATTAATACGAATCTATACAGTTAATTACGCAGTATAAAATTAACAAAACCTTAAAAGACTCCAAAGCTCCAAAAGCTTTAAATTCCAAAAAGAATCTTTAAAAAATATCTCCTGATCGAAAAGTTTTAAGCATTAAAACTAGAACTAAATTTAAATGAACTGCCACTGTCCGAAAAAATGTCACCTACTCATTTTTTTTTCTCATCCAATCTGGAAAATTTCAGCTGTATACATCTAATTAGCTAGTTAACGCTTCACTCGATGAAAATTAGCATAACTCTCGGACTCTAGAGTTAAAAAAAATCGTTGGCAACAGATTGACGTTTTTTGGTATACATATCGAGTGCTTATCTCAAATGAATGTGTTACTCTACGAATTTTTCGATTTCCAGATATCACGTTGTTTCTTATATTTTTTTATTTACTCATATACTGCACAAAAAGTAGTAAACAAGTTAAATTGTCACATTCGACTCTCGTGTCTCTATTTATTTTCGCAATACGACCAAAGTAGTTGGTATAGCTTATTCGTAAACTTTTGTAAATTATGCTAGAGTTCATGTAGAAAATTAAGATATTTGATAAACGTATGTTGTAACGAAGACTAACACTCTGTTATTAGTTTGTAAACGATCGCCCGTCAAAATCTGACTTTGCGCAAAAAAAAAGAAAAAGTTTCACACGTGAATCAGACGTATCTCATTGCGGTAATGATTACACAGTGTCAGTGGCGGACAGCCAACTGCACTCTTGCATATAGGTATACGCAACAACACTCTCTCAAATTCTATATCCAACGAACGAGCAAGACAGAACTTCGAAGAGAGAGAGAGAGAGAGAGAGAGAGAGAGCTATCATTAGTCAGGGGCACTGCGGCTAGCCTCGATGGGGTTGAAATTCGACTCCCATGCATCATAATAGGGGCAGCCCGTGCGCGCGACGCGTGTCCTCATGTATCCCTACAGCTCTTTCTTTCTCGCGCTGCATGCCATTTAAACGCGCCGTAATTATATGCGGCCTATCCCACTCGATTGTCAGAACTTGGCTAGGCTTTTTCAGATGCGGTTGCTCTCTCTTACTTCTTCTATTTCCATGTAATATAGTTTTCACGAATCGACGCAACTCTACCGTTCTCCGCCCCCTTTTTTTCTCCTATCCTCACGTGCGGAAGAGGGGTGAACCAGAATTTTCTCCCCTTAAAGTGGGAGTGGTTACAAGGGCTGTGTGTAAACTGAACAACTTTATTACACGTAGCTATACTCAGTGTTGCAGTATGATAGTTCGACTGGTGTAAGTTTCGATGAAAATATTTCATTTCTGCTAAACGCTTATCCATTAAAATCATTTTATAATGATGTATCTGTTATATAACTTATGTATACACATATACGTTATGATTTGCAAATCCAGCAAAGTCGTGAGAAAGTTTGATCTGCTGACATATCTCACTAAGTTTACGGACCAGGTGCTTGCTTTAAATTACAGACATTTTCATTTTTCAACAAATAGCCTATATGTATGTACTGCCTGAGAAAATTTAAAAGACACAAAATAAAGTATCATAAATATTATATCGATAATCAATCATCGAAGGAAATACGTACGTGTATTTCCATGAAATAAAATATTTTTCTATACACATAATAAGGAAAATGAAATAAATCATGAATTTTCTTACGCAATTAAAAAAATTTCAGTGATACACGTGCAGCTCTTAAGCTGCACACTTATTACATCGTTAAACTATCTCACCTAGCAAAGAAAAATGACGGGCAGTTATACGCTCTCGTGCCTTAAACAGCATAAATACAAGGAGAACCAATGCTTACCTGTTTCACAGGCGACAAAAAGGTCGATTGTTGCGCAACAGGCGTGCACAAGTACAAGCCGTAGTACACGTACTCGATACACTGTAATTAGCCAGCAGTTCACTCGTAATATGCAAACAAGAACCGCCGGTGGGCTCGAGAAGTAGATACACACACATTCAATACCTAGCGATTGCGCGCGTAGAAGTGTGCACGACACGCGCTCATTTATTAACGCTGTCTGAAAGGTATCGAACGAAATTGATCTCTAAGTGCGATCGGATTACCGCGTAGCAGGTTGTAGCTATGCCAGAGACATTTTTCAATAGGCTAAGGAATTAAGTGCTTCGATATTTTTATCGTTTCGTACAAATCGATTGTTAGATCGAAAAAGTCCAACAATAAAATCCATTTGCATAGGATGTGATTTCTATGAATAAGGCTTTGGTCCCACTCTCTAAGGTAAGGCACATTACTATCATTTATTATGAACTGGTGAAAAATTTATTAATAAACTTATTTCAATTTAGCAGAGTATAAAAATAGCAATAAAAATAACGAGTATTGTTATTCGCATAAGACTACATTGTTAAAAGTTGTTCGTTAATTTTAATGTCAAAGCACTGATGGTGAATTGTGTATCCATAAGTGAATTTTATTTAAAGAGACAAGAAATCTTTAAATTGATTAGAGTAATAATTACAATTTCAAATATTTTTAATAATGTAGTCATAATTTATACTTATTTAAATATTAGATCTTTGTCATTATGAATCTTGTCCATTCAAATTAAATTTCCTATGTTTACACCGAAAAAAGATTATCAAATAATATTCCCATAAACTGTGCGTTCAATTCATGCATTAGTTCTTTATCAACTTGCGAATAGTATAAGTAATGTTTTACTCAAAAGAATTTGACTTTCAAATATATATTCTTGAAACCATTTATTGTGTTTCAATTGAAATCAATATATTCTTCGATCAAAAAATAATTTTTTAGTAAATACATTTTCTTAAGAATTGCGAACTATTTTCAATACGTAATAACAATGAGTAAATCTTTATTTATATAGAAATTTATCGAGTTTCACATACTTTGATATTAAATCGTCTTAAAGCTACTTCAATTTGGACACACAAGTAAATGAAATAACATTTATTTTCAAGTGCACGAACATAATTTCAAGTCTAAAAAGCAAATATTGCAAAATATTATTGAATAACCCAATATAACAGTAAGATAAAACCACTTTTAATTCTCCTAATAGCACAAGAATATCGAGTGGTTTCATACAGCCTTAACAAGTTCATAAACAGGCGCAATTAAGGAAGCAACAAACGCCGCTTCCGCCCAAGTAAAAACTTGCAGCGAGAGACAGTGACTAGCAGATAGCACGAACGAGGGTGGTTCTCGAAACGAAGCGCTCGAATAGACAGCAATTAATATCACTCGAGCGAACTCGCGGCACTGTTGCAACGGTACGGTGAGCTCGTATAACGCATAAATTCGGCGCTCGAATAATTCCACACATTACTCAACCCTTTCTGCAATAACTCACTTTGCCACGCTTTCGCTAGACACACCAGCCTCTCGTGAGCTGTGCACCTACAGGCAATACATCCATACAAGGGAGTGAGAGAGAGAGAGAGAGAGGGGGGGGGGGGAACACACACACACAGAGACAGAGTCTTTTGCGACTTGGCCCTATGCTAATGACACTGCTCTTGCGCGATGCAAATGCGTGCGCCGGGGTGCGGCTCGAAGAGTCGGAGCGAACGCGACAAACGCGACAAACGACTGCACCTCGTGCGAGTGAAGGCGCGAGAGAAGTACAGGAGGTATGGTATATATATGCCTCTCGTTTTCTTCAGCGACGTTGATAAGTCTCGATGCTAATGGGCTGTTTATGCGCGAGCGCGGCGAGAGCTAGTCGTTAATAAATCTTGATTTAATCGGGCGAGCGAAACTTGACGAGTTGTGGGGTTGTATATATGTGTATGTGGATGTAGACTATCTGTCCTGTGTGCGAGGATGAGCACAGAAAGAGCCAAGAGAATAAGGATACTTATGCGACGGTCGTACGTCGCGACTGACAAACTTGAAAAATGTGTGATTCGAATTTTTATAAGCTTGAATAACGATAAGATAAAGAAGTAGGAGTTCTTGAGTTTTCACATTGAGAAATAATACATCTCGATCGAAGCTTCACCTTCGCACAAGACTTACTCTACAATGGATTACGATCGAATAGAAAACCAGCCCCAACCGGTCTTTATAAGCAGAAGTGGACTTACGGTAAAAAAAGCAAAGAAGCCTCAAATAATGTGCGCAGGTGTAACGCGACGCTGTGATAGGTGTGTCGCGAACTCGATGCTACTGTGCGATATAGGGGCGTAGGTGCTGAGTAAAAAAAACACCGAGTGTCGTGTTATCCATAAAATACCGTTATGTCTCGCCAAGAGCTTCTTTTGATGATGGTTATCATTTTTCCTGGGATAAAATCGAGTATCTTGAATTTAATGCCTTACAATGTTTATAACGTCTAATCGAATGTTTACCTAAATGGAAATTTATTTATTTGAAAATTGAAACCTCACTATTTCAGATAAATGATGGCTATGATTTTTACTGGGATAAAATTGAATATACTTTATTTAATGACGAAATGCCTTAGATTGTTTAACGTCTCTAATTAAATGTTCACGTTACGGAACATTTATTAACTCGGCACTGAAAAATTAATTCAAGGAATTGGCAGTTAGTATTTCGCGATTAAAAGTTTAATCTCGTGATTCACTGCTTTCATTTGATACATCATTCATTGAGCTACTCTGTAGTTCGCTCGATTTTAATTATTTATAACTAAGGGGTATGCGCGCAATTAAAATGTAAATTCGAAATTGAAAAATATTATTTTTATTTACAAATCCACTGTAATTTATTTTCCAATTATCAATATGGAAAATTCAATTAAAATGTATATGATTATGTTTGAAATTGCATTTTCAATGTATTTTTAACAGTGATACTACAGATTCTTTGGATTAATAAAATTATCGAAAGTCCGTATTCATTCTTATAAAATTATAACCAGGCCATAACAATAACTATTCAAATATTCCATTAAAAATAACATCAATGCTGATCATCGATTAAGATACATAGAACAGTCTGCAACAACTGACAAGTCACTGTAGAATCGCTTATTCAAGCACGTGGTTGGAACGTATCGCGCCACAGACTGCTTGCCGCCTGGTCGAGTTTTTATCAGTCTTTTTTTTCCTTTCGCTCTGTATTTCTTACTCTTCTTCTGCACGTGCATGATACGAATTTCGTATGATTCATACGCGTAGCGCGTTTGCCGTCAAAAAATCAAAGAGAATTTACAACTCTCTGCTATATATTTTAACTCAGAAATGCATACGCTGCGAAAAAAGTGTGTATATATATACAGTAGACTGTTGGTATATATACTGTTTGCTCGATTTCGCGCCCTATGTGTTTTCACAGAGAGAGAGAGAGACGAGAAATTCGAAGCTCTGTGTCGTTGCCGACAAGTGATACCGAGAGCTGAATCATGGCAAAGTAAGGTATTTCAACTTTCGAATATTCAAGATGTATAGTTTTCAAGCTATTGTTGTGTGTATATTGAAAAAATTCTGAGATTCTTGAATAGTTCATTAAAAACAACTACAATTCATGAATGAAAATGATACTTGTAAATAAAGAAATGTACATCATACGCTGCGCAGTTGATGCAAAAACAGACACTAAAGGAGCTAAATAAAGAAATCGTATAAAGTAAAATAGTCACAGAACAACAGTTTTAGATGCGCAAATTGTGCAAGGATAAGCAGATGCGTAGTAGGCAGTCGATCACTGTTTACGCAAAGTAAACATATTCTTATCGCGAAAGAAATTAGTCATGGTGATTAATTTAGAGAGCTAAAGTCACGTTTTACACATGCATATGTTTTCTTTCTTTTAAAACGGTCGATTCTAATAAAACACGAATGAAAAGTTTACAAACAATTCTTTGCATATAATAGAAATTGAGGGGGATTTACACTTATGCCCTCCTTAAACTTTCCATATCTTTAACAAAAAATTCAGTATCACACAACTAAACTTTTTTTTCTCAAATGTATATTAAAAACACTATTTAATTAGACCTACCAGAAGATAACAGAAGTTTATGTTACCATCCTTTGTAGAGATATGATTATTTTTATACTTTGCCTTTGGCATAGGCTACAGATTGAAAATTGATAGATTTTTAAGATTTAAAGCCCAAGTAATGTTATTTTTGTGCCCCTTCTATGCATATATATATATTTATATATATTGTTATTGGGAGAGGATGATTTCATATGAATAACGTATTCGTATATTTAAGCGTGTATTTGCTGAACTGTAAATTAATATTTAATCTAAATTGTCACTTAAATAAATATAATTAGAGTCAAGTAAATATATTCCTAGAACAATCCATATAAATAATGTTTTGGAAACAAGACAATTTTTTACAATTACAAACAAACCATTCTTCGACAGCAATAATTTAACCAAAAAATATATTTTTAACTCAATAAAGTTTTAACGTTTCTATAAATTTTTTGTCTTAACGTTTCTATAAAAATCTTGGCAGATCTTATTAAATAATATTTAGCTTTATAATGATATTAAATTTTTTGTCACGGACATTCAAAGTTCTGGTAGAAAAAAAACGTAAATCCTCTAATTAAAATCTAATAAAAGTAGCAAACAGTTTGAATGAAAGCAAATAAAAAAATTAGTCAAATATGACATATTTTTACTCTTCATCCATCGCGAGTTCTCTCATACAAGAGCCACAAAGGAAATCGCAGTAGTAGGCCGCAAAATAAAAAAAATCGCGCTTTAAAATAGTACCTATATACCCCCTGCAAATACGCGCCTCCCCAGCGTATGTTTGATTTACTCAGCAAGTCCCCTGCTCTCGCGATCCCCGAAAAAGTACGCTTTCGCGACCTTCCGCTAAATTTGCCGCCCCTCCCCCTCCCCCCCCCCCGTTTTGCACGCAAATAGCCGACCCGCGATTGTTTCGACTCTATTCGCGAGCGTTCGCTCGTCGAGAAACAAAAGCTATGCTAACCCCACCAATGCTAACTTTTTCCCATACGATTTTGAGGCGAACGACTGGATGCGGACAATCGACAAAAAGGCTATACGCGACTCGCACGTGCGATGTACGCCCACCTACAGGTACACACGCGGATGATTCCGTATTATACACGTGCATATATCACGCGAGTTCATATTTCACGGGCGAAGAATCGCGACGCCACAATAAAGGGCTAGTCACCGAGGGAGTTTAATCATTCAATGGTTAGATGGAAAATGAGACACTTATCCTCACGTACTTGGTCGTCTGTAAAATTTTTTATTATACTATACTAATAGCCACGATTATGCTTCCGAGACAAATAGCGCAATAAATAATAATTTTATTTCTGGTTTATATTACTGCATTGTGTAGGAATGGTAGGAAGTATTCAAATTATAGAGGATATTTTATGATAAAAACATGTTTTAGAAAATGCCATTTATTCAAAAATTGATTTTTCGAAAGAAAAACAGTACTTAAATAGAAAAATTAAATTATTTTCAGTAAAGCATTACTAACTGTGTATAAATAAAAATTTGCTTCACTATAATATTTAATAATGTTTTCAAAAGAAACATTTTTATTTATTTAAATGAGTTTAGTAAACAATGTTTTCAAATCTATATATATTTTATTGGGAGTCAAAAACTTAGGAAATATTTCCAGCAATAATTTTACTAGAAATTAATTCACAATAATATTTCTTTGAGTGTTTCTAAAAAAATTCTAGTAAAATTAATCGAAATTTTTTGCGCTCTCACGCTCATTTATCAGAAGACCTTGTAATCGCTTTTAAACAATTTGCAAGAATAGAATTGATAATTAGCATATACGGCTTCAAACAATTTCGTATTTATATGAAAAGCAATCACAAAGCAAAATTCACAATAATTATTCCACGGCTTTGTAACGCAAAATTTGCCGGACAAACGCGCCCGCCTACACGTGAATTTGAATCTACCCCTGTAATATCTCGTGCACCGAAAAAGAAAAACAGCGTTGTTGTACAATACATCGCTTCATAGAAAGCGAGCTCGGTAACAATCAATTTCTGCGTGACTTTTACATGCCCTCAAGGCCCGCTAGCGATAAACCGTAACGATCCCCTCGCGAGAGCTGTCGGTGTAACGTGCTATTTTCATATAAATTCGCCGTAAATCCGATTATCTTGAAATTTTCAATATTGCGCTAGGGGTTGCGCTACGTTTCTTTGTGTACACACACACAGTTAATTTTTCCAAACAAATGCAGAAAAAGGACTGGTGTCTGTGATATAAAATCTATATTGTGATGTAACGACAGAGAGTTATAATAAATATATATATATATATATATATATATATATTTATGTGTGTGTGTGTGTGTGTGTGTGAGTGAGAGGGAGGGAAGCGTATATTGAAATTAAAAGCGATCCCGCATAATGACCAGCAATCAAAGGCAATCTCGCGCAATGTCCACTTTCGGTTTTAGTCCGATGATTGATCGTCAAATGTTCAACCGACGCATTTTTTTTCTCTTGGAGCGAAGAGGAGGAAAATGTTATATACGGCTGATAGGGAAATGAAAAATCGAGAAGGTTAAAGCGGAGGGTGGGTGCGTGAGCCGAGAGGATTTTTTTCTTTTTAATGCTTCGGGATCAGTCGAATGACTGAATACGTGTCACATCCGAGAAATATTGCAATTCATCATATGTGGTTGGAGTAAAAGAGTTATGGTTATTTTAGAATACTTTAAAACAGTAAAATGAAATTTGACGATATTTCTTTTAAAACTGTCAGAATGCAATTCATACTTATGGCCTTTGAATTTTTATACACTTCATCAAATGTTTGCATCACCGGTCCCCTTTTAAAATTGCCATTAAAAAATGCATACATCGCATTCGATATTTTTCTTTCTCATTTTTCATATTTCAAGCTTCAGTCGCTGGTATCTAGACTAGAAAAAAAAGTATGAAAAACTAATATCGACGGATTTGGCGAGTGGACGAATCATCCAGAAAGGGACAGCTCTGAGGGCGAGAAAGGGTTGTACGACTATACCCGAGCAGTCGCGAGCGGCGCGAACGTATGCAAATAGAAATGTAATCTGATGTCAACGTAGCACTACCAATAATGTCAATCAAACGCACTGGTGGCCGAAAGCTAACAATGGAGAATTGGCCCAAAGTTCCCTCACTCTGGTTCAGATGCGAATATGCAGTATATGTAAATGTTGTCATATCAATGGGGATCTGCATATGGATGCAGTCAGAGTCGCGCAACTGCAATGACACGCGCGCTTTGACGACATCTGCACAGGCACTGCATGCAGCCACGTTTTATTTGCTCTCGATACTCTTTCATTTTTTTTCGACCGAAAATCTAAGCGCCGTTGCTGTGTGGGGCTTTCTTTGAAAGAGCGCAACGACTGCACGAATTGCGAGCACAGGTGCAGCATATATATATATATATATATATATGGCTATTGATACCACTGTGTATTCGGAATTTCGCTGCAGCCAAAGCCCTTCGTCTGATCCCCCGACAGGAACGCGTCATGCCTTTTGGATATGCTGTTTTGGACTGTGACGCTCAGTTGTTTTTTTTTTGCTCCGCGTACGAGGGCTTGTTTTGATTCTGCGGACGATTGCGTTTCGTTCGTTGGGCTTTGAAGCTGGGGATTATAGTCGTCCAGCCGCGTTTAACGTGAAGTTGCGAATAATGCTGTTTAATTAAATCGTTACAAACATACACGCTCGATAACACATCAAAGAACTCGGTTTTCCAACACTGACTTTAACATTTAATTATCAATCTTATAATTATAATAAATAAATATTCTAGAATCTTTGGATTCAGCTCTGATAGTAGCTGATAACGGATTAAAGCCAATAATAATTCAACCCGGATAAAGTGAATATTATCTCGTTGCGCTTATTAACACCTAATAAGAATGATCCTTACTGCAGCAATTAGAAACGACAATAGAGCGGTAAATCTAGCGGATTATCCGGAAATTTATGTACGCCTTGCCATGCAATTCACGCAGAAGCCAATCGTTCTAAGGCTTACAGAATTGAGTTATCTCATCCTTCGTATTTGTAAGCTACGTTGAAAGCTTTACAGTGGAACATTACCGAAGAGTGAAGTTGACGCGTTACGCAATTGCTTAGCCTCCGCGAATTCGCAATGGAAACACCAGCAGTAGTAGCGAGTCTAATCCATAATCAGGCCTAGGAGCGTCTTGTGGCTGGTAAGCGTAGGTTGCTCAAATTGATGCGCGGGAACTGATTGGTTTGTGGTTACATCCCTTAGTAATGAGCTTCGCAGATGGCTCGTCTCAGGAAACCCATTAGGGTAACTCCAAATACCCGCTAGTAGTCACCAGCGCAGCTCCTTATGTCTCCGTCGGGGGATGCTGCAGTCGGCACAGGTGCAACGTGTACTGGCTTTGAGTCATCGTCACTTTAGCTTCTCTGAGCCAGGCGTTACCTGCAACTATTTCAGTCGTCGCATTACTGCAATTTTTAGCTCACCTGATCAAAAGATAATTAGAGTCAATGGGATATTAAATTACTAATGCAGAAAAATTATTAATTATACCTTCATTAGCATACAATCTTCACGTAGCAATAAAATTGTACTTGGTGATTCCGATCGGTAATCGCATTTTTTCAATAGTAAATGATCGTAAAATATAAATACAAAAAAAATGATAATGTAAAGTGAATAAAAAATAAAAATATATGTGAGATCGAATGACATTTGAATCAATTGATTTTCCATCGAGCTGTCGTAAATTCGTTGAAAATAAAAAGTATACTGTATACTGTATACATCGGAAAACAGTTATTTACCTAACCGTTACATATAACATTAAAAGTTTAACAATATTTAACAGATTCAAACTCATTTTTATTTACATAGAGTAAAATAATTATTTTACTGAAGATAATTTTAGATTCGCATAAGTATTTTCCAAAGTAAAAATATCGTTTTTTTTATAAAGAAATTTCTTTAAATATAGTTCACATTTTCATCAGTACAGATAAAGGATATGGAGGATTGTGCTAAATGTATGAGAAAAAGACAATGATATTTTCGGCGTGTTCACATTTATTCAATAAAAAATCAAATACAATAATAATACGATGACAGTAGCCACCGATATAATTATCGACGTTGTAACGTTTACAATATTATAACTATATAAAAGTGAAAAAATCTGTACAATGAAAGACATGCGGGTAGCGGAGAGATGTCCACTGCCCGTGTGTACATCTAGACATATCGCTTTTTTCCCTTATATTTATCATTTCGAAATCTGAGTCGGCGGATCCAGTAATCAGCATACAGGATTTTGCGAAAATTCTCGGCATTCGTCAACAATGTTTTTCGTTTCCGGGCCTTGTCACGATTATGTAGACGTGGACAGCGGACGCAAGAGTAAAAAAATCGCACAAAAGAAAAGTATACAAAAGAGGTACAAAAAAATTCACATAAAGTTAAATTATTCGAGGACCGGAGCGGGAAGATACCAGGCTGATAATCATACATAAGACAGAAGAAAAAATATTACAATCGCAATTATATGTGACAGAGTAATTAATATTAATACGGATATCGCACCTAGGATGCATATATAAAAAAAATCATATGTTCAATAAAATTAATAACATAAAAAAAAATGTATTCATAACATAAAATAAAAGTAGCAATAACGTATGGTCTTGTAGTGACTTAATTAACACAGCATCGTATGATTGGGTTTTTTTTCTACCTCGATAGCTTTATCCCATATACATGTCATATACACATCCATGTATCATACGTTCATTGCTTCGCGATTGCTTTTATTTTCTTTTTTAATGCGTTCTCTGTCGATCGTTTTACAAGTTTCGCTATTTTCGCATTTTCGGATGGATCTGTCAACGCTATAATCGCAAGCAAAACCAATACGAGGACCAGATTTTTTCTCTTATTTCTTTTTTTCTGAATTAAAAAAAAGAGTACACGAAATTCAAAGTAGATTAAGGAAAGAGTCGTGAGGATATAAGGAGAGCAAAAACGAAATAAATGGTATGAAACCATAAAAAACAAACAAACAAAAATAATTGTATAAATGTTTACAATCACTTACATAATTATAAAAAATGTAAACTGCTGAAAAAGTACGGACTCTTCATTACGGCATAGAACTATCACGTGACCGCCGTGATCTGAATTTTTTTTTTAAATTATCTGTATCCGCAAATGTTTTTATTTTTGGAAAAAAAAACAAAATGTCATTCAAGCTCATCGTACAAATGCTCGCAACCACAACATCTCTCATCTCAGTTTATTTGGTCGCTTCTTTGGATTGGTCAGCTGGACAAAATTTCGATTCAATGAATAGCGTCTTTTAGATATTAATTTTTCTCACTTTTATTATTCGTACTTTTTTGTTTAATGTCGTTTCAAATACAAGCAGCGAATAATTTGCAATTCGATTCTTTGAAATTTTTATTCAAATTTTTTTTAACTATATTTTGCAGAAAATGTTGATACAATGACGAATAACAAAAGCATGGCGCACAATGTCCAGACTCTATCACAATGTAATTGTGCGAGCTTTGATGATGGCTTAAGAGACACTAGCAAACAGATTTTTTCTTCTTGTGCTTGTTATTTTTCGTTTAAATCAGATTCTTCTTAACTTTTTCATCGTTTAGAGGTAATCTAATAAATTGACGCACTGTTCACAAGCTCGGCAACATATAGCTTATAGTATTTTTCTTTGATCAAACGTAACACGCACGTATTTGTTTTTCTCTTTCTTTTACTCTCATTTCGAATAAGTAGTAAAGAAATCGAATTAAAGGGAATCGCGCGACGGTCTAAAAAGAAAGAAGGAAGGAGTTGTCCGAGGATTTATATTTGGCTACAGGTAACACTTTCATGGGCATTAAAAGGTTTTATGAAAAAAAGAAACATATACAAAATTATAAACAAATGTTATCCTTTCTAAATGGGTCGATCTTTTTATCGATCCTTGACAGCCAAATTTAAAAGGAAATTGTCCTGTGGCAAAAAACATATTAATGTAAAAAAATGAAGAGAACACGCTTAAGCGCTTGGCACCTTACATGAGTTAGGACGATCGATCGCGAACTTTTTCTAGCGCTTATTCGCTTTATGGCAAACTTAATTCAGTCTGAGCAAATTTAAGAGAAAGATTTTTCGTCTTTTGAGATCTTTTGATAATCGAGCCCTTTTCGGACGCATTTTCACAATATTTTGACATTTATATGCATACATTTTATTCACGTATGCGATAGATAAAATTATTGCAACAGTAATGACACTTGCATTTTGAAAATTAAAAAAAAATTTCTTTTATCTCTCGTTTATACGATATAAGACGGCAGTTTTGTTTTAAAGGGGAGAGGTGATACGAGGCAATGCTCGAAATACTGACGACATATTTATGTATTTTCTATGGCAGTATTATAATAATTTATTTGCGATAAAAAAATTCATTCATTGTTTTTTTTACAAAATATATAACGATGGTCAAGAAAACGGCCATTGTTATTAACGATCGAAGCCGTGTTTTCACTTTGTTGCAACGCACACAAATATAATTTTATATAATATAATGATTTAAATACGTTCCACGTATTTAAATTTTTTTTCTTTCGTAAAAATTGTTGTCACTTTCTTCCAAAATCACAAGAAAACGTCGCTATAAGATAGACACGGCTTAGTTCGCCAAAGGGGCGTTGGCGGTTGGCAATGAATATCGTTATTCGCAATATATATCGGAAAAGGAGAACGGCATAGAGTATCAGAAAAAGAATCTCAATCTTATAAGAAAATATCCTTTGTAAAAAATCTCAATGCTTTGTCCTGTAAAGACTAGTCGATTACCTCTTTAGCGTCGAAATTATAAATAAAAAGCTGTGCTATAACGCTTTTGTAATTTTCCGATAATTAATAGCGAAAAAAAATAATCCTTTTTGATGTAAAAAAAAATTAATAGACACGCATACGATCCTCAGAGAAAATGTCAGTATTAATAGCTAATAATAATAATAATAATAATAATAATAATAATAATAATAATAATAATAATAATAAAAATAATAATAATAATATTCGATGATTATCAAAAATTAATAATAGCAAATATGACAATAAAGTAACTATACAATAACGCAATATCGAAGAATACGCTTCAATTGAGGTGGTCGATGAGAACCAGTGTCTTTCGTCCCCCAATATATCTCCTCATATTTAGGCTTCGATAAAACTTCGAAGATATAAATGCAGGAGAGTAATCACATTAATCCATGTTTTAAAGAGGAATCTTAGTAAAAAAAGTAATAATCACACACGGCCGAAAGACACCGGAAAAATGCAAACTCGCCCAGCAATTGATGCCTTCGAGAGATCATTTGAAAGTTTGTATTTTTAAAGTACGGTTACAATTATGAACTAATGGGTAATTTGGGGGAAGATTAATGGGAAAAATGGACAAAGATTTTTTTTTTTTTGCAAAAGTTGGGATAACTTCACGTAATGTGATTATTATGCAACCAATCTGGTACTGACTCTTCGGAATACTTTTGAATTTCGTGGCTCGTACAGATAGATAATAGAAGAAAAAAAGAAAAATAAGGATTTTGGTTGGGTATGTGAAAAGGGGGAAGGAACGTTACAATATTTAATACGATTATTCGTTATTATAATTAGATATCTATTAATAATTACGAGATCACAGTGACGCTTTGACGCGCGGGGATCTCAGGTAGGCGGGCTGTACTTTATTTCGATTTTCTATTTTTTTCTCTCTCTTCTTTTTCAAAATCATTGGAAATGATAATATTGACTTTTTTTATTTTGTTTTCTCAAAAAGATATCTCGGGCACAGCCTGTCCCCCACGATCCGCATAGTCACAGTTACAGCTTATATTTTTTTTTCGATCGTTCCCTCAAGTCTTAGTCTTATCTACGGTACGTAACTGACGTCAATTTATTTATTTTTTTTCTTTCTGCATACGCAATTCCAGAAGCATGAAGAAATAGCATGAGAACAATTAGAGAAGTCGGATGTCAACGACGTCCCGCAGATAAGGCGCGAATTTCGATCTCGCATGTTTTCGCAATTTTTAATTCATTCTTCATCATCATCGTCGCTATGGCAATGAAGATCAACGTCGACAGAGTTGGCAACACTTTTCGCATGCTTCTCGTCCTTCTATACCTTCTTATCATTTCAAAAAACAATAATCGCGATTTCTCCAAGTATACCATTTAAAATATATATTTATGTATGTGTATATATATATATATACATATACTTCTTTATATATGCGTCTTCCATTATATATATAGACTTTTATCAATGTTTATTCATAGTTTATTACGTTCTCCATATGGCTGACTACTAGCTATAAAATGCTCCTACTTGTTTACTGTTCTAAGGTTTCGTATTTAATTACGCTGTAAAAAACATAAAAGAGAGAATAAAAAAAAACATAATATCGACAAAAAATAATAAAAAACAAAACGAACTGCATGTGTGCAAAGACAAAAAAAATGCTATAGTGTCTTGAAATAAAAAAGTGAAGCAGTACTATTTACAAGCGCTTGCTTTTGTCTCGTTATAACAGTTTCTTTTATTCGTTTATCTTCAGGCCATTATAATAGTTTATTTAATTATATCTTAATCGTCATTCATTTATATTTTTTTGTCTGTGCTCAGTTGCATCGATATCACTGAATGTCGGAAAAAAGGGACTTTATTACGTCACGTTCGCTCGATTTTCTCTCTTTTCCTTCGAAGTAGGCTTCCACGACGGAAAATCATAGTCGTATCTACGTTTATGTTAAAAAGAGTCTCAAATCGAAAAAATGTCACAAACATCTCTCAAAAATCTTCTCTATCTTATTAGTTACTACAAGTAGTCAAGAAGACTTTAGAGAAAGGTTTATTATTTTGTATATGCTGCAGGTGCACGACGAGACTCGACCGTGTCGTTAAATTTTTTTTCTTTTTTTCATTTGTTATTACCATTCTTTCTGTTTTTATTTTTTTATTGCTCGAGCAAAATCGATATAAATTTGTTTTAAAACGTTTGAAAATATATTTTCAACGACACGCATCGAATAAGAAACTGTTCTCGACTCTTGTAAGCAAGAATTAGAGAACAAATAGCAAGAATCTCGAAGCCCACGTTGAAAGAGTAAATGGGTTATATTGCCGAGGCAACGACGATAAATTTATTAAAAAAGAAAGATATTAAAGAGAACGAACCAATTTATTTACAACAGCGGGACTCCACGAGTAAACTGAAGTTGTGGTTAAAACTAAAGTAGAAGAGCTAATAGAACAGTTGCCTCGTTGTAACGGGGAAAAGCGGGAGTATATTATCTAAATAAATACTATATTTTTCTACACACTGGAATATTAAGAGACAAGTATATGGTATGCTCGTATTATATATTTGTATAAATCTTAAAAAACACAGATAGAATTTGATTCCTCGATGGCTTTTTCGTAAATTACAATATACAAAAAGCGCTAAATGTATACATAGCAAAATATAAATTTATTCAATTATTTTTTTCCTTTTTTTGGTTCTCTTCAGCTCGAGATTTTTAGAAAACAAATATCAACCATCAGACGTTTGAAAACAAAAACGAGAAAGCCATCGTTAAAACCGCAATGTTTCTTCACATTTCTTTTTATTTTTCGAGATGATTTTAGAATGACAGATAACGCGCAGAATGGGCGAAGTATAGAATAGAAAGTCTATAAGGTATAAAACGAAAACAATAGGAGAAAGAGACAGAGAGAATATACAATAGCACGAAGAGAAAATTAGAGGATAGGTAAGAGAGATAGAGAGGGGTACACACATATATATATATATATATGAGAAAGACAGATAGAAGGAAAGATAGAAGGAAAGACAGAAAGACAAAAAGAAAGAAAGAAAAGAATAGAAAAGAAAAGAAATAAAAATTAAGAAAGATAGATTAGGAAAGCGTTACGAAAAAAGACGCCTCTCTTCCGAAAATGGCCGTACGAACGTGCGTGTGCGGATGGATGAGGGGCGTCGCTAAGAGCTAAGCTACCGGAGATCATTTGAAAACTGTCCACGGGCCGCGCAGCGAGCCAATCAGATGCTGCGCTCCTCGATCTATATCAATTATCTACTTTAATTAATTACTTCGACTTATTACTGATTTTTTTATTACTTTAGATTTATACATTTACACGTCGCGCTGCCTCTTCCCTTCCTTAAAAAATCTAACTTTCCAAGTCAACACTCAATCGACGTCCCGTATTTCCTCCCATGTATTTATTATTTTTTTTAAATCTTATTTGCCTTTTATTATGTACAAATGACGAAGATGCGTTTACACGTGCCAACGACTGTCGAATCACCGTTTTTTCATTTTTCGATTAATTTTTAATTATTTATTTATTTATCATTTTAACTAACCGATTGATTGCTTTACACACTAAAGGAAAAAATTAAAAATTAAAAATAACTACGATTCTCTAAATAAAAGTTTATGAATGAAAGAACTTCTTTCTTAACCGACTTTACATTATAATATATACCTTTTTACGCAGTATATACATATTTTAGTTTTTAAAAATCACATGATAATTACTTACATATATTAGTATTTTAGTCCTGCTGTGATCGCTGGCACGCATCAAGGCAAGTGTCCGTCAATACTCAAATCAAAAGCAAAGTTTACGCCTAATGACCTATGTGTCACACACTTGAAACTCCCTTTCTAACAATTCGACGTGTACTTTGCATCCTTCTTTATTTCCTCTCCTTATGCAATCGCACTACTTTATTTAATTCTCTTTGTTTATCCATAATGAGATCATTGTTTGATTATTGGGTTTAAGTCCTCTTTGGATCTCGTCCTTAGCTCTCCTTCATCCCCCTCCCCCTCCCACCACTCTGTTTTTACTTTTGTTTTCGTTTTCGTTTTCTTTCCTGTGATTATAATATTATACTCCTGTCGCATTTAGAAAGTGTTAAACCCTGAAGAAAAAACACGCCTTCCTCTTCCGGTCCGATCCGTCGTCGTGCAATATATATATATATATATATATATATATATATATAATGGTCTTGTTTGACTCGTTGAGCGTTCAAAAAAAGTAGCAGTGTATAAAAATTCACAGAGCGCGAGAGCAAGAGCTGTTTGGTAGTTCTCGCTCTTTCGTCTCAACTATACGTCTAGATCGCGCGAAAAGATGGTACGCCATAACCGAGCGTTGCGCGTCATCGTCCGAGACTCAACAGATGTCCAAGCTTTGTCAAAGAGAACCGACAAAGTCAATAAAATTCTTATGTCAAATGTAGCATGTACAGCAAAAAAATTTACAATCCGCTCAATTGGCCACTCCCCGTACAATATACTACGACGAGCCATTAAGATCTTGAAAAAGGTCCAGCGTGAAAAATCATCATCAGCAAACGGAATTGAATTTTCCAAACGATAAAAGTGCGAAAAGCGATTCCGCTGCAGCAATAACCCGAGGAGTGACCTCGTGCGATGAAGCCCAAAAAGTATAGACGCCGTTTTATCTCGGACGATAATAAGACGCGGTCAAGGGGCGCACGTACAATACAATAATGATCAAAAGGTAAAAAAGACAAAAAAATCCGGAAGAAGAAGCCTGCTCTTGCAGTGCTGCTTGTTCTCGTTTGTTGTTTCGATCGCGACGACACTCGGTACGGTACGAGACCTTCCCCGTCGTCGTCGTCTTCGTCGTCGTCGTCGTCCTGGGTCAGCTTTGTTATTTTTTTTTAAGTATCGAAGCCTCATCTCACCGAACCCGCAATGGGTCCGAAGCCTGCGTAACCGAGAGCTCCGATCAGTATTAGCAGTGGCAGCTCTCTTCGTCAGTCGGCCGCTGCTGCATTGTCAGCGGCGAACGGAGAGAGAAGAAGCGAAGAAGAACAGGCCTGGCCATCCTCGGCTGAGACCGACTGCTCCTATCGCAGGCGTGAAACCAATCGCCAGCCTAAATATAAGGCAAGGGTCGTCCACAGTGTCTCGCGCAAGGGAGCCGGCATTAGCAACGACAGGATGCTGTCCGTCGAGCCAGATGGACTGCTACCAAGACCACTTGAGCCGAGGCCGCTCGTCGACGAGGAGAAGCTCGAGCCGATGAAAGGCAATCTCGACTTTTCCACTTCGGCGTCCTGCAACATACGAAAATGAAGATTTACGTTATTATGTGCCTTTCAACACTGTTGATTATAAATATAAAGCCGATGGATACAATACAAGGCTTATCGCGGTGGAACCGCTTCTCAAAATTCCTGCCTTTTACGATAATAATAATAATTGAGGATGTAGCCTATCTCACGCTCACGTCCGCTCGCGAAAATTTCGTATAACAAAAGAAACCTGTCACGAGCCTCGCGCCCGAGGGTACTTGCACCCCTAATTTAGATTCCCCCAATTAGAGGACACTTGCCCAATTAGGAGAAAAAGCTTTTCGCGGGATTCGCCCTCTCGCATTTTCTCTTTTCCGCGAGTACTTCAACGAGCCAGTAACAACGATAAGTCGGATTTTCAGTCTGCTGATTTTTCCTTCCTGGAATTATTTTCCCCGCCTAAAGCCATTTTGACGATGCCATTGTGAGCTTAATACTACTTTAATTACGAAACAAGAGATATTTTTCGAGTCTTGTCTGCTACTACTTTTACCGACAAAATACAAGTGCATAAACAGCTCGTTCATCGTGCAACCGCCTTCATCAGAAGTCTTGGTAATCAACAGTAAATCACTTTTATGGCCCGCTTACATAAGTGCAAAGTAATCCCCCAGAGTCCTCCATACGTACACTCTTCATCATCTGCGTCAAAAGAATCCACTCACTCGATCGCGCGTATCGACTTCCGATTTCGTCTCATAATCTGGTGAAACAACCCACACACGGTGTAATAACAATAAACTCACGCGAGAATGGCGAGAGTGTTTGCTCGGAGAGAACGGAATGGTATAGATAATGCCGAATTGAAGGGATAGTGAAACGTCACATTATGGGAGAATTATAGCACTACCGAGGATACGCACGTGGAGGCGCGAGTTTCGCCTCTTCAATTAACACGCTCAAAGGGAAGGAAGATCAGTAATTCTTCGATCGTTTTCTTATTTTCTAACGGCGAAAGCCACACGTGCGAGTGTCTTTATTGCACAGAAGAAATAGCATTCATGAGCCGCAATCTTCTGGTTCGATTAACCGAAAAGTTTTTTCTCCCCTCGCGAAGTGTCGCAATCGCGATCATCGCTAATGAAATAAAGTTCGAGTGATTTAACGCTGCTCCATCTAGTCGGAAAACAACGCATTCACAGTCGAATCTTACAGCCGTAAGACTCGGCTGTATAATATTGCATCTGTCATGGTAATTTTTCTCTAGCATACGGTTCTGATCCGAACGTTATAAAGTATATAGAAGTGAGTTACGAAAGTGAACTTACGATAAACCTGCGCAGCGATACAATAACGTATCTCGAGGCTCTCGATAATCGAAAAGCGGACGATAAGTAAGCAATACACCGATGATTTTTTTACGTATTTCTATAT
The DNA here is from genome assembly GCA_018906985.1 of Apocrypta bakeri. Taxonomy (NCBI): domain Eukaryota; kingdom Metazoa; phylum Arthropoda; class Insecta; order Hymenoptera; family Pteromalidae; genus Apocrypta; species Apocrypta bakeri. The sequence continues at coordinate 647,670 of JACCIA010000004.1, forward strand.
GTATGTATATATATTCTCTACCTCATCTCGCCCAGTATATCGGCAAAAGAGAAGTTGCAGCACGCGCCGCTAGTTTTACTTCGAATCGCCGTAAAAGCGCGCCTCGGGGCACGACAAGCTGTACTCGATAACATTGCGCAAGGATAATTGCGCCGCCCGCTAGGAGATAAGAAAAAGGCAACGCTTTTCATATACACAGCTGCACGCGTACGTGTACGTCTGCAGTGAAGTGGAAACTGCTCTAGCGTTTTGCCAGTGAGTCTGCGTTGATCTTGATTCGGTACGCGGATGTTTCATTGTCGAGTCGCTGCAACCGGTTGCGCGTGTGTTGCTGCATTGTACTGTAGTGATTGAAAACGAAGGCACACTATAGGACATTTTTCAATAACTCTCGAAAGCACGTATAGAGAAAATGGTATTGCGCAACGAAAGAGTTAAAAGTGACTTCCCTTTCTTGGGAAAGCAAAAGCCGATTTGAATGCGAGCTTGTTCGGCTGGCATTGATTTATCGACGATTCGTACAGCTGCGCATACGCGTCCTGATGCTGAAACGACCTATCCATTGACATCACTGTGATTTTGAAACTATCGTCGACGGAAAATAATCTCATTGCAAGCGACTTAAGGATGGTTCTTAATTGAACTTTTCCTATACAGGTATGTAATAAGCCACTCGCTATAGGGCGTGAAGGCAAAGGTAAGGCAAAAGGTACTGTTCAAAGGCGCGAATAGATAATTGAAGATAATTCCCTCGAGCGCGTGCTTCGCCATGCTCACTTAACTTTCGCTCGCGTGTTTATGTGTGAGTTAGTACGAGAGTCGCGTATGTATATGAGGTCGGAACGGGGCCACTTAGCCGTTACATGCTCGCTTACCTCCCCATGCATATGTAAAGCTCTCCGACAACAGGGAAAAGACAACCCGCTCTTATCGTCTCAACTCCAACTCCCCAACGTTACTTTATTTTTATTCGATTGTTCAACTATAGCTTATCCGACTCGAATCTCGCCGATGTGCATACATATGTTTAATTAAATCCCCATATTATATGAAATTAAAAGACAATGTGCGCGAAAAAAATTCTCTCCCTCTTTCGTTAGCTCCTTCTCTTTTTCTTTCTCCAAATATTCACACGGGCATCGCATGGGGCCGACGGCGCGAAAGTGCGCGTGCCAATTCTAGCCTTCCTCTCGTCGTTACTTTACTTATATATACTCGCTCGCGCTGCTTTTAGTACCACACGAATAATATCTGCGCTAGTGCAACGCTTGGTCCGTCGTTTCTCTTTGTTTTTCCGTTGGTTTTTTTTCTTTTTTCTTTTTTCTTTTTTCTTTTTTCTTTTCTCTTCCTTTTTTCGAGTACGGGTTGCGCTTGCTCGACGAAAATACTCGCACCGACTCTCTCATTTCGCAGGGGAGATGTGCTGATCGTGCTCGACTTTTTGCGAGCATCGCGCAGCGATGCCAGTGAAAACAAACTTTCGCCGATGTGAATTATATCGCGTGATTCACTACTCAAGCCTTCATCTTTGTAACACCACTTTAGGGGTTGAATTTTCGAAGCAAAAGAGCTTTATACTTGAAAGAGAGCTGCATTGCTATATAATGTTATTATAAAGTTTGCTTATTAGTTATAAGAGTACATTAATCTACAATTTAAAAAATTTTAAGTCAACCAAGCAGTATTATCAAAGCTATAGAAATGTATATTAAACTGATTGTCGTTTAATAAATTTTAAATAATTGATATCCGATTATATTTACTTGTAATTGTGGAATTTAAAGAAATTCAAATGTATAATACGAAATAAATATATAGGTACCTACGATTAAAAAAAGTAGTATCAAAATTTATAATAATATGTCTGCATATAACAAACTGTGAATAGAATAAAAAGATTTAGATATACGCGCGAGAATACCAGCGTTCAAAATCATATTTTCAAGTTTTAGTTCGTAAGCTTCACAAACCTGGTGATCAAGATTGACGCAATGCTCACTTGATGTCAATTGTCGATTGTCAATTTAATTTGTAAATAAATAAATAAATAACTAAACGAATATTCGGTTGAAAAAGGAAAGTTTTCCAACTCGCCACCCGTTATCGACGTAAACTTTTAGTATACAGGTGTTGGGTAACCTTGCACAATATCACCAATGAAATATCTTCCAGAGAAGTGCGTACGACATTAAATTTTACGCATTTTCTCTGCAAAGATGTAGCGCTCGCGCGTGTACATAGCAAGATATAACCTAAGAATATTGCGAAAGAAAGTCACGTTAATACACTCGTCATTAACCATTCAGCTCTAACGACTCGGTGAACGCACGAGCGGTCGATCTCTGAAGGTATATAACTCGACAGCTCTTGCGCCGAGTGCATTCGTTAACGGTAATCTTAGGCGGCGAAGGAGTATATAAGCGCGCGGGTCAATCGTAGAAGACTAATCGTAAAATCCCGAAGCAACGACTCTGCACGCGACACTCTTTTCTATCTCTCTGTGTACACAAAGCGATCACGCAAACCACCGCTATATATCCGAACTGCAAAGTTGCAAAAAAGGGTGCTCGTGCAATTAGTGTAACTGTGCGTCGTTACACGTTGGGGAATTGCAGTAGCTACAGCGACGATGTCATTGCGCGCTGTCTCTGACAACAACGTATATATGTATACACGTGTATATATATATATATATATATATATATATATACGCAGGCAAAAATTGAATGCAACCACGGTAACGGGCTAGTCACTCGTCGTAAAACTGCGCCGCTTGGTTATTTTATGACTGGAATAAGAAAATTGGTCGTACCAAGGGGAAATTGGTGCGCTGCGACCGGTGACGTGTGCTCTCGCAATGAGAGAGGGAGTGAAGGAAAATTAGCGAACTGTAAGTTTATTGCCGGCTGTGCAGAGAAAAAAAAACAAGAAAAAAAAGGAGGCGATGGTTTTCGCACGCACAAAGGATAAATATTCGTCGATTGCTTGTGGGCGTATACGTGGCTATTAACACTTGGGATCACGAAACGATACATTCGCTTGGTCTTTTTACATTCTCGTTGCAATAAAATCAACTCAATTACATAAGTTACCGAAAATAACGTAGCGGTAATTCTCAGCCGTTATTCCTAATCACAAGCAAAGTCAGAACACACACGTACACGCACTACGCAGTGTTTCGAATACTGCATAGTTACGGTAAATCCCCCGCGAGCCAGTGATCCCTCGGGTGTCATAAATATTGGTTCCCGCGTGACGTCTACAACTGCTTGGCTGTATTTCCTTCGCGACTGCTACTATATGATCGAGCGAGATACCGCCATCGTCGATCAAATGGATAGAGTGCCACAGCGTGATCGAATTTTTTTTTTTCATTTTTTTTTAATTGTATCGCGGTATAAAAATATAACTATGGTTAAATAAAAGCTTTTATTATACGCTAGAAGCAAGGTGCAAGAAATAGCCTTGTCTCTTTTAATCCCGATCGCTCGATCTCGCTTTAATAGCGTATAAGTGAGAGAGAGAGAGAGAGAGAGATTCAATCCTGGGGCGTCTAATTATTACTGGTTAAGTGCCGGTAATCGAAGGGGAAGAAGACAGCCGTGAAATTGAAGAAATCTCAAGAGCTCTTTCTTTCGTGTTAAGGAAGACGAGGGAGAGATCGTTCGCAAGCAGATTAAATGAGACTTGACCCCTTCCATTATCCCGTTTCTTCCGCGATCGTAGCTCCCCGTCTGTAAATCTCTTTCCATTATTCACAGAGAGAGGTTTTAATTGATAAGCTTCGCCGACGAGACATTGACTATTTCTACTTAAATTTCATCCTGATCATCCGACCGATTCTTTCGCTCTCTTTAGATCGGCGGATTTTCAACCGTACGCAGTTCAACGGTAAATTTGACGAAATGAAAATTGAGCTAGTAAACAAGTTTTTATTACCTCGAGAAGGAGAAAAAGGAGAGCGCATTAAAATCTTCGCACGCGAGTATGCGGGAGTAAAAGGTACACGTATACGAGACATACCGCACGCGAGACGCATTAACGTACCTTTCGTCGACTCGTTTATCGCGCTACTGTGTTTTGCACTCGGCGTCCACAATAAGCAAGGTCATTTTCCTGAACGACTCTACCTCATACGGTAAAGCATAAGGGCTGGCTAATAAGGCGGCCGGCCGGTAGTAAAAGCGTCCCGTTAAAAGAAATTGCCGGTAACGTGTGAGACGACCCCGTCATATTCACTGTCGTCGAGAGGGAAATTTCGTCTCCATTGTTATTGGGTTTTTAGTGGCTCGTAATATGCAGTATAATGAAAAAAAAAAACAATAAAAAATAAATTAGACGTATGTCTTTTCACTAACCTTGGTCTTGGATGCATGAAAGTCATCGGCGATGTTTCTGAGGTTTGCACCAACGGTCGACCACTCCCTCTCGTCGAGACTTGCGGCGAGATGGTGAGCGCAGCAGGTACCGCGTCCTCCGGTACAGGATTCCAGGCGTTGAGGAAGTTGGGACTTCTCGGGCAACGATCCTTCGGAGGTGAGCCTACGCCGACGAGGTTTCGGTCGGGGACTGGGCACTGGCATCATCATCGCCGCTGACGCACCGCTGCATTCGGGGAACTGGAAAGCTGCGTCGCGGGTCGGGCTACTCGGCGCCGAGACTGTGACCTGTGGTGGTGGTGCTGGCAATTGCTCGACCGCTGAGAGAACAAGATCCGGTAGTGGCAGACGCGACAGATCCGAATCCACGAGCAGCATTGGGTGTTCACGCGTGCCCGACATATCGGCTGAACGCCTTGGCAGTCGATCTAAAAGAACGAAAAATAAATGTTTATTTATTAGGAATGCTATACTTTAATTCGTTGATGGAAGGTACGCTTTCCAGAAACGACGATAAAACAACTGGAATTGCTTTTCTTTTATTCAATGAGTAACCAGCATGAAGTAGATAGGAGAAGAAGGATATATATCTAATAAAGTCGAGCTATCTAAACGACGGGCGACCTCGCGTTGAGCTTGAGACCGAAAAAAATGCAGTGACTGCAGATAGTGCGCCTCCTTCTATACAAGTATACGAATGCATTCGACACATTTATTATCTATTCGGGCTGACCTCCTTTTGCTACAATTATACTATTTACTACTAGCGCTCGTAAACTCGCGAGAGGAGAGCGCAGTAAATTTAAACCCATGCAGCGCGCGCTCGAGGCCTATTAATAAACTTTCGTCACTTCTGTGGTACTATTCTTTGTCGCCTACACTTGGAGAGTTACACTTTTTTCGTGGTCTTTCAAAAAAAAGTTTCATCGCTTATCTGGTCGTCGCCACCAGTCAAGATGATATTTATTCAAAGGTTCGATTCAAAACGCTCAAAGTTTACATTTGCTCGATTGGATGAAGAAAAAGATTTTTTTTAAAGTCGCACGTGTCAAGGATTTCCACGGGTTAAGCTCTATAGACAATAGGCCAGTGGCACTTTGAGTGTGCGCCCGCTTATCCGAACGGGGCTCGTCGAGTGTGTTTTATCTACTTAACCATGGTAGACCGCGCGTCTGACCGCAGTGATTACACTTTTATCTGGCGCGAATTCGCAGTGGTCGTCCACTCACCGGGGACAGTTATTGAGGCTGATTGCCTTCACTCGAATATTGGTATGAAGGTAGGATAGAAGAGTATTTTTGTTTTGTTTCGTGGCTATTCGGCAGTGACGGTCTACTCTATTATAGATTCTTTGGAATAGATATGAAAGCTATTTCGATGAAACTTTTACTATAGTTTTGTATAGACAAAACTCTATAAAACTTGTCAAGTTACTCTACCTTTACTTTTGTAAGAAGGAAAAAAATTGCACAACGGTATTAATAAATACTACTCCTGCAAAAACTCGATATCGCTGCATGTATATATATACTATCAATGTTTCATTTTATCTTATCGCGCAGTTACAAATACAGCATACGAGATAGCATTATCGAAATCATTATCATTGAGACTCATCCAAAAATACACCATAAGCATCCTGAATAATTAGAGACTGAAAAGCACATCATTGTTTTCGCAGTGTAATTGCAAACGTAGATTCCCTGAAGAAATCACTTACAATTACAACGTACTAAGCCATGGTGTGTAGTCATTGTCATTGAACAAGTGCGCGAAGATGAGTGCATTACGGACAATCAGTCGTATGCTTGGTTAATAGAAATACAAATAGCAGTGACATTAACGTCAACTGTTTTCTCCTTTTTTTTCGTTCTCTCTCTCTTCATTCATCTAATGAAGCGCAATTAGCAACACGCTTGATGCGCTCACGCCTGGACAAGTAAATTACTCGGAGTAAGAAAAACAGCGAAATCGACCTTGAATACATCATCCGCGCAGACTAGAAGAAACTTGCCCAAAACATCAGAAAAAGTATAGTTGAATAGCGCTTAATGCTAGAAGTAACATAATGTACGGCTAATTAAATAAAGCGAGGCAATGTCAGTGATGATACTGAGGCATACACGTGTACATTGGAAAAAAGAGTGAGTAGTGTGAAATGAAGCTCATTATACCTCTGAAACGCTATTGTTTGCTTATTCGCATTTCGCACTCCATCCTTGACATTACCGCTTTGATTCTCTCTTGTGCAATAAATCTGCACACACACACACACATATGTATATGTCTATATAGTACGCTTTTCATTAGGTTTTTTTTAGCGACAATGTGTATTTTGGAAAATGTGACTATATTTACTTATATCCCACATGAATCTTGCGCGATAATGAGAGAATTTCCATATGACGTGGAAATCGATAAAGCTTTGGTTATAGGAGCGCGATGATTGCGCTAGTCAAACCCCGCTAGAACTGCACACACGGGAAAAGTCGTAACTAATTTGCTATGCATCCAACGCGCCGAAACAAAGAAAATCCGCCTCTCCAGCGTATACGGGTTCGAGTATATGTATATAGCACCTATATATGCACATGTACGTGCATATGCACATACACATTGTACCGAGAGTATGCAGCACATACAGTGGGAACAAAGATGACCGAGCGTCGCATTGTGCAGCTACAACTGACGAGGGTTTACGTGTATTATATGTGCGTGTATTGTATCTTAATCGCTCGACTAATTCACCCAACGCGACTATTAACGTGATGTACCTTTCTCGATAAGTGATTTTTTCCGATAGGCGTCGAGGTGTATCGATGTTCACCGTAAGTCTATTGTTTCTCATGTCAGATAGGATCGGTCGGTTAAAGTTGCCCTCGAAGAGCGTGAGAGATGCCATCAATACTAAGGTTATATATATAAATATCTACACACACATATAAGTACGTCGAGGAGATGAGAACGCGTTCGAGTGCACGAGAAGTTCCTCGAGGGATTCGCGTTTCAAGTTCATCATCGCTTGGCCTTGGCGCGAGTTTTTCCTTTCCCCTCGTGCGCGTGTCTAAGCGCCGAAGGATTTCAATAATTTTTTTTCCTCGCATTATACATAACCAACTCCTAAGAACTACGGCCTAATCGTCTTCACCGCGTAATGTAACAATATTGTAAAAGCGATAAAATTCATCCAAGTACTATACGCATAACGCTAATCACCGTATAACCTCTTTTGTTTGTTTCTCAATCGCAGGGGCAAAAAAAAATCAGCTCAGTCTGTATAAAAATGAATAGACGGCAGTAAAAAGAGCAGGAAGACGCGAAAGAGTGAGAGACAGCTCCGCTGAGTAAAAAAACAATAAATAAATATTGCAATGAGGAGTGGCAGCGCACGTGGCACTCGACCCGCATGCGTGTCGCTCGACTCAAAAAGCGTCTTGTATACGAGCGCGCGCGCGCGCGCACGAGAGAGAGAGAGATAGAACGAAAATGCCTTATAAGCGTGCACCGGTAGCTGCACGTGAGTCACGCAGTACCACGCGGCCCTTTGTATTAAACGCGCGATGCCGACACTACCAGACGTTTACTTCACCCCGACTGTTATAAATGCGCATATGCAAATGAGAATACACTTCATAAAGCACGAGGGAAAGAGAAAAAATGCGAATTTACTCGAATGGTAGAACATTCCGCTGATTGGTCTTAATTTTTCCAACGCTAATATTCGAAATCGTAATTTTTCCGATTTTCCAGTACTCGGCGGTGAATATTCAGGGGAAAGGCCTTTTAACAAGGAGAACAAAAAGAAGCTTGAATTTCATCATTCTTGCAGCAGAGAAAGCAAATTGTGCGAAATTGCCACAAGTGAAACGGTCGATTTTTATTCGACGAAACCTTTGTCCTTGATGCTTGTACGCACGCTACGAAGTGTAGACGAGTTTGCGTGTGCGTCGCAGATAAAAAGTAACGGGATATTGCCCGTAAAGAGAAAAAGACAGATCAGACGCGAATATTTGTGGGTCCTGTGCTTTCCGAGAGATAAGTGTGACGTTGAATTATCGGTATGATTGGTTAGCTTTTTTAACTCAACAGTGATATTTTTACCGTAATATAATTGCGTATGTGTTCACTTCGGATAAAGGATAATTTCGACAAGTGAATATGAAATTCTGAAGAATAAAGAAAAAGAAGAAAAATATCGAATCAATAATGCTCGCAAACACTATACTGTTTATGAACCCACTGAAAAGTGATATGTGGAATGCGACTCGACATAGATCGCGTGCCGCGCCTTCCGTTATATTCTTTTCTAACTCTCTCATTCTTTATTATTCGCTCCTTTTTGCTCGCTATATACACGACGTTATTTTCGCAACGCACTATAACACGACTCGACTGTCCACAGCGAATTCCGTGAAAGCCTGAGCGCTACATAATGGAAAATCGGTCCACTGAATCATCGAATTAACCAACTCTTAACCGATTCTGAGTAATCCAAGTACATACTGCGCAGTGTTATTTTTTCGCGATTCGCGTTAAAAATCGCGTAATAGTTGAATGAAAGCAAAGCAAAAAAATAATACATACATTTCAAAGGAATCGAAAAGAAAAGCGTAGGACTATACGTATTAATTGAAAAGTAGTGTCGCGGGAGAACCCGCAGCTCGACATTAACGAGCCTCGTCGTTGGCGCACGCATGTATGGCTGGTTGTGCTTACACCGGCGCACTCTCGCTCAACTGCACAAAGAACCTCTCTCAAGGCCGTCGCTGCAGCAGTCGCCCACACGAACGTACACTTGCCGCTCTCGTGAGTACGCGAGCGTCCGTATGTGTATGTGTGTTTATACGTGTGTATATGCGCAAACTACGTTCACGAGCAAAAAGCGTGTGCATACGCCGGAGCACGTTCACTGGCCGTTTGTTTTTCCCTCCGCTTTTTTTTTCGTGCCAAAGTCCTCCTCGCGCGGGAAACTCACGCGTTTGTTTGCCCGAGCAGAGCAAAATGCCCGCGTTGACGTCTTGATGCCCCGGTTTCGCGGGGTTGTAGTGCTGCTGCCATCGCTATTTTCTGCCGTTGTTTTCACTGCTGATTTAAGACTCTGCTTTTTGCCACGGCGACGTCTTCGTATATATATATATATATATATATATATATATATATATATATATATGTACGCACACCTCTCACCCGAGAATGAGTCGCTTTCGATGTAAATACTGATTCGCTTGGATGGTCATGCAACGCAATTTTTTATTATGCGGATCTTCAAAATTAGCATACTCGCTTGTATTTTAATCGAAATAAGATAGCCAGCCGGCTCTACGTGACGCGAATGAATCGAGAAGTCGTATAAATTTTCAAAGCTGTCGAGCATTTTTCCATAAACGAGCGAATCTCGAGTGAGTGCGCGTTTGCGATGTCTCATAGCTATATACAACGTGATATATAACTCATGCGCGACTATACGAGTTTGATCGCGTGTTCGCGTCTTGTATACTAGCTTTTCCGGAACAATGGGACAATGTCGCCGGGAGATAATGTACTTCTGCTGTGGAATAAATAACGACTTCGTTTGCTTATCGGAGGCTTTATTATTATTATTATTATTAATTTTTTTACCACAAAACAGATTGAACATTTGAGAAAATGAAAAGAGAGGATCATCTCCCTGCATCCTCGATAAATTACGAGGCTTGTTGTGTACGAGCCAAAATATGTGAATTTTTAGTTCACCGTTATTACCCGTGGCTCGCCACTCGACCTCCTCTCGCATTTCATCTTTCCGCCTCGCGTAATAGAACTTCCTGACGTCTATACACACGTTCTGGCTGGCCTCACGCGAAATTGAATCCGAAACTCGGAGTTTTTCGTTCCTCGATCTACATCCTATAGGACACCGTGTGTTCCGGATGTCGAGATGAAACTGCCTGTATTATATGTATATATGCCCAGATACTCGAGGCAAATCCAATATCAGCGAATATATACTCTTGTGCACTTTTTCATACGCATCGCTGCGCAATAATTTATCAAGCTCCGCTTCAGCTCGTAATAATTTTCCGTGGCCTCCTTCGATTTCCGGCTCTTATAAAGTTTTGAGAACCTCTTCGAGAGTTTTCGCGCGATTGTTCGAAAATATTCTTTTATAAGTGTGTGTGTGTGTGCGTGTGTGCACGCGCGTATAGGTCGCACACACATTGGTTATATAGAAATATCGCGTTGAATTGAAAGAGTTTTAAAACGCATACGTTTAGGAGAAAGACTTCGTACAATTGTAGATCTACACGAGTTGTTATCGCCCTGGTATTTTTATCTAGCCTCTGATGCTTCCGTCGTATGATCGCAATGTTTCGCTGCAGTGGCGCGCAGTTAAGCCTGCCATGCTACCTTTACGCGTCGGCTGAATTACATATGATGCGGCTATCGCTCGACGAACAAAGGAAACTAAAGAAATGTGAAAAAAGAGGAAATATACGCATGCAAGATTCAAAGCATACATAATATACGACTGCGATATCGTATGCTTTTTAAACGTCATTTATAACCATGTTTTAGTCGCAAATTTTCGCATTTTCATATACATATAAATATATTTTTTTTATCTGTAGGAAATACACGAGTGTGTATGTGGAAAAATAATACATTTGAATTGTTTCGTTTCTGAGCAATCAATAAGTTGGAACAAATAATGCAATGTAAAGAAAAATTGAAGCAATAATATAAAAATCAATATGTACGGTATGTATACCCTCTATCAAAGATGCGACTTATCGCATATATATATCGAGAAAAAGATCTACCAACTTGTTCGACGGATATTTCGTAAATATTTTATAAGGAACGCAGTAGTCGCAATGCAGGTATATACACACATCGATGACTGAGCGCTTTGCGGGCGACAACAAACCAACAATTTTGCAATGACGAATTCCTTGCATATTTTACGAAGGGCTATAGGCACATTCTTGTTCGCATTCCTTATACTTATTATCTACTTCATATGTCAATAATGCATCGGAATACTTCTCGTAGTTGGCTAAGTGTTTGCGAAACGGGGCACAATGAGTAATGCGATATCGAGTAAGGGTGGTGTATCGCTGTAGCGGATTTTCGCTCGTAAGTAAGCTAGTATAAGCGGATATTACATCGTTTGCGCGAGAAACGAGGAAAGTTTGCTTGACCCGAATAACTGTTTGTGGCAAGTTTCGGGATTCCGAAACGACGCGCGAGTATGCGAATCGATAATTCCGCGAGTCTACCTCGAAGAGGAAAGTGGAACTCGCTCACGATGCCATAAAAGCGTAAAAGGTTTTTACGTCTATATATACCCGCGGGGGCGAAGAGCCGACTGGTGACGCGAATCGAGGCAACAAAAGGGATTTTCAAAGCGTTTGTCTCTGCGACTTTTATCGACTGTTTTTTCTGCGCCTCGTCGTCGAGTGATTACTCGCCAGAGTGGAATGCCTCTTTGTTGGAAAAACTTTCGACTGTATTTTTTTTGCTGTTTTCGATCTTTATTACATAAATTTGGTAATAAAAAAACAATGACAAAATCTTTCGCCCATGTCAACTTCTATCATTCGATCCGTAATTCTAAGTGCGAAGTCCCAGATCACTCGGACTTCTCTTTACAGCGAAGTGCGGACACGTACACGTAGCGATCTGCTCGGTAGATCGCTTGGCGCGAGGGAATCTAAAATACAAGTCGAAATTCTTGGCGCGCGCGCAAATCCAAGCGAAAAAGGGAAAAGGGCGAAATATACGTATATGCGCGCGTACATTCGCACAGCTGTTTCTATAAATACTCGAGCCCCCCGATCTGATGCAACCGCGCCTTTCTCTTCGAATCTTCACTCTCTTACTCTCGAACTATATGGTTGTTGACCCTCAACGCGACTATTTCCGTACTAGCTTGTGAAAGGGTTCTCGAGCTTGAACGTACACACGAGGGAGGTAATATCGTCACCCGTCGCGAAAGGGGGAGAGAGAGGGAGAGAGAGAGAGAGAGAAAGCACAATTCGCGACTTATGTGACACTTCTACGCAAAGCTACTGCTATGAGGAAGAATAGAGCGAGCGAATCGCGGGAGCGAGAAAAGACATTGTCGGCTTCGGGCTTTCTTTGAACTTTATGGTAATGGAGACGCCGCGAATTGCTACCAGCTGCGGGCCGCTTCCAAGATTATTACGATGGTATTACCGGGAACTTGAAGTGTGTTACGTTTGCCGGAGAGACGCTGAATTGTAGCTTTAAGAGCTGTTTACTGTAAATACTTCGGCTTCTCGTCACTCCCCGCTGACATAAACTTATATACTTTACGTATCCCCCGCACTCGAAACTATATACACGCATATATGTAATCCGTTCTGCCGATTATTGATTTCTTTTCTTTCAATAAACTCTCTTGCTCTCTCACTCGGATATACGAAGCCATCAAACCATAAATCAAGGAGATTCACTCGAGACAAAGTAAATCCCGTGCTTTTTTACGACAACTCGACAGATAAAGACGGATTTCGTCGAGGATTCGAAGAGAGAGAGAGAGAGAGAGAGAGAGAGAGAACATTTTATACTCTCCTCTCGGAGCTTTTACGTGAGGCGATGCACACGCGGTCATCGCCACATCTCGCCAACTCCTTTGCGCGGCACACAACCAACTGGAGAAGGAGAAGAAAACGAAGAGAAAGACAGAAAGACAGAAAGAGAGAGAGAGAGAGAGAGAGAGAGAGAAATAGAGGGAGAACGAAAAGCAGGGTCACGGCCGGACATCGTCTACCATATCTATATATACTCGACGCACACCCACGTACTACATCTGTTCATGAACGCGCTTGCACTGCTCGTCGATGTCGTCGTGGTTTTATTTTCTACTCGAGTCGGGGTATAAATTATCGCGGCTCTGCTGCCGTCGTTAGCGTCTTTCGAGAAAATCGAGTGTGTTTAATTTTTCCGAGCGATATTGCGTCGAGAAATCTTGCCTTTGGGACACTTTTATCATTTGTTTTTAAACGAAATACTACTGACTTACTATAGGTATAATTATATACAAGAGAATTACAATAGTATATCCCATTTAGAGTCTTTTTTCTTTGCATAGCTCTTAGCTTTGTACGATAACTTCTTATTTGGAATATTACTATATAGAAAGATACAAGAATTTCAAGAACGTGTGAATCATTGGCCACTGTAACGTTTCGCAAGATCAAACGCGAATCCGTGATTTTGGTATTCAGCCAAACTTGTCGGACTCGAGTAAGGTCGTAAACTTTTTGCGGAAAAAATTCCGACTATATTGGAATATTACCCTGTTCATTGCGTAGCTCAATTGGAGCGCATAAAGGGTAATATATTAACTGCACTTATACATTGATTGCCGCATTTGAAACATTAGAATTTAGTAAGCAAATCATCTCCCGAGTGATTTATTGAACACACAAGCCACTCGTTATAATCTAATCAATATTTTTTTTTGTAATTGAGTTATCACAACTGAATTAATTGAGATTGAAATTTTCTAAACTTTATCAGACATCTTTTCATTACATAAATTGCTCAAATGCTAATTCACCTGTATCGCGGACAATATAACTTCCGCTTAAACGTTTAAATTACGCATAAGTTACGTTCCGATTATAGTACACTTATAATTTATTATCCATGCGTACTATCAATTATTGCTAGCGATATGCGATAAGAGTTTGTGTTATATCAATTAACGCAGTTATTTTTTTATTGTCAAGTAATCACTGAACGAATAGACACTTTGCTTAACAAAAATCCGTCAATGTTTCGAAGCTACTTTTGAATACTCAACTAGTAAGTCATACATTAAATTATCAAACGCGCAAAGCATCATTTGCGCGTTTTTAACTCAATGCAAATCTATTAAATAACGTTTCTATTTACATACATCACTTTATTGTTATTAAACTATAAATACCATTACGGAAATACGGAATTATATCTTACGACTTCACTCGCATAACTCACGAAATGTCCTCGACACGTTACGCTCAAAAAAAAAGATTCATAATTATCCTCCTATATAACGACAAACGGCAATGCTAATCGTAGACACATTTTTTCTCGTTACCTCGAACGTCTGCGAAGCGTCTACGAGTACGTCGATCCCGTTGAAAGTCAAGTACTCGTCGCGATTGAATAACGCACGTTACGTCTAATAACTTTTTTCTATTCCACTTTGCACGTAATTATCTAAGGTAGACGCTCCGCGAGCATAATTAATGCGCTGAACCGTTACACGCGCTCCGCCTAGTCTCGTCGTCGCGTCATAAACAAACGCGCTGGCGACGATGCCGACGTCACTGAGTCAGTCGGTCGAAGGCGTTTCGCGAGAGGATCATTGACAGTCGCGCATAATAATCTTCCGACTATACGTCTCGCTGCTTCGGTGTGCATGCGAGCGCGCAAGAGAATCACAATTCCGGTCACTGACCGCGCGAGTGCGTTCAACAGAACTTCGGCTCAAGTTTTATCGTGTGGAAGCACACCGCGAACTTAGTTATGTCACTTCAGTTTTTTTTTCGAATATTTCTGCCATCACTTTTTTTGTCCTGTTTTTGCGATTATATTTGCACTTTGAAAAAATCAAGTTCACTTGTTGAATTCAACCAGTCTGGAGAGACTTTTGTTGTCATCAATGCATGAGAAGATATAGTCTCGGTGAAAACCAAAATTCAAAACGACTAATATCTAAAAAGTTCTAGTACATTCATTTAGGATTTAATAGAAAAATGTACTACTTCGCTAATATTTAAGTCACTTTTCACTTTGGTGTTACAAGTTTCGGTATTCGTACGATGGAAGAAAACTCGAAAAATAGGACAAAAAAACTGAGAACGACTAACCAACCGAAACTTGTGCTCAGAAATAGTCGCACAAGTCATGCAGATTGATTTGAAGCTTGAAAGTGTTTATCGAGTCTATTACTTCATGCTGGATTAGAACATGCGGGGACTAGAGTGTACAATCTCGAGAGCAGACTAACGACTGAACCTAGGCTTATCAATTCGAAAAAAAATAAAAAAAAAATAAAAAAAAATAAAGAAAAACAAAAAAAATTAACATTAATACTTACGATTTCTGGATGGATGTTGAGAATTTCTGGCGCGTAGAACCTGTTGTAACGCTGCATACAAGTCCAGCATGAGCTGTTCCAGCTGCTGCTGACTCTGGTCCTCGGCATCTTCATCCGACGGTAACGCAAACGGGATAGCCATTGTTTACGTATATTTTTTCTTATTTTTTGTTTTACTTGACTTGGTCAATTGCTCAACAAACACGAGAACGTATAGGTTGCTCGTGTGTAGAAAATGTATAAAAAGTCACAAACTCGTACTCTTAAAGAGCGCGAGTTCAATGTCCTCTAAGACTACTCTACGCGAACTAAGTTTCGCTCTTCCGCCTCCGAGCTTGTTTCTTCAGTTTCGTTATTTTGGCGAAAAAATTAGCCAGAAGCGTGCTTCGCTTAAAGCACGTGTTGTTTCGCGAAGATGATCGCGTCGGCGCGCAGCACGTGGTTGGCAAGTTACGCGCTGCTTCCGTGTTTACTGTTGACTATGCGCGATCACGCTTAACTTGATGTGTCCGGGAAGTCACCTACGAAATCTCCTATAGGGTGGATCCTCGTATGGATCACTTTCCATAGGTTCTGCCTTGCTGGACACTCTTCTTCAATTATACGAAAACTGAACGAGAAGTTTCTTTAAGTTTCTACGGAGACGAGTGTATTTTCTCGTTGATACTCTTGTTTCTTTTAACAGAAAAGTTCTTTAGAGTTCACGAGAGCGAAACTTTTTTTCAAAGTCCGGATTGTCCTGGGCAAATTAATCGATGGCACGTACGGTGGACTTCTTGTAGGTTGCACAATTTTTTTTTTATTCTAAGTGTCAGTTTACGTGCACACGGCGAAAAAAACAACAGAAATATTAACTGGGGTTCGTCACAACTGTCACTACACACCGGGCTGTTGTAAAATTATTATTGCGCTGTATCGTAAATACGTACAGAACAAAAGAATCACAGTTTATCTCTTATACAGCAACGCACGTTGTTTATTTATATCGAATATATAGAAGCCGATAAATTTGTAAACTTAAATTTATCGACAATTATCTATTTATATTTTTTTTCAAATTCACGTACGCACACACTGTATACTCGCAATTATTTCTTGGCTCGTCGATGCGCGATAGTGATAACTTTGATAGAATATTGAGGAGTGAACTAACTCGACCGAACTAACTTCTCCTGCAACTAGTGTACTTGCGTCGAGCGAAGAACTACGGGCGAGAAAGCGTCAACTCTCCTCGAGGTCCTGCTTGGTAATGATTCTATACTTTTGCCCCCGCGACGAGCTGCAGCCGCACGTTGCTCTCGCCGAGCCGCCGTGCGCTGCCTCCCTACTACCGTATCATGCCAAGAGTGGGGATAGCACGATGCGCGCGCAGGAGCTGCACGGGAGGGGGAAACTCAACAGAATGACTCTAAGCGAGAAAGAGGGTGAGTGATACTGCAGCAACTCGAAGGGACGAGGGGAGATACGAAGAGGGGGTAAGCAACGCTTCAGAGCGAGGAGTATGGCGCAGAGGGGTGGGGGAAAGGGGGGGACCGCAGCAGCAGCAGCCGCAGATCGCTGCAGTGCGCTGAAGGTGCGGATGGAATATTGCTCGCGCGATGCAGCAGAGGAATAGAGTGGAGTGGTCGAGTGTTAAAAGATGAGATGTACGCTTTAGAGCACAACTAACTTGCGTGCTCTGACCCTCAGGCTTGTTGTTTAGATTTTCGGCAAACCCTTTGATTTTACTGTGCTTTCAACGTATTTAACGATCATTTTAACGTTTGGAAGATTTTTTTTTCTCAAAACTCAAGTTTCATTATACCCTTACGGATCTTACTTATAATAATTGTTACTTTGTACACTAGGGGTGTTTATGCTGATCGTTAAATGAGTTTTCTAAAGTTTAAATTGCAATTAAAGTGATTATCTCGATAAGAAATTATGTCAAACTCGAATATTATTTTACGTCGCGTAAGTCTCAATGAAATAAACCGTTGTTGTGATTTTTCGAACACATCCTCGTTATATTTTACAAACATGTTAATATTAAAAAACGATATACGATGTCATCTCCACTACTTTGGTTATGTCATAATTTGAAGGTACTCATGTGTAATGCATTTAAATATGTATAGTATAATATCTGATCAATTGAGAAAATATTGAAAAGCTTACATCTCGCTTTTACTGTCTCCTTACATCATCAAATGAAGTCTAAATAAAAAAAAGAAGAACAAGTCAAGGAGGAATAATGAAAAGAAAGAAAAAAGTCGAAAATGAGGGAACAGAGTAGCGGAGAGCTCAACGCTCTAGAAGGAGATGGAAAATGCATAATAAAATACACTTTCAGCCTCCTCTTGAGCGACCGTCTCTCTTACTCGCGCGTCCACCTTCTCCACCTCCAACTCCTCCTTCTCCTGCAGAAAAGACGCGCGCGCGCGCGCGCTTCGCCTCGTGTAGTGCATCTGGCGGCCGAACGCTTGCTCAAACGACACACTGGCTGGAGCGGCGACTACCGCGCCAGCGCGTTGCACCACCACCTCCACTCGACGCGCGCGCGCGAGCATTATAACTGCGTAGTTTGTACTTGGAGGCATTTGCGTTCGACCGTAGGAGAAAGAGGAATAGAGATATACATACATAATATACATGTGTGTATATGTGTGTAGAGAGAGAGAGAGAGAGAGAGAGAGAGAGAGAGAGAGAGAAGGAGAGGGAAAGGAAGAAAGAAAGACGGGGATTGAGGGAAAGAGATAAAGAGTCATATATATGTATATCTACGGTGTATACATGTATAGGCTTTCAAGACGTAACTCGTCGACCGAGAGCAGATTACGTTCGATGGAGTTTATCGGGCGAACGATCAAACTACTGTTAGTCGCTGAGTATAGTGCATATTATACACGCGATTGCCTCCAACTCGAACTCCTTCGTCTTCTCCCCGCAGCGACTACTGGCTTTCGCTGTGCGAATTGTAAGAGACAATGCATCTATACGGTAGCGTAAAAGTTCAAGATATTTGACCTAACGACTTTTTATGCCTATTGGATATAACGTGTATTATTGTTATATCTGGATTGTTATCCTTTTCAGCTGATACTTTGATATATTACACAGTACAGATCGGTTGACACGTTTTGCGTTTTACTGCTGTCAAACAGTTTAAATCAAATCATTATTTAAATTACTTTATAACCTATTGGCAGGGAATACAGGAAGAACATTTTGAAATTTTAACTGTAAATTATTGCTTTTGCACTAACCTAGTGCCGCAATCACTGTAATCGTGATCAAATACAAATAAAAAATTGTTTCAAGGTAGAAAAAAAGAGAGGGATTTGGGAGGCTACAATTTAAAAATAAATTCAATCTACATTTTTATCAGAAATCGCGAGTAATAAAACTAGACATCTTTAGTAGCAATAAGGGATACATTTTTTAAACAAGTCATAATTCTTAGCTAGTTTTTGCTTATCATTGCACAGACAGGTGTATAAATTATAAGCGAACAAAAAATCAAACTCCCTTAGAGGGACTCATTAACCATTCAAAACTCGTCCTGACGCAATGGCGAAAAAAGCAATAACAACGCTCTTGGCACGCGCTCTTCATTGAAAATCTACTGCAGCACGCCACCGAAGACTTTTCCCGCAGACGCTCGTATAAACGTCAAGCACGCTCGTTTCGAGCGTCGCGCGCGGAGCAATCTCCTCGCTATTCTTAATATTTCATATACAGCACTTTCCATTTACGTGGGTCGCCGCAACACTGGGGCACCTGCGCAAGACTATTATTCCGCGCGTACGAGTAGACCGCGGCGCGAGGTGTGTGCCCTATTCGCCAGCATTATGCGCCCGAGCCAAGTAAGGAGACTGGGCGCGTGTACGCATACATATGCATAATGTGTATACAACATAGAGCGAACTCGGATAAGTCGGGGAAACGATCTGTGATTTTCTTTTTTGCACTTCGTTGCGCCGAATTGTTTTGTCTGTAAATCGTCGAATTAACGGCAGTTGATTGATTCTCACTGTACGGCGTGACTTGCTCGTACGCCCATTGTCTTGGGACATGAGAACAAAATCATTGCTCTAAATATTTGCGAAAATAACTGAGATGTGGATTCTTTCGTCATGAATCTAGTGTTTTTGTTGAAGGGGGTTTACGCGTATTAGAAACATTATTTTACACTAGATTTATCAGACAAGTTGTTTCGACTGATCCTGCATTTCATTTCGAAATTTCTGTTGCATGTAATATCAATTTTTCGAAATGATGTTAGTAAATAAAAAGTAAAAATGAAATAATAACAAAATAAAAGATAGAAACAGGTATAAGATGATATCATCTTGTGCAGAGATATTTTTCTTTTCGATTTTGCCTTTGGCATAGATATTACAGCTTGAACAATTTAATGGATTGTTAATTATAGATTTGTATTTCATTAATTAATTATTGTATATGTTTTTAATGAGTCTCAGAATGAAAAAGGCATCATTTGTTGTTTGTTTTAAAGCAAATCAAATTATTACCATAATGATACGTCTAATAAATTTTCAATTTAATAATCATATCTTTACACATCATGATAATCACACCAACTTCTGTTAGGTCTTATTAAATAACGTTTTCCATACAAAAGTTTAGCCTTGTAATAATATTACATATTTTATTAGAGACATTCACAATTCAGGAAGGGAATAAGTGTAACCCCCCCCCCCCCATAATGGACAGTGAAATATTCTAGAAGGAGCTTAAAAGATATTAACTTCCAACACCTGAAGTAAAAGGTATACAACACGCGCCTTTGTCATCGCATACGCTGTGCACGTTTTTTCTTCTCTCGAGACGTACTCAAACAAACATGAATATAATATAAACATCTTCATAAATGTATGTCTTCGGTATCGATATGTATTTCAGTTGGCTACTTTCGGCTGGATGTGGACATGGCTATACTATAAGCATTATGTACGGCGTCGTCGCACCTCGTTTACAGCCGTTAACATTCGACTGCATATTTTTATACTCGTGATCCCCCCTTTGTTTGCCTCCGCCCGTAATGAACGTTGCGCATATAATATTATATGTAAACACGTGGTTGGAAAACCTTGTACATCGAGCTCTGGGGTATATAAATGCGAGCTGTGGCTTCTCAATATAAACGAATAATACCGTTATTGCTCGCGACTGTGGCGCCGCTCACTGATTGTATAATTTAGCAAGAAAATATCAACCAACTTTTATCGGAATAATTAAATACGCGATTTATCGCGCAGTTCCGATACTAACGCGAGAGAAAATCACTCGCGTTAGTATCGAAACTGCGAACGTCAATATGAGTATAAATGGGATATTTTAAACGTTTACTTTAGGCGTGTAATATCAAATTATTTAATGTTACGTGTTCACAGTCATTATCGGTATTAGTGTAATTATTCATTCTTTTTTCACGCCTTTTCAATCGTGATCGATACAATTATAATCGGTGTTTACTTCGCAATGGGTTCATCTAATTAATCGATTATCCCCGATAGGCTTGATACTTTTGCTGCTTCTTTTGATTGAAATAGTTCAAATATGAACTTTCTCTCTTTGAATAAATGATTTTTTCAACTGAAAATAATGTAAATATTTCGAAGTTTTGCTTACCAAAGTTTATTGTATACGTATACAATAATACTGATATAGTGCATTTAATCTGATTCTGAACGAATTAAATCCAGTATAACTTGAGAGGAATTGTAGTTTTTTTAATTAGATAAACATAATGCTTCCAATTTTTTAATTTATAAAAAATTTTCTTCAATTTATAAAAAGTATTCATTTTTGATAAACGTTAATTTACTTTTAGAATCTGACAACTTGTATATTAACAGAGCTTTTTAGAGATATAAATATTTTTGTTCGAATAAAATGTAAATAGATTATTGTCAAATTCGAACAATTTACTATTAAAGTTTAACAAAATATTGTAAGGAAATAGTAAATTGTAAGGACTACATTGTGAAGTGGAGTAGTTCAGAAATGTAAATAATTTTACTCTACCTATTGCCATTGGTATAAATAATAGTATATAAATAATAGTAAAGTTGTGAGTATTTAAAATTTAGAGCGTAAACGAATGTACTTACTAGTAACGAGTAACGGATACGAGTAATACGGCCACACCAACATTTTATTGAATTTTTATTCACTACACGTTGGAGATCCAATAGAAATAATTCACTAGAAAAGAAAATAGGCAACTGTACAGGGATTTGTAAGAGGAAATGCATTTTAGCGTGAAACAATAAATAAAAATCAAGTCGTTTAGTCAGAGAGCACGCATAATTAAGCAAACGGGTTACCTTTCCGCTGATTTTAAGATTACGAGATCCGCAGCGGCTCATACACCCCTCCGACACATACTAAGCGCTGCTCACTACAGTGTCCCCCTCACTTGCTACCGGTCTTGAAGATAAGATTAGCGTCCGCGTGTCTGCTCAGTGACACGATAATCCGTCGAAAGAAGCCGCTGTGCAGCAAGCGTGATTACTACACTACTCGCGCCGCTAATACGAGGCCGTAAATTCTGGTGCTCGAGGGGTGGAAGTGGATAATTTTCCACAAGCAGGTATGTATACCTACAGCGTGGACGACCAAGCTTGAGGCAAAAAAAGTCGAATTCACTGCTGACGAGATGAGCTAGGAGGACGCAAGGAAGAGAGAAAGTACATGCCGAAGCTCGCTCGACGCGGCTTAAGTCAGAGGATAATTTTCTCACTGAAAGCCGACGGCGCGCGCAGGTAGTTTTAACAAATAGGGTACACACACCTTGATGATAATATGCTATGGCGGGGGCTCGAGATTTGTATAATGAATTTCGCTGCTGCCTTTGCCTGTCAAATTAAGAGATTTTATGTTTTTATGCAAGATCCTTGCGGGGAAGAAAAATATTTGTTTACTCGGGTTTGAATAATGAAGAACGGGCGAGCAGAGCCGATTTTCTAGTAACTAGTGGTTAGAATGTTTCTCTTAGGAAATGTATACAATAATTTCAACATAAACTCTAATAGAGGGCTTTTTAAAGTTATGAGTGAGCTTTAAGAGTCAATATCGTAGCTTACGCTATTTCTTAAATCACTCGTTATAAACTATTCTAAAATTTCCAGAATGATTTTTTTCCCGGAGCCTAAAGGAAGCAACTTAAAGCTGGATTAACACAAAATTGGCCTATTATACTTTCTCTATAAAAAATAATCCACTTTACATAAGTATTGTTATCATATTTATTTAAACGTAAAATGTTCCTTTGAATGTATTAATAACATTTTAAATAGACGTATGTAATTGTTATTTGTAAGAAACATTTTTAAAGAACACTTAAATTTTGTATTTGCTCGTAATTAATTAATTGGATTATTAGAGAGTAAAATATTCTTTCTCCTCAATAATTATTTTATTACTGTGATTAGTGTGAAAGGGAATTGTGACTGTCGTTGCGGGAGCGAATGTAAACTCTAGTCTACAATGAAAAAATATTTATTAAGATAGGCTCAGGAATATATTTATTTGAGTATAAGTTTAATTGAAATATTAATCTAAATATACTAATTCTTAAATAAAAAATTATGCACTAAATAGAATTAATAGATTTAAGCAGCTTTTGATATGTAAACAGTGAATAAAGTTTTACTGAAAACAATTTTAGTTGTATATTGTCAATAAATACATTTTCTTACATATAGCAAACTTCTTTCCAGTCTACAGAAGCACTTAACTCTACATAATGAAGTTGATCATTGCCATTTTCTGGTAATTAAATTTCACTCTTATAGATAAATTTTCGATCTTGTAATTTTCAAAAATATAAGCGAGTACTAACTCGCTTATTATTACACTCTTTTCCAACGTCTATAAGGAAGAAGATAAAAAAAATTAATTTTCCATCCAAATATGATAACAAGTGTGCGAAGAATACTTTCTTATATCCAACCCCACCGTACACAATTATAAATTAGTATTTTTAGAACGCACCAACAGAGTCTTAACCGAATGATGTTACACGGATCGGATTAACGACTCGCCCGTAAATCATCATCACAAACGATTATCTCCTTCATTGACTTCCGTGGAGTAGCTACTGGTCACCGCGTGCGTTCATTCGACTGAATTACGTCGTATGCGACGAGGCTGTCATTACTGTGGTCTTTTTATCGTTTATTAATACGAACGATCTTCGATCGGCCGCAAAACGTTAAGTCGGCACGCATGGTCCTCGCGCGATAAAGCTTTGCGTGCTCACGAAATCGTCGGTGTTCTCGATAAAAATGTACGATCGCTTTGCCGAAAAAGGGTTGAAAATATACGCGAATGAAAATATTAAAAAAAAGAATTGATCGAGAGAACTCGCGTTATCTGGAATATAGTTTAAAGCAAACATCCGGCGCTCGGATCACGATTTTTTTACATAAAGAGTGTGCGCGCGCAGCTTAACCGAATGATCCGCGAATTTATCGATGCGGAAATGCTTTTTCTATGCCTTTTCTCTTTTTGTATTCGGACTCGCGCGAGCGTTTTAATCTCTGCACTCTGCTTTGAATTATTCCATCCAGGCCGCGAAGCATTGTTATAGAATTAAATTTAATCACCCATATATGCAATGAAAGTATGGAGAAATAAAGGAGCTAGGATTTTCGTTTTCGAGCCGTATTGTCGGGAGTAGCAAGTGTTATTGAAAAACCGAATGATACGCTTTTATAAATACCAACTCTTTCTCTCTCTTTCTCTATATATAAGTGTTTCAGGTATACCTATATATAGCATATACTACGATTGCATTGAATATATATGTTACGGAAGAATCATTAAATAACTATTTACGTTATCAACGCCAGTAAAAAGAAAATGACAGCTCGGAGACTCCGTGGAGAAAAAGGCCACTGAAATCGCAAAATAAACAAACTATAAAACTTTAATGCGCCGTGGCCAATGCGCGCAGCCACCATTTATCCCATAAAACTCGTCTCTTCGCAGCAGCAACAGCAGTAGAAAGCGCACAATCAGCGCACAAGACCAGAAGTTTTTTTGGCGGGCGCGCGCCGAATAAATTATCTCAATCCCACTTTCAGCCGTCATTTATACGCCGTATATACATATATTTCTTCGGCCATTCGCGTCGCGCGTCCTTTCTCTCTCCTCTCGCTTTTAAAAGCAGCGGCAGTGCGCAGCACAGTGGCAACCAAAGAAGTAAAGAGAGGAGAACGAGAAAGAGAGTTAAAAACCGGTAGCCCAATCCAACGAGCGCTTCTATTTTTAGAGAATACAGAAAGAGAGAGAAAGAGAGAAAGAGAGAAAGAGAGAGAGAGAGAGGCTTGCGTGGGCGGACTCTGGACACACCGACTTACGACTCAACTCTCTCGAGTGCAGTGTACTTACATACGTAGAGACTCTGCACCGAGTTTCTTATCGTTTTCCGCGCATCGGCATGAAGGAAAAGAAAAGTACTCCTCCTTCTTTGCGGAGAGGAATCGGAGCGATGCGACTATTTGTGCGCTGAGTGCCTGCCCGGATAAACATCGTACAGCAATCCCCCTGTTCCTTATACTGCTGTGTTTTTTAAGGCTCAAATGAGTTTTCTCAACGTTATATACCTATAGGTATACTTATATGAACTTATTTTATATAAGAGCGAGAATTGTAGTTAGAAAATTTTTCAAACAAATCAAATTCAATATGAATCTAAATATAATACATGAAAATTACGTTAAATGTTCAATAACTCTTTAGATTAGAATCGTTAACGTATTGTGATATACGATTAAAGAAAGGTTATATTTTAAGAAATAAGTACTTTAACAGCTTGGAAAAAATTTGCTTGAATCTAATCATTATATTATTATTTATTTGAATGAAAAAATTACGCTTTATTCAAAATAATATGTATCTCAATCAAATTTGTATTATATACAGAACAGGATTATAATGAATAAATTATTGTTAAAATATACTAATTCATTATTCATACATATATTATATATATTACAATTAAATAAATTCATTTTTTCACTAGAATTGATCAAGAAATTATTTCATTTGTTCGAGCTCATTTTTATTTGTACACTAAGTTAAGTTATGCTGAAAATAGTGTTAATGATTTTTTTTTCTTTGTAAATAACAGTTTTCAATAAAAAGCTCTTCTTTATAGTAAACTCTTTTTTCTGCATGCCGTGCATTTTTAAGTTCTGGACATAAAAAGCTTTACCTTAAAACTTTTCAACTACTTTTAGTTTTAAATTCTATTTAACAAGTTCCATTCCAACCTATAAATATTTTTGTAATTTTTTCAAATGGCATAAATAAATAAAATAAAGTCACGAGAATTTCCATTGTAGTCGTAAATTTACTAAAAAGGAAAAATTAAAAAATTCAGTGCTTACTATTATCAATGCACATACCATACGTTTAGACGAACTCTATTTACACTGTAGTATCGCGTTTGCATACAATTAACTGCGGAGTTGTAATCGTCGCTAAACCTCACGAAAGATGAAACCTTCCTCCGTCAGGTCAGAACTTGTTTCTGCTCGGGATGCACTTGCATACATGCACATGCTTAAAAAAGGGGGGAATAAAAGCAAAGAAAAAGCACACACAGTATGTGCTTTCAGTAATGAGGTTAACGACAGAAGCCACTGCTTGCACAGAGACAATATACAGAGCGACTATGCACGACGGGCGCAGAGGCTCGACGCGGTGGTTCACTCTATTGTACCGTCTCTGTAGGCTCGCTTTCAGGCCAAGTGCAATAATAAAAGCCTACTCCATCGCCAGCTAAATGAAAACTCGTTGCCCCCCTCTGTCTCTCTATGACTTCTTTTCGTTCGTTTTGCCATACGTTTTTTTTATTGTTTCCTCTGTCCGCTCGCGCACTGCTTTTTTTGTCTCGTTCACGTTTATTATCCTAGGGGACTTTAATGCGTAATGCAATTAACAATCGAGCGAAAAGGCGCAGTTGCTCTCTTGAAAATAGCGCATGACTCATCATTGCAAGTACAGGTATGTACATTTATGTACTCGTATTTATCAACGATCCCGAAGTGTATAATATGTGTCGACGTATCAAGAGTCGCGCGATATCGAATAAAGTGGTGGTACGTTCACCTGCATTTGTTGACTTCTTTGACTAAACGCGTAGAGTATACGAAGCCGTATATCGACGTGTTAATTACTTCATTTAGACTCGGGTTTATCTAGTATTGGTGTATAGGTATAGAGAATCGATAATGGCACAGAGCAAAAAGCACATTAGTCATCTGCTTGGAAGTACAGATGAAGAACAGGTTCTGGAGTAAACCTATAGCTTTGTATATCCTGATTTTCCTGAATCTGATTCATTCGATTTGGTAAAAAAGGAAAGGGATTATGCTGTGTAAACGATTAAGAGGGATTTACACTTATTCCTTCCCTGATTCTCATCAATGGTTGTAATAACAAATAATCTAATATTGTTACAAAGCTAACATTTTTTTCTTAAAAGTGTATTAAAGAACATTATTTAATAAGATCTACCAGAAGTTGATGTTATCAGTTTTAAATTCTGACTGTGACATAGACTACATTATCGTATAAATAATTTTATTTGTTTAAGACTCGTTAAAAATATAAATAATTTAATAAAATACAATGCGGTACCCGTAAATGACAAAAAATATCATTTGAGCTTTGAATTTTAAAATCCATCAAGCTGTGCAAGCTGTAGCCTACGCCAAAAACAGCACTAAAAAATTGTTACATCAACTTTCCGTAGGTCTTAATAAATATAATATTATTATAAAGCTATTTTCCCCCTAAGAGTATATTATAAAACAATAGTTACAAACATTTAAAGTCCAAGGAGAGAATAAGTGTACAATCCCCTTAACCAAAAAATATGAAATTCTTAGAGACACCGTTAACTAGAAGTGTTGTCGATCAAAAAAATACTGATACCGTTTTTCTAGTGCGTTCTATAAGGCTGTTAAAAGAAAAAGCTTCGACAATGAGGACACTTTAACTGAGGAGAAAAAAAAATTGTCGCAAAAAATCTAACCGTCCTTTCACTTTTGCAAATTATTTTATCAATTACCAAACACTAGTCGGTAATTACTAAGTACTTTAAAAATGTATAAATAACCGTCTAAAATATCCCAAGATATGCATTACCCAAACAATTTAAAATGTTCAAAGACACATAACTTTAGCTGCCGTCGCAACTCGAGCTAGGTTAAACTAAACCAGTTTATTCGCGAACGTGAAAATTCATGTTCGCGTAGAAAAGGAAAGCCTAAACTACGCATATATATATATATATATATATACTGAGCAAACGCCGCAGGCGTTAAATCATCGACGGAGGGAAGCAAGTGATACGTATCCGCAGTGGCAACTGACGATTTTCACTCATTGACAGCGTATGAATTATCTGCATACAGGTTTATAAGTTAGCATATGCGCAACACTTGCTCACTACATGTTCGAAGAAGCCAAACCAAAAGCGTACATGAATGGTGGCTCTTTTCAAAGAACAGCCACGATTGCGGTGGTGCGACTGTCGGTTCACTTCGTGATGAAATGCTTTTTTCTCTTGCAAACTTTTTATTAGTTTTCTGAGTAAATGAGACCACGTTGCTATCCAATGTCGGAAAATACTTTCGTTGTCGAGGTGAGAGTTTGACCTTGGAAAGCATTTTGTTGAATTTCCATGTGTTGTATAAATCGATGCATTTAAGTATATTGCCTACTCTACCGTCATGGTTCGTGGTTTTCGCCAGTGGAAATAAAAAACATACAAATCACTGATAAGAACGTTAACCTTAGAAGGTTGTCTGTGGTTGAAGTATAGCTGTGGTTACGACTCTTTCATAGATGAATAATATTTTTTTTCCTTAAATACAATTGACTTGTCGCTTTGACTACGACAAAGATCGTCGTTATTTTCGCGACTACAAGAGTAAACGGAATTGAAGCAAAATAGCTTATCAAGAAACCATCTTTTTTAACCAAAAGGAAAAAATTTCCTGCAATATCGAATGCTTCGAACGTAAATCATTTTCTTGAAATTGTTACCGAGTGGAAAAGATTCTATTTGAATGAAATAGAATATTTCACTTCCAAACGTATCCAATAAAGTCGAAACATTATACGCAATATTACCTATCGCCGTATACAATTTTAATATATACATTCGATTTAAATTTTTTTGTATTATAGTAACCTTACCGCCTGTAGGCTAAATTAACATTTGAAACTTAATGACCTTTTTGGAATAAAAGGAGCATTTGAGTTTATTATTAAAGTTTATTCCTTTCGCCAAAAGATATAATTTCTATCATTGTACATAGAATTAAATAAAATCTCTATTTCATCGCGACGATCTGTCCATCTGGTCAGTTTTCGCAAGAATTGCACGCAGACGTGATTCGTGACATATAACTATTTCGTTTCACGTCAAACTACCCCGTTTCGCGAAAATGCACGACGGCAGCAAAATCTCATCTTCTGAAACGAGCGTATAAGAGGCAACTCGAAAAAAATCATTGCAGTAAATTGAGCGGAAAAAGCAGAGTAAAACGCAAGATGCTATAAATAAATAAATATATCTACGTCCGCACAGGTGCAACGTCTACTCGATATTAAATATGTATATATATCTACATCTGTAGGTTATATGTTGCATATTCACATACATGTCTTTAGAATGTGCAGAGAAGTGGCGTCATGCGTTTCCTGGAGGCGATTCGGAGTCGCTGTCGTGATTATGCATCGCGAGGAGAGCTCTCTGCTCTTTATTACACGGCAAAACCGGGCCGCTCAATTATGCAGTATGTACGCCGGAAATCCCGCAGGGCCACAGAAGTAAATCGCGAGTCAAGGAAAGTAATTGTTTGCTTTTCTTGCGTGGCACGCGCGTAATTCTCTCTGTACTGGCCGAACAAATGGCGGGTGTAGTACGTAAGTTTTTTCTTCCTTTTTTCGAGCCGACATTGTTTCCAGGGTTGATGCCATAACGCGATCTTTCACCACTTTGTTGTACGAAGAAAGAATGCGCGGATTGAGTTAGTCAAATGGAAATTATGTATAACGAGGTGTATGTAATGTTTTTTATTATTTATGATGCGATACAAAGATCAATTAAGAATAACATCAATCATGCGAAAAGACTTTATTCTCTAAAGCGGCTATTTGAAATAAGACAATATACGCAGAGGTATTCAACCTCGGTTGTACAAATGAAGTCACGACATCATCAAAACCGCATCAGGTACAGTGAGCAGAGCAAAAAATGCCAATTTTTTCCAGCTAAACCAGTAAAAGCCTGCAGCTCGAACAATAGCGCAGTACACGAACGATGAATCACACACTCAGTCTCCCCTCGTGCTATAGCACGTTGTGAAATTCTACCTTCATGAGACATACCCGGCTACTTTCAGTTCATAGGTATATACCAAATGAAACTTTCTTTCTCTCTCGCTCTGTAGCGTAATAATTCCTATACGTAAAAGAATACGGATGAAGAAAAACGAGGACCAGAAAAAACCTAGAAATATAAGATGATCGACCAATGGCAAGTAAAACACGCCAGTTCACGCTAACAACGCGCACCAATGGCTGATCGGTCCCGCTTCTCTACCCTTGGATTGGTCCATACCGTGACGATGAGTCACCTGCAAAGTAGATAACGAGCGCTACTTTGACGTGGATTTTGATTTCTTGCGTATTGTGCCAGACCTTCGGGGCCATATTTTTATGAGTTTCGAAGAGAAGTGGTGGTGGTGGTGGTATTTGCGTGGTGTACGTGGTTTGTGTTGTGAAACGATTGTATTAGCATCGATAATCTTATAACAGCACTTTTGGATTCGTCAGAAACCTCGTTAGATCATGTTATTTTAAGCATGAGAAAATACATTAGTATGGAGATATGAGTCATTTGATTACGACTACTAAGGCTCGTTCAACAATCAAATTGGCTCCTAATAATATAAAAATATGAATTTCCGATTCCTTAGAGCAGCAATTCGTGTGAATTAAAATTTATTTCTCTCTAGATTGGGGTTAACTACTGGTAGCGCAATCAATATATACTGTAGCACCATTGGTATAACCTCCTGATTTCCTGGAAATTCCTGTGGCCTGACGATTTCGCAAAAAATACATCCATACTGTTTTAGCGCAAAAGCGATAAAGCCTTTATATACCTCGAAGCTCGGAGTCTAATCAACCAGTGGACCCATGATTTTTCGCTTCCCGCGGTGCGTAAATATACGTCCTCTAATCTCTGTGGTCGGTCGATTATTCGCCAACGCGCGAGAATGTGTCTGCGCGATGGGGAACACAGATCGAGCGCTTTAATTTCGAAAAAGGTCGACAAGAGAGCAGAAAAAGGGAATGGCGGTGAGCAGATGTTGAGCAGAAAGACGGTGAATCATCCGATTTTTCGTTAGCTCTCTCAAGAATACGAGAGAGAAAGAAGCACAGAGAGAGAGAGAGAGAGAGAGAGAGAGAGAGAGAGAACAGGTTAGCCATCGGGGTTCCGCCGTCGAAGCGAACCAAACGGTCGGCAGATCCCCGGCGGTGTTTATGGCTTCGGGATAATATCGACTCTGTGTGCGTATTTAGTGCCGGTGGGCTGGTGGGCATCGCCGATTCCTATAGGTGCACAAGCGCGTACGTGTATGTGTGTGAAGAAACGAAAAGGAAGTCGCTAAAGGGGGAGAGCGCATAGATATGTCGGCTCGTTCGAGACTCTTCATGTTTGTGTGTGTGTATATATATACCTATATGTATATAGACGCACGTGCCAACCGTGGAAGTCCGTTGGTAGCAAGCGATGAGTCACTCGCGCCGAGAAAGAGCAACGGATTAACGAAGAAGACGTCGCCGTATTCTCTCTCTCTCTCTCTCTCTCTTACCGCATATCGCATAACCTCGTTAAACGCTTGTTTTTCATTCGGTGCACCGCACGCGATGTACTTCCGCTTTGATTCAGGTACAGGTTCATAACGATGCTCTATATAGCATATTAGTATACGCTTCAACCCCTGCGGCTAGTCATTTATCTGTTCAGGAAGAGGAAAGAGGGATGGCAGTGGATAAGGATTCGTTGGATTTGTAGCCTATAAAACTACGAGCTTGGATTTATGTTTCCTTTTTTTTATTTCCAAGGCTTAAGATTCGTAGTTCTATTTTTGTATCTACGACCAGACTGTTTCTTTTAGATACCAGAGGATTCTATAGTTGCGCAACCGTCACTTTGACCTCATTTGTGTATTAGCGAGATGGTAATGACTCACACGCGAGTTCATGATTTATCGACTGCTGTCCGTTAAATAGGATGAAAAGATAAAAAATAAAATAATTTTGTGCTGTAATTTCCTACAAATGGAAATATCGAGATAACTACTGTACACACAAGTGAGTTAAAAAAGAATATTGAAGCATGCATTATTCAATGCTCCCATTATCATTCGGCTGGTGTTTCAAATCGAATCAAACATAGCACAACAAAAAGCATATACTATTTTTAAATGTGAGCAATATCACTCGTTAGCGCATACTTGTAACATTTATATTCGCTTCGGTTATATATATATAAACACATGTGTAATGTTTATATACATTCAATTTTACCGATCATCGACCGTGCAGTATTGGCGCATCGCTTAACTCAAGTTCTCAAAGCAACGACTCTCCAATCTTATCTGTTCCCCGACGAGCTGCCAACAGCGAGTGAGCTGCGCCATTCAACACGTCACTATTATTTATATTTTTATGTACGGATACAATATAGTATATAGTCCCCAATGTTCTACCGGACAAATCGAGTCTTTTCTAATATCTCATAAAAATCATAAAACTATTCTCTGATTCTGATGTGTCTCGAACGTCGCGAGGCCTTTGATAAGAACTGAAATTCAGATGATTACTGCAATGTACGCTGCTAAACCGTTCGTAACGGAAAGTAGGTCACGATGAGTTTTGCCATTCCGCGTTCTGTTGTCGTTGGCGCAGAATCGTTGAATTTTACGAGATTGCGCTTAGCTGTGGTTTCTGATATAAAGAGAGCTCTATGCGTTTCTGAGTATACACTGCGATAGACGCACTAATCGATTTGCGCGGTGAGATGTAGGCTAACTTGAATTTTTTTTCGTGCAACAGAAAGCTACATCGGCACCTTGTAAATGTTTTTGTTAAAGTGCTCGATGGAAAAATATCAAGGAGAAAGAATCGTAAAACAGCAGGTATTATAAACATTTTTTAAAAATATTTTTTCAAACGTTTTACGACGAATTGAATGGAAAAAAATTGTAACGAAACTGATTTATGAGAATTCAATTAATGGAATAAAAACGCAATAAA
The DNA here is from genome assembly GCA_018906985.1 of Apocrypta bakeri. Lineage (NCBI taxonomy): Eukaryota > Metazoa > Arthropoda > Insecta > Hymenoptera > Pteromalidae > Apocrypta > Apocrypta bakeri. The sequence continues at coordinate 680,508 of JACCIA010000004.1, forward strand.
TCAGCGTTCGAATAGTAACGAGACTATCACCTTCTTCAAATCGTTAAAATCGAGAGGCACTTACAGGTTACAGATCGAAGAAAGAAGGAGCAGACACGAAGATTCATTACGAGAGTTACAGCAGAAACTTACGAGCCTTCGTAGCCCATAAAGCATTGCTGGCAGAATTTTCCGCACGTTCAACAAGTTGGAGCTGTCCGCCTGGCCTTTCGTTCTCTCTTTTACTTCTGAAGGTCCTCACCGCGTCATTACAGCGAAGGGAGAACATCAGAAGAGGGATCGCCGACTTCGTAAATGAAAATCTATTGATTTCTAATTAATTCTTTCATGTGAATGAATTTCTGACTTATATCAATCAATCAGCCTTCATTTTCTTTCTTGCGCTACTATTAAAATAAACTTTTGATTATTAACTCTGGAAATGTAAGTGAATCAATAGAAGTTCACTGTTTGGCAAATGATTTTCTTCATTTCAAAATGTTCGTAAAATATGGGAATGGGGAAGTTTATACATACATTAATTGATAATGTTATATATTCACTTTATATATACTATAAACTATAAGTACAATGTATAAGTGCATACACAATTCTAGTTAAGAACATTATTGTCAACCACTATTTGCTCCTTATTTATCAAAGAGAACTATCGGTGTGGTAATAAAGCCTGCTGTGTTCAATTCAAAATAGCGAATTTTAACGATAAAATTAATGAATTTCATACTATTAAAAATCACTTTTTCAAACCATTGTTCTCCTCACTATATTTGCATTTATATCACAATGATATGCTGCACTGTGTAATTAGTGAATATTCTATCAACACAAAAGAGGTCGTGAATATTTCAGCAATTAATATCGAAAAGACATAGAATCTCAAAGTAAAAGTTAGAATCTGTAATTTCATTTAAAACAAGTTGACTATATTTAAGAAAATTTATTTATGATTAAACTGCTTTTGGCTGTAAAAAGTATTTATTTGAAAGTAACATTATTCTCCCTTCAACATTACTTTCTGCATAAAAATACAAATTTGCTAGAACACATTAAATAATTTTGTATTAATCAGAAAGTGTATTTATTTAAATGTATAGTATAATCAGTTAATAAATTAATTTTTATCTTTATTCTATAAACATTTATTGGGAGTCAACAATATCATATGAAAAACGACTTAGTATGCTTAAACTATAATAACAATTTTGTTGAATACAACAAAATCATTGAACATTAATAATATATTATTTAGTTAATTACTTTATAAAATTAAACAAATAAAATAATAATCACACGTTACGTAATAAGCAAATGCAGGACCCGGTTTGTAAAAGTGTACAATTTTAAAATACAATTTTTATATTGAGAGAATTTATCTGTTGGCCAACAATACCACGTCTCTACACGAAAGATGAAGCGAATCGAACGACGGGGCATTCAGACAGTCGCCAGACAGACCGACGCCAAGCTGTCGGTTGGGAGAGAGAGAACAATGTTTTTTTACTCAGGGCCTACTGCTTACCTGAATCAGTCTCCCCCTCTCTATCTCTAAACACTTTTTAGATAAGCTGCGCGGCCGAAGCCCAAGATTTTGTAATTCTCGTTATAGAAGCGAGAAACCGGGTTCCATATATTTGAAAAGAACGCAGCGAAATTGAGCATTCGTCATTTTTCGAAATCACTGAAAATATTATTTAGTGTATTTTGTTGAACTATTTAGTCTCTCGGATAAAACTTATTTATACTATATATAATACAGTTGAAGTATAGTAGATGAATAGTTTTGTATTTGGATCCAAAAAAGCATTGGTCATTTCTCGAAATCACTGAAAATATTATTGGTTCCTCTGATTAAACTTACAGTACAATAAATCAGTATTACCTGTACAGTCGCAAAATAGTAGAGTAATAATTTTGTTTTTGTATCCAAAATAAAAAATTGGCATCCACTCGAAAATAATCGTATAGAATAATTATTAAGGATGATCTTTTGTTTTAAAATTTCGTGTCTGTACAATTTATCACCGTAACAATGAAATACTGCGAAAACCTTTTACAGACTATGCATGTATATAACGTAGTATTTATCCCAAAATGCGTGTATATAATTTTTCGCAACATGCGTGGAAAAAATAAATTACAGGCTTGCAGTTCGAAGAGTGTATATGACGCCAGAGCAGCCTTAATTGTATCGCAATCGAAGGCGAACGCTCTCTCGAGAAAACCTGAAATACCTGTCTTTACAATCGGCAGTACAATGTGTATTGATTGACACCGTTTTACAAATGTACAAAGTGTGCTCCAAGGTTACTTTACATAATTTACACCCTTTTTGTATTTTTCCAATACTCGCTATTCATATGATCAAAATAATTCTTCGTAGAAAAAATTGATCTCTCCGAGTATACGAAAGCGCGCCGAAGCCTTGTGGACGTAGCTACCGTATAATCTTGTGCCTCCAAAGTATTATAAAGTATTCTTCTATTCCAAAAGAAGAGAAAAAAAATCGGCACTCCCCCGTCGCGACCGCATCGTCCTTTTCTCATGAAAATACGTTTTTCTCTCCCCAAGGTGTATCTCTCTCTACACTGTATAAACGTTTTTTTTGCACTTCGCCCGCATAGAATAAGAAAACAGCTGCACGTGCGTCTTATGCCTAGGAACTAGCTCTGACCCGTGCCTCGTTGTTCCGCGCTTTTTTTTGTGCATCCGAATGGAGCCCAAATCGCTTGCGAGAGATAGAGGTGTATATACGTGTAGGTATAGGTATACCTACAGTATAGGTATATACACAGCATCAACAGATCTGCTGATATTCAAGGTCGAAATACAACGTCACAAGAAGAGACATGGCAAATAAGTGGGGGTGACTCGAGAGAGGTAGTTTACATGCGATATTTCGGAAAAGTCGAGAAGGTTTTTTTCTATTCAAGTCTAGCTTCCCCAGACCTCTCTTTGAATACGTGAACGCACGGTAGAAGCGAATGTGCGCGCGAGGCAGAGAAAGAGAGAGAGAGAGAGAGAGAGAGAGAGAGAGAGAGAGAGAGAGAGAGAGAGCGAGGGAGAGAGTAGATAATAGGGAAGGAAAGGGAGCGTTGGCGTACAGCAGCGCAACGTTCGACCTGTGCTGGACCTGCTGGAACCTGTTTCAACTCGCAGGTGCATGGTCGACTAGTGTGGGTCTCTCTCTCTCGAGCGAAAGAAAGGGGGAGGGAGGAAGGTAGACGCAAAGAGAAAATAATGCATGGGGGCGAATGCAGAGCGACGGGGGGAAGGCGAGAGAGGAAAAAAGGGGACAAAGGAAGGCGGATAAGTCTATTGCGTTGTCCGTCGAAGATTGCCTCTCGCGCTGAATTCGAAGCTCGAGTTGCGCTCCACCTCTCTCTATTCTCGTCCTTTTTTATTTTTTCCTTTTTTGCTTTTATTTTCTGCTCTGTCCCTTTCTCGCTGCTGCGTCTAGCCTAGGTCAGGTTTTTGTGCCTGAAACGAGAGCAAGCTACGAATTGCTAACACGCTTCGCTGAATTTGCATTTCAACAAGTTAAACCTGGCTCATGTGACGTCATTTGGAAATTAGTGCTTTGCTGGAGCATAGATTAATATACCTACTTATGAAAATTATTTAATTCCATTGCACTGCATGTTGGAAATAATTTTTTTTATAATTTTAACGATTGCGAAAACGTTTCGAAGAAATGAAATATTTTTGCGATTTCATAAGGTTCATGAGATACTGCATGAACAAATACATCTCTGTAGAAAATTTATACGAAGTATTTTTTTTACACAAGTTCGGAAACTTATTATGTTTGGAAAAAATTGCAATAAAAAATAGCAAATATACGGCGTAAACATCTGGAAAAATAGAAAAATGTCTGAAATATTGCAAATATATCGAACAGTGTAATTTTCATCCTTTAGATGTAGGTACATAATATATTCAAAGTTAAAGTGGCATTCAGTTTCAGGATAAACACTTTATATGCCTAAGCTTTTTCTATAAGAAAAGGATGGCTCGTTTTTCCCATCGTAAAATGATGTCTCTTCAAGGATTCCCTGCTGAGACTGTAGAAAGACCCGACCAGTTCGTCAAAACTAAAAACTACGCTGTTAGTTCCCGGTTGCTGCAACGTGAGCATCCAATGTGTTTATCCCATTTTTTATTTTCCTCAAAATCTGACTCCGTTTACGGCGACAGATGCTCACACACTTATGCGTGGATTTGACCTAAAAATACTGATCATCTCTAACGGGATCTTAACATCAGCTAATCAATATTTTTTCATCAAATAAACATACGATATATCATGTTCCTTTTCCTCGCTAAAATTACTGTTATTCTAATATAGGTTCTGGAAAATAATATAAATTATATCGTGAACTACAGTAGATGTACTTATTTTATAAATTTTTTTTTAAGTTACATTATTACTTATTTATGAGCTATAGTATTGAAGTATATTGAAAAGTATATTACAAAACATTAATTAACGCATGAAATAACTCATTAAAACAAACATTAAATTACTCATTAAAACACATTATTATTATCATTACTAATGAAATTAAATAATATTCAAACAAAGGGCACGAATTTAATAGACAGATTTAAAGCAGTTGCTTAAAATGTCCATATTCTAAAAGAGAAGAGGCCACAAAGTCGGTCAGACAAGAAGGAAGCATCCTGCGAAGAAGTATCGAGTAGCCATACATTACAAGGACGATCTCGAGGGGGCAATGTAAAGAAGGGCCAAAGGCGTCACATCTGGCACACAATTAGTTGGCTCTTGATACTTTTTCGGGATTTGTGAAAAGAGTCCACCAATCCAGACTATACGTGTACAGATACGTATGTGTAAGTCTCCTCCGACCATAACAAACAGCAACGGGTCTCCTTCTTTCCATTTCTCCTACTACAGTGGCGCATGGGCCTTGAAAACTGGTACCTCGCTCTTTTCTTTCTCCTTCTCGCTTGCTCCTTCTCGCTTGCTCCTTCTCGTGTATCTTTATGGGATCTTCGAACGGAGCAACACATAGACAAAAGGGGAGAGAGAGAAAGACAGAGAGGGGGCTTGGGGAGAAGGAGGTCTGGGTTTCTTGGAATTAATGGAGGTTTTCTCAGAGTTTTCGGTCCCTTACTACGAATAGAATATCCCGACAGTCTGAGCTCGTAACCTGTTGTACTTCATACTACCTTGCGGGCTGATTCTTGAGAGTTCCCTGGGATCCACGTACTCGCAGGTGTACGTGTCTGTCAATGCTGTTGTTATTTCTATACACGTATAGTGGATAGCACAAAAGATTTTCTGATCGACGATTTTTCCATCGCTCAGCTTTTGCTCGATATTATCGAGGAAAATTGCAGGAAGTTACTTTCGAGTGATGGGATGGACAAATTTTTATGTTCACTCAACTAGAACATCGCATCGAGTATGTGACTGAAAATAATGTATACCGATGTATGACTATAAATGTACATTGACAAAGTCCTTGTTCGTTTGAAAAACACTTTTTCCGTGATATTTCATGCAAACGAATATTCTTTAGTATGAAGTAGTCACTTCTTATTTTAATAAAAAATTAGTTCGGGAGGTTATCCGTTGATACATTCGAAATGGACATTATTCTACAATCGTTTTCTCTGTTGTATATCATTATTCATAAATGAATAAATATATTAATACTTTAGGGGAGGAGAGACCTTTTAGATTATGACTTAAATATATCTCCTAATATTGGAATAAGTGTAAATCATAACAACATTATTGAAAAAATTTAAATTCTAATTTTTAAGTCATAATCTAAAGTATGATTGAGGATGTCTAGTCTCTTCGGTGCCTGATCACACTATAAAATAGAAAGTTCACTAACCACAAGATTCAAAAGGAACCGATGGATGGATTCAACTCTAACATAGTAGTAATTCTCTTTGATAAACTCTTTTTCGCATACATATAAGGATTTTAAATTGAATGATCAGAAAAAACTTGAGTTTAAACAATATTTGGTGGAAATATCAGTTTTAAAGTTTTAATAATTTTTCTTTCTTTCAAATTAAAATCACTACATTTATGCCGAATGAAGACTATAAAAGAACATTCTCATAAATTATTATCTCAATACACTCCTTGGTTGCTTTTCAATTTTTCGAACTCTATTTTTTGTGTATATAATTCGTCATTTCGAAATTTCTATTTTTTGTGTATATAATTCGTCATTGAAGAAACTTAATCATGTTAGGTAAGTATATTTTCTAATATTATATAAGTCTAAAGTACATACAAGTACAACAACATTACTGAAAATATTTTAAATTCCTATTTGAAAGTCAATAGTTAAAAAATAGCAGTCGATTAATATATTTTCGTTATCGGTTAATATGAAAGTTATATTCATATTAATAGGTAGTTCCATAGCTTTGCATTTAATTAATTGTTCCATAAGTGTACGAGAACTTTTTTTCGATACAATTTGAAAAATTAGTCTGTTTTGTCGAAAAAACTTCATCACTGTAGCATTATATCGTAGGAAGCGAAATACATGAAACCTTACATCAAATAATCAGTTAAACAAAAAGGTTCCCAAAACAAGACACTACAAGCCACATCCCGTCCACATTCTTCATTTTCGACGGTTCCCAAAGTTCTCCTCCTTTGAACGTCGGTCTTGCTTGTATACATCGAAATTGCCGCTGTCGCGGCTTGTTTCTTTTCGTTCCCACTTTCCTGGCAGTCGAATGGGTCTCGGTGAAATCGAAAGTAATCCTCTCAAGACAGCGAATAATGCACATATACATTTACATTGCGCACTTGGCAAAGCCCATGTATAATGATCGTCTTATGGAAGCGGGCGCAAATTCGACGAAGAATTAGACCATAGCACGAAAGAAAACAAGAGCAGGGAAGAAGAACGATGGTTAGCGTAGGAGGTTACTTGCGTTAAGCTAATCACTGTAATTTGCTTATGGGAGCCATTGCGGCGAGGGAGGAAGGAAGGAAGAAAGGAAAGGAAAAAAGTGCAGAAGAAAAGACGAAGGAAGAGAACTCGAGGCGTAGGTGGTTGGCACATTTTAATAAAAGTTCGTTCTGGACGGCCGATTCCTTGTCGGCAACGATACACTTGGGGTTGAATGTATTGCATGGGAAATCGCTTGGAGCGCGAAACCAGGAGCTCATCGAGCGAAAAATTGCCGGGCGACCAGAAAAGATTATGGGAAACCGAAAATGATGATCAATTATTCTAACTTTTTGTAGAAACATCGTTCTGCTTTTTTGTATTCGAGGCCCGTTGAGTTGCGAAGGTGGCTTTTGTCATGAAAAGGGTGTACCGGAATAAGGAGGGCACTAGAGCATTATGTGCTTTGACTCTGTTTTCGATAAACATTGTACTTAAGCATTACACGAAAATAATATTCGAACGATTACCAACTATTGAAGATTGCTAGTATTTGCAGTTGAACTGAACTTACCGAGTTAAACAGTTATATAGTATGTTCATGAAATCATTATTATATAATTTATGTACAAAAATGATGATACACAATTTTTCAAGTTATACATTGAAAAAAGAACATACAATATTTTATCTTTAAAATATTTATATATTTATTTGAAAGTAACATTATCTTCAGTAAATTATTACTTACTGGGTACAAATAAAAATTAGCTTGAATAGATTAAATAATTTTTGAAAGTCCGAAAGTGCATTTATGTTAATGAGAACTGCAACTGTTTAGTAAATAATTTTTTCATATTCTATGAATATTTATTATGAATCAAAAAATGTCATACGAATAATGAATTCACATATATCAATAAATATTTACAGTAATTTATTAGAATCTAATCATTATATAAATAAATATAAAGATTATGTTCAATTACATACTTTACTAGGGCTATCCAAAGAAATCGTTCGTTAAAATCAAATATATTTTTAGTTATTCTAACAATTTTTTCAGTGGATATAAATGATTTTTAAACAGTTGTATCGAAATAATCGTATATTAGCTAAACGATTTTTTTTTCTTGCGTGTAATAATAATATTACTTAATAAATATACATAGCTTTAAAAATAATTTTATACAAATATTACGAACACTGGCTTTAATCGCTTCACTTGGATATTCCACCAAATTCCATCACATTCGTATATTTATATCATAAATTCTGTTTTAGTCATTAAAATCCGTAACAGATTTTCAAAAAAACGCAAACTATCCACCTTAAAACCACGAGGAAAGAAAGTATTTTAACTAATATTGCTGATGTCTATCTTTTTTCGGGATTCAGCCTCCCTCGCACAGGGTTACTTCTTCTTGCTGATAGCGTGTTTTGCGATCCCCTGTATATTCTTATAAACTAGTCCAAGCCTACAGTGCTTTACTCCAAACAGGTATCTCGATTCTGCGAAATCAACGTATAGCAGAACTGTTTACTCATCGCGAGGGTCCTTCCCATGGGCTTTTCACGAGAAGCCCTTTGTATCCTCCTCTCGAAAGCCTTTATCTATGCAAACGCGCGCTTTATTCGTGTGAACCACGGAAAGATAAGCCGGTCGACGACGAAAGACGCTCTTTCGGTCTTGTGCGTATATACGCGTGCGCAAACGGAATGCTTAATTACGCGTTTACGAGCGGCGCCGGGCGTTGTACAACAAGTTGTTTTTTTTTCTTCTGACCGAGCGTACTATGTAACTTTATGCAAAGTGGTTATCTACGTTGTAAAGTGCGAAAAACAACTGTATTCGGGTGAAAGCATTGTGATATGTGAACCTCTGGACGTACCCGCATTCGTCTCTTTGTTAAATTTGGACAGGTAATAAAACTTTTTTAGCGGATAAGATGTTTTCAAACCACTTTGTATACTCTCTTTATGTTTGAAATAAAGAAAAGTGTACTATTGTTGATAGTGAAATTATTCTAACTTCTGAATTAGTCTACTTGTTAATTAGTGTAAAAACAACAAACTTTTGTAAAGTAATATATTTACACTATTGAATAAAGTGTAGTCTTAAACTGCGATGCGAATCTTTGTTATTATTACTTATCACGTATAATTACGTATGTTCATTGTCATTGACTGTTAATTACTGATAATTCGATTACGAATTGATTCTTAAAGCGTAGACTATAATATTGTTGGTTTTAATATTAATTATAGTTGTTTATAAATTATTATAAAAATCCCTTTTGTTCAGTGATTTGTTGCCAGTGTCAAATGCATAGTTGTTTCTCTTATCTATTTATAAATGTCACATTTGATTACTCAAAATTAGACGAAATACACAATTCGTCATTTTTATTATATTATAAGCCAAATTCAAAACTCATTCTGTTAGAGTATACTTTAACTATTCTAAATTATCTATTAAATTATTTTCACTTATTCAAGCATTAACCTTGATGATTGAACTTCTGACGTTGACAATTAGTACATTCAAGCTTCTAAACAGTGAATTTTGACTGTTTCAGATTTAGCGACTACACGAGTCTATTAACGAAAATATTAAATAATATTTTCTTTTTCTTATTTATCTTCCAAATTCTCTCAAATCATAGTCTTTAATATTTTAGTGTCGCAGGGTTTCGAAGATATTGTAGCACTTATGGCTTTGTTTATTTTCCTTTTCAAAGCGAATTCACATATTCGCCACATGAGCGCGTTTCGAGAGCGAGGCGTCGCGACTACATACTCTCCGGGTGAGTGAGTACGGCGCGTCTCGTCATCGAGGGGGTTAATGTTTGATTGTAGAGACGTCTTATTGAGAGTAGCTACAGCCGCTGTCTTCGCAGGATAGTGCTTTTACTGAACGACGAGAGGTGGATCTCAAGACAATGAGTCGGCGAAACGTACGTCGACAGGCGAGACGAGAGGCGGGCGGCTTCTGAATCATTTCTAAACGATATTATTAATTCGTCCCTTTTGAGATAGATCACGGAAATGCTGGAGCCAACGGCGTGAAAGATCTCTCTTTGTAAGGTAAGGAAGAAACGCTCGATTAACGATTCATTTTCACGTCTTGAAAAAGAGGCGACTGTTGCTGTAGTAAAATGTGACGAGGTACAGTTTTGATTTTAGTGAATATTTGAATTAAGCATTGTTTCCAAAATTATATACTTTGATTTTAATTTCGAATCATTAAAATCAGTGATGTACCAAAATAATCGTTTAAACAGGGGTCAAGTTAGGGTATTCGAACAAAGCAATCCAGTATTAATGATAGAACCGCCCTTTTGCATGAAAAAAATAATCTTGATTAGTGCATCACACATTCATTATCAATTCAGCGGATAAATTTCCTCAACAAAATGTCATATTCACTTACTGTACTTTTTGTAAGTATACATGTATATTGAGTCAAAATAGTTCGCTATATTATTCAGAAGATCGTCTATATTTATTTATATATACTAAAAACCATTTTACATAAATAATGAATAAATTCAATTAAATATATTCCTAATACTATCCAAAGACATTATTTTTTGCAACCATACAATGTTTTCCATTCAATAGGAGTTCGACATATTTATTGCTTCAAGAGAACCATTTATTCCAGTGTAGTATATCTAATATTCCTCGTAAAGCGTCATATGTGCAATTAGTAAAAAACTTACTAGTTTTTTTATTAAAGTATAAACTACGAATGAATCTTTCCGTAATTCAGACTCATATTTTAGATGTCATAGAGATAGAAACCTTAGTTTCGTATAAAAATACGTTGGAATCATCCCAACCGTATTTGCATATACATACGTACTTATTATACACATGTTCACGGAAAGGTGGATGAACCAGACGTGCTTAATACACGTATGATGACTAAGAGTTGCAACATGTAGAGAGGAGGACAAAACGGCGTCAAGGAAGGGGTGGCTTGGACTTCCTGCGCGTCAACGAGAGAGACCAAGTATGGTGCAATGCTACAGCTACCTCCAGGTCAGACCTTGCTAAGCGATGACTCATCTAAGCACCGCACAACACTGGCTTCTCTCGAGAATTTCCAGACAGGCCCTCGCGAACCCCAAGTCTACCACACATATATTACTTACATGTGAGCCACCTGTAACGTGTGCCTGTCCGACCTATAGTCGAGCGTACGGAAAGAAGCGGAGCAATTTGCATTCCAATGGCTGTGCTCATGCGCCAGCAGGTTCTACGATTTTTTACCCCCGACAAACCACTTTGATGAAGACGTATAAATATAGATCCATAAAACTTTAAGGCAAGTTTAGCGAGATTATTTTAAAGTACCGTGGAGACTGAGTCATCTGGGTGTGTATTAAAAAATGTTTTGACTCATATCCATTTCCTACGTACCGAGTCTATTACTCTATGACTTTCCAAAGTTCATCGTCTGCAGATCATTAAAAATGTTTGTTTCAAAACATTCGCCACGCCTTACGTCACGTATTCATCAACCAAGACTATCTAACCTTGTTAGTATGTAAGCAGTCGTCAACGCGCGTTTTGCGAACTATCGCTAATTGTAACAGGTGCACCTTGTGTCCAGTGCTGAGTCTTTAAAAACTAGCAAAATAACGTATCTTACTGGTACGGCTTGTTATTTGCTCAGATTCAATGTTTCCCCTAAGAAGATAGCCAGTGAACAGAAGAAACATCACAAAGTTCACCCTTCGGCGTGTCGTCAAACGACAGGTGTTTGTATACGAAACCGTGTCGCCGATTTTTATCATATAGCCTCAGGGTGTGCGTGCCATTAACAACGCAATCGCGTAAAAAATATCTCATGAATAATAAAGCTGTATCACAATCATAAATGAAAATTTTGTTATGGATTACTTTAGTTCGAATGATTGATGTCTTTACTGATCGTCCGATCAATAAGCCATATAAGCGTTGAATTGGTTTGGTCTCGTTAAAACGTATGCGTCATTTTTCTTAATTTCTGGCAGTAAACTCAGATAAACACGTCCACCATCATCTGCCCCCTCCCCTTCCGACTCCCGTACTTCTCTCTCCGCCCCATTTTAAGCAAAGAATATCTTATTCAGTTCGCCCTACTTTTCAGCTTGCAGCTTGGTAAGTGTGTTCCGATCATCGATATTCAGGCAAACCCTCTGCGAAACCGAGAAGGACAGACCAGTATAGTCATTCAACAATGTCAGCCGGTGTGCTACCGGTGGTTATATATATGGGGTATAGGGAGGGTATAAATGAAATGTATTTTGAATTGACGACACTCGTCGACTATTAATACTGCTGTGACAGTTTGACTAATGGCATCGCGGCTTTGACATTACGAGATTAAAATCCCGCAAAAAAAATGAAAAGAGCGGCTAAGAAATTTGGAGGGTGAGAAGCTGCGTGGGTGAGATATCTTTGTATAAGAGAAGACATACAATAAGTCTCTAGATGCTATTAAGTGCACGAGAACTCCAGTGAATCCAATCATTTGTTTTCGTTATATACACTGTGAATAAAAGACATTATAAATATTTACCTGAATCTAATAATAATTATTAATATGAATGTAAATTAAATAAATTTTACAGATATTTACAGTATTTTAAATAAATATTTATATATACTAATTCGTTATTAAATTCAATGGTAGTACATTTAACGTTACAAAGTTAATATTTTTCAAATCCAAAACATTGTTTTTTAATTCATGGAAATATTATCTTCTTAATACATAAATTTTCGTAAATATAGCTATTATTTTCACTATATGCTCGAAAGATTCCTCGACGTAAAAACGGAGATATTGTAGATTTAGATTAAACCACTCAGGGGAATATACAATACCGTATAATTTATTTCGGGGATTTCCGTTATTACGATTACGTGAATAAAAAGAAAAAATGCTTCTTTTGCTAATTATGGTATTTTTTTAATCTAATCACTTCATACATATTTTAAGGTATCCCCGTACTGTTGGTACCATTACTCGACAATATTGAAATATATTTCTCAGATAATCATTACGAATGTCATCAGATAAATTGCAAAAGCCCATTTTATAAGCTACTCTACTTTCATACCATCACGCGTACAATAGACCACCAACGATTTTTCTCCATTCGGAACGCAATGATTCTATACGTCACAAGTACGCTCTATCAGTTATTATTTACGAGACTGCACAGGCTTTGAAATTGTCACCGCGAGAGCTCGTTCATAAGGCAAACACCAATAAAAAGGCATATAGACGCGCAAAATGGAAAAACAAACTCGATCGGATGACTCGGACGCGCATAAAACTTAAACGAACACATCCATCGCTATATAACAACCCGTACCCCATTGCATTCGAAAGCGCGAGTTCAGCGAGCAAAACGCATCCACAAATATATATTCCCTACGAGCGAGTGTTTCACTCAATATAAATGCACGTGTCTTTCAGTATGCTATACCTATAGCTTCGGAGCACGTAATGCCGAAACTGTCCGTTCGATGCATAGTACGAGGCCGTTTCGCAGATATGTATTTTTTATTCATGTTTGTAATTCCAATGGGATTTTCATCGAGCGGCTGTTTTCAACTATAGGTGGACGAATCGCGACGGGGCTTTTTCCAGTCGTCGAGCCGGCTAATGCGGAAAATGAAACGCACACGGAAGAATTACGAGGCTCGTATACGATATTCGTGCACCACATAATGCCACCCTTCGAAAATGCATCTCCCGAATAATGTCGCGCGATCGATTCTACTATACATATATATGCATGGCGGTATATTCGGGTAAAGTTGAATTACACGCGTGTGTGATCTATTGGATAGATTTTCGCGGGATTACCAAATTGTTCGTTTCATTGCTTTGAAAATAATCTATATATGGTATCTAATTTGGAAATAGGGGATATTAATAATGTTATTATTTTTACTGCTGAATTAGCGGACTTTATTTCACTTTTAAGAAAGTGAAAAATTAGCAATTTTACGATATAAGGAATATTCAGTATTTAAAACAGGATATTTTTGTAACTTTTATGATTAATTTATATCGTGATTTTACGATTTTTTATTTATTACTTTGGTATTAGACTGATATTAATATAGCCGTCTATTTAAGCATTAATTGGTATACGTAATAAAGTACATGTATAATTACTTCTGAAAAAGCTTTAAATTTAAGATTCCACATAAAATGGTGTAAAATACGTAATTCGAATCATTTTTCTTATTCATAATTTAAAAGAATTAAAACTGTATTAGCTTGGTCACCAACTCACCTATAATATTTGAGATAGTGACCTAAAGTAGTTGAAATATATTACCTACATATGAATATATTTTTTATTTCGTAAATACTAAGTCAAATTTCGAATAATAACTAAACTTCGGTAGTTGCATCAGTTAAACTTTTCGAAATAATAAAAATTCACTATTTGGTAATTTATCGTAATGCAGATAATGAAAATTCACTATTTCGCAGTGACTTCTCACTGATTCTCCGTAACTTCCATAGCTCTGCTTATGGCTCTGCTACTATATAAACAAAAGGATATATATTTTTCTAATTTTTCGAAATCGTAATTACGTTACCAGACTCGATGCGTTGTTCAACGAGCGTTTGCTAATTTTTCCAAGCGAGCTTCTTTTTTAAACGTGATGGCCTTGTAGTCAGCTTTGTGTATAAACAGGCCTGTGTGCCTTTGCACGGGAATTTCAGAGGCAACGCGGCCTATTATACCTGCCATCACATTTTGTTTCGCACAGCTACGCTTAATTTTAGCAGTTTTCAACGCAGCCGCTAACAAGAGCCTTTACCCTTTCCATATAATTTTAATTGCAGTCTGTTACAAAAGCCGCCTACACTGGATACGCACTGCTGCTCTGCGATGTACAATCAGTCGAGCAGATTTTCTTTTATTTCGTTTTTACGTACAAACTTGTTTTTTTAAACGCACTATAGTTCACTCTTTTCACAGAGAGCGCGTAAAAAGTATGTTTTTTGGCTACTCTCTTTATGTGAATATTTACCATGGATAATCTAATGAAAGTCGCTTGCTTTGTGAATAAAGTACAACAACTAACCTTTTTTCACGATCTAATAGATGTCGACTACGTAAACAAACTTCTCATTCTGTGAAATTATAATAGTGAATTAAATATAAGAAATTTTAACTTTACTTTGATGTATCTTGATGTCATTCGCATAAAAAAAAATTTAACCAGCACTATGCAAGAGTCAAAAATCATTAGCGAGCAAGGTGAAACCGCGTTTCCAATTACAGACACGAATTCGTTACAGTATGCTAAATTTGAACCGAATAAACTTTTCGTAGCTACAAAAACATACCCTCAGTGGGCGATATAATGGAAAAGAAAAATGCTTTGGCAAACATTCCGTGAAACGAAAGAGCCCCGAAGATATACAAAACGCGTAATTGACTCACTGTAGTAATGAAGCTATAGAATATCGAATATCTAGTCTCTGGTCTATTATTTCATTTACGAGAGATTATGCGCTGAAAAAAAGGTTTTCTATATTTAAGAAAATTTAAAAGGCTAATAAAAATTTTGCCTTTTTGAAAGTAGATAATGTCACCGTGTCTCACGAACAAAGCCTTTTATGCTCAATTCAAAACGACGAATTTTCACGGTAAAATTAATGAATTTCATACTATCGAAAATCGCCCTTCAAACAATGAATCTTCACCACCTTTTCAGTTATATCACGAAGACAAGCTAAGCTCTGTAATTAGTGAATATTCTACGAGTACAAAAGAGGACGTCAAAATTTCACCAATTAATAGTCAACATCAACTGAATATTAAAGGTAAAGTTAGGATTAATAATTTTACTGTTTTTTTAAGTAAAAAAAGGCTGAATCATTACACTTTAATTTCTAATATATGGTTAAAATAAATAAATCTAAAGCTTCACATGCATATTAAGACATGTTTACTCAAAACGCGAAGTCAAAAGTGCGTATTTATTTAAATGAAATCAGAATAAAGATCTATATAGATATGCTCTTATTTAAATGAATGTTTAAACAAAATTTCCTTTAAAATAAGTATAATAATTAAATCAAGGTAATTATTTTAGAAGGACTATTAATTTTTGTCTTCATTACACGAGAATTGTTATTGCTTATTATATGACAATAATATGCGTGTATGGTTTGTTATACATTTTTGCAAAATTTTAAACACATTTTACCCTGTGGTTTCCTAATAGAAGGATTTACCCTATGATGTACAAATACATAGAAATAGGGATTTCTACGATATGAATTTTGGTAGTCGCATATACAGGGACACGAAATTACTCACGGCTCATGATCACAATCAGTGGCTATTCAGTGAAACTACCCCTGCTTTTACTCTCTTTCTCCATCTCTTCTCTCTGTCGCGTATTTTACTCGACGTTCAAGAGAGTTTCGATGTAGACATCGACACGTGACCGCAATAAATTTCCTGTTTGAGAGTACCTATTCTGTATTGCGGACTTATCATGCGTAAACACAAAATTTCGCGCGCTTTTTTAATAATTCTTTGTGGATACGAGAGATGCTTACTAATTGTGCAGAAATATTCGACAATTGTGCCTATTAACAGAAGGAGACATATAATTTATACTAAAAACTGCATATAATAATTGAAAAGGAACCAATAAATAGGTTGTCTTAACAATTTAAGTGAATGTTGTTTGTTCGTCTATTCTCGTACTTTGTTATATCTATATGAGAATATTTATTAATTAAAAAATTGCTTTTTTGTTACAAAAGAATAATATATAATTCAAGCAACTTTTAATTAATAGATTATGTAAGGCTTTACTGAGACTAATTTTAGTTACGAGAATACATTTTTTAATATCCAAAATAGTGTTTTTTAATTGAAGTACCTATGTTCTTCTTTTTATTACAATTTACTAACTTTATAAATATATAATAATATAAAAAGATGTTTATAGTTCAAACCGACATAATAACAATATTGCAGCGAGGGTAGAACATACCCGTTACCCTCAGCGAAAATTTTGAGTTCTGCAACTGTTGTAGCCACAAATATATCTGAAAAGCACATTTTGAAACGATTATGAGGTCATAGTCAAGCTCGTAGCTTCGAATGTCCTGGGTATAATTCAACACGCGTACTGGTCGCTGCACACTCATATATGTGCACTCATACACAGGGGAATAATACGTGCGAGAGAAATAACGGTGAATGTCGCCGACCCGAGACATTAGGTTGAAGTGTCCATGTGGCGCCACGCCGTTGTCGGATATCGCGCCTGAGCTACGTCCGGTGGCGGCGGCGTCGACGACGACGAAGAAGAGATTTGCTCTTGCCTGTCCACTATTCCAGGAGGAACGTCGCGCCTCATTCGTCGGCGTCGAAGATGCTCTCGAGAGCTTTTTTATGAATCGCTTTCTGTGTATTTCGTCGGAGCCGTTATGTCTGACGTAATTGTTTTAGACTTTTTTTTATATCTGTACATTTGTAGTTTTATTTTTTTGTTCTAAGTGGTGAAAAAATAAAGTTGATAATTATAATATTCTTATAATATTCTTCGCTAATGCGGCATCGTAGAAAAAGTGACAAAAAAATCATTATTTATGCAAGAACGAGGTTTTGTATATGAAAAATTCATCGACTATTATTATTAGTGCGAACGCAGAACCCTCGAATTACACTTATACTTCGTTACCGTAATGACAGCTTTAACGTAAATTTTCATCGTTTGAATCGCACATATTTTCCCTGCGCACAGCAGTTCGATAATTGGCCATTTAATGGACAACACAAAATAGTAGAGGAAATGTTGAAAACAACAAGCTGCCAAGTGAAAATCAACTGTTATTTTATAATCTCCTCAAGGAAGTAAAGTCAACAGGACAAAGTCTCGAGCGAAACCTCTTAACCGAAGTAACTCAAACACGTGTATTGGAGCGCAAGAAAATTGGAGGAATTGAATATTCATGCGAGTCTCCAACCAAGCTACACCTCCCTTGCGCAAGGATGAATTCAATTATGCACGATTGCCCAGCTCCGTCAGTCTTAGGCCAATTTTACGTTTATTGGTACGTAAATACGGATCGAAACGTATACACACACATTGCACGCGCGTATCGAGTGTACTACCGCCGATGCAACAGTAGCAACAGCAGCAGCAGCAGCAAGTTTCCTCGAAGGATGACTAATCCCACGGCGGCGAGTCTGCGCTCGAGATCAAGATGTTTGTGTGCGAAATTGAATTTCCGTTAGCGGCTTCCTACTGCACGCTCGAGGGAACACTCAATAACCAGGAGGGGGTGGTACTACGGGAGCGACGAAAACGTCGCGGTGCGCGTTAATGCTGTTTGCGGCTGAGGCCCCGAGCTCAGCAAGAGAGATTCGAACGCGATTGTGCACGTGCGCTATTCGAGCAAAAGTTGAGACGAGCGCGCCGTGTTGTTATTGTTTCGCCGTTTCCGCTGGCTTGCCAACTTGATGTGCTTTCGCGCGTTCAAATTCAAATTATTTTGCCTTCGAGCAAATAATGCACGGATAAACTGTACGATAACGCGTTTCGATGATTTTCTACGTATTTCACTTCAGAAACCTGCTTAGTATCCGCTTATTCACAAGATTATAAGTAATATCTCAAACGCAAACAAAGAATGTGTCGTCTTCGTTGTGTTAACAATTGGATGTATTATTATCATAATACATGTTTATTTAGTAAGGTATGTATATATTGTCCTTGTAAATATAATTATTGAACGTATAACAGAATTGCAGATGTATAATAATATTTCCACTACATACACAATCAGCTGCGTAATCGTCGCTGGTGAGCAGATGCATTGCAGTATTTTTTACATACATTTTTCTCTTATCGGTCCTGGTTTGTATTTCAAATGCGCGGTGTTTTACGTGAATTCTTTTATATTATCTTCGATTATCATTTTAACGACAAATAAGGATTACATCGATTGCGCGTTAAACATCTCTTATATCATAAAAAATTCAGGTATGTCATCAAATTAGCGAAGTTTCTGTAGACTCACTTCTGATCTATTCACATTGTTGGGATATTAGATATATATAGCGCAACGCGCTCGTTAGTGTTGTGCCGGATAAGAGGAGAGAGTATACCTACTGTGATCTCGTACAATAGACTCCTCTTATCTAGCTAAATACACAAAACACAGAGTGCCAGGAACATCCTTCATTACCGAAGAATTGGACACAATAAAACAATGTATAAATAACAAAACATAATAAAATATTATAAAATATACAATAATATGCTACTCTATATTTTCAGACTTTCAACAAATAGTAAACCTCAGTACCAACAAAAAGTGGATTAAAGAGTGGTTAACCAAAGTCAAGATAAGCACTTTGGATCCATTAAAAATAATGACAACGAGACTTAGCTCTAATATTCTCCAGGAAATGCCAAGTTTTAACAAACACATTGCGCATTGGGACTCCAGAATCACTCGTCACTTATTAAACCTTGAAAACAATAACATATGCGGCAGTTGTGATCAGAAAACGGCTACATCGATGCAAAAAAGTAATATAATTTAATACACGAAGAAAATTATAATTTTGCACTAGTAGAAACATTAATCTAATTATCAATACTTATTCCCATTTTTAATATGTTATAAGAACGTGAGCTTGACACGAAACAAATATAAAATGATGAAATATCTTCGATTATCATATACGCATAACTGTAATTGTACGTTTCATCCCCAATAATAAGGGAAAACCGCCGGTAAGCATAAATGATTTTCTCTCAAATCTCATCACAAAACACGCGTATATAATTAAATGAAAAGCCGTAAAAAGCTACCGAAGTAGAAAAATATCTCGCGACGCTTATCAGCGCCCAGTTTGAGATTAAAGCCTGCCTTTCTAGTGTATCCATATACATATAGGTATATAGAGAGCTTGGACGTCGAGTGGTTACGCGGCAGATAAAATTTCCTCGGTTTTCCAAAGCGACTTTTACGATCGCCGAAACGACAATCTTGACAATCCACCATAAAAACTGTGCAAGCGCCAGCTCCGTGAAAAGTGTCATTAAATACCCTATCTCGTGAACGCACAATACCGACGATGGCTACTCGCGAGAGAAGCTCAAATTATTTTCTCCCCGACGCTAGCTGATTTTGGAGGTACGCACATTCGTATAATCACGCCATTCAATGATTATCAAACAAGCGCACGGTACTTTGATATCTCGCACCTGTGATCGTCTATGCGCCGTCGTAAATCCGTATACAACGTCGAGTTATTCGCGCTATGGAAGAACATATTATATATATATTCAACGAACTCGTATATAATATAATCTTGCTCTTTCGGCCATCCATGAGTTCACCGATGCGCCACTTAATGCGCTCATTCAACTCTGCTTTTCACGCTTCTTTAATTTCGATTTGCCAGCTCGTGATTATACCTTGTTTTACCACCCTCTCTACGGATGGACACTCGGTTGGCGTTCACTGATGCTTTGCTTCAAGAGAGATGAGCGAGGAGATGTATTGTACCCGCGAGAGAGCTTTGAGATTTAACGTCGGACATTCGCTTGATCCTTCGCTTTGGGGGATACATTGCCGAGATGAGAGAACGATAAGATTGTAATGGATCCTTTCATAACGCGAGCATTGATAGAGGATTAAAGAATAGTATCGGACTCGTTCTAAATAAACGATACAACATTCATGTACGTATGTGATGAAATTTTTAAAAATTAATTAGATACTTTCTACATTTTAAATTGTTGAAATTATCTATTTCGTAATTAATAGTTATTATTTTAAGTTTATGTTCGATTATATATGCAACATATGGAAATTCTAAAAATTGAATTATTTTCAATGTAAAAATATAAAAATAATAATTAGTTTAAGTAGTGCATTCCAACTACTCTAGGTCACTACTTAAATTATTTCAAATAGAATAAAATTGAGAAAGATGTTGCTTATGAAAGTATAATGAATATAACAATATTTACATTCCAGAAGCAATCCTAATATTAGAGAAATTTTCAGAAGTTTCGACTTACTAATCCACATGAGTCACGAATAGTATAGACATGAGGAAATGTTAATACATTTACTAGTGTGCGCTGTTGAAAAAAGCGATTCTAAACTTTATCTATATGTAAGTACAACATGTATAATAAAAAATAACTAATAAAAATTAATAAAAGACTGATTGTCAGTGATAATAAAGATACATTCCAGAATTGTAGATGTTCTATGCACTGAAATTTTACTATTAAAACTGCTGAATATTAACTACATAAATATAGTGGTTTAAATAGTGAATATTTAGTACATTGTGAACTTACTTTTTCCTCTTTAATAGTGAAAAGTTCACTGACTCGTCAATGAAAATAATTCCACTTACAAGAATAGTGCATTTTTCACCATATTTTATGACCAACCATAATGACCAATAATAATTCAACGAACTATAGCATAACGAAAAATGAAATAATATTAAAGTGTAATCACATTTAATCTACTCCACGTAAAGAAACATTTACTCGAAGAGGCATCTCGTAGCTCCCACGAACTCTTTCCGCTATAACTATCCATACTATTTTAACATCAATCATTGCGAGTACTATAACAACCCACAAAAAGAGAATAAGGAAATGTTCTCTTGTGTCCACCTAATATCGACATGCAACAGTAACGCAACATCGCACCCAATGCATGGGAACAGGGTCGATCGTAATTCGAATCGAATTCATCCAGGTAGTAGCACGTGCCTGAACGCGTGCGAGTCCCCCTTTAACTTTTTCCTGTACGTTAGAGTCCGGCTCTTCTTGATAAATGGCCAGTACCGCTGAGACCAGAAAAGTAAAGGATCGAAAATATATCGGAAGTCCGGATAGAACCTAAATCGTTTCTCGCGCTTCACATGGGGGAGATGAGGAAGAGGGGGCAGTGAGCAAGCAATGCGTAGGCGTGGTTCATTCGAATCATTGTTTTTCCGCCGAGAATTCACGCGCCTCGATGTAATAGCTTATTAATTCGCTGTAACAGTGAGCAGCCCTCTGTTGCTCGCTATACTGAACGCGTGGGGTCGCGTTGATTTTCACACGTGGAGTCACAGGTATATATATATATATATATATATATATATAGGTATTGCAGTATCTTTATAGAGGGATGTTAAATGTCGGTGGAAGATGTAATGGCGATGATTATACAGCGGTCGGCAACGAATCGACCCTCTCTCGGACTAAATAAATTTGATTACGTTCCCACGCAGCAGCGGTATAAGCAGTCGACTGAGGCTGTAAAAATGCGATATTTAACGTTTCCATTATTTTTGTGGAATTCGATGATGTACGCGAACGACGTACAGAGAGAGAGAGAGAGGGTCGTGCGCGTACACGCGTGTGGTACGACATAAAATTTTAACATCCGCGCGCTGGCCCATAAAACGGAAAGCGCATAGACATACGCATCTGGATGATACGCTCATGCGTGTTTACTGTTTCGGGAGATGGAAACAGTTTATATTAATTCAGTGAAGCGAAAGCCCATAATTTGATTATTTTTACGTAAAATATTCTTCCTTGCGTTTGCATTCATTAAAAAGAGCATTAAATTTTTGTCAATTCGATTTCATAAAATGATAAAACAAAGAAGGAGTAAAGTTTTTTTTAAACATTCCTTGAATATTGATATATTGTTCGTTCTTCTAGAGTGTTATAAGTGTTACGTACAAAAACTATTTATAATACCTCTAAAAACTATAGAAATAACTGCAAGTAAAAATATAATGAAATGTATAAGAAACTGATATAAGCGCCAGAATATCATACATTAAATAAAAAACTGAATTTATGATATGTATATATTATATTTACGTGCAATTGTTGAAGTTATAGATATATTTCTTTGGCTAATAAGATTCATCAATGTTTAAAATAAAACATTACAACAAAAGTTTGTAAGCTAAGCAAGCCTGGTGAACCATTGAACAGAAGACCTATGCAATGTCTTTACACTATGTGAATAAATAAATAAATAAATAAAATTTTATCAACGAGAGCTGACTTATCTCACAATGTTTTATTTTCCTCGAGATATTACTAGTACGAAGAACTAGCTTAAAATCCACCACAGCCAGACAGGACACGTGGAGACATAAATGCAGAGGTTGCTCTCGAGGGAGACATATAACTCGACACGGTTTTTCGCAACGATGGCGTCGAGATGTCGGGAGTATCCTACAATGCGTTTGATGCGGTGCCTGCAGTATAGGCCCTCGACTCTTGTTGCTAAGCTACTACGGATACGTTTTCTCTATATTTTGGTGGGTCGTGTAATGATCGAGTGCCTGGATTGCTCCGGATTTTCGCTCTTTCCACTCCATCGGTCCAACCTTATTTTTATTACCGACATTGAGACACAGCTGTCTTGATAACGGTCGTTGAGTTTCGTGCATGAGTCAATCGATGGATGCTCGCAAGTATAAATGCCGTAGTTTTATACGACCAACCTTCTTTTTTTATACATAAGTGATAATTGTATTAAGAACAGAAACTAGATGACACATTTATTCAAATGTTTATTAAACAATCCATATAATCATCCATAAATCTTATACGTTTATTTCTAATCAACAAAGGACTACACTCAACTTCACAACAAATTCCTAGTACATACCATCATTCGAATCATCAAATTTTACGACTTTCTGCTCTTAAGTAGCTTCTATAAACTAACCCTTGAAATTTATGAACTTAATTTTTTCTCAGCTGCTAGCGCGCCTCGCGTTTTATGAATATAACGTCTCGGTACTACTGACACGCACTGGATCGGCAGGCGCGATTAGCGATTACCAACGTAGCGTGCACAATGGTCACGGTGCGCTTATGGTTATGACAAACCACCCCTCGTAATCTGCTCTGATTTTTCTGACTCAATGCATCGTTTTTTGGGGTCATGCCTTATATGCTCTTAGCTTTGCAATATCCCATTACATGTCACGTAAACAGCTTTGTGCTCGTGCGATATAATGATTTTGTTTACGGAGTGTCGAGTGCTCCTCGCAAGACCAGGTGAACTTTATGCGATGGCGTTTCGGAGTACATTAATTTCTTTTTTTTCTTTATTCGGTGTTTTAACGCAGTGGAAATCGACATTTGATTGCTGGCCTAATTGCAATGGTGATCCATTATGAAAGTCAATACGTGACACTGTGACAGGGTGAAGTAATTCATCACAATTATACCTGTACCTTAGTCGAAGATAACAAGGGAAAATAAAAAAAGATCATGCAATCAACGACGGAAAGAGGTTTTATTTTAATAATGGATTTTTAAACTACGACGATATTTTACCCCGGAAATAATCGTGGAAGGAAACTCGCGTATCAGGGATTTCATAAAAAATACCATAATATTCTGTTAAAATTTTTATCTCCACACCTAAATAACTTTGTAACGAGTCATCCGTCCACGTATGTCGTGAAATTTACTACAATGCGTAAATATAAATTGGGTCAGTCTCGCGAAACAATCGAATAAAGCCACATGGAATTCGCATAAGTTTCTCGCTGACTTCATACCACCGTAGTGCGTTATCCATGAAGGTATAATGAATTTGCAAACACAATAAACGTCGTGCAAACCCTCTCGAATCCAAAAATGGAATCAGTGCTTATAAATTGAACTCGTAGACATTTCGCAATCCGAGCAAATACATGAGCGCAGGTGTTAGAACAACTAAGAACACTTACATAGACATACCATACATTTAGATGTATAAACTTGCATCAACGTACTGTACATAGACGTTTGAGTCCGTGAAAATGCATCACGATGTGAATACGCATTCAAGAGTATATAGACCAATGATTCATGTAAACCCGTTAGCTTTCCAGACGTTACGATACATGTATACATATATATTATACATATCTACGTATACCTGTGTCCAGAAAGAGCATCTCTTGTGCCATGGATGATTCACACGTACGCGGCAGCCTTAATACATTCGATAGCTCGAAGAAAGAAATACTTGCGAAATACAGCCAAAATCTTTCATTCCGAGCTCTTTGTCCGTTTGAATTTCACAAAAACAACTCGATCTCTGCAGCGGTCCATGAAATTCATCGTACGTATGGGGCGCGAAGAAGTAAATTATAGAAAAGGAGAGGCGTTGATTGGCTGCACACAAAAATCGATCAAATCCATTGGGAAGAAAAAATCTTAACTCTCACGGAGGGTATTATGTATATAGGCGAGAGCGAGAGAGAGCGAGAGAAAGAGAGCGAGAGAAAGAGAGCGAGAGAGAGAGAGAGAAGGGGCGGGAAGAAGCCAGAATTGCGGGATCGCTCTGAGCGCGAATGAGTCATAGCCGCTTGAGAAAAAATCTTAGGTCTCAGGAAACCTTGAAATGAAGAGACGCGAAAGGATGAAGTGTATTTATAAGATATAACAGGAAGATGGGAGAGACAAGGGCAATCGGTCAGAGAAGCCGCGAGGACCACAAGAAAGAAATGGTCATTCTAAGTTTTTTTGTATGACACCCAAGTGCATTTTGCCACTCGGTGGGATCTAATCTGCGCCACGTCTAATCGTTTATTTTCACCGCGTACAAAAATCACTTTTTACAGTTTTAGAGCTTAACTCTTTTTCGATCGACAAAAACGAAATACATCGCCTAAGATGGCTGTAGTAACGATGTAGCAGAATATAGTTTGGTTCTAACTTAATGAATATACGTATATTTTATAAATTTTTAATAGTAGTGAAAATTTCTATATTATTGATAGTACCATTATTTTTACGTCTGTATTATATGGAAAAAGTTAATTTTACAACGTAGTGAATATTTACAATTTAATTTATTGTATTTTTATAAATACTATTTATTTCTTACGTCGTAATTGTTTAAGCAATGTTCAATTACCCTGAAAAATTTATGCTATATAATTATGTGATATATGCTATATATATTGTTTTCAATTAATTAGAACTATTAGAATTATTAGAATTTACGTTAAATAATTATTGTATACTATAGTGAAAATTATTATTATTACTGAATGTCAGATCATTTATTTCTGATAAAAATTAGTTACACTTTATATGTATTGATGCATGTTAACCTATATCAAAAGCGTATAACGATATTATTTACTATTTCAATTTTTTCCATTAGTAAATATACAATAAGAAATACGGGAATTTTCACTATATGTTTTCGATTTAAATAATATAAGAATAACATTGTCTGAATAAATTACCATCGGCAATTTAAATTATAATACCGATCGAGAAGTCACGAATCGTGATCTGCATTAATATCCGGTTCAAATTTATAAAACTGAGTAAAAATATATAGGTGCAATGTAGCAAGACGCGCATATAAAGCAGCTTACAACGGTCTAAATTTAAAATAACTTCACTCGCTATAATTTCCATTAATGAACATTAAACTGTTCCTATACCTTACCGCCGAATACTCGAGAGCGTTTATTGGTCGAAATCATTCATCCGTACGAAAGAAAGTGTCAAGAGAAACAAGCAAAAGAGTATAAATATAGGTAGGAGCATGGCTAAAGCGAGCACGTGTGTGCACGAGCATTTACTCATACATGTACATACTATATATACACATCCACGTGGTTGAAATCGAGCAGATCGATCTATGCAAATGTTAATGGATCCCTGCGAGGGACCTCACAATCGGACGCGGATCTCTATCTACCAACTTACGCGTGGGGCTGTATCGAGAGCGCATATAAATGCGATACTCGCACAGGTGGGCATCGCGTGCGCGTTACCGATTTCATATGCACGGTGACGTCACTGCTGCGATCTACTTCACCCCCGCATATTCGAGTATGCAATTTTAGTTTTTTTTTCGAAGCGCGTCGATTCCTTTTGATGTCTCGTTCCCTTCGACCATCCGCGTCGGTGCTTATATAGTTTAACGCAGGGCGTTCCGCGTTCGATCGTAAAAGGTTTACTTTTCTTCCTTTGAATAATAGATAACCAAGATAATAGCTTATTGTGTAATTTTTTTTGTCATGGTTTTGCATGCGATCAATTGTATTTGTAGATAGAGTTTTGGTCCTGTTGTTAAAAAAAATTGTCTTTTTTATCCATCATACATTGACATCTACGATGCTTCGATGTGTGAATAAGTAATCGTCGCTGTGCGACATATAAGCCAGAGTGATTGCGTTATGAAAATTCTATGAAAATTGGTTAACAGTATGCAAGAGCCACGTGTGGAATGACTTTATAAAAAAGTATCGTTCACCGCATAAAAGGCTCGATAGAGATCGCATTGTTCAATCGATGCGATGCAGATCGCGTGGCGATTGACACCAAAAAAGTTAGCTAAAAAGCGCGCGTAGCTAATCAGAAAGAAGAGGGGAAACGACCAGGTAAATATAGTTGAGCACCAAAAAGCGAATCATGGTTGAAATAATAAATCTAGTGAATGTCAAAAAAGTCGAGCGTCGCTACTATATATAGCACGTTAACGTAAATTCATGCGAGCGAACGAGCGGCCTATTAGGCAGTGCACGGCGGACACCTGCATGGCCATATGGCGTTTTTTCGCTCTCGCTTTCTCTCGTACCCTGTTCCCCTGTGCCACCCCACTTACCCCATGTAGGTTTATAAATATAATGCAACGGTATAGAGCTTCGCTCTCCCCCCTCCCCGCTCTTGCTTTCAACCCACGCGCGCTCATTCACATTAATGGGGATCGGACGTGGTTCTACAAGTTCCCGCAACTTTTTTTTCGCGGTACATCATGCAAAAAATCGAACGCAGGTATTAGTGGCTTTTTCAATTGCAGATACTTTGCTGCGCGCGATCGAAGATTTTTTCGAATATATTTACTAATTTCCAGTGAAATTTTGAATTAATCATGAGACGTTCGAGAGAATGGATTATTTGAAGAAATTCATTTTAAAATCGTTAGGGAATAAACGTTAGCTGAGAATTTATGAATGTTTTATTCGAGTCACATCTACGTTATGCACTTTGCATACTGAATTATAAAGGGAATAGCTCTAGTGTAGGTGTCGTCGAGTAAAAAGAGGGAGTAGCCCATATTATGTAAAAAGTGGTGACAACTAGCATATGCCGACTATAAGATAAGGTGCCTCGTTAGGGATATGTTATCTGAAATTAGGATTGATACTTTCGTAATGGTATAATATAATCCGGTGTATAATGTAATTGAAATTTTTAATGTTAACGAGCAAGTAAGCAAGAACATTTCTTCAAATTACTTCCTATAAGTAGATCGAGCTAATAAAATAGTACAATGTACTACTTAGTTATATATAAATATTTATGTGAACAATATAAAAAAAACCATACATCTTATACAATTCATTATACCGAGAACTGCAAAGAGCAGGAGATAAGGGTGAATCAATGCTCACGAATACAAGAGTTCCAGAGATCACCCGAAGACTTGCGTACATTGCGATTCTCGGAAGATTGCATTATTTTTTTCTCTCTTGACATCGTATTGATCTTTTGCTTTTAATAAAAAAGAAAAAAGTCGTTCGTTCACATAGTTTGTTATTGGATGCGTTGAGATGCGAGGCCATAATCTCTCGGCGAGTACAATGATTTATTATCACAAGTGATAAGAATGTAGCTTTAAGTTTACTGGAGTCGTATGTCAGAAATGTTGCAGCGTTCGAGGCTATCGGAACGTTCGATTCTGGTTTTCGTTTGTATAAAGTTGTATTTCCTTCGAAGAAAACTGTGTCAGAAATTTACAAAGAAGATTCGAAGAACAAGCTGAATTTCCATTTTTTTAAATTTTATGATATAAGCGAATTTCTGAAAGCAAGTTATTTTTTTATTTATCAATAAAACCGAGCAAGTCCATGATATAAATTTTATTTTTTTTATATTAATAATACAGTTTTTATGTCGAAAGTAAATATAAATCTAGAGTAAAATTGAAGTCTATTTTAATTTTGTGAGGTAGAATATAAAATCAAGTTATAATGGCCCAGACACTCTGAATTTACGTGGAAGTAATGAAGAAAATATTGTAAAAAAACCCACTTAAAAATTCAATCAAAAGTCAATCCTTGTATAAGCTTATTCAACCGACCGTATTTCTAATAGTTTTGTAATTTCAGAGTAGTCGCAGATTGTTAGGTTCATTTTATTCCCAACTTTGTGACGAATCGTGAGAATTTACGATTAAAGAACTCGATTAAATTTTGTGCAGTACATACTACAGATTCTGTTGAGAACCGTCTGATAAAATAAATGTTTTTTTTGTTTGAGTAATTCAACATGATCGTTAGAGGACAGTTTTTCTTTAATTGTATGTAAAGTAGAATAATCTATTGGCGCTAGACATGATTTACTAAAGTGAATAAAAAAGCATTTACTAATATTACATTCAATCCATTAGAATCGTATCATATAAAATGCATTTAGGTCATGTTGGTTCGTAATCGCTTTAAATAATTTCGCATCATCAGCAAATAAAAGGAATTTACAAAATTTAAAGGGTTAAGCTATATGTATTATTAGCGAACATAAGAAAAAAGGACTCGAACGAGTACCCGAGATACCATCAATTGCATCAGTTTAAAAATGAAAATTAAATCAGTGCCCATTTATTTTAATTACCCATCGATTAATTCCTGTCCAGAAAGCTGACAAAATTATCTGTACTACCGTAACAGTGATCGGAATACAAATAAAGGATAAAAAGACACAAGAACTAAATTTGTATAGACGAACCACAAAGGATCCTCAGTGTCTCTGGCGTCATTAAATTTTTTAATCTTTCATAATCTCCGGGCTACGCGCTTATGTTATATGATTTAACCGCAGCGTTAACGAAAGGTCTTTACATCAAGAGTTACGACGTAATAAAATTCAAATAAGCAGAGATAAAAAGTTACTCAGAATCGAGCGAGAGAGCCAAAGAGACTCCAAGAAAAGGAGAAGCAATGTAAAGAAAGAAAAGCATGACAGAGACAAGACAAGTCTCGTATAGATGATGCGAGGAATATCGCCTCGGTATATACGGAAGATAAAAAATACAGAGACACTGTAAAAATGCTTTATCGCTGTGCGTTCGTAGATAGGTATATAAGCATGAAAGTGATGAGCAAGACAGAACTTGTGAAAGAAGGAGAGAGAGAGAGAGAGAGAGAGAGAGAGAGAGAGAGAGAGAGAGAGAGAGAGAGAGCGAGAGAGAAATAAAAGAGGAGAGGTGTTTTCGAGAGTTCTGGTGAGTGCCAGTGAAGCCTCGCTGATCGTTGACCCCTCGATAAATAACGCGCGCGCGCCCAAGTCCATGGGTGTATCTTTTGAGAGATCAGGTTGGGATAATGAGAGGCAGGGACTGACCTGCAGGTGTGGGATGGGGATCGACTACCGGGCTACGCGCGGCCCATTGGCGTAAGTACCGAAAGTTTGAATCGCCGTGAGATGCACACGAAGAGAACGTGCTCTCTCATCATCATCTCTTAGCGACGCAGTTTTCATCCTGTTGGGCGGACTTCGTTAAAATTCATAACGTGTTTCCGTTCTTACATATGTTAAATTTTACCTTTTCCAAATCATTATTTAAATTAATTTGACGAGAATGCGATTCTTCGGTATATGATTATTTTGTATAGGCGATTCTTTTGTTTTTTATAATGTTTATTTATTTTTTACAATATTAAAAACATTACGTTTTATTATACGTATATAGTAGAGGAGAATGGGACTTCTGTTTGATGGTTCGGTATACAAATACTTAACACTAGATTTAACGGATATTTTGTATGAATTTATTTTTAATTTATTTATTCATGCTTTTTATTCGCAAATATCATAACAGCATTTCGAAAAACGAATATTTTAATTGAAATGCACCACCAGTCATAATGACTGGTGTGGTAAATCTAGTGTTAAGGATTAGTGTGCATTGTAGCAATCTTGATCGCCAGATTTGTGAAGCTTACAAACTAAAACTTAAAACTCATCAGCAACATATCTTCATAAATCCATTTTTTAATTTATCATATGGTATTCTCTCGGTTATATCTAAATATTTTGATTCTATTAGCAGTTTGTTATGTATTATAGTTTTTATAAAACTGCTTACTTTTACCAACAGTTTTGTAAATTGTAGGTAGCTGTATCAATTTGTTTCTTGTTTGAATATCTATACTAAAGTCATTAACTTATTTTATGCAAAAGTATTTTTTTACACACAATCTTTAATAATCTATTTTGTATATTTTCTAAGAGGTATAAGTAGTTTTTGTTCGCACCTCCTTTACTTTATGTGTTATTACTTTTATATTTAGAGGTATAAAAATATTTGCTTCTCGCGATTTAAAAAAAAGTGTATAGCAACAATTCACAGTACTACGATCAGAAAAACATCGAACTCATAAAGTGAAGGGTAGCGAAGGCTCTTAAAATATAAAAAAAGATTTAAAGAATTTTACTATCGCAGCTATACACCTTTTTTCAGCTCTCGTTTCATCTCCGCATCCAAGCTATAGCAGAGCGAGAGCAAAGAATGGAATGAAAGAATAGTGCACCGAGAAGAAAAGAGAGGAAAAGCTATTGGGGGGCTCCATATACGCTTCAGCACCACTACCGCCTGCGCTACTAACCCGTCGGCTACCAACTCTCTTTCTTTCTCTTTCTCTCTCTCTTTCTATCTCTCTCTCTTTCTGTTTCCCGCGTTTTATAGGCGCATCAGTCGCTACTGGTGTATCTGCACAGTATACGCGGAAAAAAGAAGAAACCGTGAAGGAGAATGAAGCAAGAAGCAAGAGGAAAAAGAGCCAGCCAATATAAGGGAGAGATAGAGATGGCGTAGATTTTAGCCAAGACGAAATTACATTCCGACATATACGTAAACCGGCGAATACACTCGAGTGTCCACTACGAAAACAACAGCCAGTCTACGCCAAGAATGCAACTAATGAGAATTTTCTCTTCGTACTGGAAGACAGAAAACAATGCTGCCCCTGAAACACTGAGAGCAATTAGCTTGTAGCGCGCGGCCGATTTTTCCGAGCGCGTGTACAAAATTTATATCTTCTAAGCTGAAAGAGAGGAGCGCGGCGTAGAAAAGCCGGAAATTTATCCCCATATGTGCGCGCGTGCGGATTTTAATCCCGAAAAGCCGCGCGCACATACGTCTTCCGAAGTCTGTATGTCGCGTCTCGAACCAACCGGGGGGAGTTGCTCGGTTCGTCTCCTTGCACGTGACGTCACAATTTATTGCCTTTTTCGCAAATGCGTACAATGTTTGTACCTACGCTTTGGCTTTTATATTATTTTCTCTCGTTCGCTCTCTCTCTCTCTCTCTGTCTCGTCTACTACCGGACCTGGTCCGGATCGCTTGAATGTGCGAGCGTGTGAATACAAAGAAATTGTAGAAATGTTTACAGCGTGTAATTTGAGACACGCCAAGATTTAGCCAGTTTCGCTCTGATGTATGGTTTTGCTGAGAGCTTGCCTGCGATTGGCTGGTTCTATGGCACTGCTGTGTAGAAAACTTAGTGGATTGAAATCGAGGAAAATTTTGTGGATGATTTTGAAGAATAATGTGCTGCTTTCATTAATGAAAATAACGAATTAAATGAAGTTTTACTTTAAATAAATGTAAGTTAAAGTACATGCAAAACTGCAATGAAGTGAGCTGTGTAAAAGTAAAGTATGCGGCACGTTTGATGTCGGATCGATGTATCGCCTGTACTGCTATGTGTCTTATGGTACTATCTATAAGCTCAAGCTCGAAGGTTGAGCGAAGTTGTATTCTATATATATAATAAATATTATTTATTATAAATAAAAAAATATATTGTACTAACAAAAATAAAAAAAAAGGATAAATGATAAACATTCTCTGAAAAAGAACTGTTTAACTCCAACAAATGATTTTTTTTATAAGTGCTAAGAAATTATTCATTTTGATCTTTACAAAATGATATAATGTATTGAAGGAATTCATATATAACATTTTATTTTTAATAATTTTTAAATAAATAAATTGTCTTTACTTTACGAAAAACTTTAAAACACTTTACTTTTATTTTTACTTTTAGAACTATCTCTACTTTTTCAATAGGATTTACTTATATAATTTTTCTGTTTGAATAAAGAAAAAGGTCTAAAAAATTTCGCATATTTGTTTTGCATCGAACAAACAAGCGGATTAGTCTTTCGTAGAACTGTTACGCATAGACAAGCTAGCCAATATTCATTTTTTATAAACGCCGTAACGGGAATAAAAATCATTTTTTCCCTTATTATTTCCACTAAAAAATTATCGTAAATATTTAATTATGTACTTTATCTATAAAAATTAATATCACACAGAAAAATCGAATATTCATTTTTACACTCGCTTACATTCCAAAAATACGTATATGACTCGTAGTCGCATAATTCCACACTTTGGTGCAGATCGATCGAGTATAAAACCCGTACGTTTATAAGGTATACCGTAAGAAAAGTGGTAAGGCAAGGCTCCCGCGTAGTCGACGGGAAATCACGTCGAAGTTATATTCCATGAAAGCAACTGGGCCCTCTCTGCTCCATGGCTACCGTCGACCATCGGAAATCAGATAAGCCCGACGCTCGAGAGCCTCGCTTCCGGTTGCTGAACAAGACGAGCAGTGAACGAGAGAGATAGAATGTGTTTAGTTCGATCGACGCGTGTTCCAATGTCACACGTTATGAGGCTTGGACTCTCCGGATATTCGAAGCGATTTTTCGTCTCTGCTACTATTTCGAAAAATTTTCTCCCGAGAGAAAACACCCTCGACCGTTCCCACCAGAGAGAAAACGTTATTACAACGACAGATTTGACCGGCGTCCGATATACTCGCTTCAGATCTATGTATAGATATACGAATGCGATGGACCCTTTGATAACAGGGATAAAAGCTTTTTTCGTTCGCACAGCTATTATCTTGGTTTTTATATTTAATGTCTTTTTTTCCTCCGATCGTGTAAATATTATTACAGATCTTTCTGATTTTTAGATACTTTTAATTTGTGTTAAGGGGAGGTTTACATTTATTTCCTTCTTGAATTGAATGTCTGCAATAGAAACTTTAATATCATTATAAAGCTAAATTTATTTTCTTAAAAATATATGAAACTTACTTTTACCTCTTAAGCTCTAAATTATAATTTTATTGAAATTTTGTCTACGGCGTAGGCTACAGCTTGATAAATTTTTAATCTTCAAAGTTCTAATAATGTTTTTTCTATGTCATTTTCTTATCGGTAATTTAATATTTTTCATTAGCCAATTTACTCGTAATATTTGGATTACACGTATATTATTTAAATACTTAACTACTCCTCGGTTACTCTTCATCTTTTTATTTTTACATATTGAACTAATAATACCCATGACTATTGCTTATTACTTTTCATGGACTGTCTTCTTGGCATAAATGTTAACAACTTTTACGCGAATTTTGAACACCACTTAACGGGATCTGGGTCCCTTATAATACGATACGCATTTCGTTGTATCGGTTTAATAATCGACTTGGTCATCGAGTCCTGTCTGATAACACAGAAAATCATTTATTGACGGATATACCCGTAAAATTTCGAGGTGAGAGAGAGAAAGATAGGGAAGTTACATAATTTATCGACAGTATCGCGATGCACAATGTTTGTTGTGCCATAAATTCAGCTGTCCAGTGTGGGACGGAAGCCAACACTATACGCAGCAACAACAGTAACAGCTGCGTGATGCGTCGCGGTTTGAATCACGATACTTGTAATTGGAGGACATCCTATGGTGAGCGACGAATTTAAGATAATTTAAAAACATCTTCGCCTGCCAAGGGATATAGGATAATTGCTCAGAATTAAAGCCAATTAAGCCAAGTCTGATCAGTATTTCGTCGCAGTTTCTTTAGAAGAAAATAAATTGTTCGTTAGCCAGGATTGAACCGCTTTCTTTGATTATAGGGACACTTGTCAGAAAATAATTTCAATGAAAGCCCTTTATTTGCTCCATTCCAATTTTCAATGTTAAATACCCATCAATTTCGCCTTGATTGTGGAATTTGTTCCAGAAACTTTCTTCAAAAGCAATTGCAGCTTTGAGATACTATCGGTATATTTGCTGTGGAAAATAAAATAGTACTACATGAAAACTGATCAAAGCTCCTATAGTAACTTGAGTCTTCGTTTAATAAATTAAACGTATGGCTCATTAATTCTGTCAACCAAAGGTATATACGGACAAAAATTCAAAATAAATACGAGGTATCCGTGAGGTTCTAGACACGCAAACAAATTCTCCGGGTAAACGCGTATACTTTTCGCGAGTATCGCAATTAAAAGCATATTCATTAAAAAGTCATGCATTTGTCCGCTGATGCTCATAAACATCGACGAGCTTGCAAGCTCTCGGTATAGTCTGGCATCGTGATTCAACGAGCATCGTGTGTTTATACAAACGTATATGTACACCCTTAGCACTCCGCGGCAACTAAAAATTACGATCGGCCTAGCGCGCAATTCGCATATAAATCGCGAGGGCGCGACCTTATCAAAATTTCAAATAACACCCGTAAGCTCATACATATTACTGTACAAGTCGTGTAACAGACATTTCTGCAGCGTCATCATCATCGTTGAAGGCATCGCCTGGAAATTCAGCAGTGTCGGCGTATCATCGAGTGGTCATTTCGATGATGGCGCGATGACTTTGATTCACAAACAATCCGGTGTTGCAGCTCCCTCCGGGAGCCCAATTACAGGACTGTCTGGCGCGCTCTCTCTCTCTCTCTCTCTCTCTCTCTCTCTCTCTCTCTCTCGCGACTCTCGATAGCTGACCCTGCATTAGCTGCATCAACAATGCATTATTCCGCGCATATATACAGTGGGAGCGCGTGCATACACGCGTCGGCCTGTATTTGCCTCTTTCGTAATATGATTGCTGCGATATTATTCCGTGTATACTCCATGTGTATATGCCGAGCCGGCTGTTTGTCCGCGGGCCGTCGCGGCCTATATTGAGCCCCGGGAAACTCTACTCGCCGGATGCATCGTTGCTTGATCTGCCTATAACGTATATGTGATCTCTGCGCGCCTGCTTTCAAATTTTCGGCTTCGCTGCATTGTGTATGCGGCGTTGGTGGTTGCTTCTACTGTGCTACAGCTTGCTTGCTTACACACACATACACATACGCATACACACACGATTTTCAATATATCGAGCAAAGGTTGCCAGCACACGCTCTGCTAAAGCTGAAGGGTCTCCGTACAGACGTGCAATTTCGGTAGCTTGTTAAGGGGAGACCAGATGATGATGATAATGATGATGTTGATGATTATCGATCCGAAAGCTCGCGAAACGTGTTCGCTGGTTATATGATGCGAGTCGAGGAAAAAAAATTTTAATTAAACTCGATGCTACATAGAAAATCACTGTACAAAGATCGCTTGGTTTGTGTACTGTACAATGAGAGAATTCATGTATTTTAAGCGAAGGCAATGTCTTTTTTCCTAAATCCTTTTTATTCAAAAAGAATACACTCGTATAATAACAATAGATTTTTTAATTAAGGCGAATTATTTTTTGCGATACAAAAAATGTCCCTTTAATTTCAAAATTCAGCATTTTACTACGAAATAATTATATTTTTATTAATTATTCATTATATCGATAAAATGTTAGCATAGTGATTGAGATATAATAATTAAATTGCGATAATCTACAAATTAATTTTAAAAAATAGCAATCTTACTAATTAATGACTACCAACACTATATTAAATATTAATTATGAACTTTAAACAAGTTTATAGCTTGTTGGATATGTTTGGTAGTGAAATAATTCTTGATCAAATAAAATGATATCCAGTTGATAATGAATGTTTCGCGTTTGAAATTTTTTCCTTTTGTTTCAAAAACATATCTTTTTGATAAGCTATTTAGGATCATAGTCCTTTTGGTTAAAATAGATTTCTTTCCTTCGAATAATTATGTTTCCCAGTGCAGGGAGTAGCCTTATTCTAAATAATTTCATACAAAGAATGTTTTCCGAAGAGAATAAAAATATTGACATTATTAGCAATTCAACAGGATTTTAACAAGCGGTGTGATGTCATAAATGTGTGTGCAATGTCTTTCAGGAGATAATCGCATAGAGCTCTTGAATAATAAGTAATTTACATATCGCTCATGCATGTAAATGCTCGTCTGGAAACTAAATGCTAAGCTAAAACGCTACAATATATAAACAAAGGATTTCGTGGGTGTGCGCTATCACAGCAGCGTAACAATAGCTCAGTCGTTTAAGCAATATCTGTCATTCATCATCGACGTTCCGGAGTACTAATCGATATTTCACTTGGCGCGGATCAAAACACACGTCGTTATAAGCACATGTTGACTTTCCCACACTGCTGATTTAAAAATCGATGAAGGTTCGATAGGCTGCCAATCGAGCGCCTTATAAAGAGGCGACAACGCCGATAGAGCTATGTTGGCTTCGATTCGCACGTACGGGATTCGTGAGCTAAATGCCGAAAAGCGCTCTGCAACTTTTTTCAAGCCATACGCTATGTCGTTTGTACTACTTACTATTCTTCGGCGCACTTCCGCGTACCTGATGTACAAACGATCGCTATACCGAACTTATAACGTTCGGAGATTTTCCGTTGAATTGAAGTAGATTTACTGTACGGTTGTTATTTAATTGTCAATGAAATATCATTCAGAATAGTGCATTAGCAGTATTTTTTTTCGTTCACGGAGAAAAAAATTCGTTAATGATTACACAAAATAGGCAATGTAAACCGAATACGATAGAGTAAAATAGTAATAATAGTACAAGATAAGTCAGTTTAAGACAAATTACTTTTTAAAATTCTCCATTAAATTTTTTGCATCATAAAAATATATTACTTACGACAATTAATACGAATTTGTTCAACAAAACTAACTATTCTACAAAATGAATATTCAGTTTGACTTCATGGTCTGATTTGCAGAATTCAGTACGATTCCATGTAATAATCAGTCTTTAACCATCGTATTCAGAAAAAATGAAGGAATTCATTATTGGCTACGTCCAGTAGTCAGTCCTTATGTATACTATATTCTAAACAATGTAGAGACTTATTAAAAAAATTCTCTCCTTGAACTTTGAATGTGTGTAACCAAAAATGTGATATTATTATAAGGCCACAAAATGACATAAAAATAACATCATTGAAGTTTGAAATGTTTAAGTCCATCCAACTGTTCAAGTTGTGGCCTACGTCAAATCAATATCCAATTCTGGTATGTCCTACTCGATAACGTTTTTTATATTCTTTTAAGAAAAAAGTTTTGCTTTGTAATAATATTAAATTTTTTACAGGCACGCAAAATTTAGAAAGGCAATTAGCAGCTAGATAACGATTACTAACTATTTTTCTTCGGGTATAGTTACGTATTTTAAAGCTTGAAAAATAAGTTGCCCGAATTCCCAGCGTATTAAAATGAATTTCACGCGCCAACGATATAATAAAAAGCGAAAAAGCATTAGCGTATCAGAGGATTACTGGGAACATTCTTTCATCCCCTCGATTCCTCCACAGCACCCTACTCCGTTCCATAAAAAAATCCGCGTTAAATTTTTCAAACAAAGCACTACCGAATCCTCCATCTTTCAGTCGTATACATATGTATTTATATGTATGTATATCTATACGGATCTACACACATTCAGACCTCGAAAGTGCAAAGGGACAGAACGACAATCACTATAATGATCGGTTCAGCAGTAGCAGCAGCGGCGTCGCCATTCCCAGCGATCCTGGTATTTTCATTATCACGCGGACTCTACTGTGCCTAAACAATACAGCCTCACCCCATCTACTTCCTCTACCCCCTCAGTCCTCCACCTGAGAGTAATGACGGGAGTGACGACACGCATCTGCGCATCCCTCGCACGTTCATTTGCATATTTGGCTCTCGGAGCTTGGCCATCGTCGACACACAATGACGTGGACACTATTTATACATACTCTCACTCGGTCGCCCAGTTCTGTTAATAGAACCGGATGCGTCCAGTCGACAGATTAGCTTGATTAGTTTTATCAGCGTGAAAGTCCACGTTTTCGCGAGCGGAGCCAAATGAAATTTGAATTTGCACGTTTGTATATATACGTTCGCGTCTCTTTTGTTTTGCAGGACCGCGCGCTTCGTCGAATATTATTACGCTGCACATTCCGTCCGCTAAATCCATGTTCGCACACGCAGGGTGAGTTGATTATTTTTGGAAGCGCGGGACGCTTGCGTCATTATTGAGCGACTTTATTAAACAACCGTGGACAGAGAGTGAGAAATAGGCCAGCCATTTCATATGTGTTTGGAATTTATTAAACTTTTCCATTAATTTTAATGGCAATGCGAATATGCAATCATCACAATTCATCGCGAATAACGGAGCTGTAATTCTTTTGTTGCACCATTTCGATTGAAAATGTGCATACACACTCATACTTTTACCGGAAGTCTTTTATATCGTATTTTAGAAAGTTAATCAAATTTTAATGTAAATTTAGGCGATATTCAAATCTTAAATATAGTACAAATTTATTAATTCTTAAAGTGAGAATACTGCAACTGCAAAAATAGTGAATATTCAATGTTTCAATAGGTCAAAATGATTTGGTAAATGATTTTACAACATTTTTAGAAAATAGTAAATAATATGATTATTTACTATTAATAAACATTGTCTCACTGATAATGAATCGCCGAATATCAATATTTTTATTCTATAACATACAATAATTGTATTATAATTAAGAATTAATTCTAATTTAAAAGAATTTACGTAATGAATTATGTATATTTTTGTTTAGAACACTACAGAGTACAGTTTATCAATAGTGAATGTTTATTAATATCTGTAAATATCTGTAAATTATTATTTTTTCACTCCATTTAATAGTGAAAAGTAGAGTATTAATTTCATGATCCAGAATAGTGAATATTTCATCAGTTCTAATTTGGATTATATACAAATATGAATAAAATGTTGGAGATAAGTCAACTTGGCTCAATCAGAAAAATATGCAAAAGAGTATAATTTGCTATCAACATACGCCAGTGTAAACGCGACTTCTCACTTGCGCGATGTCGTGCGTTCGCGGTCTGTATGATACGAACGCTGGAATTTTTTTCCACTTTACCGCGCTTAGACGCACTCGCGGTCGATAATAAGTTAATTGCATACAACACAGGAAAGCCGTGCTGCTATACGCGCCGTGGATGGTGTATACGCAAAGAGCGAACGAAGAACGGCTTAGCAGTAGGCTAATTATAGTGAATTCGCAATAAGGAGTGGGACGAGTTGCTTTGCAGCCACTCAATTGCGCGTCATTTCTACGGTGTTTTGCTCCGACAATTTAAGTGACTCGAGTTCGTTTTTTTCAACACAGATTCTGCGCCTGACCATGTTTTTGATTCAGCTTCGATCGTTCAACTCCAACAACAACATCATCTTATTCATTTTGCTTTCAAGTTTATTATCATCATAGCACATGAGGTGATCGGCTTCGTGGATAAGATATACATCGACAAATACGGCTATATAAGAAACGGCATGTCTGCAGTAGAAAAGCCGACACAGTTACAGCTTACGTAATAACGACAATAAATAATCCGTAGGTAAACAGTTATTATATAGTTGGCAACTATCCTCGCGAATCCGGATATGATTTTCACAGTAGTAAAAAATGAATCGTTCCAGTAAAAGCCAACTAACGACTCATAGCCGGCGCGCGATACAATTCCAATCTTGCCTTCGAATTTTTTCGTACCGTAGCGCACAGTTCGAATAATAACCTAATAAACGACTAGTAGAATACATTCGAAGAAAAAAAAAGGAAAACCAGCATCTCTCACTAGCTACCTCCTACAAATTGCATCGTCGATTTTACTGTCTTTGTTCAAAGTCTCGACTACTCTCTTACTTTCTTTTCAGAGGGTGATTGTCCGCGGCTAGTCTAGCGGCTCTAGGAGAAAAGAGAGCTAACTACGGAGGGAATACGAAATCCAGCGAAGAAAATATAAAATCGAGCGTGGACTAAAAATTTATATCATGACATTCGTCTCGAGCGAGCGAATGCACGCGCGAGCCGCGAGCCAACTGCAAGTCGGGGGTGGGGAGTTTGAGTCGGTGTATATTCTCTGCAGCTCTGCGCGCAGAAATTTTTCGAGCAACGAGCCGATGGATCGTAAAGTTAAGTAGTGCCCTGAAAAAGAATAGAGGCGAGGGTGTGCGAGCGGTATACTACTGCCGAGAAGAAAGAATAAGGAGCATTGCTCTCGCACGGTGGCCTATAAGTGGCACAATTTCGCCGCTGTGGATTTAAACACTTTTATATCGGACGGTTGTAAAACGCCGAGGCAATGAGCCAAGACGTCGAGTACTCTTTCTCTATATAGTTCTGGATATTCTACGAAGAGCTACGGTAGCGCATATGCGGGTTACGAGCTCTCCAGACTATGTCTAATAACCTAAGCTTATATTATTTCGAGGCATCGTCTTGCTCAGCTGCGCTCTCGTCTCGTCTTTTTTATTGTCGCGATAATGAAATCACGACCTTTCTGCCTCTTCCCTTTTTTTGTAGGGGTATACGTCTATTAAAGCCGTAAGAAGAGTCTATTATGGAAAATGTGGAAATAAAACTGTTTTTATGGCTGCATTTTTTTAATATGCCAGGAGACATTGGCTTTTTAAACGATATTCACATTGAGCGTTGAAACATGCAAATTTTCATGGTGCAAAGTTTAAATTAATTTTTTTAATTACTTCCTTAACGCAATGTACGCATAGCTAAGTACATTCATTATCGGTTTTGCTGGAAACTTATCGTGAACACTTTACTAATGGCATTTAAATTTTAATACTTAAAAATAATTTTACCAATTTATTATACCAACAGAAGAACATCAATAAACCAAATAAGATCAAATACTACAACCACAGGAATTTTCTGACATAATTTATTAATGCAATCAACGATTCGATTTGTGAAAGCAACCTGTAAGAACATATACTTCGACCATAATATACTAAGAACTATATTAAGAACTATTTACTAACTATCTACGTAAAGATAATTTGTATTTTACATTGAATTCACCAATGACAATGTATAATCAAAGTATGAGCTTTTGCAAATAATATAGAAATTCTCACAATAATGTAACGTTTTATCGTGGTATAGGAATTTCATACTCTATTGTATAAACTCTCTAAATGAAGAAGTAGTAAAAAATGTTCTATTCGTAAAAGTTAGAAAGGTGCAACCACGAAAGTAGTAAATATTGACGGTTTAATAAGTAAGAATAATTCTCTAAATGAAGGTGCACATTTACTACCTGGAATAAACATAATTAAAAATAATGTAAATAATTAGAACTTTATGATTGATGATATTAATTTTAGCATTTTTCTCTTGAATTAAATTATTTTTTAATTTACAAATAATTTTTAGAAAATACTTTGCAAGTATTATCGGCATTACCATTCGAATAATATAGTAATAAATTTATGTAATAATAATAATAATTTATTCTAAAACAAACGATAACTAATCATGGTTTCATGTTCAAAATTAAATTTTCATTTAAAAATTTGTCATAATTAATTATAAAGATATTCATGATGTTATACACTTATCTAAACAACGAATATCCACTACATGGTAAAATTATTTTTATTTGCACTCTATTCACTCGAGAAATTGTTGACTTATTCAGTCATAGAAAATTGATAATTTTTTCTAAATACTCATTTTTTCTGATATCACTGTAAATATTTATTCTCAACAACAACACAATAATCCTAATCGGATTAGGTCTAGAATAATAAAAAAATTATTATACAAGTTCACAACTTCCTCATCCACGTCAAAGCAAATGCTTGAGAAGAACAATAAATATAAACGTATCTTATTCAGGACCATTGCTCTAGCTCGATCGATTTCTCCACAAGCCCACTAACATGCTCTTCGGGGCTTCGTCAACTGCATGCGCAATATTAAACATATCCCGCGCACGCGCGTGCATAATAAATAAGGTGCAGCGCACGCGCGTGCAATCATAAGCGTTGGATTGAACAGTCTCCCCGGATTTGGAAGTAAGCGGGAATATATCGTTCGCTCGCACACATCTAAGCAATGAGTTATATACTATTTAAATATAAACATATATACGTAAAGCCGCATACCTTGTTACAGGAAGCGGCCAACTGTCTGTCGTTGTAAGTGTAGGTAGTAATAGTGGCGAAAGCGAGAGACTCCGATGATGTAAAACCTTTTATATTGAGCTTCTGGCAGAGGTCATTAGTTTCAAGAGCTTGACAGATCATCGCCTGCAAGAAATAAACGACAGATTGTTTGTTAATTCTTGTTTTTTCTTTCTCATAAGGTTTCCTTAAATTGTTCAATTATACAATAACTATGCCATAAGAAGAATTACAGGATCTCACAGAGCCATCTTAATTGTTCGCATCGGACGCTGTCAATGCAATATCGAAGAAGGTGCTATTTGCGTGTAGAACCTCGAGTTACAAATATAAAAATGACGCGTCCTGTTGCGTTGATGCAAACGGTTCCGTTATACGAGCGCGAGCACGTTGTACTTGTTGCTCCCGGAAAATAACAATTTAATACTCCGGGGCCGCCCTTTTATGCGTAGTCGTCGTCTTCTTCGTCGACCTTGCTCTGATCGCTTTATACCTCGAGGTATAGGTCTGCTTGATAGATGATACTATAATAATGAACGCGTCGTTACGGTATAAGATGTATTTTTACTGCAGTGCCGACACGAATTGAAAAGTCTACGGTTTGAACATAAGTAATTGTATGGTAATGATAACCGCAAAAACTGATAAGACTCTCTGAGAGATGTTAATTTTATGACATATTAATTGACAAAAAATGTATACACGAGTTATTATTATACGTTATAAAAATGCAGAAAATTTTACCGCAAAACGGATTTTTTTTTATACGAACAAGTTGATTTAATGATTGAGAACTCACGTTGTATATTATTCGTATATGATTACATGGTAATTCCGGAGAATCAAAATCTATTCAAACTATACGCATTAAAAGATGATCAATGCGTAAAAAGTTAAAAAATGCATCATCTTGATACCATACATAATCGAGTCAGAAGCTTTTCTAGCCCCTTAATAATCGATGTATAGCAAGACCGTAATCACTAAACATCAGTGGGAACGTACTCTAGCGGTTTATTGGCCTAATTTAAATATTATAAAAGGAAGTGATCATAAACAGTTCAACTTTACTTTCCCAAAGCGTAGCAAATTTCTCCGTACATCCGTTTCGCCAATAATTTTTTCCTTGTCTCACGCAACCAGTGGAATTTTAGCGATGGACCGACTGTTGAGCATTCACTGATCCATGCATGTTTGTACTAAACCTA
Source organism: Apocrypta bakeri (assembly GCA_018906985.1). NCBI lineage: Eukaryota > Metazoa > Arthropoda > Insecta > Hymenoptera > Pteromalidae > Apocrypta > Apocrypta bakeri. The sequence continues at coordinate 724,919 of JACCIA010000004.1, forward strand.
CTGGCGTAGTCTATAATTCAAACACCAAGTGCGATTTCCAATCGACCTTAATACAACATATCATGTTGTATTATATTGATCGACTCTTCGTACATTTTCTCGATTCTGCGAAGTGTATAGGATTTCTTGAGAAATAAAAAAAATATGTGTCAGTTTACTCGTTACTCTCGCAAAGAGTAGACTTGATTTTGTTTACCTTCCGATTAATTCCAATAAATTCCATGGAAAAGGATGACAACATCACAAGAAAAAAGAAGCAACATAAGCAACAAAAAAGAAGATCTCTTAGGACAAAGGTAGATACGGACAAAAAGTTATTACCGCTATATTTATATTTAAATCAAAATAAAACATTACTACGTTACGACCAATTTAAAAGCCTAATGTAAAACACCAAAGGATCAGAAAATCTAAAAAGACTTAGAAATATTCGATCGCTTTATTAAAAGTACATCGATCCTATTAGAGTCATTCCGATAAAAAATAATAAACCTAAATTACTTGTCGGACTTGTCGATATATTATCTTGTTACACTCTACGACACCTGGGAACAAAAATTAAGTAAGATTACTGAACAAGAAACGAACAAATTACAATACTTCAAGAGACGCAATAGATATTGAACTGAAGAAACAGTGCAAAAGTCTAGTTAATTTTAGAATCTATCTCTAAAACTTAACGCTAACGATCTGTAAAAATTTTCTGACATACTCCTTGTATTGTAACCTCATCTCATTTTATATAGCTATATAATTCGATCTTAAATCCTGTAATCATTGTACTGTCGCTATTACCTTATTAGATATACGACATAAAATAAGTAAATGAAAAGAATTAAAAATAAAAATCATACGAATAACACGAGACGCTACAACCCAAGAAAAAAGTATTTAGTAGCAAGGCTGTTCTTTGTCAAGGCTTTATCAGCTGTGCATGTTTTGACACGCGCGTAGCCTTCGGATGCACAGAGAATAAGAAGAAAAAGGAGATGCCAAGCAACAAAAAGAAAAGAAGCTGCTGTTGCTGCCGGCCGACGAGTAGAACGACTGCTGCGACGACGAAGCAGAACGTGCAATACAGAGATAGCGGGAAAGAAGAGAGAGAGAGAGAGAAAGAGAGAGAGAGAGAGAGAGCTTTTGTCTTCCATCTCTCGAGCTACATCGTGTCGCACGCGCTCACAATGAGGAGGCCTTTGTTGTCCTCTCGACTCCCTCTTTTGCTCTTATATTCCACCCCCGAGAATCTCCGAAACATCAGCAGCCTCGATCTACGTGCGATCCGCATGCAGATTTCCAACGGCAGCAACTGAAGAGTAGCGCGTCGAGGAGAAAGCTCACAGAGAGAATATCCAGCAGCGAGATCCTACGGAATTTCGGGGACGGGCTTTCAAGACTTTCGCACCCCGTTAATTGAGAAGCGGCAGACTGCGACGCTACTGCGCGCACCTACTCGGAACTTTCCTAATGACTGACGAGAGAGAGAGAGAGAGAGAGAGAGAGAGAGACAGAAAGAAAGTGAGGGACCAAGAGAACCACCGCAAGAGAAAGATCTGCAAGCACTGCTTAGAGATATAACTATAGATATAGGCAAGGGTGAGATTAATACTTTCTTTTCATATTCGAGCTTATGCTGCTGCTGCTACTGCTTCCTTTCTTTGCGACAGGCCACGCTTACGCACGAGTTTAATCTAGATTAGGATTCCATCAAAAGTTAAAGTGAACTTTTTTACGCCGTGAGTCTTTTTGTCTTGATTCTATTATCTATACTCGAGATTTTCTTCTTAGCATTATGTGACTTCAATTAACTAATACATAGGACCTGTAGTAAAAATAAAACCAACCGTTCTCGTCTATTTTGGTAGCGTTTCCTTGCAAATCTATTTGAAAACATTTTTAATTAGATTATTCATTATAAAATTATTATTAGTGTTTATGTATATAATATACATGAGTGTGCATAATAGATTTTAAGTTTCGTTTTTGATATATATTTAGAAAATATTTTAAATAAATCGATTCATTGATAATACACCTTGGCAGCAGAGTATACGCAGTATTATTATAACCTCGCTTATATACATATAATAATATAGCGCAACTTTATATATCAAAATTACCAATTATTAAAATAATATATTATTGAAGAAAAGAATAATTGTAATATGTTTTCTCTTGATTTGTTAGGTTCACCAGCGACTGGTGTGTCGTTGCGAAAAAACTTAAGAAATCAAGCAGGAGTTTACGCCAATAGGCACGAAGACAGTTTCTTTATTTTATTATTTATTTCTTTATTTACCGGAGTACGTACAAATTTACACGAGTAAAAAACGTAAATAATACATTACAAAGCATAGAGTAAGTCCAGCAGAGGAAAACAGTAGTTAGTTATAGATTGAATAAATATGGCTAAGCAATGTCAAGAGATTAAACGAACTAAAATAACAGAATTTTTTTTCAACAGAGTCACGCACGTAAACAGTTAAAATATAAGAGCAAACCTGTTGAGTCTACCGAAAGACCCCACCTGCTATAATAACTTCAAGACAGAAACCTCAAGCAGCTGCTCACACGTTACACCCCGCGTAGAGCTATGTTTGTTTTTAGTAACTTCGATTACACGTGGTGAACACACTTCTCTCTTAACACCGAACTCGACTATCAAAAACAAACCCATCAATTGGACAGAAATATATATAACATAGCTTCCCCAAAATTTCCGAAATTTCTCGATCGCCAGAAACGCCAGCGGTGCACCTAATCATAGCTCGGGGTCGCGTGCCATACAGAGTAATGAAAGGGTGCATGATGCGCTCGCGTGTCATGTGCGGAGCGTTTGTCCGAAACGAATAAATTGACCGCCAAGGTGGCATTTTGCAGCAACTCGCATTTCATGTGGATTCGAAACGTCAAAGCGAAAGGGAACGTAATGAGAGGGAGTCAGAGAGAGAGAGAGAGAGCGAGAGGGGGGGGGGGGTATGAACGGACAGCAGATGCTGATAACCCACCCACTCAACTGACGATCCACCGACCCCTACGTCGCACTTGTGTATTAGGACCCGATGCGGCGTGTAATGTGTCAGAGTACCAGGATAGTGTAGCTGTGTGCCTATGCAGGAATATCGACTAAATTTTTTTGTCTAAGTTCAGGATGCTACAAATGCTAGTTTTATAAGTACAACTACATTATATAACTACAATTTAACAATAATGAACTCTTGTGAATCACCATAGATCACATATGGTAAGTGAAATAACGGATGATATAATTAATTTTAAATAAAAATCTTCTCCATCTTTCATTGTATAGGAAACGTTTTATTTGTAAGTATATATGTAGTGTAATTGGAATGAGAAAATAACGCGTATGTACTTCAAATAGATGTTATACAATTTTAATTAAATATACAAGAGTACATACGTAGATCCCCCAGCAACATTCATAAATACAACTTCAAATTAAAGAAGCATAAATTAATCAAGACAACTGTTGTAACGCCACTGGTGTATCCTGCTTTCCCCAGTACGATTACTCTATGGAGTAGCAACGCGACAGCTAACATATAACCAAAGGATTGCCTTATACGCCACATAGTCCTTAGAATCCCTAAATTAAATGCAACTGGCGAGTGACTCTCTTTGGATGCTGCGAGCTGCACGATTACACTGCATTTTGCGGTCGAATGATCGACGCGCGATGCGACACATACATCGACGGTAAAAACGGGGTAAAAGGGGACCTGAATTCCTAGCAAAGGGGATGAAACCGTACGGGAGAATGCGTCATGCCGAAGTTACCGTGAGCACGGTTCAATTATGCCAGCCGTGCATACGGTAGGATTATGAGCTAAACTTTCTCTCTATCTCACTCACTATGGCAGATAGTGACGGATCGACCTTCATAGTGATCTCCGTAAAATTGATAGCAGGCTGGACTCAACTTTGAGTCAGCTGCTCATGGTTCTCGGCGCGAGTCTATACACAGGCATGTATTGCAAGGCATAGCGCTGTGGATACATAATTAGGACGATATTTGCTGTGCGCGGAATCCTGCGCTCTTGCTGAGAGAGAGAGAGTGAGAGTACGTTGCACTAGAGGAGTAAGGGGCAGAGAGAGAGAGAGAGAGAGAGAGAGAACGAAGCGAGGGTGGTTTGATGAGTTTGCGCGCATGGCTGGTTGAGCAAACGTGTCACGCTCGAGATTAATTGATTTGGATTGGGCCAAAGCATCGGACGCATCGCTGGCCTGATGCGATTAGAGAGCAGAGCATGCATGTGTATATACGTGAAGTGAGTATAGCAGATGAATATTGTCCAGGCCTTTGAAAGGGTTAATAATTATTGTATTAGCCTGATGGACTTTTCATATTTTCACTGATTTCAATGACAATGAATGATTTTTACAGGGGATCATGATGGCGACAATAATGATGATGGCTATGGTGATGATAATGCCCAGGATATCCGAGTAGATTTCATTTCGAATTCAGAGTGCGGTGGGGAATTTCATGAATATAGAACGGATTATTCTGTATTCTCTCATCTATTATCGTCCATTTTTAAGAACTATTTTCAACTCATAAATCGATCAAGAATGACACCATTGATCAATCTGTAGCTAATGATAATGGCTATTTTATATACCTCGAGGATATGTGATGGAAAAGGATCACCGCATTTCCGGAAAATCAAACTTCAACCATTTTAACATGAAATTTGAATGATTTTAATATAATATCTTTTTATTAAAATTAATAATTCAAGATAGATTTAGTACCCAAAAAAGTTTTTTTATTTTTATTCTTATTATTTCAGGTAGATCTAACCCTTACAATTCAATAATCATTATTTACTTCTCTATTTTCCACAAGAGTCACATTTATCATTGAAAGTATTGTCCCGACATTTGATGGATCACAAAAAAAACTACCATAACTAATCTCAGCCGCTGAGCTCTTTCCCCAAATTTCGTAATTTCAATCGCTATGCTTTAAAGCGTCTATACGAACGGTATATAAGAACGATTCTTTTTTTTTTAGATTTTTCGATGACATAAAAGCATATAACTCACGGCTTGTGAAATGACATTATTTGAAATCAATGGATCGTGACAAATGGCACGCTTATCTTTGTCTCAACTAAACATTAACAGACCATACTGCGCAAGCCATCCCTGTTTTTCCGAAAAAAGAGAGATCACTAACGACAAGTTTCCCCCTTTGTGCAAGAGGTATGTAACAGGGGATTGAATTCGACCCCCTTAATGCGTCTCGGTGGAAGTGGTTGTCAAAGTGTCACTAGTTTGTTGTGATAACGTGTAATCCAAATAAACGATTAAATAAATTGTTATACAATCATTTTGCATATAAGCTCAACATTTCAATGAATGTCAACGAATCAATTACAAGAAATTTCAGAAATTTGTACAATTATCAGGAATATGCTTATGTAGTACTTACTCAGTAATTTGGAGTAATATAGAAAGAATTGAAGGTAGTATATTTGAAAATATCCCAATGATCAACGTAATGGTTATTATTATTCCTCAGTTATATACGTTGAAATAATCAATATAGATTAATTAAGTTTTCGATGAACAAGCAGCGAGATATCAGATTGTAATAATTTTCTGCGGGATCATGTTTACATTTAGTGCTATGGTATAATACTAATGATGTTACGAAATATTGAATTGCAATACGAGGTACGGCTGCGGTGCTTCTGGCGAAATGAATAGCCTATGCTTTTAGCTTATACAAGTACATAGCTAAATGTGAGATAATTAAATGAGGTTCAACTACAACAAGTTTAAGTGTACTAAAGTAATTGAATTAGTAACTGTTGTAACAGTATTGGAATCAACATTGACATTATGATAAATATCTGAAATTGTGGAGATTATGTATGCGTCATTCTACCGAAAAGTGTAATTTCTGTAAAGTAATATGTAACTATTTAGTAAATAATTTGTTCAAATCTAAAATTTTCTGTTTCATTTAGAAACATATTATAGAAGTAAGTGTAGCAAGTTTTTTGTATGAACAATATCAAAACTATTTCAGCCATTAAAATGTTCACAACACCAATTCACAATTAAATAGTATTCTCCTTCATACAAAATACTATATGTATAATGTGTAACACAAAATAATTCAAAATATTTGATTGCCATAACTAATTGATAGCTTCGCTTTCACGTGCAAGGATCCACTATAACAAGGAGACAACATGATACTCGCTTGCAAGGAAATACACTTTAACTTTGTAGTTTCATATACTATACACACAGAGAGTGTGGGTATAGTGAAAAAACACGTGTTCCTCGCTTGGCTGGTTATGTGATTATCAATATGTCGTATCACAAATTACCCGGGCATTTAACCGTACTTCGAATGCAGTATCTGAACATAGAGGCGTGTCTCTTCTTGCCTTTCGTATCCTTTCTCTCATATAGGACAAATTAATTATGGGTTCTCCTGTATTCAAAGAGGAACACACGAGGGAAGACCTAATAAGAATACTGTCTCTTATTTTCAAGTGATACTAATTTTCGTTGACTCTGTCTGCAAAAGACTACCCATTTACGTGTTCGTTGTATTACTTCAATAGGTTCGACATTTTAAAAGTTTCCGATGACAGGTTTCGATGGGACAAAAATATAAATAGGTAATGAAATAACATTGGATATTAAAAGTAATTCACGAGAGGAAAAGGAAGCTCAACCTTTTGAATATCCGGAATCGCCAAATTGATACTCGTTAAATAGAATTACAATGTATCTCGCAGAAAAAAAGATTTAATCAACGTATTACATATCTTCTTCAGCAGTGCAACAAATAAGTGTGTAACAATCCTTTGTATGAGCTCACTTCGTGTCCCTTACGACAGTCAGCAGACAAATGCGAAAACATCTGAATGCAAGTGCAGGAAACTCGCTTTTCTCTTGTAAACAGAATTGCTTTCAGGTAACTTCCTGAATGTTTTCAGATTTTTTCTCCGAGATTTCACATTTGAGTGGTAAATAATGCTTCAACATATAAGTTATGAAATGCCAAGATCCAACCCATCTCACTTCTCTCACTTCTTTTCATTCCGTTCCTCTTCTTGCATTTTTTTCCTTACTCTACGGAAGTTGCTTGCTAATGAGGGGGAACCTTTTGGAACTGCGCGTAAAGTGTCGTGATGCAAGCTGTTGCCAGCAAAAAAAAATCCAGAGCTACGGATACAGAAGGGAGCGTATATAGACATACGATACGCGCTTATTGTACGGTTACTCGCGCAAACTTGTAATTGCGCGTAGGCAAAGGAAAACATTTCGTTTGGAAAGGGCTTGAAAAAGCAATTTTATAATGAAGTTGTGCTATTGCGTAAATGGAAATGTTAAAAATTACATACGCGTAAAACAACATAGGATGAGGAAACAGCGTTAATTAAAATTATTCCAAGTGCCTTATCAGAAATACATCCCGGCTCCCTTCTGTACGTTACTCGAAATAAAAAGAGTTACATTCGTTTGTTTTTAGTCCTGCGCAAATATAGTTAATTTTCCAACCGAAACTCGTGTCGTCGCACGGTATCGGCGTTCCTGGCAAAGAACAGCAACAGCTCGCGAAAATCATCAAGCAGAATGACGTTTGTGGAAAACAAGCACATTTACAAGCAGTCCATGGAATACTAACACGTAAAAGGTATTGAAGGTGAAAATATTTTAACAAAACTGCGTATGAAAAAGTTCAGGGTTCGTTTTAAAAGTTGGCCGAAAAATTGGTCAGGTCTGTGTTGCTCAATGTAAAAAAAATAAATTCAAATCAAAAGTTCAAACTATTTAACGACTATCGATTCGCTGTATAACTATTCGCTGTATAGTACTCAATCAAATAAAATTTGAAAAAAAAAAACCGTTTGAAATTGAATTTTCATCCAGCTTGTACTCAGTCAGTCATTTAACATCGATATCAAGATTATTCTTGATGTTGGCTTATTTTATACTATAATTAAAAGCGTAGGCCAATAAACATTTTTAAAAAAAGACTCAGATTTTTTATACAATTTTGTAATATTTTTTACTTTATCTTAATATATGGAAAATAAAGTATAGACAATGAGTGTGGAGCCACAACAAAGTCTGATCTATTTTTTCTTATTTCGATTTCTGCTTGTAATTGAAGGGTGCTTTCTAACTACATCGACATTTCTGACAGTCCCTGCATCCAATGCCGTCAGGCAAGTAAATCACGCACTTCGAATCACTTGCTGATGTTAATATTAGTACCATAGATTAACAGACAGTCTCAGAACTTAAAATTACTTCCCGTAATGCAGAAAGCTAATGTTATTTCATTAAAATCAAAAGTTAATCATTATGATTGAATTTTAATTCATATGTTGCCATCAGAATTATTCAATTTTTAATTATGTTTCTGATTATTGTTCTGTAAAATAATTGTATTATTTTTTAATTATTGTTCTGAATCGCGATTTCAATTTTCTTGAAAGATCTTGATGTTACGTAGGACCACGACAACATTCCAGTTAACGATGTTTTTCAATACCAAGACAGAATTTTTCATCATATTCTTATATCGTCTTTGTATCTTGAGTACGCTAAAATAAAATTTTCTTCAAACTTTTACCACAAAAAATACTCTTCAAACTGAATTTCGAATGGTCTAATTTCATTTTAAAGATTTTTTTTCTGTCAATTGAAATGAATTCAATAATTTACATTGTATCAATACAGGAAAAAATGCAAATTATTGAATTCATTTCAATTACCAGAAAAAACTAGCTTAAATTAGTAGTATCGACGTCGTTTTTTCCATTACAATACGCTTTTGTGCTCTGTCTTCTAACGATCGTCGAAATGAAGATTGGCCTCTGTTTTCGCGTCGATATGCGTATGAACTAATTCTGTGAAAAGTAAAAGAATTAAAAATATCTCGGTAAAAAGTATAGGAACGCAGGATTATTTTTACGCAGAGTTTGTCCCTCATCGACAATACCCTCGCTTTCAATTATTTCTTTAGTGAATTAGCAGCGTTACGTAGAGAGACAGACAAGTTCCTCAAACTCGATAAAGTCAGCCTGCTGCTATATAGAAAACCTGGCCACTGCTGGCGCACACCTCGACAACGATATAAAACAAAAGCAATTTCCCATCCTAAAAACCGTACTGTCTCCATAAATATAAATCCACTTACCGTCGCTGGTTTGTGAAAAAGGCAAAAGCGAGCTAGTAGTGGTGCAGAAAAAAAAGAACTGACAACGAGCACAGCGGACTGAAGAAGAAAAAACTCCACAGGAGAGAGCATTTCCCTCGTCCAGGCACAGGCTCGTCTCTCTAGCAATAAAAACACCGTCGTCACCGATCGTATCTTATCCGGAGTGTCGTATAAACGTTAGATCGAAAGCGATTAAACGCTCCTGTTTGGGGACGCGTAGAAGAGGCAGTGAGAGGAAGAAGAGCAGGCTGGTAAAATGGTTTATTCAGGTGCGGGCTGCTACCGCGAACCATAATTAAAAGTAAGCCATCCAACCCCAACCCCTGAAACCGTTCGTTCCTCTACATGTCGTCGTCTACCTGTCGTAAGACGCTATTTTCTGTATTCACTTTGAAATACTGCTTCTTTTCTTATTTATGATACGACGGTAATGTTAACGCCTACGTGACTTTTTAGTTAATAGCCTTTTCGGTCTGAAAAATTTAGAGTTGATTTTAGTCGCTATTTTCGAGTGTGTTGGAAGTATAAGTAAATATAACGACTTTCAGTTTTGATCTGTATTCGAAACCGGAATGTATCTAAATAATTAAAAGTCTACAAAGTGAAAACATTGATTTTAGTGACAGCGCTATAAACGCGTAAAAAAATTAAAATTATCTCAGCTTTGGAGATACTTCATCTAAACGAATAAAGAAAGTTTGTTCAATGTTGCTAATCAAACTCCTTGCGTTGCATATCGTTTTATTAAATACAATGTACTCTCTACAATTTGAAATAGTGGCAAATTCGTTATGCTTGATAGATAGCGACGTTATACACAAACAAATAAAATTTTCATTACTTCAGATTTAAAGAGTAAATTGGCACTAAATTAGGGGCAGTTAGCTGTAAACACATGCGAAACGCATAGCACATTTTTACCAAACAAATTAAATAGAATGTTTATAAAATTTGTATAAAATTATTTGTATACAATTTATATTTAAAAATGATTCTATACAATTATAGGAGTTTGCAATTGTAAATAATTATACATAATGAATGTATACAACACTATTTAAAAAATTTTTTATGCTAATGTATAAGTTACACCAAGTATTTATTACAAATTTTCTTTACAAAAGAAACTAATATTTATTCAAATTAAAAACTTATTTTTAATTTATTAATTAATAAATTCTTTCCAATCGTACAGAATTTTATTTGTGTGTAAAAATAATGTAACAATAATATTATAAACATTCTATTTAATTGTTGTATTTAGAGTGGAAAAAAACTTGAAACAATCATGTTTGAAAATATATCTTTAAAAAATTGTGCCAAAATTGGTATAACATTAAATTTATTAAAATACACTTATAACAAGTACTGGTAAACGATTGTTTTGACATCCTCTTTCTCTTCTTCTTCTTACAATATATCATTGTGTCCTTTTGTACCATTTGCAGGCACTATAATACAGTTACATGTTCTTGAGTAGCTCGCGTGCGTACGTCACTTATTTTCCGACATTAGCAGCACTTGATTCCTGTGCTTTAGGAAAAACGTCGAGGATTCCTCGCGTTGGCAGCCTACTCTCTCATCATATTCATTTGGTGTCGACGTCCTCGAGACCACTCCGTCAAGTGCACGAAGTCATTTTATTTTTTTCATTCTCGATTTTTTATTTTTTCTTACCATTTTTTCTACTTGATCTTTTCTTTTCGTAGTACCAGAGTCGAGGAAAAGACGAAGACTAAAAGAGCGAGGAACGCGTGCAAGAGCTATTGACCGAACGGGATCGTGTAGCGACGCATAATTAACGTCTATTCATGCGATTACTTGTTTTCTGCGAGAAGAATAATTTTGATAATTTTATATTGAGATGTAGGAACAAAATTATGGTTCTCGGCACTGCACTTGATTATATATAAAAGACACCAAGTTATTATGACAATAAAAAATTTAAAAAAAAGTAAAATTAGACAAATGTACGCATAACATATTTTTTTAATTTACTTAAGCATTTGAACTTTCATAGAAAAATTATTCACTCTGTAAATTATGGTTCAAAACTGTCTTCATGGTTGTTTAAAAAATAGTCTTTGTCTTTGATCTCCGATTAATTTTGTTAATTAGTTCTAAGTACACTTTATTGATCATATTTTTTGTAGATCCTTTAAGATTCTGGAGGCTATTTAGGAGTTCTTTAGGATTCCGAAGGGAATTTTGAGGTTCTCGATAGTCATAAGTTCGAGACTTCTTTCAAAACTCTCAAGTTCGCTGGCTCTTGCCGATACTTCCTAAGTGCTGGGGAATCTCGAAAAGTTTTATTTCTGAATTTGATATAGATTTGGAGTAAAATTGATAATTTTTTTTCTTGATTTCAACAACACAGGGATCGAATATGATCCTGTTTTTACAGTTATTTAACAAGAGTAAATAACGTGTTAAAGTACTTAATCATTGTTTTCATTTTCACGAAGGCGCGTATTTGCTATTAATTAAGAGTATGTTTATTTTCTAAAAGCTTACATTATTTATGCCTAACAGTCTAGGAAACAGAAAATTTGGATTATCGCTGTACTCTTCAGTTTTTTGTTCCTATTTCAATATTTGCTATGACGTTATATAATACGATGGTATGTGTGTACGATGGTACACACGTGCGAATAAAGATTAATTTTACAACTGATGAAAATTTGTCCACAGAGTTAAAATATTCGTCTGCTTCAAAAGTTGACGCATGCTCGCAACAAATCGGTATAAACACACCCAATCTCTGTCAGCCATTATCATCGTCGGGTGTGTGCGCTCTCGCAGAAAAGGCTCTCAGAATAAGCAGTCCTTTCAATCGGATCATTCGCCACGAGAGAAGAGAAAAAACGCCCCGAAAGAAGCTCGGCGTGGTTCATCTTCCCACGTGCAAGCAATTTGCCGTCGTATTAGCCGCGGAGACGTGCATATAAAAGATATTTTCGTGCTCGCTCGAGGATTGCTACGACGACGGATACGGCTATATGTGAGTCTGTACATACAAAACCAAAAAGTTACATCGCACGCGGACGAGAAATGGGGGAAGCAAGCACGCGTGCACGTTGAGGGCGGGACCAGAGTGAGTGAGACGCGGACAATATCCGCGGGGGCCAAGAGTCAAAGCGCGACACACGCACGACTGCCACGCTTCGTGGTCACGTAAGCAACAAAAGCCTCGCGACGCTCACACATGTAATATAGCTATATTACATGTGTGAGCGTCGCATTCGCGGGGAGATGGTCACGGTTCGATTGAAGCTCTAAACGGGAGAGAATAAAGAGCGTATACTGGCTCCCGTTGGAGAACTCCGCGAAATGAGAATGATGATTCGTGTTTATCCGTGCTATCCACTTTTCTTTTTCTTTTTCATTTAAACTTTTTATAATTACGCTTCTTCTAACTGCCTTTGAGTACTGTTGCATTATCTTTTTGTACGTTTATAAAAGTTTTGAACTTACAGGTTGTTTCGTGGATAAATTGACTATAAATTGCTACGATTTAATTACTGGCGTATGCAAAGAGTTCGATTATTATATTAGTCGCTTGCGACTATTAAGATAATTTCATAATTACGTAAGAAACTTATCGATTATCATTGTTTGCGGCGATTCTGAGAAGGTCTTATAAGAAATTGAATATATTGTGTTTCAAGGGGAAAAGACACCTTTACGTTTTAAAATATTTTTTAATCCATATCTCATAATTTCTTATAGTTCACTGTACTATAAATAAAGTTTGCTACATACGAGAAAATTAATTCTTTTTAACTTGAATATTCTTGGCTTTAAAAAATATTCATATAAAAATAAAATTATTTTTAGTAATACATTACTGACTGTATTCAGAAAAAAATGGTATGAATACGTTAAATCATTTTGTATTAAAGTAATATTGAGAGTTAAAATTTTTCGTATGAATTGTAATTAGTTTATTGAAACGAAAATTTACTCTGATTTAAATTAACATTGAACTAAATATTTTCCTAGTATTATTCAAAGAAATCATTTTTTCGAATGAAACTACTTTTTTTTCATTCTAACAATTATATTTTTCAGTGTAGCAAATCTATCGCGACTTCTCTAGCGATAAATTAACCGATGGACTAATAATTGGCAATAAAATTATAATTTGATGCAAATTCATTTGTATTTGAATTTAAATATATACGATTGTTTACTACGGAAAATCGCCCATAAAATACGTAATAAAAGAATTGATTTTTTACGATCTTGAGGTGTTTTGTCCGATTGAAACATCTCACTTTAATAGAAAGTTAAGACTCAGAAAAAACTTTAATATTTTTTACAACTGCATAATTTAAATTATGCGTAACAAAAATCATAATTTCTTTATTTTTACAGCGTTTTAAGTCCTCTTTACGAGTCTTATACGGCTCTGCATTACTGTGCTAACGAGAACGTTAAAGTAGGTATAATCCACTTTTGTAAACTCACACGAGCAACGGGAAACTGCAGTTTATACAGCGGAATGCAAACTACTGGAACAGCTTTGATGGATAGACATATATAAACAGAAGTGTCCTCAGACATTTACAGACTGCGTCGATGGCTTAGTGAGTAGAGTATCGGACTAGAAATTCAAAGGACCTCTGTGAATATTCGACTCTTGACATAAAGTAATATTAATTATTTAAAGTAAAAAAATATAAACGCTTAAAGTTCGCTAAATGGCTATTTTTCAAATTAAAACATGCTATACTATCGTTCGCTTTGACTCATTTTTGATATTACTTCGTTAAAGAATTTGATCCTCTTTACTACGCTGAGTCTGTTTATAGACGTACCTAAAAGAGAATCTCGTTTGTATGGACCGATCCTCAACTTTTCTCATTATAAAATATTATAAACGCACAGGAACCTGATCAAAAAATATCAAGCCTTGTTCAGAAGAGAGAGTTTTTGTCCTTGAGAAGATGATCATCGAAAGTGAAATTGCAATAAGTGGTAAAAGTCGGTTGCGTACGTCGTTCACGAAAAGGAAAGTAAATCTTATTAAAATGAGTGCTACACGTAATATTATGAAAATTATTGTGTGGCTTGTGCTTATTACTTGCAAGGATAAAAATGTATTCTTTATTGAATAAAAATCATTGACCCGATTCATTTGTAAATACATTAGCATATTCTATGCAGGCGTAAGTAAAATTATTTATTCATAGACGATATTTTTTTGCAATGGATTTTTTCATATTGACGAAGGATTAAGAAATATCATGCTGTTAGCTTCCTCGAATAAAAGGCCATAAATAAGAAAAAATTAACAATACTATTTCAAGACAAAATCAGTAATTTATGCGATAACAGATGCAGCGAAGCGCGTATCCTTCGTTTACAAAAAGTTAAAAAAAGCATTTACTTCAGATAGCAGATCAAAATTGTAGTTGCAGTTCTGGAGATAAAACGAAATACACACATCAATGCAGACATTTTCTAAAAATACGTTACTCGAAACTTCATCATTATCAAACGTGTTTCTAGAAAATATCAAGGAAACTTAGAATTTTATTATAATAAAATTTCCTCTTTAAAGAATTAAAAGAAAAATAAATACTTCTTATATACGAACGCAGCAATTGAAATAAATCCTAAAACAGTAGAAAAAGTGAAAATCTACATTTTTACCCCTTCCGCGTATGGAAGGTAGGAAGATCATACAATAAATGACAGTGATTTGCGAAGAAGAAAAACCTAGCCTGCGCAGCTACAATAATAACGTTAAAACTCTCATTTGTCGTGAATAAAAATATCACGTGCCTAGTCCCGGCGCTGAGCAACTAGCCTCAACCGCTTATTTGCAGGTGCATTTACCCGACCCCTCTGCTCGAGTATGTGTATATATATACACATACACGAAAGAAAGATAGAGAAACAGAGAAACCTTATCTCCGCAAGTGCCATTACCGGACTACTGTACGGAGAAGTTGAATAAAAAAATACCAGTAAAATTGCAAATTTCCTAATTGATCGGCTGCTCATACCGTGTGTGCAGCGTAAAGAAAAAATGATAACACCCAGTGGCTGCAGGGCTTCTTCTGAATTACTGGTCCGCAGCACAGATACATAGGTGCACTTATCGCTTCAGAAGCAGTGATTACTTGACGCGAAAGATTTTAGCAGAAGTAAGCTGTGTAAAACTAAATGTATGCGGTGCGTTTGATGTCAGATCGACTTATTGCCAGTACTTTGTTGTTATGGTACTATCTGTAGGGTCAAACTCGATGGTTAAGCAAAATTGTAGAACGGATACATTATGTATATTGTAAATAAATATATTGTACTATCAAAAAGGAAAAGGGCTAGGCGATAAACATCGCGAGACAAATTTCTCGACTCCAAAACACAATTTTTTTTGGATAATGCAAAAACAATATTTATTTCGATGTATTGCTTATATTTAATAGAATTAAAAAATATACTTTTTATATTAGATAATACCTTTTAATTTATACAGGTATAAATTAAATAGAAAATTTTACATTAAAAAAGTTTTTTAATTAAGTATGTACATATCACATTTCAATATTTACCTATTTAAAATTTCACAAGTGATTTATAACGCAAATATTGTGAATATAAAAAATAGTGTAATTTAGAATTTATTTATGTAATTTTTCTAGTTGAATGTATAAAATAAAAGTATATATTTGTTATACATTCATTAGTAGTAACATATTCTATAAGTAACTGAAGATTCGTAATTTCTTTTTATTCATTTCATTTGTAATAACGCGCCTGAAATGAATAATAATTATGACAACTGTACTTTTATGGTATGCATTTCAATCTCGAGAGATGACAATACGAGTTCCCTAAAACTAGGAATGAAGATGTTTGAAGGAAACATCGTAGCGACAGCCTGAAATTAAAATAATTTCTGATTTTAACGTCGCGCTACGTTTTAATGAGACAAAAGCTCACACTTCCATATTCATCTGATGTACAAAGGACAGCCACTGTCAAATACCTAGTCACGCGACCAGGCACACGACAATAGCAGTGCACTGTTTGAATTATCATACTTAACATGATACAGTTCCTGACCAGTGAAAAATACGATAGGTACATAGTGGAAGATGAAAAGGTAGTGACGCTGGCGACATGTAACGACTAGGTGGCAACGTACAACGCGTGTCCTTGCTCAACTTACCGCGAAGCCGCGTACTGTACGTCGCAAAGATGGTGCAAGTGCAGTTTTGCCTTGCACTCGTAATATCAGGTTCATGTTCAAGTCCTTAAGGTCGGCTTATCTTGACCTTGCAAGGCAATTTCGGGCTCAGTGATATGTAAAATGGTATATATAAAAATATATATATACACGTATATGTATAGGTATAGATTAATATTTGTGGTAAGATTAATAAGTTACGTGGACATATCACGGATGCATAGACTACATCAGAAATAAATGATGTAACGTAAGTCAGCTCTCAGTGTCAACGCTATCATTTATAATCGAATTACTCAACGCCAGAAATAAAGCAACTTGTTTCCAAGTATAATGTATCGGATAGTATGTAGATATATACGTATTCATAACAAATCAAATGTCAGGTACCCTGAACTCAGTGTCTCAGTGAATTAGCATATCGATCGATTGATCCATTTTGCTTTGGCTAGTGAATATGTACTCGATTTCAAGTCACGTTGCAATTTCAAAGCTCGCAAAATGTTGCACGCGTTTGAGCAGAAAACGACTCATAAAAAGTCAAGGGCAGCCTAGAAATGGAAGCAGATTTATGCGTGAACGCGAACTAGGAAAAGCGATATAGTCGATGCCCATTCGGCTGCGTCATAAACCTTAGCTATTATTGCCTCTTTCTTTTTCTCTACTCCACTTTATATATTCCTGTACTCGAGCTGTATACACAACTACGAATAAGAGACTACCGAACAGTCTTGATATGTATACGGAATTACAGCCTGTACCCGGATAAAATACACGTGCTCTCGTGAACGCAATAGTCGCTGGTATCGAGAAGTCTCGAGGATCTCTTCTCGGTATGTTTAAGCATAATTCTCGTGTAAGAGCACATGCAAAATGAAGCTTGAATTATGCTTGATCCCATTAACGATTGATATTGAATACGTGTAATCGGTTAGCAGAGTCTCTACATACACAACAACGATTTGTTCTCCACTTGCGTCGACGCGATCAGTCTGCTAGTAGTAGCGTAGATTTTTTTTATCGGCACACTCGTACGTGTATTTATCGCGTTGGATACTTGGATTTTACGAGCAGATAGAGTAGTAGAGATACGATCGCGGCCTCGATCGCGGCCCTCGACAATAAGCTAGCAGGGCTGCTAATTGAAACGCCGTAGAGCAGCAAAAGACCGTTATCCGATCTCAATGGAAATCGGATGATCGGTTGGTACTCCAGTAGCATTGGATCGACTTGAAAAGAGCGTCGATTTAACGAAGAGAAGCAGAAAAAAGCTACCATTGCGTGACACATGGTCGGGAAATAGTCGTTCGTACCCGGGGAAATCCTGAAAATAAAAGGGATAAAAGAGGACTCAATCGTGGAGAGTCTCTGCAGGGGGTGAATGCGCACGATTGGAAGCAGGGGCGTGACGCTCGGTCGTGACGTCGCGATTACACTGGCTCGCTATGGACACCTGCACACGGAATAATACGTCGTGCAGTGCGTCTCCTCACTCGTTCATGTAATGTATAAATCATAGGAGGCGCGGCCACTTAGGGTATAGAGTACTGCGAAGAAAGATGTACCAGACATTCACTTCCGCGTTTTGTATATAATAGGAAAATGTTTTTTTTTCGAATTGTTGTTTCGATGAGTCGTAAATAATTTGATTGGTATGAAAATAAAAACGCAAAAGATACTTGTTTAAATTCAGAAACTCATTCAAAACGTAAATACTAGTAAATTAATAAAATAAATTTCGATAGCCCAAAATGACATAGAATTAGTATCATTTCAGCTTTGAATTTCAAAAATTCATCAAGCTATTCAATCTGTAGGCTACGCAAAGCCAAAATTTAAAAAAAATCGTATCTCGCCACAAGATAATAATCCCAACTTGTGGTGGATCTTATTTAATAATATAAATATTTATTATTAATATTTTTTTAAGAAACTCTCCTCAACGCTACATGATGAAGTCGATCATTGTCCTTTTCTAAAAATTCACTTATACGTATCCATTTTCACACTAAAAATATTTGCATACATGTACGTATGTAAATCTGTTGTGTCTCGAATCAATTTACCCTTCCTCAAGTGCGCGTACATCGAAACTCTCGGTAAACATACGAAGATCGCGGGTTGGGTTCTGTGTACATATATACATATAATGCGTAGCTTATTTTATCTTCTTCGGAGCGATAAGATTCGCACCAGAATCACACATGATATCAATTAGGGGAATCGTCGACGAGACACAGTGACGGAAGATCATGCGAGTGTGAGATACTCAGACAATTGCTTTGACAATGAAGCGATAATATTTGCCAGTACGTACGAGTGTCGAGGTTCCAGAAATTCTCCTGACTGAAATTTCAAACCATTGTCACCTTGCACTCATAAAAGTAAGATAGTTAGCTTTTATCGAAAGTAAATATTTTGATACAGTTTTTAATCGAGGATATATATACAGCCTACCAGAAAACGAGATAACTATTTTTTTCCATCACAAAAAATGTAACTGGACTAATCACTGATAGAAACATTCATTTAATATGAACATTATTCATATGTATTAAAAGTTCAGAAATGATTCATAAACATTAAAATTTTAAAATTTTAAATTATCATCCTATGTAGTGATATTATTTTTTTTAATATTTGGGTTTAGCGGAGGCAACTATGGATTTTTTTATTATTTATTTTAAACAAATTAAATAACATTTAACTTAAGAATAATGTTATATTTGTTGTTATAGGTATTGGAAATTCAGCGAGAGAATTAATGTAAACCTCCGTTATTATAGAAGTCATGATATGTATAGTTTTTTTATATCACAGTACATTCAGTTGTGCGAATCCTCAAGATTCTAGAATAATGAACATTTCGAATTTATAAAAAAGCCTGTTCTCTCCTTCGGCACGTTTTAAGTTCAGACACGCCGCACGCGCTGATGATAACTGCACAATTAGCCTCCCAAACTCACTTTTCACGCAGCTAGTGACGTTAGTCACTTTTTATTAACATAAAAAGCGACTGAAGATTTATATTACTTACTGTATATATTACTTACTGTAGGCAGTTATCGTGCATCAACTGTTAACGAATATTCATTTGCATAAAATGTCATAAATAATTTGTGGTTCAAACGAACGAATAATTCTTTCTCTACCTGTGATAATTCAACATGAACTAACTGATTATAGCATCGTAAGGTTCGACGTACTTAGGCTACCGTCTCACTTTTCAAGAGAAAAAATCCAACCCCACTGAACAAGAGAAGGAGAATCACAAGAGCGTTAGTTGAAAAAGAAGGTGTGCGACTGAGGTAGAAAAGAAAGAAAAGTGTCACGTACGCTGTCGTGGAAATAAAAAGAAGAGAATCTGCGGAGGGTTAGATGGATCTAAAGAGTAGAGAAGAAGACGATGATGGAAACAGAGAAGAAGAAGAAGAAGACGAAGTTGGCGCATGCCACAAGTGTGCTCGGCACGACTCCTATTAGATTACAAGCTGGCACTCATCGTCTATACGTCGGTTTAGTATTACATGCTACGATGAGTGCGAAGCCCTGCTCGATTGACAATGAACGTACGTATATTTTTTCTCTCTTTCTCTCTAGTTGTATTCCTCCTCCGTTACTCTAGTCTCCTGCTGTGGGTCTTGTCAAGCAACGACCGCGTATCATACCCATTCAGACGTAAATCTGGAAACCCAAGGAGGGTCAGCCCAACAAATTAACCTTCCTTCTGTATTCTCCATGAGCTTTCTCGTTCTCATCTTCTCCTTCTATCTACCTCCTTCTTTCGCGGCTTCGCTTTCTTGCGCGCGGTTCGTTCTTGTACTTGACCGAGCGCGTTAATTGAGGCTAATCGCGGAGGCAAATTTTTTTTCTACCCAAGATTTCTTGGTACTAACCCCACGGCGGTTTTCCTCCGTTGCCACGTCGACTTGCGTGAAGATCCGAGAACGATGTATATATATACATATATATATATATATATATATTTAAAAAGACTTATGAAGAAGTGTACGTTAATTGCAGTCATTAAAAAATTAAGCGCGGTTAAAAAGTTCTACGAGTGAAGTTTAACGTTTAGCTCAATTGTAAGTAATCGTGTATATGCGGATTTGTAGTATTTATACTCAGACGTTGATAGCAAAAATAATGGATTTCGAATAAATTTTTTGCGAATATTTTAATCGCAGACGATTTTCTTTCTATCCTGATTAAATGTATGAATATTCTTGTTTACCAGATTGCATAAGCTTGCGTTTCATTGGTTTGATAAAAATACACATGTGAAATAAATCATTCCTAATTCTTATATTATACCAAGGTTATGCTTAATGAAAACTCGTAAAGATCGTTTGAAAGTATAAAGGAACGTGAAACTGCGGCTAAAAGCTGAACTACGTCCTCTGAATCAACTATGATTAACTGTCAACTTGATAAATCAGTAAATCTGAGACAAGAACGTTTCTCGCTTTGACTTAAGATGCAGCTAGTTGTCGTTAAGATGTTACTAACTCACTTGTCTACGCATATCTCTCTCTCTCTCTCACTCTCTCGCTCTCTCTCTCTCTCTCTCTGTATTTTAATTTTTATAGATATTGAAGCGAGTTTTATTTATAGTCGTTATTATGGAATGAGCAATCAGTTGTTCTGATGCGTAAATAACGCACCCACCACGACTTTGTTTCATTACACTAATAAAACGAGGATCGTCGCCAAAAATTATCGACGTACATCGACTGTTTAAAGCTTCTTTAATCAATGTTCGTCCCATTTTTTAAAATTGTTTTTCCAATACTAGCAGCAAAAGCGGCTAACAATAGTCCAGAATGAGTCAAACCACAGAACCAACGTAACTGACTCGAAGAACAGCTCGATAAGCATTTAATGGCACTTAATATAATAACAGAGAAAGAGAGAGTCCACTAACATATTTATGCTCTCACTTCAACGGAGAAAAAGCAAAGGAGAACGAAAGAGAGAGAAAAGAGGGCTAAGCAGATCTACGCAACGTCGCTATATGACGGGTATAGAAGCCAAGCTCAACTGACCTTAACAGCTGACTTAACGTCTTGCGCGAGTCGACTCTCACTCTCTATGGGGAGAAATAGAGAGCGAGAGAGACACAGATAGGAACAGACGTCGCGACAATAAATCAGTCAATTTTCGAGGCGCGATGCTATACACGCGCTCATACACACACTCACACGAGACCTGGATAGGGGATTAAAGCTGTAGAAGCGCAGCGCAGCGTCCATTTAATATAATGTTATTCGGCACTGCCACATTATCGCGTCAGTGCTGCTGTTTAAAACAAATTTATAATCGGCTACCACAATCTCCTGACAATTTCCACTTGCATTTTATAATCTCGAGTAATTGGATTTAATGATAGATATTGCGCTTAGAAAATAGGGTATATAGCGAGTTGAGAAGAACAAGAACTAAGCATGCTGATTGCCTCGAGGCTATAACGAATAGGGAAAAAAATTGATTGTGATATATTGGAAAGCGAGGAAGATTTTCCTCACTTTTTTCACGTGCACCCTCTGCTCTTTGGCCATATACGCGTGGCAAGCTTAAATCATAATCAAACATAATGAGTTTTTAAATTATTCTTTATAATATTTTACATATATAAAGCTGTAGAATGGCGGTATAATTTAAAATACGTTATTATTATTCCTATATATAACGTATACTTTCATACAGATGTGATATAATTCTTCACATATGCAGCGATTCATGGTTGGTGGTTTACTTTGCTATCCTTACACTATTTCCTTCTTCTTAAAACTTTAACTTAAGTACAATAGGCTTCTAGAGCGCGAGTAACAAGAGCGTTACTCTCAGGAACTGCGCAAAGTACAGTTTGGTCAAATTTATTAGCATATCCCATTTAATGGCTAGCGCGAGCAAAGCCTACCGCGTTAAAAGGGTGCAGCGTTGCGGTAGTAGGTTCTCAAACTTACACACGCGTACACAGTACACATTTAAATATATATATGCGAAGTAAGTTCCCGGTAAAGTCACCCAGTCTTTAACACCCCATAACTCATCAACCCTATATATGCTGGGCACAAGCACAAAATGCACAACTACGCATACGCGAGTACATAATGTTCATAAACATTCCTTTGACGCCTGTAAGATTTATGTTTTACTCAACTGTGCATCTATAAAATTGCGGAGGTGTTAAAAGGAATCGATGCTTTTTGAAAAATAACGTCATTCAAACTGTAATGGAAACTATGTGACAGCTAGCATAACAGCTAACGTTTCAGGAAAATTATACAATTTGTAAGTAATCGCGAGCTTGCATTTATTTATACGGAATTTTTTTATTTTTCAAATATCTTTTCCACGCAAGTAAGAGCTTGAGTTTTAAAAGTATGTATGAGCCAGAAATAATTTTGAAGTAATTAAAAGATCGTAAGTACGACGTGCATGATGATATCAAATATTATCAATTCCTAAGCAAACACTGTATGAGAGAACTAAAATCTTGCACATTACGCGACCAAAAAAACAGCAAAAAACAGTGACTTCAAGCGTAGCTTTATTCCATCCAAGCTAAACTACGTTTGTTTACTCGACGAAAGTGCAGAGACGTGTAAAAGAGCGCGAGAGCGCCAACACAGGATCAAATAAGAGATACGTCGACGCGAAGTTTCCCGACTGCTAATTGTGGCTGAACACATTTTACCCCAAGTCTGCAGTGCTTCTTGGCTTTCGTTTTTATTTTTTTCCAAAAATTAATTTTGCAAAAGAGGAGCTAGAGCACACACGGAAAACTGGATGCGGTGATGCACAAAAATTCATGCTTCTCGCAGTAGCTAAACCAAGGGGCAAAAAAATACATATACGCGGAAACGCGTTCTAGGAGGTAAAGGAAAACGTTGGAGCGTGAGCAGTAGGTACGTAAGAGAGAAAGAGCGCAATTACCCGACGGCGATGGAAAACAAACGAAAAGAAAAGGGAGGCGCGCGCGCAGTGCCTGTCGTAGCACGTTAGAGAGAGAGAGAGAGAGAGAGAGAAAGAGAAAGAGAGAGAAAGAGAGAGAAAGAGAAAGAGAGAGAGAGAGAGGACGAGCGTGCGAGAGGAGTGAGCGCGAGGAAAAATAAAGAGAAGAGCAAAAAGTTTCGACCGAGAGAAAGAGGGAGAAGGAAGGAATAAAAAAGGAGACGAGAGGAAAGAGGCAGAAGGAGAAGGAGAGAAGACAACAAGAAGAATAAAGCGTAGGGAAGAGGAGCAAGAGAGAGAGGTGCAGAGATTACCATATAATGGTGCCCCGAGGGCGCATAAGCTGCGCCACAACATAATTTCTTGGTCCTTTTTCCAACGAATGCTGGAAACGGTACTTTCCACCTCTCTCTCTCTCTTTCTCTCTCTCTCTCGCAATACTCGAGCTGTGCGTAGTTCTTTTACGATTATATTTTTCGTTTTTTGCTTCTACTTCTTCTGACACTTCGGTGTCTTTTCTTTCCTATACACATGAACCTACTCTAGCTTGGGTTCTATACTTTTACGTTTGGAGTGCTGGTACATGCATATGACGCTCTTGGCGATCCCGAAACAGAGAGCTTTTTAAATTTTATTTGCGCTTTCTCTCTCTTTCTTTCTCTTACGAATTGAAACTTGTTGCGATCAAACTAGAGCAGCAGTGACAGCTTTGCACGGTAAGATAAAGACAAAAGTATACGCGTACATGCAAATGGAAGCTGAAGAGAGAGAAAGCGGTGAGGGAGAACTTGCGTTTATTGTCAAGTCAATCAAACGCAATCCACCTACTTATTCGTCTCTACTCTCTCTCTCTCTCTCTCTCTCTCTCTCTCTCTCTCTCTCTCTCTCTCTATTTTTCTTTTACACGAGAGCGTAGAAGAAATATCATTCTTCAAGCTCTCGCGCCTCTGCTGCGTATATATCTAGGCGTTTGTGTACACTGTCATACACACACTACATCAGGAAGAGAGAGCATTGCTGCATGGGGCATTGTATGCTCAAGTTGCAAAAGAAGAGCCGAGGAGAGAAAGAGATATGTCAACTCGCGCTCGGATACATGTATTTAAATGATGGAGAAAGACAGAAAGAGAAAGAATTCTTATGGCTATTACGATAGTTTGATCGTGATTCTTGTTTCTTATGTAATTCATTAGTTTCACTTGCCGAGGGAGAAATACTTGCAAGCCCAATTTTTTTCTTTGCTTTAGTTCTACAGATTTGAATTACTTCTAGATCACCGCGACGCTTTTTATTCTCATTGCGCGTTATAAAAAAACGTGTGTATATAAAGCTGTGTCGAATGATGAGGTTTGAAATTAACTCATTAACTCGCAATGATTTGCGCTTTTAATAATACTTAACGTTTATCGATTTCATGTAAATTTCTGCATGACTGGACATTGTACAGTTGCAATTATACAAAAAATGAATAATTTACATCAATGATAATTTGTACACATTCAATTATCGAGAGCGATGCAAAACAATCTATATTAGATCCGTATATTAATTAAATCGTCGGAGAGATCGTAAACTCGCAAGTAGTATTGGCAAAATCCCGTTCAGCCTAATAATTTTATTTCTCTTCGTTCCTCTACCCACTATTTCTTGGACAACGATCATTTACTTGAATATATCCATGATGAAGAATCGCTGACCAGGATCTCTTTATAACAACCCCTTCCTTCGGCTTAGTACACCTCATCGATCATCGATCATTCCATCATCCGATATCCTGGACGAGCGAGTAAATCGATCAGAGCCTCGCGCGAATGCAAACTCGATAGTCGTTGGATGAAAAAAATGAGAGAAAGAGAAAGACAGAGTGAGACAGAGAAAGACCAGCGGGAGAATACTACGCCGACGTATCTGAGGCAGTGTCCACGCACGTGACTCGTATACATTTACTAACGTCACATATTATGCACTTGGCGTCGACTTACTCTATACTCACGCGAGGCTAATACGTACGACGCATAATACGCTTGTGTGCGTTTCGAGATTCTCGATTCAGAGTGCATGCGCGCGAGCGAGTAAAAAAAGCATCCACGTGCGCGCGTGTGCGTATACTACGCGATTTGCGACGAAGCAGAGAAAGAGAAAGAGAAAGAAGGCGTGTGCAAAGAGAGAAAAATAAAATCAAAAATATTCATAGACCTAACTTGCTTGGATACCGCATACTGAGTTATAAATTTTAATTGTATTTGTACACCTACGTAAGTTTCTTTTTTTTGTTATTACCTAGTTTTTTATTGAATCGAGTAGGACGATATATATATATATAATTAAAAATCAGTAATATTTCATTATATACAAGTGAAATTGCATTGAATGGAATTTTATGAAGGAAATATGTAAGTTTTTCTGAACATTATCAAGTTTTTCATCGAATCGAAGCGGATAATAGATATAACTAAAAATCGATAATATAATATATTACGCGATTATTTCATTACATACACGCATGAAATTGTATTAAAAACGAATTTCCGTAGTAAATAAACAATTTTTTTTTAAGATTACCTAGTTCTTGATCGAATCGGACAATAAATATAATTAAATCTCGGTTATATAAAACATTAAGCGGTTATTGCACTATATAGAAACATGAAATTTGATTAAAAACGAATTTTCAGTAGTAAATATGCAAAATCGCAAACTTTATTAAGCCGTTACCCTCGGAGCTTTCACTTTTGAAAAACGCGCAATTTTTATAAAATTTCAAGGTAGACCAGTCGCATACTGCGCAGCACTGTAGCCTATAAAGAAAAACCTATACACTTTGCGCACACCATCAGTGGTGTATAGTGAATATATCGAAGCAGCGAGGCAAGATCTGAGTAACGCATAGTACAGTATAACAGGGCGTGCGCTTGCGAGATTACCTCTCTCTCTCTCTCTCTCTTTCGCTTGCAGTGGCGCGCGCGCGCGACTACTACTACGACGACGTCGCTCGCGCGCGAAGGCAATGAACTTCACCTCCTCTCCTCGCGCTATACACGCGACGAGGAGGAGGATAAGAGAGAGAAAAGCGATGGCTTTTATGCGTGTATAATGGCCCGTGTTTATGCTCTCGTACTCGGGTACTCGTCAAGTAGGTACGCATTATATGCGTTCGAATGAGCGCGCGCGAGCCAGGCGCAGCGTCCGTTCCGATTTATTAAAAGTGAAAGACGATGAAAAAGAGTTGTGCGTCGTAGGAAATCAAGGAAACTGCTAGAAGGCGATATTGCCACATTTATATTTGACTTTTTTTTTAATTTACCTTATTTTTGTCCTCGGTTCATATCGGATACGTTTTGTTATTCGAGTTACAATTTTCATACATGACCGGTTGCGTAAATGAAGCGATGTCGGTTCACTATTGTTTACGCGAGACAATAATTCTGATTCGCGTAGAAAATGAGCTTTGCTCGCAGCATCCGTATGATGCAAAGACGTAGAGAGAGAGAGAGAGAGAGAGAGAGAGCGAGTGAAAAAAAATACAAGTATTGCAGCATTGTATCGTTTTGTGAAAACTATAATTAATTTATTCCTATCCGTTTGAATACGTAGTATTCAATTGGAGAAGTGGGATGAAAGTGAATACACTTATCTATAATCAGCACTAGAGAAAGAAAATTCAAATATAAGCCTTTGAATCTGATCAGGAGGTATACTGGAATTAACGAAATCTTTCTCCTCAACGACAGATAATAGCTATGCATATAAGTCGACAGTCCATAAAAGAACGTCGAAAGTAAACAGTAAAAGGCAATATAAATAAAGCTTCCAGGCGTTTCGTAAACAACAAAAAAAGTTCGCAAATCCATTGCATAATTGAAAATTATATTATTGCCATTATTGACGCACTCGTATACGACGACTGCGTTTATACTCGTACATACGTATACTCCTTATAACGCCTATCCCTGTCGATTTTCCCCCTCACATACTCCCGGTTCAAGGCTTTCTCGCGAGTATAGCGTGAGCAAAAACATATCGCAACTTACAAGCTGCAGCATCTATATCGCAAGGTGTCGCGCGCCTGTCTCTCTCTCTCTCTCTCTCTCTCTCTTTCATATTGCATGTCCAGTAGCATATAGGTGTATAAGATTTTCCGTGAGCGCGCGCGCAATTTTCTCTCCCCTTACCACTTATTCTCATTTACGTTTACGTTTACATCATCGGAGCAGTAAAGTGTTATACCGCGTGCAGGTGCGCGCCCTGGTTTCTCTCTCACTCCTCCTTCTCTCTGTCTTTTGCTCTCTTTCAATGTTTTTTTTTGTACTGCTATATCGCTCGCTCGCGCGTGTATATACCGCTTCTGTCCGTTTGCGGGCCTTTTTGCCTTCCACTTGCATCGTGAGCGGCCGAACCCATAACGAGTCCCGGGGCCTGTTATTATCCGCTCGCTCGGAACTCCTCCGAGTTGTGTGTGTGTGCGCGCGCGCGCGAGCCGCAGATTATCCTGGAAACTTATTGCGCTGAACTTGGACAATAACGACACGGAATCGAATGTACCGTAGGCCGCTGCCCTCTTTTCTCCAATATTTTCTTCGCGCCTCTCTGTTTCTATATACGCCACATAGTGGGCTCTTCTCCAGGTATCTTCCTCAATTTCTTTTTTCCGCGAATGGAAACGTACATCGGAGAGTTCTGTAGAGTCAGTTTCTTTCGTGTGCCAGGACTCTCTCTCTCCGTGCGACGGCTGAACTCGTGATTTTCTAACGGGACGAGTTAGTCCGGTCGTTAGTGAGCTCCTGCTACCGCTACGGAAATCGATTACGTTTTGCCGCAATTTCGCGGCGATAGCGCGGTGGCAGTGCGCGAACGATGTCCATGGAATATGCGCAGTTGCTCCGGAAATGCGTTATTGAACGAAATCGCAAAGTCGATTCACTTCGGTTTCTTTTTATTCTCCTAGATTGAACGAGAGACAAACTCTTTGCCTCCGGGAAAACGATGGCGTTGCCAATGAGATAAAGGAGATTATTTCAGAAAATGCTTTATCGATGTCGTTCGAAAATAAATTTCTAATCATCTAGCTGTGAAATGATGTTGAGCTAATATAATAACGCCTGTAGATTTTTCCCCTTATATTACGTTAAATTTTCTTGGTTTCAGACTTTAGATAACTGCGCTGTAGAGAAACGATAAATGTTTATAGTGTTTATGTAGAAATACTGCCTATTACACAGGACATTTTCCTTCTCGGAAATAAAAGGACTTAGCTTAGCAGCAACAAGCGGCAAAATCACTTGGAATCTCCCCGACCAACGAAGTACATTTAGTCTTTTCTTTTCTTCCCTCGTACGGAGTGCATGTCGACGATTATCGGTTAAACGAGCTGAGAATGTCGAGTATTTATTTCCATTCTTGTAACTACGCAAAGCACAAATATCAAACGTACCCCGCAAATTGACCGTAATCTTAAGAGAGTTCCGATAGCAATAATTTCATTACTATTCCAATGTTTTTCTAACGGTTAAAATCGCCTTAGACTATGCATTCAACTTCGTTCGCAACTTCGAATGAAGTAGACTTTAATTGCCGCTATTAATCAATATACGAATTTGTATCTACGAGAAAACTGAAATGATCACCGCCAGTTTTTCGGTAAATTTTTTTAGTGCTTTATGTAATTGATTTTATTTTTCAAAAGTTCCATAAATCATAACGATTGTGCAGTGAATTTATAAAGTCAAGAAACGAAGAAAATTGAGCTATAAACAATCGAAGCCACGTTAATACGAGCAGACCTTTTTGTGTCCGAAGTAAGGGAGGTTGAGAAAAGTTATGGTACCACTGATAGGACAAGTTATGCTTTTGGATATTATCGTCTCGCAAAAACAATCGAAGATAATGTTTGTGGACTTTGTATAAAATACTCGTTATACAACTCGTACTACAATATACATATAATTATTCTGTATAATGGTTAACTATTCATGTACAATGCATATATTTTAATTATAATTTGTATTAAGTAATTTTTACATAGTTACGTAGAAAAATAAGCTTGCATTAAATTATATTTACTTCCGTTTCAAATCTACGCAATCACCGTAATCAAATTATTTCGGATCGCTTTTGTGTATTAAAATATGTAATAATTCATATTCAGACTCCGGAACCAATAGGTGAAAATTTGTATATAACTTACACAAATTCATAAAACCACTTTTATATATAAATTAATAAAAAAGATTTTTTAAACTTTCTATTCCATTGTTGTACTTTCAAAGCGATGACAAATTTTACTAACGCAAATTTCATTAAGGAATATTTATATCTACGATAAACGACTATGTCAATCTTGAAAAAGACTTAGGTCATTAACGAAGAATTGCGAATAAAGCGCTCGTTACTCGTACATTTTTACCGAACAAAATAAAAACAATAATCAAGCTCATATAGTCAAAAAAATTCTCTTTACAAATCTATAATTGCTAGCAACGCGGATATGCCTCCGAAACCCGCACGAGAGACACGAAAATAAAATGAGCTCCTATGCTCAGTCATTTTTCACGCTTCACGGCTCACGAATTAAGAAACATTCAAAAGTTCTATTACACGTACGATTTCCTCTCAGTGCTCAATGACGCTTTACTTATACATATACCATATATATATATACGTATACATACACGTAGCGAACGCCCGTAATAAGAAAAACATTGTGTCGAGTAGATTAAGCCCCGGAGCTAGAACTCGCGCTCTCGCGTCGAGAGAAATCAAATGATGCAAAGACCTCGACGCGAGGAAAATCTGCGCGCTTTTCCGCAGCGCCTTTCACGTGTGGTGATATATCTGGGTGTGACCTCGCGAGCCGTAAGCACTCTTTGATGATTGCGCGACGTATCGGATCTTGCAGTCGTGCTAGCGCTATACCTATAACCATGTGGGGGCCCAGTGCATTATGCGACGCGTGCGTATTACAAAGAGAAAGAGATGCGAGCCAAGATTATCCGTTGGAGATGTATACTTTGAAATGGTTTGAAGTAAAAGAGGTCGATTTAACGGAGTGCGAGAAACGCCAAAGGCGTTCGGTGGAAAACGAAAATCAACGTCTAAAGGGAGGGGGGCGGGTATCGTTGTTGCTACCGTGATTAAATGTACTTTTTCGTTCGAAGAGAATATAATTTTTTGTTATAAAAGGCACGAGATGACGCTGTTCTACGTAAGGCACAACTTTCAGCGAGAAGTTTCCACTTTCTTAATAATCGAAACAAACAACGAAGGTTCGCGTTGCAGAAGGAAAAGAATAAACCGAGCATAAAGTATAACGGCTAGAGCCTGCGTCGCCGTCAAATTTATCGACTCGGCGCGCATATTTTTTTCCGACGCGCGCGTTTTTAAACGAGAAAAAGATACTGGGCAAACAAACAGTCTCACTGTATATTCGTAGTATACATATAGCAGTACAAGTCTACTCACATGTGTAAAAGACCGCGAGCAAAAGAGAGAGAGAGAGAGATAGTGGGGGAGCATTTCAGTTCAGTACATATATCCAAAGTAGAAAAAAAAGACAGCGCTCGAGAGAGAAGGTGAACGTAAAAAGAGGCACTGCCAGAGAGAGGGAGAGAGCATCGGACTTTTCTTTTCGAAGCAGTGGCTCGATGGGCCAGTCCGATGGTGTTACATACGGAGAGTTTCTTGGGCGTCGTTGGCCGCGCGCGCTGGTGTGCGTGCGAGTCCGCGTCTAACCGGTTTGGCGGGTCCTACAACTCGCTTCAGCTCCGTTTGTGCTGCACGCATGCATCGAAGTGAAAGAGAGAAAGAGGAGGAGGAGGGGGTGGGAGGGGGGACGTCGTCGTCGATGTTGTGTACACACCGGCTCACGCGCGCGCGCTCTCGCATATAGACACACATATGCAGCGAGAGATCTCCGTTTAGTCGTCGCTTTTTCTTGCTCGCACCCTCGCCTTCGAGTTTCGCTTCGTCTCGGTTTTCCCGCCGAGTAATGTATTCGTGCGGGTCGACGATGTGATTTTCTCTTTCGGTTCGCTGATTCGACTTTTGACGGTATATCACTTTTTGTTTGCGCAGGCCATGGATTTTCGTTATTTTTAGACGTGGTTTTTGTTAGCTCGTCATCCTTCCGTGCATTGCGCGACGAGGATTTTTTATTAACTTATGCTACCAATGGACTCGGGACACGTTACTGAATTATTCAATTTGACCGGATATCGTGTTTCGATAACTTTTCGCGTATGACTGTTTTCAATGAAGAAGCTAATTACGAATAAAAAAATGTTTATAGTTAGAGTTAAATAATTGATAGAATATGTATTACATATTTATGCGTAGCATGTAGTACTTATCTTTTATTTATCTTTACTTAACTTAATTAATAATTGTATAAACAAGTTATTCCAAATCGATTGATTTAACTGATTTTTCCTTGATACAAGTAATAATAATAATACTTAATAACTACAGCTATCACTTTTTATATCATTTGTAAAAATGTATTATGTTATATATAAATTGTTCAGAATCCATAGGACGTAAATGCAGTTATCTGCACATAACATTTTTATAAATTATAAGTTAACAAAGTTTTTTTACTTAACTTGCACATAAATAAATATTGTATCTTGTATTTTATATGTATTTATAATTATATGATTTTTATTTTATTTTTATTATACATTTTGCATGAAATAAAATCTTCTAAGCCATTTGGTATGTTGCTGAACAACCCAATTGCAACAATATAACTATTTTTATCGCTTATCAAGTTTTTATTTTTGTCATAGACAAGATTGGAAATAAAATAAAATATATTTATTTCCAGTCTTTGCTGTATTATTTATGGATACAACTTTCGCAATTCTATACAAAAATACATTATCGATTCAAAATTGATATATTTTTAGTTTGAAGTCTTGTGTATTAAGCGCCATAATTTATTAAACTATGAAATAAATATATTGTCATCAATGATGTTGTGCCCACAATCTTTTATTTTTGCAAATACAAATATATTCTATAAGTATATTTACTAATCAAATGATATCTTTGGTTTCGTCCGATTTTTACCTCTCCCAAGTAACTCTTTTTTCCCTCTTCCCCCACTCTTCATTCAGTACAACGGGCTGTGTGTACAGTATCTTTTTTCGACCGGTCCCTCGAGCGAAAGCGAGAAAATATACGCTGTTGCACGTGCATGGCCCCGCGAGAAAAAGAGAGAGAAAGAAGAAGTTGAAAAGTGGGAAGAGCTCTTCTCTACACAGTCCATGATGTAGATCCAGCGGTACTATATACCACACAACTCTACCCCGGGTTCAAATGTATTATACGGCAAGACGGAGACGAAGATATGTCGGTCTAAATATAGCGACGCATTTACATACGTACGCGTCCTAAAGACCGAAGTCGCGCGCGCGCCGGTCTCTGGATTAATGTGTGGGCGAAACGGACAGTTGTAGCAGCAACAGCAACAGTAGCATGACTATGAGGAAAGAAGGAAAGCTACGGAGTTTAAGCTTCTGACACCGATTTTTCATTCTTCTTCTATTTCTCTTTGGTTCTCTCTTTTACCCGAGACACTTATAGTGGGATATTATATATTGTGGATTTGCCTTCTGTATAGAGAACTTGCGTTCACCCATACACGTACGCGCAATAAATTGCTGTAACCGTGTTGTGCACACGGGTGTGATTATTACGTGTTCGACTTGAGTTTATCTCGCGCGCAATAATGTGAGGCACAGAAAAATTTTCTTACATTTACATAAGAATGAAGTTGAAGCAAAGAAATGCATTGGCGAAGCATACTTAATTATGGAAGCGATTACTTGTTAGCGAGTATTTTTATTTCATTTTAATAGAAAGCTATATAATTCGTGGCCATTTCGAAACGAGCAGTGGGTTTCAAATATGGCAACGTACGATGCTTACCAAATTCAAAAAGACATACACGTACACAACTAGTAGATGGCATTTTGAAGACAAAATAGTTTCTTATATGCTTTGGGTTAGAAAATAACGTAATAAAGTATCATTTCTTCTTATGAAAAAAAATAACGACTTGTGCAACGTCACGGAACGACACGAGTATAGGTCATAATAAACTTTACCCTCGGTTGTTTTAAAATTACATAACGCACCGGTGTGCTATAAAAATTGATAATAAACACCGCACGTACATCGAAAGTACAATTCGCACGGCGTAATACGGAAAATGCATATAAGGAATATAGCGATTCCACGTGCAGATAACTAGACGACATTATTATCTGTGACTAAAAAAAAATTATATTTACAACACGAAAATTGTATATCCCATTATTCACTCGGCAGTTTCTCGGAATCGTGAAATACTCAATCTCTCCTATCTGCTACCTTAACGTTATAAATAATTAAAGGTGCAGAAGAGAGATGACGATGGCGCGCAAAAAATAACTCGTTCGCAACGGTACTCACAGGAGGAAAATAAGCAATTCTATGTAAATACGACGAAGAAAAAAACATTTGCTAGCTATATATATATGCGTCTTCTGCGAATGAAAATCGTAGAAGCATGCGTATTCAGGCACAATGCGCTGTGGGGATTGAACGTAATGGTAAATTGCGTTGCTCTGTGTGAGATGAAATGAAGATGCCGGTTTATTGCGGTATATGGCGGTCACCGTATTATATCGCTGAATTCTGCTACTGAAATATCGACAAAAAATGTTGTATAAATTTTAAATTGATTTTCCACAATTTTTAGACCGATGAGTTTTCGTGGAAGATAATACTTTTGTAGAAAAATGTTTAAAATATCCAGATACAACTGTGCATTAAATTGTCAATTGTTATTTGCTTATTCACTGAACTATATTAACGTATTTTCAGTGTGTACCGCATTATATTGCTGAATTCTGCTACTGAAATATTGAATGATGTTACTACCCTAGTAGGGATAGAATAATGAACCAGTATTCGTATCACGTCAGCAGCACTGTAAGCCTGTATTCACTCAGCATTGAACCAAACTGGAGTGATAAGAGCTGGTCAGACTATAAAACCAGGATCTGTGCCAACAATGTGCGAATTTCGTGCCAACATTCTGCGAATATTGAATCGCTATAAAAATATGAAAATTGTGACCCATTATTATCATACCGATGTCTTACCAATACTGGTAACCAGTATACTGTCTGTCAGTAAAGAACCAGTACTGATCCATAGTTTCAGAATATGTAGATACGTGTAGATTTCAATTTCAATTGTCATCTGGTTAATTAACTGAACTATTCAATGTAATTTCAGTAGAGCATTTGATGAAATCGTTTGATCGAGAGACCTAACCGTACATATACATCCTTTGATTCAATTCAATACTAATAAGCTACTGAATCTATTTTCACCCTAGCGTCAAATAGACTTGTTTGATTTTGCTATCGGTACTCGCGAATTGCAGTTTTCAAGCAGTTCAAGCATGTACATGTACAATATGTACATGGACACAAACACATCGTAGAGGTGTTGCATTCTGGATTCTTCGTATAGACACGCAGTAGCGCGAGAACGGCTCCGCAACAAATAACATACGAGCGGCCACTGATGACTCCCGTTAGGAGAGGAGATGGAGAGTCTTTGATTTTGATTTGCCGTACTCGCGCGCCCAAGCGAGCGTAGAATGAAACTGTTTACAGAGCAATCACCGTGAGTGATCTGATCGGTGCGCTATTGAATACAATCAAGGGATGCGTATATATAAGACTGTATGGCGTGTTTTGCACTTGTCTGTCCGACTACCAATAACTTTTACTGTTCCATTTTACGGCGATACTCGATTTGTAAGACTTTGATTTATTTTTAACATTTTGCTAATAACGTTCAGTTGTATTCAATATTATAGTGGTCAAACGACTTCACGCCAGAGCGAGCATATTAATCACTTTGAGTTGATGGAAATCTTGAAAAAGAAAGAAAGAAAAAAAAGATTTTTGCGTTGTCTTATAGACAGTGATTTGACAAATATCAAATTAATCGGGATTTCTAATCTCCAGTCGTGTATCTCTTTCCTAATCGACGAATTTTGAGTCCTAGAAACAACTCTTGGAACATCGGTATATGTATACACGATATGCACATGCAGGTAACGTAACCCCACCGTCTCGATTCTCTGGTTCTGACTGCGCATCAAGACTCTTGACGGCGACGCAATGACGTAGCAGTTTGGTCTTTAAACCCGAAACACGTGTTCGCCAGGCGACCATATGCGCACGACTATAGACTTTGACGAATAGAACGAGTTTACTCACTCCCACTCTTTTCTCTCTTACATACACACACATACGCGCGTAGAGAAAAGGGACGAACGAGTCCGAAGGAAAGAGAGTAAAGAGGTGAAAAAATTAAACGACGAAGGGAGGGAGAGGACTCAACTCGGAAAGCGGACCGTGCTGCACGGTAGCTTGAAATTTCACATCCCCGCACATCGCGAGGAATACAAATGATACAGTCTCGGGCAGGTTCGTGGCGTTGGGACGTGTGTGCTGGCTCCTGCACGTGAAAGCAAGTGCAAAGGAGAGAGAGAGAGAGAGAGAGCAAAGCCATCGAGAAAAAAAGAACCGAGAAAAGGCGAGAGACAGACGGAAGCCCCTTGAAAACTAATTATCAACGCATCAAATATAACTTAGCCTCGGCTACCGTATTCTTAAGTCTGCTCTACAGCAGCAGCCACGTTCCCTCTCTTTCTTTCTCCGCCTCTTCTCTCTTTCTCTCTCTGTCTTTCTCTCTCTCTCTCTCATACTCTCTCGTGTACTAAATCTTATTATTATTTCTTGTTTACTCACTTTTTCTTATTGCCGCTCTGGCCGCGAGATGCTTTTAATTGGATGGCTATGGGGCTTCTCGCAAACGCGATGATTCGGTACTTTAACAAGTTGCTTGCCCTCGGCTACTTTATGCAGCACTGCAACTCTTCTCGCGAGTCATTGCTTCGAATCTCCCAAGACTTTGCATCGAGATAAGGAGGAATCGATGTTAACGTTATTCAATTTGTAACGAGGTATAGAACAATTTGTTGCTCTGCTTTTTTCCCTTAAATTTTCAATTATTTTATAGATATACATTTGTGTGCGCTATATCCTAACTGTGTGATGCAGAATCAATCGTAAAAACGTGATAAGCGATAAAAATAGTTATATTGATAGAAATAAGACTTTTGATAAGTTGTCAAATCTACTGAAATGTATAATATTAAATGAAAATTATATGAAATTTACTTTTGCACTGTAAAAGAAATTGTGTTTACTTTCTATAAATAATTTACTAAAAGTTGAAATAGTGACCAATAACTTCAGGATTAGCCTACTTAAAGAGTGTGAAAAATTAATGTTACACTATAGTGAATATTCGATATTTAATAAGGTGTAGTCTTATATACATTAAATTACTCTCAAATTTTTTTAATATCATTTATCAGAATCAAGTATTGCTGAATACTTTGAAATAACGTTGATATATATATATATATATATATATATATATATATATGTGTGTGTGTGTGCGTTTATTTAAATAAATTAATTGCTCAACAACTTATACATCATTATTCTTATCGATAGGCACTCCTTTTTTGAGACGTGTAACAAGCTTGAGAATTCAATCGACACTATTAATTCTGCATACGATCATGTACAAAATGATCTCATAAAACAAGTGTCTTGAATTAAAAAATAATTTTCATTTGCGATTAAACTATAATCAGTCGTAAAATGACATCGAGAATAATTCAAAGCAACAATGACGAACATACCCCATAGCTGTACATCAATTCGTTGGAAAAATCCCTAATGCATTCGTCGTCGACGTTCAACTCGACTCCTTCCGACTCCTGTCTCTTCCTCTCTCTCTCTCTCTCTCTCTCTCTCTAGTTGCCGTACCCCTTTTCCTATGCCGAATATTCCGCTCGCGCGATTTCCGCGGCAGTAAAAAGGTCCCGCGCGCATAATTTAGCGCTCTATAGGGTAATGCCGCGGGCGCGAGAGGCAAATAGAGAGGCTTTGGCAACGAGCCAGCTCCAAGATCGTAAATCTGCGAGGCGGGAGAGCGCTACCGTACTATATACCTATCACTCGTACAACCCGATATGTGTAGCAAGCTACACTTAGCGCTGGAGTGCGAAGCTCTGTATGAGGGAGAAATAGAGAGGGAGGGGGGATCTTTTGCAGGTTTATTTTTTAACATTTGCCTTCGTATCGCATTCGTGAAAAAAAATACCGAGAAATATTTATATTTAGTTCTATTGCACCTTAGAAATGGTTTGTAAATTTATTTTCTGTAATTTGTTCGTAATCAAAAATTTCTATAAGCTCAACAACTACAAGTAATTATTATTAAAAATACATTTTTTAAGATTACCATATGAGTTTCTCATGTTTATAATCTGTATCTGTTGATTCTATAGACATTTTTTTTATATATTGCTACAGCTTTTATTTTATAAAAATGTATATGTTATATATCATCAATTATATACAACCATTTTTGTATATAAACTGTATAAACATGATTTTATACTAAATTTTATAAATATTCGATAGAATTGTTTTACTAAGATGACAAAAGAGATATTGCGATCATCATTATATCATTAAATATGGACTTAAATTTATTCTTACCTCAATTGGACGTTATAGTCGTTTATCGCTTTTACAATGCCATGAAATACAAAATGGTTAACCAATGTTAGCTATCTATTATATACTCGAAAACTTTGACTAGAGACGTGCTCTATTAGCCAATAGATTTAGATTGCTGAAATTCTGTCCGGTTCAACTTGCCGAAATATTCTGCAAAGCTAGGACCACACAACTTTTAAAGGTGTTATTTGTGATCCCTTTAAAATGATATATATATATATATATATATATGTTAACTTTTGTTATAATCAGAGTATATAAACATTACAATATACATTACACATAATTTAGCAGAGGAAAAATTAAATTACTTTAAAATTAAATTGATAAACCTGTCTAATCATCATTACCAGGTTTGCATATATGAAAACTACGATAAACATTGTAAAAAATTCGTATTTTAAGTTTATTATTATTATAAGTTGTTATACATTACTATGGGCTTTCATAATACTGCTTTTTACATACACTTTTGTAAATTCTAGGTAACGTATCGATTTAATTGTTGTTATTTGAATTTACGACCTTGTTATTCAACTCATTATATTTCAATTCATGTGTTACATATCTAACACAAGATATTTACAAACTCGAAGTAAATAAAAGTAGAAGTAGATTCTATGTTCCCACTAGTGTAGATATATATCACTCCTACGAAAACCTCCCTTCCAAAAGATAGCGTTGCTGAATAAAGAGCCAAATGGTCATTTTCCTTCTAGTCCATAGCCGCAACGCGATAAAGTTCCACGCGTATTCATCTCTCGCGCGTCGCATAGCTCTTGGAAAATATACTGTCGCGTTTGCCGCGGGCACGGAAAAAAATACGCGAACCCGAGCTTAATTGCACCCCGACAACCTGTTGGAGCGCAAAGGGATGGCCCTATTACACGTAGCCTTACACCGTAGGGAGAGAGAGAGAGAGAACTAAATGGCGATGCGGAACTAGAAAGCGAATTAATGGCTTTGAGGGAAAAAATTAGCCGCGATTGCGTTGACAAAATATATAGGTGCGTGGCCTATACGCATGCATCGAATACGAATCCACAAGCGCGGACAAGATTGCGTACGGAATTAATGAGCCCTGGGAGACGGAAAGAGTCTGCGTGGCTGGAGTTCGATTTTAGAGAGGGTGAGGATGCTTTATGTTACGGGATAAAGTTTTGTTGTCTCGAATTTTCTTTCTCTTTTCTATATCTTTCGGATAAATTATTACTCAAAGTGTCATTTACTATTTATTACTCTTCATTATTTCGATAACAAAATATTTATAGAAAATGACGAAACTAATCAAAGTTTCATCGGTCTATTTAAAAAAATGTTCGCATTTAATTTATGTCCGATATAACAACTTTAAGACTTAAAGAATAAAGAAGGTAAAAACCAAACGTGTACCCATAACAAAAGGTCGAACGTTTGCAGAGGGTCTCTTTTATACACACAACACGTGTTCTGTACCGCGTGTGCATTTTTTTTCTCTTTCTTTCGCCATTCTCTCTTTCTCTTTCTCTTGTTTCTCTCATGTACGCACTACGGAGCTGTGTATACAACCGACGCTGCGGAGCTCAGCTTGCAACTTCGACTGTATGCATTAAATGGCACTAACCGCGTGTCGAGGACGAACTTGCGACCTTCTCTGCGCGTATTGAAAACCACGACAGAGTTATTGTAAAGAGATTAGAAAAATTCGAATAAGCCTATTCTTATATTATTTTCTTATCACTTTTACAGTCGATGTAATCACAATGATAACAATATCAAAATACAATAGCTCACGACAAAGACCATTTCACCAGAATAAAATTGAAATTAGCCACGTCATCAATTATTGCGTTGCGGCAGAGACGGAAAACACGCAAAAGCAAAGGAACAAACACAGAAGGTTACAGTGCAGCGAACCTGTGCAAGCGACTCATGGAATTTATATATATATATATGCACTCTCGTATACGCCACAGCCTCTCTTTCGCTACACACGCGTATAGTAGACGGCGAGTCGCGCGCAACGTTTACGTCGCGCGGCGCGGTTACGCAAAACAAGCATTGCGTAGCTCGGTATAGTAGCCGGCGCACGTGCTGCACACTCTCCCGTATACATACGCGGTCCTTAACTTGCCATTGCGTATTTATTGTCAGGTTATAGTTATGGTCTTACTGGGGTACTATTCTTTTCATCGCGGATGCGGGAACAAATGGAAAGATTAACGGCTTTAGAGGCTTATTTTCGATAAGAAATATTTAATCATTATATACCTTCCCTACATACCTATATTTAAATTGGTGATGAATTAGAAAAAAGTACATTGTACTAGAAAACATATAGAAAAAGCGATAAATGAGAAAAATGGATACATTTCTAGAATTGAGACTTTTAATAGGTTGCTGGATATGCTAAAATATGTGATGTGTGATATTGAATGGAAATTAATTTTTTTTTATTATGCGCTAGTCTTTGTATGGATAATTTTATTTACTACTTATTGAGAATTTACTTATTCATAAAATATTTATTATTCTTCAATTATTTTTACTTCATTATTAAACAGAATGAAAAAATTAGTTTACAATCTAATAAAGGTATTATAATTCGTTATATTGGTTGTTTAATAAATTAAATTACAAATCAAATATAAATACAATTAAATTTATTAAAAGCAAAATTATTATTTAAATACTATCAGAACAATAAAAACGATTACAATTCAATGACAAGAGAATATACGTTAGAAAGACTAGCGAGGAGCAACGACCGGCTTCATTCTGGAAAAGCGCGCTGCAAAGTTGACAGGCGCACTTGTGCGGGTAACTCATTCGGATTTTCAAATATAGAATCGAGCGGGTTCGGTGGCTTGCTGCTACAGAGAGACGTAAGCGAAAGAGACGAAAAGGGAAGGGCAGAGGGAAAAAAGGATTTCATATCGTAACATTTTTTTCCAACTGACATTTCAAACGAATGGCTTGTTTGAAAGTGTCAAGATTCGATATATATATTCTTTGGAGAAATTATTCCATTGAATCATAATATTTATATTTGACAGAAAAGCGGAGTGAAAATTATAGTTTGGGCAAAAAATAAACTGTGTTGATTCTTTAACACACTATTGTTTCGAAGTCGTAAAAAGCTCGATTAAGGGGCCAATATATCATTAAAATGACGACTCGAAAATTAGCTTTTTAAATATCTATAGGGATGTTGTTGCAATTTAAACTTATTTTAAAATTATGAAATATACGTAACTATGATTGAAGAATCTATAAGACATCTCTAAGTATCTTCAATGACCAGTTATACCAAAAGGTACATTTCACTGACCGTAAGATTGAAAAGGAACCAATGGGTGGATTAAATTCATAATTTATGAAAATGTTCTCTAATAATCTCCTTACGGTATTAACGTGTAAATTTTAAATTAAAGAGCGGGCAGGTTATTAAAAATTAAAGAGTAATAATACTCTTAAAATAAAATGATTAGATGAAATTTGATATTATACAATGTATTAATTTTTTTAATAATTAAATTTGCGTTTAATCTATCCGTTGGTTGCTTTTAAATGTTGCGGTTTTAGTGAAATTTTTATTTTATGGTATAATAAGCTATCGTATAAGCAATTTCCAATTATAGTTAAATATATCAGCTACTTTTGGAATTATAAATTAAAGATGTCTTGTCCCCTTAAGGGAGATTTGGGTGATCGAATTGAAAATTTATGATATATATTCGTGTGATACAATAATTTAATTTGTTTGAAAAAAAAAAACAAAATGATACTTTATGGTTATAAGACTGCTTAAAAAATAATAATAAATTAATAAAATAAAATAACATAATTTAACTTTGATGATGGCAGGTCTTATCAAATAATAATTTTTAATATACTTAAAAAAAAAGTTTTCATTAACAGTACATTTGTCGATGCATTCATTCGAATTTCAAAGAAGTACGTGTAAACCCCGTAAATAGAAATAAAAAAATGGTTAAAGTTAATATCGGTCTGATTGATGAAATAAGAAGGCATCGAAATACCGAAGACTCACTCAACTGAGTCGAGCATAAAAATAAGCATCAGCGACATCGGCAGTCAATGACCAGAGACACGCATTACTCTATAGAAACACGGAAGGTTTGTAAGCGCTTAGTGCAAAAGCTTGCGGCGGGGCGCAAAGCACCTATCTATCCGCGATCGTGTGGCGGAGCGGCGATTCTTCGCGAACAAGAAAATTACACGCTCGAAAAGTAGCGTCTGAAAGGGCCGTCGCTCTTTCAATCGCGTGTCCGTCGTGCGCGCACTGCCGCCGACAGACACACGAAGAGCTCAAGAATGAAAGTTCGTCGGGGTCAGCCCCTCTCTCGGAAGTAACGCACGCGATTGTCGCAATTTGCTCGGTTGCTTGCATTTTCAGCCAGTACTAAGAGTTAGAGAACCGTTGGCGCGTACACGCCACGAACTCAATGTGTGTATATGCGCTTGTAAACGGAGAGAAAGCATAAGAAAAAAAGAGAGAAAAATGGAGTAGTAATCAAAAGAGCGGGTTCCTATCAACTCGATCTAAACGGACAGCTCATCAGATTAGGCGTCGATATGTACGAGCGGCCGCGTAGATAAATTGATACTCGCGCTGTGCTCGAGCTGCCCACATGTCGTTGGACGGAAGATTACATCTACGTGAGCGGCTCGATTTAATGCCAATTATCGCGGGGGTGGTCGCGGGGAATTATAACAAATATGCTCTGGCCACTGGTGTCTTCCGAAATCCTACTGGAATATAATTGCAACGAAGTTCTGAATGGTCAAAAGACTTTGGACGATATTAGGTGAGTTCAGTGTGCTGCTTTGTTGCCATTATAGGGGAAGAGGCAAAAGAGATTGGGCTTCGGATAAAGTATGGAATATCACTTTTTTATCGCGACTCTTAATCAGCGTGTAATTTTTGAATTCAAAAAATTGAAACCGACAGCGGGGGCTGTGCGAATTTAATTTGATTCCAAATGAATTACGACACATTTGGTGTGTGTGTTTTCTTAAATATAATTACACCACTTGCGGAAGAAATGAATGGACTCTTTTGTACGAATGTATGAAAATGTATCGACGATGATAAAATAACCGTTGTTGAGTTGTACAAAATACAATATAACTTTAATCAGATCAAGAGGATCTGACAATACTTTCCCAGATGCAACGATGCGTTTAACAGAGGATCAGTGTATAGAAAGTTGAGAGAAAAAAGAAAATATATGTATATAAGCATAATCCAGGATTCATTCTTCCCGTGAGAAAAATGATCTATTTTAATGAATTATCGATCTTGTGTACTAATAGACGTATGATAACTATCATTGTTACGCACTAAGCCGATATTATAGTTGTAAATGGATTCACTTTTACAATGGTAAATCATTTTCCTCCATTAACCATGTTCGTAATTTTACTTGTCGGAAAGGGAAACTGATATGTACACTAATGATTTGTTTGCGTCGATTAAAAAGGATTGCATGTAATTAAAGAA
Organism: Apocrypta bakeri; assembly: GCA_018906985.1. Taxonomy (NCBI): domain Eukaryota; kingdom Metazoa; phylum Arthropoda; class Insecta; order Hymenoptera; family Pteromalidae; genus Apocrypta; species Apocrypta bakeri. Next base: position 768,466 of record JACCIA010000004.1, read on the forward strand.
AATTACATTTATAATAGGTATAAGCAAAGAAAATATTCGATCTCGCAATCATTTTTATTGTTACTAATCACTTGAAGAATATTATAATTGCTAGAAGCATCTGTCTAATGTATGAAAAAAAGAAAATTTACTGGAAATTGTGGGATTCACCAGCACATGCGATATGCAATTCAGATGATTTCGAATTTGTCTATTACTCTCCCAGTTAATTTCCTACCATCTTGAATGCATGCCTTATGCAGTGTACTGATAAAAAAGTTGGCTATTTCTAAGAAATGTATTTATTAAAAAATTGTATATGATAAATAATAAGAATTTATTGTAATTTTAATTACTATTTAAGCTAAATTTACAATCAAATAAATATAACGATTACATTCAAGTAGATGTTTTCTTAGGTTTATTCAAAGAAAGCATTCCATATGAATAACGATTTCCTATATTCAAACAAACATTTATTAATTTAAATAAATAAATATAGTATTGATATTCAAATAAACGTAACGTTTATATTGAAGTAAATATTTTCCTAGAACTATCCAAAGTAATAACTTTTGGGGACAAACTCATTTTTTGTATTCTAATAATTTTTTCTTCAGTGTAGATATGCACGACAAGTGACTCACGGTTCGATGAAAAATACCGAAACGAATGCTCGTTTACTAAAAATGGTTCTATTTAGGGAACGGCGTATACGATATAAGGGTTAAACTAACCCATTTACAAGAAAATTGCTGTATCCGTCAACCATATGACAGAGGACACTTTGCGGCACGCGCCACGGCGGGTGTCTACTATGATTAATTTACGATTGTCGTGCGCGACATCTGCTCCACACAGCAGCACATTTCTAAATAATACATTTTCCAAAACGATGCAACGAGGAGCTTTCGTATGGTATTGCTCTTTCATATTTTGACCCTCGAAGCGTTTAATGAATCATTTGTCGTCAGGTCGAAGAGTTGGCGTTTTTGTTTGAACGGATCACTTTTCCGCATTTCTGGAATCGATACGCGTGCTACACGATGACCCCCCCCCCCCCCTTGGCGCAATTTTTCATTTCAATTTGACGCTTGAAGCCTCTTTTGATACATACTCTACTATAACGTGGCGGAAATTGCAGCGAAGCTGATTAGTCGAGTAAGTAGTGTAGTAGAGAATTGTAGCAATTAATAATGGATGGATGCACACGAGGTATCGAGAACATTTTGTTTAGTGGATACACATTTACGCCAGCTGACGTGAAAAGGGGTGATGTTAGGAGTATTATTACATAGAGTTACAATAAGAAGGCTTTTTACATTTTTGTCAGGATAGTGCATAGGGGTGCTGTGTATCTGAAATAGGATCATTAATGCGTACAATAGATGACACAATCTTAAAATAGCATAATGCAAATGATTAATGCAACGCTATCATCGGATTAAAAAATATACCGGATGTGGACCATTAAATTTAATGAAGGGTGTACAGAAAAGGTACAAAGATGTCTGAAATAAATAATTGTAATATTAATTTTTATTCATTACGCGACGTAAATGATAACGTACAGTTTAGACCTGATCTGGTAAAAATTGCTGGTACGAGAATAATGTGTACTCGATAAAGGGATGGTTTGGACGGTTAATGTCCAATGCTACCTTTCCAGTTTGAATTCTCAAAAAAGCAAGATTGCAATTCAGTAGTGATAAATCTAGTAATGGAAAGTCAAGTACAGGCGATGAAGTGTTTGATTCGAAACGTCAAATAAATTATATAATTTAAATTATGTACTATATATAAATTTTATAATGTTATAATAATTGAAAAATATAACAGTATATATAAAAGTTAAGTAAAAAACAAGGTGCTCACATTATTGGCCCAGTTAAAGATTTAAAGTAATTCCGCACGAGTATATTACTCTAGTCACATAATATTACTAGAAAAATGTGCAATCAAATTAAAAATATATTGTCAAGAAAGTCGTTAAACTGTAATTACTATTTATTTAGATGAACTTTTTCAAAAGTGTTGGATTTATATCTACGTATTGCCTGGGGGGGGTACAATATACACGGGATCCTGTATATTGTCAGTATTTTATATTAATATATGGATAATTTCAGTTTAAGCATTTACTTGAAAATCCAATATGCAATAGCTTGTCCATTTTCCTAGCAATATTTTGACTTTAGCAATATATTGAAACGGAATTACAATTCAAACCAGTACATGATACCATTACTGTCCCAGTACAGGGCTGTTGCTCTATTCTTACTAGGATATGATATAACGCCAGCTAAAAAGCGCAAATTCGGTATATCAATTGATATAAATAGAGGAGCGAGATACAATGACGGCGAATAAATCCTCGCGACAGGCTACGTTGTAAAATCGAGCAGACAGAGAGACGCGGGCTTCGCTGGCATGAGCACCTCGATGCGAGATGTCGAGGGGAGCTCAGGCTGCACGCGGGCAACAACATGCAGCCAACAAGCCCAAGAGAAGGAGGTGGAGGAGGAGGGGCGTCACAACTATACGGCCGAGTTGGTTGACCCGGAGCCGACTCGAGCCTCCGTTCCCTCCTCCTTCACCTTCACCTCGAGAGAGAGCTGCTTGGCACACACTGCAATCTCGTCCTAAGGAACTGCCTTCACGCTTACGATTTCATTTTGCGTATATGCGGTCGCTGCGACAATGACCGATTTTTTACGCTACCGGGTCAGAGAGAATTTTTTTTATGAAGATTGATTTTGACTCATAGCCAGGCTCTGACTATATACCGAAGTGATTTCGGAGCTGGTGCTGTATCGATCAAAGAGAATGAATGCGTAAGGATAGCTATAAATCTTTGACGCTTGGAAAATGCCGGGGCGATATACTTAGCTAAGATCTAGTAGGTTTTAGTCTCTTGCATGAATTTTTCATTAAGCACAAGTCAGATTCTGATTCTAGTAATGATCGCTTTGACGCAACACTGTCGAACATTGGAAGCAAGAGATCTTCTCTCACCCCCTTTGGGGATCGTCTTGCACAGCATCAAAGCCGAAATCAGAGCCGCGGGCATATCGCAGCGGGGGTCGCTATCGTCTCCACTCTCGCTCGCTGCCGATAATCCCGAAAGAACGATCCTTCGCTCATTGGCCGATCGGCCCCGAATAATATCGCTTCGTCGAGCAAACTGATGGGGGTTGAGGGTATTACCACGGAATCGAGAGGACGAGAAGTAGAGAAAGAGATCCTTTGGCCGATGGGGATGGCTCAAAGCACGAGGTGACACGGAGAGAGCTATTTCTAGAAAAAAGAGCGAAGATCCAGAAAAGCCGGGTATTACCCGCGAGAGCCTGCGGGAGGACGACGGATCGAGACGTGCGCGTGATGCTTGGCTCGCGTGGAGAAGAGATTACCGCTTCCTTGCGCGTCTTCTGCCAAAAAGGACGAAAAGGCGACTTGGAGAGAAAAGCAAAGAGGAGAAAGAGAGAGAAGCGGTGGAGGACGAGAGGTCCGCTAAGGGGGATATAAAGCAGTAGGGAGTAGGGGAAGACAAGAGCGCGTCGTCAATCACGGTCCAGTTGGGTAACTTTATTTACCACCAAGCGTATATAATACGTATTGCCGTTCTCTCTCTCTCTCTCTCTCTCTTTCTCGCGCGCGAGCGCTACATGCCGAGAAGTATACGTACTGCGCAACCTGTATTACACGCGAACACAGCTCGCACAATGTTCAATCATCCGACAGCGAATCGAGCGTCGATTTCTCGCTATATTTGTAGCTTCGAGTGAGAAAGGCTCGCTCGAGCTGTTGGGGAATAAAAAGCTCTTCGTGCAAAAAGAAGGGGCAAAAAGCAGAAAGAAGAAGCAGAGGAACGGTGTCGTTGACCCCACGACGGGATCGTAGCTGCCATATTGTGTACTACTTGAGTTTTTAAGTTGAGACCCTTTGCCTCTCTTTCTCTTCTGGAGAAGTCGCTAGTAGCGAAGGAACAAGGATCCCCCTTAGCTCCAGCTCTCTCAGAGTCCTGCAAGGGTCATACGGATCATTAGGCGCGGGAATCGCGAAAAATACGGCGAAAGATTTTCGCGAGGCGTTGCGCGAACAAGGGCGAGGCCAAGACGTTGAGACGAGTCAAGAGTCGAAGCCAAGGGTGAAAGAGCAAGAGAGTAGCGAAGAAACGGATGACGGATTTTCAAGGCTTGGGAAGCACGGCTTTTTCACTTTGACTTACCTACGGGGGTTGTCGGGGAAATGCGCAATTAAGGCGAGTTTCGCGGGACGCAATTAATAGGTTTTAGCGATTTTGATCATTTTGGAAATATCTTCTTGTGAGTTACTAGTACATGTACATTATGATTGTAAGCAATGAATAGTTAACACGTTTAAAGAGTTTATATTTTTTTAATAATTTTGTTCCGTATGAATACAAGCATTAAAATTAACAATATCAGAACAACATCTTATTCATTTGATTATTTAAGTGACCGGGCAATATCTGGTTATACATATACGTAAAGCTATATTTTACCTATATGTAGACACACTGCGCGCATGCTTGACTGCTGAAAGCTATATGCATATTAACATCTATGTATCATTCACTTATGTACATAGAGATATTCATTGACATTATAGAGCCCCTTTACGAACACCAAAAAGAAAAAATTTGTTTAAAACTAAAAAATGTTTTTTTATGCTCCTAGGAGAATATTTACTTGAACCAAACATATTAATTTATATAACAAGAAATATTTGTTTATTTACATATGTATATTTTTCTGGTTTAATAAATAAATACAGTAAAACAAAATATACTAATTCGTAATTCACATGAAATATGTTTAAACTTCCAATCAATATTACTAGAATTAAAAAAAATATGTTAGATCTAAAATAATTATTTAATAGCTATATATTACATTTAAATTAATGTTCTATTTGATATTCCAAAAATGGTTTAATGTATTCAAGCAAATTTTTAATAATTAATTAACTTTTTTCAGTATATATATTAATTTATTTATTTTTAAATTTCTTTTTTCTCATCTACAAGTTATATTGTAAATTTATAAATTCGTTCCTGCACACAGTCGAAAGATATAATCAATCAAAAAAGCAAAAAATGTTTCAAATGTTGGTAATCGTTAGTAGTACCAGTCACTGCCAAAAATATTAGCCAATACTCTGAGTACCGACAAGAACGATTGGTTTAATTTTTACCAGAATTTAAGAAAAACTCAACCTAAAAGTATACATTATACACTAGGAAACATACCCACGTATAATTCACATATACTTAAATCAATCTACGGTAAAGCTACTATTGGAAAATGCGAGAGGCAATTAGTTTCGCGTTAATGCTTACGCAGCGCACTACCGGCATCTGCTCGCATTCGCGACGTTGGTGCCTCCAATTACCCACCGCGGTGCGGCCACGATACACGCCGTAGACACATTGTACGTATTCTATGCATTATCTACATTCTACACTAGTCGTATATGGGGTTAGAACATGCAACATTGCTTTCGCGAATCGCGATCCCCATTTTCACCCCCTGGGGCGACAGTAGCAGGCTTTCGATTTGAGGAAGTGCTTTAATTACGCTTTATCATTAACTCGTAATTATGCTTATGAGCGCGAACTGCCTGGCGATCATAGAAGTGCATACACGACCAATAGAATACGTTGTAGTCGGTAAACGAGCATACGAGAAAATTGAAATAATTGTACTATAGATTTGGGTCGTCTGTATCTGTTCGGTATAAGTAAACTATAAAAGATCGATGATATGTTGCGGTGGTTGATCTCTTCTCTTGTATGTACGAGTGCGATTTTCTATAGTTTCCATGACAAGCGATGGATGTAATATTCAGGCTAGAGGGAAAGATAATTGCGAGGTTTCGCCATTAATTATTTAAGATCCTATTTAGACAGCGTACGCTGACACAGGTAAAATCGCGCGTATAAGTGCTTTTCTAATCAATACAACAATTTAAGTAAAGAAAAGAAGAAATAAAAATAAATAATATCGCGCCTAGCACTACTATAACAAAAAACATCAAAATTATAAGTGCATCGTAAAAATAATGTTTTATTCAAAAGAATAAAACAACAACCTTGGGCCAAGACCAACAATAATAGAACCTGGCGCTGGCGCGCGTGCCCGCTCACATCGGTTATCGGGAAAAAGTCGGAAACAACAAATCGAATCTCCCTCGCAAATTGCCACGGTCGGGGAATAAAAAGCGTTCGAAAGAATAAATTAAGACGCCGCTTGAAAACGAGCGATTCATTTTCAAGAAGGCGTAGGAGCAACCTCTCGAGGAGCAGCGAAGAGCAAGCAACTCGTTTTACGAGACGAGCAACGAGAAGCTCGAGAGAGAGAGAGAGCGTATTACGCGCAGCAGCCGAACGGAACCTATCGTAAAGCCGAACAGAGCGCAAAGACCTGAGTGCAGCAGCAGCAGCAGAGTATACAGTGCCAGCAACTCTCGTACGATGGCCAAGATCAGGCGCTCTGGCAATGCACGCTACCTCGATCACGAAGTCACCTTGAACCCAATCGGGATCTCGGTTCAGGAGGACGTCGACTGCAGGCCAGTCTTCCCTCTCTTTCTTTCTCTACCTCCTTCTTCTTTCGCTTATTCTCCTTCTTGTTATTCTTCTTCTTCTCCTGGTTTTCTCAGTGCACAATGTGCTGCATAAATATCCGGGCGACGACTGAATAAAGCGATAAGGCCTCGCGGAGCGCTTGATGCGGAATAGCATTGCGCTTTCTACGAGTAGTGTAAGCCTCCGCGTGCTTATCTCTCATTGTGCTGGAACGATTTGTGCTTCAGTGGTTTATAACCTTCTTCTCCTACTCTTTCGTTTCGGAAAATTGACCATACGTCTTGACGCGAACAAAAACGATTTTTATTCGAGCTTTGAGGCATATATGAGTAAATCCACAAAATACCGGAAACAACAGGGTACCTGAAAATACCTTGCACATTCATTTGAGCTTGTCACTTGGTTTTTATGGCCAAAAATGTAAAAGAACGTTTTTTCCCTCAATGAAATTTGAGTATCTATAAAAATTTATGTTACAATATGTTTGGAAAAACAACAAAAAAACTTTATTCCACTCATAAAAATGTAAATAAAAATAATTTAATAAAATACAGTTCGATTGAGATTTGAATTTGTTTAATCAATCAAACTGCGCAAGCTGTAGTCTACTCTGAAGCCTAAATTAAGAAAAAATCATCTCTACACAGAATAGTAGTATCAACTTCTGACAGATCTGACAGATATTAAATAATGTTCTTTAATATATTTTAATATTAATTTTAGTGTTACAGCCATGCAAAGTTCAGGGAGGGAATTAAAAAAGAATTGTTCAGATTATTTATATTTTAAAACAGAAAATATAATCATCACAAAATCGTACTTATTTCCGTAAATATGCATCCAATTTTTCTTTAAAGTCTCGTCACTTTCCTCTCGTGCAGTATTTTTGCATTTTTCTACAAACCACATTTTGTCATTTTTATTAAAAATCATTTTACTAAAAAGACACCTACTAATAACGAAAATATTACCCAGTCGATGTTCACTTACGAATCATCTTTCCTTTTTCAAGGACCTTATTTACTGCCATTCTGTACCGGATTTACTCATATACTATACATACATACCTCTTTCTGAGCTGATAGATTTAAGCGAGGAGTTAAATGCTCGATGAATATCGAATTTCGGATAAAGCCTGTTTTTTTTATGCAAAGCATAATAAAATTTCTAATGATAAAGCAAGTTTCCAAGATACCTAACTCGCAAATCATTAAGAGAAGAGAGTGTTACGATTCCATTCTTCTCGACAACAATGGCCATTTAATTCCATATAATTCCATGATACATACGCGCGTAATATGCACTACCTGCTGTTCTGCGGCACAATTTTTTCTGCCACGCTGCATGTCCTTGCGCAGAGTACGAAAGGGTCCGTTCCACGCGAGCCACCGAGATAAGCGCTTCTTCTGATAATTGCGTTCGTTGCTTGATACACCGGTAATACAGGGAAGGTCGCGCATATGCATATATTTTCCTCGACCATAAGAATAAGGATGAAGTGAATTTTTACAGCGACGTAATTACGAATCGCGAAACTCCGGGGGTTAGCATCCTTTTATGATTTACCAAACGTGTTTGTTTCGCTATCGGATGCGCGAGAGGATACCGTTATACCAAATTTGTTTGCAGATTCATCGTATTTTATTTATATAGCTCAGCAGACGTATGTTTGATTTATCTTATCACGAGTGCGTATCCTTGTTTAATTTTATATAAATAATAACGTTCCCACAAGTTTTTATTTTATTAGATTCATGATATTCTTGTATTATGAGATGAGTATTCATCTTATGATACAAGAGTTACATTATTCGTCTCAGATTATCTTATGGTATTTGCAATTTCTTTTTAATTGTAATCTTATGGTACAAGAAGTATAAACTTGTATAAATAATGTAACTTATCATGATACTACTTTAAAAACAGGAAAAACTTTTTCAACTGCCTTTATAAAAAGTTAAATTTGTTGTGATTATTATTAATTAAAAGATTCTTAATGTAAGACAATTTACAGATTCTGTTCTTGCCTAGAGTATTATACTTACGTAATTTTTTCTGGTTATATAAAAAAAAATAAGCAAATTATAAAATTATCCTTTCTCTATATGAAAATTTGTCATCGAAGTCTAAGAAACTTAACGAACTCATCTCGAAAGATACTCCTGGCATTACTTTACTGCACTCTGTAGTCTACAGTGTGCAGACAGTTTCAAAATTGGCCAGCGATAGGATGAATAATATATGCGAAAGATCCAGCAAACGGTGAAGAAGAGACGCAAATAAAGATACACTGACCCGCAAAATGAAGGAAGAGAGAGAGAGAGAGCGAGAGAGGGAACGGACGAGGGAGTATATAGTGCATGCTGGCGTCACGCAGTCGGATACACCGGTTTCACTTTATTCGCTTCTATACATTCGTATTTTTCTTAATTTAAAATCGACCGCAACACGATAGTGAAGGAATATATATCCAAAGACGAAAAGCGCTTGGCATAGCAAATTTGAAAATTTAAATATACATTATTTCAGCAGTGACTATATTTAAATTCATACTTTAGTTAACGCAATATAAAACCTGTTACAATTGATAAGAGCAGATCAGTGTGTCAATAGGTTACTGTAATAAATTAATCAGTATTACATGTACGTGTATACGCTTAATAATTAATGTGCTCGTTTTAAAAATATTAATATCTGGATACAATACACATGTATACATATTACTATATGTAATATATATATATATGTGTGCATGTATGTATTTACACGGGTTGGCTCACAAACACAATACGCACTAATTAAACTTGCGCGGAGTATCACTGCAAGAAAGATCGAATTATATAATAGTCTCAACAACAATAGAGGAAAGACGTAGATTGCATGAGGTACAAGGGAGATATAGAGAGAGGGAGGTAGTTGCGCTGCTGTGTCTATGCGTGTGTGTCAGATAATTGTATGTAATTGCCAGTCAGGATAATTAGCGATCACCAATAATCCTCCATGGTTCGACTTGTGCATTTACGTGTAAGCATACATATGTATATGCATGTATATATATATATATATATATGTATATATATATAAGTATGTATATATGTATGTATATATAAGTATGTATATATGTATGTATATCTGTAGTAAGGGTTGATGCGGTTGCAACCGTGTACTAACTGCACGCACAGCTTCCATTGCATACACATGCGCTACTTGTACATTATCCATACATAAGAAAGAGATATATCTAATCATAATACATACCCAGATATACATACACTATAACTTATATGCAAATTAGCAGCATTTAATATCGTTCCGAAGAAAAGACAGTGCAGTGGCCTTGGGCAAATTTTGAATTAAATAACGATAAGAAATGTAGTGTAAGCTTCATTATATGGATGGAAAGAGCGTTTCATTTACTATCGCGATAATCCAATTTTATCGCAGCAACTCTACTCAAATTTACATGAAATCGCACTTTCAGTATACTCTTCAACTGCATTCTGTTCAAAAGAAAAAGTAAAAAAAAAGAAGTATACGTATATTCTGTATTTTGCTTATGGCTAATAAGTTAGCATGTTATGGCCGATCAAAATTCGCGCGTTATTGCGATCGCATCGACGTTGATTTTTCTCGATCCGAATTCCCATTCCGAGAATATACATTTCGTTCGTTCATAATTTCGCGATGGAAAAATTCAACACGAATTTTCGATTCCGTTCGCAATCACTACTACTAACTCTTACGCAGTCTCTAAACTGAGTAGGTTGCTGCACAGCACCACCAGCACAGTAGCACTACCACCATACTATATATATATATATATATATATATATACGCGCATATAGCTATGTACAGAGTCCATGCAGTTCTCGGCTGCAACGAGTGTGCAGGAACATCGACTGCCCCTCTCTCCCCTCCCATCTTTTTCCTCAAACTGGACGCGCGGAGCAAGGCGCAGCAATGAGAGGAGAAAAAAGAGCGTAATAACAACGAGAAAAAGACGAAGAGAAACAACGTACAGCAACAGCAAAAGAAGCGGTAGTAGTAGCGAATAACTGCGGAGGGGGACAAGGCGTCTCTCTCTCTCTCTCCCGAGCGCTCGCGCGCGCGCAAGAGGTACAGTAGCCCAGAGGGGCCCCATTCGCGCGTTGCAGCATCCCCGGCTTTAATAACACGCTGCTGTTGCTGCTACCGCGCAAAACGGGAGCTGCGCGCTCGCTTGACCGATGTGCAGAGAGCGCAGTATACGAAGAGGCGACGATTAGCCAGCGCAAAATTGCAGCCTTGCAGAGCCGGCCCTATTTTCATAATGCGAATTTGTTTTGTCGATGCCAGGCTACCGATAGCAGATTTTATAGAGGCGAGGGCTCGAACTCTCTCGGATGAAGGGAGAGAGAGAGAAGTTGGCGCGATGCCAGATTATTTATAGACAGCTAGGCGATGTAGGGGATTAGAGATTTTTCCGCGGGGCTGGGACTGCTACTGCTGCTGTCGATGAAACAGGTAGTAGTACACTGATTTAGAGATTAATTTAATTGATTGGATGCGGGGATGCAAGCCATGTTTTGATACTGACTTTGCATCTTGATGATGCGAATGCATACATTGGGGTTTAGGGGTTACGGATCTTTAACTACGGCTATTTATTATTTTTGCTTATATATAATAGCAAACGTTACAAATAAACATGTGGGATAAATCGAGGGATATATATGTAAACGAGTATTTAATTTATACAGAGTTGCGATTTCAAATCTAGTCGAACGACAGGATTTATTCCGGGGAAACTATTTTTAGAACTATCAAGAAACCGATGAAACCTGCCGGAATGGAACACTCCTGAATTGATTTTGCAATGATGTTATAAAAGCAAAAGCTATCGAAGTAAAGGATGAACCTGTTTTACTGAATCTTAATCCGCTTATAAAAGAAAATAGTCCTAATGTAAAGAAAAAACTGATGCTCTTGCTGTGTCAAGAAGCAAAATCGTCGGATTGAAAACTGATAGCGTCGTTAACTCGAAATGTCACGATATTACGTGGAAATAAGTATGCTATATATGCATTTACATTTCAAGTCCAAAGTTTATCTTTTTGATACGAAACATTTACACTGTAGGCTAAATATTTTCATCATCCAGTGTACACTTTATACGAGTTTTTGCATACATGAACAGTCTCATCACATCTTCATTAATAAAATCGAAAATATTCAGAATACGGATCGAGATAAAATATACTTATATGCTCCATAAATCTGAAATGATAAATATTCACTATTTGTAAAATTTAGAATGATGTGACGACTGAATAATGTACTAAATGTATATTTATTATCTCGACTGGCAACAAATAGTTCAATACTTTTATTCGTATAAAATATAAAAGTTGTATCAAAGCACTCAGTATAAGAGTAATTAACATAATAATAATAATTAATTATAAAACACGTACAATTATTGTTACGCTGAAGACGCTATTTCGATTTGAAATCTTTTGCATAGGGAATTAATTATACGTGATACGTAATGATAAAGAAATTTCGAATCATCATATCTAAGCGAATGCGTACTATATTGTAAAAGAAATTATTTTTACTGCGAACAATAGTCCAACATTGACTATAAAGTCATTTCACTATCAAGAACAGTGAATTTTTCCTTATTTCAGATTTATCGAGTACGTTAATTAATCTAAGCAAATTGAAGACCGTAGCTCAATATTCTGGTCCTTGTTTACCTCAGATTCTACATAGACGAATCTCGGTTGTAGGCTCGATTCGCACATGACTAATACATCACGACCACTGTTTTCACATTAAGTAGCAGCTGATTGTAGCATTGTACTTGTTATAATGCGCACGCGTCATATAGTGCACAGGTACGTATGTGTATCTGTGTGTGTATGTGTGTGTGCTTGCGCGCGCGCCATCTCTTAATTGCGTGCTGATTGTGTACGTGTCTCGATACACACACACGTCGCACTTGTTTGCACGTGGTATCTTCCGAAGACCTGCGGGAGAGTAGTAACGTGGCCAATGCGTATGTAACCACAAATAAGATCCTGCGAGGGATTTCGCATTAGCCGTTAGAGATTCTTGTTCGAACAGGACATATTTTTTCGAAGAACTTCAGAAAGTTGCAAAAAACTTTATTTTTCGTTTCTTAGAGATTAATTTTTGTTTTTTCGAATGTTTTCATTTATAAAAAAGTCGCTGTAACTTAACAGCAGGTCAGGGAAAAGAAATAATGTATACAATTATACACTGTAGATAACGTACACGAGTTTATGAGCTATGAAGAGAGACATGGTTGCTTTTATTTAACTTTATATAGAGAGAAAATGAGCAAAGTTGTGCGGGCACTCTTTCATGGAACGGTAAGCCGTTCCAGCACACGTTACGACTTAAACATGCTTATGAGACTTTTTTGCTAGAGTGAAAATTTATTCCATAACAAGGTGTATAAGTAAGCTTTTGGACAATAGTATCAATATACAAAAATAACGGTTATTGAATAGAGCCACTAATTAAACAGAATAAATTCGAATGCACAAACACAAGTATCGGTAAACATATATATATATATCCGTAGAGACATCATTCTCGCAGCGTATTCGGAGCCCGAAGCTATATCGTTCGCCTATAGGTTCACGAATACGGAAAGTCATACAAACGGCTTAGCATGCGAACTTCCAGAAGCTCCTCTCTCGCGAAATATAGCCAGAGGGGGTTGTAGCGACGGCAGGTCGATTCTATCGACTCCCTCCTTCTGTCTCTCTTTCTCACAAGTATATATTATATAGTAGTAGCTAAGCGACGTCACAGTCCTCTTATTGTCTCGGGGTCCTTGGCTCTGCCAACTACGGTGGAAACTCTCTTCCGTCGCTGCAGCACCGACAGCAGCCTTCGGGTTTGATTTCTACACGTGAGTAGTCGTCGACTGCTCAGTGAACGAGAGGTAGAGAGCGAGTGGGGGGGGGGGGGAGAAAGACTCTTGCGTTTTATACACCTTTGTGTTCAAGCCGCTACCAAGTTGCGCTCATTGCGTAAGACTCGCGCGAGCTTCGCGATTTGTCGACTTTAGGGTCAATTACGTTGAGACGTAAGCGCGCGCGCGAACGAGCGATGCAATCGAGTGCGCTGTACCGCGAATCGTTCGCTCGCCGTGTTTCGCAACTCATCATTGTTGCTTTTTTTTCAACGGTTTTCAGCTGCTTTGTCGCGATTAAAGAGAGGTCACTTTTTTATGCTCTATAGTCGAGCATTTCTTCTGCTATGAAATGATTATTGCTCCATGATTGATGAGCGATTCGTTATTAAAAATAATTTGATACGTCGAAATAAGTTGATCAGAATGAATGGTAATAGTGTTGAAAACGCCGGATGTTCAGAAACGATGCATAGAAACTTGATTTTGCTATACGAGAACCCCGTTATATCTGTGATCGCAATTTCCATACAATTCCAATCTTCATTATACTTTCGATAACCGGTGATAGCGCGAATCCTCCACTCACTCTCGCCATCTCTCTCGACGAGACTTGACGTGTGCAGCTGTGCACTGCGACTATAACTGGCAAGAAGAAAACTTTGTTTATCAGCTTTATCTACCTTCTAGCGTTCGCCTCTCTCTCTCTCTCTCTTGAATCCTTCCAGTACTTCTCAGCAGCAACAGCTCGGTCTCCTCTCTCTCTGGCAGCCCCAGGCAAAAAACAAGTCCGCAAAGTTACGGCAAAATGCAAGCAACATGAAACGAGGGTCAAAATCCTTACGCTTCGAAGGATGGAGCGGGAGACGCGTGCGCGCGCAAGCGGACGAGGAGAGAAGCGCACTCGCACAAGTGAAACAAGGATAATCGGCTGTTCTGCGAGCGGAGGAGGGAAGAGAAAGAAGTAGCAAGCGTCGATAAGGCTGCAGCTCAGTACCGTAGAGAGAGAGAGAGAGAGAGAGGTGGGGGGAGAGACGAAGAAAAAGGAAGAGAAAAGAGCGAGAGAGTCGGTACGGAGAAACCGAGAGCGCGAGTAAGTGCGGTAGAGAGGAGTATGATAAGAAAAGGAGAAAAAGGTTAGAGAGGCAAAACGAGAAGAAGAAGAAGAAGAAGAGGAGGAGGAGGAGGAGGAGGAAGAGGAGGAAGAGGAGGAAGAGGATGAAGGGGAGTTGGAGAAAGAAGAGAAAAAGGAGAATGAGCTCGCGCGCGCACGTGCGAGGAGAGGGAGAGAGACCTGACTTCGAGGAGCGAGATGCTGGAAAGAGAAAGCCTGCGGGAGAGCTCAGGATAGGCGAAGAGAGAGAGAGAGTCGAGTGAAGGGGAAGCGGGAAACGACAGGATGGTTGAAAAGAAGGAGAGGAGCTTTAAACTCTCGGGAGAGAGCAAGACGGCACAACGAAGTATAGTGAGGCTACTGCGCGTTAGTCCATGGTACCACCTCCACCACTGATGCCGGCTGTCGCTGCTACTACTATACAGCTCACCTGAAGGCAAGTTACCCCGCAATAAAAGCACCGAGAAAATTATATGCCCCTGAGCCCGCGCTGAGCTTCGATAAACTCGGCTTTTGAGAGTTACAACAACGCACCATAGTGCAGATATGGGAAGACTATGTGAAAAAATTAAAGATGCATGATAAATAAATCTAATCTAAATAGAATTAGATTTATTTATCATCCTGATGTTATTGGTTTAACGCATTGTTGTGAGGATCTTCATGCGCTTGATCATTTACTTCTACCAGTTCTATTATTATTTATTTATTTATTTCACAGAGTATGAAATATTACGTTGCATTATATATGACAGCCAGTTTAGAGCAGAGCAGACTACTGTTACAAATTATTAGGAAATTTAACTAACAAACTTGGCTAAAGAGCAAGTAGCAAATAAAAACTTTTGATTTATATTTTTAATATTTTTTAAGCTTATTATATAATATTCTATATTGGCCGTTTGTTTATATAATATTATAGCTTTTATACGTATCGATACATTTCTTGTTGTACTGTTTGAATTTACGTACTTGTTCTTCAATTGTAATATACTTGTAAGGCTCACCTTAATTTTATACGACCCGAATATTTAAAATCTCTAAAGCCCAAACGAGTTCACGCTTGTTTCTTAAGTCTTTAAGCAACAAGAAGTCGCATAACGTGTCCATCTCATCCAATTTCTTTCCTTGTACAGGTACTATCAAAAGTTTTGCGACTTTTGGCGAATTGATTTTGTGCCAGACCTTTGTACGCTGCAGACATCTGAAGCATGTTAAACATATAAGATTATGACATTTGAATAACAGATTCTACATAATGTAAACATAAAAGAAGAAATCGAATAAAAATGGAAAAGGATGATCTTGTATGTAATTGTCTGTTATTTTTCTGTCTTGGTAAACAAGAGTACCGAAGCACGATACAAAGTATGCGATGGCTTGAGGCTAAAGTTGATTTAATCTTTCTCTTATCATATAAATCGTACAAATATATATAGCAAACATACTTTGTTTAAAAATAAAATTTCAACGACTATTCACAAAAAATACAACTTTTAACTTTTCATTGCGCAATGACTTATTTGACTTTAGAAAGAAGAAAGAATCATAAATCCCATGCATTCGTAGATACGATAGAAACTAAATTATTTCTCTCGATTAATAATTTAACAGGCGCCTTCTTAAAAAATAAATGAGCAACGTAAATAACTTCCTCATCCTTTATGAGTTAACTCAAAGTAAAATCGCGGTAATACATGCTACGTAAAACAAAAAGAAAATGCATTGAATTTAATCATTTCTTATGTAGTCAGAAAGTAGCCGCAAAGAAGAAAGTACGAGCATAATTTCTTATTTATTTCTGTACAGAACCACATCTCTTGTATTTATGAAGATTTGAAAATGAGCAAACTTATTTTGCATATTTAATCAGCGTGTCAACGGCAAGAGATGCTGCAGTAGTTGCATCGACCGCATCGTAGCACTTGTAGCGAATTCGCTCTCTTATCATTAGTAATTACAATCAGTTATAAGAAAGATAAAAAACTCGTTGTAATCTAAAAATAGTTATCGATTCTTTTTTAACCCTAGTCCCAACGTAAGAGTGTATACGTATACGTTCCGAATAAAATCGAGGGCAGCGTTGATCTCCTAACGTTAAAGAAGTGTATACAACTGCGGGAAAAAAGGAGCAAGACGAAGCATAACATGGAAGGGATAAGGCAAAGTACGCGCAAGCAAGAAAGAGGGAGAGAGAGACGGAGACACCACAGACCAGTCCGACCAGCTGATGAGCCGGTTCTCTCCGATACACTTTTGTTTCACCCTTTTTTCAAGCTGTGCTTTTTTCCACTCTCGGAGTCTCTCTCTCTCTTTCTTTCTCTTGAGTTTTGCGCGAGGCCTGACCAAGACCCGTTCCTGTGCCATATTTATACGTAACTCTCACTGGTTCCTCTACCTGATCTACGTCTTCCTCTGTCTTTTTTTCAAGTCACTTGCTCCTGCTGCCTCTACACGTCGTCGAATTTAAGTACCCCGGACTCGGACACGCACGTGAACAATCTTCAAACTTTTTTTTGCTACCCACTTTCCATCTTAATTTCTTTTCTTGAGAAACAAAAGTACAAAGTTGGAATAGAGTCGTATACATACCGGATTTATTTTTAATTAACTCTACTTTGTAAAATTGTGATAGTGAAAAATTCACAAATCTTGATAGTGATATTATTTGTACTTTTGGTTTAGTCTATCAAGCATAGGGAAATTAAAATTATTTTATTATATTGTGTCATAAATATTCGCTATTTGATAGTTGTATATTTTTACAGTGTACGTTCACTATTTCATAAAGTGTAGCCTTATAGATCTCACTGTGCGATTTTTGTTTGCATTATCTATCACGTATAATTAATTATATTAGCCTTTTCAAAGCAGATTACTTAAACATAAAACACTTGAGCTATGCTATGGAATGAATTCATACTATCACTGATTACAGATTGTTGTATCTGATAAATATATATTTACATTGCATATGAATAAAAATATTGATATTACTATCAAAGAAATTTTTTGGAAGCCCTTTTTGAAATTTAGTAACTTGTTAACAATGGCAAACATTTGTATGCCAACATTTATCAAAAGTAAATAATGATATTATTTATTATTTTCTGAATATTATATTGTAATAATGATTAATATTAAAATAAGATATTTCTTTATTATTAAGAATCATATATAATTATAATTATAAAAAAAATGTCAAGTTAGTGTTGATTCTTAAACATATAAAACGATTTTTATATTTTTCAGAATTAATTATTATTATATTATTGCTATATGTCAGTTGATTTCTTTTGATAAAAATTTATTACATTTTCAAATCCATTGGTACGTCAAAATGTCTGAAAAGTGACTTATGATGTTAGTTACTATTTTCTATGAATTTAATGAATGATTTTCATTACTTTACATTAATAGTGAATGTTCAATGAGCCTAAAAAACAGTAATACATTTTCATACAAATTTGACTACAAATGACAACTTTTTTAACAAAGATACAAAAAGCTATTAATATCCTTTAAAGAGTGCGTTAACTTCGTAAGAGCAGTCGCCAAATGTGTCGTACAGTTAATGTTGATAAAGAGACGTTTTTTGCAATCCGAGATAATCAAATACCGTTACAAGCTGTACAATAGCGAGACGCGCCGCTCTGCTGGCCAGCTGCAATGAGATCATTGCTCGAAATACATTCGCGTCCGCGCGTTCGCAGCAATAATAATTTCATGCTAGGCGATCCGTATAGCACCCTCACTATGAGTGCATATAGGTAAGCGGCTTGCGCAACGATTTATATTTTCCGTCTCGACCACTAGACTACTATAAACAGAGCCGCAGGAATATATACCTATAACCTGCAGCATATATGAAAAGAGATAGATGGATAGGATGATAGATGTATAGACAGATAGATAGATAGAGAGAGAGAGAGAGAGAGAGAGAGAGAGAAATAGAGTATAGCAATGTAGCTATGTGTTGTACGGTAGTAGTACAACTGGCCTTGGGTGTATTACGCGATGGCATAATACACCTAGGGAGTTGCTGCTACTGCTGCTGCGTATAGTCGAGAAATCTGCATCATTACATTTATGTGTATAGGTCGCCTACTCCCATGCTCGCGAGCTGTCATCGCGCGCGCCTCCTTATTATACCTTGGTATCTACTGCAGATGCACGTGAAAGTGACTCTCCCTATAGCTGTATGGGTACATACACATACACGCGAACGAGAGTCTTCGATGCTTATAAGCGCTCCAGTCTACGACGAAGGATTTCACTAATAAATCGACACTTGCAACAGAGAAATTACCATACTTATTAAGCTGCAGAAAGCCGATCCCCGAGAGCAAGAGCCACTGAACTGAAAAGCTCGATGCAGACGGCAAGTAGCTCAGACTAGCAGAAATTTATTGCATAGCGCGTCGCGTCAAGCCGTATAAGCTGTTATACCCATGCGTTGTAAAAAGAAATGCGTTGGTATTAATACGAACTGTTCTTTTCCAATCTCTTCTTGAAAGAAAATAAGATATCAACGTTCCGTGAGCGTTTGATACCGAGTTTTATATTGACAGCACACCTTGTGCAAATGATGACAGTCTAGTAACACAAATGTATTGGATTTTTATGCGAGTTTTATGTCTTATTGCTCTTTGTACCATTTATATTCAGAATTGTGTGACACAATTACAACGTCGCTAACGAGCTGTGTCATTTTCTAATCATACTGCGACATTATGGGTACTTAACGTTTACATGTCCGAAACAAAGTAGAAGAAATATTGTGAAGATTTATTTTAACTGCGGATAGTATGGCTTCGGTACAATTAATTAATAGCGATAAATGTGTTATCTTAAAATGATTCCACGGTACAAATAAAACGAATTAATCATAATTCAATTGACTATCCTATCTAAAATGAAACATTCATAAAACGTAACACCATTAACCTACGTGCAGAGTAAGGATTCCTGAATGAATTTCAACCCGCTGCAAATGCTTCACGAGTGTAGTTCTGAAAGCAAAAGCGACACACATACCTGCACGTATACACAGACCACATCCCTACGGCATACTACGTTGGTGTACTACATACAACTACAAAAGCTGCGCGTGTAGTTCTGCGGTGCGGGCGTGTCGCTTGCGTTCTCCCAGTGGAGCCCGGAAGCAGTAAGTTAGTGGAGCAAGGTAGCACTGAAACGACCGAACGTTATCCGCGATTATCCACAGCGTTTGGCTTGATCTATGCGCGCGGTAACGTGGGTCATACTGTTACACTGGCGCCTCTGCGCAATCGATAGCCTCATAAGCGGGTGACGCGGCCACCAGGCGCCCAGCCCTTAGGGCTCGCTTGTATAGGTATACTTAAGTATGCGTTACGTAGCGATCGCTAGGGAGTATTGCACGTACGCGTTTAAATGGAATAGATCTGTGAATGTAAATTGCTTTGATTATGGTTAGCAGAAAACGTGTGATATTTTACAGAAGATTTGGCTTAATTTGTTGAAGTTAATAGAGGAAGGATGGACCAATGACTATCAGCCAGTATTTGGCCAGTTTTTAACCAATACTGGTTTGATAAGAACGGTCAAGTACTGTACAAAAGTACTGTGCTTATGTTGTACTTACATAATATACATGAATTTTATACTTAATATTTATATCACAATTTGTTTGAAGTTCCGAATGAAAAACATAATCTTCAGAATGCTCTTTTGGGAGCTCTTAAATGTTTTATGTTCGCGTATTAAAATTTGGAAATTTTTGTATACCACACTAATATTTAAAGTAAACGTATCCTGCAATGATGGTTTTCACGTATAAATATATGATTTACATACAATTTTTGTAAGAGGAAGCTTAAGTAGGCGAAGAGTTCAAAATTGCTCTGAGTTCATGAAACTTTATTGGATCAGTATTCGAGTACATTGTACTTACACCATCAATACCCAATCCATTGCAACAATTCTTATCATCCCAATATGAAATCAATATTTTACCAATACTAGTAACCAATTGATTCTTATCAAGTAAAACACAATTATTTGCAGTATGCATCATTTTAAAATAGTATAAAAATTAATGAAAGCGAAAAAACGATGATTATGAATATTTCTAAAACCAAATCTCTAAAGTCAACCTCATCCCCCTTAGCAAGTTAAGATTATACAAGCAGCCTAACTTTCAAGGTACCCTACACAGATGTAACACAACTACACACGTGCCTAATTAGCGAGGCAAACAGTGTATAACCAGCAGATAACGGAACGCTCTGCTAGTGCTTCTACCAACCCCTTTGCTTTGAATGTACAGATACACTAGAACTGCTGCACCGTATGACATCGTTGCGATTTCATATCGACCATCTACTACTATACTCGGTTTCTCTACTGCACAAGAGACGCTGCTGCTGTTCCCTGTCGCAGAAGAAATTATGTTTACCCCTAGGAGACGTTTGCTAAAGATACAATCGTAGCTATTGTTTTAAGCGTAAAGTCGTACTGACAACTCTATTTCATGCCAAGAATGAGACACGTAGTCAATTCTGATAGTCATCTAGTAAATATAATTTATATAGTCGATATACGACGTAGACAAAATAAACATATCTCTTGAGAGTAAGATGAACGGAAAAAAATTTGTTCAAATTGATTTAAATTTTCAAAAAAACTTGAAATTATTGGTTACATATGAGATTATGTAGTGTAGAATTACAATACATCATATTATATCCACTGAATTGACCAAGGCAATCCATCGTAATATTTAATTCTATACTTTAACGTTTTCCTATAATATCCGCGAATAGCGTCTCAATCGCGCGCATCTTAACGCTCTCTCGCAACAACGTGCTTTTCGCGCCGATAATTGCGTTTTTTCCAAGATGAAGAGATATCTTTCTCGCATCAAAGAGCCACGCAGTCTGAGGGGAAAAAATCTTTGTAATAGTTACGACGGATCGAAGAAAATCTCGGCGTACAGTCGATGAAAAAACATAAATAAATCACAGCCGCTGTGTACACCTACTTGAGAGGCTATTAAAATTTTGAGGCGACGACGAAGACGCGTAATGACTGTATATCTATTTTCTGTCGGCAGACTTCTCAACATCGCAATACTACGATTTGTGCGCGCGCACACACATACAGATACACACAGGACATTATATATATGTGCAAATCGGCTACACAGCGCAGTCTCCAAGGAGATCGATATTTTCCCATCGTTAAAAAGCATTAAGCTCTCGGCGATCCGATACTCGGTTGTACGCTCAGCTCATTTTCCACTCGTAGTACGCGAAAGGCGAAGAGAAAAACACGGAGAAAAAGGAAGATTAGATCTCAAGGAAAGCTGTCTTATCCATCTCTACAGCGCATTGCTGCAGCTTCGGCTTCGATGACGCGTCGTTACGAAAGCCCGTCTGCTTCTCCGCACGCGTCATAAACACGCACTGCAAGTTGTTTGTGTATGAGATATTATATCTGTATTTATTTGTCTCTATTTTCGATCGAGGGGGAATGTTTAACTAGTCTGAATAAATAATCGTACAGTGGAGCAAATCGTTATGCAAAAATGAAGATGCGTCGTTTGTGGCAAGACTCGTTTAGGTACGTATGTACACAATGAGGAACTAATGATCTTTGAAGCTTCATATCACGCTTTCGAGTCTCAGATGTATAATGATCTATACTTAGAGGTTACGATGCCATGGCCAATTCTGTTTGTGTATAGTATACATGAGAGGTGGTATGCACGCGTTATCGAGACTTCTATACTATAGGCTCGAGGTGTGCACGACGTCTTCTTATTTCAAATGGAGAAAGAGTATCGCAGATGATGGTGTCTGGCTATGCACATACACGTGCTTATGAACGGGTCGTCAGTGCAATTATGTATATGATAATAAATAGGTCGATAATAAATATACGTTGCTTCGATTTCACGGATAGACGTTCTCTCGATATTATAACTCACGGTGTTCCTCATGAATATAAATATTTCGAAGCGCACTTTCTATTATATCAAAATATAATCGAAGATAATCAACATCGATAAAAAGAACAAGTGTTTGGCAGTAACTGACACATTTACATAATTTATTTCAGTCAACAGACAAGCTAAACATATTACTTTTACAGAAAAACTTCCTCTTGCATTTTTACTGAAATACTCGGGGAACCGAGTATAAGCAAGTTATTGAAAATAGGCATAAAATACAAAAAATGCTGAGAATGCTAACTCTAACTCTGTAAGTTAGAAACGGGTTGTGAAAAAAATGTTAATAATTCAAGAAGAGTCAAAGAAATAGTTTAAAATTATTTAATAAAAAAAATATAACCAATAAATCTATCAAAGAATCACCCATATATACACATTTCAACATCAGCAGAAAAAGCAAGCATTTGGCAGTAACTGACACATTTACGTAATTTTAGCGTTAAATTTATTTCAGCTACCAGACAAGCTAAACATATTATTTTCACATACATATTATTTTCCTGAATTGATCGAGACAATCGAAACAAGTCAGTCGGTGAGCAAACTGTCGGAAACCGAGACTATCAATATTTTGTATATACCTATGTGTGTCTTACGCGCACAATACAAACATCTGACAGAATAATCTTGGTGCAGTTGTAGCTACACAGCTCTCAGGGCCAAGTTTAGATCACCGACGTTTCTGCGAAGAGAAATAACTTTCGAAGCGTCTGCAACACTACTGCGCACATATATGTATACACGTATACACTATACACTTGCATTGCTGGGGGCAGAAACAGGAGAAGTATAGAGCCAGGAGGAATGTTACCAGCTAACGCGCACATTGGAAACACTAATGAATGGTGCAATTCTACATGAAGCTGCTTACGTAACGTAATGATAATCACGATTCGTCTAATTTCGCGATCTCCGTAATCGCATTGATCTTTGCCATGCGTGAAAGTTGAAGGTTTTTACGATTTTTCACATATCTTTTGCACAATCTCTCTCTGTGTTATTAACAACTAGCTAAGAAGAACATACGTGTATATGGACATGTATATGCAACGAAAGCCTCGGATTCTTCGTGTTCGACTTAAAAATGACTCAGTTACAGACTTTGTCGTTTTTGCTCGACGTTCATTTTTTGTAATTACTCTTCGCTTCGTCTTCATTTTTTTGCCGCTAGAACGTAAGATCTTTTGTGTAATTTGTATTGCCTTGGGAAGACCATTATTGAATGCAACCTTTTTGCACTTTGATCTTCTTTGTATTGTTAGTAATTAAATTTCTCAACTCAATGAGAATTGTTACCAATATATTATTACTAGTTGACTTTAATTTGTATAGAGAAACGTATTAGGAAAGCGCAGTTATTTGTAGTCCCAGAAAATAAAGTAGAAGCAATCATTATGGAAATATGAATTGTTTAGGATCAAATCAAGCAATTTTATACTTCGGTTTCAAGGACGAACATATTTTTACGAATTCCATGTATTCATTACAAAGACAACTTTAATACAAGTATATAGTTATAATTGAAGATATAGTCATCATGTCAACCTGAAAATGTGATTCCAGCAATAAATACAAAGAAAAGTTACCTCATTATTGGACTCACAGGTCCGGTAAGGCTGAACAAATATAAAAGATTAATTTGTGTACGAGGCAGAAATGTAACAACAAAAACCTCAACTACTGCAAGATCGATGACAAGATATTGGCGATAGCGAATGTGTGATCGTAAGGAAATTTTCTTTAGTTTTTAGTTGTAAGCTCTATCTGTAAGTATTATATTCCAGACCAATGAACAGGAAATGAATTTCTTGCTGAGTTAATTTTGTAACTGTACTCTAGTAATGTAAATTACTTGTAAATAAATAAATGAATACAGTATGTATGGGTGATTTTCTGATCGATTAATCAATCAACATTTTTTCCTTTTAAATAATTTAAAACTGTTCTATAGAATTGTATCTATTTTCGTGAATTTTTTAAGATTTTTTTTGAGTTGTTTCCAAGTTATATAGAGATTCAAAGTTGGTATATTAATTGGCCTTTTTGCGTTTTATTTCTATTTTTAATAATTTGTTGCTACAAACATATTTCACTACAAATTCAAGAACAAGTTTTTTGTTAATTTTTCTAAGCTTTTGAAATAAAATTCTTTGTACAAATGAGTCACAATATATTTATAAGCCGTTTTGATAAAGCTCCATCCTTCAAAACAGCATACAAATTATTAGAATTTCATGTTAGAATTAAGAACTAAAATGAAATTAAATTGTTATTAAATTTAATATTTTCAAGCCCATTTGCATAGTGCACTAAGATTCAATAGATGAATAACCCAAGCGCCGGGGGGTCAGACTTTCACACGCAATAATAATATACACTACATTGAATTATACTACTTGTACCTAACGAAAGAATATATTGTAGTGATAGAAAGAGAAATATAGGTAAAAATTATTAAAAACATTAGAGAAATATCTTATGAATAATCTAGACAAACAATTACGTATCTACATGCATAATACATACATAAGATGTAATAATCATAAGATAAAGAGAAAGAAAAATTCTAGCGTATAGAATGGCGATGCACGAGGAAGAGCAAGTCTTTGGTAGAGGAGTGATCTGATGACTCGCACACATTATTTGAAATGCCGTAAACAAGTCTCTGTCATCAGTGATTCTCTTTCCCTCGCTTTGCGACTGAAGGCACACATCGTGGCTTTTAAAACACGAGTAGGAGCAACAGCACGTGTGCTTCGGAGGGACGACTGCCGACAGTCGTGCCTAGTGAAAATAAATCATGTTTTCTACCACGAGTCATTTCTAGTGTCACTGTTATAACTTTCTACCTCAAGACAAGTAAAAAAAAATTTCTAAAACTAGGAACAGAAGAGACGTCGTCACTATCCTGGTCTCAAATAGCATTACTATTGCTGTTTGTAAACGGGACTCTGTAATTATAAACTGCTTTTGCTGTCGTTTTGACGAACAAGGATATAGGTATAACTTTTGAATAAGGCAAATGTATATAAATGTAACGTTTAATTTTGTAACAAGGTAAATGACATCGTTGTAAATTAGTAATTAAAAAAACTAATTTATCTAATTACATAAATAAAAAATACGCACGTAGTAAATATAAATGTAAAATATTAGTAAATATAGTAAGTATAAACACAAATATTAATGCTTGAATTGTGTGAAAAAGGTCTGAAATAATATGTTACGCAAAAAGAGATGTCGAGAAACTCGTTTCGATACACTCATTAACGCTTTAAACGATCGCTATAATGTTCCAAGCTACAAGGGCTGCTATCTTTGCGTCTAAAGTACGAAAGTATCTTGACACGTATGTAAAGCTTATGAGGTAGCAACTGTTACTTAGAATAGTTTACGAAACGCCTATTAGAAGCGTTAAAACCGCGATAAATATCACGGAAGGTTAAAAGAATCAGTAGAACTTGAAAAGGGAAGGATAGCCCGATTCTTGCACTAATGAAGCTAAATTGCGCTAAGAAATGCAAAGTCTAGGAAAAAAGAAATTCTCGTACTTTGGAGCAGTGCTTACCAGAAACTTTATTACACTCCTAAAGTAAGAGATCAAAGAAACCAGTTATTCGGTTAAACCTGTACATACACTATATTCAAAAGAAGTACGACTAATGCATTTGGTTTAATTAATAATTATGAGAGTCATTGAGATGATAACTGATACTTGGAGTTGTTACGGACAAAAACGGATTGCACCAGGAGTAGTAATAAAGTATTCATCTGAGCGCACAATGTTTTAAAATCACATTTTACGGCAGTCACCTCACGAAAAAGGAATCACCTCATAAATTATTATTACCGTACTTTTTTAAATCAAAGATAACAATAGTCAACTAAAATGCACAGTACACCGATTACGAGGAATTTATATCAAAAGAACAGCGACAAGAGAATTCTTCAGATTACGGATACAAAGCTGTACATAGTAATATTGCGAAACAATTGAATCTAGCAAGTATCTTCTCTCCTCCCTATATATATAAAATTGCAACGTCAATACGTAATTCCTATGTCATGACTGTCGTCGCATTCTCACGGAAGTGAAAACTCGCTTATTATTTTCGCTCGAGCGATCAGCCAGACGAAAGACAATCTCAGGTGTCCCGGACGTCGCGAGTCGCAACGCAAGTTTGCCATGGTCAAAGTCAAGCGCGATGATTAGTCGAACCTCGGCAATCGCTGTTATATCGCCAGTAGAGAATTTCTTTTATCTTTTTCTTCAATGAATTAAAAGGAAGTGTGCGCGCGTTTACGAGATTGCACCTGCATCGAACGATTATATAAAAAGTAATCACCGATTACGATCCGTTACAAACGAATGACGCAGAAATATTTCGAAATCTGGAAATATCGATGGTTTTTGGTTTGACTTAGTTTCAGATATATACGTGTTGTGTTATTTCTAGAGTTATAGGGTATTGCGATATTTCTTTCTTTGTTCATAGATCTAAATCTTTCTGGAAAATGCTCTTCGCCTAGAAAATGTTGACGATTTTACGCTTGCAACTGCCTTAGAGAAAAATACTCTACGAGACATAAATAAAATGACTCGATATAGTCTACGAGAAAAAAGAAAAATGAAAAGTAGTTTTTGCTATTAAAAAAAATAACTCTAGCAGTAGACAGAAAATCATACCATTCTTTATACGAATGAAAAAAATTATTATTATAAGTGTTGGAAAGATAATAGACGAATAAGTACTGTGTCAGAAATACAATGTCCTTTCAAACACAGTAGCATTAAATTGTCTGCGCATCCTTTTGTTTCTAAGAACAAAGTAAGATATTATAGAACTCTTATCATATCCACCTGATGTATAAGATAATAATCGTTCATATACAATACCTTTTATACAAATCTATAAAATATTAGTTAATAATAGAAGCACAAAAAATATAATAACATACATAGAAAAAATTATTGCAATAAAAAAAACTTGATTTAATTCTAAAAAAATGATTTCGCTGGATTATTATAGGATAAATTTACTTGAATACAATAATTACATTTATTTTAATTTAAATTTAGATTTAGACAAATACTTATCGAATTTAAAAGGTAATTTTTTCATTCAAACATATTATTTACTATATTCAACCAAATGTTTTTTTGCACACCTTTAGTATAATTAATAATGGCAAATAAATTCCAGTTGAAGCCATAATATAGCTTTTCAATTCAATTAAAGATTTTCTTTCCTTTAAAAAAGCAATTTTTTTTTAGTAAATACATTTTCTGAAACACAGCAAAATTATTTTACAGTGTACTTTTCCATAAAAAGTTAATCTCCCAATTTGCGAAACTAAAAATTACAAGTAAAATATTAAAGTAAATCGGAGTCACAGCATTCCATGTCTGTCAATGCAAAGTAAGCAATGTCAGCAATCATAGAATACAATTGAGCGGCATAAATTCAATACAAAAGAGAGAGTTACCTTCACGAGGCACGCTGCTCGAGCCCTTAATGATTATTCTTTTTTTTCTTCCTCCGCGTAGAGACAGTTATCATCAGCTACGGCGTTGCTTGCCAAGATCGCTTTGACCTTCTCTCTTTCTCTCGTCGTTCGCATTAATAATTTACATCGCTGCGGTGCACAATAGAATCGCAAACGTACGCCATGGATTTATGCGAGTGCGCACAGCCACCGCAAACTCACGTGCGCGCGCATCGCGGCGTGCGAAGCGAAAGTAACGTCGGTTGAATTCAAAACGAGCCCACGACGACGACGACTTGAGCGATCAAATTAATATGCTTTTGCTCTGAGTGGATACGATATATACGAACAACTTTGGATTTTCTAACGACCATTTGCATCCCGAGAAAATTTGTTTTCGACTGTCGGGACTTTTTATTCATTGATTATTCACGGAAATTTTATAACTCTAAATAAAGAGCCATTTAGAACGGGTACATTGAATTTTATTTTTTCATTACTCAATTATCGGCAACAATAACAGTTTTATTAATAAATGCTACTTGTTAAAATTAATACATAATACATGAATAATTAATTATTCAACCAATAAAATTTTCTATAAAAATGTATAGGATTTATGAATATATTGGGGGTAAAAAATGAGTGTCTTAAACTGGAAAGTTTTGTTATTTTCATTTAAAAGATTTATTCTAATGAACTTGGTTTTCTAGAGTTAATGTTTGAGCGAAATATAACATTCTGTATTATCACTTTTTGTCGACTGGCGTTATCATATTTATTCAAGCAGTTTTTTACCTATAATTCTTTGCCAAACGTTAAGGAACTACGTTTAAATTTATCGTTATAAATATTTTTTTTCAATAACACGATCTAATTCAGGCTTATAATCATTGATAAGACTGTGTCTTTGGAAACCTGCCTACAAAATAAATTAATTTTTTTTTCAAATCTTGTATTTATTACACTAAGGGTATATGATAGACAAACGTGCAACTGTGATACGCGTATACGATTGTGCAACATAAATTACCCACTCACTGCAGAGAACATTTTTTTTTTCTACCGATTCTTTTTATTTGATATATCGCGAGGTAAGAATCTCGACTAGCGTAGGTGTAACATACTCGCGCACCGTTGCAGATGTAAATGTCTCCATCATTCATATACCAGTCCTTGTATCTCTCTCTCTTTTCTATAAGATGCGCGTAGGAGCATTAGTTTGATCTAGCCTGATAAACGTGAAACGACGGTAGCGCTTGACTGTTTAAACATACATTAGAGGAAGAGAGACAGAGACAGAGACAGAGAGAGAATGAGAGAGAGATTAGGCATAGGTTGAGAGCTACAATCATTGACCGATCGAATTTAATTGTAGAGCACGATTTCTACGGACTAATCAAATGCGCATAAATCGGAATTACGATATCGTCTTTACGGCGCGAAAGTCGGCGCATTTACACGGTGTCACTGAAAAGTTAACACACGACACTGACATGATCATTATCGTCTGCATCGTCATAAGGTTATAATAGCAAATTAATTATACGTGATTCGAGCTCCTTTTTCTCGATCGAAGATCATTATGATGAAAGTAGGTGGATGTAATGTATATATATGTATATTAGCTGATTAACTATTTTTTACTACGAGATTTGAGAAAAAATACATTTGCGTGTATAAAAAAAAACTCGTTGGCATAAAGAGAATTATGCGGAAATATTAACCTTTGCGTTAATCCGATGGGTATTTTATATTTTGCAATTATGTAAATCAATAGCTCTGCACGATAGGTATATATACTCGAACGGATATAATGATTCAATTTGATTTGGTACACTGTTATACTTCTTTGATTTTAAATTACCAATAATTCACGTTCGCCAAAGAGTATTTAATGACTGCATTAAAATAAATCTTTTGCGCGTAAAATATACCAAAAGGAAAAAATAAATAATGTCGAGTGCACAAGTAATGAATTTTGCGCCAAACGTAATGTTTTCATCACGAACGTTGAACCTCTATTAGTAAAGTACCCACATATCGCAACTGGCGGATTCACGAACGAAGGCCTTGACGCTCGCAGAGTAGTTAACGATAAAATCTTGGCGGTTCATAAAACCAGTATAGTAATATTAAGTGAGCGGATTCAGGTCTAGGGCAGTGACGCTTCTGCCTGCATAGATTTTCTCTCTTTACACATACATTCATTTTTTTCACGATTTCACCTTGCGATCTTTAACCTTGCGCTTCAATCTCATTGTTCTACACCCTTCATGAGCCCGTTGCAAACGGAGCGCGTCTGATTTTTCAGATGCAATAAATCGACCCGATAGTAACGCTTCGGTACGTACCATGAGTTTCGTTTGCAGCGCCTTGACGTTTATTTCAACCCGCAGGAATCGTTGTAGATGACGAGTAAATAAAGTTTTTAATACGCTCTTGGAATTTATTAATCAGGGTAGCGTTTGATTTTCCCTCAGTATATACATCGAGCGACTTCATTACACGAATTGTCATAGTAACCTAATTTTTCTGTATTTGTACATAGCTAAAAGATTATTAAAATTTAGTGTATAATTGTATGTGTTGCAGCAACATAGTGTATATCACAATTATGTCTTTTATAGTTTTTTTTACGAAAGTAAGCAGAAATGTACATGCACTTTTACTGTTCAATGATAACCATTATCCATAAAGATGAGACTTTATTCATACCGTAAGTGCGAAAGAATAGCTAGAGGCGTATGCGTTATGCATATGCGCAGGGAAGGTGCATATACTTCTTAAAAGAGTTACAAGGGCGCTTAATATGAACAGCAAATGGTAGACGTCGAGTCGGAACTTCGTATTTCTCTCTTTTTCTCTCTGAATATTGTTGATGCACTGCAAGGTAGATTTCATGGCTCGCTGACAGGATTCGCGTATCGAGGAATAGCTTTGAATAAGTTAGAATTGATTTGTAGTCAAACGGCTCTGCGTAAAAGAGCGCGAACGCAGAGTGTAAGAAAATAATTGTCGTACAACGATACCGACTCTAGATCAGAAATGTTAATTCATGGGGTATTGTAAATTTTGTATATAAATTGGTGGAGTATTTATTTCAGAGAATATATTTACTTACATTAAATAACAGTAGTAGCACACCTTGAAATATATTGGCATTTATTAGAAACTAGAAAATATGCTCTTTTATGCTTCACAGATCAGTTTATGAATGATTTGCTATCTCGTGGCAGATCTTTATTGAATAATTAAAGAGGAAATCTGTTAATAATTTCTAAAAAGTAACTAGGTAATCATTACACATGCAGTAAGGTAAACTGAATACGATAGACTAAAATAGTAATGATTACAAGATATTTTAGGAATAAGTCCGAACTAAAACAAAGGAATATTTATGAAACTCTAAACTAAATTAATACAAATTTATTCGATAAATCTAATTGTTCAGTTCATCATTTGTATTGCTGTATTTAATATTTAACCCGTTTTTACCTCCGTCTTTGTTGATTAGTCGTCATGTATCATATACCAAACAATATAGAGACTTATTTCTAAAAAGTTAGGTAAGCTCTCAATAATCAATTTAAGGTAATCATTACGTAGAATGTAAGAAAACAATTGTGATATAAAAATACCAATTGCATATAATGATTGTTAATTCATGGAGTATTATAAATTTTGTATAAAAATTAATGGATCAACAATTTAAAGTATCCTTTACTATTTTTTTCCGTGAATATTAATACGTTATCCTTTGCGATCGCAGCCAAAGACTCGACTTAATTATATTTATGTGTTTATTAACATATAAAGTTTAAATAGATTCGATTTCGAATGGAAATTTAACTCCTTTTGGAATATCTTTGTTGAAATACGATATTCGCTTCGGTGAGAAGATTGATAAAAATGAAAAATAAAAAAGACAATCTAAGAGAAGCTATATTATGAACAGATCTGATCGGCGAATCAGCCTCACGTGTTCGCAATAATTTTCCACTGAAATGAAAATTATGCTGGTTGCATAAACCACCCAACGTCACGGCTATTCCATGGCTATTCCATTGCTTGTATTTTACTCGACAGCTTGGATATGGTTTACGAGTTGAAGGTAATTAGGGTCTACTGAATTTCTCAATACAAATAATTATCGTGTACAGCGTAAGGACGGTAGCAATATGACGGACTATAAGTCCTAAGAGATATCAGCAACCGTTAGTGCATCGATCTTGGAAAGAAAATTTTTTATAAATGTTGACAACTTATGAACAAATTTTAATCGATAATATTTTTTTTTATTTTTTTTTTAAGCTGTACAGGTATTTAGATTTTTGTAATCCATATGATTCTAGAAATAGAGAGGGAGTGATTACTTTCATCATGTAATTTACGTCTTACAAATACAAACTTTACAACTTTAAAAAATTTTATCGAATAATAGTCGGATAGTGGAAAAAAGGTGTTTACGAAATGTACCGTTTAAAAATTCTAAAGTTTTGTATGTTTACTTTACTAGTTTATTCATCAAGGTATAATAGAATTGTCTCGATATATTAATCATTCAATTTATGAAGTAAAACTCAAAACCGTGACAAAGCTGATTTTTTCAATAGGTGAGAAGATTTTCATCTCCATCGAAGTCCCTCTCTCACGCGTATATTATTCTCCTCGTGCGACATTATAAAAAGAAGAAGATGAAAACATTAGTCACGCGAGGGATGAAGGTCGCTCAACGAGAGTATATCAATTTCCTTCCTATAGATTCAAGAGGAAAAATGGAAAGTGAGCTTTTGTACTTTTCTGTAATGCTATTTGAGAAGAAGTGAAAGGGTTGGAGATCAAAGATGATAAAATCATTGCATAAAAAACACATAGAACACTAATATACAGTTTTTTAAAAACATAAGCTATAAGTGTTAAGGTATAACTATAATATAAGACTAACCCACAATTCAGGTCATATTCAACAGGTCTCTAACTTGTAAGACAGAGAGTTCAACTAAGTTGCACCACCAATCAATGAAATGCACAAATAAGAATTGATCCGGTGGTAATGTAACTGAAATAATCCGAACAGTAAAAACGAGATAGATAGACATAAATTTATTAAGGTATGGACTCTAGGTCCCGACTAGCCATGACGAAATATATTATAATACAGTACAATGACACAATAACAAAATTAAAAAAATAAAACATTAATTAACAATTTGTAATTCGCCGATAAAATAACTCCATACCGAAGAGAGAGAGAGATAGTACCAAAGAAATTAAAATTATATTAAAATGAATAAATAACTAAAACACTATAACAGATACAATTATACAAAAATGAAAATAAATTCGTAATTGATTCCGCAGGGAATAATAATGGAAAATTGATAAGATTAAATAATATTTTTACTTATATAATTTGTTCTACAAAATTATAGTAGAGTGACAAAAATAATAAGTATTATATGAAGGAAAAACGATAAAATAGACTGTAAATATAAAGTATGAATTTATAATATGAAGTAATAGTTTGAGATAAAGTATAAATATAAGATGCAATTTTAATAATGACTAGTTAAGGATTAACATTAGGATTAGGAGCGTTGGATTGAGTAGGCGTGTGCGACAGAAAACAATTAGTGATTATTTATCGGACATATTACACTGGAAAAAGAAATTTTTTAGGATAATTAATTTACATGAATATAGGCAATTTTTTGACTCGCAGTAAATATCTATATAAAATTGTATTCAAATTTAGTAACATAATTAAATAAATAATTGTATGTTACATTTAAATAAATATACTAATTGATTTTAAAATTCATTTTGCGAATTCAAGCAAGGCATATTCTATTCATATTCTGCTCTGCAAATAATGTTGTATTGAAAATAATTTTAGGTTCAAATACATATTTTTAAAGCCAACATATTGTTTTTTTTAAACACATTTCCTTCTTTTATAAAAGCAATTTTATAATAAATCAACTGTCTTAAATATTGCAAACTTTTTTCAGTACAGGTATAAAGAGAGAAAAAGAAGATTCGCTCTCGCTATGTCGCGTAGTAACCCATACTCCTCTGTCTATTTCAATACATATGTTTATTCCAGCTTACACCATCGCGAAAGAAAGAGAGAAAGAGAGAAAGAGAGAAAGAGAGAGAAAGAGAGAGAAAAAACGAGTGAAAGCGTGAACGCATTGGAAAGGGGAGAGAGCGAGAAAAAGAAGAGACCTGAATCGTTCGAGTCTTGCACGTGTTTCTAACGTACTACAGCAACCCCTGGTTTCGTAAAATGGTTCTCAGTCTACTACGAATTTATCCTTCTTCAGTTTCCTCTCTCTCTCTCTCTCTCTTACTAAAGAAAGATGAATAGTTATACATGCATATACCTATATAGATATGGAGGGAGGGAGGAGGGGGATCACTACATGAATAAAGCCAGTTGCTTGAAAGTTTTTTCGAGGATTTAATCCATCGATTTGTCAAATACAAACTGTTTGGCTTTTATTATTGTGTAAGTCAAGTTATTGTAGGATGATATTGATTATGGAACAGTTTTCTAATTTGAAATCAACTATGAGTAACTGATTTACTAATGCGTACTTATAATGTAAGTGGACGAATGGGTAGGATTGATATCTAACAAACAATAACATTACAACAGCCATTTATTTAATATATTCTTTTTTTACTGATAAGAAAATCATGTATTATTTAGTAAATCACCATTGAATTACAATAACAGAAGTACACATTTTCATCTTTTACCTCGAAGTAGGTCACGAAATCCACACCAAAGGATTATATCGAAATGTTCTTTATTCTCTATCAACTTATCTCTGAATCAAATCTTGATATTTACTATTTCTAGAGTAATCCATTGAATACTTGAAAAACAATAAAAGCGAAGGAGAAAAAAAGTTTTTTAAAATGTTTTCCCTTTGGTCTCGAATTTTATCAGTGTTGGGCAAAAGAAATCTCTCTCTATTAGCATGAAAATAGGCAAACGCGTTACGGTTTCCCAGATGACAATGGCCGAGATACATCCATTACACGTATACCGTGTGTGCATATATGCGAGTGTGTGAGTATTGAGAATCGCTGGCCCCTTTCGCCGTGGGGCACCGTGCAAGTCCGTGACTCATCAGGCCCCTCGATTCCTCCTCTTTTCTCTCTTCTATAGCTGTATAGTTATACACGGGAGCAGAGCAGAGCCAGGAGAAGAGAGTAAAAAAAACGAGCGAAGAAAACCCCATCTGTACGTATAGTATAGGTATACATATATATGAACGGACCGGCGACCCGAAGGGGCAGAGCAACGTCTGAACGATTTACGTCCCTCTCGCGCTTTCGAAAGAAATTTATACACCGGTAGCTGCGCACGGATATCGCCGGATCATCTGACATTGGCCGAGCGATCTTTTCGAAGTCTGTACCTGCTTTAAGCGATAGGACACGTGCGCTCTCTGATCAGAGGGATATAATAAAAAAAAGAATATCATCGTATCGCTCGATCTTCGGTTATATTGTTTTCTACTGAAGAGTCATGCGAACTTAATTGCAGCGATGACTACTTCAAGGATAAAACGAGATTGATATATATATATATATATATATTGTACACAATATAATCGCCTGTTTTTATTAGCAGCACGTATAACGGCGTGAATAGACGAGTTAAGGAGACCTTCATCCAATACCTCCGTTGTACGAAGAGTTGCTCATCCCTCGGTATTGCATTATTTATTGAATTAAATTTACTGCATTGCAAAATATAACGGCACTGATTGTTGAGATTATCGTAAGATAATTATGCTATAAGCTGTAAATTTACCGATGTAATAACAAGAGGTACTTGTCATATTTGTGTGGTCTAACTAACAATAATGAATGATCGGTAAATCAAATAGTAAAAGTATATAGTGATGAAATACGCGTAGCTGATAATCAGCACAATATCATTATCGATATAGATGCGTAAATGAATAATAGATTCTGTTACTTTAGCATAGTATCGATAGAAAAAATGTCTATTCTACATATTTCTATACAATTCTTTAAAATGGAAATTCAGACTCGTGAAAAAAAGAAATCTAGATACCTGCCTTCACTTTACTCACATGTATATTGCATAGAATATAAGAATAGAAAGGAAAGGAAAAAGGAAAAAAACTACCGGACGAAAAAAAGGGCAGTAGCTCAGTAAGCGCTTGACGTGTCAGGTAGATGCGTATTGACGAATCGTTCAGCATTAATACGCACTCGTACAGAGGCGCGGGCGCTCAGAACCCGACAATTGAATATGCGTCGCGCCAGACGCCGTGAAGACCCCAAGGGACACTCAACGATCCTCTTAACCCCGTGGGACTTTGATGCGCACACCGAGTGTGTAAACCTATGCACACATACCCACAAAAACTCTTGACCGATCTGTCCCCCCACAGCAGCGGTTCCTCTATAACTAACGCTCAGTTGCGTATCGGATTCCCATGCACGTGCATTCAAGCAGTGTCATCACCTTCTGCAGAAGGTACAACCTATACACAGCTTCTTTCTCCCTATTACTATGTACAAACCATTTTTTCCCCTGGATGTGTGTAGATTGCGTTTTAATATCACCACCAACACACTGTAATAAACTCCACCCTCTATGTACGCGCGAGCGAGGTACGTTGGCCCGAGGCAAACTCGATGACGCCCTTTTTCTGAAGCTCTCACTCACTCTCTCTCTCTCTCTCTCTCTCACTCGCTTAGAAAACCATACACCTGTGAGATTCCCATGCAGACGTAAGCTTTCCCCTCAATGGTGTATTGCTGCTGTTATACTGTCTCCCCCTCTCGCGATAATATATAAAGCCGAAGGAAGAAGAAGAAGAGGATAGAAAAATCGAGAGCTGCAACCGTTTTCAGACTCGCACACGCGCGGGATAGGCTACAACACACACTTGTCAGAGTTCATTCTCCTTTACGCCTGAATGGGGTAGTGTGCTGCACCTGCAGACGGCAGCCGCGATGGAGCATTATACAACGTTCAAAGGGGGGGGGGGAGGAAGGCATTGATATGCAGATCGACTCTGATTCTTTGGGTTAGCACGACGCGCAGCGAAATAAGACGGGAAAAACGCGTTTCGCAGCTATTATTGCCGGACACACGGAACAGGAACGGCTCTCGTCGTGGTCCATTCAGTTGGAGACTGTGGGAGAGATTATTTCTCTGTGTACATGTTTTAACCCTCGATGCATTACGGGCACGTCATACAAGAGAGTTACGGGGTCATCGGTGCAGTTCACCTTATACTCTTTATTTTCCGCACTTATTGTTGTCGTGAACATAAGAGGGTTGCTGTTCTCTCTCGATCCTTCAATATGTTAATAAAGTTGAGAGGCGGTGATAGCACTGACTTTTATGCATTTTTCGCAATTTTTCGCAGCCATTCAGGTCATATATCTGTACGACTGCTGTGATGGAGCAGAGTATAACGACCTTTATGTCCACAGCAAAGGGCAAAGGCCTCATTGAATAAGTATGTGCCCTGCACTTGTAAACGAAGCATATTGAATTCGCACGAACAATTGTAGTTTCTGGTTTCTCACGTACAACAGCAACGGTAGGGGGATGATTTTTACGAGAGTATCGGATTTTTCCAAAGCTCTCCGATATACTATCCATCAAAGAAATGAAATTTTTCTTTTTTCTCTTATACCTTGCAATCGAGCAAGCTAAAAGACATGACAAGATCTCGTTCCTTAACATTTCATTGAAATGTATTACCGTTATAATCGATCTTCGATGGACCTTAGATCAACGACGAAACAGGAAGAAAATAGACTAGATGCTTTTCGCTCTCGAAAATTGAATGCTACTATGAACAAATATGACTGATCTCGCATCTCGCTATAAGGCGCGAGTGACTTATATTATGGCGGATTGTTACGGCCGTCTCTAATCGAGATAAATTAGAGACTGGACGGTATAAGCTTTTTACCGTGATATAAGTGCGCTAGACGGGCAACTAGCCGTGCAGGTGACGGGCTGTAGAGTACGACTCTGAGTAAGAGTGAAAGAGACAAAGACAAAAGAAAGAGAACCGCTCGCTCGCGCGCATGATGACGAATGACTCAGGTGGAATAGCGCACGGCCATTCGCGTAATTATGTCACTACTCAGCCGGTTTTAGTCGCTTGTGTATGCTTATATATATATATATATATATATATATATATATATATATATATATATAAGCGCGTGCAAAGGAAAGGGAAGCGAAAGACGAGTTTTCGAGAGCAGAGAAAGGATTAAGGAGAGCGAGAGGAGCCACTCTCTTTTATCCGCGAACTGTAGAGTGAATCATCATAGAGGTTGGCGTATTTACTTCGGCGTGATAAAGTGTTTATCGTATATTTGTCTAAGTTCCACTTATTTTGACCTGGATAGAAGATATTGAGCAACGGATGACCTACTGATATAGCAATGTCACTACGTCTGAGTAAAAAAGATGCAAATGGTGTTGATTTAATTAATTTGTCTCCTTGATCGTGTATATTAAGTTATGGGAGTTAAGTTTGATATGAAAAAAAACATCCTTAAAATTTGCTAAATTTAAAATTGCATTGAACTTATGGGGGTTGGAAGATATTGAACAATTGACGTCCTATTAATATATCGACGGTACAGCTTTAAAGCACAAAATATACAAATAATATTGATTAAATAAATGTATTTTACTGATCCTGTACATTAAATTAAAGGATTTGAGTTTGATATAAAAAAAACATCCTTATAATTTGCGAAATTTAAAATTACATTGAACTTACGATGGTTGGCACGAAATAAAGCTGAATCACCACACGATCTAAAGTAAGGATCAAGGAAAGTGTACAAAGACCTTAAGGCGAACAAAAACGATGTGGCAAGGCTTAGGAAAAGAAAGCAAGAAGAAGAATCGAACCGGGAGAACGATGGTGGCGGCACTAACAAGAAACCATAATCCGACTGTATATACATCCTGAAGCAAAGAGTCTCCCAGCTATACCCCGCTACCGTACAACCGACAGCCATCTCTCGTTGGCAAGTAAAATATTTATTAATTACACTGCTAATTGGAGGGGTCTTGGAAGAGAGCGTTGAATAATCACCAACCGAGGCAGCTTGGAGGGTAGTTTGCTTTGAGGGATTTTCTGCGCCTTTTTCACAGGCGCGCATAGCCTCTGAGCGAGAAAAGCAAAAAAAGGAAAAAAAAGAACGGTACTCCAAGTGGAAAGCCAACGACAACGACATACAAGTCCAATTATTATCGGGCCGCTTGGCCACTATACGACATCGATTACAAAGCGAGGGCAAATAAAAAGAGAGCCAGTATGCCTGACTGTGCTCTAATGCATATAGCAAAACCTGTACCTGTATTACAGCTAGTAATATTACGCGGAAGCCAAACGGCTGCATGTTATATGTGTATATAAATCAGGTGATTAAACCGCTAATAGAAAAGCCGTGTATGCGCAATATTAATCGATATAGCTCGTGTAAATGCGCGCTGTCGACGCGCAAGGTAATTATTTCGCGGCCCAGCAAACGTTGCGTGCTCCGCTCTTTCATTAACCTTCCAACCCTGTTACGCCGTTGTTCGATATACGGCATTGCGCAGGTGAGCAATAGAGGTAGACTGGCCGATTTATATTGGGCCTTTTATAAAGTCTTTTGCTTAAGACCAATAAGTCTATCGACTGATATAGCTTTGCATTCCATACTCTAGTATATGGTCGCTGAAGGACTCTCAAATGGTTATTTAACGATAGCGAGATGTACTATACTTATTTATTTATTATCCAGACTATAAAACATTGCACGATACGTAATGGGGCAAAGGAGAGCAGTCCTCCTGTTCGCGAGTCCGATACAAATTTACTTAGAAATTAAATTGACAAATCTGGCTAAAGATCAAGCGAGCATTGTAGCAATCTTGATTACCACGTTTGTGAAACTTGATAACTTTTACAAATAAATGTTTTATTAATTATATTATATAAATCCATTTTTAATTGAGTATACGAGACAATTATCAAAATCGTTTAATTCTAGTAACAGTTTATTATAGATTATTATAGCTTTTATAATCATTCTTTTTTACTAACAGTTTTGTAAATTCTAGGTAGCGGTACTGTTTAAATTTATGTACTTGTTCTTTGACTTATTATATTTAAATTTAATACTTTCCAAAACGAAAAGTTGATCTAAATTCATTGGCTTATTATGCGCAAAAGGATTTTTATAAATAAACTTTAATAGTTTATTTTGTCTTATAAGGCGTTATTGTACGCTCCTTCCCAAGCTATAGAAAACACGTAATCTCTTTAGCAAATATCTATTCTCATAAATTTTGTTACAGTATTCGAAAAATAAAAATTAAGTATCGAGTTCTTTTTATACGATTTTGCAATCAATACGCTCATTCTATTCAAGATTACAATCGAAAATGATTCCTAAATATCCACATTTTTCTACTCTCACCAACGTTTCGTTATTTATTTTTATTTTTTATTCTTTAGGAACACTATTTCAGTTCTTGTCAAGTTATAATTTATTTACTATCACTGTTATGCAAGACTGTTAATTCAATGATTAGGATCTAAAGTGTGACTATCACTTACGATATAACTCTTCCTTTTAAAATTCTCAATTCTTTGAAGCGAAGCGTTCTATTATTAAAATAGAACCTTGTCAAATAATATATTTTGTTTGACCTACTAACGACCGACCCTAAGACCCCATAGGGTGTTCTAGAAACATTTTCCGACATCTTTTGCGACGCAATAGTATGATATATTCAGTAATACACATATATACAAACACACGTGTCGTTTCCGGATTTAGATACGCTCGAAGTTGTATATACACAGAATCTTTCTAGCGAGTCGCTTGCACTTGATATTCCGGAGCTGTTAGAGAGGTATCTTTTTCTCGCCTGCTGACAACGCTTGGTAATTATCAACCACTTCGAAAGTGGGTCAGACCACGATGGCCATGTGACGCTTGGGTTTTTTTAAACGATTTTCGTTGGTCGACGAGTCGCTTACAAAGGGGAGTGTCGATTTAGTCAGTTTACGAACCACAACTTCGTTCGGCTAAACACAATGTACTTGCTATTTATAAATGAAAGCTGCTAGAGTTTTTAGAGTTACTAAATGAAACATCGTGATTATTGTGGCTATTCATGGTATTATTTTACGGGATAAAAAAGAGTTTCTAGAAATTCATTGCACCACATTATCGCTCGAGTTAGGAATTTGAGATAGAAAAGAATAAAATATAATTATTATAATTGTCTCCGACCGTTTGATGTTATTTAATATTTTGATGTAATTATTATTATTATTATTGCATTCTACTAATTTTGTTAATTATTAATTAAATACAAATTTTATGAAATTGTATACATTTGCTTTATCTTAGATGTCAATCTGCTGTGTGTGAATAAATTTCTGAATACTTTTCGACGTCTTCGAGCGAATAACGATCGAGATGGATTCGATGTTAATATGAAAAATTTCATTAACCTGTTTCATTTATCTTTAAACGCTGAAAATAGTGTGTACAATAGCATAATAATACCATCTCAAAAACACATGACTCCTTTACTAACCGCTTCTCTCCGTCACAATATTTCAGAAAATCATACACTTTTCCTTCAATTTTCCATCGATTCCGCATCCATAATAAGAACAAGAATTACAAGCCAAGCACGTGCACGTCTTGGGCTACCGGATCTAAATTAAGCCCAAGCTTAGGCACACTCGGCGGCCTATTATGCTATCGTCGTAGTTGGCTCAAGTGGTACTTATATAGTCCTGCAGATAATGTCATAGCTCGCGATAACGATAATTGCGCGCGATTGACAACGCGCGAGTCTGGCAAGATCAAACAGCGCTAGCGTAAGCACTGCAATTTACCCGAGACTATCACGGTTTTATAGTTGTGGGTCGCGCTGTAGTGTCGAGAACAAGTGAGTCATGCGCGAGCAGGTATACAGAGGAGACACACAATGCGCTTACCAGGGCATTACACTGTGCTATGTGAAAGCCATCCCTTTGAAGGAAAATTTTATGGATAGAGTATAGCGAATGCGTTTGTTTCTTCCGCGAGTTCAGCGATGCGTAAGTTTACCTTGTTGTTCAGAAAAATATGCGGGGATTTTGCAAATTATTGCAATTCTCAATTGAGAGTTAAGAGAACAAATGTGGCGTTTCGACAGTTCGCGAGAAAACGCTGCTCGAAGGTTCATTGTTCTTCTCGACGAAATGCGTTTACGAGGAAGAGTCATTCCAAATGTTGTTAGATAATGAAAATGTCGGTTGAGTAAGTAGTAGCTACATGTTGCAACGTATACAACGCGTTACGTATTCCAGTTGCTTTCGATTCGATGTCAATAAATGGTTTGAAAATATGAAACGTTTAAATCAAATATTTCGTAAGAGTATACGACGCGTCATCTGTATACCTGTTGAACCATCAGCAGTATTATCGCTCGGCTGCAGAAATTCAGATCTCGTTTGGTGATTCATAAATGAAACAAAGGGCGGAGAGAACATTTTGCACAGACCGTCGTTGTACGTAAGTACAATCGAAAATGCAGGAAAAAAATATGTCGAGCACGTATCAGTTGTATTTGTTCAAGGAAAGCTCTCCTAAAAGACATTTTTTCCAGCGACTCTGATCTGTCGCTTATCTCTGTAGACATATTTATGGAAGTAGGTGGGAAATGGTGAAGTTCTGCAAAGAAAAGGCTGCGTGACGACATGCGCGTCTGTAATGGATCATTTCTATGCTAAAAAGGGATACTTCACAGTCTCAGACGCTGCCGGTAACGTAGGCCTCCAAGCTCCTAGATAAGGAAGGGTTGCTTTGTGGAGTTTGCATAGGTCGATGGCAAGGATCAGCACAAGAAAGTAAACGGACATTTGCATGCATGGAATCTGTATTTCCTTGAGTAGGAAAAAAAAGAACAAAGACAAAAAATGTCGATACGTTGTGATCATTTGGAAAATAAGTTTATAGGGAGAATAATCTTATATATATAAAAGAGTCAATGTACAATGTTGACCTATAGCTCTAAACGGTAGCAATCATATATTTAAGCGAAAGCGAAACCTTGCAGGAACATCAAAAATTGATAAAAAATACACAGCGATCGATATGCCGATAATTAGTTTCACGCCGAAGCCCCTTTTTTACCATGGCAGGTCTAATGGTAAAATAATATAATTGCATTATATCTTAACATCGCGGTACGAATAAAGAGCCTTGCAGCCTTATTATTACTTTTAATAACAGAACAGTTTCAAAGCCGTGTAATAAGCTAACGTCGACCAGGAAGGATCGTATTGGTTGTATAGCAGGTAGAGCTTGCTGCGCGTACACCCGCCGAGCGAAGCGAATTTACTCGCATAAAAAGATTCAGAAAATATAAAGAAGGTCGGCAGAGCAGGGGAATCATCATCGAGGCAAAAGAGGGATATAAAGAGAGAGAGAGAGAGAGAGAGAGAGAGAGAGAG
Source organism: Apocrypta bakeri (assembly GCA_018906985.1). Taxonomy (NCBI): domain Eukaryota; kingdom Metazoa; phylum Arthropoda; class Insecta; order Hymenoptera; family Pteromalidae; genus Apocrypta; species Apocrypta bakeri. The sequence continues at coordinate 812,128 of JACCIA010000004.1, forward strand.
AGTAAAAGCAACGGCAGCACCTCGCCGTTAGACATCATTATAGAAACGCTTCGAAGAATCGAACCAGAAGCTGTCGAGGCTTCATAAAAAGTGTCCCCCCCCCCTTTACCTCCACAGAACCGCAGCATCATAAATATAATTTCCATTTCAGACGGAGAAAGAGGCGAGAAGTGGGAGTCGCGAATTTTTACGGCTTATTTAAACGCCATCGGAAGGACTGCTGCATCGCACTGCACTTACCGAGTTTCAATCCTTTGCCGCGTTTATAAACGTCGTCAATTGCCGCGTTCCCCTTGTGCTTTGAGCAGTTTTTCTTCTTACCCCCCCCCCCCTCTCTCTTTCGATCAGTCCGGCTGTCACTCCGTGCGCTACTCACTCTGGTCTTTTTTTTCTCCTCTTTCCTTCCCTCGCGCACTGCTCTTCTTCTCGAGTGTACAGCGCTGTCGTTGTCGTCCGTCGATGGACCCGGGCGTTTCATTACGCGTAATTGCCATGGTCTGCGGTCTCTGTCCCCTCGGCTCTACAGGTACAGTATCATTTTCATAATGACGTCTCTCTCTCACTTGCTCTCGTTCTCCCTCTCGTAGTCGACGAGGAGGAGAGGACAAGAAGAGAGAATGAAAAAAGAAACGATTCTCCTTGTGTATGTTGTGTGCAAAGCCAATGGATGCGAGGCATATTATATGTGCGTACGTGCTGCTGCTGTTACTGCCAGTTCTTTTCGTCAGTGTATGTAATATATAGGTATAATATATGTATATGTATGTATATATATATATATATAGGCATATAAAAGAAAGAGAAGGAAGAGACGTCATGGAAAAAGGGGGAAAGGAGGGAAGATTCGACGCTTGCATGGATAACTTGTGAGTGAGTATACGAAGCGGCAGTCATCATCAGTTGAAAGCGATAAAGCACGAGAAGTCGGTTTAGCAAAACGTTCAGAAGCATATGCTGGAATATAATTTAATTTTATGGAAATGTTTAGACTGACGTACTTGGAGTATTCCCTTGTTTCAAAGAATGGGAACTTCTAACGATTTCGAGAACAGTTCGGTAGGAAATTAAATTCGAAAAATCTGCACGAGTTGAACTTGCAAGAAGAAATTATGCATAGTTTAACGGACAAAATATCACCGGTATAAAAGGTTCACCTTTGAAAGATCATTATTCACACCCACTAAATCAGTCTACTTCCGAGGGATGATCGCAAAAAAAACAAAGAAAGCAAATACACCCAGCAGGATTTATCCCACGTTACTTTGGATATACCTATGCGATGAGCTCATCCCTCCATCGACTGACTAATGCAGCAGTACTTTCTCGCAACTCAACGAACCAGGAAGAGTCAAATCGTATAGAGGACTACGATACCACTAAGAGGCGATAAAAACAATGGGACGAACAGGTGTGACCCAATTCGGAGACAGAGAAACCGTTGCGTAAGCGAACTTCTGACCGGTCCGGTGCTTACATTGTATAAGATACCACCCCGTATGCAAACAATGATTCAACATTAATATACGTTGCTTGTCTATCCAGTCCATGGAAAAAGTGGGTAAATGGTCCAAGATACTTTTTTTCGTCTTCTGACACATATTGTAGTGAGGAAAGAATTGCGAAGCGATTGTCTTTGGAAAACAATCGATAATAAGTAACAATAAAGATGAATAAAAAATTTCCACTCAAACTATAAATGATTATTGCAATAATAAGCGAGAAATAACGTCATCATCTCGCAACTTCCCCTGACGTACGGATGTAATTTTACGCATGCAATAATAAGCGTGTTAATCCCCAGCAGACGTACAAAAGCTGCAGAAAGAGGTCGTAGCGTACGCACAACACAGCAACAGAAGCAAAGAACTTGCCTTTCTTCTCCTCTTTACCTTCCTCTCTCTCACACACGAGCACAGTAAAAAATTACCCGAGTGAAAGAGAAAGAGAGAGATAGTCGAGCTGTGGCGGCTTCCGCGCGTACGCGCCACAAAAGTCCGGCAGCGCAACCGTGAATAATAAGGAGTAAATGTTGTTTCTCGCTTTATTGACTTTTTGCGTTGATTTACTCTTCGCATTCTCTTCTCCGAACTCACCTCTCAACCAATTTCAGCTTCTCTGTGGAGCTGTCCACGCGAACGCGCAAAAAGAATAAGCTGCAGCAGCAAGATGAGCATCCCCGCGACAATGACGCGGAAAAGAGATGAAAATCGAGAGAGAGAGAGAGAGAGAGAGAGAGAGAGAGAGAGAGAGGGAAGGAGAATGATTAACGACTCCTAAATGACACGCACCCCTGCTGCTACCGCTGACGGTTGTCGTCGAGAGAATAGCTTATCTCTGCGTGAGATGCAGAGAGACAGAGAGAAAGAGGAAAAAAGAGAAAACACGATAGTATTAATTTCCGTTGAAAAAACTGTGTGCCTCTATTGCGCAGCAAGCAAATGCATAAAGAGAAAACAAAAAAAGAGTAAAAGAAGGTGAAAGAGGGAAAGAAGCAAGCGCGGGCGCGTATAAAAAACTACTCACGGCCGTCGCTTGGGACCCGAGGTGTAAAGCCTCGGCCCTTATCTCTTGGCGATCGAGGCGATACGACTTTGGGCTCGCTCGACGCAGCAGCACGATAATTATCCTTCTTGGATCAGGTTTCGCGAGATCTAGTAAGAGAGAGAGAGAGAGAGAGAGGATGACGCAAGGGAGACTGGAGAGAAGATGGTGAAGGAGGAAGAAAATAAAAGAGACAGGAGGGGAGCCACTACTCGTTCAAAGGCAGTGGAGGAAGAGAGACAGATTCGCAACACAAGCATAGCGTCGTTAGCCGTATCTTTCTCTCTTTCTGGGATACGAACCGGGCCTTACGCCACTGGGGTTCAGCTGCACTTTGCCTTCCTCGTACTTTACCTTTTCTTCGTCGCCGTTCTCGTTCCTTCTCTCTCTCTCTCTCTTCTTACGCTCTGACCGTTTTCTCTCGCCCCCTCTCAGTTGCACTATCTCCCTTTCGCCCCTCTCTCTCTCTCACTACTCTCTGCATGGCTTTCGCTCTTCGTCCACGTTCCCCTTCCTTGAGGAGAGCTGCTCCCCTTCGACTCCTACTGTCCGCGTGCAAGAAAGAGAGAGAAAAAGAGAGGAGAAAGAGAGATGGAGCGAAGCATACACGGAGCCCTGCTGCTATCAGCCACTCGTGTTTACATCGGACCAATGCTGAGCTGGGCAATAGCGAGAGAGAAAAGGACAGAGCTATCCGAGAGTTAAAAAAGAGAACTACTGCAAAACAAGCAGCAAACCAAACTTCGTGTATCCCACTCGGTTGCTTACTTATATACAAGTCGCGTCTATCCCCGGATAGATACACGTATAATGTTATACCTACACGCACACACCTTTACAGAGGCACATCTTTATGGATGTATGCAAGAGGAGCTGCAGGACACACCAACGCGAGGATTTGTCAAAACAGAACCCTGTTCTTTCGTCGAGTCACGTTTTCTAGTTAAAAAAGAAGAGAAAAACGAAGATATTCCCAGAGACATGGAGAAGCTATTGGATGCGAAAATACAAAGACCAAATTGAGATCGTAACGTTATAATAATTAAGCGTTTCTATGACGGTATATTACGTGGACATTTATTCGTTTGATGAGGTGATCATGCATGCAGTAAGGTCAAGAACCTTTTATTATGGAGTGCCCTACTGCGGTAATAATTAAGAGAATTTTTGTTATAATTGCTCTAATTAAGAGAATCATTACACTTTTAACGCTTTGTAGGAATAGATAATAGAATAAATAATTCCTGTATTTACATACTGTTAAGATAACTAATATTTTGAAAAAAATTTGAAAAATCGAGTGATTTCATTAAACACGCATTTAATTATTTCCTCTCCGGTCCGTTAGTTTGACATAGATGAGTAGAAAAAGAGTCGATTAAACGCAGACAATAATTACTTCTGTAATACTTATATAACATCTGATTTCATAAGACTACTCATTTTTTTTATACACAAAGTACATTTTTTTAAATAATATAAATTTCACATCACTATCATGTGAGCTCTTCGTAATATAGGCTATATGATTGTCCATTGGAATAAAAGTTTGCTGTATTTAAGAAAATTGTTATCTGTGAAAAATATTTATTCAAAAGTAAAATTATTTTCAGTAAAACGTTACATTAAATTATTTTTCGAACATCAAAAATTGCATTTATTTCAATGTATTTAGTAAATAATTTGTTTAAATCCAACATTTATTCCGTCAAATAAATTGTGTAAGAATAAAAAATATTTACGGTGATTTAAATTAGTTTTTCACTACATGTACATTAAAATAAACCTAACCAGATGAAAGTAAATATTCTCCAATACCCACGTAAAGAAATAATTTTCTTTTTTACTCGAACAATTTTATTTCAGTATACCTAAAGGGGTGTATCTATCATTGGAATGCTCGATTATACCTTGTACGTATATCTATAGCAGTTATCCTTGAAGTCAAGAGAGAAAGAGACATGGAAAGAAAGAGAGACAGCGCATCAAGTCCGCGTGTCCGGTTGAGATAGAATGACTATAGCGTTAGAAGAGCGTTATCCGGGAATCTTCTAACGCAGAAACATAGACGGACGTGCCGCGAACACGAGGATTATTTATCTATCCTCTACAATCCCTTTTAGTCATCATCTCGTCTATTATTATACTCTTTTTTCGGGTGCCAAATCGCACGACGAGACTCACCAAAAAAAAAGAAGATCTACTCTATAGTCACAGGCACGAATCCTTTCTCGGGATCTCTCTCTCTCTCTCTCTCTCTCTCTCTCTCTCTCCCTCTCTCTCGCAGGTATACGTGTCTTCTCGCTTTTTCTCTCCTTCTGTTCAACTCTCGCCACCTCCTCCTCTTCCGTCTCGGTTTCAGGGTCCTATATGACAACAACGACTGAGCTATATAACACTGTATCAAGTTCGTTTTTTTTCTCAATATACCGACGCTCGTGTGTTTTGCCGAACGATCAAACACGCTCTATTGAAGCCGCACGCTATGGGAAGTTATATTCTCTTGTGTCTTCTTATGGAAATTTGGTGTCTAAGAGACGGTGCACCGACGCAGTCACACGCGTGTGCTGGTCTCATTGTGTGAGACGAAAAATTATGTATACACATTAGAGTGAGCGTATATTCGATGCTTTCGGTGAGGGTTCCGTCTCGAGCTTTTGATATGCAGATAAGATTCGGTTTAATTTAGGAAAAACTTTCAGTCGTTCGTCGAACATTCAATCACGCGGTGAAGTGTTGCAATTGAGATGATCTATGCATGACCCTTTTTTCGTTTCTTCGTACTCTTCCCCCTGCGGCGTCGGCTATTTGTACAAATGTGCCCCAGAGATCGTGCCGATTCGTTCGCGCGGTTATACCATCTGAGAAAGTCACTTATGTCAAGTGCTCGTGAAACGAAAGCTTTGTCATAGGTATACACGAAATATGACTATGTATATATTTACACATGTGCGTTTACACGCTCTACTGTTCGTAGAGAAAAGAGCAAGGTACGATAAATATTTATTAAATCGCTCCGCTGCGGTAGCTGTAATTTGCGAACCACAGTTTCGATCGTCCCGGAGAGAACTTAGTCATTAATCGTCTTGCTCATACAGACGTGAAACGACGTATTTGCATCTCTTGCGTATGGAAATTAATGCGATACCTGTAGAGTTGGTATAGGGGGAATAGAAGATTTTTCACGCTATTCAAAATCCTCACCTCATATATAGATATATATATGGAACACTAGAAGCAAAAAATCACTTCTCTTTGTCTGGACAATGTATCTTTTCATTTTGTATGCCACTCGTTACAGCAAATATATATTCGAGTGAATTGATAATTTATTCATCTGCTAACCGCACTTAATCGTATACTTTCATTGCTGTATGAAAAATTAATATATTATACTTTATATTAAACATCAACGCATAACGTTATAATCTAAATAGAATGAATGATTCGTTTCTAAAGTTGAGTTAAAATCACACAACATTTATTTTATAATGTGAATTCTGCAATAATAAAAGGTTAAGGCAATAGTTGCAAGACTTGTAAAATTAATAAATTATACTTTGTATTAAAAATTGACGCATAAAATAGAAATCTCAAAATAGGCCTAGCAATGCACTTAAAACAGTAGTTGTTATAGAAGAGTAGGAATGACAGACAATTTATTTTAAAATGTAAAATCTGCAACAATAGAATGTCAAGCAGGTCCATGCAGTATTTGTAAAGATAACAAATTGTGGTTTATAATAAAAATCAAACATAGCATAGCAATGTCAAAATAGAACGATTGATCAGATTGAAAAAGCTGTAACTATTATTGAGTTCGAATGAAAAAAAATTAGTACGCAATACAAAAAGTGTAACAATAGAAGGGGTAGAAAAGTAGTAGTTGCAACGTTTGCAATAGACCACTTTAAATTAGTACCCGCTGCGGGCGATCCACGATCTACCACCTGGTATCGACCAGTCTCTCTTTCTTAGTTCATATCGATGCAGCGTTCAGCTTCTCGTTATTTCGCTGGTGCTTTTCTTGCTCATCTCTCTTCGCGGAGAGAGCACTGCGGGCTACCGTTCATCCATAACTGATTGCAAAAGGCTACCGTCCCTCCCCACCGCGCGGCAAAATCGCCATTTGTTCTACCCACAGACGGCGCGAGCGTATAGCGCGAGATGCCCGACTCTGATGCTGCCATACTGAGCTGTGCGCTGAGTTGTAAAAGGATCGGGGTTCAAGTTCATGGAACGAGTTGTGGCCTTTGCAGAGCTTCTTATACATGTGCTTGAAATTCATTTCGTTGGATTTTGGCCTTCTTATACATATTACGGTTGCGCGTAAAATTACGAAAGCCAAATCAGCGCATTACGTGAAATTCGAACAGCTTATTGCGTATGAGTTTTCGGTTTCATATATGAAAAAAACTGTAACTTCTTTCATACCGTGTAGAGCTGAAGCTCCTGTCCTTGTATTTTTTACGTTTCTGAAATTTAAAAGCATCTCGGCTAAGTGTTTAACGCAGAAATGCTCTACTTTAAAACAATTTATTTACAGGGTGAAGAGAAAAGGAGGAAAGATACAATTTACGCTGGATAAAAGACATTAACGGATAATTAAAGGAGAAAATTGTAGTCGAGAGAGAAAAGGGCAAAAGTCATGCAGAAGAAGCGCCGAAACAAGAGAGGACGAAAGCTACGGAATAAAGCGTGAAAAGAGGCAAAGAAGAAACAGACGAAGCAGTAAAAGAAGGAGTTAAGGCGAAACTGAGAGGAAAAAAAAGAACAGATCAACGACCCGCCTCCACAAGCATCGACACTCTATACACACGCTCGCACTTATCAAATCCTCTACGCACACTTTCACTCCAAATACTTTTCTCTTTCTCTCTATCTCTCTCTCTTTCTCTCTATCTCTTGTTTTTGCTTTCAAAAATCACATGCGAGACCCTATACAGATGCAACGGACGAGAGACAGAGACAGAGAGAGAGCGAGCGTCACTCCCTGACGCGAGCAACACACGCGCTCGTATCCTAGGACAAAGACCGGCAGAGACGAAGAGAGAAAGAGAGACAGAGAGAGAGAAAAGTCTCTCCTCTTTCAAAGTGGTACATGTAGTGGAAGAGCGAGAGAGAGAGAGAGATCCTCACGGATAGGGGCCGTATGCGCTCACACAGAGCCGTTACTAGCCTGTGCAACGCACACTCGTGCAGCAAAACCAGTCTAACCACCTCATGACGATCTTTCTTTCCTTTTCTTGCAGCGCTCGCTCTCCCCCTCTCCCCCTTCTTTCAATAAAAGCTTCTTTCTCGCTCGTTGCTCTTTCCTTTTTCTTCTCTTCCCTCGGCTGCACCCGCTCGTTTTCTCTCTGTTGCTCCCCTTCTCTGTGTTACACCCGTAGTCGTATACACTGGACCTTCTCTCTCTCTCTTTCTCGTTACTTTTTTTCATCCATGGTTTTCTGTTCGTCTTCGTCTCACTCCTGAAATCGGCTGTTTACCTGTTCGTTCTATTATAATGCTTCTTTCTATCTTTTTACGTGCTTATTTTACTCCCACTTTTTTAACTTCAAAACCCTTGATATGCTCTCGCTTTTTCGATTTTTCTAGTCTTTAGCTTGATGTTCAATCTTCTAGTTTCAAACATTTACGTTTCACTTGACTGTTTCTCCTTTATTACTTCGCTTTCTTCAAACATCAGCATGGGGTCCTGTATAGTCAATCATTTTTATCCCAATGTCTCACTCTTCCTTTGTGCAATCTATCACAATCTTATCAAAATCTTCGATAAATTGTAATATATATTCTATATTTATTTTAATTTTATAAAGAAAACCTATATCACCGTTGAAAGTAACACGTGTAATAAAAAGAATACAATAAATTAATCAATTGTATAATCGATCGTTTCCAAATTAAATTTATTAAAATATCTGACTGAATATTCGCACATTTATACGTTACATTGGTATACGCAAAATATGAGGTAATACATCCTGCATCAGATTAAGTACAAATAATAAATTTTCTCCCTCAGAGCATCATAATCCCTTAGCATAAAAAAAGCGAGAAACCTGTTCTGAAAACTTCACAGAGTCTCTAACCACAATATAGCAGCTCCTTCCCCAATTCGCTTACCACTACGACTATACTACTTTTATACTATTTTCCAAGACCCATATAATACAAGAACTGCTTTAGTCTATCCTTCTCTTGTGTCTCGCTCTTCTCCCTTTCCCTCTCGTCCAGCCGTACATCTCCCTGTTCCTCCCCACCTAAGCGATAGTCGCATCCTTGTCGCACCCGTGGGGGCCCGATACGACGCCGAGGCCAGTGCGTCCTCTTTGTTGTAACTGGACTAAGAGTGGGGGAAAGCAATCAGCACGGGCCCGCGATAACGGGGCCTATTCTGTCGTAACCCAAGGCGGAGTGCAGCAGCAGCAGTACAGGTCGCGTTAGACACGAAGCGCGTAATGCGCTTATGCACACTTGCTAAGCGAGGGAGAGAAAGGTGGAAGATAGAAATCCTATGAACTTATACGGACTGCACCCTGGGAGCTCGTTATGCTATACGGATACAGGTATATAGTCGAAAGTAGGATCTTTGGGAAAAAAATTGGAGACGCAAGGTGTACGCGATTGAGAGAGCCTTTTTCCTTCTATTGTATCGCGATTAAATATACTATTACATTCGAATCGTGATGCTCTTTTATTATGGTTATTGAGTAAAAGTGGAAAATGAGGTCATCTCATTTAAATGCTTTTACCTATTATTAAATTAATTTTACAAATTTTTACACGAGAAAATTTCTGAAATAGAAATAAAAAATAATAATAATAGTAGCGTTAAGTGAAATTCAGCTTATACCATAATGGTTTTCTGGCGGGTGAGACCATTTTTATAGTTTCCCGTCGATTAGCATTACATCTCATTTAAATGCTTTTATCTATTATCAAATTATTTTTCTAATTTTAAACTCGAGATAAATTCTGAAATAGAAAAAACCAATAAACGTATATATAGCGTTAATTGTTATTCCGTCTGTATGATAAACGTTTTCTTAAGAGAGGAGGTGTATCATTATTCGTTCTCCTCTGCGCATATACATTTGTATTTCGATTAGAAATTATGTTTCCCAATTTTTATGGGAGAGAAAAAGGTACAATAAAAATATGGTTAAATAATTTCAGTTTGTACTATGACGATTTGGAAAGAAGTGAAAAAAATGATTTTTCGTGTTCTCAACTGCGCATATAGGTAGATTTTCATGACCATTACAGATCTACACATATAGGACGCACGCGGACCACATAATACTAGACTAGACTATAAAATGGAAAGAAACAGACCCACTGCTATATACCTATGGCGGTTAGAAATGCTATACCTATAGAACAGACTAGGATGGGAAAAGGCTGCGCGTCGTTAAGCTAGACGCGGAGAGAAAGAGAAACGCCCATTCGGGGGCTCCAAGTCTGTGATTATTGTGATATTGATGAGGGAGTAGCAGAACTACTGCTGCTGGTACTGCGTAAGGGGCTCCCGTCAAAAAAGTATCACTCGGATGGAAAATTGTTTTACGCGTCGCGGATTTCTTGGGGCACCGCTGTAGCGCCGTCGCTTGTTAATAAGTTAGGAGGGGCCGAGAGAGCGAGACCTTTTACTCGTTGTGCGGTTCACCTGATTTTCCATGGCGGGCACGCGCGCGTAGAAAGATTTTACCGCGAAGAGAATCAGCGCAGAAATTCGTGCACTTTTGCGTATTAGATTATGCCTCCGGCAAAGGGATATCTTTGATGTTTTCTTTTCATTTGCATTTGTAGTGTTTATAGCGGTTGGTTGCCAACCTTCTATTACGAGAACAATAATTCATTGCTTGTTTTAATGATTTATTTTTAATGTCCACAGTCCAGTGAAAAGAACAAACTCGTATAACGATTATAATTAAGATTGCTCTTGCTAATTGCCATAATTACGTACTCTCAGGTGCATCAGTTTGTAAAATATCATTTTCACTGCGATTCACGAATGATTGATTATTTCAACCTTCTGTGTATATGTATTTGAGTATATATATCATCAACGCGTTTTATTTATACATACGGATGATTCTCTGATAATTCGTCAGTTCGATCATTTTTTTCCTTTACATTTTGCGAAAGAGAAAGAATCCGAGCGTAAAACATCAAACATTATTTAAATTTTGGCTTTTGCCAATGACCTTAAATATTTGTAACTCCACGTGGAAAAAATTGTCGCTAAAGATATGTAGAAGCTTCATTTCGTAAATTTGACTTAATTAAAGAGTGAAATGTATTATACAACAGTTCTGGAAGAGCATACAACTATCTAAGACTCCTTAAAATGACTTATAGTTAACGAAATTAATTGATTGAGGTATATCGTCAATAAAAAAAATCTCTCGATCAATGGGATTATGAGATGACTAAGAATAATTTAGTTATTTTTAACCAGCCAAGTTGTATGCGTAATTTCTATAGAAGCTTACTCAGCTACATAGACTGTCACAGAATCTTAAATCTAAAACTTATAACTAAAATCATTAAAAAAAATGCTAACTTTTAATAAAATATTTATTTTTCATATTTTTTACTTGTACATAATTTTTTTATCCAGTAACTATGAAATTCTTTATTTTATTTTTAATATATCTTTTGTTAGAAAGAAAACTGTTTAACTAGTCAGGCATGTTGTTAAAACCCCTTTCCCCCTATAATATATAAAGTTACATTATCTAGACAAGTTATTCTTCTAATCTTTGCAATTTTCGTACTGCTAGATTATAGAAAAAAGAATTATAAGATACAACATAGCTCTCACTTCATACGATGAATCCTCATATATATAATCATAAATATAAGGAATTCTAATAATATTCCTGAAAGTTTGTGGCGACCTTATGAAAACCTTCGCGAAATCCCAAGGAAAACAAATTGTTCAAGTGGTGATTTAACAGAGAGAGTTGATCACCCATATATAAGCATCCACGCGAATCTTCTTCTCAACGTGTATTTTGTCGAGCCAGCTGATCATTATGGCGCAATCCAATTAGCGAGCACATGTGCGCGCACAAACACAAGATCACCGGATTATTTACGTGAGCGGCCCGCGCGCGCGCGACATACCGTTATGATCAGCAAGCAGGCGAACCGAAAGGAGTTCAGTCAAGCGGAAGGGGTGGAATGACTTCGGAAATCGATGGAATCCAATTTTCCAGTTTCGCGACGGAGGATTAAGTCATAAGCGAGTCTTACGGGGACACTGCTAGGTACGATAAATTTTCTTTTGCTTTTTAATCTCGAAAGTTATGCTAGCATTCGGAGTATAGACTGTGAATGAGTTTTAGCAGTACCTTGTTACGGAGGATTTAAATTGGACTACGTTTATAGAACCGGATATCTCATGGATGATGGTAAATTACTTTTTACTACCGAATAATCCTTTTTTTATACTTTTTTTGTTATTTAAAGTAAAAAAAATTTTACCACTCTATTACCGTTTAATTGAACATTATTAGTAATAAAATAAGAAACAAAAAATCACGCTATTATTGCTATCTAATAGAAACCTGTTGCGAGAACTGCTGAAATATCGCAGTCGATTCATAACCGTCAGTGACAATAAATACGCACTCCAGACTCATTACGTAAGCACAGATTAAATATCTAAAATGTAAAATACACCAACGCCATTATCGCGAATTTCTCTCTAGCAGAGGGTGCTTATGCGCTGAGAGTAAGACATAACGAAGACTGCTGCACGACGATGACTATTCGCATAATTTCTTATATTTTTATAAGTTATATAGCAACGGTAGGAAAGTATCGACTCTAGAGCATTCGCACGCCCATAAACGCAAGCCATACGAGCGCGGGCACAAGGTGAATCGCTCGTACCTTCCTTTCCCCCTTGATAAAGGACAGTGCGAATATTATTATTATCCTTGGGAGGTTTTTGCTCCGACGCGCCAGGAGTGGCTCTCCTACGCGTATACCCATATGCTTATACACGCTAGAAAAGAGTGCAGCAATCGCGCGCGCGCGCGCACACGCTGCTTCTTGCCGATGCACAAAAATCGGTGTTGCATAAATCAACGCTTGTATATATACATACGGTTGCACAAGAGAAATTTATCGCCGGTTTCTGCTGCTGCCGCTTCGTGCGCGACTTTTTTACGCGTACACCTTCATCAGCGTAGCTCGCGCGCGCGACGGTGCTGTAATTGATTCTTGAAATGGGCTTGATTAAGTTTTTGCCCGAGCGCTGATCTCGTTTGCTCACGCATCGAGCATCCGACGACGAGTTTATTTATTTTCGTGCGCGATATCGATGCTTTTTCGTTCGCACATCTTAAACGATACATTATATTACGGATTACAGGAAATGAACTTTTTGCGATCGGTAGGTGATGATACTTATCTTTTTTATTTTTTCGCGATTTAATTCTCGGCTAAAAACTACGCGCTTTTCGACTTTGGAAAGTTATGGAGGACTGTGATTTATACGACTGTTTGCGGTGGGCGCTAGTTTTGCAAACTGGCTAAGCGATCGGTTGGAACTTAATTCATATTTGATCACGTTAAACATTTAATGGGAATCTTGATGTTGCGTAGTTCTGTATCGACGCGACGATTAACTTTACGGCACGGTAAATCATGATTTTAGAGTTAAGTTTACCCACGCACTTACTCTCTGCCAGCTCATTCGAATTAAGCAATACGATCACACTATCGCACTCGCATCGTTTCGCGGAATCGAACAATAAAACTCACGACAATCTTTTTCATAAAAGTAAGCAAAAAAATGTATTGCTCAGCACGTCAGCAGTCTCCCTTTACGGTCTGTCGACCTTCTCTTTTTTCTCCGCGCGAGCGCGACTAATTGATTATTTTGCGGAAGATCGATATGTGCCGCGATCGATCAATCACATATGCGAGACTACCAGTGCCCGAGCCGTCGCCTTAGTTTCAGGTGTGCTCTGTCAGTAAAGAAGAATTCACGATAAAAAAAGAATATCGAAATAAGCTGTTAACTGTGATCTTTCGTTACACAATTCGTCGCTCATTACAATACACAACAAAGGAAAAAGAAGGTTTCCTATCGGCACCGATTTTTAGAGTATGCGCTCTGCGCAGATGTCAGATTGTACATTTTTCTTACTAGATCTTCGATCGTGCTCAACCGTGTGAAGGTAAAATAATTCAAAAATTATTTTTTCGATACGTTTGAACGAACTTTCACGTGTTTAGCCACGAGCGATTCTTTATCGTCGTATCGACTCTTTACGAGACTTTCATTAATAATCGTTAGCGATGCAATCGGTAAATATCGAGGTAGATACAAAAGAGCCGGACTATGACAATGATATTAAATCTTGCATGGATGGAAAACTATTATAAATTGATCGTTCAAGATTCGTAAGGTTTTTAATATAGCTCCATATTGATTTTATTAGATTAAATAAATTATTAGAATATTTTAAACGGTCTCTATCTTGTTATTCATTCGAGTCGTTAAACATTTATTGTTGCGATAAATTGCGATTGTAGTTGAAACTTGAGAAATGTAAATTTTAATTTAGCCCTGAGCATAAAGATCGTTTGTCACGGTTAGAAATGTAATAAAAAAAATATTTTTTCACAGTGCAATATCTATACTCATTGATTAAGAATTAATATTACAATATGTAACCCAGCGAATTCTCGATACCGGTATAGCGAAAGACTGTAAAACCTCTCGCGTTCTCTCGCATCTTACCGATTTCACGACGACAGTGATTTCGTAATAATTTCGTGCTTCATTGCACGCCTTCTCCCAGCTACCAACCAACCTAAATCCTTTAGCCACTGCTCGGACATACCTCGGGCAAAAAAGGTAGCTCAAACTATGACGACTGTCGCGTCCAGCTATACATAATGGAACGATCGTTAAAGAGCGCTCGTTATCACCGTCGTTCTCGACCTATTGGCTTCGAACGCTGCTACGATCTTGAGAGGTGTAAAAAGCCTCCTCTGCGCTCTCTGCCGCGATAATACAGCGCGCAATAGTAAACAATTATACGGCTGCCTCGGTTTATTTGTCGATAATTATCCGCTAAGAACGAACAACCGTTGTGTTGTTCTCTTTTTTTACCTTTTACTTTCTTGTTTGGGATATTTTTTTTTCCGTAAAAATATGTTTAACCCATATCTTGTTCATTTGACATTTGACGCGGATTTAACTTCCGTTATGCGGTACTCGTTAATGGGACTATAAAAAACGCGAAGTATTGTAACTGCATTCTTGTGATTGTTTCATTAAAATCTGTTAATAGCGTTTCGCGTGGTTACCAAAACAAGCTTGACTTTGTATATAGTATGAGCAAGGTCAGGAATGTTCTAAACACAATGTTAGACAATGATTTGGAAGAAAATAAAAATGAGATTTTTACGAAGCTTAGCCATCCTTGAATTTAATGACATGTAACATATACGCAATTTCTTCCAAGTATGGATATTCCAAACGACGAGTGTTAAAAGCTAGCTCGAAACAGCATAATTTATGGGCTTATATGCATAAGCATTGACCATGCAAACGATCATTTGAAAGCAGTGTATGATCCTGGCTCTTCAACGCACTAAACGCACACTCGATGGGCAGCATCAATGCCATCTTGTCTGTCAGTGAATGCGATGGAGAAACTAGAGCTCGATGATGAGGAACAACGATCGAGTGCTATGGAGAAACTCGTCAAGTGGAACCGAAGCAGCTACAACGAGTACAGCTACTACTATGTCAAGCCTCGCCTTTGAATAAACTGTTTATTGAGGCAGATGAAATGATGAAGGAAATTAATTAATCTTAACTTGTACGTGCAGTTGTCAATAGTTAAATGCTTCGTTCTCGATAGATTTACAGCTAGAATTTCAATATGATATGGAAATACGTATTTTAGACTATTTGGATTGTGTAACAGAACGACTGAGGTAATATATAAATACTGCAATTAGCAATGAAAGTTAACCATTTAACCAGCCACAGTTTTAATACTAGGTTATATACTCGGGGCAGACATTAACCAAATTTTCAGTATAAATTTGCTGATATGAAATTGTAACCACATTAGAATAGATGCTCACACTGCCGTATTATTTACTCATAATTGCTGTCTTTCTTGCAAATCTATTCTTTCCCCTGTGGAATCGAAGAAATCACGGCTCAAGGTTCCCATTAAATCGGTAAAAAAATCTAACGTAGGCAACAGTTATACTTACTGCACCGATTATGAGCAGATAAAAAAGCGTAAAAGAAGTGCTAGGTTGTAATTTCTCGCAACGTGAACAACAGCATGGTGTGTGCACTTTTTTCGCTTTAAGGTGTAAAATACCAAATAGGCATAATTGATAGGTGTTGTTAACGGCAACGTCATGCTCGATCTTTGTTGGTGTCAAAGCGAACTACACCCAGGCTGACTGCATATATCAGTCCCGGTTTTTCATTTATCTCAATATGTATACAATGTTATATTTTCAACATGGACTTATGCCGTAAAATGTGATTGATCGAGTGACATTTTAAACGGTATATCTTTCGCTGTTTTCACGTATGATTTTGATAAACGTTTCTTCAATAAAATCTCCAAACACAAGCAAACTAATACATTTAATTTCAGTCAGCAAAATATATGACCACACCTATGGTGTAGTACCAATTCCTATGTACGTACACTCAATACAGAATTTTAAAGTGTTGGATTCACTGTATTTTCAGAGCTTGATGAATGAACATACTCGAAAATTTAGGATGAATTTTGTATATTGGAGCTTAGAGAAAAGAACTTAAAACAACGCCAAAATATCTTTTTTTTATTCAAGTAAATATTCTTTTCTATAAGAAAAGATATTTTGTAATGAATACATTTTCATAAAATATATCAAACTTTTTTTCAGCATATCCTAGAAACATCTTTAACTCTCGATAATATCTGATCATTGCCCTTCTGTAAAGGTAAAAATGAACTCTTCCAGAGTAATATTCACTCTAAAAGAATTCCAACGAGTCTATCGATACGTCGTGTAAACTCAGTAATCCATATCGAATCTCCCACTCGTTTAGGTGTAGGCTTTGCAATTCGCACATTATACATCTCTCCGTGCCACGCGTTAGCTAGACTATTCGCGCTGGCGGTCCACACATTATGTCAGCCTGGAGGTCGTCGCGCCGGTTGCACGAACAACTTATATGTATATACATATATCTATAGACACAGTACTAGGCTAGGCAAGGAGACCGCAATATCGGCTCTGGCTATCTAGCACATGGGATGCGTAGGAAGCGAAAAGAAAGGGAACGCGAGAGAGACAGGTTGGAGAAACTCGCTCGGCCAGACTGCCTGACGTGGGCGCTACCGCTGCGAATTTTCCGTGAGCCGTGTCAATGGTTGACACCAGCGTTTTATGGCAAACCTATGTAACGCACACTGCGTTATCGATGTCTCAGTCATATGTTTGTAAAAACTGATTTACTACTTCGTAGTACGTATGCAACTACCTGGAGTAAGATTAGTACTACGAGTTTGCTATTTGTAGATAAGCACGTCTCTATTCGCGTTTACGGTGCTTTGAAATAACTCGTTCTCCGTGATGAATGAGATCGATTAAAATGGAATGGACTTAGTAGTTTCTAAAGTAGTATATATTCCCAGTGGAATTACAAAATCTATATCCGCGAATGGAGGTGGTTGTGAGAAAAGTCGAGCGATGTGTCTTTTATCATTAATAAAACTTTCTGAAAATGTATCAACGAGAGACGAACGCGCTATATGAGTAAAGTGACGCAAAGAAAAGTTGCTCTCGCCTCCCCCCCGTTGAAATAGTAAAAAATTCACTCTTATTCCAACTCGATGAACTGGCGTATGCGACGTAGAAACGGGAGACGCTCACCAGGTCCACGATCTCTTGAGCGTCAATTTAGATAAGTCTCAAACGCGATCTGCACTGTTGCGCACAAATCCAGTCTGTTGCTTGATCAGTGAGTTTACGTGCGCGTATATTCTTACAATAAGAAAACGCCGACGCCGATGAACATACGCGAAAACATTTAATGACAACGCTTAAGCGCCTACCACTTAAACGTGTAGTTCCATTCGATCGAGTAGGTTGACTATCCGTTGTGTCCGAGCATTGCGATGTGTACGTCGACGCGAGATACTATATATATACATTACATGTCAGTGCAGGTGTTGGCCTTGAGTCTTGACTCTGTGTAACAATCTCGCTTTCGCGCGGTTTTTCTTATTCTTCTGAACGAACTTCGACGCTTCCACTACGGAGAGTAGCCTATACGAGAAGTTTTCTTCACTTTTTTTTCTCTTAACTCGAACGTGTTTTGTCTCTTTTTCCGGTATGCCGGGAAACATTTATTGCGAGAAGCGACTTGTTTTTCTGGTTACCTTGGTGGCGTCTTCGCACGATGAAGCGTAAAAATCGAGTTGTACGAGCTGCTGTATGGGGAAAAAATGAACGCGCGCTTTGTGAAAAATTAACCGATGGAGCTTGGAAAACATGCAGTGAGAGGCAGAAAAAGTGCCTAGAGTGGAAAAAGCATGAGGCGTTCAAACGTCGATTTGAGGTAACGAATACGAGTTACGATTCGAGAAAACAGCCTTTGCATTTGCATATTTTTTTCGCTAACGAGCAAACAAAATACAAGCGTAAATTTTAACGAAGAGGTAGCTCGCTCTGTATATACATTTCTTGTACATATGTATAAGTTTTCTTATATCGATGGAAAATTTTCGAAAATTGCATTATTAATTAGGATAATTCTACACACAGTAGCTTCGTACACGAATCGAATAAAAGTGCACATAAGCTCCTCAACAAACTACAACATAATTAGCCGAGAACATTAGCGAAAATAGAAATAACAATGTGCTCCACCTCCATAAAATAGACGGAATAAGTGTTGCAATTAAAACAAACAAAATACACCGCATGAGAGACTAACACGCAATTTCTTTCAGCCAATAACGGTTGGCCTTTACAATAAAAAATCTCTCTTTTCTTTTTCGCGGTCTTCGTCGCACGGTAGTTCTTTGAGCCTCGCGCAAAAGTATCACATCTCGCGATACGTATATTTATAATAGACGTAAATGAGTAAATAAAAATCTACGAGATACTGGAATCAATGCGGAAATAGAAATGCCTGGAAATAGAAAATTTATTCGCTTAGACACGTTGATCCGGCATTATTTACATGATTTCTGGGTAGACAACGAGTAAAAAAAGTGTATGGTCGAATGTAAAATTAAAATTGAATCGTTTTTTTAAATAATTTCAGTCAGCGGCCTTGGACAAATCTTATTACGCGAATGAATTCACTCACCAATGGGAAATATATATAACAAGTACATTTAAAAAATTGTCAAGGTTGCACAAGTGGAAAGCAAGTAATCGTAAAAGAAGATTAAGAATATGCAACAGATCTTGTGTTTTTTAAAAATCATCTTATATTAAACTTTTCGACCAAGAGATTTTTCGTCGACGATTTCTGATATTGTTTATTGTGAAGTTAACTAGATTAAAAAAATTTTGTTTGAATTCAAAATATGATTTCTTTGAATAGTCTTGGAAAAATATTTACTTTAATCGAATTATGATATATATATATATTTGAATATAAATTTCATATGATATTTTTTAATCCCTAATAAATATCTTAAATATTAAAAAAAATTTCAGTATATAAAAAATTATTTACTGTATTTACATATTTAAATTAAATAAATTCATTTTTTGACATTCAAAAAATTACGTTATATATTCAAGCTAATTTTCATTTCAACTTTTTAACAGAAAGTAACATTTTACTGACAATAATGTTATTTTTAAATGAATATTTTTCAAAGCGAAAATATTGTTTATTCATTCAAGTAAACATTTTCTTCATTGAAAAATGCATTTTTTAAATAAATTCATGACCTTTAATAAAACAATATTTTTCTTAATGTTCGTACACTCTATGGACATCATGAAAAATCCATTTTAATTAATAATCATATATACAATATATACATATATAGTTATATTTATTTCCAGTATCTCATTTGATATGATCATATACGTATATGCAACACGAAAAATCCCTCCCAGTCAAAGAGAGTGCGAGCCGTGTATGTAACAGGTCGCGAGTCAAATCATAACGTAATAGATGTTCAGTGCTCAAGTGCGATCCTTTGTCTTATAGAGAGACTGCACGTGCTGGGATTCTGCGAGTCATTACAGTTGTAATAAATAATGGAAATGACTGATTACCGCGAAATGCGATAGCCCCTAAGAAGCGAATGCTATTAGCCGGAATACCGTGACTGTCTGATCTTGATTTAGCATTTCTCGTTGAGTAACGAGATGTTACATACGAGAAGTTATCCCGCGATGATCTTTGTTTGTAAACATGAGCTTTTTTCCATTGCAACTCTATAAGTGTTGGAAAAAACAATTATTACAGGTTACAATAGACGTTTACTTTTTCTTCCGTTGACGCATGTTTTACTTCGTTACGTAATATCGTAAGCAATTACAGTTTTTCTCGATAAATCGAATATAATAAACGTTTTTAGCTTGCCAAAACCGCAGACGATGTAAAGCGACAATTTCACCATCTAGGCAATCAATAACGGATCACTTAATTTAGCATCTAAAACATAATACGGAACATTCAAGGCCATTAAAATTTCTTAGCTTAAATATTCTAACAAGCGATTGCTTGTATAATCTACGTGTGTTCGTAAAGGCACAAAAAAGCTATGCGAGCATTAAGTAGACTCATTAGTCGTGCACCAGATTCATTAAAGTAATTTGCATCGATGAAAATATCGTCACTATGCAAAAAACCCAATGTAATTGGATGATACATACGCGCGGAAGCCCCTTATCTACGATACGAAACCTCGTGGCAAAAGGCTCTTTGAGACTATATAGCGAAAATTTTGATCGTCAAGCGCGGCCAATTTTCCGCCGTAAGTTGAGAGCCTCGGTAGTGGCTTCCGGGATTGAAGCGATTTGAGCTGTAGGCAACCAAGTGAACATCGGTTCTTCCGAGCTACCGGGCCATGTTTACTTGACACTAACGAAGCCCCTCTCGTATTCGCGCTTCGCCGTGCACGTGTGTGCGAGCTTCAGAAATTTATTCTATGCTTCAGCGGTGGCTTGAAGGAGCTCTCCTCTGCTATTAGCGATATTGCGCGTCGTTATTATTCTGGGCGTAGCAGCTACTGCGGTTGCGACCTGACCGAAAGAGAGAGAAGCTGAGAGGAAGAAGAATAGAGGGAAGTAGAAGAGAAAAATGATAGACAACGAACTGAAAGTTTTCTTTAATTTTAGACATTCGAGATGCTGCTACCATTTACATGCGGATAATTTTGTATTCTACAGGTGTTCGTTTAGGCCCTTAATAAATAAGTAGGATGTGAGTGGAATATATTGAGGCTTTGAGCTGTCTGTAGCCTGAACATTATTACGATAAATGCTTTTTAAATTTTACTATCTTCGATTTACTCTGTGTTCGAGTGAATGGCGAGATTTATAATACTAACTCTAATGGAGTAATTTTCAGAGTTTTAGAGAATTTCACACTTGGAAATTTCGAGTGATTTTTTACTCTTGAAATTAGAGAAAAGAGCTTAGAACAGAAATGACAACAATATTGGCTTTTCTGACTATTTTATAAAAAATAACTCCACTTTCAATAAATCTCATTATCGTATTTATTTCAACGTAAAATTTTCCTTTCAATTTATATTTCAAATCAAATACAAAATGCACGATTATCGTTTGTAAGAAACCATTAAAAAAAGTTTGATTACCATTCTTATCAAATATAATAGTTTTCATAATTATATAGTTTATTCGAGTAAAAAATTCTTAAAATCTGTTATGTTATATTAATCTATCTATGTAGATTTCTTCATTCAAATACAGTAATTTTTATAATTTTAATGACTAAAAAAATTATTTCCTATACAATGACGTTGACATTGACCTATTTTAAGAGTGAAATTAATTTTAAAAATTGAAACACGTAGTTTTCGTCCATATGTAAATTATTTTATGATAATTATTAATGATTTCAAAGCACAAAATCAATCTTAGATCACTCAGGGAGATAACGAAACAAAACACGAAATGAAAACAAAAAAATGAGAACCGTGAAGAGAATGAAAGAGCGGGAAAATTTTTGACAGCTACTGCGCACGAGGTCTTGGAGAAAGTATACTGCGCGTGAGCTTCTTCGTCGTCACCGGCTTCAAGCGCCTCGGAATAAATTACATGAGGTGCGGGTACCGTTATAAACTCGAGCTTCGGGTTTTGGTCCCTGCGTAAGAGAATCAGGCCCGATACAATGCTCTTTCTTTTTTTCACCGGCTTATGAGCTTAAACTTGATAGTGACGCTGGATTGCGTTGTTCGGGTTTATGACGCTGCTATTGCTGCCGTTTGTGGGTTCTCTCTCTCTCTCACTTTTTTTAGAACTAAAATGGTCTTCTGAAGTTACGATGATATTTGATTTCATGATGCAGTAAAACTACTTTGAAGCTCGGTAAAGGATTCTTTTTCTTACGGGAATGAATGTGCCATAAGAACATGTTTTTCGTACACGAAATTCGTGAGATTCAATTAAAATTCGTAATCTTATCCGAACAACATTGTTTTAGTGACACGAGTTATTACAATGTGTAAAAACATTTTTTTTTTCAGAACTTTACAATAGAAGATATAGCAGCGTTAATGATTGAGCGGATGATAAAGATGATTATAGATTGACAGCGATGACGACGACTATAATAATAAGCAGCCACATATAATAATAAAAGTTTCACAAATATGGATAAGATCTTAAAGCCATGACGTAACATCGTGTTCAGTGTGTATATCTTAGAATACATTGCCCTCGAAGCTTGTAAAAAGACGTTAAAAAAACTGTAAACATATGTGCAAAAAATTATACTGATTAGTTACGAGAAAAGTACCGACATTCTATGCACTGAAAGCCACTGTTATATTGAAAAGAGCTATTGCGTCTATCGTATTTCTATAATGTATAAACCTGCGCTTTTCACATTGAAATGAAAAAAGCAGCTCCATCGAAACGTCGCAA
Organism: Apocrypta bakeri; assembly: GCA_018906985.1. Lineage (NCBI taxonomy): Eukaryota > Metazoa > Arthropoda > Insecta > Hymenoptera > Pteromalidae > Apocrypta > Apocrypta bakeri. The sequence continues at coordinate 834,814 of JACCIA010000004.1, forward strand.
AGAGGGCATGCACTCGGCGGATGCGTAAATACGCAACATCGCGATCAATCACCGTAGTCTTATATATATACACCGGAAAAAGCAGCAGTAACAGCGACATATATACTAGTAACAAGCAAAAAAATATAACGACGAAGAGGATGCACTTCGTATGCTAATACGCGTCGAGTGTAGCGCGATACTCGCTTCGTTTGAGAGTAAAGTTGCGTTAGAAAAAAAGTAGCAGAGAACGATTTTTCTTCCTACGTGTACCTGTTTTCTCGTCTCCCACGCGGTGGAGCAGCGGCAGCAGCTCTCGACTACACCTGGAGTAGTTTATTACTGTACAACGAGGGGTGTTGCATCAAGTCATTTCGTCATCGTCACGCGCTCACGTTTACGTCGTATACATACGGCAGAAACTCGATGAAGAATCGATTGCTCGGACATGTCTTCTACATGGATTGACCTTGATGAGAAAATTCAATTATATGGAACGAAGAAAAAAATTGTAATGACTTATGCTACTTTTTATCCGATTACTGAGGTGTATGCGTACATCTATAAGTGTGATTAGCAAATAAATCGTACAAAAAAATTGATTGCAGTTTTGCAGATTTTGCTATGGATGATCAGTCTTCCAGTGTAATGTTAATGGTAACTGTATCAGTTCTCATAGTCTCGAACAATAATAAATACTGTAAGTATCTTTGTTTGGTTAAAAACGGTGCAATATTTGTGCTTGTATTTGGCATGGATTTCTATAATTATTTATATAAATTAATCGATGCCGCAACATCGAACTTAGTAATCACGAATGAAGTAAATGGTATAACAGTCCTTGAGCAAATTGTGCAGCCTATAAAATTTTCAATACGATACTCCCGCTAGAACTCGTCCTGATGACTTTTCTTTTTGTACCCTTCGTACTAGAAGTTTTTCTGGTCTCGGTATAGGTGCTCTCGTTGCAATTATCATTGCGATTGCAAAAGCTATCTCAGCGTTGTCGCGAAGGTCAGTCGCGTTACACATATCTTTACACGACATACAATATTTGCAACGGATATACATGCGCATGTAATTCTGGACTATCTACAAATTCTCAATATCGTCTAATTACGCTCATCGTTGCTATGAAGTTGTGATACACAGCTTAACTGTCCGCCGTCAATTGATTTATGCGATACTTCTTTTTATCAAAGAATATGTATATATATACTGTGTAGAAATAAAAGTTTTCACATTGTTACGCGATAAATGTAGGTGATTCTATTTAAAGATAAGAATCTGTATTAGAATGACGTCAATATAGAATCTAATAAACTTCTTTGTGTGTGCAATAAAGCTCCTTATATAGTAATAAGACAATGTTATTCTCCGAGAAGTATTTAGAAAATTATGTCAAGATAAATAAACACAAACATACACGGAGTTTCTCTCTCTCTCTTTGTTTGCTCACGTTGGTTTTGCAGAGACTCAAAATCTTCGAGAAAACAGAGCTATAGCTGAGAATAAACGAGAGGAGATCTTTTAAATCTGTTGTTTACGCACGTGGCTGTATCAGCATTCGCATAAAGAGACGAAAAACTCGACTATCAGAGACTCATTCACTTCGCAGCTTGAACTTTAACTTTAGTTTCACGATCGCAATTAATCTTCTTCAAAATAACACACAAATCTCCACGACTTTCAACGATCTTTTTGTAAGAAGTAACAGGCGCGATACGGTATTTATCTATATACGTATATACACACACTTTATAAATACCGTACCGCGTCTGTTACTACTGATCGATCCGCCAACAATTTTTTTTTCATTTTTTTTGTCAATGCGATTCGTTCTCAATATTTCTCGATCTCTTTATTCATTATCGTTAAGTCAAATCAATGCCCGTTCTCCATGGAGGCAACCGAATAAGGTCTCGTGGTTTTTTTATTTTGATCGCAGCAATATAAACACGCAACGGTCTTGGAGCGTTATCCGATAATTCATATTCTCGGAGAGGATTTGCGCTGCAGCTCGACCGGCTACCCGCTGTCCTAACGGGGTCAGACGCAAGGGGCCAATACAAGAGAGCGTACTTGTGAGAGCGAAAAAGAAGATAAAAGAAGAAAACCGAAAAAGGGGGATCGGGTCGAGAAAGAAGGCGAGAGCGGGAGTTTATAATGCAGCGCACGTCCAGTGCACTGTCCCTCGGGCGAGCGGTGAAGAAGGAAAGAAAGAGAGAAGCAAGACAGCCTGCAACTGCTTCTCTCTCTTCCTCTGCAGTACATCGACAGTACCAGCACCAGCAGCAGCCTCGTCGATCTCCTCTCGCGAGCGGCTACTACTGTGCAGCGCCTCTCATTTTCAGGCCCCCTCCCTCGCCGACCAAGCTTGTTTTTTATCTTTCTTTCTCTTTCTACTTCGAGAGGAGAGACGAGGTGCAGACTGTTCTAGAAGGAGGGGAAGAGAGAGAGAGAGAGAGAGAGAGAGAGAGAGAGAGAGAGAGAGAGAGAGTAGGAAAACGTGTCTCAGCCTGCACGAGAGCCGGTACAGTCTGTACCAGGAGTTCTGACCACAACATTACGAGTATCGAACTCGACGATGGTATAGTGTATACCCGCGAATTCGTAATCCTTTAAACAGTTGTTTCGACACATGCAAGGGGATACCTGTAAATAAAAATTAAAACACACCGATGTATACTTATACAAGGGACACTGTTTTTCATTTCGATAAGTCGGATTTCGGCAACTTAGTTTTTTCGCTCTCGGTAATTTAATATACGGAGGCGTGTCCCTTACCAGATTTGGTTTTAAATTTAATTTTTTTTTAAAATACCCGTTGAAGGGTTAATGAACTGAGAAATTATGAGTTTATGATTGGATTATTGCAGGCAATTAGTTGCTCTACTGTACTTTCACTCGACATTTTGTGCTCTCGTATAACATAAATTTATGTTTAGTTACGTATATATTTTTCAAGAGATGCATCTAATATTAAACTAAAAAGATTTTATAATGCAGGGGATTATTTTCAGATTAAGAGATCGTTCGCTTTCATCTGATACACGAATTGCACACCCTAGAAAATTGTATATAGATATACGCCTGACTCTACTTTCTACCGTATTATATATTTTTTCCATCAATGCGTTATCCTTCCTTTCTAGAATCACGTAATGTTAGAATATCACAGATCCTTGACCCGATTGGTCGAGGCATATCGCCGTGATCGAAACTAAACTTGCATAAACAACATAGTTCCACGCTGTCTCGTTTATGCTGAAAGTCCCTTGCACCGAGTCTCTTTCTCTATCAATCTTTCTTTCTCGCACTTTCTGTTTCTGTCTCTCCTGTTTATACATAACATTAAATATGGAGTGACTTCGTAATTTAACAACATATGAAAATCTCTCAATTGCAGCCAGCTTCGATTTGTTCTTTAGGAGGGTTTACACTCATACCCTCTCTGAACTTTGAATATTATTACGAAGATAACTTTTTTTAAAGAATATCAAAACTCATCATTTATGTATACATATATAAGACCTACCAGAAGTTGATGTTATTATTATTTCAGAGATATGATTTTTTTTAATTTTAGCTTTAGCCACAACTCATTTCTGTCTATTGGATTTAAAATTTATCATATGTTCATTATGGTATAATTAATTTATTTTGTTTGAAAAAATGTAATTCAAAAGCCGAAAATGATATTATTTCTAATATCATCTGAGCTTTGAATCTCCAGAATCCATTGAATTGTAGCTTATAGCTAAACCAAAATTTAAAAAAATGATTAAACAATTTTTTTGTAAATAAATTTGGAGCAACAGAAAAAAGTTTAAACTCCCTTTAACAAAAATAACTCACATAAAACCAAAAAGTACATCTATTGTTTAAAGGTGTGATGATCTACAATAAGGTGTAATTTCATCTATTGCCAGTAAAAATGAAAATTTCCCCCACCCTCGTTGAAAAGGATCTACGTCGTCTGCAGCGCGGCGTAACACAAAACTTGTTTTTGATCGGCAGCTACTGCTTAAGTACCTACATAATACAGTGCTCTGGGGCTCCGGTCGCGCGTCAATTGCATATATGTACACATGCACGCGCGCAGTTAAGCGAGAGGCCGGGAAAACGAGTACAGTCCGCTCGAGCATTTTCGATCATAACATTAAAGCCAATGAACCAGTACGCGTATATACAGAGAAGGCGCAAGAGGATGTCATTCACCGTGAAAAATAGGTGAAGCCGATCGCAAGAAAGGCCGACGACTGTGTGTCTGAGCCAAATGAAACTGGCACTCGAGGAAATTATCAGGGACGATTGGTTTTTAGTGTAATGTGGAAGAGAAAAAGGAAGGGTGGGTGCCTTGACTCTTATATACCGTATTCGCTAAAGGAACTGTCATCGTGCAGCTAATAACTGGGCGCAGCAGCGTTATTATTATTTTTATTCGACGAACAAAAGAAACTAGATGAAGTGCTTGAAGCTAAGTACCCGACGGTAATATTTGATGTCGTATATCACAAGATCAATTGAGCTTCGAGATAGGATAGAAAAAACCTGCGCTTGCTCTGTAATAATGAAAATGTATAAGGAGCGTTTATTCTTTCAATGTTCTCCTTGTAGTCTGATTGCAAAAGTTACTCTCTGAATTTTAAATAATGAAATATTTACAATTTTTTACAGTAACTTTTGCGATTAGGATTCATTTTATAGTGTATAACGATTTTTTCGCTATTTAGTATTGCGATTCGAAATTTCTTTATTATTACGTGACACGTATAATTAATTGTACAAAATCTTTCAAATCAAAATTGATTTTTATGTACAAAATAATTGTTGTGTATTTTAGGATTATTTTATTGTATTATTATATTATTAATGTCAGAGACAGTCAATTTTCTAAATATTAATTGAATAAATAATATTTACATTCTTAGAAAACAATATCGAGCAATTCCTTACAGAGAACAAATAAAAAATGAATGTGTTCTTCTTAAAGACAATATCATTAATAATTATGTATTATAAATTCTCAAATGCTACAGCTCTTAAACATTGAAAAAATGTTTACTGGTGTAATGAAAAAAAATTGGTTTTATAAAAATGCTGTTTTGAAAGAAGAAAATATTCACTTGAATAAAATAGCAATATTTTGGAGTTAATAAATATTTAATTATTCTAGTAACTTCTAATTAAATAATTAATTAGATATCAAACAATTTGAAAAAAGGCATAAATTATTGTGTTGCTTTTAAACATCGATCAACATTAATTTCCTCATTATCATAACACACGTAAAATAAATTTTTATGAGCGAAAATCATAAATTTCGTTATTACTTTCAATCCAAAAAATACCAAATAATATATTGATTTAGTGTATTTTAACTATTCTAAGTATTGAATACGCACTTTCCATATAGTAAATTGTTTTAACTTACGTAAACAGTGAGAATTTACTGCTTTTGCAGTTTCGTCATTCTCACTTTTACAATTACTGAATATAGTAACACTACCAAATAGTCAGTTTACAACATTTCAGATTTAGATTAAGTTTAAACTACTCTCCCTTTGTGGTGATTTAGAAGCTAATTCAAAAAATCATAATCTAACTCAGCGCTTCGAATCAATCGACTAAAAGCAAAGTTAACACATTATTATATCTCGTTGAAAGAGCTATATCTGCAAAAAACTCTTTAAACCCATAAATAATTCAGTGTGCCGATTTCCGTTTTTCTCATAAGTTCGAAAAAATATGTCGCGCTACTCGGTTTCCCCTCGCGCGATGCTTCTAACCGAATTTCATTAGGCACTCCCTATAATATTTTATCTGCTTGTTTGTTTGGCTAAGACGCTTTAAACTTTTGCAAACCTCTCGTATCCTCCCGAAGTTCCAAAAAGCTGCTGCTCTATTCTCAAAATTCGCTTGGCAGAAAATCCGCGAGCATTCGCCTTTGCTCAATCCCCCTTGGCATCTGCGTATGCCGCTTATACATGCATATACGCAGAATAGAGCCTTCTCTCTCTCGCTTCGTCGCTGTTATTACGTAATGCACTCTACGCTCGATGATTCGCAATTTCGCGTCGCGTCTTCGAAGCGAGAGCGGGCCAAAACTCAGGGGCAAAGTCTCATTTCGTCGGAATCGCTCGCATCTATACTTGCTACGTAGGGTGAGGGGATGAGAGAGGTGAGGGAAAGGAGAACTGTCGATTGACGCAGACGCAGAAGCTAGTATACGATAATTTCGAGGGTAAGGATCTCACCCAACATTCTCTTTTCCTTTTCGTCTTCGCACAAGAGGAAAAGTAGTGAATCGCCGAAGATACGCCCGTTACCCAAGCTGATAAGTTGCACACTCAAGCTTACATTCTGCGTTTATATCTATATATAGTTCGAAAAGAAGCTGTTGAGGCGGGTCAGGTTTGCGAAAAACCAAGGCGAAGGACTTGCAAACGGGTAGTGCGCCGATCACTCGACGAGGTTTTCGCCCTTTATCGTTGCTAACTTTTTTTTCAGCACTTGCGAGAAAAGAGAAGAAGCAATTCAATGCTCCAATAGCAGACGAGCCTCATTCTTTTTCACAGCAGTTAGTCAGATTTTCCCCGAGTTTAATTAAAAAGTTCGGATTACTAGCTGGAAAAGTTGACCATAAAAGTGTGCGCCAAGAATAATGTCGGAATATTGGTCGAAGTTGGAAGAGAAAAAATTAGTTTTCAGAGAGCTTTGATTGATCAGACAATAGAAATAAATTACTGATAAAATGACATATATACTTCTTAGAATTCTATTTTAAATAAAGCATTAAACGAGCACAATTGTCCAGAGGCTAGGCAGGACTTTCCAGAAAATACAGTAGTGAAGAGGATAGAGAATATTGTTGGGAAATATTGCCAAGAAAGCCAGGGACGACTGTACAGCGAAAATTGCTGAAAAAAAGAGGCAAAGAAAGAAAACGAGGACCAGGACTTTTACACGAAGCTAGAGATATCAAAGGCAGCGTATCGCACTCGTTCGACGAAAGCGCGAGTACAAAAGGAAAAAAAGGAAAAAAAAGGAGAAAAAACGTTGGCGTCTAGGATACTGCACCGACGGTCTAGTCGGTCGCCAGGACCTACCTCACGTTGCAAAAGTTCGCGACATGCGATATCGCGTGTGTATGTGCGTATATGTGTATACGCAAGGAAGAAGAGATGGAAGTCGAGTACAAGACCTTGGCATTACCAAGTCAAATAGACGCGCGCGATGCGCTCGGAAAAAAATGTCGACAAGGAGTCAAGGAACCCCTGGTACATATACACGCATGTCTCTTCCTATTTATTCCTCGCTATTTGCTTTGCTATCGCGAATGTGAGTCTACAGACCACTGGCGACGTTTTTCCGTTTGCACACGGAACTTGAGACTACTTTATGATGGGCGCTACTGTTGCTGTGATAGAAAAGCATTCTTTTTTCATTTAGATTCGACTGATTCCCAGACTGAAGCATGAATAAGAGTACGTAGTAAGTGCCTTGTTAGCGCCTCTCGAGTGACTATTGTATAGGTTTTCAAAATTATTTGTCAGGTTCGTATTATCGTTATAGAGTTACACGAACGTAGCGTATTCTCGAATCTTAACTCTCTGTATGAATAAGTAATTGAAACAGTCAATTGGCATAAAATAAACATTAAATTAATTATAACGTACCTTTTAAAATAAGTGTCTTTTCTTTTCAAGAGTGATGATGGTACACTAAACAAAAGTTTATTGTTTATTAAAAAATAGTTCTTTTGAAAGGGGACAATATTTACTTGAGTTGAAAAACAATGCTTTCTTTTTCTAAATTTTTAAAATTTTGAAAAAATAAGACTGAATATTATTATATTCAGGTTTTATTTGACACAGTAATAAATTATTCTACGTATTCCTAAGAAATAGCATATATCAATCAATTCCTTCGATTCTGATAAAAATAAAAATTTACTAGATGTAAATACGAATTACTTGCATAAAGTATAATTATTGACATGCAATACGTAGCTATTTAGTAAATCATTCTTTTTAATCTAAAATTTTCTGTTTTATTAAAAAAAATATATTTTTTAACAAATATAATGATTATATTAAAGAATCACCAAAATATTGATTTTTTTGCAAAATTTTAACAATTTTCTTCAGTCAATACAAACGATATTATTATTTCTTGCAAGTTGTATTCGATGCATTTACAAACTATTTCTTATAATCTTAAGTAACAGCAAACTCATATCAATCAATTCCTTCGATTCAATAAACCGATGAATCAAATATAAATTTTTCACTCTATCACTTAATTTCCAAGTTATATAAAAGCCAATTCGCGTTGCTTGTTACAATATATCAATACCAAATCAATGTCTAAACTTTATAAGAAACGTCGAGTTGGTGAAATTAACATATTTCGATTGTTGAATCTACATGAAAAGTGGGATCTTGTACTATACCAATGTATAGTACAAAATCTCTTTGTATATTCATGCACTACATGCCTCCATCCAAGGGACATCAAAAAGAAAGACGACACACAATACACTACAACCTTGCATCAGACTTGTCGGTGCCACCCATGTGTGAGTGCGTGAGCGCCGTTGTCTTTTATGGATTTTGCGAAAGTTCAGCGTCCGCTGTTTGTATACAAACGCTTGCAGACTCGAGACACGCGTCTACCTCACTGATGCATGCGTACAGCAGCAGGAGGAGTCGTAAGAGAAGAGTCAAGAAAAATAAATAAGTAAATGATTGGCGCTTCGAAAAGTAAAAGTCTCGCGCAAATGACGTGTGTTGCAATCTCGTGACTCTTACGTTTTCATTTGTTCATTGTAGATGACGATTGAATTTATACGTTAGTATTTTGTTCGAGCCAACAATCGCTTGCCCAACTTAACCGCGAGGAAATACGCGCAAGTATACCTACAAATATTGCTAAGCTTCGAGTGAGCTTTTTTCGCATAAACTCAAAGAATGATGACATGAGTATGTTTAACGGAAAATGAGCAGTTATACAAAGAAAATGCATGGAAAAGATGGTGAGCATAATTTTTATCTTCGTGGTTACAATGTCTTACCGATTACCCTGCAGCTGTACAGAGATGTTCTTTGGAAAAATTGTTCTCTTTAAATGGTTTTTTATTACAGCGTGTAATAAATATTCTAAGAAACTGTATTTAAAAAAAAGGTTTCCATTATTAAACGACGTCGACCTAATTTTAGCCAATTTATCTACGAAATCGTCGTACTGCCTTTTATGCACTATCCGTTCGAATGATGTTCAATCAAGGTCAACCAACGGATTAAGCATAAACTTCTTCAGCTCCAAAATAGAATAGGAGCTTCCTTATGATCCGAGTAAAAAAAACTCTGATCAGCATTTCCCCATCCTTCTTATTTATTATCTCGTACGAGTTCAAGCAGTCATATTCAACTAAGTTAATTCTAGACAGAAAAACAAAAGCAGTACGTTAAGAACTGGCAGTTGAAATTTCCGGGAACCTTAGCAACGATACGTATCGGGAATTCATCGCGGCTGCTTATCGCCTCGTCTTTTTGCCTCTTGGCGCTTGTTTGTTCTAGAGTAGAACTGTGCTGGCCGCGCCTTTAACTACTGTACTGGTAACTGCATAATGTGGAGTATGATTTTTTTTCTCGATCTCGTGATGAGGTTTTGTTGTAGAGTACTAACATATGTTGTTTTTATAATTCGAACGTTCCTAGAGTTACATTACAGGTAGTTGGCGATTGACAAATGTCATCCCAAGAATATAATAAATAGTCGAGTAGGAAGTTTATAAGATTTGTGTAAAATAATTTTTATATAACTTCTATACAATTATTTACAATTGATCGTGTATGATTTATTTTCAATTAGAATATAAACTGAAAAAATGGGTAATACCTAAAATGTCTTACGAAAGCATTTCCTAGAATTTAATATTTATTTGAATGTAAAGTTGATTTATTTATTTTAAATATCAATTCAAATTAGAGTAACTGTTTGTTTAAATATACTATTTCATTGTTCGCATGAAATTTTTTTATCTCACAAAAAATATTTATAGAATTTAAAAAAAAATAAAGCTCAAATGATGTTACTTCTCAGAATAAATAAAAGGATCATTTTATTGCTGTTTCAAATAAATTAAATTATTTTTATCATAATGGTACTTATGATAAAATACATAGAAATAACATAGTCATAGCATAGTTATAGATATACTATAGCCAACATTTAAAAAATGGTAACACCAACTTGACCTGGTCTATACTTCTAAATAAAACTATTTATCTTTGAAATAATATTACATTTTTTGTTACAGACATTCAAAGCTCGAGTTATAAATGTTCTTTTCAATTGTTTGATGCGAGATATCGAAATTCAACAGATTTAATAAGCTCATTTATCGCGAATTTTCGTACTGATATAAAAAGGAACATAACTATATTTGAGAACATTACACGAGTTAAAGAAAGGTTCTTTGTTCGTATTATTAAGTGTATCCATCATAAAATCCAATCTTCCCTTTATGACCAGTCATTCATTTACTTTCATCAGTCACCAAAACCAAAGTAATAAATAACATTGACTGACTGCATTAACGGACCTCTCGCTCTCTACTTAAAACGATTTCTTGATAACTAAAAAAAATTATTAAGATAAAGTCCCTGCCAAGATTGAACGGTGCAAAACACTGAATAAGAATAGCAAGAAAAGCACGTGTAAAAATAAATAGAAAAATCAACAAATATTCTCAAATCGTCGAGGAGATACAGAAGAGTCATTCTTCAAGCGGACATTAACTTTCGTTTGTCCGTATAAATGCGCACTCAAAAATTCAAATGGTTTTTCATTATACGCCAAACAATCATTAACTATAATGCACAACCTGTACGCGAAATAACGCTGAGATAAAAAAAAACAAATCTCGCGACCATACAATAAATTTCTCGTATGAGTGAATTATTACGAAGAGTCGAACAATCGCATTAAGCTATAATAGTTGCGAGAACGCTTCGGCTAATGACTTGCGGACATCTAACCTTGTACATGCCGATTTACGTTATACATATAAGGGATATCGCAATGAAGAGATACGAATAATCGATTCAGGAATTAATATGCATAAGTACTTAAGAGTATATAAATATATTTTAAAAAAATGCATTCATTCGGTACCACTCTTGATATTCACATGATAAGTATGAAATGATACATTAAAACTTTCAGTCTCGTCTCAATGCTACACGACACAGCGCCTCGATCGACGCTATAAATAAATACGCCAATCAAATAACTCTCACAAAGATGTTGTATATACGATTCTCGTGTAATAGTCTGATCCGTACAGCAGCTGTAAATCAGGTTTTCAAACTTATACACACATATACATATGCATACACACCTGTAAGAATACTCTTGAATGATTGAGCACAGTACGTCACGAATAGTACCGCTTAACTTTGAGCGGAACAGCGCGATAGTCGTTTTGATCGGATCGAACGATTGCAATGCTGCAGACCAATAGATAGATGTGCACTAGTGGGCAAATTAGTAATTAGCAAATAGTAATAGCGCGCTATCCCACCGAAGGCGTGCATATACAGCGGCGATTTGCGCAAGAGCCAACGAACACGCGCTGATCTGCATAATCGCACGCATTGGATCAACATAGTATATAAACGCAAGACAGATAGATGAGAGGAAATAAGAAAGAACTTCCTAGAGAAGCTTGGCACTTGGACTTTCATTACGGAAATTAGCAGGCGTGATGATCACCAGCATTTTTTCGTTACGCAAGTTACGCAGGATCGATGATCGTTGGATAGGATAAACCGATTAAGAACGTACACGAACAGGTGCTATTTGTATTTAAGTACGTACAGAATAGCACACTGTTGAGATTGTTATGGGAACCTTTTATTCATCTTTTCCTGGTTAAGGATTTAATATCTCGTAGTTAGCTGCTCGCTGGCAGTAACGATTAAGGAAAGTATCTTAGACGTTAATGTATGATTATATATTGTATATACATTTACCGAAAAAGATTCAGGACGTTTATATATGTGTTCTGAATGAAATTATAAAACGAGTAGGTTTTCAAAGACTATTTTAAAAAAATTATTTAATAAATCACAATAGTAAAAGCTGTAATTCTAATTGTAATTGCCTTATATATAACGAGCAAAGCAATTACAATTAATAATGTCAGGATTCTTTATTGTAACCTATTATTAACGATGTGTTCAATCGCTTTGTTAAACAAAGTTGCAACATACGAGTACTAATATTCATTACAGAAATCAAAGGTTTAATATTGAATAAATAAAGGAGGTTTGCTCACACAATATATTTATGAGATTTGCAAGATCGTTCTTGTTACATTGTATTATCTGTAAGCTCAACTAATAACGTTAAACGTATTAAAGATTAGAATTAATAAATTGCTACAAATGGATTTTACGATTAAAGGCAATCTATATAATTCTAGGTAAATTTAACTTTCAAGTTTTCGAGAACAAAGAAAACTTATGCAAGCGGAAATGCAATACGACTAATACGTAATTATATGCATGTCCATGCAGTGGTTTACAAAGCTAAACCATGAAAATTCAAATAAGATCTGCAAATCCGATTGTTATTATACATTAGAGCATTCGATCAGTGAGATGCGCATCTCAAGGTCTCCCGAGAAACGGAAACCTTTCGAGATACAGACCACTGAAAGAGAAAAAATAGAAGGAGGAAGATGCCTCATATCCGACGAAAGGTGTCGAGGAACGCTCGGCCGACAATCAGCCATATTAACCGCGAGCCAGTAAACGCTTTTTGCAGTAGACGTAACGATTATACATGAGCGCACAAGTCCGTCACGCCATTTGACTTGCATAAATTTCATTGTTCTCGCGGAGCCAGTAACCGTATAGCGTAGTAACCTTGGCCCCAATATCGTTTTCTAATCTGTATCTATGAACTTGTGACTTATGCCAGAGGGGAAGATACAGATGAGAGAGAACGATCATATAGGTGAGCGAGAAGACCTGCAATTTTCAGGAAGACGGAGAACTTTGTTGAAATGATTGCCGACTTTTTTTACGATCAATTATCCATTTAGAAGCGGGGTAATAAATAACCGAGGTAAAAATATATAATACTGCGTACGTGCAAATTTATTGATCTGAATATAGACTAGTTAAAGTCTTTACGAGTCGGAGAGTATATTCATTCGGAGCAACTTCTTATGAATCGTTCTTTTCCAAGAACATCGTTAATCTTGACCTAACAATATTTTTCGTTACCAAGTTTTGGTTATAGCAGTAGATATTGGAGTTGGTACATTCTATATAAAATTGAAGTAGTGGAAAATTCACTAATATTGCACAGTGAAGTAATATCCACTTCTGGATTAGTATTTTTCACTATTAAGTAGAGTAAAAAAATTGATTTTATAATTTTTACAGATATTTCTTAAATTATATATTGTTATGTATCAGCTGTAATTAATTATTGCTGTTCAAATCCGCATTGATTTTTAAATGTAAGTTAATAATCATCTTAAATTCTTAATCTTGAGGTCATTTGTACATACTTTACTGAAAATAATTACCAATTCAGATAAATATTTTTAAAGCTAAATTATCGTTTTTTTAATTAAGTAGATTTTTTCTACTTTTAAAAAGAAATTTTCTTGAATATATCAAACCTTTTTTCAGGGTACACTAGCAAATGGTAATTTTTCACTATTCAAAATTTAGACAGCTTATTAATAACACTTGTTTAAAAATAACAATAATCCAATATGTATATTCAACTACCTGCTGTGCAATTCGAACTGCTGCTACTTTATTATAGCAATCACGGCTTACTTATATTTCATGATGGGACGCTCTGATATCGTGTGATTGTTTAATCTTTTAAAAGCAAACTTTAGTTTTTAAAAGGAAATATTCTCCATTTACGAAGGCGACACTGGATTTCTCGAAGAATATTCGCAAGTCGAAACTTGAGATACGTGAGAAAAAGAGCACAAACTGGTACAATCTAAACTTGTAACAACAGGTTCGAACGCGCAAAATTGTTGACTCCAGAAAATATATGTACACAGATTCTACAGCCAGTAGAATCTAAACTTGTAACAGCAGGTTAAAACTTGCTAAATTTTTGACTCCAGAAAATATACGTATATAGATTTCGCAACCGGTTGCTTCGAACTTTTTGAAGTTTTGACATACTTTCCAGTCACTACATAATTTATTATTCGAAAAATTCAAATTTGTATAACATCCACTCCTCTATAGAAGATGAATATCGATCCAATCTTTTTAAATCCTTGTATAATCTAATCTGCTCTCACAGAAACACGGCATCGAATGCACAGAACAAAATTCATCGCATTAGCTCTCTCTTCCTCTATTCCGAAACTATAGGATTGAGGAGTTCACGCGCGAAAATGCAAGTTGCAGCCGCAGCTTCCGCATCTGCGTGTAGCAATGCATAGGGCAATTCGAACCTGCGGCAGCAACTCACAGTAAGCATTCATATAATACTCATGTAGCCGCATATCGCGAAAGTCGATCTCCCGCACCTACTAGCACATATACGCGCGAAATTATACTTCCCGAATCGTTGCCGTGATCCAATACACGCTGCTAGAGCGATCGATATGAATAATGCGGAGCAACGAGTAGAAAAGCTATTTATGCAGAGATCGGAGTTACACGTCTTTGGCTTGTAGAGTATTAACATTATAACGAGAGTTCTTAGCTTCTTAGATTTCACTTGTGGCTTTGTCGTTTACTATATACCGCATTAAACTAAACGTTTATAGATCTATACACATATGCATAGAAAGTGCGAAGTATAAGGTATGTTGAAATATAATTTTTTTCCTATAGTTATGCGCACATTGTATACATGAATAAATCCATAGCATATAGGAATTCGGGATGGTACATCGACCGGACACTATTTTCTTCGTTCTTCCGAGTGTCTTCCGAGTAAAATGAGAATTTTGTTGACAATAATTTCACTTGTAGGCAAAAAACATGATATTTTGTAATTACGTGTTTAACAAAATTGAAAACCTTCGTTTTAAAAGATATGCAAATTTAATTGAAATATATATATGAAATTATTTACATTAAAATTCATTAAATCATTAAAATTATTAATAGTATTTATAAATATGCATATAATAGTTAATTAATTTTAATGTTAACACTAATTACTGTTCAGAAAAGTAAATTCCAAAAGCTTTTAATTGCAGAAAGAATCATTGAACAAAACTATTCGATCGAAAAGATATATGTTTGTATTTTATGTCTTCTTTATCAATAACTAATTGTCTATAAATTTTTAAAATTTCGGTTCTTTTAATATAACTTTAGCTCTATGCACCTAATTAGCAAACGAAGGTTTCGATCAATGAAAATTATCAAAATTCGCAAACTGAAAAAGCCTTAAAAGTATAACATGCGTTTTCGGCTATAAAAATCGCGCGGCAAGCTCAAACGAATATATAAATAACTCGTTTTATTGGAAAGACACCGAAAAATGCAAATATAAATACTGTGTCCGAGCGATGTGCCATTTCGAATAATTTTTCGATTTTCAGGTACCAACTTGCTTCCTATATCTCGTATCCACTCATACGAAACATAAAGTTTATCATCGAAAACTAAATATACGATTGGATAGAAAATATAATGAAGTATAATTATTGCATGTTACTTTGTTATTACGAATCCAATGATATACTCTGTTTCCAAAGACGGGCGTTTTCATAGCAGTGGCTTATAGCAGCGAGTTGATTACGTAAACTACATCGTTGCAGCATAATTAGATGATTATTGAGGTGCAAAAATTGGGCGTGTACACATTTGGTGCGGATAGAATCGATTTTCATGATTCGCGCCTAGAACGCGGGTGCGATTTCCAGAATTAGCGCGTAACCATGCACGCGATGAAAAATAAGTACTGACTTCCTGGTGTGTGTATATGAATCTCCAGAATCATTGCGCACGAGAGATTCAATTGTCCGAATGCAGTGTAGAAACTGAGCGCGAAAAATGGATTATACTTGTTACGCGGGTTTGACCAGATTGATTGAGCGTTGTCGGTTAATTGAATGTTCACTTGAAGAAACTTGGTGGATTCATAACGAAATTGCTGTATTCCCGAGAACAGTGTACAGAGAAACAACGTAAAATTTAGATTTTTTTTCCTTCGTATATCGAATTTGAGTGAAAATTGCTTTATAGTTATACAATGACGTCGGAAAACGTAATGTGTTGGATGGAAAAAATCTATATTCGTGCGACCTTTTTAGAGGATTGTTATTATTTGCTGGCATTAAAATAATTATATGCTTACGACGACGTGAAAATTTCTTTTTTATTCGCCTTGTTTATCTTGAATAAAAGTGATGTTGGTTGTTGCAGTATACAATCGTCAATGAGATTATTTAAGTCTATATACGTTAACCGAGTATAAAAGAATACCGTCGTAAAATGCATGCTGTAAGAGATAAAGAGGTTGAAAACTTCTATTGCTTATCGACAATCGTTTCAAACAAATCCCGTACTATTTATTGCAACATTTATTAAATGTAAACACGATTATGTTCCTCGGATATATGCCGCCGATTATATCAATCCTGTAAATTATTTACCTAATGCAAAAATTACATGCTGCATGCATTTATTGCACACTTAAATTTGCAATAAATTTTGAATTCGCTAAACTCAATTTATATAATGTATAAGTTTAATTAAAAACAAAGACTAGGTTTTTATCAGGATGTGATAAATTACGGTAAAATTAGTAAAAAATTGTAGCACCAGGTGTTCAAGCTTTTGTTTATTATAAGCCAATATTCGACTTGTTCGCGTTTATCAATCATTATATCTATGCTAACTACGTGTCGCATTATAATTTGTATCCGTCAAATTTAGAAAAAAAAACGTTTCTTAACTAAAATTTCCATATTTATTGTAAAGAAGAAAAATAGATTTTCCCTGAAGATCAAGCAAAAAATTACACAAGCCCCGGGGCAGTTATAAGCAATGAACTATAGCCGTAATTTTCTGCCATTGTGTGTTGAGCAAGTTTTTCGCGAGCCCGCAGCAGAAGGAATATCGACGTAGAGGTGAAATAAACGGGGTCTGATGCAATTAGGTTTATGAGGCGGTATACACGCTAGCACGCGGCATTAAAGTGCTACTTAACCGTCACTTTAGCGCTGTGACGTCGTGTAGCTCGACGTCTGTCACTCGAACAGTTACGCGTAGTAGCACTACAGCTTTTGTAGTGCCAGCCGCGAGTTCTGTTTTCAGCTCAGGACTTGCAAAATGTATTCAGTTTGTATTACTTCGATGATTTATTATCGAATGGAAAATGAATATTTGGAGACACTTGATCGAGATATTTATAACGATTCTGAAATTGAAAAATTCTTTATCATCCGATAGTGGTGTAATTGAAATTTTGCAATACTTATGTGGTAACTTGCTCTGGTTGCACATATCATTTGCAATTGCTGGTATACTTATCTAACCCACGCAAATTTTCAGAAAATACAATTTTTCCCCACGCGGACGATCTATGGGACTTGACCACGCACGAATATATAGTTCAATAATCCTTGCCACTAAATATCCTTAAGGACTACCGCAGCTATTATGCTGTATAAATCGAGCCTTTAAGCATATATACATGCCGTAACTAGCTCAGCGCGCACGCGTTACAATTTTGCGTATTGCCAGGGCCTTTTATACTGTTTGCGAAATCCTCGCGAGTTTTCCTCTCGACCTGGAAACTTGTGGTTATTGTGAGGCTGTGTGCGCTCTTACTTATTACCAGGTGCGCGTGTAATCATTTTTTATGCACTCGTGCATTTTGAAATTCTTAGTTTAGTAGTGCGTTAACCGAGGGGTATCAGAGATCAGCTTTATAACCGGACTTACGTAATTTACTGCTTCATTTTTCGTTTCTTCATTCGTGTAACGCTGAACTTCTATCGTTTTGGATGCACGTGGATATTTTACTGGAGAATGATTTTCAATGAGATTGATATATACTGAAGGTGCAAGTACACTTTTGGTAAAGCTGACGCAAGACTGGAGAAAAAGAATGAAATAATGACAGGAATTTATGCTTCCTCGATGGATTAAAATGACGGCTTCGCACAAGGAGTCCTCGGTAACGTGTATTTATTTGTTTAATGGATACACACAATTTGAATGAAATGCGATACTCTCGTAAAATTACTTGAATAATCGCATGCACTTTTCACATTCATAAAAGAACATTTAGTTTCGCGTGGCAAAAAGAAAATAACCGGTAATAAACTAATTTTCAGGCGGGAACTGCATAACTGCATTAGAAATAACATGGAACTCGCGAGCCGTCGTTTGCGGCTTTCGTAATGCGCATAATATCTTATTTCAGAGCCGAGAAAATGCTTGGATTAAGCATCAATCTGCAATAACTTATCCTCTGTAATTTTTAATTCCCTAATTATTCTATTAAATGCTCATTTTCATAATCGAGAAAATTCTTCTATGCTATTTTCGTCATTGTCCACAAACGCTGCGCTTTCGTATTACGGTAATTTTTATTCTTTTTTTTCTTTTTCTTTTTTTAATTGTGATCAATTACGTTACATGCGTAAAAGTTTCAGGGACACTGAAAATGCAATGAATCACCATGTCAAGTAACTCATGCACATCTCAAACAAACACAACTCGTTTTATATTTACCTGCCGCCTGTAAACATTACCTCTCGCCGTGTGCATGCACACAGCGTCTCGGGTTGACGCATCGAAGAAGTAAAGCAAGCACACAAATGCACTAGATGCCCTCTTGCATCAGGTCTCCTTCGACTATCTAATCGCGCCGTGTAAACTTTCTCACGGCAAGACGAGCAGCGCATCACTGATAATTTCTTATCGCCCGAACAGACTACCGTACTGATCGTTATATCGTTGTGGACTGCTCAATACAACAAAGCTGTTTTAGTGGATCCTCATCCGTGCGCGTATAAGTGATTTACGAGTACCCCTGTTACTATGCCTGAATGAAGTTATTCGTTGATTTTTATCGCGATTTGCGAACGGAGGCCAGTGTATTCAGTGGTGTAAAATGGAGATTCAATTACTAGCCGAACGGAATTTTTCAAAATTAGATCTGTCTCTATGCGATGTGTAAAAGAAAGTGTATAATTATGTTTCTATTCGTAAAATTCTGCGGTTCTTTAATGGTGCTTAACAGAGACTTGCTTGTAAGACACTATTGTCGTATTAGATAAACGTTGCGGTTTAACCGTTAAATTTAGTCAGAAGGATATGTTTTGATATTGGACATATTTTTATATCGGGTTGTACTGAGCTGACATCTTGTCAAAAAATGGTAGTTGTAAAAAATCAAAATTAAATTGAAATTAAAAAAAAAAATTTACTATGGTAAAATATTTTTATTTATAATTTTATAAAGATCGACTTATTCTCAGAACTGTTAGAAAATAAAAAGATTCCAGTATCTGACAATGACAGTTACTTCAAGTTCAGACATTGAAGACACTTTCTAGGCAAGTTTTGAGTACATAACTAAATTTGAATTAAATAAAGACTGATTTTCAAAAGCAAATTTATACAAAAACTATGTTTATTTATTTTATTTTCCAAATTTTTAAGAATTTATTTTTTTATATTTGTATCGATGAACTTGTGATTGCTACCATTAAAAAGAGCAATGTAATAAAGAAAACACTTTGCTTTTATAATCATTCTACTGAGTCACAAGTAAATAGACTTTTATCACACGCATCACTAGTTTTAAAATCATTTTAATTTTTGTTTTGAATTTAGTTCAGCAATTATTTCCTCTGTCTACATTATAATTATAGAATATACTATCAAAATATGCCTTGATGTCATTAAAGGAATATTACCTAAAGTTCACGACTTCGGAACCTTTTTTACACTTACAATGAGACTAAAATTTTCGAAAATTAGATCTGTTCCTATGCAATATGTAAAAAATGTACAATCATTTCATAGCTCACATTGCATCTAACCATAAAATTGCTACGGTAATCCCTGTTTTAAAATGTTTACTCCATTCTTCCGTGCTCATGCATCTCAAACAATTTCAACGAATCGTTTATAGCACACCTATACATATACACCTATACGTAGCAACAGTAGAAGTAGCACGATTCACGGAAAACTCATCCAGAGAAAATTTTCCCAAAAGCATAAAACCGCAAGTTTTATATCGGCAAAGCCACCCTCAAAGCTATATACGCATATACGCGACACTGAGAAGCAGAGTGGATTCGTGCGTTTGC
Organism: Apocrypta bakeri; assembly: GCA_018906985.1. NCBI lineage: Eukaryota > Metazoa > Arthropoda > Insecta > Hymenoptera > Pteromalidae > Apocrypta > Apocrypta bakeri. The sequence goes on from JACCIA010000004.1 coordinate 855,146, forward strand.
ATACGCTTCTGCGCGAAAATTCCTCGCTCGAATTCCTGAATTACGACACTGCCTGCGAACTTGCGAGGGCAAAGCCACAGTGTGATTCGCATATCAATAGCGAGAGACGACGGAAACGAGTACAGCATATCCGTAGTTCGGTCTGATCCGCGTCGATGAAACGAGAAAGCCACGACGCAAACGAATACGTCCAGCGGAGGCACCTGTGTCGCGAAGCAACCTCAGCCCTCACTAAAACTCGCTCTTCACTAAACCTTTTAAAATCGTATACGAGTGAACCCCTACTCGAAGAGCCTATAAGTAGGTCGTGTGTATGATAATGTCGACTATTATCGACTACGATACTCCACGAAGAAAGGCAAAGGATTGAGCGGGATTTCACGAGACACCTGAGTCTCAGACAAGGACTTAATTAATTAAGGGTCTAGACTACAAAGCGAAAGGGCTACGTTGCAGCTGATGCCCCAGGACTCGTAACGGACGAACCCATAGGATAAAAGCCCAGACTTTTTTTCGTCTTAAGCCAAAGGAAGTAACAAGACAACCCTTCGCTCTGCCTGATGTGAAATATTTAAGTGGGGAGATCACCTTCTGTTCTCGCTCTGCGTTACAGACTGTAACCTCGAGGGGGAAAGGAAGCAATCAGCGCTGTTCATACAGCTTAATTACTCAAATTAAAAGGCTACAAATTTTCACGACATTTTTCTAAAGTAATTTTGCGACAGATATTTACACGAAAAAGAGGATTTATTCCTCATTACACAGGCCAGCGTAAAAATTAAAATATAGAAATTTATCGCAGCGATTATATGTTTACAAACATTACACGCGTAAGTTTACGATTATGGCATAGTAGTAAGAAATCGCATATTTTTAACCAAACGAAAATAATAAAACGATTTGTTATCGTAATCTCAACTCTTTCCCTATACAGGCAAGAAAGTTCATTAAAGTGAAAATGTCGAATTTCCTTCAACTTGAAATCCTTCGCGCGATTATCTTTTCAGCAGTCGTCTTGTCTCGTGCTAGCAGTTTACGAGTTGGCTCAACTTGCTAGTGTATAGGTCGTGTTCGCTTCGCTGTGCAAACATGCTCGGCTACTCCATAGTTATATACGACTTATTTAATTACCCCACTGACTTCACAGCAGGCGCGTATACACGATAATCGATAAGAGCAATTCGTTCGCACGCGCGCGCGCACTCGCGAGCCACTGATTTATACTAGCTGTAAAGTGGTCGACGAATAGGATTCTTAACGTTTAATTAAGAATTGTTATCTGAGAAGCACGCATGCACTTTTAGAGGTATATTCTTGACGGATTTAAAACGTTCATGATAGGTGATTTCGAACGACTGATATGCTGCTATATCGAGCTGTGTATATCGACGGTTATTGAGTTTTTATACAATAACAATATTGCGGGAAGAAAATATGGCCTTGAATTAAAAACAATATTTTGGGTTTGAATAATATTTATTTGGAAATAAAATTATTTTCTGCAAACTTTACTTTCTATGTACAAATAAAAATTGGCTGGAAGTCAAAAATTAATTTTTTCAAAATAAAAAAATTCATTTATGCGAATATAAAATGTAAATATTTAGTACTGGATTTTTTAAATGTAAAATTTTCTTTTTCAATTTTTATTGGGAGTCGAAAAAATTCATATGAATAAAGATTTTTTTATATTTGATTGATATTTAAACTAAATTTAATATAATGATTAGATTCAAGTAAATATTATTTTAGGACTATCCAAAGAAATCATTTTTAGAAAACAAACAATTTTGTCAGTGTATGTATTTTTCTGATCATTCAATTCTGAATCCCTGAATTGATACTGAAAAAAGACATATGTCATAAAACGTCCCAATATTTTGTGAATTTAATTCATCCCTTGGTTCGTTTTCAATCTTACAAATAATGAAATTTCTATTTTCTAGTATAATAAGCCATCGAAGAGATTTTAAGTAGTTCTCGATCTTTTGAAATTCTAATTTTTAATTTCAAGGTGCTTTGTATTTTTAATTTTTCTAAATGAATTGTTTCTTTAATCGAATTTCGAACAGTCTACATCTTCAATCTATATTTCTAAGCTGGTTGGTCCTTGAACACTTCCTTCTATCCGTCGATATAAACTTTTGAAAACATACTCTTGTATAGCAGCGTTGGGTTTAAATTTCACAGTTGAGTAGGTGCATGGCTTGAAATATGCTTTTAGAAACTCACCGGTAGAGAACCGTTAGTTTGAAAATTATTCTCGTTGAGTTTATTTGCAAAAACGTATAATGAATCGGCGTAAAAGTCTTATGATCCAGCGGCATCATTAATAATTCGAGACTATAGCTATTTCAAATGCGAATCATCCATTGTTTCAATGAGACTATGAATACGCAACGAGCAAAAAGGATACTTAGCTATATATGATAATAATCCCACCACATTACATTACACGTTGTACTCTTTGCTGCACCAAGCAAAGCTTTTGGTCAACGAGCTCTAATGTACACAGGCTTTATACATCGCGAACCGCAGGAGTGATTTAACGTTTGAGCTTCGAAAGATGTGCGCTGCGAGACGTTAACTTAGATGTATATAGGCATAGGCGAGAAAACATTGCGACACCAAGGAATTCACTGGACTTTAATGTTAGATGTTTTAACAGACCCATTCAGTGAGCTGACAAAGAGAGACAATTTTCTACAACTATGAACCGTGTAACGACAAGATTATACGTCGATTAATTTTGTCGCTGATTTTCCCTTTACACGAGTGCGCGTTTGTCGGAAAAACTTTCTTGGAAAAAAAAGAGAAAAATTCTCGACGACCGGCGGTTGATCACACCGTGTTAATTAATTCTATTTTTACGACTATGAGCGAATCCAATGAATCTTCGCCGTTTCTGTTCTTTAATCACGCTAAACATAGATTTTGTTGTAAGGCACTACTGTCATACTATAGAAAAACGTCGTGATTTAAGGAACCGTAGAGTCGTCTGTCAGGGTGTATTTGTAACTATATAGCTGTAATGTTGCATAAAATGTACGTAATTTGATCGCGTCTTGAGAACTTTTAATATATACTTAGATAGGAATAAAAATAAATCTGCTTACAATAGTATTCTGAATACTTTTCACGTAATAAATAAAATATGACGAATATACATATTTATTTTCCAGACAAACAACGAGAAGCTAATGGATAGCAAACAGGTCAAGTTCACTCTAACACACACGTATATATAGACTCGCTTGCTCTTTGATGCGATTGCCTTATGCGGTAATAAATAATGAAACCTAATAGAAAGGTCTTGCATTTTCAATTCTTCACTAGCAGAGAGTTACATTTCGATTCGTATCGGTACATACACTCCGCGCAATAACGTAATCTTAGACCATTCTCTCTCTATCTGTCTTTTTCTCCTATATAAATGGTAATTAATAATTTATCGCTCGTCATTATCACATGTTTTTTTTCATAACACTTATCCATCTAGAAACTCTATAGCTCTTTCCGTTTACGTGTTGTATCGCGTACTCTATACGACGATAGTAACGCGAATCTAACAACACCCGGAGCTCTATAGTATATGTATAGGAAGCGCGAGTATATTATGTAGTATAAACTGAGAAAGAGTCTCGCGAACAAGCATAATTGCCATATATATGAGGGAGAGGGGGAGGGCTTTTTTGCGCGACTCGCGTGACTTACGTCGCGATCTCGAGCTTTCAAGAGCCAACTCCTTCTGTATTTCTATATGTGCAATCGTACTCGGCGTTGTTACTCTCACTTTATGAGTGATTTATTGCTGCGAAACACACGCTTTTGTTTCTCCTATAACTTTGTCGACTAGTAGATTATTTTCATCTGAGCTTTATAAATGAACCGACTCTTGTGAAATATTGCTACTGAAATTTGCTTGGATGAAGCGAGTATAAAGAGGTATGAGGTGATGCAAATTAAATCCTGATGGATACATTAACAAAATTTTGTTTAAATTAAGAAATTTTAGTTTTAAAAAACTTCTCGTTCGAATTTTTGGTTTTATAATATATTTATTCGAATCTATAATTATTTTCACTAATGCGTTATTTATTGGAATTAAATAAAAATTTACTATGCGCAAGTATAGATTACTTGAATATATTGCATTATTGGGTATAAAGAAAGAATTGTGATTGTAGAAAAGTAGTAACTGGATATGATATAAATAATTTTTTAACCTGAAAATTTCAGTTTGATTTCGAAAAATATTAAAAGAAATTATTTTAAAAAAAGTTTTTTTTCGTCAACGTCGATACTCTCTATATTTCAAATAACGAGATGTTTACTGATTTTGCTAGTAATCCATCTTTTCACTAAAAAAACAGTCGAATCACTTTAGTATCTAACAAATGATTTTTCGACAAAGCGAAAATTCACGCTTTTAAACAATGATTGTCACTTTTTTAATCAGAGTATATTACCATTTTTTAATTTCCGCGAATTATTGTCTCTCTATGAAAGCTAAGGTCTGCCATTTCGCCATTGCACACTTACAACATTTTAAAATTGTAAAATTACACTGCCGCAAACAGTAAAATTTCACTATTTCAATTTTAGATAACAGCATTCGTATATAGTAACCGAATGACAGTAAGCTAACTTATATAGTAAAGCATATTTCTATTCAACATTAGGATGCGCAAGCAATAAACTGTATATTTTTTATAAAAACAGTGTGTCTTCTAACGTGGAAAACGTAGTGCACGAATGCACAGAAGCTATATTACATGCAGCCTCTCCACGTCGACCCCGAGCGAGACAGCGGCAAACCATCAACAACGGCTAAGACATCACTACCTAGTCTCTCTCTCTCTCTCTTTCTCTCTCTCACTCTTTGGTATAACAGTGTCCCAAGAGGCAACGTCTCGTTCATCTCCACGCGTAATTCGGTACATACGATAGCCTTTCTTTACAACCTACCCACGAAGTCGGCGCATCAGAGCCATGTGCCATCGGTGTTGGGATGCAAAGGCAGCGGTAAACACGCATCCGCGCGCGCATTATCCGGCGTGTTGGCTCGCTTGTCTTACAACGCGATAAGTCGAGGAGACAATCAGCTGAACAGCCTCGGCTCGTGTCGCTATACGCCGATGTGTATCGCGGAGGTCAGCAACGTCCCTTTCGCGCGTTTTTTTATCGTCGCTCGACGTGCGAGTCTCTCCGCAGCTGCAGTTTCGCAAGCAACAGCGCACATCGCCTTCGGCTGGCACCGATGTAGCAGTGGCGAGTATCGAGGTCGCAAGAAGAAAAGTTTACTCCGAGCTGAATAGTCGCTGCCGATCCTAGAATGCATCTTTGCGCAAGGAAAGGACAATTGCGCGTCGGGGAATATGAGCGAAGGCGTTGACGAAAGATGCGATTCTTACCAGAGACGTAGCTAAAGCTTTTGTTTCGTCTTTTCGTTATATTTCGTGAGCTACAATATGCTGTATTCGAAAGTATTTAGGTTTACGTATAATAGCTGTTCCGATGACTATAGTTTAATTTAAGCACAAATTGCGAATCCAATGGAGATAATCATCATAGAGTATTTTATTTTTCCAGGCAAAATACTTTAACCATGCGCACTCGAGTAATTTTCAACGGACAAGCGCGCACGTGCGCTTGATTTTATGATATTTATTGTAAAATTCGTTCGCTCTACGCGTTTGTTGACCGTCGCACGAAACAACGGCGAGAGAATTTGCGTTTTCCAATAATACAGCACTTGTTGACTCTGCCGGATATTTACAATGCAAACGCTACGAATGCAGTGGCATTATTAAATTCTGCTTCGCGGAAATTCACAGCATGCCTTGCACAGCTACGTCGATCCAACGTCGTTGTTTTCAAATATTTTTAGTTGAAAATTGCTCTCAAACAAGCCAACCCGTGTTAGCGATGAAAGTTTAATTTCGAGCGCTAAAATTACAAGCCGTGTTAAACTCGCGTTCTCTTATATTTATTTTTCGTAGTATAAAAGTTTGTTTAATCAACTTGATGAAATAATTAATTATAAATTTAATTATAATTCTATTATACTGACGCATTTTCGAGTTGGGAATCTACGCTCATGCGTAATACAGGCTATCACAGAGATCGCGTTTCCCATAAAAGGATACAGAAAAAAGGAAAAAGATGAGAATAAACCGCAACAGTAGTTTGCAGAATTCTGCAAGACGAACGAATAAAAGCTGCAATTCGCAGTCGGCGTTAATTTCCGGGAACAGTGCCTGTCGTACCCGAGCAATGACTGTTATATATATAAACACCGCTATATACGTACAACCGCGCCCTCGTATAAGGGGGTCTGCGGAGTTTACGATCGTGCCGAAATCACTGGCGACGTGATAATAAAATAATCTGGGCCTTTCGAGTCATTAGCTCGGCCCTCGTTATTTAGAACTGGCTAGTTTCAACCCGTAGTTTACGCGTTGCTCATTGTGGTGTACGTCAGTGGCGTTGCGAACCCGCATTGAACAGCAACTATATTCGCTTAAGATGTACAGCGGAACATTTTGTCTTTTAACTCGTGCTTACTTTATTTAAAAGCATTTCCTTCGATTGGTCCTTTTCTATACTACAGATTATTATTATACAGTGAAAAAAAGACTTACAATAAAAAAAATTGTTTTGATTCCAGAAAATTATTTCTTTGAGTAGTTCGAAGAAACCATTTCTCTAAATATATACCAAATCGTTATATTTATAGAATAGTTAGAAGAAAATTTTACAAAAAAAAATTATTTACCAAACGCGTTACATTTAAATGCATGCACTTTTTGATTTAAATTATTTAATGTGTTAATGTAAATTCATATACAATAAATAATGTTATTTTTAATTGAATATTATTCAAACCCAAAATATTGTTTTTTTAATTCAAGTAGATTGGTATTTTGTTCATTCAAAAGAAGCCATTTTTGAATAAATACATTTTCTGACATATAGCGTAAATTTAAGTTAAGTTTCAAATAAATTTTCAAATTAAACATCTTTTCTATTAAAAAAGAAATTATAAATAAACAAATATTCATAAGCGTAGCAAATTTTTTCAGTGTACCTACACTGTTTACAGCTATAAAAATGACAAAGAAATCTTGATAATAATAATAATCACGAGTTTACTTTGATAAAGTGTGCAACGAGTGGAATAATCAATTTTCACGAGCGAATCCAAACGTAATAATAACGCACTCTAATTACATGGAGGGAAAATTGCTCAATTCCGGAAAATAAAGCACGGAATACTCCCGTATGTGCGCACGTCAAGATATTAATAGGAAATCTTGCGAGAGAACGCAATACAAAAGATTTCCCTCACTACCGATTCTCATCACTTTCTCCAGCGAGCAATTTTCCTCGAGCAGTTCACTTTGCTACCGACGATATAGCGGATCGACTTGCGTGCGCTGCGCATATTAACACGCTGAACAATGCAGAGGAAGAGGAAGTCGCGAATTTATTGGTCATCAAATTTTAAAGTGCGCGCGTTTGCTTCTTAAAAAAATAATATCGCCTTTGCGAAAGCATCTCATTATCCAAAACTGTAGTATAGCGGCGCTCAATTTATTTTTCGTAACCGAAGCTGCTTTACTAGCGGAGTATCCAGTGTTTTTCATAATTCATGCGTAAATGATCATTTCGACAATTTTTCTCTACTCGTAATGAACGCCGTGCTAACATTGCGCCTACTTGATTTTAATACAAATCGTTCGTCGTAAAGCGCATTGAAAATTCGCTCTCATATCGTAACCATAGTTCTGAGAAAATGCAGTAATGAGCAGAAGAAATACTATAGTTATACCGCGCAAAGTACTCGTTTTACTCTAATCGAAAACTTTTGAGCGACTCAATAAAATTGAGCTTACGATTCGCTTCTGTCGACTGTTACAGATCAGGGTATCGCAAACATCAGTGTATATAGAAACTATTTAAACTCTTATAAATACAGGGTCTTCGATTGACTTTTCGTTCGAGTGAGTGGCGAAATTTCCAACATTTATTATGATGGAGGAATTTTTTTAATTTTTATGAACTTTAAGAGTGAGAGAGTATTTTACTCGAAAATTTAGAGTGTTTTTTCATTCAAGAGCTTAGAGTAGAATTTAATAAATATGAAGTTTAATAAATAAATATAGAGTCATAATAAAAAGTCGTCGAAGCTATTTATACTATTTCATAAATTAATCATTTTCTAATTGAAATAGTTATTAAAATATCATCTATGCATACGTTATTGATTGAAATATTTGTTATATAATTCAGAGTGATTTTTTATTTTGTAGGGCAAGAAAATAAAGCAACCGAATTCAGCTATTATTTTCATTATAAATAATAACTCTTCTTTCAAGAAATCTCCTTATCATATTGATTCTACGTATCATCGTCTTTTGGCAAACTACTATTTATAATTATTATATTATAAAATATAATCTTAATAATTATTAACTAATTTATATGTTAGAGTGAACTTTTAACACTGAAAAGCTTAGAATGAAAATAATTGTAACTTGGAGAGGGGCATCGTGTGTTATAACAGTGTATAAAAAGAATACAACGAAGTGTTTTATTTTCAATATTATCAAAAGTAATATTGGAGTTAATAATTATTAACTAATAGTTTATTGTAGTGAAAAAATCCTTAAAACCTGTCAATCTATTTAAATTCGTTCACTCCAATAGCCATATTTCGCTCTCAGAGCTAATAGAAGTGCTTAGCTCTTTGTATAGTGAAGCTGACCATTGCCCTTGTCTCAAAGTGAAAATTCACTCTTATAGAGTAATTTTCATTCCGAAAATATAAACGGGTATGTCTTCAAATTGCCACGTGCTCGTGATTACAGCATTTAGGCAGACAGCAACGACCTCGCGGTTTCACTTTCGCGCGGCGGCTTCCATATAATCCTACTTCTGCACATGCACAGCCCTGTATCAAGATCGAGCTGCAGGTTTACGACACTGCACAGTGTATGAGTAGTTTGGCTCATACACCATAGAGCAGTAACGTCACATGGCTGCGGTGCGATATATACATCCCGTTAAGTGGATCCAATCAAGTCGTCGGCAGACGGAGCCGATGTTATGTCTGCGTGAGCGCGTGGAGTGAGAGATAGAGAGAGGAAGAAAGAGAGCAATGAAATGAAGTCGTCGGGGGCGAAAGAGAAAGAGAGAGAGTAGGCCGTTACGGAGGTGAAGGGGGACGAGTAAACGAGGAAAATAGAGCAAGAGACGCATCAACAAAGACAGTTCGGAGCGCGACGAGCTTCACGAGCGAACGCAAATCGACGAGAAGGAAAGTAAGTGGATATATACGTATGAGCGTTGGGTTATGGTGGAGAATCAGTGGAATGAGAGATATATATAGAGAGAGAGAGAGAGAGATACAAAGGCAGAAATGGAGAAATTAAATTACGCGTTAAACATATACGTTTGTATACGCGTAATTTGCCTTCGACGCGCTTATGCGCTCATTCGTTTCGAAGGATGTGCCAATTTTTTGCGGTGAGATCAGAAATTATTAAAAGTGGAAAATATATTCTGAATGAGAGTGCGTAACAATATAACCAAAGCAATAAAAGTAAAAAAATGTTGTTGGCTGAGAGAAGTCTCCAAATCCTTATTGCATCTGAATAAATCCGTTTCGACAGTATATGGCAAATGGAAATATCTCATTTATCAATGCATTGTATTTTAGTATATGTACTATGGTTAACTTGTTCACTGAATTACACTCCTACTGCAGGACATATAAACTTAATGACAGCACTAACTATTACACTTTAACGGCAGATATAAACGATGGACATCCGATTGTGAGTGAGTCAGTTGCGAATGACCATCATACCATCTAAAGAAATGGTATCCGTTCATGAGCTTTCCGTGGATGGAAGGACCACTGTTATTATATTTAATATCTATCGTATTCTTCAAAGTTCAACTACTCGTCATATAGCGACAGTGCCAAAGCTTTGTTTAATCAAATAAACAAATTCGACGGAGTTGCGTCAAGTGCAATTATGAAATTAAATTCTTGACCTTAAATCATGTTATAACGCTCATCATCTCCACCTTAGCGATAGATTCTTGGCTATTTTCATCGTTTGCTCGGAACAAACAATATTCTAGAGCAGACTGCTGCGAGTGAACTATCTACAGACAGTTTTCGATTTGCAATAATTAATTTAATTAAACCGCAGAGAACGAGAGCGGAATAACACGTTTTGGCTCTTACTGGATGTTTGAAGGTGATTGAAACTCGAGCAGGTAAATAACGAGCTGGGTGATGCTCGCAAGTACAGCAGCGGTTTCGAGAGATGAAATTATTACTATTAGTTTAGTAAACAGTACGTTGCAAGCAGCTTTCCCGGTTTTTAAACTGTCTTTTTGGCTGCGGGCTTTAGAATTTCCGCGAAAGTAGGGAATTCTGGCTAGTTACAGGGAATTTCTCGGAAACGATTTGCATAATTTGCCTATCAAGTACGAGATTCTATAAGGACTATGCGATAAATGAACAACTATTCGAAATTTTTCAACTATAATTTTCTAGATTTTATAGAAAATAAATTTTCTTGTCCAAATGAAAACACAGTAGACAGCTATTACAAAAACGAGTCTACTCGATGCACCAGTTGGTCACTTCATATATGGCGATGTAAATTATTTAGGATATAATAAAGCAATTTTCTGTTTCGATTGAGGTTTTTAGGGAACCTTTATCAATTCCATGCATCCATTTGTAAGACAATGTCAATCCAAGGATATAATTGTAATTGATGATATTGTTTTCGCATCAACCTGCAAATGTGATTCCAGCAAGAGCGTAAGGAAATGTTTCCTTATTATAGGGTCATTTGTCCAGTAAGACTCACATGTCCAACAAGAAAGATTAATTTATGCAAGAAATAAAAAACACAACAACAAAAACTGCATGAGGTATATACTGACAAGATATTATAGCGACAGGAAATGTGTGATCATAAGATAATTTTCTTTAGATTTTGAATTTTAAGTTCTACGTTGAAAAAAACGTTACCTACTATATACAAATAAAAATGTACTTGAATATATTAAATAATATTTTGAAAATATAAAAGTTTATTGTTTTAAATGCAATAACTAGCCTATTTAGTACTTTTTTAAATTATATATTATATCCATTGGGTATTACAAAATTTCATATTTATACAAAATTTACTATCGAATAAATAATTAATTAAAAGTAAATAATATATTCGTAAATTTTAACAAATGTATACTGCAATTTAAATTGCTATTTGAGTTATGTCCACTTTCAAATAAATTCAATAATTAGGACTATCCAATAAAAAATAATTTTTTGAAATTAAACATTTTTGTTACATTCCAAATCTGGAGACAGAAAGTGATTTTTCTCAGTCAGTTCACTTTTGTAAATGTTTACTCCATATTAATGTAAATGACTGTAATTGTGAATGGAACACTTACAAATAAACGAATAAATAATAAGGCTCGACAGTTAAAATCGCGCTTTATCACAATGATAAATAACGAACGAATGACAGTTCGCGGACATTTGTCAGCTCAAAAGTACGAATATACGTCAGTGAGCTCACCTTATTACGAAATAAAGCAAAAGTTTCACGTGTAAACGTCCGCATTAAGCAAAGATGAACAATATAAAAGTCGGCTTTAATATTCATCTCCGCTTGGGGTTATAAAATTTCGCAAAGCTGCGTCGTAACCGTGAAAAATGCGCGCGGACTCGTGCCAAGAGTTTGTTTAACGCTATGCGCCACTTGCGAGCTCGAGCGCGTGGCGTTTCGCAACGTCAGAATAGATACACGGCCGATAGGACAAATAAGCGACTTTATTGCAGCGATTCACCTGCGAGATAAGCTTCGGTCGAAACGGTCTTTTCGTCGCTGTATTATTCTAAGCTAAAAAGGCTACGAATCGCCTCGTTTTCGCGCGTGTCTCCATAAGAGATCTTTATCCAGTCGGGAAAAATGATTTAGCAAAGTCTCCAAACTGATCTAATGATTCGACTGGCTTCGATACTAGATCACGAGAGATAAGTGCTGATAAAAAGATTAACGTAGCGCTTTTCTGCAAATTATCGTTTCGCGGTCGCGCGACCAAACGGACTGTATACTTGCGTGTCCGCAACGTGTGGTGCTGGCGCATTACACGCGAGAGACAAAAATCACATGGCTTTTACGTCAGCGTGAGCTAAGGCCATGTGTTATTTGCGAAAAACGTATGTGTGTATGTGCGCGCGAAACCAATGATTTTAATGGCTCGTGTAAAGTGAGGAAAAATGAATCGACCGGTCGCGAACACCTACAAGCCTGACAAATGATAGATTTCTAAAACCACGAGAATTACAGTACTTGCAGCTTTGATTGCCATATGTGTTGGAGACTTCTTGCGGCGCTCGTGGAACGAGCTGAGAGCTCGAGTGACAATGTAATTCACCCGGTTTTTTTTAAGTTTCACTGAATAAGTCGTAGAATCAATGACGGAATAATGACTGTTGTTCGCAGTTTTATTCTCGTATATACGATCCATTATTCTTAACCAAACAATTTAGCACAGAGTAATAAGATACTTTTTATCTTGATACACGAAGAGGAAACACAGAAATCGGACGTTTTACTCATTGTCTTCTTACGGAGATCTGCGATTCCCAGTTGCAGTCATGGTTAAGGAATATTGAGTTATAATTTGAAACTAAAACGTAATGCGCGCGCCAACTTCCTTTAAAAGTCTGAGCGATATAATGGCATTTAAGGACTAGAATTTACCCAAAGCGCACTTAACCCGCTTCCAAATGGACTTTCGCTTGGCTCCGTCGCAGCAGCGAATGCTCACGCATAGGCTGCACACATTCTAGTATTTGTATCTGTGCACGTAATGCAGGACGGCAAGAGTTCATTGTTTCAGTGGTAAAGGCTTGGACGGTGAACGAACGAACTGCACCTATACGAGACAGACAGCGATCGTAATGGTTCTATGGCACGTAAGTGTGTTTGTATGTGCGTATGTGTGTTTATACGGGTAGTCGAATCTCGAGAAATTGCGTAGCTTAAGGCGACGTCGTACAAAATGATCTGCAAGGAGAGATAGCTTGGAACATAGGGTTGTCAAATTATTTGAAAAATTCAACGCCACATATTGGATAGCAAAGGGAAAATGAAATGAAATTAGTAAAGTCAGGAACATATTAATTGATATTGGTCGCGATTCTCATTTAATGAAGCTTTACAGTTATTCCTTCCTTGAACGTTCAGTCTGTGTTACAAAATATGTAATATTATTACAAAGCTAAATGTTTTTTTTTAAGTCCATTAAAAAAACTTTATTTAATAGGATATACCAACAGTTGATGTTATCATCCAGTGTAGAGATATGATTTTTTTTTATTTAAAAAACGATAAATGTAACATCATGTATCTTCTTACAATATCTATTAAAAAAACATGATTTTGTTATTTTTTTTTAAATAATTTAAATTTTACGGAAACCATAATGATACATCTTCAATTCGATATTCAATAGTGCTTTCAATCTTAAAAATCTATCAATTTATTCAAGCTGTACCTTTGTCAAAGCCACAATTTAAAAATGTCATTTCATACTCCTAACAAGAAAATGTTTTTTGTAATAACATTTGTTGTTACATACATTGATAGTTCAGAGATGGAATAATTGTAAACTTCCCCTAAGGATTGAATTGATTCAATAACAGTTTAGTTAATCGACAATTGCGCTGCTCTAAGGAATCAGTGGAAAAAGTCGAAATCAGAGCCTCTAAATAAGCCATAAACCACCATGGTGTGTTATACCTCGGCGCACACTCGAAGTCGTTCAATTGTTTCAACCTGCTAACATTCTCGAGGAAACTAATCAGGATTAGAGTTAGGATTACGGGGGTCGATTGAATTAGCCCCAGCAGCAGGGCCACACTCGTAAACTCTTACCGTAGCTCCTCCCGTCCCGTGTAGCTCCCGCGTACGCGTTACGTTTCTACCCCCGCAAGCACGTTCGGACCAAGTCATCGACTGTAAACCCGTATATATTGGCTATAGTTACAGCAGTCCCGGTCTATCTTGAACTGACCGTCGTCCAGGAGACCTCCAAAATTTCATTATCGCTTTCGCGGATCCGGAATAAAGACGGGGGTATATATAGGTGTCTATATATGTATTGTATAAGCGTATACATATATATTAGAGCGACACTTTTCGTATATTCGTGGACACCAGGCTCTTAATTGTAGCTTATGAAACGTCCGATGAAGTCATTCCGCAACGACGCAGTTCACGTTTACGGGCTTGGAAAGGCCAGTTGGTTGATTGAAAATTTCTTGATTAGGCGCATTAACGCTCGTACGCGCGCGTAAGCGCTTTCTGCGTTGCTCTCCCTGTTAATCGCGTATAATCAAGAATTTACATTTAGATTGTAGAGCGCAAGGCTCGACTCCCAGTTATATGCTTATATTGTTGCAGTAGTGTACGTTTGCATTTTAAACCAACGCGCATGTGTGTGTATGTGTGTTCGAGCAATTTTCGGGGGATGCGTGATACAAGTTTGATTTTTACACTGTGCTCGAACGCAAGAGCTTCTCGCTGCTCATTATATAAACGGAAACGCCGCAGGTGTCTAATTTACATAGTATAGAGGAAACCCTGCATAATATTTTTACTACTGGATGTAATGCGTTCAATTTAGAAAGTTGCGCAACTTGTAAAGTTCTTTGTTATAGTTTGTCTCGATTCCGCTGCGACAACGCATTAAACTAAAATTACAATATTTTATACTTTACATTGAAGTATAGCTTTCATGCGTTCCATATGATTTTGTATCGTACACATTTCTTATGGAGAAACATTCTTTTTTGCTCGACGTATAGAAAATATAATACGTTCGACGAGCTAAATGAAAATATTTATACTTGACAAAAAGTTTACTGCATCTAAGAAAATGTATTTATTAGAAAATTTCTGTTTTGATAGAAACAAATATAAACTATACTACAACAAATATAATAATAAATAATACAAATAAAAACTAGTTTTAATACAATAAATAATTTATTGAAAATCATAAAGTACATTTATTCAAATGTATAATGTATATGTTATTTAGTCAATACTTTTTTAAAATTCGAATTAAATTTGAAATAAATATTTACAATAATTAAAATTTATATTTATTACGAGATTCATGTTAATAAATTATTTTGTGGAATCAAGCTATTTACTTCTTTATAGTGAACTGTGTAGTGCATTACTATATCCGAATTGACGCAATTTACGAACGATCAATCGAGTATTCGAAACTGTCCATGATATGATTCGATTTACGATGTATTAACGTTACTATGTAAAAAAATGATGCTATAAAGAATATGAGGGTTACTATACCAATAGCTAACGGGGAAGCATCTTGTAAGCAATAATTTTTCGAACAAAAAGTCGGAAGTCAGCGTTTTAAGTGAAAACGCTCCGCGGACATATATGTATGAGATAGAACGTTGCGTAATATGCTGCATGCGGTGCAAAGCCTACCCGATCGTTTCCAACACCAAGGCAGATTTTAAATCGGTGTAAATGCTGGAAGTGCGCGCTACTTTGCTTAATCGGTAAGGTTCTTAAGTATATCCTATACTGAGTTACGAAAAAAACAAACGTCATCTCTCGACTTTTCACAGTTAAAACAAAGTGTCGGACTGTAAGGAGGACTTGAGATTTTTTAACAAGAACTCGTCGTATTGAACGCTCGGTGCATTAACGTCTTTCGTAAATTGATTGGCCACTGCTAACTTATATATGAAAAAAGAAGCTATTTAAAAGCACTCAGTTGCTATTAACCATGCACAACTTAAAGCATATTACTCGTCTCGAAATGTATCCAGCAGCAATCACGAAAGATGCGATAACCGCACACGACGCACCTATGAACGACACTCCGCCTCTTGATTATAACTCCATGCGTTTTATCGTTTCGTTTTATTTCGCGCGGACGCATTCATAATATATTCTCGCTTCTCGGCAAGCATTATTACGTGTACGGCGTATTACTCCACGCGTGTTTATCTACTTAATTCCTGTACGTGCGCACACACCACCTGAGTCTCCATAGAACGAGAGAGAGAGAGAGAGATAGAGAGAAAGCTGTTTTTCCAGATACGCACTGACCCAGCAGTGTGTGGCAGGACGAGGCGATGCTGCGTTCAGCTGTATATATATATACATAGCTAATATATACGTCGACGCCCGCGGCGCTGTAGCGCACTCAAGCATGCAAAAGAAAGCGAGTAGTAGCATTCGCGCGTTTTACCGATTGCAGATTCGCGATGTGGACTACCGCTGTACGTTCTAGTGTAACGGTAAGTGCGGTGATTAATCTTTCAATTTTTTTTCCAAAGACTAGTCTCTCGCGGCTCTTTATTCTCTCGAGGGGCGTACATTGTTAGAATCAGGCACAATAATATTTCAGAACGGAGATTCGTTTGATTTCAGAATTTCAAACTCAATATTTATCGGTCACTCGTTATTATTCACAAAGACACATCCACGATGAATTACGTTCGAACGTGCGCGGTTTAGTAATCCACGATCAGCTGTTATACGTTACATTGTATCTCTGTACAGTAGGTATATATCAGAGCTCTTTTACGCCGCGAGCAACACCTGCATCCTGCAACTCGTATGTGGACGACGCCGTTCCAAGACAATGTTGCGCGATCACCAACACAAAGGAGACGCGTTCACAGCTCCCTGTCATCGGATCGTCGATTTCGCGCTCGGACAAACAATCAATAAAGTACACAAACCCAACCTGTGATTCTCGACTATATACCTTCTGCTACGCTAACTATATATGTACTATATATATGTGTTCACTTTCCCTTGCAATCAACGAGATTCGTTCGTCGCATTGATAAGATTCACGGCGATTGAATAAGGGCAGTATATCATGCGTCTATTCTAGCACTAAAGTACATAACCGGTCCAATTAATTCCGACCTCCTCTCTCTCCTCTCCTCTTTCTGCGCAGTTCGAGAGACTGCGCTGTCGTATTACGCATGCCCTCATCTCGTTAACTCGTAGCAGCTAGTTCCCTCTTAGCAGATAGTTTTCTCCGCATGATCTGCCTCTCCCTACCAGCATCTTCCCTGGCTGAATGTATGTGTCGTTACACACACACTCACACTTATACTCGTACAACATATGTCGACAATGACCGGTCATATATACGCTCCCGACGATATATATATATATATATATATATATATATATATATGCATATAATATATATACATATACATACAGAACTCCAAGGTAATCACGTATGTCACAACAGCCGTGGATATCTGTGCAACACACATAACCAGCGCACATATGCAGTGTGGTGTTCAGGTATGAGCGTGTATCATGCATATAGGAGACGCTCATGCTTTCCGAGGGGGAGAGTATAGTATACGAGTACGAGTCATTGATCAAGTGAGAAAACGCGGGAATCGAGGCGTTCGCGCGCTTGACTGGACGCGATTACATTGCGCGTTCGCAAGCGTTGATAGAGCTGTTGCGGCGCACTCTGCAATGAAAAAAAATGATGGATCTCGCGAGGTACGACTAGATCGTGATTTTTTTTTCAACTTGCTATATATTTTTTTCAACTTGTATATAGCTCGGTAAGGAAAAGCGACTGGAGTACGTAATTACCTTGACCTAGGTTTAGCGCTTTTTTCAGGGTTCATGGAAAATAGCTGATGTGGAGAAATTTTTTACTGTTAATGACATACGACTGATACTACGATCAGATTATTGGTCCAGGTGTGTTAATATATTTTAAAGTAAGAGTTCATTTTTTCGTAAACTTATTATTACGGTATGATAAAACGAACGTCTACCGATTCGCCTATTACTAATATGACTATTATTCTTATTCGGCCGTTATTTGCGATTTTACAGATTAAATATTGCAGATAAAGCTCTGACTTATTAGAATCTCAACTAGTGCAATGAGAAAAATATACTTTACGTACTTCAACTATCGAGGACCTATATTGGAGAGTAAGATAGAAGAATGAATTCACACATTGTTTTAATTTTTTTTCGGCGGTTCAGATATTGCGATAATCGATAAAACATCTTATTCATGCGTACGCAGATTCGATTTCAAACAATGATATCGAGCCAGAGAATACTTGAAAGCCTATGTTTAATCAATAGCAGCGATAAAGTGTTTGAGTTATTTTAAAAACATTGAATAATTTACGTAATCCCGTTGCTTAACCATAAATAGAACGCAAAGCAGGTTAAACGCGCAAATAGAAATGCACAAGAAAAGTTTGTCAACACGCTGCGGAACAAAAACATTGCGAGGTATTTTTACATTATTAAATAATTAAATAATTATTGGCTGCATCATGTCTGGACGGAGCAATAATTATACAGGCGCGAATGTAAACACAACGTAATTCTGTTTCTCAAATCACTATGGACGTAAATAAAGTCTCGCATTCTTCAGTTACGTTAAATTATTCTTAAGTGTATATCAAACTGGTTGTAAATTTGCATTTTTATATTTCTGCGATGCCGTATTATGAATTACGCCGATAGTCATTAGTATTCGCAAATGTGCCATATCTTAATGATGCTGATTGTTTTTGAAAGCTATATTGACAGCCTCATTATCGACTTATCACGAACCGCATTTTCTCGTAGAACTGGATCGATACATGACTGAAAATCGGAAAACGCAATCAACAGTTTCAATACAGAGGCGCACAAGACCAGTAGATAATTCAAAAGCAGTCGCGTGTCAGGTTCATATATTTACACATACATAACTCGTAGCGCGTGTTTGCATGTGTTAAATGACTTCTGAATACACGCGTTTTGTACATTTGCACAGATAAGCGCGTAGGTATAGGAAAATTAGGCGTTCGTTAAATATCTCCAATCGGGTATTACAAAGGTAAAATTGTTCAAGCAAATTTTTATTGGCTTACAATAAGTAACGCTTTACTACAATTGATTTCACTTACAAATAAATATGTTTTTAAGTCAAAACATTGATTTTTAATTCAAGTAAATATTTTGTTCTTTCGAAAAATCAATTTTTTAATAAATATTTTTTCTTACATACAGTAAACTTTTTTCAGTGTATGGATTCTATTAGAAAATTATCGAATACCTTGAATGTACCCTTTTAAATTGTTCGATTATCTGGAAAACGTACGAAAACGATATTTATTATAAATTTAAAATTTTCAGCGAAATAACTCTTACACAATGGTAAACGAATTAGAATGAATTTTCTGAATTTTCGTATAAGAAGTAAACGTTTCTCGGTCAAAACTAATCGGTACTATGCCATTGAGTAAGATACCGATCAACGACCGCTGGTGATATAAAAAAGAGGGTCTCTCCTGTACCACATAAACCTTCATCTCCGTCACGCGTGAGTAAATTATGTGAGGGGTGACTGCGAAATCGACTCAATCGAGTTTTGATTAAAACATCGCGCGATGGCGTCAAACTGGCTGATCGTACTAGCCATTACGCGCTTTCGCACCAACACCTTCGTATGGGCATATATTATTTGCGTACTTCATGTATAATGTATTGCACGATGATTTTTCTTATACCATAATTGCAATCGAAAAAACAAAATTTCAAATGATGAAATATCAAATGATGACGTAGAATATTTCTGAAGGCCTTGGATAAAGCATTGGCTGTAAATGTAGTGACTGTTTCTAAAAGAACAACATGCAAGATATGCGATTACACTTTTTTTCTTTCACGAGTACTGTCAGTTTTCTTAGAAATTTATCTGTAACAACGTTTAAATGATCGTATACATAAATATGAGTTCCAAATGTCAAATTAAGCACATATGGTTATATTTCTCCCTAATATTCTTTACTGGCTGGATAGATCTTGTGTAATGCTATTCATGGTTGGACTCTTTTGTGAAATATCAGCCTTTGTGTATAATTGCTACATTATTATAGAGACAATATTATGCTACATAATTTTTTTTCTTTGACACACAAACACTTAGCAAAACATACAGACAAAACGAAACAAACCGAAGTACTTACGCAAAAGTAAGAGATCATTCATTCGAGACAAACAAATCGTATGTGTATTGTGCATATATACACGCGCAGCGACATTTCGTTTTCATAATTTTCAGTATCATTAAGATAGCCTATTTTAAACTTCAAGGCCCACTAATTGAATGTTACGTTCAAATTTCTTTCCACCTCCAAAGTGTACTTTACAAAACTTTCATGTGGACCCATAAACTTGCTACGCACTGGTAGAAAGAATTATTCACCCTAAAGTCCTTGCTCTTTTTATCCATTATTTTTTCATAATATTTTATGCAAATGAATATTCGTTAGCATTAAAGAAATATTCATGAACGATTAGTGCATGATAGTTGTATATAGTAAGTGATATAAGCCTTCAGCGTCAAGTAGTCGCTTCCTATGCTGATAAAAAGTTACTAACATCATACAGTTGCGTAAAAAGTAAGTTAGGGAAGTTAATTATGCAGTTATTATCATCGGGTGCTATGTATCGCAACCTTAAGCGTGCCAAAGGAGAGATTTGTGTTTTTAATAAATGAACATTGAATTTTAAATATCCATTAAGCTATATAAGCTGTAGCTTAAGTCAAACCTAAAATTACAACGTATTAAATAATTTTTTTATATACTGTTAGGAAGAAAAGGTTATTTATCATTATTAAATTTTTTCAGCGAGGGAATAAGTGTAAACCCTCTGAGCTGTTAATGCCAAACATTACAAAACTCTTTCTATCAATGTATCGACCAATAAAATAAAGCAATAATTAATCGTTGGCTTATTATCCCTTATCAACCCCTCTCAAAAACTTATACCCCAAACTCAATAAAACGAGTATTATATTCAAAACATCGCGCACTGAAGCTCACATTAAGTTGATCGCTTCTAATGTTTCAATCTGAAATGTAACCTCCCCTCGTTATTCCTACTTTCTCTTTCTCAACCCCCCTCCTACCCTGCCCTGTTCGAAAATCGGCTCTCGGCAAAGCTGCGATCATTGTCACCGAGAAGAAAAAATTGGACACGCGCCGATGATCCCATGACACATTTCCATACAATGAGCCGCCGACATGCAGTCCTGTCATCCCTCCACGCCCGATGGGTGGTCAAATTTCGGACAAACCCTCGGACAGCAAACGTGCGTTGCAAGGGGAGAGTCAATATTTTCGAACTGCTTTTTACCGCATCGTGCGAAACTTAATCTTGTCCGTTATTTTAAATGCACCCATATAACCGTATGTTCAATATACCACCCAACCTATTGATATTTGTGAGTATATAATTAGTGTTAATGCGTGTATGACATATACGGTAGCGTGAATGACGTATTAATATATTTTATAACATAAATATAATAATCTTAAAGGTAAAGTTCCTTTAAGTTGAAAATTTCTTTTTATTATTTCCTCGCTGTGTTTATCGAACTCTAGAGTAGTTTGCATAATTATAGAGTTTTTAACTAATTTTTAATATGGTGAAAAAACTGGAATAAAAGATTAAAATTTTGTATTTCTCTATTTTTCACAAATTTGTTTTTACTTTATCAAAAATATCCGTGCATTCCAAACAAAAGCAGTAAACATTACAATTTTATACTAAGAATTAAAAAATTTTTTTCGAATATTTTTTAAATCAGCCAGCTAGTGTTTATACTGAAAAGAAACGTAAAGGCCAACTTTTATACGATTAAATTTTTAAACGCATAAGTTGGCTCAGGAAAACCTTTGTTTTTTGCAAATAACTTGTCATAACTTTAAATAAAATGCATATCTTTGCATCATACTTGGTAAATAAACTAGTTTAACCAAATCTTTTAAAACTTCTGATAAACGAGAAACTGCAAAAATAAAAGCACCATTTCATCAGTTGCGCAATTAGTTTAATACGTTCGAACTTAAGTCGCATATTCCAATAATATTTGCATTGCTACGAGAGAAGAGAAACGCAATAAATATCTTTTTTTTAATTTCAACGATACTCAGCATTTGTTACCTGGTTGAAATAAAGGAAAATCGGTGGAGCACCGAAAAATTGCACCGATTAAGGAAAAAATGCAATTTGTTATAACAAAGTTACATAAACCCAAATAGTACAAGCGTAGAACTTTTTAGAACACTCTTTCCTAAAAAATTTATGCAATACCCGTCACTTGGCTATCGGTAAGTGAGCGTTTAAGGGTCTAAACTACCGCCGTAAATGGTCTCCGCGGGTAGTCTCCGGTGCATTAGCGGAGGTCCGCATTGGACTGTTAGGTCATAAAAACGTTAGACGCTATAGCTATGCCGACTACGACGAAGACGAGGTCCTGCAGCTACTGCGTAGGTCTTCGATGTAGGCAAAATAAAGATCCGTTCTCTCCTCGTCAACGAAATCATCTTACATTCTCCGGTTCTCTTTACACCTTTCTATCATCGAGGTAGCCAAAGTAACCGTTTTTAAGTGGAACCGAGGTAGTTAAATTCATAGATTACTGACGTAGTTATTGACTCTTTGATCGTTTCGTGAATGACGAATCACGGGTCTACTGTTACACGCCTTCACTGCATCATCATTAACATCGCTGTGTATAAGTGTATAGCTATATAGATTCTTTCTATTTACGTGAGCAGAGGATTACGGCTGTTTTTAAGGACATTATGAACACATAAATTGGTTTATTGAGGAACTCTTGTGCATTTGAACGGTCATCTTGTTGAAACTATAAAAAATAGCGATTGACACGAGTAAGGAAATTTCGAGCGAACATATCTATGTTTTCTAGTTTTTTTTTACGAGTTGTCATAAAAGGTATACAATACGCGCGAGCTATGCGACGCATGCAAAGAAACGTTTTATCGAATAAAAAATACGAAGTATAGGAAAAAAAAATAATTTATTGCCCCACGCTAAGACTGGCTTGCACTTAACGCGATCTTATGGAAAAAAAGTACGCGCGTTACGACGAAATTGACGAGACGGTGTGATGCAAGCGTTTTTGTCGTTAAAAAGAGATGTAGCATTGTCATTATTCCTTCTCAGAATCACCTACATAAAGATGTTTCGCTACTTTGAGAGTAAAATGCAACGCGAAGAGAAGAAATTTTTAATGATTTATTTTATTTCTAGTAGTTACAGATATAATGGCAGGGTACTTTTGCTTTCAAAGAAACTTTGAGTGTAAAAAATTATATAGGTAGTCACACATCTTGTAACGGTCTCTTTGTGTAAAATATTGTCTATGTATCTGAGCTGCCAATTAATCGCATAATGTATTATCGTGTGTATTATCGTTTGTTGATACTCCGATTCTAGCCAAATGGTTAATTACGTAATACGAAGGTAATGGGAGGAGGTGTAGAGACATATATTATAAAACTCTATATTAACCTTAAATCCATAAATTGAAAATGCAAAACCAACGTATAAATTATAATAAATTGTCATCTTTTGTGTGATTTTCAATAAGTTCAATTATACATTGCAGATTTTACTAAAATATTTCCTTCTCGTATTACAAGAGATACACCTGGAAACTAAATTTACTGTCAAAAACCACTACATTTTTGTCATCCGCTAGTAATAACGTCACTCTAAAAAAATTTCCCACAACGAAAGTAAATCAAAACAAATACGATGCACCCTTATTGAGAAGAAACCATATCGCTCATCTCGCATAATCCGTCATTTAGTTGCGTGTAGATCCTACCCCTTCCATCAAACAACTCTACACACTGTGACCAAAGTATATCAAAACTCCCTTTTGACGCTCGGTCATTCGTAATCAAGCGCACAACATGATTTTTTTTCTCACAAATGAACGAAGTTATCGACTTCATTGTTTTCAATAAGGCTTTGCAAGTGTATCGAAACTTCAATAGCAGCAACACACGGTCGCGCGAATTGTACATAAAACATAATACATGCGCACATGTTACCGATACAATGAGCCTTAACTAGCCATTATGCAGCACGTCGCGGGCGAACGCACCGCGACGTTCCTTGACCCGAGACGGTCGTGCGCCTCTGATTTTCTTGTGCCTCTCTCGCTGCGCGCACACTCTCTCGCTCAATTATCCTCTCCTCTACTTATCCTCTCTCGGTAGGCTTTGCTCTGAACAGAACAGCTCTACGGGGATAATTCACGATATCGGTGCGATAAACTCGATTCGTTCTCGAGGCACACCTTGAATTTATTTATATTCATATTTATCTATTGTTAATTGATATACTCAAATGAAAATCTATTGCTATATTTAAGAAAATTTCCTTGAATTGAGAAGCAATATTTGGGATTTAAAAGTGTTTATTTGGATCTAAGAATGCTAATAAAAATTTGCATAAATAAATTCAACAATTATAATTAAAAATTGCGTTTATTTAAATGTAATACGTAATTATTCAGTAAAAACAATTTTTAATCTAAATTTTCATTTAAATCCTATAAAAGTTCTAAAAAAAGTTTTTTTTCAGAACTTTTAATATGTTGGCTCTTAAAAATACTTATTCCGATAAAATAGTAGATTGTACACATTAAATCATTTTTGAAAATGGATAATTCCCTTTTCTATCAATGTAATAAGTAACTGTTTTCCTCAATAAACAATGTGTTTAAATCGAAAATTTGTCTTCTAAATTCCTGAAATATTTATTGAAAGTCAAAAAAATTCATATGAACAACAAATATTTACTGTAATTTTTTTAATTATTCTAATCATTTTGTTCTTCAGCGAACGACAAAAAACACGTACTATTTAAAATTGAAAACAAACAAAATTCAGATGAGAAGATGATTATAAAAAATGAAGTATACGAGTAACCGTCTTTCTTTGTCGATGGGTTGACAGTCTATACACGGTAAACCGGATATAATATGTATATTACACAAACATGCACCCACGTAAGCCTCGGAAGACGCATATCGCACAGCAGGTGCCTTACACTCCGATATTACGAAAGCCTTTAATTAGATTCGGTGACATCCGTAACGACTCGCGAAATTTGTCGCTCCTATAGTTGCTAGTTTTCTGCAAAAAGTTCTCACGCTCGAAACGCATATAGCTTGGGTTTTTCGCGATGCTCCACGACGCGCATAGAGAAAATATACATTTCGCACGTGTAATGACAGAGGAGAGCTCCGGGAATCTAAACCGCAAGTCTGGCTCTTTCTCCTTCTCTCGATGGATACCAGTGCAAGAAAACAAAGGTGTGTATATATAGCGACACTTACACACGTGTGCACGTTCACAGGGTGATCCGAGCGTAACTGAAATGAAACACGTTGAAACTGCTATCCTATCCGATTTTGTACCCAGATATATTACGATGAATTCAACAAATTTTTTTAAGTCTTCAAAAAAATATATTTCAAATTCAATTCCAAAAAGGTTCGTTTGAACTAGCAGAAACCGCTCGTTTCGTACTCGAGGAACTTTCCTTGCGTATAAATAAGTGTTTCTAAGATTAGAAACTTACTACAGGTTTGATTATTACGAATTCATATTTTTTAGTTAATTTACTTACACGCGATTGCATGTTCAGTACTAAAAAAAGAAAATGAATGATTATTCCTTTTTTTCTCTTAATTGAAAGGCATTCTTGATGCGAGTTTATATCGTTTTGAAAATTTATATTTTAATGAACAGTTTTTATTCTATTAAATAATCAATACATAGACCTGATTTAAAGATATTATAGAGTATTAATTATACACGGATAATTTACTTTTGAAATGTGAAAATTAAGTATTTAAAAAAAACGAAGACGAATTCACGAACGTGTCTATAAAAATGTCTATAAACTGATGAAACTATTCGACTTTTTATTAAAAAATGCTGCAGCTCGATAGGAGTATTATTATCACCGGAACACCCAGTACATTGAGTACGTCTTTCCCATTATATACCGCAGTCGGACACATGGCGCGAGTCCGTCTTCCTTGAGCTACTCCTCGCCGTATTCCAGACTATTCTCATACCTATATATACACAGACAGCTACGTGAGCTCACCAAGAAACAGTTCCTGAGTTCTCGCGGGCAGTCGCTCTCGGGCTACAATTATTACAATTACCGGTAACTACTCCAGCCATTTGTCCGTTAATCGTTACGTGTCGTTTGTGAGCAAGCGAGAGAGAGAGAGAGAGAGAGAGAGAGAAACGCGGCTCTACGTATATCCTCCTTTGAAGAAAAGCGAGCGAGCGCGATTCAGATATTTACGATGCGCGAGTGCTCGCCTCTTCTATAGACATAGATATGTACGTGTAAGTGCGCACACGTAAAAGTCTGCATGTGTGTGGGTATGCGTGAGCGCGTTGTCGTTGTTGGCGGTTAAAGCGCGCGCCGATAAAAAGATGTAAACCATCCCTTGCTACAGGGCCGCTTTTCTTTCATCAGCGACTCTGACCGACGAAGTTGAGAAAAAGTGTTCTAATTTCCCGGAAATTGCTTGGCTATAGCGTATCGACTTCCCGGGGGAATCTCAAGACCTCCGAGTGTCGGTATGGATGGACGCAATTCATCTAATGATTTTTATCGCGCGTGTAGGTAAAAGATATTTCAAAGACTTGCGCTCGAGAGGAAGAGTTGATGTTTTTCTACGATGCACTCAGTGGTGATTAATTTGCAACGATTATTGAGAGACGCAGTTTCTACACATTTTATCGAGGATTCAGGTACTTTAATAGCAGTTTTTTTTTAAAGTAGACAAGAAAGAAATTTAGTTTATTGTACCAGGAATTAACAAACATCTTCTATTTTTTCCTTAATCTTTTGGTTTCCTGCTGTAAAGGGATAAGACATCTTTATAATGAAAATTCTAATAATTAGAATTTAAAATCTTTACGACGATGTAGTCGTAATTTATATTTCTTCCAATAATAAGAAATAGATTTACCTCTAATTTAACAGGCTCATTATTCTATAAATTCCTTAGACAGCTAATTATAAAACTAGGGAAAAGAAAATTTGCTATCCGTTAGATTCGAAGTCAGATGGATAGATTTAATTAAAAAATGGTAGTCATATTCATTGATGTTTAAAATCGAATATATAAAACAACTTTCAACCAATTATTTAAAAACCGAACATATTTTATAACATCAAATTTCAATTTAAAACCCTTACATTCATACCAAAAGGAGTGTATTAACAAAAAATTACTGAACCCATCCACCGCTTCCTTTCAAATCGTACAGACCAATACTTGCATTTACAAAATGTTAATTTTTAGAAAAGTTTAGTTAAAATTCGTAATTTCCAAAACTAAGAGTGAAAATGGGTAAGAAAAAAAAATATTTTTTGGTGCTGTCCCCATAAGTTAATAGTACAAAAGATTTAAAACGCAAATAAGATATACTACAAGTTTTGAAGGTATAAATAGCGTAACCATAGAATGAAAATTTCCATCAATTACTTAGAAAAGCAGTTACTCAACATTCAACCGAACTTCCTAAATCTTCGAAAAACAGCTTCATTCATTGATCCCCAGCTTCCGCAAGTAGGCGTAGACACAAGCGAATCGGCAGGTCAAAGCAATAAGACGACCCACGTCAGCGTCCAGAAAATTATCTCATCCGTCCCCTGGGGTAGGTAAATCAGCACCGTTTGGGGGCAAACAAATTTGAGAAAGCGTGACGAGAGTCGTTGGCGGAACTTTTGATGCGCACGGGTGGCCACTAACAGGCGACGATTTCCTTCTCGACCACCTAATTGGCACCAGTGATCTATAAGCGCGCTGATTCTGAGCCAAGATAATGTTGGGACCCCGACTTCGAGAGGCAGAAAAAAAATGTCGGCAAGGCCAAGGATTCAAAGGCGAGAGAGCATGCGACACAATCTAGGTAAGAGATATGTGTATACAAAAGGTAGAAACCTGAGATGTGTTTCCTTCCCTGTTGGACACAGTAAATGTGTTTCGTCTCTTTTCTCTCTCTATTTCCCATAGGTAACGGACTAAAAGGGATAGCGCGGTATCTTTAGCGTGTTTGTTGTGTGTCTTACTTAAACTGTGAAGAAGTTGCCAAGAAATGCATAGCTTATTGTCTGCAGACTCAGGAACACCCAGATTAAGATAGCTTTTCACTTCGAGTTGAGAAAGTGAATTCTCAGGAGACTCTAATATTGTGAAGCAAGAAATGTTTCAATTTACTTATTAAAAAATTATTTATTAAAAATTAGTTAGATTTATTTTATATTATGTAAATTTAGTTTAAATATGAATTAATTACAGTAAATATTTGTTGTTCATATGTATTTGATTGACTCTCAATAAATATTTATAGAATTTAAAAGAAAATTTTCAAAAAATGATTTTGTACATACCGTTTTGCCTGTTACAAGGATTTTCTAGTAAATTTTTATTTTTATACAGTAAGTAACGTTTTATTATGAATAATTTTATACTTTCAAATAAATATTTTTTAAGGCCAAAATATTGTTTTTAATTCAAGTATTCTTTTCTGTCGAAAAATACTTTTTTTAATAAATACATTTTCTTTCATAAAATAAACTTTTTTTCTCAGCGTATGGGTTGATGTATTTATTAGAAAATCATCAAATGCATTGAATGTATCTTTTTTCAATTGATCACTTCTCTTAAAAACGTACAAAACTGATGTTTATCATAATCGTAAACATTTTTTTGTACAATAAATTCTTACTCAGTGATAAATGAATTGGAATGCATTTTCTTGATTTTAGCATAAGAAGCATATAGAATCGTATAGAATGTTTTTTTAGTATACGCAAAATTTACCATTTACGAATAAGAAATTAATTTTCTTTTTCAATTTGGATCTTAACCTTTGGTTAGAAAAATAGTCTCAATCAATCGTAAATCACTTTTAAGTACGAAACTTTGTTGCAATTGCGAAACATTCTCATAAGCTAGACAGAGTTGTATATTAAGAATCCTACGCTTTTCTACAAACGGCTTAAGCGTCTATCAACGCCGAGACTACGATATAGGAATCGCTCTTCCGTATAAACACGGACCACCTCGAAATGCACAACAGCCTTTCCTTCGAATAAGAAAAAAAGGAAAGGCAAGCGCATTTGTGTGATGCCATAAATCCAAAAGAAATATTAAGACACGCGCTCGCGCCCTAACTTGTGTATTCTGCCCAAAATATTTCCAAAACTCGGTCGCTGTTGCGTGACGAATTTCCTCTGCTCTCTCTCGGTCGCTCATTCGACACGGCGCTCTCTATTCTTAAAATCGCGTTGTGATAATTCTTTCCGTAAGACTACGACCTGTGTGGGAAGTAGCTCTTTTTAGCTTTTCTCAGAGGAGCCAGAGATGTATACTAAGTTTTTTTTCAACGGGGAACGGGTCGACTTTCGAAAGACACTTGTTAGTGACAGGTAATTGATTTTGCACGGTTTGTTATTTGAACATTGAGTGAAGGTAGTCTTTGTACACGATTAAGCACTATAGAAAATTGTCTGAGGAGCGAAACTTTTGGCGTTTCAAATATGCATCGCTATTTAAAGTTGTAAACTGTTATTTCGTAGATAAATATTTATCCAGCAATAAAAAAATTGAAGAGAAAATTCAAATATAAAGGCATTTTTAGTAGATGCAGTCACAACTATTAAAGACCTTTTCTCTCTGCTCAGTATCTCATTTCTCGTTGCCTTATAGAAACATTTTACAGCCCTATCAATTTCCATTAACAATGCTCATCCCGACGAGACAGAGAAATATTGCGTTACGAAAAGCCTTCGTCCACTATTTCTCAAATGAAAAAAAGTAACAAGCGATCACACGCGTGGGCTCCTCTCGGCTTTTTCTCCATCTCTCTCATCTTTTTTTTTATTCACTCGCTTCTCGCTTAATAATACCTGCCTATAGGTTATTCTCCTCTGTCTCTCTCTTTCTCCATTTGGTCGAACGAAGAAAAAATACCGTTATATCTCTCGATTTTATTATATGCGGGAGTCCGCCCGTGAATAATTTACATTTTCATTCGGCTGCACGACCTCATCAGGGACAAAAGACACGCGAGTCTCTTGATTGTCAGTTCCATTAAGTGAATCCATTAGTAAACTCTGTCTCTTTCCCTCTCTCTTCTTCGCTAGACTGAAGCCAGAGCTATGAGTGCCGAAACAATTAATAAAGCTCAAATCAAGAGGATGGAATTAGGCTCTGCGCGAATGCAGGTTGAGCGCTTGGAAATACAGACGGTCGCATCCGAAGTCTACTAAGCGCGACAAGCAGCAGAAAGCATACGACTTACGCAGAAAAGACCCTTGGTAGACAACTCCTTGTTGTTCCTTGAGATACTTTTCCCCCGAGGTAACGAAGTACTGAAATCCCTAAACGTTTTCGCTCGCAATTGACTTTCTCTTGACCAATTGTATATATACGTATAAAAAGTGTATATGGATGATTCTCTAACAGATTGACCGATCAAACCTTTTTTTTCTAAATAATTGTAAACGGTTCTTATGTATCTACCTTCGTGATATTTTTTAGATTCTTTTTACTAACTATTTATAACTTTATAGAGAGCCAAAGTTGGCATTTTTAATTCGTTAAAATTATAAAATTATAAATTTATAAACCATACAAGTCTTAAAATCAAATTTTAGAAAGGTTGGATTATTCGAAACACCATCATAAAATTCGGAAAGATACCTTTATTGACCAAACAATCTATACTAGTCGCAACTTCTGAATCGATCTGTATTTTTTAGCTACTATGATTGCAATGCTTATTACACGTATAACTTTTATATATATAACAGGTATGACCTAGTAGCACTAAAATTTACGAAGAGGTAGTTTATATTACTGTGTATTGAAGTGGTATAAATATTTTATCAACAATCCAAATGAACAATTACTTCACCAAAACCATATTTGACCGTTTAATTAGACTCTCTGTAATTTGGAAACGGTTAGCAAAAATAATCTAAAAGAATTTACGAGGACATATACAGTGCCAAAAAATAATTTAAAATTATTTGGAAGAACAAAAATTGTCTAACCGGTTAATTTGAGAGAGAATCAACCGTATACAAAAAGGAAATAAAGCAGAGGGTGTATAATCGAGCTTGTTTGAAAGTTTTGATCAATAAAAGAATGCGTTGTAGCGACGAGTATCTAAAAATAGAAGTTTACTTCGACCAAATTCTCGACTTCAATTTCCCTTTCTGCAGACCTACAAATCAGTACACAGACATATATACTGAGAGCAAAAAAAGTCCACATTCACGTATTCACCCGCACCTATGTCTGCCCGCTATACATGCCACACTAATGACTTGGCGGGATCGAGCGATTCTCGGCCATCCGTTTACTATACACCAGAACTTTTTTGCTCTCCTCTTTCGCCTTTTCTTCCTAGACAGACATTCGGTCGTTCGTTCTCGACAAATGCTCAGAGCGCTTCGATGCCGACAGTGACCTATCGCATTTGTAATTTGGAAAAGCGGCAGCACTTAAGAGCTTCTCGTCAGCGAAGATATTCTACGCGCGGTATTAACGTTTTGCCGTTGCAGGACATTACAAACGTTTGAAAAATTGGATGAGAGAGTCGTTGCAGGATTTCTTTCTTCTCGGTTGTATACGCCTCTCGTCGTCATCGCTGTTGTTGACCTTTTGAAGCAACGCGACTGCGAGAGACTGGACAAAAGGAGAACACGCGAAGAAGAGAAATGGTATCGAACGAAATCGAGAAAAGAGAAGAGAGATGACGGAGTGACACTTTATTGCGTTAGATATAGAGGGTTGCTTGCGGGGCTCGAGTATTCGGAGGGAATTATGGCCGTGAAAAAGAGGAGCATAGAAGAATGGTGTCTATTTTTGATTAAACGTAAATCATAAGAGCAATTTTCTTTGGTTATTTCAAAGTGTTATAAAAATATTTAACTTGCATTAAATATGTACTATGATTGTAACCCGTTGATGATGTGATTTTCGTACTTCGTTAAAATGAAAATTATGATATTACTAAACCTGTTGTATTACTAATTACATTACTACAGTAATTTTTGAAGGGAAAAAATGTCCTTACAACTCTAATGAATATTGTGAATTTGAATTGTTCAGACACATTTTTATTCTTTTACAATTCTACAGTCTCTGGTATTTATAAAGCATCGATGAAGTAACAGTGAAAAAAATTATAACTATTTATTCAAAAATTGCTTTTTTGAAAACAAAAAATATTTACTTTAATTAAGAAACGATATTTTAGTTCTAAAAAATGTATTTGAAATTAAAATGAAAGATCCTCCATTCTTTTTTTGCGGAGCGTCGAAACGTCAACAAAAAATAGTAATAGAGCAGGATTGGTTGCATTACTTTTCGTTTTTTGCTAACGATATTACAAAATTAACTCGAAATTTCATAATTTTGGTCATCAATGTGTTAATTGTTTAAATAATAAACTTGTAGTTTTAGCGAAAGGCCAACGATCTTTGAGCATTGGGGAGGCGCCACGCGAATCGAGATATTTTATTGAATTTTCTGCTCGAAGACTTGCAGACAGGTCAGACTGTTGAATACTCCGATGCAGTGGACTGCTTCTTAAATCACGCATGAATTAGCACTTGAAGCCACGTCTCCGTGTAAGCATCGGTCGTGCTGCCGTATCGAGTTACGCGTTGGAAATCACTTGATGATTTTTATAGCCCTTAAACTTTGTTACACGAAACTAAAAAAACGTCAGTAAAACGTACGGCAATTGCATTATGTTTGCTTCCTTGGTAATTTATCGTGGAATAAAATATCGAATAAAAACTTTTTTAATTACCCACGGAGGCTAATTATAACGCATAATTGAAAATAATACCGAACTATTATTGGGTTCCCGCGAATATTCATAAAATCGAGTTTCTTATCACTTATCATTCAGAGTACGAATAAACGAACGATGAAGAGTGATTTTAATTTCAACCATACTGTTCAACATAAATTAGCAATTTACGTTAAGTTGCGAAACCTTTTATTCAAAGTGAAACGGACAATAACCTCCGCCGATACAATGCATATATTATGATTATATTTATGAATCAGGCGGTATCATTGAATATTATTTAAAAACAATTGCCTATCGCACGCTATATTATTTATTTGCTTATGAAAACGCTGTATACCTAATAAGAGCATTTCAATCTTTTTAATGTACAATATACGTTCAAGTTTAATGTCCTCCAGAAGAATTATTACAATCATTTGCGATAAACATCTACTCTGCGACGAGTCAACAACCTGCGATATCAGTGCTTCCTGGAGAAAAAAAAAATAACCAAAGTCAAAGAGCATATTCGACATCTTAAAAATGATTTGAAGCCAATAAAAAGCGATAAAAAGCTCCGGTAATACCGAACGATTCACTGCCTCTGCACTTTGCAAGATAATTTACGATGTCACGGTTCGAATAATAGAGCTCTACGGAAGTTCCACACGACTTCATTCTTATCGAGCCCTCTTTCTACTCTAGTCTAAAAAGTTTTGGCGTAAAGTTTCAAAACGAACCCAATGACCTCGTTCATTGTATCGTCCGTAAATCTTGCACGACTGCAGAATAAGAAGAACGCAAGCGCACATCGGTCGAGGTAATTCACGTAGAACAAGAAACACTGGCTATAGACGACACTAGATAAGCGCCAGACTCGAGAAGCTTGATATATATAAATATAGACTGGTGAGAGTGAACGTGAAGTATATATATATATATATCGCCGAAAGTTTTCGTGATCGGAAGAGAGTCCCCATGGGATTTACGGCGACGCTCGTCGGGAGATTGCACTTTTAAATCAAGTTCTATAGAGAATGACTGAAATCGACTCTATGGGTATTTCCTAGATGATGGATTGAAATACGCTTTTCTATACTTAGAATAAAACAATTTCGGAAAATTTATAAAAAAAGATTCTTTTTTTATAAGATAAAAAGTTTATTATAATAGCTGATAACAGTGTATTTTTCTCAGATGTATACGACTGGCGATAGCCGTGCAGAATTTCGGCGGCGTTATTGCACCTTTAAATCACCTTCTATCGGGAAGCGATAGCCGGCGGCAACTTACTCCCTCGACATATAATCCGTAATACACTATATGCCGGTAATGTACGGGAAGGAAATAGAAAAGCAGCGCAATACGCGGGAAAGAGAGGCAAGAGAGAGGAAAAAAGTGCCGAAGCTTCAGGACGAATGTAGTTCCGAGCACTCGGTCCAAAATATCGCGTCACTCTCTCTCCTTACATTCGTTCCCTCGGTCGAACAGGGAGAGTATAGCACTCGCCATATTCATTTTTATTAACCGACATTTCTCCCGTAATAAAATCCCGGGCAATCTTCATAGAATCTTTGTGAAACACGCGGTGTATATATCCAGTATCGTTTCGCATTTCCCCTCGCCCACATGCTATAGCTCGTATCTTTCCGCCTCTATCTCTTTTTCGCTCGTCCCTCTCACCCTCGCGAGCATCCGACGTCTTTTCCTTCTTCTCTTCTCGCATACACTCACGTACACAACCATGGAATACATGTATACATCGTTTTTTTCTCTCTTTCTCTCAATAAGTGTCTCATCTTCTTTGTC
Organism: Apocrypta bakeri; assembly: GCA_018906985.1. Classification (NCBI taxonomy): domain Eukaryota; kingdom Metazoa; phylum Arthropoda; class Insecta; order Hymenoptera; family Pteromalidae; genus Apocrypta; species Apocrypta bakeri. Next base: position 889,794 of record JACCIA010000004.1, read on the forward strand.
TCTCTTGACTCGTCGGTCCGTCCGCGCGCGCTGTTTCCCTGCGTCATACCGCGGCGTTAGGGACGGATATAAAACCTGATGGCCGATAACAACCACTGGCACACCCTCACTGTGATACTTGTGTCTATGTACACGCATCGCTGTACGTACACGTTCGTGACACAAAAGCCGCGAGCCGTTTTATTGGTAGCATACGCGCGCACGGCGCGATACAGATAGGGGCGGCTATATAGTGTCCCGAGGCTCCTGATTTGTCGTCGTCAGAACTTGGATATATTTCTGCTGCCGAGAAAGAGAGAGAGAGAGAGAGAGAAGCGAAAAGCCAAATAGGAGGGATGGCGGCTCTACACCATTGGTAAGAATTCGACCTTAGCCTGACGGAGTGACGGACGTCGCCGAAGAGGTTTAGGAAATTACCAGGCTCATTTGCGCGCGCTCGGTTTTACGAGCCCAGGAAGTAGCACTCGACGTAGGGCGCGCGCACACACGCGCACATCTATATATTCTTTCTTTCTTTCGCTGAGATGTATCGTCGTCTACTATGTTGCTTTTATTCCGAGTATTCACGTGTGCACTGACGCGTACTACGAGTTGGGTTAGCTAGGAAATTTCGCTCGATTCGTCAAGAGCATATTACTCTCGGTTGCTCTATGCTTTCCTGGGAAAAGGTAATAGGAGAAATTTCCTGGAAAGTGACGTGACGCTTCCAGCATCAATTTCAATAAATAATACCAGCTGAAATGACGCAACGCCTTGATCAGATCGAAGAAAAATCTCAACTTCCAGACAAATCTCCTATGCAGAATCGAATTAACGGAGTCGCTTGTTCCCCTCCCCACTGCCATTTTCCATGAAGGCATCAACCAACACACACCAAGATGCTTCTTATTTGCGCCGGCAAAGCAGAACAGCAGCTTCAGCCGCATCCTTTTTATCAAGCGGATTCAATCAGACAAAGAAATAGGGAAAGCAACTCTTCTACCCTCTCCCTCCCTCTCCCACCCTATCCACCGTGCAGCGAGGAAATAGAATGTAGGGGGAGGCAACGGGAATAAATGATGCCAGGATTCCCCTGAAAATCCAGGCAGGCAGACGGCAACAGTGTGGCGCACGAGAACTGTCGCGCGTATACGCCTTATTTGCTTAGAGTCGCAAGTGCCATCCCGATTATATTCTCTTTCTCTCTTTTACCCGTGAACCGCGCAGCGGATTGGATTTTCCGCGCGTAGTCGCTGCAGCGGCAAAGGGATCGGAGCAAGTGTCCTCCGCGGCAACGAGCCCGAGACATCGTGAAATCCGCCGGCGGCGATGCTACTCTCTTCCATGTCTATATATATATACATATATATATACCTATGTATACGTATATACGTGTAGTAGAGGAACTGAACGACGGCGGGTTCATCCCCCTGTGCGCGATGTCGCTATACTGCGAAGAAAAGGGGAGAAACGGAGGAAATTGGCGGAAGTCCAGCATTACGTTTGTCGCGAGCGCGACACCGGGACTTTTGTTACTAGGCAAGCGGGAACAGAGACGTCTTTCGAGGCCAATTGCAAGCACCTTTTTTCTACGAGCAAGTGAAAGAGAGTCTGTTACTTATTGCGGAGTTGAGTATATGCTCACTCGATAGGAATACCTAAGTCTGGTGGAAAAAGGTGTCAAGACTCGATGGTGGAATAAAACGATTTTTTTTTATTATTTTTCACTTTAGAATAAAAAAAATAGCAAAGAAAAAGTGAATTTACTCGTTTCTATTTATAGAAAATAACACCTAAAGTTTTTATGACCACATTCATTGAATCAATACCGATTGATTTATTTATTGTAACATTTATTCCTCAACATAAAAGTTTCGAAATCGGAAAAAGGAGCATTTATTGTGATTCAATAGGAATTCTGCTCAGTGCGTCTTAAATAACCTTGTAACGTCCAGCGCGAATCATAAAAAAGTTTAGTATCTGTCGGGCTTTAGCCCTCCAAACTTACATCCGTATAATTACTACTAAAAAACGTCGGAAAATCACGAGGTCCTCTTTGGCATAAGCACCGTATGAGGACAACCAAGTTCTTCTCCCTCCCTCTTCAAATTATTCACAGCAGTTACTACTGTGTGTATGTTTTATGTGCATATACATAAACAAGCGTACGCAGTTGTGCACACACAAACAAGGATCCCCCGTCATGATCCCTTTGGGCATCTTCGATAATGCAGTGCGCGGGTGGGGGGGGGGGATTGTCGTGGAGTGACTCGCTGATATTTATGCGCCATAAAAGTCTCGAGCCTTAGGCGAGGGCTAGACGCGGAGAGTATTAAAGGAGAGAAGAGAAAAGGCCAGTAGTGCAGCCGGCTACTGAGCGGAGCGGGATGTATTATAATGGAAGGACCGGTGAATATGGTCAAACATTTGGGATGCATGAGCCTATGTAGGTGTTGCTATATGTGACACACGTCCGACGCGTAAATACGTGACAAGTCCTATGGGTCATGAGCTTCAGATGAATAGTAGTTTCGTTAACATCGAAATGGTCGAGGCTTTTATTGTGGGACTAATGAGATTTGTTTTATAATCATAGATTGAATGTATCGTTCTAAATTTAGGATTTTGGATTCTCTACTCTGTTAACTTTGAAATAGTGAAAATATTTGTACTTTTGAGCTAGTTGACTGTTTACTATTAAGTAAATTCATATAAACGTTCACTATTTATTAAGAAAAATATACATCAACTTATGATTAATTATACAAAACCGTTCAAATAAGAATTTTTTCTTAAATATAAAATGATATTGTGTGTTATAGAATCGATTATTATTACAGGCTGTAAATTGATTTGTTTTGATAAAAATTTATTTACATTTTATACAAATGAAAAAATCGATATCACTTTCAAAGTATAGTCTTTCTTGGTATGCATCGACTTATTGCCATTGTCAAATGCAAATGCAAATTGGTCATTCGAACTTTAGCAAGAACGAATAATGATAATGTTTATTATATCTAACAATTTAGTAAATTCATTTAGTAAATTATTTTCACTTATTCAAACGGTAAATACCATTCGAACTTTTACAAATAGTGAATTTCCATTATTTTAGATTCTTTCTTGCTTAGGCTCATCGATAAAAACTTGCATGCAAATAGATGTACAATTTTCAAGTTCAAAATTCAATAAATACTGTAACTAACCTTTTTCTCCTTTTAGCTTAGCGTGTGTCGAATGCATACAATGTATAAAATTCAGTAGAAACCAAAGCTTCCTAAAATAATTAAATTTACATAAATATTCATTATATCAAAATAAATAAATAACGAATTATTGTGTAACAATTACACTAACATACATTACATTGATATGTTGTATACATTGATATCAATCAAACCTACGCGCAAAGCGTAAGTTCCTCACTTCATGAAATCTCGAAATCATTCCTCGTCCCCTTCCGCAAGACTTTATCCAGACTTATCAATGAGGCGCAACGAGTGCGCATATAGCTATCCCCTCACTCGTTTATTTCAACACAAGTGACCGATTTACTTGCAATGATCATCGATAAAGACTCGAACCGACCAACGGGGAGTTGACCCCTCGCTATTGGAAGCCGCAGAAAAGTAGAAGATTCGTCGGACTCTCAATGACGAATACACGCTCTATCGGCTTATCTCTAAGGGATATCTGTAAGCTCGATGCTTAATTGAAATAAAGACGAATAAAGGAGAAGGAGCGCGAGAAGGGATAAAGGGCGCGCGGTTTATGAATGCGAATGACACTTATTCTTTTACGACGTACTAATCAATGACTGCAATTACGCGGGAGAAAATCGATCGTGGAGAGCCGATGGGATCTACGCGAGCGCAATATAAAAGTCGTAAAATACGGATTCATGCTGATTGAGGAGGTGGTAGAGCCAATACAGTGAGACTTTATTTTATAGGTGTAATGGGACCGTCTGTGGTACACCAATGCGATGCATGAATAAATTAGAAATATTTCGAAAATTGCGGTGATTTTTATTGCGGGAGATTCTGTTTCCTTGCTGAGTATCGATATATAAAACAAAGTAATATCTTACGGTAAATATAAAGTATAGTAGGTTCGTTGATGAAGGTTGACGATTTTCTTGATCATCGTAAAACCTTTGGAGGACATACCTTTTATTGCCATATAACAAATGGAATGCATTTATTGCGCATATTCATAATTAAATTCGATTAAACAGTTCAGCGTACGACTCCTAATGTCATTTGTAAATGTTTTGCTTGAGATATAATTCGATTGATTTACTGGTATTTGCGAAAAATTAAAAATCTATAAAATTTGAATTCAGACTATCCTTGAAACGACAAATGTCACAATTAATCAATAATGTGATCTATACCTATTATCCTACTCTTTCTTCACTACGTAAACAAACAGTTTCACTATCCACATAAAATTCCGAACAACAATTTTCTTCGATTCGACATTGAAAATTCATAATTCGGAATTTTACGATTGGAAAACAAAAGTACGTTTACGTTCTACGATTCGTGAAACATACAAAAGCAGAAAATCCCCTGCAGACGATTATTCAACACTACTCGTTACTGTAAACAGGGAGACTTTTTTCCTGTACAGGCGCAAGCAGCAATACATTTCTAAACATCATTAGCGACACATAGTCGACTGGAGCGGGGGACGTAAATCAACGTTATGGCAACGTACGAATGCACACATCATATTATAACCAGCGAGTGGGTCATCGGTCAGAGCGCGAGCAGGTCCTTTTAGACGAATGGAAACAATTTCACAAATGGCGGCACTTGGCTCTCGGGCTTCGATTTACAATAGTCTTTCCGTTTCAATAGCCTTCGAAAGGGGATTTCTTTTCTCCCTTCCTCGCGCGCGACGTGAAGCGAGGGTGAATGTGGTTCTATATTCTATTATGCGCACGGTATGCACGATTCTGTCATGTCACGCGCGCGTCGGACTATATACGAAACTGTTTTAAAAAGACGTCATTCGATTGTGACGTGCCCTTTCACGCATCTCGTTTGGAGACTGTCCAATATATGACCAATAAGGTTCTCTATGTAAATGATGTGTTAAATCATTTTTTTTTTTTTTAGTAATGTTATCCTGGTGAAGAAGATACACCTCGTGAAGTTTCGATTGTGTATAGAATAAATATCGAAGTGAAATATTACCGATAGACCGAATAATTTAGCTTTTCTCTATGATATACGAAATCTCATTATCATATAAAACATTTCTCTCATATATTTCCCGCGCTCGGCAATTTGCTGCTGATCATCGATGAAAGTGATTCATCGCTTGATAAACTACACTGCTAACGATTACTATTTTCGTTTGGCTTGTCGAAGCTATGAAAATCAGTATACAGATGCTGCAACTCATTTGTCGTAATTTAGATGGTATGTCACGAGCTACTACGCAATATCAATGACAATCGCGTTATTGGTTGCTTATAATGATGTATTATTGTGGTTCCCACATTGCAGAAATCAAACTAATGGTTTGGCCGCACTACAAGACCATCATCGTCTTGAATCAAGTATCAAAAGGATACGACCATTAATCATTTCAATCAAAACATCTTCTGCTCACTCTTCTTGTAATCAATAACAGAAGCTCGCATCGTGTAGTCATCGATTGCACGTCTATATTTTGTTTCTATAAATTTACGTTGACATCCCGACGGCAAATAAATCGTCATCCTCGAAATAGCCAATTTTTACGATCTTCCCTCAAACAAGTCGCAGCATTGTTTGTCCAGTAGCAAAGAACCTGCGTAAACACACTTACATCGTAAATAAAAACAAAGAATCCGTACGCTATTTCCTGTGGAAGATGCTCTACTATACGAGTCTACATCAGCGACGAAAAAGAAGTCGATCCACCATAAAAACGGATATATACTCTTCGAAAAGTGCCTTTACTTTGGTCTCGTCATGCTCGAATATTTGCAGACACTTCAAAGATATCAGGGCTGCACTAGCGGAAACAGGGAGCCGAGAAGCCAGAGTCAAGGATGCGGAATCGATAACAAACAGAACCTCCGCGAAAATCAGAACGCAGTTTCTCTTTATGTCTTGAAAAAATAAAAAAAGGCTCGAAATATAAAATAATAGTACGCTAATAGAAAGAATTATTTGCCGCAAAGTCCTCGTTTCTTTGAGCCACAATTTTTTCACGACAGTTAATGCAAATGAATATTTGTAAATATTAAAGAAATATTCATTAATAGTTGATGTACGATTGATGTCTTTAGTAAGTAGTACAAATTTCAGTGTGAAGTAGATGAAGTAAATTGAAATAACATTGAAATAACATCATTTGACCTTCCAATCTTATTAATCCATTAAGTTCGTCAAGCTGCAGCTTACGGCAAAGTCAAAATTAAAAACTATCATATTTCTACATAGGATATTAACATAAATTTTTTGTAGGTCTTATTCAATAATTTTTTAGAATACTTTGACCTTTATAATAATATTAAAATTTTTCTTGCAGACATTTAAAGTTCTAGGAAGGAATAAGTATAAACTTCCCTGAAATGAAACTTTCTATCACTGTACCTAATGTATCGAGAGGGTGCATCTTACATGTACATACACACACATATATATATATATACACGTATTAACAAGTGAGATGAAATTTCGACGTAGGCAAGGTAGACGGGGAGAAAGAGAGATTTAAATGTCGTCCCGCAAAAAGCATTTAGCTATTCCCCGTGGCAAACGACCATGGCGAAATGCGCGCCAGAACATACTTTAAACAGATTCCTTTTGCCCGTTCCCTCTTTCTCTCTCTCAGCCGATGATATTTATGTGCCGAGCGGCATTATGTACACTGGGCGCAGTAGCGAGTAGTTCTTCGCTTTCTTCCTTTTTTCTTCTTCCTCTGCAGCATCGACATATAGTTGGGTGCTCAGAATTTAAAAGGTTTAAAGCGATTTCCCAGGGGCTGCCGCGTCGCGCGCCAGATTGTCGGCTTTCAAACTGCTTTCCTCTCCTCGCCCTTTTGTGTTTAATTCCTTTTTTTTATTTTTCGCGGTGACTCGCTTCACTTGACTCACCGGCTTGTATCGGTTTGGTCCACCTATATATACTCGGCGAAAGCTTCTGGAGCAAGACGACTTATTGCCAGCTCTCGAGAACGAGGTTGTTCGAGGTTATTGCTGTGCGATACAACTTTACATGCGAAGAGGAATGCCTTTTTTCAGCCGACGCGCTATGAAAAATGACGCGTGAACAACGAACGGAGAAATTTCATTACCTCTGGGCGGTATAGCGATTCTCGGTGATTTTTAACGTTGGTGAATTCTTTAAGAGACGCGACAACTGAGAAATCTCGATTTGGGTAGCGACTACATCTTCAAGATAAATATTTTGTGACATTACTCGAGTTTGCTACTATACAGAATATTAATTTTACCAGAGATGTTTTTACAAGACCAAAAAAATCTCGAGCGTATTAAAGGACGATGATGAATAGTGCAATAAGAAAAGTACATACACGTCAACGATTCACGTATAATCTCCTAATCAGTTTAGATCTACAGTTTACGTTCACATGATCCCAACAAAGAATCGATTACCCCTATTTAGATGAGTCTGTCGTTGCAACCTGTCTCGCAGTAGATGACATTAATAACGCAATAATACAGTTATTTATAGCCGATAACCAGATAGCAATATCGTTTTCCCTCTAACGTATAATCTTCATCACAGCCATATTCTAGTGCTTATGAAAAATCTATGCACCCGCTCATATACGGAAAAAAGCGGGTCTTCAAATCCGCTTTACGCACTTACGGCGCGAGCATCTCCCTCTTCCCATTATTCTCCTGCACATCTAGACACGCATATATCGGTTACCACCCCTGCCTAGGTACCGCGGCGATTTGCTCTCGCGCTATGAGTCCCTCGGTAGTAGTCAATGCGCGCATCGCCACAGCGAGTCTCGATCACGCTGTTCTGAAAACATTATAAATTCAAAGTCAAATGTAGCGTTGCGTTATTCTTCTTTTTTCTCTCTCTATCGCAAGGATATTGTTATCACTTAATGCAATCTGCGAGCTTTTGGGGGAGGCGGCCAAGAAATTATCCTTGTGTTTTAAGATCTCTTGCATTTTACGATTATTGCTTGTGTTCTTCAGGGTGCGATAGACCGGAGAATTGTTTTTGTATGTAAAAGGAATTGAATCGAGATTAAAATTCGATCTGACGTTTGTGTTCCTGGAGGCGATTGATGGCATGATTTTACTTGAATGGGATCTATATCTGGATTCATACGTCGTTGATCATGTTAATTTAACGGAATATTGGCTCCTGTTATTACGAATTGTATTTAATCGGGAAACTTGAAATAGTGACAAATTATTACATTATTCTCGATAGTAAAATTATTTTTACCTCTGAATTACAGTTTAGCAGAGCGAAAGAAACATTAATTTGACATCTAATAGATATTCGCTATTTATTAAACGAATATTCACTTTTTAATTGAAAGTAGTTTTATAAGTAAAAGAATATATTATTTTATTATTACGTACAGTGTATAATTAATTATGCAAAAGCTTTCATATCAGAATTGGTACTTAAACATAAAATCACTATTTTATCGATTAATCAATTATTATTATTATTACAAATCACTGTTTCTGTGGATAATATGAAGAAAATTTAAACATATAAAAGATTAAAGATACAAAATATTTGCAGGCAGGACTCTTATTCATTTAGTAAATTATTTTCATGTATTCATACCGAGAATATTTACTTTCATAGTTACACCAATATGACTTTTACAAATAGTGAATTATACACTATGAAATAATTTGTTTCGGCAAAAGTTTTTTCTCTCATCCCTTTCTCTACATCTTCAATTGACTCAAGAGTTAAACCAATTCAATCCTATAGTCTTCGGTAATATATATATATAGTATTCTTTGTCATGATCCGATTGAAGTGAAAATCCCTATTGTTTCGTTAAGAAGGTATACACGTATCTTGAAAGTTCCAAACGCTACTTGAAAATAATAACAACAAGCTCCCATCTTTCCAATACTTTCATTAATTACCGTCTTAATCACTCCCAATCCCTTCAATCGCCATTGTACTCCGTGCCACTAATTCGACCTCGAACGTAAAGAAAAAAAAAAGACTCGAACGGAGGTATAAAGCGGTCCATCTCTTGGAGGGAAGAGAATTCCCACGGTGCGAGCAACTCAAACGTTGGGTAAGTGTGTGCATCAAGGTCGCGTGCTCCCCCGAAAAGGTACACACGCGCGGGCGCGCGCGCGTAAGGTGACGGCTCTTGCTCCTGAGACGATGAGAGCAGCGGCCGAAAAAAGGGGAGGAGACAATCGTAACAAAGAGCTGCTGTTGTAGACGATAGATCGCACGCGTGTGATCTAGTATAACTATATAGATGATACGCGTATATAGGTATACGATGAGAAAATCGTAACCGCGAGGATTATACCGGAACGATGTCTCTTTCCTGTGTCTCGTACCTCGTCGTGTTTACTGTGAAGATGCTGAGATCGAAAAGCTGCGAAGGGGGATCCCCCGTACGAAAAAAATAAATACCCTTGAGCGCGATGGCATCACTAGCAGAAAAATAAGCCCTTAAAGAGTCTGATGAATTTTAAATCAGGCTCGCATTGAAAGCGGAAAAAAAATCTTGAGTCTTTCGCCGGAGGACTTTTTCGAGTCCTCAAGATACGCCCATCTGCAGCCGGAGATCCTTAATAATACAGAGGCACTAATACCCTGATCACATATTCTCAGGGATGAAAAGCAAATCTCTCTTCTTCTGCACTGAACGGGGGCTCTGTACGCGCGAGATACGGAGAAGGAGATGGAAAATGAGTTGCGCATTAATTCCATTAGAAAGGCTGCTTTCGCCCTTTGCTCTTCTACCGCATCTTCTGGCAATGATGATACGAGCTCTTAGTTGGATAAGTACCTGTGCAATCTTTGCCGATTTCCGATAGCGTTCGTTTCGATTTTTTCTTCTCTTATGGCAGCGCAGATGCTTTGAGTACGGGAGACGGATTCACATTTAGTAATGGTTTAATGATAATAATTCAGCGTAAAATCTTCCAAACGCCGGCGGGTCTTCTGTATGTCGACGGGGTAAATACGTCAAAGTGGAAGTTCGCTGCTTTTGCTTATACAAGATCGTAGGTATTACCTTTTCTTGATTCAATGGATTGCAATTTCGTCTGTATTATACTATAAAGGGATTACTTTTCATTCAGAAATTATAAATAAAAACTCTGCGCTAACTGTTACGGATAGAGTTATTATTATTTAAAAGGACTGAAATGATACGAAGCTAGTTTGTATAAGAACTTTTTGGTTAGCGAGTATTAGTAGTACGGATCGACAGTTCTGCAAGTTTAGTACAGAAATTCATAATTTTGATTTGAAGTACTGCAACATACTAATTATACACTGGTGTATATCAGAGATTTATTTTATTTCGTTTTCAATCCAATTTAATATGTAAAGTTAATTGTTACCACCCTGAAAAGATCATCCATAACAAATTCTTTTATTTCAACATCACAAATAAGTGTATGAAATATTAAGAACATTCGATACTACCGAACAATACTACCGAACATTCGATTTAGTACGTTCAGCTTTAGTGTGATTTAAGCCAAAAGAACAGTAAGCCCATACTGTATTATCGCGATATCAAAGAGCGAGAACATCACGTCTTCTCTAAAATACGCAGCATATCGAAGCTAGCATGACCGTCAGGAGTCATATCATCGTGCGACGTAACCGCTAATGCTCCGCAGCCAAAATAGCGCGATTCGCTACAGCGGCTTTGAGTGTGGCCGATCATACAGACTCCACTGACAGAATACACGCGCGTAGTATTAGAAATGCTTGTGCAGCCGCGTCATACCTATGCTCTCCGACGACGTATAATGTTTAACATAGCTTGTCGCAATACGTTACGCGTCCGCCGAAGCGCCAACATCGAGTCAGCAGACAGAAGCGCTGAAACCCCGATATACACCGTCATGCAAGCTGTTCTCGCGTTACCTCTCTCTCCCCCACCCACCCCCTCCCCCCGCCATATAGCATATACGGAGAGAACCTGCAGGGAGAGATCGCAGAGGGCCAGCAACAGCGCCGGCTGTCAGCGTATATGCTAATCGCGATAATAGGGGCTACATTGTGCAGCAGTAGCAGCGGCGGAGCCAATGTATATGCGGATCCGCGCTAATATTTCGAGCGACGTCGATTCTGCAGCGGTAGTATATCGGTTCAAAGAGGCAAGTGTTGGAGAGAGAGTGAGTGAGAGAGGGAGTCGCCGATGAATATTGGCCATTAGATAGTGTCACTAGCACGGCGCTCTTGCTGCTGCTTATTTTGCGTGTCCAAGCGCGATGGGGACGACGCGCGAAATTAGTGAGAAATTGCCAATATCTCTAGTGGATATGAGCTGGCCTCTCAGCGTGACGCTAGTGGCTGCGGATACTGGAGCTAGGATCTATGTATATGTCTGCACGTGAGGGTGATGGCTTCGATTACTGTATAGTTCTATACCTATACAATATACATAAAGGGATATATCCTTATCTTGTTCGTCGGCTTTAATTCGCTTCTATATATGGACTTGTATGTTATATATACCGATAGAAAGGGAAATATATGCAAATATTATTAAAAACACTTGAGTAATGTTCTATCCACGATCTGGATGGTCAATTACTTATTAGAGTTGTCTTTGTTCATTTAAATCACTACTACGGACAATTACTTCATTAAGTATAACTAGTGTAATTCATTGAGCTCACTGAATTTACTTAAAACATTGAATTAAATATAATTTTGATTTTTTTATTTTAGTTATTTTAATTTTGACAAAAACATAGATTTACGAATATGTTGATAGTTTATTTCCAGTAATGTAAGATAGGTATAGTGCAAATCATAATTAGACGTATAAAGTAGACAATTTAATCATAATATATGAGATAATTTGACTGATATCATTATTCTGAGCTAAAATCAGAGATCGACTCATAAGATGTGACTAATATGGATAGACTTAAAGATAGTTTTGTAGACGATAATGATATCTTCGTGACTTTTTTAATACTATTTCGAATCAACTTTTTAATAAATTGTTTTTTAGACTTTATTTATTGCGAATTACATAAACGATTTCGAAAGTATTCGATTTGAAAAGTTTAGTAAATTTTATAAAAAAAACTTCCCCGTATATTTTTAGCGAAAAGTGTCATAAAATACAAAATTTTAAAACTCTGCAAATTGAAAATAGTTTGTCAAAAAACGATGTAATTTACGAAGATACATATAGTGACAGAGATAATTTTAAAATTATTTAGAAGAAAAAAAATTGGTTTGACTGGTAATTCTCTCACAGAATCAACCAAATGTAATTAGGTTTATATAAATCGTTTGGCGTAAATAAATAACGTCTTACGTAATAAGAATATTACTATTTAATTATGTCAGTGCGATAATGACAGTTAAATTACCAGCTCTAAATTCAATCTGAATGACAAGCTCTGCACGAATTACTGTAGTACTTGAATATAAAAGATAAATTTGCCATAATGATAAATAGTCAAACGAGCTGCCAAAAGCAAACATTAAGCCAATTTGAACTCTCCCGATTCGTAGAAAGCCCAAGAGCGATCGAGTTATTAATGCTGGTTTTGGCTTGGTAATCGCATATTATTTATCGATTACCCAGAACCCGCTGCGCATAGCGCAGTATTGAATCTCTCCGAGAGCTTCAGGCCGATCGTTAAAGCGGACAACTACTACTAGTACTATATAGCCGGTGTAGCGGCAGCTTCAACGGCGGCTACAGCAAAAAAGTTGCGAGAAATACAAGGCTAATTATCCGGGCAGTAAATAATGCGTTTACCGCAAATTTCAATTAACTTTACGTCCGCGTGTATTCCATATTAAGGCGTTTCGCAATTCGAAGGGAGATTTTCATAATCGCTTGAACGAAGCTCATATATCTATATATGTCCTCGCGCTCGCGTAACTATAATTACATAGTGCGCTCGGCTGTGTCATCTTGTTTCGCACCTTGACGAGCAATTGTACGATCTCACGAGCGATTCCGTCTTCTGTCCGTCAGAGAACACCGCGAGTATACTATACGTCTATGTCTTGGCGCGTCTGTTAAACCCACGGATCCAACGTATACGTGCGCGCGAAGACGAAGCGAGATTAACTCGCAGGCGCGCGTAATGAGACTTGTTGATGTAAACTGGAGCGACGTTGAAGGGAAAGTGTCTGACGCGCTTCTGTTCGCACACGGAGAGCGAGAGACGAGGAACGATGCTGATTTCGCAGTTTGTCTCGGCTAATTTCAACATTGTCCTTCGTCGGTTCTATGCACAACCTTCCAGTGAGAATGTGCAATGACATGGCAAAAACGAATCCTTAAATTATTGCCGAGCGACTTTTTGCGCGTAGCGATGTGTGTAATCTGTAAAAGTGATAATTTCATTTCAGGAGATTGTCAGTTGGACTAAGGTGGTGCAATCAAATGCCATTACCATACTGTTTCCTCATCGCACTAGCCGATAAAAATAAAGCGTCGATCTACGATCGAGCCTTTATTCTATTTAGATGATAACAGCGTTATTTTTCGATTCCCTACAGTGCTCGTTGCTTCCGTCAAAGCAATCCCGTATAAGCAGGCAAATGCGTTGTACAGTCTGGCATAAGCAATCCTTTGTTATAATTAGCAGTAACAAGAGAGCAAGGAAAAAGCAAAGTTAATTGAAACTCGGGCTCGCGAAGCAGCGCGAGCCGTGATGAGAATGTCATTCACGTCATGTTCGGTTGGCCGTAAACTTTTCATTCGCCGAGTTGCGCTCCGTCGAAAATTTCAAGCGCTCGAGATACCGCAGAAACCCGGGCTATGGCCGCTTTGATGGTGTTTGTTTTTGGAAAACGTAATTTTTGTGGGGGTTTTGTTTGGGGGTTCGGTTGGTGTAGAGGTGTTGTGTTTGTTTGTTTTTTGTGTTTTTTTGTTGTTGTTTGCCGGTTTTTTGTTTTTATCCCCCCCCCCCCCCCCCCCCCCCCCCCCCCCCCCCCCCCCCCCCCCCCCCCCCCCCCCCCCCCCCCCCCCCCCCCCCCCCCCCCCCCCCCCCCCCCCCCCCCCACCCCCCCCCCCCCCCCCCCCCCCCCCCCCCCCCCCCCCCCCCCCCCCCCCCCCCCCCCCCCCCCCCCCCCCCCCCCCCCCCCCCCCCCCCCCCCCCCCCCCCCCCCCCCCCCCCCCCCCCCCCCCCCCCCCCCCCCCCCCCCCCCCCCCCCCCCCCCCCCCCCCCCCCCCCCCCCCCCCCCCCCCCCCCCCCCCCCCCCCCCCCCCCCCCCCCCCCCCCCCCCCCCCCCCCCCCCCCCCCCCCCCCCCTCCCCCCCCCCCCCCCCCCCCGAGAGCAGCTTTTTAATTAGTTTGAAACTATATCGGCTCGGCCGAAGTTTACAGTGTGGGTCGCTCTCTCGCCTTTACTCGCGGAAAGCACCTTCAAGTGCAGCAGACGTTGAAACTGCCGCGCGGATTGCTCAGAGGCACACATCGCGCACCAACACCGGCTACACGAGAAAAGTTATTAATTTATCCTTACCTGCGGCTGCTTTGGCGAAATCTCGCTTTTGCTCGGACGTAAAATTTCCAAGGTTACTACATAGAAAAAAAGTATTTTTCCTTCTCTTTCTCGTCAGTGAAACAAATTTAACAAATTAACGCACTCAAAGTACGTAAGGATTCATAGCAAACAGTGCGATGGAGCCAGTTAAATTCAGATAACTTTCAACAAAGCGACTAGTCAGCGGTTCTAATGCAAAAGTCAAACGCCAGCAGGTTCGATGAGCGATAAGCCCTATTATAGTTAAGATAAAGAGCTTGAGTTCAGCAATCTCCTTGGGGCTGTGTGGCTTCACTTGAATCGAACGCAGACCGGATATGGATATGAATTTGCATCGGTCTAGTCCTAGCACTAGGAGAGCTAGTGTTTCGTACCCAGCACAAAGCAAGCGTGTAGGAAATTGTCGTCGCGACGGTAGCGTCGGAGTCCAGACGCCCCTAAGTGCAAGGATAGCGGCAAACGATATTACAGGGTTGACGGACTCATTACCAGGCGGTTTGCATATATAGACCGACATCGGCAGCACCACGTGTTTGGCCGGACGGATGGACGGACACTG
Source organism: Apocrypta bakeri (assembly GCA_018906985.1). Taxonomy (NCBI): domain Eukaryota; kingdom Metazoa; phylum Arthropoda; class Insecta; order Hymenoptera; family Pteromalidae; genus Apocrypta; species Apocrypta bakeri. The sequence continues at coordinate 905,027 of JACCIA010000004.1, forward strand.
ACAGACTACTGCGCGAATAATATGGACTTGAGGGGGAACCGCCGGGGTACAATACTGCCTCTAATGCACATAGCCACCCTCGCTCTCGAATAAGCTAAACTTCGACCCCGCGACTCTCCGAACACTCCAATATTCGAGGCGAACACGTATGTGGAGCGACGTATGTACACTAACGCTTAATGGCCAAGATGAGAAAGGACTCGAAGAAAATTTAAGTGGAGTCATCGCCACGAGCCTCTCGCAAATGCGTTTTACAGAAGTCGCGATGGTTCGTTATTGATGACTCTCTAAAGACTTTTGAAACAGAAAGGGTAACGATTAGGTAGATGACGAGTGGTTTTGTACACAGCTTAGTAGACATTACACGTGACAGACTGTATAACCGATTTCAAAGTCTCGTCGTACATCTCTGATTGAATAATATTTTATTCAAAGCACCGGATATTTGCATTGAAATTATCATCGCTAATGAAATATTCAGCTTCCTATAAACTCGCCTCGTATTTTACTCCCGTCATATTTGCGTACAAACGCACTGTATATTGCATGGTTTAGTGCACTGCGTAATTCTCGACTGACCAGCGGCAAAACAGAAGTCTGCGGCGATCCGAGCGATATTTACAATGTTAATCCGAGGAATCAACAATGGTGCCGCACCGAAGCCGAAACAGATTAAAAACCTGCTTTTGTGCGAGCTCCGAATGCAAGGCTCTTTCACGCATCGATTGCGAATTATGATCAACGTAAAGAGAGAGAGAGTGAGAAGAGATATGTCCGTTGAATATGCGCGTAATTAACCCGATGTGCAATATCTACTCGACTCGCGGACCCGTCATGTTTGCGATTGTACTTCTGTGCAGTGTTACGATGATTCGTTGTCGTCCGCGTGAGCGATGAAACACTTTTTTCATCCGTTCGAACTATACATTCATATTGTACAATGTCATTCTCGTGCTTATATTCTTTTTTTATGTATAATTAATATCTTTGGTGAGATTGGTTTACTATGTACAGTATATAAAAATAATCAATGAATAACAGTTTTACAATGATTGTTCATAAGTTTTCCAGCCTAACAAAATTTAAAATGTTATTAATTAACTATGTATATGATTCTCAAGCATTTTTCATAATATTAATAACAATATATTTATAATTAATTAACAATGAAATGTCATTGGTTAATTAGTGGTATAAAAAGTAGACTTTATAAGTGAAATTTTGCAAAAAGAATCATACAAAACGACCGACTGGTTGAACAGTTATAAGGATTCCAATTAAAAACAGAAAAACTAACACTTTCCAAACAACGGGACAAATGTTAGTATTTTTTAAACTTTTTTTAATTAAAGCTCTTTTAATATACTTGTCAGTTATGTACGTCCCATCATTGAGCTAATGCTTCATTGGATGAAAATTGATGAATTTCACGGACGCCAAGATCGTTTGTAACTTTTTTCACGTTTTCGGTCATAAAAGCCGAGTGATAAGCACAAATAAATATATAAATGGTTCATTTTATTTGAATATAGAATATTGAATAATAATAAAATAATTTATCGATTTCCAGGTACCAAGTTGATTTCTATACTTTATAGATTGTATTAATACAATACTTCGCGCAATAAATTCGACGCGCAAACGCATAAAGTTCGCAGTATATTTTTCGATAGGAAGATATGGAATTTAACGTTTGGTTTGATCATATATACTCATAAAAATACGTTAACTCTAACTAAAAAAAAGAGCGAACCTGCCTGTCTACATGGATGCATAAGCTTCAGCTATAGAATTCAGCACGTTTGTATCCGTGAGTCAGACGTAGCGTATCCGTCGTAAAGTCAGTATCGCGTATAGGGGCTAGAATCCTCGTTAGTACTCCCATATCTCTATGGCAAATAACGAGACAAATCAAGAGCAACCGGCGAAAATCGTCCACGCTGGACCCGTTCCGCTACATTTGTAAAGACTGCCACGCGTCGAAAAGCAGCTCTTGGTACTGCGTATGGGCGGACTGTAGGCTGAGCTGCTACTGGCCAGTATCAGCATGGCCCATTGCTCGCGAATCCGGCCAATTTCCTGCGCCCAGATCCGATCGTCACTTTACGACGCGTCCGTTGACGCCAGGTTGCTCGACGACAAACCGCAGCGCGATGGGGATTTTCGAGAGACAGCGAAGATTCAAGGGGGAAGTGAGGGGTGAAAGCTGAACTAGTATTTACAACTTCCGAGGACGGCTGCATCGGGCGGGGGATGGGCCCAGTGACTTTTATGGAATTTTATAACTGTGAGAATGCACGAGCGAGTTTGGGATCGGGGGGATGGGAAATAGCTGCGTGGAAAGAGAAAAAAAAGAGCTGAGGGTTTTTCGCGCGACCATCTTTACTGTTTTCGTCTGTCAGCTTTCTGATGACTTTCCCTTTTTACAGCGATTCGCGTACGTACGGAGGCTTCGCTTTACGGGATCTGTTTTGGATTGTTAGGAACCGTAAATATTTCCAAACGAGCGATATTTTCTTGATTTTAGTAGTCGTGTATATGACGTAGGGAAACATTTTTTTTCCTGGGAAAAATAAATTACAGCATCCTTTCTATTACTTTTCACTTAAATTATGCTACTGTCTTTGTTGAAAAAACGCTTCGATTATACTTTTTCACCAAAAGCTTGTAATACATTTCCGTTACTATACAAAATACGCTCGACGCTAAGTAAGTGCGTATCATCTACCAACCCCTTTAATTCAACGCCGTCAAAGCAATAGAATCCCCTGACAGAAAAATCATATGTACTTTACAAGCTGTGCATGCATTATACCATTACACGCTGTTCTCTGTCCGAGCATTCTAACATCGTATGGAAGCCGACTAACAGGACACAGTCCGCGCTCTAACACGAACCCCTCAGGCCGATTTCAATCGATCCAAGCGTCGCCGCACGCACTTCCGCCTAGGGCGCCGCAAACTTTGAACTCGTCATTGTATACCGCCGCAACATGCGCACTTACGTACAGACTGGCGAGCCTCTGCGCGCTTGTACTGTAAATTCACAAGCCACCCGTGTATATACAGATGTATATAATCAAGGAAGAACGCTAGAGCCGCCAAAGGCTTATACGGGATTCGCCGGTAATTTATGAGTCGATTATCTTGTACGCCAGCGTAATCGCGAGTTATGCTGCTACTGCTCTTGCTTCCGATGCTCATGGTGTACAATAGGGTGAGGAAAGGAAAGGTTATTGCGTTCTTTGATGAAATCTGTGATTTGAGTGATAGCTGCACTTTCCTATTGCAAAATGTATACGAAATCGTGATTGCTTCATACCTAGTAGGAACGGATCAGTGCTGACCAATTTTTTCAGGTCTGTAATTCTTTAATACAATACTGCGGAGTAATAAAAACGGGTCATGTAGTTAACAACAGTACTGTGCCAATATTGCAATTCATGGTATAGTACCTTTGACCAGTACTCCGTTGATATCATGATTAACTGTATTTAAGTAATATCTAAAACTTAACAAAAAAATAATATGTAAAATTTGGCATACACCAGCATTAGGCCAGTACTGTGTCAGTATTGCACATGAATGAAGTCACGACGATGTATTCGAAGGTCAATTATTTGTAACCAGGACCAGTATTTTACGTCAACACTGTACCGATATATAATTTTAATTATTACATAATATTTACGTAATGGCTGTTGACGGCTTGAAGTTAAGAGTTAAAAGCGTTAGATTCTAAATTTAGATTCGCAGAACTTGATTTGAATTGCAATCTTGGTCTATTCAGAGCTTTTGATTCGGTTATTTATGGGTATAGCAATTCGGAAATCATTCTGATATTGTGTTATTATTATAAGATCTATAAACCTCGAAACTTATATACTCAGTATACGTGTCATATCACAGTTATGTACAATTATCGTAAGACGGAGCTTACTACAATTCTGGCCCGTTCTCATCATTCTAATATCAAACCAAGGTATCATCAGAACTAGTAACTATCAGTATACTATCATTTAAGAACCAAGATAATCCCAGACTTCTAGCATCAGCAATTCCTATCAGAGATAGTTCATTATCTTTGTATAACTACATTAATATGGACTGTTCATATGAATTAAAATTCTTATTTTTTTATTGTTTTAACCTTTAAATGTTTGCACTTGAGACACTTGAAATTTAGAGTACGAAATGACACAGCAGTGCATATCAAACCAGAAAAGACAATTCTGACACCGCTCACAAAGGAATGCACAACAGCTTTGCCATACAATCTAATGCGTACTAGTCTCTCAGTGCTTATAAATACGTCTTCTCGACGACACCTTCGCATTTCTCTCTATCTCTCTCTCTCTCTCTCTCTCTCTCTCTCTCTCTCTCTCTAGTAGTCATCAAGAAACCCAGAAGCTATTCGTGCACGCACACGTTCTCGCATCTATTGTACGTCCTCGAAATGGATAAAGCGTCGACATTGCCATTCGCGACGCGCGGCCCATTGTGCGCTTCGCTAATACGCTAAAAGCCTATCTGTGTTGGGATCTATACAGCGAGCCTATTGCACGAGCTAGCGCTTTTCACTCTTCGAGAGCTCGTAACGAGGTTACGCAGTCGTGCCCAGAGTGAGAGAGAGAGACAATCGGCCGGTTAATGACTTTGGGATTGGGGCACAGGCGGTGTCATTGACAGAGTGTCGCTTGAGAGTTAGGTAGACGATGAGCCTCGAGAGAGATGTTCGTTTGGCTGTACTGATTCGAATACTACGTGTTCAGTAGTCCCTTTCGCTGTTTACATATTTAAATAGTCATAAATATGTGGTACTAAAACCAATGGAGATATTATAATTTTATATGTTCTAAAAATCCCATCGATAGTTATTACAATAAGAAGTAAAATATTCACTGTTCGTAGGATTCAAAGTCAGCAGGTGGATAGGATGTTCGACTCAAAATAAGAAGTAATATTCTTTGATGTACTCCTCTCCGTGCGAACATATTCGCAGATAAATTCTAATAAATCAAGAACAGGCTAAAATAGACAGTTCGAAAGTTCGGTTTTTATTTCGTGTCTAACTTCGCAATAAATTCTTGATAAATTCGCAATAAGTCCAGTGGGATCTTACGGTATGAGAAATTTCCTATGAGAATAGGTAAGAAAAAAAAGAATGTTTTTCGTGTTTAAAGGTGTCTTGCCCCGTTTCACAAAGAAAGAAAGAGCTCGCATTATTACGGCCAATCGAGCAGCTGACAAGAGCGCGCGAAATTTCTTTAACGACATCCAAAGATCTGGAAGAAATAAGCTATACTCTCTCCTATGTTCGTATCAAGACCATTACTCATGCGTCTTTGATACACAACGACTAACTCCCTCTCGACTGTTTCTTCGCAATACATAATTGGAGTACAAGCCGAGAAAACAAACTTCTTGAAAATGCCAGGGAAGCGAAAAAAAAAAGAAAATATATAAATTCAGTATAACCAGTAGCAGCTGAAAAGGCATTATTAATACCGGGCCGTATCGTATGCGATAAAACGACAACCGTAAATTATCGGACTGCATCGACATAACTTACGATACGATGCTTCGTGTTTTACGACAAAAGTATATATATTGTGTGTATATACGTATGTTAGTGAACACACGCGAATTTTCCCGACTGAGATGATACAGTGAAGAACAAAAGTATCCTTTATATCGGTGAATAAAGCAAACCATTGCGATTTTCCGTAAGTGTATACAAGTCGCGGGATATAAAAAAAGAGCAGGCATATCGAGCGCAGACAGAAGCATAAGTCGTAACGACTCATCACCGAGGCTTTTTAGGAGTAGGCGACATCGCGACTCTTGAATATCATCGTTGCTTTATCATGAACAATACCGAGATAAAGCAGGTCGAACTGCTTGCAATAAATTCGAACGGGCTCCGCAGATATTTCATATGGGAGGAATCCATCAATAACCCAGAAAGAGAGCGAACGAGATAAAGAATATAGCGCGGCTGAATACAGAAGCCGGCGGAAAGAGAGAAAAACGAAAATGGGGAGACAAAACGAGAGGAAAGACAGAAGTAAACGTGCGTCTCTGTGTTGCCAGGCATTATACGTAAGTACACGTACATACATCTATGTGTCTGTGCGCGCGTGTGTGTGTGTAAGTGAGTGAGAGAGAAATAAATAAAGCCAAGGGAGACGCATACCGTGAGGAGAGTGGATTGGCGCACATGCGTATACATATATCTATAGAAAGGCGAATGTGATTCTCGGTAGGGTAAAGCTCCCCCGGTCGCCGCCCGGACAATAAATAATGCGATAAAACGCGAGTTTGTCAGGCTATCACGAAGGCAAGAGGCAGGAGCAGAAGGAAAGAGTAAGAGAGGGGCCGAAATTCGCCGGATGTGTTGCTTTCCGCGAGAGAGCATAGGACGCGATTTAAGAGCCTCCCGTGCTACTCGCCGTACAATTTTTTTTTTACTTCTCTTCTTTTAAATTCGCTCGCGGACGCGAAATTTATGCGCCCTTGCCACTTTCCCCTCTCGATAAAAAGCGCGAGCTGCGAGTCGCGAGAGGGAAGTATTTAGAGAGTGTAAATTGAACGTAATGCGCTGCAGCGCCGAGTAATAAATGCGCGAGTGAAAAATTATAAGCTCGGGAAAGGAGATGGCTACCAAGTTGTACAGAGAGCCGTGTACTTTACAGCCGATTCCTCGCCGCGCTCTTCTCGCCAAGAGACTCTGAAATTTATAGGAGCTTAAACCTTATTTGTTATACCTATAATGAATTCTGTTATGAAATATACGAAGGTGTAATAAATAGCGTTTTCGGCTCTGTAATAATTAATGAGATATAAACTCGCGTATTTGATGGGGATTGTAATTCTCGTAAGATAATGCTTAAGGAGACATTTTATTATAACACGAAGCGAGGAATATCAATCGTAAGTTACTGACTTTTTGTTTATTGTCAGATGAACCTCGTTGTATTCGAAAGTAGGAACGACAAAATCGCGAGAAAATCGTATACAACATTCATCAGGTGAACTGTTGTGGAAAAATTGACTGATTTATTCAGTAGCTTCCACATAATAAATCTCAGCGAAAAAAGTTAAAAGAAAATCCCGCCCCAAAGATTTAAAGTCCTCGTCGGGTGAATAAATGCACGTTCACGCGCCACCGAAAATACCAATCGCTGTAGCATCAGGCCCTATAAAGGGGTATTTCCTCGCGATTCTACTTGATTTATAATATCGCTTCTGATCTGTTTGGCTGTATCGCCTATATCGCCTAACTAATTGCTATCGATTCGCGCGTATAATCGGCAGCGCAGTTTCCAGCAGAGTCGACGAGACGATTCATTTGGTCAAAAACCTTAGCCACCTATAAACCCCCTGAAATTATGGTGACGAAAAAAAAGAAACAAACTTCGATACACGATTGCTTCGTAATTCTCATTCGTGCGTATATATTTACTATATCGTAACAATTGAGAAGTTTAATTCTTTCTTTAACGTTTGAATACGCGATTCGAATACCGCCTCAGAGAATCATTTATTTCGCTTTTTATGTATGCATAACACTCGTCCACAGAATGGATCCACTGATGCGAAAACTTTCTCCTTATGGAAGATGGGTTTGCTCGAGGAAACATTGAGGGGAGCCCACATACGCGGACGAGACAAAAGCAGTAGAGGGAAGAGAATCGAAAGCCCTATTAGATATTGCACACGTAAAAGTGACACGTGTGTATCGCTGAAATAATTTGCTTCCAGTCGAGAGCTTTCGCCACAGAACATCCACTTCGTTCTATTTGCTTTTTATCAATTCGCAGACTTGATAATAAAAATCTTCGATTCGACGGGAGAAATAACGAAATATAGAACATTTAAGATCGTTTGAAAATGTTTATATACTCGTTATACAATAAACTTATATAAGGATAATCAATAAAATAGCAGACTTTAAAACAACAAATTATTCAATTTTACCGATCGTTCCATAACATCAGTTATTATGCAAACACGTTTCAAACGAAAGTGTCTGATCGAGCAAGCATCGAAACCCTGTGCCATATAGAGAGTCTCGAAGACAGAAAACGATCTATCCTTGTACGATACACCCTATCAGGCTTTCGTAACTTCTGTACGCGCACACGTATACGAGTAAGTCTGCAAAATGCATGAAAAAACACGGTATCTGAAAATCGAACAATTTTTCGCGAAGATACACCGACCGAACCACTATTTTCAAAGTTAAAAAAGTCCTTTACATATTTTTTATTTTTTGTTTCTTGGTTTATATAGCTAAAAATCCAAAGAAATGTTTTTCGATTTATCAGAATTTTCGAACAAAACTGTTTTTCAAATATGTCAAAAAGAATGAGTATTTGTAAAGACTTTTTAGATGTCAAAAGATTGTTTAAAAAAAGTTAAAAGGTTGTTCAGCCTTCTTTCTAGATAATTCTTTTTTCATGATATAGATACGAATACATATGTAGTTATAGTTAGAGTAGACTCCAAAAGCTTTAATTTATAAAAAGAATCATTAAAAAGACTCGTTGGTCGAAAAGTTATAAGCATTTGAACTAAAACTAGACAAACGTTTCTAATACTTGTCATCTCTCGAATTTTTCTTAAATGACAGCTCTTTTAATTCAATTTTCAGTCACATTCATTTGATTAATTTTACTCGATAAAAATTGGCAAAATTCACGGACTCGAATGTTTTAAAAAATAGTTTGTATCTTTTTTCGTATTTTCGATCATAAAAGCCGAGTGGTAAGCACAAATGAATAAGTAAATTTACTCAGAAATCACTCAGAAACGAGGAAAATAGTATCTAATTGATGTACGTTCTCGCGAATAATTTTCTCGATTTCCAGGTAACAAGTTGTTTTCTGTATTTTGTAGATTTACTCACCGAAATCATCCGCATCCCATCTTCGAAGCTTCTGTTCTTCCTCCTATAAATGTTTCTCTATAGTAGTAGTACAGACGTATATGCGATCGGAAACTGTGTTTTTATGCGCCGTCACCGCCAGACTTAAACGCAAGCCTTGACTCGAAACGCGTGTTTGAGCAATATAAGTTGCTTTAATACCGCCAAAGGACTTAACCCTCCTGCGCGTAATAATAAGCCCAACGCATTGTGACAAGGAGTCTCGCGGTGGCAAACGAAGCGCAAGTAAATATCGTCCTTCTGCGTGTTTATGTCAGCGTATAGTTATACAAACTGTAATTCGACTTTTACCGACAGGACCGAATACGTACACGCGGCTATGGATATATAACTACAGTGAGTGAAACGATCGGATGGCAGTTGCAGCACGTAAGATCGTTTTGACTTACAGACCGGATAGCTATGACGGCTGTTAGATTACGGCGTTGCGGTTTATACGTATTCGCCTTCTAGGCATAAAATCGCTTGAGATCTGCTACGAACTATTTTGTTGCTGTGGATATAACAGACAGCTCGCATTGGAGCAGACGTACTTTTTGGCTTCACGTCTGATGTAAGTTACAGTCTGTTTCGCTTTATTTTTAATAGGTTCTTTTATATACGTAGTTGCCACTCGAATTAACCGCTACAATTTAATGGCAGACCAGAGAGTAAAGAAATATAAATGCACGACTGTTATTGTTTGCTTCTCTTCTCTCTGTTTATCTTAAGAAGACCAGTACAACAGTTGCTACTCCGTAAATAATTAGTCAAAATTTAACTTATCGGTGTATACTCTGTAAAACTGTAATACTGATATTTTAGTGTTTGGTAGTATATTTTTACTGTTTCAAAAAATGTTGTAAATGTAACTGGGAAATAGCGTTTCTGAACTTCATAAATTTAAATTGCAAAATAGTAAGTGCACTATTTAATAAAGTAATAATTCGTTTTTAATATATATTTTTATAGGAAATTTCTTCATATTGTTAGATCTATTTGGGCTAAAATAATTTTGTTAAGCTATATACCGTAATAAAATTTAGAATAATTTTTTGCAAACGCCTTTTCGTTAATTTGTAATTTCTCAGAGAAGCATTTTTCTCTAAAAAGAGAGTGCATATTTTTATAAAATTGTATAAATTTTGAAAAAAAAAAAATAATAATAATTTGAAAGCCGTATTTATATGCTTTCAAAATGTAATTGTGAAGTTAAAGCTTAAAATTTCCAAAAGCTAGAGAATATGAGGTAGAAAGCTGACTGCAAAAGGTAAATAATTACAGAGTTATTCATATATATTTGGAAATTCAAAAAAATAATTAATTAAAGTAAAAAGTTAAATAAAGCTGAATAATGTACATTGTCACATAAGACACAAAGTCAAGTTAATAATTAGCATAATAACCAAATAATGATGTTGTATCATAATTGTATGCTGCACTATATAACGAATGAGTATTCACAAAACACAAAACTGACCATGTCTATATCATCAATTAATATTAAACATGCACTAAACATCAAAAGTATATCAGTTACGGAATTTTTATATATTTTAACAATTGATATACACTCATATTTTCGCTATATCAAACGTAATTCGTGACTGGCAACATAGGTAGTACCTCGACTTAGGACTAATAAATTTGAGGCTACCGTGAGCTACCGGTGTCGCGAGATGCATCGTATAAGTTTCCCTCCTTTTTTTCTACCCTCGTACACTCAAACAGATACACGCAAGTACGTATACACACACGTGCAAGAGGGAGAAAGAAATAAAGCGGTCTCGCTCCGGCGCTTTTACGAATATGCCTTTCTGTCGAGTTATGCGAGCTTGCTCTTGGCTTTTCTCGCGATAGAGACTGGAGTTTTCTCGGTGCGAGGGAGCTGAAAGCCCGAGTGCCGACATAGTCGAAATATGTCCGGGCTGCTAGGGTAGTCTTATTATATACGCGATTTCTGGCGTGATGTATACGCGTGTGCACATATTAGAGCGGACGCTGATTTTATTTGGGAGGTTACGCGGCTTTGAAGAATATGTGGTCGGAAAATTTAATTATACTGTTTGTAGGGCTTTCGCTTTAGAGGTTATTTATACTTTTAATTGAATTATCGAGGAATCGAGTTATAGTTGAAAATGTTTTGCGCTAAAACTAATACTTGTTACGCGCACGTCGTAATAATATTTGAGTGCAACGCTTTATTACCGAATATTTGACGGAATTACAATTTCAATCATACTGCAGGTAAATTTACAATTTTAAACTTTACCAACGAATACCTCGGATACGTAATTTTCCATCAAAGCTATAAAATAACTAAAATATATATCCACGACGTGTATTTGCTCACCTTTATCGGACAACAGCAGCCACTGTGTCGAAAATTCAAAGTTAAACGAATTTTACGTCGAATGGCGATGCGTACTTTCCCCCAGCCGTGCACTAATAATTTTGTTTTATTCGCTGATGGGCGTACAACCAGCGGCGAACTGAAATAAATAAGCTCAAAATCCATTACGTAGTTTCTGGGGTGTTTGAACAGATTCCGTCCCCCTTTTGCGCGTGTACCGCGTCGTTGGTTTCAGTAGCCTTTCCCTATTTTTCAGGAATCCATTCGCGTCATCCAAGAATCAAGCGTCGAATATATGACCAAAAAAAAATATATACAGCTTTTTCGCATTTACTTGGATTGTTAAGACTTTTTCGTTAACTGAAATAAACTCTGCTTCTAGACTTTCATTACTCAGGGAAGCGTGTGATTTATTAAAATGTACCATTTCGCACGATATTCATCTATTATAGCTTAAGTCTTTACAGCGCCACGCATGAGGAAAAAAGAAAATTTCTATTCAGAAAAAGTGTAATCCACTCTAGACAACAATTTTTCTTTACATTCTCTATTACCGGGCCTCCTCTTCGTGCTACATCGCGCAGTACACATTGCTATAAAAATTGCACAGGAAGATCCTGATCTTCTGTATTAAAATTGCAATGAATAATACAACGTCGTACATTCAAATTTCCTTTATTCCGTCAAACTCGTATCTGACCCCAGCGCGCGAATCCCTCAGCAATCTCTTTTTCTCTGCTTCTACCGCTTCCTGATGCAGTCGGACAAAAAGGAAACGTCTCTCTCTCTCTCTTTCTGCTCTGTCCTAAAATAAAATATTCACCGCAATCATGCAAAATTGCGGAAAGCCACTCGCTCTCCTATTCCATGGCCCGGACAAAAACGTGCGCGTAGGAGATGATCGCGAGAGACAGAACGCAAACACGTGCCCCAGAGGCGAAGTCTCCCGAGCATATCGGACTACTACTGTTGCTGCCGCAGCATTGAAGCGAATAGGTCTCGTTTGCAACGTCCGCAGATGCATATTACTGACGCAGCAGTAGCAGCAGCATCAGAAGTGAGTTTTACGATTTTTAACATTCGCCGATTTAACGGCAACTTTTAACGATCGCAGCTTTGCCAACATCAGCGCGAGCGTCGGACAGAAGAGGTATATGGATCGACGAGTGCCTCTGCCGCGTATATTATCGGGTTACATCTAATCATCATAACCTCTACATTTCTCTCCTCTTGTATGTCCGAGAGCAGATAACCGACTTGCTGCGATTGTAAAACTTTAATGTCCATGCGTTTACGATTCCGCGTGACACACCGCACTCACCCCAGTGATCCCTGCTTCATGCGTATTTTTGTACTGTATGTGTACCCTTGTAGGAATGGACCAATAGTCCAGTACTGTAAGCCAGTGCTTGTCCAGAATAGTATCAGTACTGGAGTGATAAGAATTGGCCAGTACTTTAAAATTGATACTATTCCAAAATTATGTCATTATTGTGCAAATATTGTGGCAATCTTTTATATCAATTCTTTTCTCTATTTTATATATTATTGTATTATTATAATGTTAATAATTTAAAAATTATATGATGTATTTGACGTCATATTTTAATTCTAGTTTCAATCTGACATATTAGCATTGAGCCATTACAATACTAGAGCTTTGCCTTATTCATAACGTTTCGATATCCAACTACGTTATGAGCATTATTGGCATAACCGCGAAGTTTTGTTTACGTGTCCTCACATTAAAATCCCAAGGGGCATTTGAGACTGCAATGAGAATCGGGCTGTTAAATGTGCAAATATGAAGTATATTTTATATTTCAATTAATCAAATATTTTACCATATAACAGTGTAGTCAAATCTCATAACAAAATTGAATAGTTTTGTTGATATGAAAGTTTCCATCGAGGTTAAACAGTAGATGGAAGTGCTTTGAGCACATTAAACTGGAAATCAGTATACTGGCTGTCAGTAAGGAATCAATACTGTCACGATGTTCCAATATCGGCAGTTCTTACTAGAATACTGAATATCAACTTGTGTGATAATCCGGATATTAAGTTGAAAATAAGTACGCTTAAGGAAACAGTGAAAGACCATTCAGATCTGAAGTGACAAGTGCAGTGCATTGCCTATACTTTCATCTTCGGTCTTCGATTCATGCACACAATTACGTAAATGCACTGACTCTTCGGCGATTGCACGCGCCTGAAGCATCCTATCACGCGAGGTACTCTCTCTCTCTCTCTCTAATTCACACAGACACGCAAGATCACATTGACGCACACATGCACAGACTCCTCCCGTAAAGCGTAGACCTAGAGTAGTAGTTCAGAGCGTACGCTCAGGCGGTGAGCACGTACAACACGTACGTGTATTAGCCGCCTATATGGACACGTACAATTGCAGTTTCTCGCTCGAACAATGCCGCCAGAAGTCCACTCTCTCTCTCATCCCTTTGCGTCTATCCCCCGCTTGGCTAGCATCACCGCTCGCTATGGCTCCCTTTACCGCAGCCATGCACTCACACACACGCACACGTGAGCATATAGTCTCGAAATCTCTTCGCGTGTGGGTGTATGTTCGTGTAACAGTACACGGCTTGCAGTACAGTATGCGTATGCATGCCGCGTACACATACGTTGGAATCCGCAATATCCTTGAATGTAGCGCGGCTAGGCCTATTCTGCGTATCGCACACGCACAATCGAGCCCATGCGATCTCTCGACCGTCTATGTCCCTCGTGCGTATATACGCTCTATAGCTGTATACGTGAGGCTGAACGACGAAGCTTATAGTCGAGATCTGACGGCTTCGGTAATTATTGCTGGATAAATCCCTTACTACGATTTAGCTAATTAACCTGATGGTTATCGGTAAAAGTATCGGATTTGGAAATGTTATCTGAACTACTGCACAAATGTATATAAAATACCTTTCTGGTTGAACAAATAAATAATATTCCAGCGGAATAGCGGACATCTCTCGTGTACGAAATCACCTAACCGGAGCCCGCGGAAACCTCACCGAACATAGCGTAAAGTTCGGTCGCAGTTGAATCTAGTTTGCTGAGTTTATGCTCCCCGAGAGTCCGGGGCTTTATATTCTATTACGCAATAAATATTAAACCGGAGAAGCCTCGGCTAGAGAAGTATATAATACATGCAACATTCGCGCGATATGAGACTCAGTGATGGTCATGGAGCTACGGTCCGGTTTTAATTATGACAGCGGAGGTATATATCTAGGCTATACCTATACCAGTAGTAGCATCCGTGCGATTCCGATTCCAAGCGGGATAACGCTGATGTGCTCGAGACTAAAGCGCAGTCACTCGCCCCTCGGTCACGTGCGCGAGATCGAATGCATCTGCGAAAGCGCTCTGTGATCCGTGGAGAATTAGCATAGTTCAGACCGTACTGCTTCGGAGGGTGAGGTATACATGCGGATTTTCTGGTTTTTAGACAGTTTCATATTAATTAGCTTGCAGCTTCTTTCTCCATTTGCAACGAAAATCTCCAAACGAGATACGCACCTTTATGCATTTTTCTCTATAATCTCAACGCACCCCGCATAAATTTGCATTATTTAAGCGACTGACAAAACAATATTGCGATGCATCGAGTGGGGACCCCCAGGAATTTGAGACTTGCATCCGTCTCTCAGAAATCAAATCCCTATACTCACTCCATAACTGAACAGTTGCAACAGATGGTGATACATCGAGTGTCGCTGGGCGAAGCAACTGCATTTTTTATGAAATTCAAATTCACGCGAGTGCAGTGGTCCTGAGCGCAGTATAGCTCTGGATTCTAAACCCCGAGGGGGTGCCCAGGACTTTTCGAGTTGATAGGCCGTTCGCGAGATCCGATTGAAACATAGCTCAGTCCATTTTCGTGGACGCTTTTTAACGAACGGATACTCGCGCGCGCTTGGGAACAGAATTTATTTACCGATGAGGAGTATAGAGATATCGATACGCTTGCTATTTTCCGCCAGAGATTACGTCACCGATAGAGTCGGGCTCACTTTGATTTTTTTTGCTTTCAGTTTCTCGCGAACGCTTGAGCTAGAAGATCGAGAGATACGAAGCGCCTAGTACGCAGGTTTTATTGGCATTGAGTAAAGTGCACTCGTGTGGTCGCTGCCAGAAATGTTCTGTTGAGAAATTGCAACAATTTTTTATTTGGTGCGATCAATGCATACGCATTGCAGCTGTTCTAATTTAGATGCAGAGGATTAATTATTGGATAAAAGATGAGAATTAGTATGACCCATTCAAAATATAAATAATAATAAATGAATAGAATACAATTCTATAGCTTGAAATGTCGTAAAAATAACATCATTTGAATTTTGAATCAGGAAAATCCCTCAAGCTGGATCAAGATGTAAGTCACGCC
The DNA here is from genome assembly GCA_018906985.1 of Apocrypta bakeri. NCBI lineage: Eukaryota > Metazoa > Arthropoda > Insecta > Hymenoptera > Pteromalidae > Apocrypta > Apocrypta bakeri. The sequence continues at coordinate 920,717 of JACCIA010000004.1, forward strand.
AAAAAAGATAATGTCAACTTCTGGCAAGTATTTTTAAATAGTGTATGTTAATGTACTTTTAAGAAAAAAAGTTCAGTTTTATAATAATATTTACATTTCAGAGGTCAAGCCTAATTTTGATTAGTCATAGAAAATAGTATACATAATCTTTGTACAGTAAAATAATTGATATTAAGTTTCTGAATTTTGATATTGTCCATTCTCTTAATTATTTTAGTTATTTTACGAATTTATATATATTTATATTAGCAGTTTATCATAAATTTAAAAGAAAATGCAGAACCCATAACAATACTCTAAGGGCATATTTCAAGCACAGTCCGGTGAAAGTTAGAGTCATAAGCAATTACAATTCAAAAACTAAATACTTCAAAGAGTGAACAAAAGCTGAGAAACAAAGCATCAGTCACTTTAGGATGGAAAGATCAGTTTCGTAAATTAAGTTGTCTTTTGCTGATGACCAATAAAACGTCGTATATTATTTCTAAAATTTAACCGATGATTTTCCCTTAAGACCACAGGAAGATGGGGTAATGAGTCGTTGAATTGCACGTTGACAACGAAAACTACTAAGGTTCTTCGAACGTGACATGCAAATCAAACTGAGCTAATATACCGCCAAAGCAAACAACACTGTACACGTGACCCTTCGACCGCAATCCAAATAAACACAGCCTCATCAGTATTATTGAAATATACGGAGTTACAACGCCCATGACAAATCGATCAATCATTCGAAATTCTTGCTCTAGTTAAACATCTTTGCGTCACTTATTAGCTCAGAACAAACTTTGATATTCCAAGACCCGAAACTCGCTGCACTTACATAGAAGGGCGCAAAATTCGTTGTATTTATTCGTAGTTGACCTATAACATCACTAAATCTTCAACAGCTAGATTTCTTTCTCATCGCCCAATAGTGACAGTAAACATCAGACTGGACGTGATATATTCCTCGAGCTGCAAATACACGTAGGATTACGTTCTTATCAATCTAACGTCGTATCCATGTGATCCGCATACATCGAGCCGACACTTTATTTGCGCTGCTGCAGGCCTCGACTTACTCGCTGAGACGATCTTCCCGCTCCATTGACCCAATTTCCCCTCAATTTGGCTCCAGGAACAGATGAAGCGCGCCCTGAACGCTAAATGAATCAAGACAACTCTATTTGGTCGGACCAGTGACGGAGAAAGACAGCGAGGGATTCTGTCATTAGTCTTCCGGAAGAGCATTGAGATACGCTTGACTTTTGTCCTCTCTTTATCTTGCAGTGATGCATGTATACATGCTGATGGCAGTATATAGAATAAACGACCTTGCATATGTTGTACCAAGTAAAAATTTGATTTTGATTCAGCCGACGGTATCCCTAGTAAGAATGGATAGCACTGGATCAATAGTGACAACCTGTCTACAGTATGGTAGGATACACTTGCTCAGCATTCAATCAATACTGGAGTGATAAGAATGATTCGGTCGTACTGTCAAGTGTGTATTGAGTCTCTACTTTGAGTTAGTATTACACCGAGTCTATAATATATCTACTGGTAAAGACCTAAACAGATTACATATATTGTTTTAGCTCATTTACAACTAATTCTTGTAAAATAGCGTTTAAATTGTGAAAGGTATTAACAAACTTTTTTCAAGTACTGCACCATTTTACCTCCGGCACGAACCTAATACATCAGCATTATGGTAGTTCTGTCTTTCAGAACAAACCAATTGAAGTCAATGGTATACAACAATTTAATAGGGGAAAGAACAAACTGGGAATTTCGAAGGACAGACATCAGACATTTATTATTTATTTTGAATCAAGTTCCATTGGACATTTGATCCTGTTCCATAGGTGCAGCCGTAGTTTTAAAGTTCCTGTTTGCTCATTCATAAATTACGCAAAATACGAAGATGAAAATGATTGAGCAAACGCGTTATTGTACTTTAAAGCTGTGCTCGCTAAGATAAAATTAACGATGCAGACCTCCTCGGCGTATAGCAGTAGCAAAACGCGCATACCTCGAGCCTCGTAAAAAGCGCTTATACGTCCATCTAAAATCCTTATACAGTAGCTCGACACATAAAAAAAGTTAAATTTTCCATCCATTAGAGGAGCTGCAGCTTTTCTTCCGTGAGAAGAGCTAAAGCTTTCTCGCCTCTTATTCTCAGTAGAAGTAACAGCCTCGCGAGCGTCGCGACTCAAAGGAAAAATCACAATTGAGAAAAGACGTACCTTTTGGCTTTTGAACGATACGGCGACTCTATTTCTTTGGAGGTTTTACATGCGATAGGTCGTCGCGCTTTAGTGTATCCCTTTGCTACGAGGCCATTATCGGGGCGGAATGAAAGCGAAAGAGAAGATAGCGAAAAATCGTCAAAACGAGAAATTGGCGGCATCTCGCGAGAAAGGGGCAGTCATTAGAGCGTCTTCTCAGTCGCAAGAAGGATTTGCATGAGATAGGAGTGAGAGATGCTGCTCGTTTCGGTAACAGTTCCGCAAATACAGTCGTAAAGTTCTTGGGGATTGTGGAACGTCTCCTTCGTCTTGTCAATCGTAACAATCGCTACGAAAGGAAACGCGAGTAAGGTACTTTCGCTTGTATCTTCCGCAGCGGATAAGCGGCTGCATCACAAGTGTACTTCTCCTTGAAAGTTCGAACGTCGGATCAGACATTTTTAGGGGTCGTAATTTTGGCCTTAAGGGGCCTCGGATATATGCGCGATTCGATAAATCAATGGATTTCTTTACGGGCGGATCGACAGCTCTCTGTCCTCTTTATCGCGCTTCTGCTTTATACACTAGTGCGAACGTATATTACTTTATTTTTTGCACGAAAAATCCACAATGGCCGTGAGAAAATATGTTTGAACAGCTTGCGAATCAAAGTGTTAATGTATATAGACTGTTATTACAGCATCCGTTTCCTAGGTCCTTACTGCACTTATTATATATAAATTTTCACTCGTCAGTACAGCAATGAGAAAGTGAGAAATTGAAAAGTTTTGTGTCATAAAGAAGCGAGAGCTTGGCTATCCTCTGCAACAAGTCTTTTTACCTTACCGAACAAAGGGTTGCATATAATGTCTCGTGGAAAAAGAAAACGCGACGGTCTACTCCGTTTGCAAATTACACACTCGAGAAATTTACGTGTGGACGGATGTGCACGTGGTACTGGACGTCAAAGGGAGCGTTTCGCTTACAGACGAGCGTAAAATCTTCCTTTTCGAACGCAAGGAAGAAACATTTCAGCGCTTCACGGCCCTGTAATGATATATCGCGCATTAGTTGCGCCGTTAAGGCATAACGGACGTTAAACGCTGTAATTACTAATTAGCTCCTAGTTATACACCGCGCTCGATTCGTTGTGCGCGAAATTTTCTCACGTGTACACCAAGAAGCGGCAAGTATGTAACAGTTCTCGGTATGATTTTTCGTTTTTCTTTTTTTTTCTTCGCTAACAAAACGCACACTTCCTGACTCACAAGTCTTTATGTGTAACGTGTGCAGAAGCCATGTTTTTCCAATAACAGATCTACTTCATAACGAAACACTTTGTCATGAGAAGATAAAAATGAGAATACATACGAGCTCGTATCGAACCAAGTAGAGAAAAAAAGTCCATGAATCAAAGAAAAGCGAAGTCACGCAGGGCAAAAACCAAGCTCCATTTATCGTGCGCACACCCATCACAAGCCTCTTCCCGAGACAAATAAGCTACGGACAAAGACAACACATATTTCGAACCCTTTTTTCCGGAGTCTGCACTGTACTTCCGCAATCGCGCAACGTGTCTACTGGATGATTAACCAAGATTCGCAGCTTTTCCACGAGCCGTGCTTCCTATACGTCATCTCTCTTTCACAAGGTCTCTCCATAATTCACGAAATCGTTAGGATTCCTTTGTACGTTGACAAGTGCGTAGCCCAGTGGCCCACATGCTGTGTGAGAGCACAAACGAGGTCGAGGTGGAGAAAGGAGTAGTCTCCTGCGACCCCTTTTTTGCAGCAGAGAATCCTTTTTCTGTAAGTGCCTTCTCTCTCAGCGGCTTCACGCAATCGCGAGAGAAAGAGACGGACGACCTCGTAGGGTGTAAATAATGAAGGAGAGGGAGAGATGCTGTTACTGCTGTAGCAAGTGTGCGGGTTTCGAGTCGATGCATGCACGGGGGAAAATGCAGCTTGCGAAAGAGTTCCGATGGAGTTGAAACTTAGTAGGTCAACGTATCTTTAGGCTCGAGAAGCAGGGGAGCTTAAGAGGATTGTTTTAATGATTCTTGGTTTATCTGCTTTTTAGTCAGGACTATGTAGTTCATGAATTTAATTAACCCGGTTCGGTTGAAGCGACGACTCCAATGTTGATTTTTGAAACAACGAAGGATGCGATCCGACAAAGAGTTGTGTTCAACTAATGAACGAAGGAGAAAAATTTGACTTTTTTGTTGTCGATTATTTTGTTAGGATTATGCGATAGTTCATAAATTTAATTAACGCGATTCGGTCGAAGAGACGATGCGAACCGACAAAAAGGTGTGCTCAATGAACAAACGAAGGAGAAAAATTCTGTCATGCGTGAGAATTCATCGGCGTTTAATCAAACATGACAAGATGAAATAAAAAGCTCTGGGAGTCATAAAAGCATTGCAGGCCAAAGTTTGTACCGCAAATCGCAGAGTCAGTATATCACAAGGAAAGTAAAGGGTAGAAAAAAGCTAGCGATCTATTGGTAAGAAATTAAAATCTTGTTTGTAATGTGTATTCGAGCAAGCTGACAACAAATAAAGGCGGGTAAAGTTTCCGGTCCATGACTCGGATATTTTCTAGATTTGTATCATTCAACAGCGTGTGGTAAACGTGAGAAAGAACTTACGAAGGCGCGATGCCCATAAAACGTACAAATTGAAAGGTGAAATAACGATTTATCAATTTTTGCAATGTAATGCAGGGCCCATAACCCTAGTAAGAATGAAATAATGGCCTAATACTGGAGCAGTATTGATAAATTCACCGCAGCACTATAAATAATACTGGAGTGATAAGAATGGGCCACATTTAAAACCATTACTGCGCTAGTATTGTGTAAATATTATGCCAAAATTGATAATTTGTATTTAAACAAAATCTAAATCTAAAGCACAGTATGTTTTCACTCTGGTTTCAAATCTGGCTCCCTCATTTTGAGCCAGTTTTTTATAAAAGTTGTTTGCGAGTAATAGACAATATTTTCAGTATCGACGATTCCAACCAGAAAAAGTTCACACTCGCTATAATTCTCCATCGAAAATTCGTTACTGAACGTAATCAGATTATTTGCATTCAAAACTTCTACACAAAAAGTACATTAAAAGTGAACTTTCGTTTAACCACCAGGATCTAAACTTTCAATTCTTAAAGTCAACTCGGTATCAACTACTTCTCTTGCCAAGTTACACGACGCCGCGAAAAGTTTATTCCGCGCGAATAACGCGAAAACACACGAAGCGTCAGAGGCCTGTTAAATGTATATGGGCTCCTGTAGATACAACGACACTCCTTTACATCGTACATAAAAGTTTTTGGAGGCGACAACTAGAGCCACCTCGGGTGTGCGTAAAAGAAGAAGCCGAATACAAGCAGCTAAGGATAGTCATCCTGTACACTGGATAGAAGCATATTTCTCGAGGTGAATCGCTCCTTCCCTTTCACTATTTCTTCTTCGCGACGCCCGAGGCTTGGCACAAAGCTTCCTTCTTCCTCTTTCTTGCACAAGAGCGTTCGCTTCGTAAGTTGGGCTAATTTAAATATCAGTTTGGCAGGGGTGAATTGTAAATCTATCAAACGACGAGAGGATCTTGCAAATTTATAGCTTTGTTGCACGTGCGTGCTGATATTTATATATAGCGGGGTGACTTTGTAATATATATCGAACGAAGGGTTTGTTATATAGGCACGTTGTTAATTTATGAATTTTCTTTAATTAATTACACAATTAAATATGCAACGAGCTCGTTTGACAGTATCAACATGTCGATTAAAATTTCACTCTGCCCACATCATCAACGGCTCGGTATTCTATCTCTATTTTCGGACCTTCCTTGCAATTCTCTATTTTCTCTCGTCACAACACTGCACTACCATCTACCGCGTGTAAGGTGCTTCATGAATAAAATATAGGCGTTAATACCCCGAGGCAGGGCGACTCGTTTTTCTCGCATCGAAGATACGTGCACTAGCAGAAAAAAGTGAGCGATTGCACTCTACATTTGGGGAAAGGATCGTAAATAACGTCACGCGGGCGCGAGAAAATATAACGTTTTCGCTCTCGGCACACCACCAGTAGTATTCGGACTACCACAGGACATGTTTCTCTTTGCTTCGATCCCGTATCCCCCGTTTTTTCAACTTCACACTGCATTATGCATGTAAAAGTGCTGTGTACACATGGAAACTGAACGAATATTCCACTACTTTCGTTGAAAAAAAGCATTTCGATGTATGCGCATTTTTATTTAATATGTACGCTTTTGATGATTCATTTAATAAAAATGTAAAGCCAAATGTTCATTGGCCTCTTTAGAAAATAGTGTCGATAATGAAGGTGAGTCAGAGACACTTTTGTCTGAAAGTTATGAAACATAAAAATACATTAGCATTCAAAGAAAGTTACGTAGTCTCAAGTATGGCCAGTGAAAAGAGAGCGAAACTAATTTTAAGTCCAAGTGCAATTCGAATTTTTGCATTTTAAGCAGCAAAAAGATCGCAAATCGTTTGAAAAGTTTCAAAAGCCAAACGCTTGAAGAGGTCGCTAAGGGGCTTGCCCGTCTTAACTCGACGAAAGCTGAAACTTTAGTCGAGAATCTGCATTTTATTATTTCTGCTACGGTAGTTAAAGGCGAGCCGAGAGAAAGACTCTGTCTCCCTTCTTTCTGCAAAACCGACACATTCATGCTTCTTAACTTTCTTTGCTCCTCTTCATGTTTACAATCTCATGCATTCCTCAACATTACCCGTTTCCTTTTTCTAGCTTTTATTAAGAAACTTCTTTTTTAATCTGAATTGTAAGTCGCATTTCGATCGATCGTTATCGACATGGTAATTGTTTAATTTTAAATTATGTACTAAGGTATGACCAATAGAAATTATTGTTTGCCCCGAGGTCTTCATTCGTTTTAACAACAAATTTTTCATGATATTTAATGCAAATGAATATTCGTTAGTATTCAAGTGGCAGGACATCTTGAAAATTAAACATTTTAATTAGTTATATTAATAGAACGTTAAAAGTAAATTGAGCTGAAATTCGGCATTAATACTCGTTAGTACATTTTCAATCGAATGAACAGACAAAATTTACATAATGCTATATACCGAGATTTCTATTTTTAATAATTTTTCTATTCATGGCAAAAAAATTCCCACATGAAATTAAGATATATGCATCTACAATTTCAGTATTAACTATTATACATATAAATTAACTATTAATTAAATAAAAAATTCTAAATTAAAAATTATGTGTATTAACCCCTTAAAACCGTCAGCTTTAACCATAATCAACTATTTCTTAACTATTAACTGTAAAAACCGTAACTTTCCCTCAAATGAATCTTTCTATCAGTGATAACGAGTAAATACATTCTCCTAAAAAAAAAAGTTTAAATCGAAAAATCTCCTGTGTTATTTACCAACTTATTGGCAGTTTTCTTACACTTTCATCTCCCTCGTCTCATCTCTCACATGGTCCTTTATCTACAATATCTCCATCCCATACTATTCGCTCATTACTTCCATCTCGAATTCGCTCTCTTTCTTAGTCTTTTTACGACCCTCTTTGTTCCATTTCTTTCTACCCATGACTTTGAGACATCCTCTCTTTGTCGGTGCTTTCTTCGGTCCATCGTCTCCGGACTCGCGCAGGAAGTCAATCGACGACGTCCGGATACAAGCGACTATTTGCATTCGCGGTTGTAAAGAGGCGAAAAGCGATCACTGGTATTTATTCGCCGTGCCGATAATAAAGACAGCGAAAGAGAGAACCCCCCCTCTAAGGAGGTAAACTCTCTTGAAAGCTACCCCTCGCAAACCATATCTATCTATACAAGTTTGGTCGAGCGAGTATGGCGAAGGGACTTTTAGCGGAGCTTATGCCGCGAATAAACTTTAAGTAAAGCCAAGCGTCTTGAGCGCAGCAACGAGCCTATATACTCTCGCTTTATTTCCTTGCGCTGCGAGCGCAATTTTTTGCGTTACTAGCGGTACTCGAAGCAGTGGCTGCACCTTTATCTTTACGTCCCCTTGGGACCAACGCGAGACACAGGAGCGGTTTTAGAAGCTAATTTCCTCGTCCCATTCGATTTTCACGGGCGATCGTTAACACCCCGCGTCACAATAAGTTATTGCCCGGACGCGCTCTCTATCTTCGCTTCTTTTTTTTATTTCAGCCTCGTATAATATTTATTTCACTCGGCGGTTATCACTTACTAGACGCGCGGAGAGCGAATGAGCGAGACTTTTTTTCCGTTGCTACCTCCAATGTTTATGGTTTGGTCGTCGTGCGGCTAAGCTTTTGAATTTATTCCAGAGGAAGGCCATTAGAAGAGGGTTATTACTATAGCCTAGCGACTTCAATGCTTTGATTTTCGGGGGAGAGAAGTACAATGGGGTTATGGATAGCAATAATGTGACCGACGATTCGTCTATTTTTTTAAATCGCAATTCACAATTTAAATAAAGAAAGAAATATGTAATTATTTGTATTATTAACATTTTAGAGTATTCCGTGAAATGCCCTACAATATCTCTAATGTTTAGAGTTATAGTACAATTTAGAATTTTTCAGTGAAAAATTTACATTGATATTCACTCCAGAATTTACAGTACAATCTGAATATTATATACATTTTTTTAAATACATATTGTGTATATTATATAATTATATTGTACTTCTTAAATAATACGGGAGCATAGGCAGTTACGCAAACATCCAACAACACACAACGAAAATTTATTACGAATAAAAGATTAATCAACTTAATTTCAAATAAACATTATTTGTTGCCAATTATGAGACTGAAAAAACATTCTTAAAATCCATCAAACTACTTACTGCCTTTTTCACTCTATCAGTAACTTTATTATGAAAATTGGAGTGAAACCAGGTGTAAAGTCCGAGCAGTGCGAAATATAAATCCATAATATTTTACGTGTTTGATCGACAAACTTGAAAAATCACTCTAACGTCAAGAATCACAAGCAATTCTCATTTCGATTTCGATCAGCATCCGGAGAAGGACATCTCCATAAAGTTGCGGTAAACGTCATACAGTATCGAACGTCAGCTTCCGATAAATTGGCCTCTTGCAGCCTGCGAAACGGTTGTACATAATACAGAACCAGCTCTTGCGATCGGTAACCAGGTCTGCATATTTTATGTGCCGATATTCCGCACGAGTGGCTTCTTTACGGCTCGTATAAGCGCGCGACTGTGACTGACACGCCTAGGTATATAATACGAAGAAGAAATAAATATTGCCAGAGAAATGTGCACCGACGATTCGGAACAGGCAACGTCTGTAAGAGTCCGCCCTTTCTTTTAAAGTCAGCTTTGGCTGCTTTTTATGTTTTTCCCTTCGATTATGTCCTTCTTTTGGTGGAAGGTTTATACGACTTTTTCTCTCTCGTTCCATCTACGCTGTTGTTTTCAATCCTTAATATTTTGATTTATTTTGTCTTGCAAGATTTCATAAAACACTTGTATTTAACAATATTCATTAAATATTGCAAGGGATCTCAGTAGGTATGATAATGGCGAGCGAATCGCGTTATATGATATAATATTTCGACAGAGTGAAACGATAAGAAGCGAGTCTAACTTTGTGTACTAGAAGCTTCGTAGATTCGAGAAAATAGCTCAAATCTTCGCATTATACGTGATTTACAACGTCAATCAGGGTAATATATATAGTCATATAACAAAAAATTACATGTGAATAACAATCTGTGTCAGGTAATCAATAATGAAATTTGAAACTAGAACCGGTAAAGAAAAAAAACTCAGAGAAGCAAACGAAGATTATTCTGTTATTAAGCTTATTAAGCTTATTATGTCGACGACTATATTTATGAAAATAATATATACAATATATTATATATAATAATGAACCTAATTATTACCAATATAGTCATTAATCGGCATAAAAGCATTAAAACACAAGGCGAAGCAGAGAATTCCAGTTAAGAGTTATAAAGCTTGTGACATTGACATCCCCATAAGGGTCGCAAGGAAACCAGAACAACAGCTAAAGATAAGTATAGCTCGTACTCCAAGTACGTGTATCTCTCTCTCTCTCTCTCTCTCTCTCTTTACTCTTAATACACACACTTCTTTCCTCTTATTTCGTTTTTTTATACTCTTCGCAATAATCCCCATCCTCGCTTATATATACTCTCTTGACGTTCTTCTCTTCGATCTAGCGCAATTAGGTCAAGTGGATCGTTAAACGTGCTGCGTACGGCTTCTCCCTCCTCCCTACCGCAGCATCCGTACATATAACGTGTGATCTACGTACGGGGATCTCGTATATCGAGCGGCTGGTCAGAAGCGCGCGCGCGCGTGCATTAATTAGTACGCCATTGTTGCAGCAATCGCTACTAGTCGCTCTCGTCTATGCATCATCCGGTCATTGTAATTGTGATTTACGCGGCGCATTACTCTCCCCCTTCCCTGTTTCTCTCTCTCTTTCGCGAGTTTTATTCGCTATGAAGAGTTGGTCTCGAGAGTCAGACCTGCGGGTTCGACGATTGCTTTTTGCGAAATATAAATGCGATTTACGAGCAATACGAGCTCGAAAATATTCAAGTACTATACCTGTGGGGCTGCGCTCACCGGGCCAAAGCAGATTAAACGTCATACTTTGACGGTTCCTTGACAACATAACGCACGCCTACGCGCCTGTACGTAAGCGTATGTATGAGTGTATGTACGTGTGTACAAATTGATTTTCCGCATTGCGATTGCGAGGGGCATTTCATATAATGGGATTAAAGCTTAATCGTTAAAGGTGCTCCGAGCGCAAGTTTGGCTTGGAAGTTTTGAAAAGCTGGTTTTATGCGGCGAAGCTTTGCGGTATCAGTTCTTTGAACTGTGAATTAATCAAACTCGAAAATATGAGCATATCGCTAAATTTATGGGTTATATAGATGTTGGAATGAAAATAACTTGTACCTTGTGGTGCAAGCGAATAAGTAATCACTGATAACGTTGCCTAAATTTTAAAATTTTCATCGTTTAATAATTGTAGGCTGATCGAGCAGCAGATAGCCTGGTATTAAATATCTCATAAGAATTGCCGGTAGTGAATCTATTAACTATTATACGGGCCAATATTGGTTTCTTACTAGAAGTTATATACTGATTACTAATACTGGTGAAACCTTATATTCGATATTGGGATGATAAGAACAGATCTTAATTCTAGGAATGTACTGTTCCAATACTGTCATACCAGATTTCAAGCACTTAAAACTGTATTGATTGAATATCATATGCCAATACTGGTTCTAACTCTATCCTATTGTAAACTTTTAATCTACTTAAATACCATCTTACGAGAATTTCATATAAACGTTACATTTACACGTACAATGTCGGTATTTACGTATCAGTTCGCTTAAGACATCAGTATAGTAACATCATTTCAAAATGATTTCCAAATAGCTATACACACACGTAAAAAAGTCAAGAGCTCCCAGTAGAGCTAGATTGCATTACAAATCAAGCAGCAAGAAGTTTAATTTAGAAATTTCTGTTTTTGTTTCTGATCTTCAAATAAACCGAAACATAAATATTATCTAAATACAGCACGGGGCAGATCTTAAGTACTGTATCATTACGCATATTACGACATTGACAACTAGTGCTGTCGTTAATACTTGACTAGTACTGGTTTCAAATGACGACTCGTTCTTATTGTTCCAGAATTAATTCAATTATAAACAAGTACTGCTTTACAGTACAATTGATAAGATCATACTATTAAAACCGGCTACCTCTGGAACAATCAATATTCAAATTGAACGTAATGTACATAACCTGATATCACAAGTGCATAATATACAGAAAAGCAAGTGTCAACTTCTCGCCGGGGGTCATGTGCAGAAACACGATCAAAGAAACGACAAAGATATGGCTATGTATGCTATAGTCGCGTGACGAAATGATGATCGATGAAGATGACCACGCGTGCCTGTAAACTAGTCACGAGTGAAGGACGCGCAGCTTATTTCTCAGAAATGGATGCGATGTAGTAACCACGATAAAATTATAGACTATAACTCTAACGAACAGTCAAACGTTATGTATTACAAAAACGGTTGCCGACTTAAGGCTCCTCGCCAAACACTCTGTTTCCAAAGAGAATGAGCTGACTCAGCTACAAAAAAATAAAAAAAAGCACGCTGACAACCCCGTAGCGTTTTGTACACCCCAAAAGTACGACATTCGTATAACAGTTATATTGCCGGCGTTAAATGAAGAAATATAAACTTCGGCAATGATGGACTATTCTTTCTTTTTTTTAAAGCAAACTGCCCGTATAGACACTGCAGTCGTAGAAACTGCTGAACGGATCTAAGGACTTGAAACTGTATACGACAACCGCAAGTGTTAGCCTCCTTGGGAGTGTAAAGGCAACTGTGTGGTCGGGCTTTTACGAGTGTGTGATTTATTTTATCGATCCGAAGGACCGCGCAAAGTGTAGAATTAAGCGATTTACGAATCAACGCGATTCGCAGAGACGTCGGTCAAGGGAGACGTTACGAGCCGTTAAGTATTGGGTGACAGTAGTCGTCTGGTTACAGCCGATGGGTGTAAAAACCAGACCGCCTTCTTTTTAATGTTCTGATTTATGCCCGGAGTGCACGTGGAACGTAGAGAATACTGCTTGATGAAATATATCAATATTTTGTTACATCACTATTGAACTTTAAAATATATATACACGATCGATCCACGTATAACGAGTACACATTTAAAAGCAACTTTCGATGTTATTTCTTGTATCAACGGTATATACAGCATCTTCAATGCTAGAAAAAATACAAAAAAATTCGACGAATTTCGATATCGCATCAAGTGGTACAATACAAGCAGCTGCAGAGCATAATTATTGTATTTTCAATACTCTTTGCCCATTGAGATTCCGGAAAAAAGGTACCCGAAATAATTGTCAAAAAAGCACGGGAACAAGAACAACGACGACGTGATACTGAAAAGATCGCGCGAGCACGAGCTGCTGCCTCGTCGTACCCCATCAGGAATATTTTAACCCGAAGTGTAACGCAGGCGCTGGAGTGTCTCGTTATGAAAAGAGCGCGCGCTCGAGGAACGAAATAAAAGGGAAAACGAAAAAACGGGGAAGAGCCGTACCAGCGAACCGCAATATTTTCAGCTGGTTCGTTGGCTCTCTGAAGCTAAAGCTCGCGAAACAAGTCGGAAGGAAACTGCGCCGAAACGAAAGAGAAAGAGAAAGATAGAGACAGAGAGAGAGAGAGAGAGTAGGAGTAAGTACTCAGATCCTTTGGCCCTAGCAACTGCCGACGCTGCTGTTGCCGACGACGACGACGTCGTTCTTTTCAGCACTATGAAAGAAAGGAAGGGAAAGTTCGGTTCGCTGTCGTTTTAATTTTCTTCGCGGCTTGATTTCGCCCCTCCGTGTTTTCGAGATCCTCGACCACCTACCAGTACTTCTTTTTTTCTTCGTTGGCATCGTTCGACTCACGAAGTCTATGTATATAGCGTCTTCTCAAGGAGTGTAAAGTCTCGTCACCCTCGGCTTAAAAAATTGATCCGATATCTCGCTGTGTTAGCCGTGCAATCCCGAGGGACTGAAAAGGACAATGCGAGAGAAAAAGAAGGGGAAGCTTGCGGCCTCACCATCGCTAAGGTAAAGGGAAGCTAAGAGACCAATAAAGAGTTTACGTATTATAAGTATGTTCGATTTCATTTTCGATGAAAAATCAAGATGAGATCACGTTTCATTAACAATTAACTGATAAATTCGACGAATATCTAATGCACATTCGATTGAATATTGAAACGTAATGCTCGATAGCTCAAAAATCGAAGTTCGAAACATATGGAGAATATTCTTGTAATACACTGATCGAAACGTTCTTTTAGGTCAAAAGGAAAACAATGAAAAAAGGTTTGCTAAATTAAAAAATATTATTTTTGTTTAATATCCTCTTTTGAAGGAAGAAAATATTTAATTGAGTTAAAAAAAATATTTCGGTTAAGATATATCGTATTTACTGAAATTCAATAGAACTTTTATAGATATAAGCATGAACATAAAAAATTGTAATCAGTGAAATGTAATATATGTAAATATTATTAAAAAATTTGTTTAAATCTTCAATTTTCTATTTTCTTTTTAGAAAAATATTATCTGAAATAAATAGTTTATTTTTCATTCTAATAAATATTTTCTTAAAACCAACCTGTTTGTTGAATACAATCTAATTTTTTTATTTCTTTATTTGTTAATTTCAAGAAACATTATTTTACTTAAAATTTTTACTATAATAATAGATATTTTCATGATAAATAATAAAAAATGATTCTTCATTTTTCCATAAAAATATTTCATCACCTTACTGTGGATTTGTAAATACTATACTATTAGAGATGTATTCTATACTTCAAAAGGATCATTTCTTTCACAAAATAATGAGAGTCAGTAAGTACATATTTCAAAACTCATTTTTTACGAAAAATGAATTTTTTGTTTTTGCAGTGCACATTGTAGCCTCCAACTACAAAAAGAATAGAGAAAGAGATAAAGTGCGCAAGTAGGATCAAAATAAGCTGGTTCGAGGGATCGAGTAAAAGAAAGAGATGGAGACTCGCGGGGGGTCGTTCGCGATTGTACTATGCATGTATAGGTGCTTTTTCTCGCTGGCGCGCACAGTGATTATACCCGACAACCCCAAAAATACTTCGGGATATTCAACCGTACACCCTAACCTCTCCCTCTCTCTCTATATCCTCGTTTTTTATCCATCGCCACCTCGAGACACGGCAGTCGAATAAAAATGTTCCAAGCCATACCCGTACCCTCTTCTTATCCGAGCACTTATATTTAGTATACACAACGAGATATCTTTTATACCGCGCGTCCTTACGCAGATATCCCTTCATTGAGGCATGTATAGATGCTCAGGCACTCCGACGATATTGAAACCAAGACCATCACGCACTAACGCGCCTCGCGAGCCAGTCTTATTCTCCTTTTTTTCTCCTTGACTTTTTTTTAATCTTTAACTTTATACTTCTCGCAAGTCTTTTGGGGCGTAAAGGTCTTTCCCTTGCTTTTGTGCGATTTCGTTCAGACTCGCGGCAGCTGATTTTCTCGCCTTCATCTTCTGACTTTCTGCTATCGAGAGTTGCTTAAATATAAGGGTGAACGACGCCTTGATCACGTCGTCTCAATCGACTCTCGCACTTTCGTCACGCGGCATAAAAGAATAGGAGATTGAAGTTGTTCGCGAGTTCGCGTCTTTTCTTTTGTCTCTGTTGTAGGAAGTTTTGTTGGTACTTTGCTTCTCCCTAATGAAAAATGTTTCTACAACTCTTAGAGCTTCGTATTCCAGAAACTGTTAAAAAAAATGAGAGCAATGATATTTTCAAGGTTTCACGCGCATGGCAATATTAAAAAAATTTGCCGATTTTTTTAATACTTTCTATTCTTAATATACTTATTAAAATTTATTAAACATTCGGAGGACTTGGATTGCTAATTATTTTTTCCAAAAGTATTAAATCTTGAGAAGTTAAAATGTTGCTATGAACTAATATTTTCGTTCAACTAAGTTTCTACACATTAAAAAATGCCTTTCAAAAAAATATTCTTAAATACATTTTATGGTCCATTGAAATGAATCTTTTTTGATATTTTCAAATTGTAGATTCTTCATATGATTCGTCGATGAAAAAACAATAGTATAATCACGAAACGCAGCCAAAACTTTTTCCGTTGACCCGGAACAACTGATGTCGTAAGAAGCTGGGGTCGACAAACTCGCGCAAAGCCCATGAGCTCCCGACCTGACTCAACAGAGAAAAGCGCCGCTGCCTCTTCGATTCTGCCTCTTTTTCTTTGTACTTGGCCGGCTATCCAACTTCTTGTCTTGTTCCTTCAAGATGACGCGAGCTTTCTGCAGCGACCGTAGAACGTAATAATTATCTTCTTTGAATCGTCGATGAACATCTTTCATTTTAAAGCAAAAAAGTCCTTAACCGATTATAACGTGTAACACAAATGACACATCTGTATACTCGGCAAAACAAAAATAATTTTCCACAAAGTGACGCTTCGAAACCCCGGGCGACTGCCAGAGAAAGATAAGGTGTGAGTGAAAATAGAGCCGTTGACCTCGCAGGCGTGAACGGATCGCCGCCGTAAATTTATTGCTTTCTCGCCACATGTAGGAGGGAGAGGAGACAAGAGAAACAGCAAGAAAAACGGACTGCTTGGAAAGTGCAGAAGAGTTCGCGCTTGCCTCGAGTACAGTACATTGCGCTGCAACGATGCGGGAGAGGATTCTGACCCAAATACGATCAGCTGCTACTGCAAAGAAGTACAACAACAACACGCACGAGACCTCGCGCCTTGTTCTACTTAATTAGAAGCTCTAAATCGGGCGAACGCGATCCACGCAAACACGGAGGGATGACAAGAGGTTTAAATTTACGCGCTACTTGCTCCTTTATTCTCTTTTGTCGCGCGTAGAGATTCCCGAATTCAATGCATGTCTTTGCCTCGCGTGTTGCGTAATTTACAAGATATACGACTGTTTCAGTTGGATAAAATTAACTTACATTTCATTTATTCAAATATCCTACGTGTATTCTCGGAAAAGTAAGATGCGCGTATTTGGGGGTAATAATTGATTATAACGTAGAATGGAACAAATGTATATGGGATATACTTAATATACGTATATTTACAAAAGAAAATTATGCATACAAATACTCTGAGGAAAATATATTATGCCTATTTCATGATTGATTAAATTACGGTTTATTGCCTGGGGAGATTAATACAAGAATAATATAAAAAAGCTTTATACAAAGGGTTTAAAGTAGGATATTAAAAATTTTAAATGAAAATTGCTTTCCTGGAAATGATAAGTTATTTAGCGGTTTATCGCTCAGAAATAATTAAATATTATTATTATAATAAATATAACACAACTTTTTTAGTATTATCGAATATATGTTATTACATATAACTAAGAAATAAATTGCAACTAGAAGAAATACATTTAAAAAAATAAAAATTTAAATTTAAGAAAGTAAAAATTAGCTTTTAAGCAGTGTTTGTAAATCAAAAAGTATATTTATGTAAAGAAATTTTGTTTTTCAGTGTAATATTATTGGACAGCCTTCCAAAGGATCTAAAATCTTTGAACAAAAAATATACAAAAAATCTTTCGATTAGTCTTCGTTTCAAGTCTATATATAGATAACAAAGTTCACCTCCTATAGGATTCAACTAAAGTAAATTATTTTTCTATTGAAAAAATAAATAAATATATTTATTTTAATTTTTTCAAGCATCCATTAAACCTGTCATCCAACCTGGGCGCAACTCGTCCATCAAAAGTGTCCGTTATCTTCGGGACACAATTATAAAACGACCTCATACCTATGTGACAATAATAAACACAATGGGCAAGTGCAGTTTGAGATTACAATTAGCCGAGTATCCTAAAACAGTCTGGAGCCGCCCTCTAAGCTCAGCGATACCTTATTATATCAGCCCAATGAAATGGGCCGAAAGTAAAAAAGGAAAGCATAATTACCGCTCGGGCTGCAGGGGTTGCCATGGCGTTCTCTTTCTCTCTCTCTGCCGTTCTACAGTCCGGAGAAAGCCAGAAGCGCCCCACGGGATTCGGCGCGACGCGAGGGGTGAATCGGTTGATGCATCCCGATCGCTCGTGAAAAAAATCGTTTAATTTAATAACCTGTCAAACTCGCCTAGACGCTCTTCCCGGCGTGAGTCGTCGAAAAAAGAAAAGATAGAGTGCGCGAGCGCACAAACCGAATATTATATGTACACACACTGTGCGAAGTAAGATGAGAAGCTACATAGGCACAGCGTCTGCTTACGATCTTAAAGCTCTTAACGATGGCCAATTATTCACGGCAGGACGACCCCTTGAAAAATGTCCGTTAACGAGCCGCAATTTTTCTTCCTTTTATTTATTTTTTTTCTTCCGGTGGGTACAGAGTGAAATGACTGATCTTCGCGCGAGAAAATTGAGTTTTCGTGGGGATTTACTTTGCGGCGTTAACGAAGTTTGCTCGAGGGTTTGTAAATGAACTGTCCGTTGAATTAACTGATTGAATTATTTATTAGAAATAATGATAAAAGTATATGAAAGTCAGGCTTCCAAACCAGCATTAAACATGCCTTCTGCTGTGGTTCGCAATGAGAAAATTTGTAATCATAGAAAATCTCGAATTCTTTATACGTCTGTATTGAATCATCATGAAAAGCTCGCCAAAGAAAGAATTGCAAAGCTCCCAATGTCATTTGGCTTGACGGGATATTTCACCCTTTGGAAAGAGCTAAAACTTCGATCACTGCTAGAAAGTCGGCTATTAATTAACTTTGCGATAAATCCTGAAAAGAACCGGTGAACAGCTCAATTAAGGCTCACAATGAGTGTCAAAAATACGTCGGTGACGTAGTCGATATCGTGTAAAACTTGGCGGGAAACGAAATGAAGTAAGTGCGTTGGCTCGCAGAGCAAAACCGCCACGAAAAGATCTTTGCCGCGTTTAATGAGCAGATTTGGAATTTTCTCGTGGTCTGGTGATAAGAAGGGCGTTCGTTGGCTCATAAAAGCCAAAATAATCCTCGTAATAATTATCAAATCCGTCTGTGGCGCATCTGAAAGGATCCAACGCTGTTCCTCATTACGCCAAACTTCAAAAGAACGCTTTCTCTTGCAATATAAATTTGAAATGCTTTTTCACTGGTAAAGGTTGTACTGATGTGAAAAAAGCTTGGAAAAGGATAAGAAAAAAGGATATTATATACGTAATTATATTATACGTGTTAATTATATACACTTTTGTACGGGAATGTATGTACACTTATACACAGATATGCACTTTATTTTTATGAATGCTATATACAGCTTGGTCCAATTACTTTGTCCGAATTTGTTTCATGTACTAAAATTTAATAATATATATATGATATTTGCTATTAATTAGGTTTTTAAGGCCAAGCGAAATTCATAAATGTAAAGTTCGACTTGAGACCGAAGCATTAAACGGGCTTAATTAAGTTCGTAAAAACAACGGAATGATTTAAAGAATTAGCGAAAAGGAAGCTGCTCCGCGAGACTACAACTCAAGTAGCAGCAAGGGTTAGCTTGGTATACGCTCGCAACGAACGTTAATTGCCAAAGTTTACGAGCGCTCGCGGGACGAAGGCGTATTAGCATACTAATTTTTCGCTTCTCGACGTCTTCATCCAGATCCTTGACGAACTCAAGGCTAAGGAGAGACAGAAGAATTTTACGATCCGCGATACGCTATTATATATACGACGCATATAGCGGGAAACGTGAAATGGTTAACTGTGATGGGGTGGAGGTCCTGAGGACTTTATGGCAAGAAAGCCGAGCTCGCTTCAGGAAAATCGTGGAGAAAACTTCGTATTACGGCGAAATAAAAAGTCGTTATCATAACGGCAATCGTGGCGGGTTGGGCTACTTTGACGATTTCATAGAGTAGAGCATAAACGTAAAAGCAGCTCTCGAGAGAGAACAAAAATACGTTTTTGCATACTTAATTGTCTAAGACGTTAGTGAGAAAAACATGTATATAGAAAAGCTAATCCAACACACCTCGGACAACTTCATCAAGCTATTATCTCGTTCACTTGGTTAGTTTGCTCGTAAAGGACCTTATATATAGATATGTACATATAAGCCAGTAAAGAGTTCTCGAGGAAACTAAGTTGGTCGCGGCCCAAAGAAATGAAGATAAAGCTGCACGCACGCTCGAAGAGACAATGCCAAGAAATTCTCCCGCGCCCGTGAACCAGGCAATCACACGAGGGCGTTCATTAAAACCTATATAGGCACACGACCTCCCAGTCACGCGCGAAATTTAAATACAGTCCTTTCACGATGACTCGATAACGAAGCTCTTCGCTGAATCTCTCCCCTTTATCTTCGCACGCTTTTATATACATTTATACACGCTAAGTACTCGCGCACCTACGTATATGTATGTGTACAAATACATGACTGATTCTATGACAAATTGACAGAAAAAAAAATTGTTGCTTCTTCGGAATAAGTTTAAACTATTTGTCGGTATATTTTATCAAAAATCAGGACAAGCAATTACTTATTAATGTCGTCGGTGTTCGTTCTAGTGAAATTCCTGGCCCTTTATAAATTGGCTTAAAAACATTAAAATCAAAACGATTTCGATATTTTTTGTGATTTCAATTTTAGCGACTAGTGTAGATTCATAAATACCTTGAAACTATGACAGTTACTTTCCGCGTAATGAAATCTACTACTCTATAAATTCTAGTGATGCCAGATACAGTTAAAATTATGATTATATGTGTAAAATAAGCATTTTTGTCATAAAACCAGATAATTTGACTGATAATTTTATTTCTGGCTAGAAATAAAGTCCGATTCACAAGTTGCAACTAATATATATAGTATTATAGTCAATAAAAAGGTATCCTCGTTAATTTTTTATGCTGTTCTGCATAATCAAACTATTCATAATCAATATCTATTTTTTAAACAAAAGATCATAAGAATTTAAAAAATCATAAAGTTAGGTGCATTTCCAAAGAACAGTTTAAAATTATTTATAAGAAATCGAAATTTTTTACTAGTCAATCCGTCAGAGAATGGTCTATGTATGTATTATATGTATATAAATATGTATATAAATGTAATCGCACATATAAATGTATACATAACAAAGTCGCACTTATCACCGGGAAATAAATAAAAACGTGAATATAAATGCAAGTGCGCGGGAGCAAGCAAGTCAGCCATGTAAGAGAGCGGAAAAGCATCAAGCTCGTATAGTCTCTTGCATACAAGCGCCGCCACCTATTGTTTCTACGCGCATACACCCGCATATACAGCCGAAGTGATATATTTCCCGAGCACTGACTAGCTGTACTACCCTTATTGCTAGGGGTAGTTTGTCATGTTAATTTAGCTCTCTCTCTCTCTCTCATGCGCCGGCGCGGGCTTTTAACGCACTACCGCCGCCACCGTAGCGACTCGTTTACTATATATGTATATCCAAATATACATGTCTATATATCGGGCAGAAAGAGAAAGAGATGCAAATCTGGCGCGCGCCGATGAAAGGGTTAACTGTGCTGCCGGCCATTAATATGCTAATAGTTTCGCGAGTTTTCGGGATTCCGGCTTACGAGGACCGATGCTCCCCTTCACCGCCTATTGTATTCGCGTAATGATCTGGAAACGCTTTTTCCGGAAGGGTTCGTCTTCTTCGAGGCTTCTTTTTCTCTCGAGAGCGAGAATGTACAACCTATACGTGATCACGGTATTTTACACCCTTAGCCATGCTGGTGTATTAAGAAAGGCATAGATTTTGTGCCTGGTCACGCTATGGTAATTTCGCGATGTGCCGACGTCGGTAAAACATTCGAGGAGATTAAAGTGTGCACCTACCATGTAGTTACTTTTCTACGCGAGACTCAATGATTCGTTCGCGCTAGTCGGCGATTTACCAGCTCAAATTGAGTCACTAGCCGCTTAAAATGACTTTTTCATTCGATTGACTGAACGCGGTTGCTTCCCCTGTTATAATTTAACCACGGATGGATCGAGTTATATGCAATTACGCTCAAGTATTTAACCTGTTTATTATTCAAGAATTGCTGTGTGGGATGGCTTTTTTATGGGTTAAATGAAATTTTAACTCGTTACCCGAGGTATACCCATATGACGATACTAACTGAATGCACTCGACTGTTGCATGAAAATCAACACAGATTTCTGTACTTCTCAATGGAAAATAATTAAGCATTTATAATTAATTTAAAATACAAATTAAGCGTACACACTGCGTATTCGGTAAACAACGTTTAATCCTATTAAGTAGGACATAAAAATAAGGAATAAAGTCCAATTTTGGTCAAAATACTGACACTAGACTAATTTGTTCTAAGCGACAAGTCTTCTTTAATAAAACTTGTCGAAATTTCAATTACACGAAAGCTTAAATTTTTTTACGAGCAAGCTCCATCCGCCACCGTTGCCACGCACACATACGTACACACAGCGAATTCTCGCTTTTTCTTCTCATTCGACGATCCCGAGAAAATTTCGGAACGCCCGCTCGCGCGCATATAAAAAGAATATGAAGTATGTTTTACAGCGCGGCAGCCCCCAATTTCCCAGAAGCGTCAGAGCGCGGATCTTGAAAACTCGTAAAGCGAAATGAAACACTCGGCTCTGCTGCCTATCTCGCGCACGCGCGCCTGCTTTTTCATACATGTATATACCTATATACGTCTGCGAATGAAGAAAAAAATGCTTGGCCGGCAAAAACGGCCTACTATTCTCTCGATTATATTTTTTTCCTTTTTCTCTTCGACGTGTGCAAAAGAGTCGGTTGAGTGAAAACGGTTCGTCTCCCCTTTGTTCCGGATTATCATATCGCGATGGACGATCGGACGATCTTGATTTCTCTGACTGTCTTTGCTGTTTATAACCCTATTATGTGTCTCGTAAAATGAAATAGAAAATGAAATATGAAAAGCGCGAGTGGATAGTGAAACTAGTTTATTTCGACGCAAAGAACAGAGAGTTTATAAAGAAATTGTACGGGTTCAACATAGATATTTCGAGTGAGGTCAAATAAAGATAGGAAAATTGAATTAAATCAGTCTCCTACACTAAGAGAAATTATTTAGTAAATTTTATTGATATAGATGGGAAATTTTATTAAAAAGATCGCTGATATTATCACAGATTGACAGTACACAACCGCTTAAAAGTAAAACGATTGAATTTAAATTTTATAAAATTTGTGATTAAATGATTGACAAATACATTTGTTCATCAGTTATAATATAAAAAAGTCATTCGATACAGTTTGATGAAATCGATTGTCTATTCAACGAACGAATTTCTTCCCTTGCAAATAAAAATATTTATTTGCAAGGGAAGAAATTCGCACTTTTAACACATGATGCACCACTTTATATTATAATTCCATTTTATCTGTTCCAGGTAACTTTTAAATTTGGTAAAAAAAAGTTATTTAAAAGAGTTCCTCGTTATTTTAAAGTATATTTATAAATCCAAAGGGAAATTTCATGTATAACAGAAAAAATAATTAGAATGATTGAAAGCGAGGTGATTTTTTAAAAAGAAAATAAATAGCTTAATTTGTTGGTTACGCCAGCTTTATGATTCTTCAACTAAGTTCCAAAGTTAAATAACATTCTGAATTTTAGTTCATTTCACACAAGGCATTGAGGGATATTTCACTTAGTTAACGAGTGATTTAAGAAATAGTATAATATAAGCTTAGATAACACTTTTATGTCACTCTAGTTTTAGAGCAACCTATAAATTAGATTGCACTCTAAATTCCAGAGTGAAAAATCGCTGAAAATTTCACAATATATGCTATACTTTCATTCTCAGTGTAGTTTCATTCTAAGCGTCGTGTTCATTAAAATTAAAATTAACTGCTCTTATCAATCGCGACAACGCACGCATATTCACATGATTCTCGCTAGTGCCGTAAAGCTCGACTTTCAATCGTCCACGAACACGCTTCATCCAATGCCGTAGATTTACCACCAGCTATTCTCATCCAGCACTATTCCACACATATTCGTAATACAAGCAACCAATGTTGGGCGGTTTATGCTTGACGAGAGAGCCGTCGGTCCAACATAAAACAATAATGCCGAAACATAAACGTCTAGAGCTTTGCAGCACTTAACACTTGGTACTTAAATAACTGGCAAATTACTCCCTTGTCTGAGGGGTTGCAGGACGTGAACAGAAATGCTTCTAACTATGACGATGCTATGCTCAAGAGCAATCGATCCCTGCTTGAGCGGTGACTATCTTTTCGCGCGTACAGCGATGTTATGCGCCTATCGCTACCGGGCAAACTTAATGATTCATCAAGTTTAATTAAACGCGAGGCGTAAACCGTGTTTTAATTAAAGTCCGAGCAGAGAAGGGATACACTTGAGCAGTGAGTGTGCAACGAAAGTGAGAGACAACAATAAAGCATAGGAGTGTGTGTCTTGCTTTAATCTCAATTCGAGTATAATTTTCAGAATTTTTACTTTTATTTACACGGCGGACCTTTGTTTCCCGTATAATTAAGTTCCTCTCTCTTTATCTACATACATGCACACAAGTAGCCATTGTGCGCTATAAATTGTACACATCACGTATGCTTCAAGAATAACCCCGCAACCGGTTGAAATTCAACAAAGACGAGGAAAGTATATCTCGGCCAATCGGCTAATGGTGAAATTAGCAAGCAGTCAAGCGTGATGCTGTATGAATACACGTATGATCTCTGTTTATAGCACACAGAAGCGTCTTGCACAATATTCGCGCGGATGTTCGGTGAAAAAAAATATAACGTAACAAAGAAGCTTAGACTCTCTCTCTTGCTCCTGCACCTGCGCGAATGGCCATTGATCCATGGGGTGCTCTGTGGTATATTATATACGTTGAACCGGTAAACCAAGAGCGCTAGATTGCCTATACAGGATTTTCCATGAGTCAGCGTCGCAGCTGATGCGAATTTCCAATGGCGATGTAGTCTATGCCTTTGGATCTCTATTGTTCCGCAGTATGTTTATTGCCGTTTCATATTGAGTTCTAAGCTCGACATTGCGAAAGCTGCGTTATCACAATTCCGTAATAATATGCAGATGGGGATTTTGGCATTTCAAAATTGCAAGCATATATATATTACGTATTCGATTATGTTAGCAATTGCATTATATATTGGAGAATATCCGCTCGACTAGAACACATTACTTTGATATTATACATATTTCTTTTTCATTTAAGCATTTTAAACATTTTTAAGATTATACGCAAAGGTCTATAATATAAAATTGTTTATAATATTTCTTGAGGTTTGTTCATTAGGTGTACAATTGGTGAACAAATTGTTACTTAGATATTATTAAATTAGATTCCTGTAGATATGTTTGTATCAATAGTTATTAATCAAATTAGTTAATTTGTTTGAATGAGATACTAGAAATTCGATGCAGTACAGTGACTATTCATTCATTCACTTTAATATTCTCAGTTTCTGCCTTTGTACATTGCGCAGTGTGTACTGCCAGAGGACATGGTTTATAGTTTCGGCTTCTTCATCACATTTGCACGAATAGCTTGAAAAATGCGCCGCTGCCAGCTAATGACGCTGCGAGATTATAATGGTTGGCCTGGATTCCGTTTACAGTAACAATTGTTTCCCTAGTCAACTTTGCACTTTTGATCCGTGGATTTTTTTGTTCTTTATAGGAGTATTTATAATGCTGCTAATGGATTTGTCGCGATAATAGGAGAGACTGCGAGGGATGTTTGATGATTTTTATTGTCTTCTAAAATGTACTTATTTAAAGTAATATCTATATTTAGAGCACTTGATACTTGTAGCGCGTTTAATAAATCGGAAATTTTTTTTGCATGAATTGTTCCATTTATTTCTATTAACTTATTTCTATTTTCTTTGCGAAGAATCAATGCCTGTAGTCAGAATTATTTATAACACTTTTTTAAATACAAATACTGTTGATTATAAAGTAATTTCGTATAAGCCGTCGATCTGAGCAGTAAAATTTAATTAAAAAATAAATCAATAAATAATTCATGCATGAATTATTATTCACGAAGCAAAAGGTCATCGCATCGTTGTAATTAAAAGTCTTTGCATCGCTTATTCCTTTATATAGAAAAGACGAGCCAGTAGGTCACAATCCATATATTCCGCATTTCCAATACTATGCGTTTGAATATCGCCAGCGTCAAAACATCGCTTGAAAAAAGTCAAATTATTTGTGCACCCGCGATTGCACCGTTTGATTAATATTGATTCATTGAATAGAACCGCCGGAAAATGCAATAGAATTTATTTCGATAAAAAGAATATGAAAAATTCAAGAGCAATCAATCGAAAAATTCACGCGAAATTTCTTAATCCGACTAGATCTCATTTAACAAAAAGCGAGATTCGAGAAGGGAAAGCACTAGAGGCGATAAATTCTGAGGCAACGCGTAAGACGTAATGAAAGTCAAATAGTGGTTCAGCACCCCCTGCCGCCTTTAAAATGGGGAAAAATAGACGAAAGACTGGTTGGAAAAAGAAGAGCAACGAGGCATATGGCGCATCCTACTAGGACCAGCCTTCGCTATACACAACAACAGCCCCCCGTATTATCCAGACGTTCGGGGGTCGTCGCTTTTTAATTTTACAATATCCCCATAAAATATTCGCCATAACAGTAAAAGTGTTGGGACACACTAGATACGCACTAAGCCGTGATTTGCGAGCCACGCCATTGTGCGCGGGATGTTGAAGGTTTTTGCGGGTGATTGTCACTTGGAAAGGGGAGTCGAATCACCTTAAGAGATTTGCTCGTTCTATTTATGCGAAACGGCGCCAGTGGCTTGTGCGGGTGGCAATAATGAAATAATATGACGATACAATGGATAATATATCTCTTTCTCTCGTTCGATGTTGCAAAATGCAAATTTTTTAATATTTTCACTTCCTAGATCCAAAAGAAGATAAATTATGTTTGAGCATTAAGATCTTCGATCTCGCAGTATAAATAATGCATCAAGGTATACAACTCCTTAATATAAAGGACTTATTATTTTCAAAAACTTGCAATCTGAAGTAACTGCTACACCATACAGAAATAAAGACATCATAAAACGTATGAAAATAACTTTTTTCCTAATCATACAAATACTCCTATCACGTGTATTGGACCAAATGGTGGTAGTAGCTAACAAATCAAGTTTCTCTACTATAAAAAATCCGATTAACCGAAAAAAACTCAGCTCAAACAATCGCCTGATGGCTTATACGCATGAAGGATTGTCGGTTCCCCCTCGAAATTGTCGGATTTCTAAAAATGGGGAAAAAAAATCTCTCGCTAAGGAACCCCCTTTACGCTGGACATGGTAGACACGTTAGAACTCTACAACCCTCTCGCTTTCTAAAATAAGTCAAAGGAGGGGCTATTGCCACATGGGCTTGTTTGATCAGAGCCTATAAAGAGCGACGATATCGTAGCTCTCGTTTCGCGTAATCCCGCGCGCTCGGAAATATCCCATCTTCTCGAAGACCATCGGCAAACGTAAAAAGCGAAGCCGGTTCCGCGTATAGCAAGTCAGTCCGGTTCTACGCGCGTCCGGCGAGTATAAACTTGGCGCGTCGTTCGTCGTTCGTCGTTCTTCTGATGGTACGACACGACTTTTTGCTCTCGATTCCCCCTCGCTTTTACTGATCTCTCCCCCTTACAGCTGAGACTATACTGTACGACGGGGAAAAATAGCTAATTGTGTACAGAGGAAAGTTCACACTTGCTGAGAATATGTAGGATTAAAATAGGCACTACTGCTTGGTCTTTACTTTTCCTAATTCCAAAAAGCTGATTGCATCGATGTATCATTGGATTTATTTTCATTTTTATCTATATTAAATGTGCTTTGTATTAGAACTATTAACAATTCTCTATTTTTAAAATTTAATATGATGAAGACTGCGAAAGCAGTGAATATTCATTGTTTAAAAAGTGAAAATTATTCACTAAATAAAAAAATGGGTATTCGATATCTAAAATAGAATATATGCTTATATCAATATTATATCAATATGTGCTTATTTTGGATTGAAAATAAAATGTAAATATTTCGAACTTTTGCTTACGAAAGTTCATTGCACGTGTTTAATATTAAGGGTATTGAATATTTAATCTGAATCTGAGGATCTTAATTTCGATAAAGTTTACAAAAAAGATTACTACAATGAATCCAATTTAATTTTCAATTCTGAATAATATCATTTATTCGCTTTTAATTTATCAAATACAATCTACGATAATACAAGTATAATAGTAGTAAGAATAATCATATTTATTCTACATTCATAAGTCAACCTTGATCAATGAATTTGAATCTAGCCTAAAATCGCTAAATGCTAGAATTTATATCAACATTTCTATTGATTATTTTTCATTTGTACAATTTTTAAATACATTTTTATCAATGAAAATCAACTTATAATCAACAATAATAACAAGCAATTAAAAAAATAATAATCAGTTGATATTTAAGAATTAATTATAATTTGGAAGATTTTGCACAAATCATTCTACCTAGTGACATCATATAGTAAAAAAGAAATTTTATATTATATGAGACTACACCTGGTAAAACAGTAATTATTCAATATGTTGTAAAATCATTTTTATTTCGTTCTACTGAATATTGAAAAGTTAACTAATTCAAAAATGAAAATAACTTCACTCTCAAGAATAATGAAAGATTGACTATTTCAAATTTCAAGAATACATTACTTGAAAATAGTAAAATAATTCAACAATTGACAAAGCACAAAATATTTATAGTCTCTGAATAAAAAGGGGGAAAAATATGTGGACAACAGTTAAACTGCAACCCACAGCACGTCTGATTCGTAAAGAAAAACTATATCCGATTGACAAAGAGTATAAACCGGTCTTTACCGATGCGTATACATTGCAGAAGATACATTGCGCAATAGTCGCCGTTCACGGTGTTTTCTTTTGAATGCGGTGACTATATTACACGCGACATACTGTCTGCAAAAGAAGAACGAACTGAACACAAAACAAACAAAAAAAGTCAATGTACACATGCACACACATTTAGGAGGGAAGGCATAACGCGTACAGGGATGGCGATAATGTCATTCTCGCCGATAAATGTGCGTGATAACGGACCTATCATTATGAGACCGCATGGCGAATATAACCGCGCAGCTCGTACATAATATACGGTACGGTGAGCTCACGGTGATTGGATAAATTTTTAATTTTTATTGAGTAAATCGCAAACGCCAAATCTGTCTCGGATCTGATAGTCAAGCGCAAGCCTAGCGCGAATTTTTATGGTGATTATTATTGTATGCTCTATAATCTACAGGCAGAGCGATGTTAAGATAGCGCTAATGGGAAAGCCTCGCATATGTCCTAGATTTTTCCTTTTTTGTGTAGATTACTATGCGACTCTTTTTTTCACTCGCGGTTATCGACAATTTTTTCGTTTTTCGCGTGATCGTTAGAACCATAATTACGTGCAGTTTAAGCAAATATTTATCTTCTTAGGTGAACGTACTTTGATTGAAGCTAGATAGTGAAAACTATTTTCCTTATACTGTCGCAATTATTATTTCAACTTTACTTCAAATATTTTATAATTTTTAATAAGTATCGGTTAAGAGAGAAAGTCGGAGGTTAAACGAGTTTTTCATGGAAATATTCGCGAAGTTATGTTTACAAACTGATCTTATATAAAGAATTATGTGAAGAATATAAAAAGAAACTTACATGCTTAAATCTTTATAGTTAAAATTAGTCTCGGAAAAAGGCAATTATCAACTTCGCTATATAGACTTCAACTCTTCCTTAAGCTAAAGTTTATTTTTCGTTTTCTAAGTTACAAATTCTTTTCAATCAGACCTTAATAATAAAAGTATTATTAATAATAAAAGTATTGTTAGAGTAAAAAAGTCTTCAAGGGTATTTTTTCTTTTTAGCAAAGTATTAATTGGTTCATAATTCTCATTAGCTTAGATAACTTTTGCACGTCACGCTACACTTAGAGTAACATATTAATCAGTTTGTATTGCAAGCTCCAGAATGAAAAGTCTCTGATAATTTTTGAAAAGCTCTCAATAACTTTAAAAATTCCTCCATTAGCGTTAATATAGAAAATTTCACCGTTCCATCGAACACCTATTGAATCGTAGATTTTAAATTTGTAAGATTTTAATGAGCCTTTTCATTCTAGAACAGAAGAAACACCATTCAACCAATTGAATAATGAAAATAATGTTATATTAAACTATGCTCCTATCTTTCCCTAACACAGAAACCACTATAGCAAGCGGGACAAAATTAAAGACTACAATACCCGCGGAATAATCAGCTGAGTGTTTCATTGTTCAGTTGATCCATTGGTGCAGTCTACCTTCTTATATACAACGTCGTAGAAACAGTGTAAAGTGAATCCATCGTAATTCAAAGAATAAATGCACGTTGAGTTTCGAGCCACGTGATACAAGTTTAGACGGGCATCAGTACCCAACAGCAGCAACGGCAACTGCAAATCTCGCGGCCTAATGGCGCCGCGTAAATACGACGGATAAGTGCTGGCAGATTCCGGGAAGGAGAATAGAGTCTGACGCTTCGACCTGGCTATACGCGCGTATAACAAATAGCGAGTATGGACTGATGGGGAGCAGGAAAAAGCATTAGTGGCAAGATCCTGGAAGCAATCCGCTGTACGCCGTTGCAACGATCCTCTTACGCCTTGTCTTACTGCTATATCATAACCTTTATGCAGTAGGAATAAGGTATCCTAATTAAATTTAGCGAGCGGATACATCATGTTTTACCATAAGTTTCATGCGTAGTCTTCGTTGCGGATCATTTGGAATAATTGATTTCTTTGTAGAGACTTTGGGATAATAGTGCTTTCTTGCTTTGAGGGATCTTATTCTCTACAGTTTATTATTGTGAAAAAATTATTTAAAGAACGCAATATTTAGAATCGTAATATTTAGTGACTAACTAATATAACGCTTCGTTAAATTGATTAAAGGTGTAAAGCATCTTTCGATTTAAGAACACATCGTTTATCGATGAGGAAAAAAATCATAGTCGTAGTGGTAGAAATGTACTTGAAATATTATTAACCAAATCATTTTTGTCCCTCAAGTTATGCGTTCTGTAAAATACGCATTAAAATCAGTTTATTGCGTGGAATAATTTCTTTTATAATCGGCACATAAAAAGTTTTACACATAATCCCTCTACGAATCGATATCCTTACAAGATAGGGCCCAAAGACTGAACATTTACGCGGCCTTAACTACTAAGGTAATAAACAGGTAAAATGAAGTACTCTAAATTAGGGCTAAAGTTTTCCAATCTCCGTTAGAAAACCGAACGCTTAGCCAGCAGCTGATGCTATTAACCACTAGCGGTAAGAAGACGCAAAGTTGCAGGAATACCGCATCGCGACACTGAAGCGAGTTTTTCGCATGATTCAGCGCTGCTTTATTATGCCAGTGTACGGGGAGTTATTATGTTTGCTCGCGGGCTAAAGGGTAGGAAACAGTCGTCGGCTGAGCTCTTTTCCTCGCGCACGCAGAGCATATTATACGAGCGTGGGCGTCATTAAAAGCCAAGCTTTAAACCGGGCTTTTACGCTTTACGAGCTTTTTACGGAAGCGCGTAAGTAATCTGACGCTACTACTGCTGTTGCCGTTGCCGACTCTGCCCTGAGGAACAGTTCTTCTTCCAAACAAAAATTGCTAATGTCAGGGGCGTAAAAGTGTCTTGTGCATTTTTTCCGCCTCAGTTTTGCTCACTATATGCAGCGCACAGTGTTGTACTATGCTGCTCTGACGTTTAACGAGGATTTCATTAAAGCTCACTTTTCGTACATGACTACGGTATAATGGATTTAGGTATGAAATACAATGATTCGTTCTAAAAGTTTTTAATGAAAAAATGATTTATGCCTCTTTGTTCATTCCGCGAGTACAAGTATCATAAATCAATTATTCGATTAATCAAGCGCAAGTGCGTCTGATAGAAACATAGATTTCAAACACAGGCTGGAGTTAACGAGACAGATTTCGATGACGATAGATAAACACGACCGAATTTCGTTACGATGCCGTAGGCTTATTATCTCAAAAAAAAAAAAAGAAATAACAAGCATCGGCACAGCAGTAGCTTTTTTATCACTTCCAACAGGTTTACAAAAACAGCACAGAATAAAAAAAAAACAGGATTCGAACTGGCTTATCAGACATCCATTCGGAAACATCATTTTTCCGCTTGAGATCTTATCTAAGTGGTCGCTCGCTAGGGCTCACGTGTCTCTTTTTCGGCACCATCTATCGTACGCTTGTATGGTATACACATACACACACGAAAAAACATACGCATGAGGAGAGTAAATAAGCTGGAGGAAAAAAACGGAACCCTACACTGTGCGACAGCAGTGTCATCGGACACCAAAAATAGCGGGCGACAGAGAGAAAAGGGCGCCAATATATGAACAAGACATAGGGGGAAAGTACGAACACCTGCGCCCGCGCTTGATTCCGTACAGCGTCAAGTGAGCATTAAAAAACTCGCGTTAGCCCCCCACCCCACCCTACCACAGAGCAGAGTCGCGACGCCACTACCGCCGCAACAACAGCAGACAGATTCCAATCTACCTCTTTATATCTTTCTCGCGTTCTCTGCCCTGCTCGGAAATTAAATCACCATTACTCGGCATACTCGGATCGCGCGGACACACAGGTGCCCTTTTTCTGACTAACCCAGCGAATGTGTGTGGGTAGGATTATTTGTTACCCCCAGGATCCCTTTTTTTTCACTTCGCCTGAAGGGTGGTTTTTAATTGTTCGTAAATTACTCGCTGTTTATGATGGTAGATATGAGACTCAAAGAGAATAGCTTTTTATTGTGCTTGTAGCTCTCTTTTACCATAATTTATTCAGAGAACGAGCTTGTCGAGAGATATGAATTGTTTTTTCAATTTTTAAATCAGCAAATAATTGTACGATCGAGTGCACTCCAATAGGAAATAAAAGATTGCGACGTGAGCTTGAAAATATACAGACTTGCGTAATTAATCCAGCTAAAGTACTGGATTTCGTCTTCTCAAAAGGAGGAAAAATCATTCGCGTGTAATATGCAAAGTGAATTTCAAAGTCAAGCATATACGTGAATTAGTATTGAAGTATAATTTCACAAGAGCCATCGTACTTACGAGAGACTCCTGCTAATTTGCTCATTTCATTTTTAATGACTGGAGTTCTCTTTTCACTCGTATTTTGTTTACCATTCGTACTTACGTAACGCATACATACGCGCGTACACGTATAATTTCGAAGTAACTATATAAATCGTGAATGGATAAAAGTAAAATTGTTTATATTTTCGAATATTAATATTATAGCTACGAAAATCATAAATTTTAATGGATAACGATATTCCGAAGATAATAGAAGACTATCAATCAGGTCTGGCATGAATCATCGCTTCGCGTAAACGCGGAGACACATTTTAATGTACTCGTTAATAGGTGGCCGTTAATCCTCTGAGGGGTAGAACCCGGATTACGCGAAGATGTATGTTGATGGAATCTTATGGTTTACGCGCCTACAGTAGTCGCGCCATATAATCTCTGCGTCTTTCTCTTTCTCTCCCACATCGTACATATACAATATACATGTACTAGATAGTATATATATGCACATTACGCTTCTGTAATTAATTCGGCCTCGTTCGTAGCTCTTGACTTTACTCGTTAGAACGCGATTCCCCTCTGCTTCTCTCCCTCAATACCAGTTTCCTTTGCAAGCAAGTAGTGCTTTTTTCTTTTTCAACTTTCAAGCGGTAGCGAACTCGCAACTGCTATGGCTTCATTTACCTACTTTTACAGTTGCGTTCAGGAAATCTGAGAGTCTGTACGATCGAGATATGTGCTTTTTCCGATTCTCTTCTTTGAGGTTTGTTTTTCTTTAATTTATGCTTTTACAATTATTACCTCGAAAACTATGCACGAGATATTTACTGCAGTTTATACAACTGCAGTATAAAAACAGCAAAGAATAATAGTCCATTTACGTTTTATAGTTATATTACAAATAGTATACTGAAAAGAAAGTTTGCTTTATCTAAGAAAATTTATTTGCTTTTCAAAGAATAATTTATCAGAATATGCCTTTAGAGTTATTTGATTTAGATAAACATTAAATTTTTTTCGTTTAAATTAGTATAAACATTAAATCCAAGTAACTCTTTTCCTGGATTATGGAAAAAGTAATTTTTGGTATCAAATACTTTTTTACTTTGTTCCAAAAATTTTTTTTCAGTGTAGTAGGTTCATTATAGTGTTTCTAAAAAAATGTTACGTGTTTTCGAATATAAGTTTATTGAAATATATCATATTAAAAAAATTAAATAAAAGCTTACCCTGTATGTGCGGAGCTTGGAAAAACAATGGCTGGACAGGAACAAAGGCTCACAGCTTATCTGAAAAATAGACATCAGATGAAAAAAACAAGACTCCAGGCAGTAATCTGCAAAGAGCCTGTATGAGAGAAAAAGAGAAAAAAGGGATGGTTGTATGTATGAATGATTCTAGGTAATATCAACCCTCCGCGCGACCAGGACGAAATTCACTTGGCAAGGAAATTAAAAACGTTCGTGCACAGGCGCGCGCTCGGCTACTAATGGCAAGCATCGTTCATGTCAATATGGGCCATTGCGCCTATTACCATATTACGTAGGCGACGTCCGGGTATCGCTTATAAATACCAGCAATCACCGAACGCGAAGCAGCACCAAGGGGTCGTTGCTACGTATACGCACACGCTCGCGGGGGGTCCGCGTAGACAATTGGATTTAAAAAAGTAGGGGGCGGAGGTTGAAACTACCGGGAGGAAAAATTACCGGGCGACTGGTCGAGACGGTAATTGAGAAGAGGGTGCCGTGAGATGAGCCGGAGGACGTCAATTAAGGGATACTGATTATTGGAATCTGGATTCATTTTTGTGATTGATTACTCTTTTCTTTTGTTTTACCAACTTCGTATGATATATCTGAGAAAAGCTAAATTGTGGAGAAATAAAGAAAAAAAATGCAACGCGCGCGATGAGAAATTAAACATCGAAAAGCGTTTACTGACTGCTGAAGAGTTGCATTAACGCCGATCGTCGATTCACAATATATTTCAAGTGCATCGAACGATTTTTACCGCCAGAAATATACTCCAAGTCGTGTTCCCACGCAGTGCGGCACAGCTCTTCTATACAAATATATCGCTTCGACGCCTCTTCGAGAGCCGACGCACCTATACGAACTTTCCACGCGTTCGGCATGCAATCGAAGTGCATCGACTCCTCACGCCATCGCGCCGTTATTTACTCTCGGGTTCACCCATCGTCGATTAGTAAAAGGTATATATAAGCAAACACTCATATCGAGTGCAAAACATTCATGCCTATGAACACACACGCTCGAAAGTCGACGGTAGGACTAATGAAGGTTCGAATACTGAACAGACTAATGCAGCCGGTCTATAAGGAATATCTAATTATCCAGCACGTGACTCGACACGTGTGAGAAACGCTTTTCTGATTCATTTAGGTCGCGAACGCACACGACTGTAGTCTACCTCCCGCAGTGCTGTGTTTTATAAAGTTTGCTCGAATGATCATCTCACGTTCGTTTGAGAAACAAATACACAGTGTGAAACATATGCCATCATTATGGGAGCTGAAAAACGACTAGAGTAAAGTCTGACTTCGAATGCACCGAATGCTATGGTCGCGTGCGGATGCGCCAACCGGGCAATGATGGGTAACTATCGCTTTATCGATAGATTAACTCTTGGGGGTAGACTGTGGGGGAGATTCACCACATCGTTTATAAATTTCTTTTTATAAGTACATTGATGAGTCAGCTGATTTTATGTCGTTTCATGCTGTTTAAAGCGCAAAACCCTTCTGTTAGATCAGTGTATGATTCTGCAATTAAGGCTTATTCATGAATCTATTCCCCAAGTTAGGCTGTGCAAACCATTAAAAACGGAATCGTTTTATGTTAAAAACTGCAATTGGATCAAAACACTGTTTTTGGAAATAAAATATGTTGTTAAGTGATCTGTGATTCTACGTCTCAAGACATTTGTCGAAAAAATTATGTTTGTTTATTTTATTTTATTCATAAAAAATATCTATTATTTTAATATTATCACACTAATTTTATTGTAGAGACTGTAAATTTAAATAAAAAAAGAATGAAAAACATTTAATCACATTTTTTCTATATCCTGTTTTTTGTTAAATATTTGTTATACTGTGTAAAAATTATTTTATACAATAATACATCAAGTCGAACTAACACTACATTTTTCTAGAGAATAATGAATAATTGTGTTATATGGATTTCAATGACTCAAGCAAAAAAGCATAAAAAAATAAACATATGGCATTAGAGTTTCCTTTGTCAGACACCAAGAAAAGGTACATGACATATCATAGGAAAAGCTGTCGCGAAAAAATCCATTTCCATTATTCTCCGTTCGGCTGCGGACTTCCGTTGACACCTAAAAAAAGGAGTTATCGTCCACCCTAGGACCATACAAGTAGGCAGTAAGGGGTGATTTGCCAAGCTCGCACTACTTCCCTTTATGTTGCGTCATTCGCACTAACGACCTTATCGTGAAGTGCAACAATGGCACAGAACAAGAGAGAGCCTTAGTTTCGGAATGCTGATTTCGCAAAGTCACTCTGCCAACTCACCACATATATAGAATATAGATAGATTAATCCGGAAATCCTTTGCCGAATCTCGCGATACAGTAGCACATACAGCAAACTCTATACACCGAAACGGATTGATTTTTCAATCACCTTATTGACGCTGCTGGACCCACTCAAATCTGGTATTGTGTACGAGATGCATGCAATTTATCACTAAAGAAATCTATCAAATGTTCAGGACTCACTATACATACATGACGGAATGTGAGTATAGTGGGCACACACGCGAATATCTATGGATGTTATTTCAGCGGAAGAGGAGAAAAAAGCCAGTAATTTTGCTTTCAAAGCTTGCGAGCTCCTGTGGAACAGCAACACGAATGCGCGCGTTTTCACTGAATAGAAGAGCGAAACCACGGAGGAACGAAAAAAAGAGTAAACAAATGATTATTCATATATTGAAATGGAAAACTCTGCACCAACGATGTATACGAAATGGGTAAAAAATATAGAAATAGTAACGTCGTTCGTTCGAGAAACATATTTTTTTTATTTCATAAAGAAAAACTTGTTTTTGAATAACATGCCTACTTCAAATATTTTTTCGACAGTTCGATTAAGAAAACAAATTTTTTTAAATCAAAAGGTAAAAGGTAAAGTTCGCTCAGTATTTACTATTTTAGCAATCTCAAAAGTATGAAAGCGATCATTTATAGCTAAAAAAAGGATGGAGTTCTTGAAAAACAAAAGGACTCGATAATTTACCGGCCTCATGGATGCGGGAGCATAGGGCTATGCATAGAACTCGGTGCTCAGGCAAATCTTTTTGACTGCACTTTTTTTCTCCCCTGGCCATATGCGAATGCAAACATGGCAAAAGCGAGCGCACACTCGATTACTCAATGGTCCAGGAGCACTTACCTACTTCTACCTACATATACATATATATATATATATATATATATATATATGCGCTCGCACGGCCAGGAGGATTCAAGTGTTTCCCATGCCCGTCAAAACATCCTCGAATCGTAGGGCTCCTATAGAACTGACTCGTGCAGCGTTCAATGCGAGCACATATTACTAATACATATATACAATACGTATATGCAATACGTATATACACGGAATATTACTCTCAGATGATCATCATTATCAGATACTCGCGACAACTATTAGTACTCCTGCTTCTCACACTGAGTGTGTGTTGCTTCAGATGACTCCGCGTGCGCGATTCAATATTTACTCATGACATCCGTTCGAGTGAACTTGCGCGCTTTCGAGTGCCGCGTGTATCCGAGCGCACGCTTCAACGCCGTTTTGTAATGTCCGATGCGACTACGTGGGGGGTTGCTGTAAGAGCGCGTGGAATAGGAGAGAGAAACTAGTTGAAAAGAGCTAGCTACTGTGCGAAATCCAAGTGAAGTTCCTCGATGTCTCTGTGAGGGACCGGTTTCGAAAACGAAGTTAATTGATCGGAAGTCTTGAGGCTGCACGTGCCATTTTTGCATTGTGAAGTTTGTTATTTCAGAGATGGAATGAGAGAGAATAATAAGACGATCATTCGTGATTGCTACTCTCAATTCATCCCCTTAGGTGGATTGTAGTTGACAATATTTTGTTATTCTGTTTGTGCCGTAGTAGGAATTGACCAATGGCCCAGTACGGGGCCAGTAATGATCGCCGGCCAACAGTACTGTACCAAATACCTTGAAGCTATGAGAGTTCAACCCAGCCCTGTAAAGCTGTCTCAGCAGTTAAATAGTTAATACGGGTATTTTCGTGAATTTTTTAATATCATTTCGAAGGACCAAACCTTTTCAATGCTTAAACTGAGATCTGCTACAAATTTATAGTGACTTATATAAAAATAATTGAACGATAAAAAAATATTTTACATCTGTCAGATCATCTTTCAATGTTTCTGGTTATGACCCATATACATTTTACGTTTTAAATTTTGCAGATTTTTAATACTTCGACAATTCGCTCTGGACCTAAGAATGGTTATAAAAATATTAATTATAATTGTACAACATCATTCGGCATGAAAATTAGTTTTAAAAAAAGAATTTTACCCCAAATGGACTATATTGAATTTCATGTTAATTATCACGACAGAGTGAATTTAAAATTGATGCCAAAAGAATGACTACGAGTTCACTGAAAACTGAATCCATTAAAATATACAGATACTTTTATAATTACAATTTTTGCAAGTGTAGGATCCACTCCCTTTAACAGCTGAATTCAGAAAGAATGAGCTCGCTCCTGGCCTTTAACAGAATTTGATCTATATTCCTCACTCCCCTCTCACTCATTTACATCTCATCCATCCTTTGAAACGTTAGATCGGTCTATTACATATTGAAATACAATTTTTTTTTATTTTCATCAAAGCGATTCACAAATAATAAACGTTCTGCTTGAAAACATTGTACAAACGCTTGATTTTAATCGGACTTTAATGCATACGCGAAGAAACTTCAACAAACCACACGCTTCGCGAAGCATAACCACTCTGTATAACTTCAATCATAAACTCCCGTTTATCTCACCACTTTACGAGTGAAAAATTGCCCTTGTATCCATACAAAGCGACAATTTGCGATAATCCGGCCGATGCATTACATGCTCCCATAAGTGCGCTCGACAAATTGTACTTCGTCACGCTGATTACAGAGGAAATCGGTCGCGTAGCTTTCTGTCTCATCGGTTCTCGCAAATAGAAGCGTTGAACTGACCGATAGCCGCGAAGCTCTGCTTTTCGAATTGACGCACTGGATGCAAAAGCCCATTGATGAGCTCGCGTAATTGAAAAGCCAGTTGAATTTTTTTTTCTAAATGAAACGGGAAGCCTGCGCTTATGACTACGACGAAGCTCAAAGGACATTTTTCGCATGCTCTTTTGACAGTTCGTTATTTCGCGCCTTTGTTTCCGCCCGACTATTTTCAACGCCTGAAATCTAGCTGTAGCTGACGCGAATATCCTCTCGGCTTTACACTCGGTATAGGGAGGCGTAATAATGGAATGCCAGGTTTCGTACACTTTTGACGTGCGCCTGACAGCATCGCACGATTTTTCACTTTGTTTCAAACCGAAGGCTGTTAATTTTTAATTTTTACGGCTCTCCGACAGCAGAATGTCGCATTTCCTTTAATTACCACGAGGACTTGTGCAATAATCAGAGTCAAACGCAATCGTACGTGGTGAAACTCGCTGCACACAGGCAAGAGTCGCAGAGCGGAAAATGGCTTTAAAAATGAAATACAATTAGCAAAAAACGTACGTGCGCGATATTTCATAAAGCCGCGTGATCGAATATCCGCAGGTGCGCTTGTTAATAAAAAAACGCGCGGAAAAAAGATTCGTTCACAGCAAAAAAAAAAAATAAATAAAAAAAGTAGCTCTACAGTCCGTACCGTTGGCTGTAGAATGCCTATTTGTCCCAATTACGCGGGCGAGTCACTCTCGAAAGAGGAAACCGCCGAAACATTTGGCCGCGTACAGTCAAAGCAGTCATGTATGAGGAACTACTCGCGGAAATTTAGTTGGATTGTCCGCTTGGCCGACTAAAGACCGTAGAGAGAAAGAGCGTGGCATTCGGCATACTGAATTTCTACGTCGTGCGACACGACCAACAACAATTCCAGCTATCTCGACTGGCTCACAGAGTTTGCTATTGGCATCCAAGAGTGAGTGAGAGCAAGAGAGAGAGAGAGAGAGAGAGAGAGGGAGAGAGAGAGAGAGAGAGAGTCGGAAAAGTACAGCTGGCTCTCGGAGTTATAAGACCTGACAGCTGCCGACGTTCGAGCTTTTGGGGATGGACAACTTGCCTGCAAACGACGTGGTCACAGCGTTTAACCCTGGACTGCAGAGGGTTAGGCGTTGACATTTTTTTTCTCGTTTGCAAAGGTCTCTATTAAAATGAAAAAATCACACGCGTTACAGGACGTTCTTCCGAGCTGTCGCTGAACGCGTTTTAAATTACCAAAGTCAAATTTTTCATCCGTTATCCCCATTCCTAGTTATTAATTTAACGTGATCCAAAATAGCAATCAAGCAATGAAACGAGGTATTTTGCAGAGAATTTTATTCTCAAAAATTCTCAATCGATTCATCAAAACGTATTACTCGGTAATGAGTTTACCTATCGAGTTTCACGCTGTATGCACGCACACGGCTGGCAGTCATAATTATAAGTCCGAAAACTCCGTGGCTCTTTTCGACTACAACAGAATAATCACATCGTTAAATCGACGAAGCGCGTTATATCGAGCGAATATCGAGTTGCTCGAATTAAACTCGCTTCCGCAGGTATTAAAGCAAAAGCATGGGATTGTAGTAGTCTGTATTTATATGCAATCATTCCCAAATTTTACGCGAAATTCACACTCGTAGAGGGCAGTAGATTCGCGTGGACAGCGCATCCGACAAATCGAATGCTCGGCGTAGCTCGAATGAATAACTGGTTGGCGCATCACAATATTCGGACGTGCATTTTGTGGTTGCCTTTAGCTCGATTACCGCAGCAGCTTTATGTAACACGTTCTCTTACATCACATTCCGTGTGCCCGGACGTGACATTAATGATTACCGCCGACGCGTTATTTCCTCTGAATAAACCTTGCGATAAACGATGCGCTGGACGAATTCCACGCGTACGAAAAGAAAAATTCTTTGTTTACGGTTTGCGTGCGCGTCTGCTGCAACGATAATTATGCGTAGATACACTCGTGTAATTGATATTGTAAACGAATATTATACACGTATATAAGTTTGTTCATTTGACTCTCGCAACGGCGGAAATGTTTGTTTTATTGCGAAAAGGTATGAGTTACTTTTTCATTAAATTAAAAATGTTGTGCCTTTTGTTTCGTGTATATGTTTATTATTACGGCTCGAAACAAGAATGTTCATAACGGTAAACATACACGCTGTTGTGCATAAATAAATGTAATGTACTAAAATTGTGCTAGAAAATTAAACGTCATTGTTTATGACGTTTAATATAACAACGCACGAACACAGAAACACGGCTTTCAGCAAAGTGACGAGAAAGACGCATATAGGAGAGAAAGAAGAGTATAGAGAGGCGGAAGAGGAAGAACAGCGCTCGGCGCTCCATTCATATTCATAATCGTAATCGTTAAGGGGTGGACTCCATTGTTGTCGGCAACGGTCGCGAACTTTTGCTCGGCTTTCTCGCTATTTCGCTTGGGGTTCAGCTCGATTAACGCGATTCTCTCGGAAACGTCAAAGTGACTCGCTTGCACAGTCCTCTCGGGATGAGAAGGAGTAAATTAATTATTTAGCCTGGCAACACTGGAGAGTCACTCTCTCTCCCTCTCTCTCTCTCTCTCTCTAGGTTGGCTTCTCATTTTCTAAATTAAATTCCGACGATTCGATCGTTATTTTTGTGTGAAAAACTTATGCATCACAGGGGCTTCGCGTTCTTAAGCTAAAAAACGATACACACTGCTTTTTCGAACTAATTGTTAATTACCCACTCCCTTTCTCCTTTTTCCGCTTCTCTCGTTTCCTCTTTCATCTCCATCTTCTATATTCGCTCATTCGCGTCCGGACTTCTCTCTCTCTCTCTCTCTCTCTCTCTTTCGCCGCGTAATTGTTAATTAGTGGGATGATATTTCCGAAGGCCCGAAGGAATTCATCTGAACAACTCAAGCCTTGTATTCTCTCTCTTATAGCCTGGCAGAATATATCCAAAAACGTTGAGAGCGAAAGAGATGGAGCGAGAGTACGCGACCCTCTTGCGCAACTACGTCGAGTTATTTCGAGATTTGGCACAAAAGTATAGAAAGCTCTGGAGAATCCCCGTGATGTGTTTCGTCCGAGTAGTGCCTCTGGTCATACAAGCGACCGGACGAATGTTATGTATTCCGGAGCTCTTGCCATATAGCCAACTGCAAATGCTCAAATGCGCATACATAAGACTGAGTAAATACTTCTTGACGTATAACAAAACAAGTGAGCCAAGTAATATCTAGATGAAAAAGTATATATACTATACTTCTAACGAGCTTCTTTTGCGGTTAACCGTAATTCATTCTTCAAAACCCTTGTATTATTACATATATAAACTTACGTACATTATATAGCACAAAACAACCCTCAATGCAAAACGTACATGGCTGCTTGGGAACAAAAGCTCCTGAGATATGTAAATTTGGAAACACGCCTGCAGATGCTGCACACTATGACATCGTTGTTTTAATTTCAGGAATAAATCGCGTCATTATTTTACGCATGTGCACTCGACTATTTTCCCACGACGACTCGCATGCGTGAACCGAGACAAAAGCGCGTCGTCGACATTTGCAAACAAATTCGCTTACGCGCATATTAATTAATGCATATATATATATATACGTGTACACTAGTCGAGTATCGTGTGTGTGCGCTCAAGAGTTCGACGGGCATTTTCATACGAATGTGCGTGTAGAAAACGGGGATAGGAAGCGGCGGGAGTTGCCTCACCAGTCCTCATCTTTTTTCTCGCGTCACTGTTGCTACCGCGTATCTCGTTCAGTTAGCCTCTCTCTCTCTCTCTCTCTCTCTCTCTCTCTCTCTCTCTCGCTCTCTCTCTCTCTCATTAAGCACAAGGGTTGCCGAGGCGAACCTGCGCTAGATTGCGATGGAACCGTCGAAACGGTAATTGTTTTTAATCACTCTTGGGGGAAGGGCTATTTCTGTAAGGGAAAGAGAGAAAGAGAGGGAGAGAGGCTCGGTTACAGCCGGGCGCGATGCGGTTAACCGGCAGCGGCCCTTTTTACCATTCATTTGGTTTTTTGCTCAGAGAGTGTATATACGGCAGAGAGAAGGGCTTCGGTAGCATCGACACGTTCGCCCGCGTGAGAAGCCCGTGATACGCGTAACATGTATACGCGAAATTGAGAACTCCGTCCGCAGACTCATTAATTTTTTATGAATCGTAAACGTTTGCTTTGTTATTACATTGTACTCACTGGTATAGTTTTTTTTTTCATACCTACGAGGAAATGTAAATTTGTTCGTTAGCTTGTGTTTCCTTATGTTCCCGTGAGCTCTTTTCAAATGAGGTGCAAATTAATGTTCGTTGCTACGGTTGTGTCGCGAATTGATAGGCGTATGCATGATAGGATACATAGCGGTCTCTGTTTAAATTGCTGATCAAGCGAATCGCACAAAAAAGTTCAAACCTCACCCGCCGTGTGCGACCGGAGCAAAATAAAAATTTAATTTTCTCGCATATAGAAGCTCATTTGCTACTGCTCCCAAAAGCCAGTAATTAAACAATTTGCCTACAGATGGAGTTTTTAGCCGGGGTATTTTCATTCGGCTATTATCGCTTGGCAGACGGCCGTATAATCGCATAGCTCGTGCTATATTAAAGTCGAGCAGCTCGAAAATGCTTTCGTGATTAAAAATGTCCTGTCGCCGGAATGCCGAATTGCGTCAAGAGCTTCGAGCTCAGAGGACGTGTTGCGTTACACGACTCTCCCTCTCGGTCCAACGTAATGTGCGCGGGGGGTGAAACCAATTACGAGGGTTGAGTTACTTCCATCGATTTTTTCCTGTAATGAATCGGTACGCGCGAGGTCAAGTGTGTAGGTTTTATTTGACGTAGATATCGCTATTGAACTCGTGATTAATCGACAGCTATGGCTGTATACGCTCGGAAGACAATCGCAGTTTATGAATTTTTTTTATCAACCGTTTTTTTAATTATCATCGTAAACAAACTTCTTTAATATTCATCGTGAGCCGACAAGTGTAACAATGCGAAATTTTCGATGGAACATTTTTTGTTACAGTCAAACTTGTTCCTTAGCAAAGTGCGTTACGTTACACCACTATTCGCTATGCCACGAAGGGATAAGATTTTTTTATTCGTCTAACCTG
This sequence comes from Apocrypta bakeri, assembly GCA_018906985.1. Classification (NCBI taxonomy): domain Eukaryota; kingdom Metazoa; phylum Arthropoda; class Insecta; order Hymenoptera; family Pteromalidae; genus Apocrypta; species Apocrypta bakeri. The sequence goes on from JACCIA010000004.1 coordinate 965,258, forward strand.
TATCGTGATGTCCGTTGTATGTCTAGAGTACAGCCTATATAAGCGCACCGTAACGCAGCCCTACCTGACTCTGTCTGTCTATTCGTGCTAGAGGGGTGTGTACTGCGTTTTTCATTTTGCACAGCTCGAATCTTTATGGTCGCACGCTTTGACACGCGGGGAAGGTAAATACGGTCTCGTGTGGACTACGATACGGCTTGCGGTGTCTGGTGACGAGCTGTTAGAGATGGCAGGTATAGAAATAAAAAGTTCGGGAAATACGATGTTTGTCTGCTTTTTTCTGTCCAGAGTCGTCAGGCAATGAAATCCGTGCAATGTACAAGAGTCAGGATTTGTTCGAAGGCGTGTTTTTTTCTATTAGTACGCGTATTTCAAATTCTAGATAATATTTACTGACATCGTATCTGATGGGAGATAATAATTTTTTTCTCGTCACCTTTCCGTAATTTTAGATTGTCAGATAAATTCAATTAAATGACCTATTTTTGGATTACGTATACTTTATAGACTGTAAATTAAAGTAACAGCCAGTTCTAAACGTATTTTTATCAGAAAGGTACCGCTGTTTCTTATGTTATTAAATTTCTCATTCTCCACGAAAAGAATAACGAAACAAAGAAAGGTATACATTTATATATCGAATGCACGCAAAGGGGGAAGTGGATGTATACACAGAATCCAGGTAATTTCGTGCATTGAGAGTACAAAATTCGATGCGTTCCGCACAGTAGCGGCAAATCGTAATCCATGTAATTGCGAATTCCCCCTTAATCTAGAGCCTGCGAAGGAGGCGGATCTGATTGAAATCCTTCGACAGGACCACATTCAATAAAGTCTGGTTTCACTTCAAAGGAAACGGATACCTCAATGGAGATATCCGTGGAAATAAATCATATTTTGCGTGATATCAACATAATGTGCTCCGGACCGCAAATATTAACTTTGATGTTTGACGTCTCGATACAATTTAAGAATCACATCGAAGTCCAATACAAGCATAAAATTTCCATTGAAACTGTCACTGATTCTCTACAAAATTGTTATTCAAAAATTCGAAGCCCAATTTCGTTCCTTGAAATACTTCCACAAGGCCGTCGTCGCATCCAGTCCAATAAACCTCGCAGCAAATAAAGAAAACTCTCTGGAATCCATTCAATCTCCCCCAAGCCGAGTACGTTTACCTAAAGCAAGTCTTCTTTTTTTATGAAAATCAGATTGCCACTACGTAGCGCAATCGGTCGCTCCACATACGGAGCTCCCCACAGTCGTCGCCCATCTCGAGATCACAGAGAATGCATTACGAGAGTCTCTCACTCTCCCTATCTCTGGCTCGCTTTTTGAGCGCATACGTTATTCTCTATGAATATATGGCAGTCCGCTGGCGGCAGAAGCCACCGCATATACCAGGGTCTCGTATATGTATACGCAGTAGACTCGAGCCCAACGGCGGTGATCTTTTCGAGGACGAATTCCCGTGTATACATTCGCAAATAGACATTTAATTTCGCATGCAAACATTATATATATATGAGGGAGATTCAACTGGAGCTCGCGGTGTCTCTCCCGTATCTTTGCCTGCACATATATTGCACGGTCGCGCGCGCACAGCTTTATTAATGCATCGCTTTATTCGGACGTACAGTTCAGCTGGACTTTTGCAAGGCTCGAACAACCGCAAACAATGTTTCAATCGCTCGGTGTGGATTGATATAAACACTCCACTCTCGATGCATGAACGATTAAAAAGCATATTTAATATGCCTCCGATGAACTGCAGTTTACATTTCGTTCTATTTATAGGCTTTCCGAATACAGTTGCATATTTTACTAACAATTTATATTATATTCGAACAAGCTAGTATCATATATTTTTTGTAAAACGAAGAAAGTGAAATATTCATGAATTTTGTTAGTAACTTTCTTTTTTTAATAGGAAAATATTGGAATTTACTTAGAAACCGTGTATCTTGGATATTCAGGGTAGATTCACTATTAATCAGCGATATTCACCAATTAAACCTTAAGAAAATAAATACTTCAATACTATCATTATAATTATCTAAATTATAGGATTAAACAAAATAATTTACTAAATACTTGCATATTATGCATACAAATAAATATTGTTTTTGATTCAAGTAATTATGTTTTTCTTTTGCAAAAGCAATTTGTCAATAAATAAATTTTCTTCAACATAGCAAACCTTTCTCGATGTAATTAACTTAACTGTACCTTTATTAGAAAAACACTGATCTAACAGTGCAAATAATAATTTACTATATAATATGAAAAATCATAATTCGCTTTATATACATATATATATAAATTTAATGAAACTTTTAAACTGTGCATTTACATATTTTTACAAATGCATATGCATGACATTTTCAGATAGTAAAAATACGTTGCCAAGCATCGAAATTTCACCGATTCAGTTTTCCAAAATAGAGTTGTACAACCAGCATATTCTTCTATAATGGAAGAAAATCTGTTTCTCGCACGCCTGCGATCAAATTTCACATCTGACTTGCATAATATGTTTATTCGTCATATGCTGCATTTTGGAAATGTAGGGTGAAGACTATTTTCTGGTTGATCACTTTGGTAACACGTCTATATCAATGGCAATCCAGTGAATGCGGAAAACTCATCGACACAAAGTTATGAATGCAGATGTGCGGTAAATCTTATGAACACAATCGACGGCAGTAATTACAAAAACCGATGATTTGAGGAATAAAATGTTCGATCGATCAAACGTTTCGCATCATCGCCTCCCCAGTCATCACTGAACTCTATCGTTGCGCATAACTTTTGTATTCACGAACAATACTGTTCGGGCATAAAGAAGTCGGATCAACCGAAATTTCGATATGTTAGCTTCTACACCCCATATGTATATGAAATATATTTTCCGAAAAATGCAAATCATCCGCGTTTGCTAGAACGCTCTCGCGCTCGCGCGTGCGCAAAGTTGGAATAAATTGAGAAGCGCGTGCGGTACGCGACGTCAGGAGATGACATTCAAATTTCTGACGCATATGCGTATGTGTGTGTGAAGATGACAAAAATATATATATAACGAGCGGATGGACGACCCCCCCCCCCTCGCGTTCATACATCACGCGTAATTGGCTCGTATTCAGATATCGGGGAATTGAATTTCGCCTTCGTTCTCTGACGCGTCGGATGAAACTCGAGACTCCCTCGTTTGCTATCTTTGCCCATCGCGTTAAATTTTCTACTACTCGGTTTCATCTCTTGTTAGTGTGTTTATACATGTCGGTCCATACGCGTGCACGAAAACAGTAAGCGACAAGTTAGCATCGAGTAAAAGTTTGGAATTTCCATGAGAATAACATTATTTCTTAACGAAGAAAAGAGTGAGGCCGTGATGTTATTTCAGATGTTAATATAAACTGGCGAACCGCAAAGTCGCAAAAGTAGCATTTGCACGGAAAGTGCAAAAAACGAGGAAAAATAAAGGAAAAGCAAATATTATCGCTTCCGCGAACCCAGAAACTCGACCCTCGGCAACAGATCAACAACCCCTTCATCCCTTGTTAGCCAACTCTTTTATGTCTCTCGTGTCGAATGATCGCACACACGCATCAAGAACATATAGGTATATACATAGCGCTCGTCGGATAATAGGACAGGCACACCGAGAGTCGTAAATGAAGATCGACAGCATCCACGTGGCTCTATACCGTCTGTGAAACTTAACGGAAAAGCCTTTTCCACCCTGAAAACTCGACTTCACATCTGCAATTAGCTCTTTTATTCACAGGTTAAAGCCACAAAGACACGAGCGTCTCACGGTACTTAGTATTGTAACTGTATGTACCACGACACATCCTCGCTCGTATGGGATGCTCTTTCCGAAAAGAGCACACTCGACGTGATGAATAGGCCACGTCGCATGAGAAACTGGCCAGTGGTCAGTCGCGCTTGTGACAGTGACGAGCTTAAGCGGCATTTTAGCCGAAAAGCGCGCTCTCGCACCTTTGTGCGCTTTGGCTCGAAAGGTCCATTGATCCGATGCGCTTTTTCTCTTCTACAGTGTAAGTGGTCAGTCGAGAGGGTTATATATATGTCGGCGGTGGGGAGTGTCAGTGGTCAGTGGGAATTATGTACGCCTCGCTGGCTGATTTCTCTGCTGAAAGGGTTGCGGACACGTATTTAGGAGCAGCGTTGGACCTCGTTAGCTGTTGTGTGGTCGAGTACTGAATATACTGTTCAAAATTAGAAGGAATTTTTCGGGCTTCCACAGAAGATATATATCTTGGTGGGAGGAAATATCTAAAAGCGCTGGGAACGAATTGGAAACTACTGGAGCAAAAATTTTATGCACGATAAGCTTCGTGGTAATACAAGCCTTATTTACGGATGCGGTGGGTTCTTCAATAGGATTTGGCATCGGTTTCTTATTGCAATACTGAGAGCACAAAAAGACAAATTTACCTCTATTTGGCTTTCAGAATAACCATAATTCACTTTGAGACTGGGATGCGACGTAACAAATTTTTTCAATACATCTATACGATATTACTTACGAAACCTCGGTCAATTTCGAAATATATAGGATCCAGCTTTCAGTAGACGAAACGTGAAACAAACGCAACAGGCATCATACAGAGTTTCCATTTTCATCTTGCCCCGTCCAGTTCGAGGTAGAATCTCTTTCTATGATCATTACGAGGACGAAGAACGACCAAGTCAACAGGACCTCTTCAAGATTTCTTTCTTCTCTCACGACATGCGAGCACTAAATTGACACACGTATACCGTTGTCAAACGCTACCGTACCTCACCCTTCGCCACGATACAAGCCAAGTATCCATACCGCGTAGAAAAACGCGCAGGGACAAAAGAAAAAAGCAAGGGAAAGAGAATTCAAGGATCGCCTTACCCTCAATTTTATCCCAATCATTTTGAAACCCGAGACACTGGTCGCGTCTATAGTATCCACTCGTTCCTGTTCAACCCTCGCGGACATCCATTTTACGTGACGATATTGATATATAAAAATTTAAAAGGGGCGAGTGCTCAAAAACAAGCAGAGAGACAATCAGAATGATGATCGCGTGTCTAAGCTCATGCGCGTACATTAAGTACATTGGGTTTGATAAATCGCGGACTGCCAGAATTTTCAGGGACCAATCTTTCACGATTCCACAGCGACTGGAGGGTCGAGTAGCGTAACATTTTTCAGTCAGTCGCATGGAACGATGCCGCCGTTCCCTCCTGACGCGTGGCGGTACTATCTTTATTATAGAAACAAAAAAAAGAGAATAGAAAAATCGAGTATTTAAGGAGATTGACGTAGTTTAAAGAAGTGGAAAGTGCAAACGCGTAATGTGATCGGTCGTTTTCGCTTTGATTTTTGCTTAAAATAGAATAACCAGCCAAACGAGTATTAATGGTGAAAGAAAAGGTGGGGATTTATTTTGCAATTCATAAACTATAACTTTCAATTCTATATTCATTCGAGTATATACTCCTTTTTTATGGAACTAGCAATCTTTTAAAACCGGTATTTTATTGGCTCTATTCACGCTTTAATAAACCGTAAACCTCTTCGCGACTCTTCACTGTATGAGTAGACAGAATCACCGTATGATTAAAAAGGAACAAACTCAGCCACCGTTACCGCGAAACTTCAGTGTAAATGCACCCGTGGCTCGAAACACACTCATGATTAATGACGTTTGCTGACTCATAAAGAATACGCGCATGTTCCATAATACGAGAGAAAAAGCGTGCATGCAACCCTCTCTCTCTCTCTCTCTCTCTCTCTCTCTCTCTCTCTCTCTCAGACTCTGACGAATGAAAAAATACAATTTGGCAAAATTCTCGATAAACGGTAGGCTGTGCTCTACTCGAACTGAAAAAATCTTTACACGTGACGCGTGTATGATTAATAAGTCGGGTGACAAAGCAGATCGTTCAAAAACGATCGATCACTATTCCTTATAGTTGGCATCCCTTTTTTTATTCTCGCAAAGTGTTTTTTGTTTTTTTTTTGCCATTGCGAACCCTAAAACTGACTATAATGCAACAACAACGCGAGCCGGAGCTAGAGATTTTGCATAAAACAAATCCACTATCAATCTTTCAAGGCTACCTCACTCCGATGAACAAAGACATCGGCGTACGCTCTCGACCCAAGTTCTCGTATAAACAAGTCAACCCGTCATATTTAAAAAAAGAAGCCAACAATAACAAGCTACCGCATGTGTAGACTCTAGTAGCGTAAAACTATTTCGCGAACGGTAGCCGTGTGCAGAAAATGCAAATGATCAGCGCGACTTCACGGTTGCAGTAAAGAAAGTGATAAACGAGGTACCCGCTCCGCGTTGCAGATGCTTATCTCAGTTCTATACGCAACCGCGCAGAGTAGAAAAATCCCGTTACTCTCACACCCCCCGTGAGCTGAGTTTCTCCTCGACGAGCTTTGTGTACACAAGCAAAGTCGTCGCGGACCGTGAACCACACGTGTTTATATTGGCGTTCTCGCGTAAAGAGGCGTACCTAATTTTTCCGACCCTCGGCTTATAATCTTGGTTACGCGTATGTGTGATCTGTAGGGTCGGTGTGGGATGAGCTGTTTTCTGATGGTATCTCATAGTATAATACAACAGGTCTGCAGTTGTGAACTTATTTCGGTCGTTTAAAGAAGTTAAAAATATTTTTGAATTTATGGAATATTCGCCGTTTCATAATTTACTTAATCGAGTTAGATTCTCTCACCTTTGTCAACCACCGATAACACTTGCCATTATCCCTTCAGAACAATGCTCGTTAACACTGATGACCAAGAGTGTACTCAACGGTCTCTAGGGACTCCTCATTAATAATCATTTCATGGACTTCGTAACGCTAAATCTCACGGTAAACAATGCAAGAATAACCCATTATAGTATCGTTCCAATACAAAGCCTGACAACTATGGCTAGCTTTCAAACGTATTAGAAATAAATTACAGAAATCAACTCTCAGCCGTCAACGGATGTCCAGAATAAATCACGCGAAATGAATATTGCAGACTAGAACTAGTCACTATCGGTCGCACAATCGAACCTCATTTTTCACAGGTACTCAACACAGTAGCCCAAGAATAGCCATCAGTCATTAATGAAGCAGAGATCAGTGGTCGACTCACGCCACGGGATGTCAGAAGTATAGATTCATCGATACGTGTGTGTGTCCGTTCATGAGAGAAAACTTAGGAGAGAAACGTCTCCGAGTCACCCTTCGGGTAGGGTAACACGTGACTGCTTTATAATACGGACACTGAAGAGGGGTGTATTGTGTACAGATTGCACTTACAGTGGACTAAAAGTAAATGGTGAGGGGGACGTCGAGGCGCTAGTATTTTGACCAAACTATCGAGGCGCTAAGCTAGGCGTGTTTTCAGAAAACTGGTGTGCGTTACTTTTGATCCTGTTGTGCTTCTCTTAACGAATCACGTATTGGACTAATTGGAATAGCGCGTTGTGAAATAATTTTTTATCGCTATAATAAAGCATTTGGCAACTATTATAACAATGTTTCTAAAGAAATGTAAATATTTAGAAATTATTTCCGTTTCTAATCAAAGATGGAATGAACATATTGATTGCACTATTAACAAGGACTAGCTACTTAACTATTATTTTTTCGAATAGTAGCTAAATATGTAAGAATAGATTCATTATGCCTTCATGTCTATAATACTTCCTTGTAATCGTTGAAATTACAGAACTTAATATTTGGTTAAACGATTTATCAATATTAAAATAATAATTTTAAGTTTTAGCTTTTAAGCTCCACAAATCGGGCGATTAAGATTGCTACAATACACACTTGATTCTTAACACTAGCAACTACCAGACTAGTTATTTTGACTGGTCGCGCACTTTAATTCAAATATTTATGTTCCGATATGATAAGATTTGTAAATAAAAATTTAATAATAAATAATAAAAAGTAAAAATAGGTACACTTAAATAGCTGTTAAATCTAGTGTTAAGTAATTTTATACCGGTTTTGCGAACAAGAGGCGTGTTTTCTGCTACTAGATTACATATAACGTAATGTAATGTAAGAATATAAAATAAAACAATTTATATTCTGAGAAATAAATAAATAAATATATAAGTAAATGTTCTTTGTCCAAAGTAGTATTATGAAAGCTATAATTATAAACAAGCGGAACAAAATCATAAAATAAACTAAAAAATGGATTTAGGATAATATTTCCTTGTTGAAATTACAGAAATTTATATTTCATTAAAAGATTTATGAATGTTAAAATAATAGTTTTAAGTTTATATTTCTATGTTTCATAAATCAAGTGTGATCCTTAGCCAGCTTTATCAATATAATTTTGTACCGAACCGGCGAGCAGAAGGCCTGTTCTCTTTTATCAGATCCCTTATAATGTAATGTTTTGTACTCTGGGAAATAAATAAAAATAAAAAAATATAATTTTACAATATTGAAACTACTCGTATTATTATGCGATAAAACACTATCACGATTAGATACACATACCAACACCTAGATGCAAAACCAGCAACCCAGAGTACACATGCTTGTACGAGATCCGGTACGCTTTCAACTCTGTATTCATACGGCTGCAACGCATTGTTTCGTTCGTTCGCGTCCAAGCACAAAGGAATATCGCCCACGTTCTCTTCGTTTTTTTGTGTTCACTCGAGTGACCGGAGAGTGGCACGCATTTTTGTATTTTTCAATTTGGACCGCAGGGGGTTGCGCGCGGTAGAGGCATTAAAAACGCAATTTCCGGTCAAGCCCTGTGAAAAAAAACTCGTCGCAAGTGTGCTTACGCTACTCGACAGTAGCAGCGATGTGAATATTTTTTCTGTTCTCTTCGGCATTTGTCAAACCATTTTTTTCCTCAACTGAAGGTGAGACGTAAATAACCACTTTTTATAGTTTTGATTTATTAAAGTGCGAGAACAATATTTTACTAGTATTATAATTATAATTTTCGAATGAAGTTTAATTTAAACATTATTAGTCTTGCATCATATATACGTCATATATGTGTGTTGAAGCATTTGTAAATAAAAACAGTGTAATTCTATCTGTCTCTCGGAAATTTCAATTTGCTGTCTTTCTGCAACGACGATGTTCAATTACGTTAATAGGCATCAGCACCGCATGTATCTCGTTTCAAAAAGAAACTCCTCAATTTTCGATTAACGCCCAACACACATATAGCAAACAAGCTTTCTCACAGCTCCTTTTATGAATAGCGTCGGGATCCTTTATGAGCACGAAACACGACGTACTCGAGAAACACGACGAGCTATAGACGTAATTAAATTTTTCACAAAGTTCCTTTTTCCAAGCTCGAATGACCATTAGGCGCGCGATATTTCGTCGCGTGTTCGCCCACCATCAAGCTGTAGCCTCGACTGGTTGTGAATTTTTGGCTAACATAGGACGAAAGGCACCTGTCGTTTTTTCAGAGACCACGTATTTCATAGGAGTATTTCATTTTATGAAGTTTCCTCGCTACGTTCGTTTTTCTTTCCAGATGATGGCTTGCCTGAGATGAATTCCGGAAGGTAATATTGCATGTCAGGAAAAACACAGAAGAAAGCAACCTATAATGAAAGTTTAATTAAAAATGATCTCAGATTTTTATTTTAAACTGCATTAAGCTTTCTCTATGTATTAACGATGGCATCGAATATAACAAAGGAGAGATATTTTCCAGCTCTTCAGTACAATCTGAATACAATACCCCTCCCTAATTGTTTAATTAGCCGACTGAAAAAAACAAAGAAATACAACAGTACTCTTGATTACAGGATAATTAATCGAGCAGCAGTAGCGCGTTGGAAATACACTATATACAGCCATGCATAAAGCGCACACGTACTTAATCAATTGAATAGAATGAATTCCAGTGTAATGTTCTACGCATCGAAACTGTACATAACTTCCCGGATTAATTCGACGAAAATCTATAGCCAATCGTATAACAAAGTGAATTTAGCGAGCTCACGAGTGCTAAACTAAAGTCTACCTTATCTATAACCAACACCAGCCGTCACAATGAAAAACAATGCACCCGCGAAATACAAGAAAAGCAAACAGATAAAAGGCTTGAAACGGTTCTGCTCTCCCTCCCGCGTACATATATGCAGGCGCAACCGCACATACACAAGCAACTGCGGCTACAAGGGGCATCGCGCATATCCCATAAACACAGCAGGTACGGTAGTCGCGCGCGGTAGCCCGACTCGGCCATCAAGGCACAGTCAAGCTCTCTCGTGAGTTATGGACATCGTGGGTGTGCCTCGGCTCTGACTCGCGGATAACTCGAGAGCCTCACTGCAATAAAACGAGGCACGAACACAGGTGCAGGGAGTAGCTACGGCTCCGACGGCGATGCAAGCTTGTGACTAAGAGCCTCGACGACAGTCTGCAACGAGACGATATAATGGCTTTGTCGCCATTGATATCGCGCCCCGGACGCCGTCACCGTCCTCGCGCAATCCGCCGATTGGCCGTAAATCTCTGGCTCTTATGTTTGCGAATGCGATTAAAGAAGGTAGCGGCTCCGGCTTCTTTTCTAGCCGAAGGCTATTTCGCGTCTTCTTTTTTTTCACAGCCGTTTAATGCGAGCTGTAACGAGGGTATTTTATAATTAGTGCAGGATAGGTCGTCGTCGTCGTGTAGTGTAACGAGCGAAGGAGTGTTAATTCGATCTTTATTGAGGAATTATCGTTTGTGAGCGCAAGGAGAGATTCAATTATAGAGTTTGTTCAACTTGTCTTCAATGTATGTTTATTTATTTGAATTATTGTTCAAATTAGTTTCAATTGAATTAATGGATCAATCTTGGGTTACATGCTTGCATTTTTAAACCGGTCAACTTCGCTATATAAGGATGTGTCTAGACCAGAGGTTGTATTCACTTTGATAATTAATCATTATAAAAAACGTGCGTATTTTGAATGTTATTAATAAATTGAAGGGATAATTTTATGTAGAAATAAATATGATGATGAGAATCATTGAAAGTCATTTTCGCAATTCTTTTGACTCAAAAGTTCACCAGGATGTCATCAATTCTCTTGGATAAAGAGTATTTTAACCAATAACATGTTTATAAGTAATATTTTTATGTCAGATGATTATTTAAGAAACAGTACATAGTTATACTCTAAGCTGGCATTTTTATGTCACTGTAGCCTTATGATTGTACTCAAAGCTTTAGAGTGAAAGATCATTTTAAGTTTCCAAGTAGTACATTTTTACACTCAAAGCTCATTATAACTTGTGTGAAAGTTAATGTTGGAAATTTCAACGTAGAATCAAACATTTTAAAATGTGAAAAATGTAAATTCGTAAAATAATACACGATTTATTGGTCATTTAATCTTAGTAACTGAAATTCTCTGTACTTCAAGTACTTGTGTAGCACATAGTCTTTTGGCCCTAAAGTAATCGATATAGTGCTTGTGTGTTATATGTTTGCTTTTGCATTTTTCTAAAATAAATAGTCTTAATTTTATGAAAATTCTAATTGACTTTTAGTTGATATACTATTATTAAATTACGGATACAACCTAAATCTCTCATAAGAAAATGAAATATTTAATCGTCGTATATTACTTAGAGAATTTATCCCAGGCTTGACCTCTTAAGCCTAATCAGCAACTCATGCTGATAAAGGTTATATATATATATATACATGTCAAAGCTCCTCACAAATAGTAAATAATAGTCCATATAGAATGCAACGACTATTACCTCATAAGCTGCTGCAGAAATCAATTTAAAATACATAAGGACAATGACTGTCAGGTACACAGCAATGATCGTGTCCAGCAACGATATCACTACACCCGAGAGGCTCGTGAAACACTGTCGGAGGATCGAAACTACTCGCGCTATCGTTACCGCCTTGAGAGCCTGACGACCGTCTGGAGTATAATGTATTATATGCGCTGCCATGCTTGTCGCGAGTAGTCGATTAAATAATTAACAACCCAACGTCTGGTACTTGAGAAAACTTGGACAACTTAAAGTGACGCGCTGACGAGTGTCTTGTTTCCAACGATCGTACAGTCACGTAGATTCGTTCTTTATTTATTAGAGAGCAATTAGAATTTTCGACTGATTTCTCAAAAAAATGAAAAAAGACATCGATTACATTATTCAAACAAATTTTTTTTTTGATTTTAAAATTATTTTGAGTAAACGTTTTTTTAAATTCTATAAATGTTTATTAGGAATAAAGGAATTCCTTATTCATATCAAATCAGTAATTTAAATAAATAACTACTGCAATTGTAATTAGTTGAAATATTTCTTTCACGACTATTCACTGAAATCCTTTTTCGAAATCAAACAATTTTTTTATTCATTGTATATAACTTTACTAACACATCATTAACTTTCAAGATAAACACCGACAGATTTACTCTTTGACAGATGATTGGCACTTAACACCAAAAGAAAAAATATCAGTCACGACCCTTCCGTTTACAGCACAACCATCAGAGCGAATCCCAAACACACCCTGTGAAAACTGAAAAATGACTACCAGTACTTAGACGTGCACTTGAACACCAAGGAATGTCGCTTTATCTTTTCTCTCGGTCACCTCCATTATTTCTCTTAAGCTTCCAAAGGGTTTAAAACGCCAATAATAAAACGTGCAGTGTCAATACTGGGATTTCGGTTTCGAACAATATAATTCCCAAAATCCGTGTTCGTTCGCGCGTAAATTCTCCGAGGATCCTCGAATGAAATGAATCAAACTCGTCAGCGTATATAGTGGCGGAACATAAACCGTCATTTCCCATCATTAGAAGCGACCGCCAGCGTCATCGGAGTGCAGTTAGCCGACCGGAAACTGGAATTTCAAAGACTCGCTCGTTCGCTCAATTTCACCGATTTCTTGTCGGAGCCTTTGTGCAGAAAACGGTATATCGTTTCTCGAGTGTCCCTCGGCCTCTTATAAGGCTTATACACTGGCTCAGACTGATTATTAGTATCTCAACGTCAAACAAGACTTATTGTTGAGATATTTATGTCCTTCCGTTCCTTCTGCAAGGAAAGTATTATTTTGTGCCAGTATTGCCTTCACATTTCGTTAGCTTTCATGCAAGGTATTTTTACGCTTTCCCTATAACACTATTGAAAGTAACTCAATATATCGCATTATGATTCATGCGATATTTGTCTTCTGCGTCATCTCTCTATTTCGACTCAAAAACAGTTTATGGCTTTCAAAAAAAAGACATGCATTTGACATTTCATACCTGAACATTGTTTACCTATCGCCTCCAGCGACTGAACTACGATGACACATTACCTGCGTTCAAGTATTTCGAATAGGTAAATTTTTTCAAATCGGAATATTTTATCTACACTACGATCATTAAAAATACATGGGATCGTCATTAGCCTGTTTAACTACAAGCGCCGATATTAATGCCCTCCGCAACCCGAAGAATCAACACAGCAAGTTGTTCATATACCTATATATGCATCAGAATCAGTGATATTTTTTTAAAAGCATCTCGAAGCACACAGTACTTATACCAACGCATACGCAAGGAATTTCGAACGTACGACAAAGGCTTTAGTAACTCTTTTGAAAAGACTTTAATCTTCTCGGAAAAGAATAGAGAAAAGAAATAGCTCGAGCGGGTGAAAGGTAGATCGATATCAAACTTTCGTCGGTGGCGTGTGAACTCCTTGCGTCACAGGCTCTGGTTTCCAATGAGACTAAGCACCTCGCTTTATTCGAGACTGCAGATCGGTTTGTTGAACAAACATTTGCATACATTTTTTATCTGAAAGATAATCACGATGAATCATTACTGTCCGTACCACCTCTACGTCCAGTTCCGTCTCGGTTATATGTAGTACCTTAATTCATCGAGTTTGAAGAAAACAACTTACTTTTGTATTCTTGTACAAAGAATATTTGAGATTTAATATCAGGTGAAGACATTTTTACCGTAAAATTATAGAATAACTAAACCAACAGATCTTCTCCGCAAAATAAAAGACACAGTATTGCAAAAAATTATAACCAATAATCGATAAAAATGTGATCGCTGTAACCTTTTTTAATATATCTCAAATATTACTTCTTTGCATATAAAAATTTAATTATTAAAAATAATTTTAATTCAAGTAAATATTTTTTCTTTCAAAAACCCATTTTTTGTTAATATATTTCCTAAAATATAGTAAATTCGTTTTTAACGTATGCAAATATTAAACAAACAGTATGCTAATAATTGGAAAATACCTATTATATATATATATATATATATATATATATATTTAATGTACACAAATAATGTACGAAATAATGAAAAGAATGTATTTAAAGAAATATACATACATGGATATAAATTGCATAGATTTTGAATTAGAAATGAATAGCAATCATATGTGAGCATAGTCCGGTAACCTAAATTCCAACAGCTCAATCTATGTGTTCAGCACACGCGTATATACAAGCGTATATTATACAAAGCACGCAAACTCCCAAAGGTAACGCGTGAACCGTCGCAAGGGATCCTCGAGTGCAATTCTCGCTTGTATACTCAGCGGGCTAAGAACACACTGTCTCACCGGCCTCGTCCTTGGCAAGGTGCGAGTATGTTGGGACTAGAGATTACGGCGCAGCGGTCCACACTATACACGTTGATTGTCTGGTAGTCAAAGCAGCTGTTATAGACGCGATAGAAAAAAATGTCGTCATGATACAATTAGATATTAATTCTCATTCATGGGATTATTTCGGGTCTGTGGGTCCCTTTCGCTGGATTAACCTCGTTCGGTGGTAGCTCACGAGATGCGATGAGAAAATTCATATCGATACTTCGCAGCTATTGTGCAAGTAGATCGACGAAGTGTCCTTGAAGACGTTTAGGGTTGAGAGAAAAAGGAAGCAGAAGAAGAAGAAGAAGAGCGGACCACCTGCTCGTGATTTCTGCTGTGCTTTCCCAGGCTACTAGAAAGAACGGAAGATGTGCTCGCGCGAACGTGTGCCGTATTGTAGGTGTGTGGGATAGAAGAGGTGAAGTTACCGGAGGAAGGGCGTTTTTTATGAGAGGTTGTAAGTGACGTTGATTGACTCTTAAACGTACAGCACAATACAGGCTCTGATTTTTACGAGGCTTTCGATGTTTTTATGGTGAATGGACCTGCCGTATCTCAATAAGTCCATAAAATAAATTGTTCGAGGATGATTTTGTATTTTTTTAAGAACGCAAACAACGTATATACGAGGAGTTAGCGGTGGTTTATAAATCACACTATTTGCAATAAATTTTTATCGATTGGATAATAATATCACAGTGCAGAATTTCCATCTCAAGCGTATACCATCCACTAATGGAATTGGTTCGCAGATAATTAAATCACACTTTCAAAGACGTTCGGTATAGAGATGGAAGCCAAGCATCATTGCATCTTTCGATTTTACAGTGTCTCGCAGCTGCTGACAAATCTCATCAACGTTGACTTGAAAGCTCCTTGTCTTTCTCTCTCGTTGTGACCCATTCGCCAAGCTCTCTTCTATCGTAACTCTTTTTAGGAACTCTTGTCTCCTAATGCGATTTTGCTCTCCCACGAAAGAACAGGTCGACATTGTCGATGTGCCCGCGTAAAATCGAATGAATTCCAGTTTTCTCCTCAAGCTCTGCGGCGAGGACAAGTTTTCGTAATATCTCTAAAAGCCACTCGACAAAAGAGCTCCATTTTTCAGGATGCCAACGAAACGGACGCCGCGAAAATGTGCGTTTTATGGTTTTATAATACGAAAGGCGGCTGACCAGGGGAGATGCTCGCAAACCAGCAGCAGTAGGGAGTAGAAGGGTCGAACGCACTCGATGTAACACATGGCTTTTTTAGTCTTTAGGGGTGACCGCGAGAGAGAGAGAGAGAGAGAGAGAGAGAGCGACTTGGGGTAATGAGGCGTCACGTAGCTGCTCTCCTCCACTTTTTATCGGATAAAATCCATATCGGGATCTACTGGGGAGAGAGTGCCAGCCGCTATTTTGCTTTTATCACAGGCAGCGCATCTCTATGCGTCATTCTCACGTACGTGTGTATATATACACGCGGTCTTTTTTCCGCCTCATGTTTTCCACCGCCACCGCGGGGTGATTCTTCATCTCGACGTGACGGGGGCGAACATCCTTTATATCTTTTCACGAACGAGGAAGCCACTGGACTATGGGCTCTTTTTTACTTTTCACATTATTTTATAATGTGTATATGTGTATGTGGAAAAGGACGGAGAGACAACGCAGGGACAGAAGAAAGATGGTCAGATAAGTTGCACGAGTTTTATAAGTCTGTGATTATCTTTTGAGGAGTGGCTGTAGATAGAGAGCGAATAATTGATGACGGTTTCGTGATAAATGCAATTAATCGTATCATCTGCAGATCCTTTGTATGAATTGCCGGTAGTGGAATAATGAGCCAGTACTGATTCTATATTGGCAAACGATATACTGGTTATAGATATTGGTGAAATCTTGGTTCTAATTCGGGATTATAAGAATTGGATAGCACTGGTACGATGTATTGGTCCAATCATTGGAAGCAGAGTTTAAGATAGAGCAAGATTACAAGTCAGTTGTGATACATCTAGTAGTAGAAAGTTGAATAAATCAAATAAATTATATAATTTATTTTATACATATATTTTATGATAATATCAAAAATAAAAAACAGAAAGTACTGGAACGTTGCTTTATTCCTATACTAGGGTATATATATATATATATATATACCCTAGTAATAATAAATATATATATATATATATATATGATTATACTTTTGCATCGAAATGAATCGTTACAATGAGTATTACAAACGCGAAATATTCGTAAACTCAATTGCAACGATAAAAAGGTTCTCTATTAACTCATGAAGAAAAAATGCTTCTCGGAACGGGTATTCGACGACGTGTAAAATAAACTAAAATTCTCCGACGAAAATGAACACGCGATATTTTCCTTCAGCACCAAGCTTGTATCCAATTTAGCCAAAAATCAACACATAACATTTAACCACACGTCCAATTATACCCCCCGCCGACTCTATAACTATATAACGTTGCTACCGCTGTAGTCGTCGTAAAGCCCTTTTGTTATCTAAATACGCGCGCTTAGCGTTGCATTAACGAGCATGGCTTTAAAAGACTGACGCGCGTATAAATCACCGTCGTACTTTCGTGGGAGAGACTCGGAGAGCTGAGCGTAAGACTCGAGGGCTATTTTCGTGCTCGCGCCCCCAGCGGGTGCACCTGTTATATATTTAGCAGCACGCACACACCGCCACCTTGTCAAGACTGCAGCAGCAGTAGCAGGATCGGTGAGAGAAAGAGATGGCGCGAAGAAAACGACGGCAAAGACCAGTTGCTCGACTGACTCTCTTTTTATCGTGCGGTTATTTCAGGTTGCATGGGAACCCTGCTGCCGTTTAGCAGGTGCCTAGACTATCTGGCTTTACTCTTTCGCGCTGATTATAAATAATATCGGCGGGGGAATGCACGCCCGCGGGCAATTAACCGCTTATACGTCCTCTCTCTTCGTGGCAGATGTTTTCGTTTAAGCTTCGAGCTGTTTCGTTGCGAGAAGTGCGAGATTGGATACCGAGGGGATCTGTGACTCTATTTTGAAATCCTACATTAGAAGTGTCACGCGTGGATGTATTTATTGTCGTTGATTCTCGTAAAATTTCTGGTGTATTATTCTATGAAAGCCCTGATAAGAATTGCCGGTACTGGAACAACGCGACAGTTCTGGTTCTTTACTGGATACCTATACTCATCGAACCTTCGTTCGGTATTGGAATGATAAGAACGGATCGGAGCTGTAATATTGTACTGTACAATGCTAACGTGTCATATTCAAGTCAGATTGAAAACTCAAAAGAGCAAGATTTCTATTCAGTAGTAATAAATCTAGCTGCGGCAAGTCGCGTACAGGCGATGAATTATTTGATACGGATCGTCAAATAAATCATATATTATGCCTGTTATATGTAAATTTTATAGTACTATAATAATATAAAAAATAACTTAAAAATCATGTAGACTTAATATTGGAGCAGTACTGGCACAATACGGACATGATGTAAAAAATTTTATCAGTATTTGCCCAGTAGTGGTTTTAAAGTATGTCCAGTTTGTATCACTCCAGTACCGAATTACAGTACTACTGACAAGATATCAGTACTGGGCCGTTGTTCCATTATTACTAGGGAAAATCTGCTTAGCTCTACACAGTGTAAAATTCTAAAGTAAACACAAGTGATGCACGAACTCCAACAGCCTGAACTTCAGAAGTTTCAACAGGTGCCTATGCGCAATAGCCCTTGGAAACTCGTCCGGGCATGCCGGTATGGGCAACAGCCACTGGTCTTTTCGAGTACTCGTCTCCTTTATTCTAGAGCTTACCCGTATTCCCTTTACTCTTAGCTTCTTTGCGCTGCGGTTGCAGAAAGACAGACAAGTTGAGTACATGGAGCGGTTGCTATGTGTTTCGAGGACTCGTCTTCAACTATCTCTATATGTGAAAAGGGCCTAAATGAGAAACTGTTGGCTAAACATGCAGGTCATTATATGAAAAACTTAACCGTACAAAAACAAAAACAATCAATACACTTGATTCGATATGGTTCGCACGATGACACATTGCATAACTTGAGAATAAGAGAGCTAGGGGTTGTAAGAGCTCTTTCTCTCTTCAGCGACCAAGATAGGTAAAACGCAATTGAAAATAAATTTGAGCAAAAAAATAATATGGTCTGACCAAACCGACAGCTACTACTCAACATATACGTTGATGTTTCAACTTAGAGTACAGTAATCCTTAAAAGCACAATACATCTAAAACCAATAATAGCCAGCAGAATTTTCATCGAACTTTATATCACGAAGAGGCTATACTCGAGATGCGATCAGCCACAACAAAGAAAAGGCAATCGCATTTGTAGAATAAAAAGCAAAGCCAGCTTACACTGTCAAACACACACACGTACACTAGTGCAAATACAATCAACAAAGCAAAAATCACCAAAGAGATCAAATAGAAAAAATGCCAGATACAAGAACAGCGTGTACTAACTGACTGCTTCGGGTCAATCCACCCCCTTCCTAACCCAGAAAAAGAATCTACTCCTGAATCAGGCAGCTATTCTGCGATTCTCCTGTCGCACACTCGAACAGATTAGACTGTCTTGCTTTTTCGCACAGTTTCCAGTTCGCATTTGACATACTAATACATCCACATACAAAAGCAAGCAAGGGAGAAGTACTGCGTTGACCACTCGACGAAGAACGAAGAAAAATAATTCTCCGAGCGCACACTCAACAATGGGGTGGATATTTTGTTCTAATGAACCAAGACAAGTGGTACTCGAGTGCCAATTACACTTTGGCATTCGCTTTCTTCTTCGCTTGTCGGCGCTACAGACACTCGACTTTCTGTCATTTTGAAGCTGACGAAATGCGTCACAGGAGGTCGCGCAGTTGTATAGGTGAAAAAGCTGCGATCGATACTTGGAGGAAGACGCTTATATTGCCAGAGAAGCTGGAACGAAAAGATAAGCCGGACAATTAATTTTAAGGAGGTATAAGGCAGAGTGAAGAAAACGAAATTGGCGCATGAGAATTCGCCGCGAGCATTGCTTTTAACTTGAATTTCATTCGTTCTACCAGATCCAGCTATGTACAGTAATATACATTCTAAATTTGCAAAACTGAAAATTTCACTGATTTTACTGCTTCAAAAACAGAGAAATTGTTAACTTAAAAATAGTGAATCTTAACTTTACCTTCGATATTCTATTCAGTGTACACTAATCATCAATGATCAACTTTTGATAGCATATTTTGTGTTTAGCAAATATTCAATAATTAGAAAATTCACTTCTGCAAAAAGTGATTTTTAGCTTGTATGGAATTCAATGATTTTACTGTGAGAAAAAATATTTAAAATTGAAGATAATAAAAATGTTTAGAATCATTGAGTTCACTAATATATATATATATCAACGCTTGTATATTATACTTTGCAAGAGTATAATTGACAACAAAAGTTGCATGAGTCTTCAATTTTGATTTTAATTATTGATGATGTTGGTATTACAACAGTATTACAACCTACATTCCAAAATTCGAGAGTTGATTACATACGCTCCAATTTGAAATTGTAACTGTATCATAGACTGCTCTCCAGAATTTAAGAGCTAATAAGAACTTACATTTTGCTATTAAATCCTTTTTAAATATTAACTTCTTAAATAATTAACGTAACATAGACACTGTAAGAAATTACATGAATAGTAAATATTTACTGTTGTAAAATTAGTTTTTAATTCTTACTTGTAAAAACTTCACTAATTCCGAAATGAAATTGTTTCCACTGTCAAGAATAGTATAGAAGATAACATAAGAAGAATAAGATAAGAAGAATAGTAATCAAGATAACAAAATGAATTGAGTATCTATTTAAACGTAAGTATCAAAATGCATGTGCAATTTAGGGGCACATTACCACATTAGTAAATCCTTTAAATTACACATGTTACTAGTTTTAGATTATTTTAATATTTTCTTATGATTTTGTTTTTATATAGATTGTTCATATAATAATAATAATAATAATCTCGCAAACCGCTGTAATCAAATACCGATATTTATAATCTATAGAATAAAAAGACTCAATGTTCGAAAAATCTGACACGAACAAGCTAATTGCTCGTTCACCTAACTTACCCATACAGCCGCGACACGCATGAGCGCGTGGATCCCTCAACGGTAAAATGTACGTGAGCTATCACGTGTGCAGCCGGCAAAAACAGGGCCCTCGCGAACAACCAAAATCTTATTCCCAAGTGTATAGACCACGAGCGTATGAGTTTATTCGAGCTTACGGGCGCATAAATATGTATGGTTGACCTGCACCGTCGCCGACAGTGCGTTATTGTACATACGTGTGTATATGTGTAGACTAGTGGTATATACGGGAGTAAACGTAATGACTGACCCAGGGCAGCTCGCTCTACTCGCAATCCCATAATTAAATCCGTTAATCAAGGCTTACGCTACTCGCAGGACTGACCCTATCAAGTTGGTTTATTGTGATCTGCCGTAATCTATGCTAAATTACGAGTATTAAGACGGGTCGCTCTGTGAGTGTGTGTGTGTGTGTGTGGATGAGAGAGAGAGAGTTGCAATCGTATATCGCTAACTCGCGTACTCCTTCGCTACTAATGTCGATTGCGAGGATACGTTATACGTCAGATACTGAATCCCTACGTGTGAACATAGAAGAGATACGATTTCTTTGGTCACTTCAATTTTTTAGAGTGCAAATTACTCATTAATGAGAATTTAAACTTATTACAAAGATAAACTTTCTTTAATTATATATTTTGAAAAATAATATTTAATCATATCTACAGATATGCAACGTTCAGGAAGGTAATAAGTGTAAACTTCCTTTACGTAGTTGCTTCGAAGTAAGGAATCCAAAATTTTGAGTAAAAAGTACACTGAGATATAAACACTTCAATAACGAGAATTTAATCTAATAGAGCCTGAGCGATGTTTCACTTAAAGCTTTTTGTTTCTAAATATCCTAGTGAAGTCTTCTCACTCTTAATAAAGTTTCATATAATTCCAAAAATCCCTTCATTCAAGTTACTTTTGTAAATGTCACTATTGGCTCTAATACAGAGTGAATCGAATGGTTTCAAATTTAAAAATTATATAACATTTACGTAGACGTAATGAGAATTGCTGAAACGTATATTTGTCCACACCGAGGTGAGTATACGCCACTGCCTCACTCGAGCAATTTCAGAGAATCTCGCGCAAGCTTCCTCTCACGGGTATTCGCTTGTACACACCACGAGTAATCTTTTCCTGGGAGCACTCGAGATCGTCAGGGTTGCCAACATCAAAGGACTTCCTTCTCTCGTTTTTTTTACGAAAAAAGACCAAGAGATTTCGCGGTCTGCTCTGCTAATCTTTCCAACCCTCGCGCATGCACACGACATGCACACGTACATACCACTCACATTTCCTTTCTCTTCAACAACGCGACTTGTACGAATCAATACGATTCGAGTTACGTATAGCGTATATACTGTCGGTTTACATTCTCGAAGCTATAAGATTTGCGGAGCCGTGAAGAACGGCATTAACTCGACTATACGCGTATATATATATACGCACAATCGTCTTGATCTCTGATTGTAACAAATGATGGGAGGCCTAATGGTTTTTCGGAGGTATATCTCGACACTGCGAATACAGCAGACTGGCACAGCCAGAAGAAGTTCGTGACTCTTTTGATTGATTGCATTTGTCACTTGGCTACTACGACGAGCCGCACAGCATTACGAGGACGCCTGTAGCGGAGTGAGATTGCCCCCGTTGTATACGTTTTAATTATATAGAGCTCGATTATCTTTTGCGTCTTTAATGGATCTCGTCGAACGTAAAAGGATTGGATCGAATAGTTAATGATGATTCTGCAAGAGAATCTTGATTATTGATGAATCCCTTGAGGGAAAAATAAATAATTTTTATCATCATTACGAGCAATTATGTGAAATACAGTTCTTCGCTTGTTTTTCAAAATAATTTTACATTTTTAGATCTATTTACCAAAGACATCGATACGGAAATTTTGATTAATCGTTTTTATCGAATTCCCCCAATATACACTTATTTGGGATAATCATGTGTGGTAAATGAATTCACCCTCATTCTAGACGCTCTTAAATACCCGAGAGTACGATTCGCTGTTTGAGAGAATTGTGAAATTTTCAACGTTAACACTAATTAATAAAGGAACTTCAAAGTAATTTTAAACTCGAGAGCTTAAAGTCCAATCTGATTGAAGTGTTATTCAGATGCTTGAGTGACATAAAAAAGGCATCTATGCATAGGCTATTGATTGAAATACTTGTTATCTGAATGAATTTTAAGAGAGATCCCAATGAAATTTCCATTAGAAGTAATACAAAATTATTAATATATTTTTTATAAAAAATAACCTCGCTTTCAATGAATTTTAAAAAATTTAAAAATTAAAATTTAAAATACACTCATTGTTAATTATACTATATTTTTAATTGGTTTAACAATATGAAAAAGCGCTCTTAAAAAACTGTCAATTCATTTTTTTCATTCTACTTGTAATTTTTGCTCTTAGATTGGAGTAAAAAAGGAATAATAAGTATTGTAAAAGTGAATAAAAAATCTAACCTAAAGATATGCTTAATTTAACTGCATAACAGCGAAGTTGGCTATTGCTCTTTTTTAAAGTATTAATTCACTCTTATAAGGTAATTTTCAGTTTAAAAATTCAATCCTGAGTTATAAATATTAAATCGTGATGTAATTCAGATTACATACGATCAAGCCCATATCTATATTATACCGTAACATTCAAACGTCCAATATAGCAGCCGTCCATCCGACGTTCGACAGGATGCATATTACATGAGCGAAACTCAGCGAAATCAATAAGCCACCGAAATTGAGCGTCACCGCGTTTGTCAATTACAGCTTGGCTGGGCTAAGACAGCCGGCTGTCTCTCTTACCCGAGCTCGTTACTGATTTGCATCTAAAGTCTCGAAGGCACCGTATAACAGTAGCAACACTCGCGACTTACCCTCCTTTCAGCCGCAAAGATAGACGCGCTAGCCGAAACGAAGAGAGTCAAGCGAGTATAGGTCTTCGACTATATCAGAGTAAAGGACGGTAATAAGCAGATATATACATCGGCTCCCGGGCGCGAGCAAATGAAATCACGGTCAATCTGACGTTATGTAAATGCCGCTTGTGCGCGATCTGGTCAGTACTTTGCATATGAATGCCGGAGGGTCGAGCTTAAGATGATGCTAATCAGAATTCTCTGGAGGGCTGACTACGACGACTTGGTCGGTTTCTCAAGAAGCCACGGTTCGTTTGGTTTAGTGCTTTCGCGAGGCGCGTTGTAAGCACGCGCGGACAAGGCTCGAAGAGAGAATGCCATCACTTAACGAGATGGAGCGGGAATTTCGTCGGCCCTCGACATTACGTATGTATGGGCTGTTCCGCACGCCGGGAGATTAAAGTTAACATTGGCTAGTCGTGTTTTGCTTGTCAGTGGCTCTGCGTTGTATAATACGCAATTCGCGAACGGATCGGTTTTTATATATACATTTCATTGTGGGTGCGAAAAGAAGCTTTTTTTAATTAAATTAAGTTACGCATGCGAAAGATTATAACACGCAAGTTCGGTGAATCATCTGTCGTCGAAACAGGCATTTCTCTCTCTCTCTCTCTCTCTCTCTCTCTCTCTCTCTGAGTACAAAAGCGGGAAGATCACTGGTAAAAAGGAATTAAAGCACCACGCGGTAATTGGCAATACAGCTTTGTTATACAGTCGCAACGAGACAGCCACATGGTTTCAATGACTTGTCCACGTCAAATGCGATGGTATACGGCACCTAGTTTTACCCGTGCAAGTATTAACCCTTTAGTTAGCTCGAATTCAGTAAACGTCAGGACAATTTTTTCGCATTGACTGTTGCGGAGGCAAAGGCACTAGTCGAAGGGATGCGCACCCTCTGATTAAAAATTCTCGCGTGGTTAAGCCTCCGATAATGATCTTGTGCTTTACCCCTTCTGGTTCGACTCTCGTGGGTAAAGCTACGGAGTACTGTATGACCTAAAGCGATTATACTTGCCCAGTCGGCGTGCAAACAGAGAAAACGAGAAAGAAAGAGATATAGTGAACGAAAGAGACAGAGAGAGAAAAGCGAAGGGTTTGGGGTCAGCGTGAGGGTAAGCGGCAGTAGAATTTTTATTCTTTCCTTGCATGTTAGGTGGGCCGTACACTTGTCTGGAATTTTTTCAAAGTGCTTTGCTAATAAGGGGTTTATCGTTTTGAAATTTCCGAACTTTTATTCTGCATCTTTTGCTGCTTATCTATGTTAGTTGTTGTAATTAATTCAATCAGTACGATACGATCTTGTCTTATGAGCAGCGCCTAATGTTCATTCGGAAACCTCATTATGGATTAAAGTACATTAGCTGTACTTAAGAAAATTAATCTATTAAGAAATTCCTATTTTAAAAGTAGAATATATTTAACCAGAATTATGAAAATAATAATTTGTCTATAAATTTATTTGGCTATTAAATAAATAAATAAATCTAATGGTTAAATTCAAGTAAACATTTTGTATCCGTTGTACAGTAAAGCGAATAATTACACTATACAGCTATAATTAAAAAACTAGTATATAAGAAGTTGAAGTAAATTATGAATTTCCTTAGTTATCGAATTTAATCGATATAACTTTCCTCCTGAGACACGCGTTTGCATCTTATTATGATCCTTTAAAAATCTCGCAATTATTAATTGATATTACATCGGGGAATTGCGCAAATTCCAGCAGTTTAGATCTTTCCATCTCTTTTCAGCAGCAACCAGCAATACATTTCAAGCGTAAAGATGAGAGCGAAAGGGAAATAAGGCGCATGGATAGGCTCGCGAAATTTGTAATAAACCTAACGACCCTCGTGATTAAAAGTAACGTTTCAGTGATCTCACGAGCGCGTTTTGGACACTTGACAAATCGAGATAATTGCCGTTCCTACGGGGAGAGATTAATTGCAGTCAGCGAACTCTCGCTATGTACTCGCTGCTGCGTCGTGCATATTATTCGAGATCGATTTTTGGCTTTTGCTAGCTATGAATGAATAAGAGACCTGAACACTCATCTCGCCAAGAAGAGAGTCATTGCTCGAACTTGAGAAGATTTAATTCGCATCGGGGCAGTGCAAATAATTTACAGGATTCATTACTCCGTTTAACTATAAAATAATCAGAACCAAGAAACAGAGTGTTATGTATACGAGTATCAAAGAATATCTTTACGAGGCAACGCAACAACAAAGTAACAAGCGTATTTCAATATCTTAATGCGAAAATGTTTACGAAACCGCGCGCCTTTTAAACTCGATACTTATATGTATATCTCGCAAATGCCAAGTAATTATTTTTCTTCGAAACATGCTCCCAAGGTATCCTCTTACCAATAACCATCGGGAGTACTTTCGAGCATCTCCCTAACGTTTATTTGAAACTCCGAAAAAAGAAGGAAACAGAAACACAAACATTAAAACGACCCGAGGGCACAATCTAGATGGATAAAAGATCCTTTTTCGCGTATGCTAATTAAATATTCAAAATCGAAGCTTATCCGAGAAGCCTGGCTTAGGCAAATGAAAACGGTATACTGGTGAGATATGAAATGTTCACGCGCATTCGTATGCAAATCAATTTTTCCACGGGTATGTGCGTGTGCAACGTTTGACTAATGATACTCGCGGCAGCTTAACGATTGACGTTTCACTCGTTGACGAAAGGGTTGCGAATAGTCAAGAAATAATGGGATGGTATAAACAGTACACGAGCTGGAAGAGGAAAAAAAGTGACTGTTTGTTTTGTACAAGACGAATATCGGAACGATCGATCAAATGGTACACGAAGGCAAGTTATAGTTATAACTAACCTGTTCCAAGTCAAATCAAAAGTGACGAGGATGTCGCTAACTCGTAACAAATGATATAAGCCAACGCTCAGAAAAATAGAAGAAAGAATCATGAGGCGCAAGCTTGGTTAATTATTCAAGCTAAGAGGGTCGTAAGCAGATTGGTCTCACCCTTAAGCCTTATACGTATCCCATAGCGGCTTGGGGTGATTAGGAGGTGAGACACGAAGGGTGAAGCGCGACTCG
Organism: Apocrypta bakeri; assembly: GCA_018906985.1. NCBI lineage: Eukaryota > Metazoa > Arthropoda > Insecta > Hymenoptera > Pteromalidae > Apocrypta > Apocrypta bakeri. Next base: position 992,076 of record JACCIA010000004.1, read on the forward strand.
GAATTATTAGATACTTTAAACCGCCGTTAGTTACTAGCTACTACTGTACTGTTCGCGATTATAAAAGGTAATTTGCTTTAAGCCTTCTTCTAATTGACGCTATAGGAACTGTATTGCACTAGCTGTACGCTAAGATAGGGGTAATCATTTAACTTTTCAGAATCAAGGGAGTCGTAAATGTCTAGAGCAGTGCGGAGATTTTTTTAAATTACGTGAGGTTCGGCTGGAGGGGACTGTACTGCAAATAGCTTATAATTAAAGAGTTCTGAATATTCATCGGATGATGAAATTGAATACCAAAGTACTGATTTGAGGGTATCTTTTAAACGTATCTTGTTCCCACAAGATACGTTTAAAATGATGATTTCAAAAATAAAATATTGAACATCGCGAAATATTATGAAATATTGAATTTGAAATTTCTGTGCTTATACTGAAAGTTTAACCTATCCATTGGTCCGTTTTTAATCTTGGGGAAAGTGCAATTTCAATTTTGTGGTGTAATTAGTCGTCAAGAGAATTCAAGATATCCTAGCTTTCTTTAATCATGTTATACTGAAATAAATAGAAATCATGACTTGATGATTGAATCTATTTTGAATTCTAAGTTTTCGTCATCCTTATAGTTCTTTCTTCAACCTGCTTGTGATTTTGCATTACAACCAAGGAAAATGTTTCTAAATTACAGGGTAACATGCACTGTAGGTCTAACATGTTCTGCTAGATTAAACAGCTTAGAAAAAGAAGTATTCAAAACGAGCAGAAATACTTCTACGGAGATGCATATGCAATTTTAGATATACTACTTGACCAAGTAACTAAGATACAGGTAAAAAAATATCTGTTTCTTGAATATTCTTATGTGCCCATTTCCGCTATAGACTCAGTCAGTTATAAGCTTCTTTTCCTTTTCTTTTGTTTTTATCTTTTCTGTTCTATGTACCAATTCTTTCTACTTTTATTTTGAGTTTATAATAACTATACGGTAATATTGCGCGTACTTTGGTAATAAATAAATGATTGTAAAAGTATCTTGTTCCCTTTAAAAAAAAGCAGTATTTCGGTTAACCGATATTTTTGATAAAAAACAATTCATTCGTCATAAAACCATTATCAACCACGAGTCTGTATTATAACACAGAATCATAAGCTGCCGTATTTTCGTCTCGCATCAACGCATTAAATATCACAATAGGATCCATTACTATAAAAAATTTTCTTTGATGGTATCTTCTGTGGATTTTTGCGCTCGTACATTCTCCGGTACACTCTTCCTTGAACGACGTACGCGCACGCAGACGTAAAGAGAAATAATTCCCCCCCCCCCCCTACCCTCTATATCTCTCTCTCTCTTTCTCTCGAGCAGACCACGCAAAGAGCTTCTGTCGTCGTGGAAATTTAATTCCACGTCCGCGCCAATAATTCGAAACGTACTCCTTTCGTGCGTGCGTGCATGAAAGGCGAAAGACAGCTGAGCGGAGAAAAGTCCGAGGGGAAAATCGCAAGCAGAGGACATTGTCGTTAACTTTTACGATGCCATTAACGTGCACCACGTCTCTTCCGCGATTCCATCGCTCGCGCGCCAAAGAAAACTGGACTGGATGAGAAAAAGAGGGAGACGGTGGCAAGGGGGGAAAACTCTTTTGCTAAGGAATTAGCGATCCGTTCCTTCATCGTAAAGTCTAGTACAGTCAGCCAACCATTGTCCAATGGACGGTTTCTCGTTGCCGCACACCGATCACGTTTCCGCGATTTCCATGCGAAAAGACCACGCTAGCTTTTGCGCAGCTTGAATAATGTCTGTATACAGAGGAACAGTTCGTTTTCGTCGTCTATTTGTGTACACGGTTGTTAGAGACTTACTTGAGGGTTTAGAATGAGAGTTAAAAATTCAACTTGGCATACGGAATTCTCTATTGAGAACTTAGGAGTAGTTGTTAAATGTTCAAATGCTAATTAATTCTATACCACTATAGGTTGTACCGTCAGTATTACCATACTTCTAACATACAACTGCAAAATGGCCTACTGTCAAATAGAACCTTCGTTTAGGTCACTAAATCGAGGGATTTTCACATTGTAAAAAGTCGACAAAAAGTTCCCAAATACGTATCATCAATAGCCACTTACCGCTTTTTTTTACTACCACTTCGTAGAGATTTTTTTCCAACACTCGCATTGAAAACCCTCGTTACAGTTCGCATTGTCATCTCGGTACGTAATTTGTGACCGCCCGTATCATCCCTTCGCAAACGCCTATTTTTCTTGTCACTCTCTTCTCTGCATTATATACATATATAGCTTATACTGAGTACAACAGACGAATACACGTCGAGTCTCGTCAGCCGACTAGCGGGGCGAATCGAAAACACAGCGGCATAAACACACACACGGTGTGAATTACAGCTCGGGAGAGAGTATATACCGCATACAAAGACACCCTATGCGAGCTCTGAGAAGTCGCGAATATAAAAGAACCGAGAAGTGAGCTAGTGCTGGCACGGGAAAGATGATGGTACACAAAAAAAGGTGGTGCGGGGTGAAAGAGAGAAAAAAAAGCGTCGGCAAAAATAGAAAGCTGCGTTTCGGGATTTGACACGCGTATATAAAACACAAGCTGGGGGTCACGTGCCGCGCCCGCTTACAACCGTCAGCCGGTCACGTGACCACGTCGGAAGGGTTGAGAGATTTTCCGGATGGCCCCTCCGTTGGTTTGACGGATGGCTGTGCTAAGTCTAACTGATAGTAGTAGTAGATAGAAGGAGTGAGAAACAGTATGTATAATCCTTACTTTAATTATGAGGTATTATTCTTGAATCACGCCCAGCTAATCATCGATCGATGTTTAATACCTTTTTAAAGGCGGATCCGATCAGGCTTCGGATTGAGCGTTGTGTATACGCCGTCGGTGTTCGTAAACAGAAGTTATGTGCTACATGAGAAAACGATTGTTCGAGGAATCGTTTGGTTCAATGCTTCTTGCTTTTTAATGACATTCATATTCACATGATGTGAACGAGATTTGAACATTCGTATGCGTCTTGTAATCCTTTACAGTGTATCTTTAGGAGTATATCTTCGTGTTTCGATGCTACTTAACGCTATACTATTACGACACAAAATGCTATTAATTTGCGTAGTAGTTGGATTACTAAGGCATTAACACCTACTTGGAAATTATTTACGACGCTCGTGTCGACATTCCCGAATTAACATTGTAGATTTAAGCCTAGATAGTAAATAACGAGGCGGGTGTAAATTTAAAACCACCAACTAATTCATACAGAGAGTCAACGTCTCATTCTTTTTAATCACCAAGCAAACACAGCTATCGGCGACACCTTAATCCCCCTGTAAATTAAAACCCAAAACAGACCATTGCCGGGTGTCAAGGATTCCTTACAACAGCTATAATTGTGACCCTCGCCCCGAACATAACTCTCCCCCCAAAAACCCAAACTCGTACACCTAATCGTCCCGAGACTTTTCCGTTGTTCAACTTCGACAAAGCGGAAATCAGAAGCTAGTATACCAGAAAAAACTTCTCGACACCCGCGAACAATGCAAGACACACTTCCTCAGTTCTAAAGAAACGACGGGTGATAGATGTCTGCGGTTATCCGCGCTAACTTCCTGCGGGATTTGTGTAGAAAGCTGCTCTTCTCCGCAAGCCGTTCCCTCTATTTTCGAGCGAAAAGTGTACCCTGCAGGGGTGAGACTCTAAATCTCGAAATCAAGTCGAGTCACTAAGTCTCCGAGGAGCATACGGGGAGAATACTCTCTCTACTCTTCTCTCTCGCTCTCTCTCTCTCTTTCTCTCTAATTAACATCGTGTCGAGCGGCTTATACACTGGGTCGTTCGCTATTTTCCGAACATCATTAGGGAGAAGAGATACGAACAGGGGTGCAGCATAGCTTTATTTATCTTCGGTGAATGATGATGACGCGACGTTTATACGATTTCGCATTGTGCGCGCACCAAGACAATAATGGACTAAATTGGAATTGCGCGGGTTCAAAAAATGAGGATAGCCGTGGAATGAGAGATAAGAGTAGCAGCTACAGCGGCGGCTTAGATTCTTTTCTTGAAAAGAGGGTGTATAACAGACCCCTTTCTAGAATAATCACGTGGCCCCATGTGTTGGAACTCGCGGCAATGGCTCGTTACCCGAGACTTGCCTTGATAACCGACAGATATGGCTATTTATATTATAAGCATGGCTAAGTGGCGAATCGTTATGACCAGCGTTTACGCAGAATTGTATGCGATGATTTTCTCGGACGGGAATTCGGGGCCAAATTTTAGCGTGGAATTTCATGTGCCCCGGTGGAATGATTAGGAATTTCGGGAACTCGCTCATGTTCGTTTGTGGCTGAAACAAATCGAGAGGAATTCGCGTACGCGGAGTTGTGTGAATATATTCGTTAGACTTTATTGCATAAAATGTTTGCTCGAATTAATTGATAGACACTTTATATTCGCTCGGGAATACCTTACGCTTTGCGCGCTGTTAAAATCTAAACGTCGTTATAAATAATTTAACGCAATATGTAGAAACGTAAGGTAACCGCTATGTATTGGTTGACCAAATAGTATGAACATAACCAAGAGTGTAACCAACCATTAGGTGAAATACCCGCTAATTTCGTTAAGGTAAAAGGCATTCGGTTGCTTAACGATTCATTAATTCTGAATTTGTAGAAATTAATAATTTTATGATCGTATAATGCGTATTTTAGTGTACACACAATGAAGCTAATTTATTAAATTCATTTTTATTGATAGAAATTTAGTAAAACTTTGGCTTCAAAAGTGCATTTTAATACTTCAATAATTTAGTGTATTATTGAGCAGTGTGTGTATGATATATATAAATTTGAGAATAACGATTTCCAAAAGTTAGAGTTAAATTATTTTGAATAATGTCATAATTTTAACTCTTTCCAATATCATAAGTGACCTAGAACTTCTCTTAGTTTCTTCGATGACTATTCGTGTCAATACGAATGGATGGGTAGACCCAGAATTTATAGACATATTATTCGATACACTTCTTTTCAAATCAATAAAATGAAGTCAAGCTGTATATGTATATATATATATATATATCGTTTAAAATTTCAAATTATTCAATTTTAACCAACTGAATAGGCAAAATCTCGTAAATTCCAATTCTTAACGGTTGACTTAGAAAAATATTGAAAAATATAATCTTCAGCAGCCTATTTTGGTTACTTCATTTTCTAGCATAACAAGAATATTTATTATCGCATCATAATGAAATGAAATTAATCGTCCTGAAGAACGATAAATATAACGACGAAAGTTCTTCGCTAACTAAATCGTTTGAACGCAACATTTTGAGAAAATAAAGCGTAGCAAAGATGAAATTAAGAAAATGCAAATATAGAGAAAATTAATGCGCAAGACGAACTATAAGCACGAACGCCTGGTATCCCAAGCGCGTTAATGTCATTGCCTAGAGCATAACAAGCGCCATTCTCAGCGAAGCGCGCGCAATCAATCGCACGGAATAATCCGTTCGCGAAGACGCATTCGAAGACGACGACCCTCTTAACTACGTAGAGCCACCTACGCGCATAACCGATGTCCGGCTTAAGTTTCTCGTGCCGCCGAGAGACATTTGTCAGCTCATTGTTCGCGGCTGCTATGCTAAGTCCGAGTTTAATGTCGCGGACTTCCTAGGCGAAACGACGCCGCTGGGATTATATTATTCGCAGCAGTTTCTCTGTCGTAGGTCGTTATTCGGCCTCGGCGCTAAATGTTCGTGGACGGCAATCGCAAACTGAGTCTTAATTAGTCGTCTGGAGCTCGCAAAGACGACCGCGGCACGACCTGTTACAGCTATTTCGTACATTGATAAAAAAGTTTGAGAAATGTAAGAAAGTTTCTTTTATAAATGATTCATTTTTGTAAAGAAGAAATAATTTTCTTGAATTCTAAACAATATTTTGCTTTTAGAAATATTTATCAGAAACTTATGTTGTTTTCAGCAAAACTTTCGTTTCATTATAATAAATAATATGTTGAACATAAAATAAGTAAAGAATTTATTTTTAGCTAAAGCTTTTCGTTGAAATTCTATAAATATTTATTGGGAATAAAAAAAATGTCATATGAATAACTAATAGTTACTGTAACTCAAATTAATATTTGAATTAAATTTACATTCAAATGTATGTAATCGTTAAATTCAAGTAAAATATTTTCCTAAAACTATTCAAAGAAATGTTTATTAATATCATGTGTTAAAATATATTTTTATTCAACGACCATCGATAAGACCTTGAAATATTACTATACGAAAACTAGATGTTCTTCGAAGTTTCTTTAAAGAATTATAATAATCCCTTATTAACGTTGTTCGTCATTTTTTTCATCGTATCCCAAGGATTGTTTTTATTTCGTAAAGCAATATTTACAGTAGAAAAAAGACAAGAGAATCTTTCGCAAGTGAAACAAGTTGCTTTAATACGAGGGCAATATAAAATTAATTTCGAACCTCCACACACTCGGCATCGCAATTACGGCAACACCTATCGCGAAATTACTGTGTAATACCAGTCGCACGTCCGAGATCGCTCTGTACATATATATGTATTATATACATGACACGTATGTGTAAGAGCTCGCGAACAACGTAACCGCGGAGTAAAACGCGCGAGTCACGTCGAGCGTATGTCTAATTACACAGTACGCGAGAGAGGGTCAAACGCGTAAACGGCTTCGCTAATTCGATTCCCGTGCGTTTTGTCGTGCTGGCGCGTCTTCTTGCGTGGTTATGCGGTTTCACATTTCATCGCAAGTGCGACAATCCGTACGATAATGGTGTTGACTAATAACACATCTCGATACTATGAAATTTTGCACAGTTATTACAAACGTTATAATGAACATTGAGCCTCGTTAATTATTTCCGTGTAAAAGATCTTTAGCTCATATAAATTTCGATGTATATAATGCAGCCTACGCTTCGCTCAGGAAATCATTTATCTCCGGTGATATGATAGAGTACCATAGCATAAAAGCACTTCACAAACGGTTAATGACCGAAAAATGTAAACACGCGAGTACAAAGAGAATTACACGCATCCCGAAAGCGGTATCTAATTTGGAAGAGCCAGGCTATAGCAGCCGTAACTAAATCAACTAAATCAACCCGATGAATAATTCAGACCTACGTGCGATTAACATCAGAGCTTTGCCGCTCATCAAGACCGAAGCTAAAATTAGTCAAAAAGAATGATTTTTCTCGAAAAGACGTTTCTACGCGTTCGACTACACACGACTAAACGAAACAATAGAGGACGTGGGGCGATGCAAACGAAATAGAGAAATGTCAATCAACCGTAAGGGCGAGCCATCGCTCGCGCTATCTCGCGGGCTATTTGTCTTCGATGCGGCTCGCTCTCGCAAACAGTTGCCGAAGGGAAGGATAGTGGGTAGAAAAGGGCAGTGACGAAGGGAAGAGAGGACGTGGGACAGAAAAGCAGCTAGCGTCCCTCGGGGACATAGTCAGGGAAATTGGACGCGGCATTTTTCATTTCCCAGACGCGAAAATATTCACCTGCCACCCTCTGTTGCGCGTTTTCCCGTGTACAGTGTTGCCGCGGCCCGATAATTCGCGCGTATGCCTGCCTGCGAAATATTAGATGTTTGGACGAAAGGGGAGAGAAGATATGGGCGTTGTGTACGGATGACTGATCACGTACCAGGTTCAATTGTTCCCGTTTTAGTGCGCCTATTTAGGGGATCGAGTTTTTATTTATTTCGCGTGCTTCGTTTCTATCCACGGAATTTATGTAAATTTAATTCAGTGTATTTGTCTTCATACATTTAACCGTTACGAAATATGACTTCTTTTAAGTTGAAAGGTTTGCATATACTTACGCTTGAATGATTGAGCAATTTATCAGCCATTCGTTGTAATAAGTATGAGAAGGATATTTTTTAAATTTTTCCTCAAGATATTCGCTATTACGGAGACAATAGCAGAGGATTACAATTTTTTAACCATAATTACAATAGAAGGGTAATAAAATAGGATTTCAACGCAAGATCATAATCTACCCTTAGTAGCGTTGGGCCCAACCAAACTTCCAGGGTTATAACGCCGAGGCTGATAATGTCGAATGATGAATCATCTGCATGAGTAGGTGGCAATTATTCATTTACTATCGACTATGATGACGTCCATGTGTAACTTATTCTTTAATGGAATTGCGAGCTAAATCATTTCTCGATTATGATGCAACGTAATATTGAATATTTATAACCGTATAATAATTATTTAGATATCATATTAGAAATTATGATTATTTTGTAAATCATTTTTAGAAACACAATAACTCACCTAAAATGACAGGAGAACCAAATCTCAGGAATAACTGTGTGGTATAAATCGGTTTAAGGAAGTCTGGGCTAGAGAGGAAGTTTCAACAATACTGGCGCCGACGGCGGAAATTGCGTCGAACCGAGGAAATAGAAAGCCCGCACTTTGATAATTTAATCCTTAATAATTCTGACAGACAAAATATTTCGTTACGTATAGAATACTGCCTGAAACAAAAAGAATAACAAATGTAGAATAAATTGATTCACGTAATTGAATTAATTGTAGTTAAGTTCAGACTATATAGACAAATTATTTCCATAATACTTTCTTTAAAATTTTAGACCTACTATAGCTCAAAATGATTTCATTTGAGCTATAGTCTTTGAATCTTAAAGCAAAATCCAAATTTTAAAAAATTATATTTTCTAGACAGGATAATAATATCAAATTCTGGTCTGTTTACTTTTAAGAATAAAAGTTTATAGGATAGGCTATGGAAATTTCACAATCCGTAAGATTCAAAGTGAATAAAGCGATCTATTAAACTGAAAATTGCCATACTCTTTGATACATTGATACATACTCAAGGGAGTGTTTTTCACTCAAATAACAAGAATACTTTTTTTATAATATTGTTTAAATTTTTAAAGAAAAATACTTTAAAAGCCCTTGATATAGACTTTCAAAATGTAGTTGTCAAGTTAAATCGTAATATTTCCAAAATTGAGAGCTTTTTAATATATAAAGGTATTCATGTATACTTAAAAATTCAACACAGTTTCTCTTATCCGCAATTATTGAATTGAATCGATGCATGCGTTGAGCTTAAACTTGCGGAATTTATATTCTTTGATATACTAATTTAGTCATGAATGTACTAATTTTATTTCCGTCTACTTAATAGTCAATATTAGACTAATTCAGAAGCGAAAATATTTTAATATGTCACACTTTCAAATTTAGAGCATACGAATTATAAAATGCTGGGGATAGGATTGACGTAATTCAGGATATTTAAATTATTTTTCACTCGCAACACTCTAGACTTCGTTAAAATCCTTCCCACATAAAAAAAACATGAATCTTAAATGAACGCGACGCATTAAAATCTCAGCCAAGATAAAAGCCATGCTATAAACCAAATCCAAAGGAGGACATCTCTTGTTTTTCTTAAGCACAAGCATAAGCAGCCAAACTACTCACTCTCTACTGAAGCATCGCTGTTGTGTTTAAGATTGGCCCTTGGCAAAATGAAGCTTCAAGCCCTGACACTCATCGCTTCTATCTCACCGATGCAAAGCGCAACTAGTTAGTTCGTTTACGAGATGCCAGTATCGCGCAAAAGGGCTTCGCGGATAAAGAGGGAGCGCATAGAAGCGGGTCCTCGTAAAAGGTAATGCAAGACATATCCAAGTGTGAAATATTTCAGTCTAATCCAGCAATATCATAAAGAACAGTCATCGGGCAACGGAGCCGAATTCACCGTGCGCAAAGTCGTAACCAGGCATTAGAGCTGTTTACAAAAGGTCGCCTCGTCCCTATATTCCTAATTCCGTTTTCCCCGATCGTCTTCTCCTTGGCAAACGGTTTCTGGACGAAATCGCGAACATCGTCACCGACACCTGGGACTCGTGCCCTTCCTTATTAACAACAATCGTAAAATGCTAAATTGAAAGTCCTTCCGCTTGCGCGCCCTCGCGATACAACGGAGTCGTTATAAGCAAAACTCGCTACTACACTCTTGCTACACCGCCTTTCAAGACGGTGTTCAATTTTTTTTCGCTACGCAGCATCTTCTCCCTGCTGCTACCGCCGCCGCGGCGCATAAAGATTTTACGCGTCCTGCAGACGAGAGGACGCACGCTTCGTGCGCAATAAAAATAGATCGACGGCAGGCAGGCGAGACTATGCTTTATGGGCTGAGCCCAATTTTGTAAAATCGCTCGAGAGCCGGCTTATGACTAAGTGGCCCAACCGCTTTGTTTTTCCGTTTTATATTTACGCGTGCCTTGCGAGCGCGCGTTTAAAGTTAACGCATGTTGATGTATAGGTTGGATCTGCAGAACTTCGGGTTTATACGGTAACCCGTGACAAGCAGTAAAAAGGAAATTCTTTTGCGAGAAATTGAAGCTCGCGAAGAAGTTTGATGTTGCAACGTTTAATTATGAGGTAATGAATAGTAAACTTCAGAAACAGCTGAGGTACAATAAAGCCTTGTTTTTTTTTGAAAAACAAAGACCTGAGGTGAGTATCTTTGACGGTGAATCAAAATCCAAATGCCCTTTCATGATCTTGTCTTTGTAGATAACAAAAATTATATTATCATTTTATAAGATATATCAAAATTGATATTTAATAACGTTTATAGTAGTTTATGTATTATTAGACCCAATAATTAGTAAATAATAATAAATGAACAAATAATGTATAATGATTTTACGGGTAATTTATAATTTGTCCAACGATAAAATCCTTCGCTGTTTTAAGTTTATTTTTATGATTTTTCACTACTAACCAATCTAATAGTTCAAAGACTTATCTAGTTCAATAAATAAAAAAATAACTATATTTTTTCATTAGTATTCCGTATATATATAATAATAATAAACAAGTGAATATAAGTAAAGATATAAAATTTTATTTTTTTAATTTGTTTCTCGGAGTTTCAAAAAGAGGACATTCCATTAAAATACACTTAAAATATGTTATTTTTGGTATGAGATTGGTCACGTACACTTTTATTTTCTTCTGTACTGTCTTCGATTAGTACTAGACACTGATGAGTAATACGGAGTCTCGTTATAACGATTCGACATATATCTAAAGGATTTGTGGCTGTCACTTTTGTGTTTAATGAATACGCTTCTGAGGTAAAATAGTACTTCATCTTTCGTAAAACAAAGACCTGAGATGAGTATCTTTGACAGTGAATCAAAATCGAAATACTCTTTGATGTTGATTATTTGCCCAACGAATACTTCTTGTGGGGAAATAATCGCCAAGCTATAATATTCTACTTTTACCGTCGACAATGTATCAATCAAAGTCTCTTCCGCCTACGACTTCATTGTTGGATGCCATTGTTACGAACGAGTCAATTTGTATTGAAAATTATAAGTTAAATATAACTGTACATCCTAACAATAAAAAAATCAATGACGCCATATTATCACGATCAACGTTGAAAATACCGATTAGACGTTCTTAAGTGCACGCGAGGTTGCTAGTCTTTTATTAGTCTTTTGTTATAGATAAGTAAATATATGGTCCTTTGCATTCGGAAGAGAAACTTTGACGATCTAGAGCACAATACACAACTGCAATTTCAATAAACAAACGATTCCGATGAATACATTTTAATTTTTTCTGCCATTCCTTTATATGTTTTTGGTTACGTACTTCCATACTCTTAATGAGCATCATAAAAAGTTATCTAATCAACTCGTACGTTTTGAGTGATAGATACTTCCTCCAAACATAAAACTCTGAAGCAGTATTCATTCATTCGTCATTTAACTATGTACTGTTATTAAACTCGAATTTAGTTAGTTTTCAATGTTATTTAGATCGGCAAATTATACAATACAATACGGAACATCTATATTATACTAAGTAGCATAATCTAACGGTCATGTTTAGTTTCCAATTTTTCGTTATTTTAAGTGGTTATAGTGTTATCACGATTGCACAAGAGACGGTTATTCGTAGTTTTTCAAAGAAATGGATTGCACCGGATGAAAGATATTTAGTTCCAGGAATATTAAATTCGATTCTTAATGAAAACGAAAATACCTTTTTCTACGCATCTTGCAAGTATGCAGAATCGATTCTACGCTGTGACGTGACTGTAGAAATGTGGCCATTCAAAGAAGGAACGTACAAAACAACGTGTAAGAATATCAAAATATCAGCGCATCCTTTGCTTATGGCCCAATACGCTATGCTTCTTTATCAGCTACCACATGGACGGATACTTATAAGTAATACGTATCAATCAAACTTAACCACCCAAGATAGGATTGTTTCTCAAGGCGATATAAACAGAGAATTACATATACTTGACATGTCTACGTGTGTTGTAAAACATGTCAAACCAGACGACCAGTCTGCATTTGATATTTATTTCCCGGCATTACATAAAGATGGATTCGAAATGCTGTTATCGGTTGAAAGAAACTCTGATACTAAAAATAAAACTATGATCTGGAATTCTTATAATTTCGAAGGTAAAAAGGTCGGAAATCTCAAACTATTCCTGCATCATAGCCAAGGATATTTACAGCTCATACCAGCCTCTTATGTATCAACTGATATGGGATTTTACATTTTGAAAAGGAAATCCTATAATTCATTTGAAAAAAGAAACGATGACGATTTTGAAGTTTCCTTTGTTGATTTTTCAACATCAGGTGAAATAAAACTCATTTCGAGTAAATCAGTCAATTTTGTTACACCTCACAGAGCGACCGTTTTCTCGACTGTTTTTAATCTTTTTAGTACTTGCTATTATAAAGTAAAGGAACCGCACAAATTATATTGCGCTCAATTTCATACTCAAATTCATAAGTTTAGGGTGACTTTGATATTACCTAAAATTGCTGAATGGATAGTTATACACAACTTACGCGATGGTGGCTTTTTAATAGCCACGGGACATTGTGAAAATATTAAATTTGATAAGACAGACGTGTGTGCAGGATTTCGAATTCAAAAAGTGTCAGCTAACGGTCATCCATCTAAAGAACTGTACATTGATGATCTTCAATTTCCACACGATACATATGAAAACATTACATATGACGCTATGATTATCGAAAACAGTAATGGTGAATACTGTTTTATTTGGACAATTGCTAGAATCAAACGGGACAATGATATATCATACGAGAAACGATGTATTTCAAAAAAATATGTTACGTAATTTGTAATTAAAAAAATTAAATTATAATTATTTATTCGGTAAATACTATTTTGTAACTCTATTGGACGAAATAAAATATTACACACAACCAATTACCCAAAATTAAAATTCAGACAAATAGAAATCTAAATTATTAGTCAAAATCGTGTAATTTTGGCACGAACAATATTTTATTAATTTTTGTACGAGCATATACTGCTCGTACAAAAATTAAAAAATGAGTCCTACAATTAGTCCTTGGAAAATATTTACTTATTTATTTCAATGTCAATTTAGTTTCCATATTAATTTAAATTACTAATTACAACATTTTTGTTTAAATACTAATACATGACTGATGTAAAATTTTTATATTTTCAATACATATTTATAGAACTGTAAAAAATGTAAAGACAATTCATAAAATTATTTACTAAATAGTTACATTTGAATAAATACACTTTCTGATTTCAAAATACTATTTAATGTATTCGGTCTAACTAGTATTTTCATGGAACTATTTTTAATTTTACATAAATATTTTTTATGTTCGGAATAAAAGTATTTTTTAAAGTACCTATTAATCGATGACAAAATCAAGACGCCAGTTTATTATCAAACCTTTTTATTCAGAAATTTCGATTTGCTATTGAAGAAAACGAATAGACGAAACGTTTTTTTATTCCATTCTCTTTTACCTATTCATTACGTTCTTCGACTTTGGGATAATACGAATCCAGGGAGTCGGAAAGTGAAATCCAGCCTTGACTAATTGTCAGGGGATGACTGGCATTTTCTCTCACTTATCTTGGACGTGCGCCTTTTCTACTCCCACTCTCTCTTGCTTTCATGGCTGTGCTTTCAATCGAATTACTTTTTCTGTAGGTCCCGCGAGCGCTGCCGAATTTCGGGATAATTGAGCCATGCCAAGAGCAAGGGAAAAGAAGAAACCTAGCTACATCTGTTCTGTCACCTTCTAGACTTTGACTTCGATTCAGATGTGACTACAATTCGCTGTGTTAGAGTCATTAGCTTTAATGAAAATGGCCATACCATCAATTTCGCTCATTCTTCATTGGTTTCAAAAACTATCTACGCGATACACACATCTGTTAACTGCAATTTGCAAGCTAGATTCGACTTAAGGGTATATCTGACTTTCTACCGTTAATTTTATTTAATACACATGATCGATGACGTTTTACTTGTTAAAAAACACAATCGTTAAATATATCCATCAATAGTTCATCAAGTATCTATATAAAATAAAATTTCGCAATGTTATGTGAAATAGGAAAAAATTAAAATTCATGGTGGTGTTTCCAATGAAAAGAGTCGTTTATCACGCTCCCACAGATCCTTATAAAAAAGTCCATGAATTTCAATGGCTACAAAAATTTGCTTGCGACTTGCCTCCACTCTTCAACTCTATCCCGTCGCGGAAATTGCATTCGTGATGGCAAGCTTGCTTCGCGTCAAATCTAAGCATTCGCGTCAGAGTTTGTGGAAAAGGTAGCTGAGAAGATTTGCGTATGAGGTATTTAAGCCTGTGCACGTGCGCGCGGTTAAAGCGAGGGTGATGCGCAGAAAAATTAAGAGGAGATAAGGGTACGTGTGCTTGGAAGGACTGCTGAATTACGCTCGGAATTACGGGGCTGCTGGTGAAAAGTTTTACGAGAGCTTTGAAAATGATTTATTTTATATAATGCATACATTTATATTAAAGCAAAAACCATGCGTGCAATGTAGAAGATAATGATGAATTTAAGATAAAATTCAGACTTGTAATGAATAATAAAATTATTTTATTTCCTTTCATTAGTATAAGAGTTAGCTTTCAGTGGGTATTAATGACTGTAATGTAATATTTATTTATAGCATGTAGTTTGTTTTATGTCCGTAAATGTTTGCTGTTAACCAAACTACTGTACACACTTTAAAAGCTAAGACTTTGGTATTATTTAAATGCATATGTAATTGTTCATTAAAGATTTTTATATCACTAACTATAGAAAGTAATTGTGTATTACTTGTTGACAAATATTTTTTAATACTACGGAATATTCATTTACATTTAGTATCATACAAAATTTGTGGTTCAAACAAACAAGAACTTTAGGGCCTATGTATTATATTTTTCTATCAGTGAAGTTTATACTTTATTGACTACAGTCATTAGCAATCACAGTGCAATTATTCATTGATTGATTCTTAATATGTGAGTAATTTAATTCCCTGCCTTGGACAGTCATTCTGAATTGTCGTTATAATCATTCCATCGTCATATCTGCTTTTTTCGTAGGATTTCTATGTGTAACTTTGCGCTTTAAATTGTTAGTACATAGAACTTGTGAGAATTGGCGTTATTTAATGGCAATCCTTAAGCTTGCAAATCTCACCATTCACGATCTATAATACTAGCAGCTATCTCATCACGCATCCACGTGAATTCAGTGTATACGTGCACTACCGTAGACACACAGCTAGGGCGAATGCTCCAATTCGCAGCTCCTTGCATCAATCGGCAATCGCTAGCTACGTTTGTATACCTATATACACAACTGCAGCCACTCACTATATGGACTCTGGACAGCGGTCATCCGTCACTGTCTGCATTCTCACCCTCCTCCCTCAAAAGCCGCAACAGTCAAAGGGAGACAGAGAGAGAGAGAGAGAGAGAGAGAGAGAGAGAGAGAGAGAGACGCATAAACCAAGTGCAGTATCGAACTGTATACTCGACGCCTCGACTCTGGCGCGACTCTCTTCTCGGCACGTGCCGTAGTCTAGATTCGCCTCTCTGTGTACAATGGACACATGCGGTGCATAATACTGAGCATAAATGTGTACGCCACTACGTGTGCGTAGCAGCTCGTCTTTGCCTGTTGTCTGTTTATTGTGCGGATGAGAGTATATATATATATATATATACGTATAGGCAGGATGACGCGAAGTCGAGTGAGCGTGTCTCTCGCTGTGTGGGTTGATGGAAAATTAATTGGAGCAGCGTTGCAGTCGCGTAAATTTGTTTCTCATTTGCTATTCAGGAGAATTGCGCCGAGGAAGTGAGAGTAGGGTTTGGAAAATCGGAGGTCATTGTACGACTGGTGAGGGGTGTATCTTATTTTCAATGCAGAGGAGACTTGCTTTTCGACGAATCGTCCATCATGTGGTATTTACGTTAGCGAATTGCTCGATTCTACAGAATAGCCTTTTATAATTGTCTCTACACTGGATAAATAGTCCAGTTCGTTGATGGTTTTTGAATAACGTGGGTTTTGTTGGCATCGATAGATTTGTCATCGGTGGTTCTGAAGAATAAAGCGCGTGTCAATGCCATTATTCAAGTACCACCGGCAAAAATAATGAAAATTCAACTGATCAATTATGGAATACGAATTCATCAGAGGATGTATTTACAAACAAGGGATGAAATTACTCACAAATTAAGAATCGATCATTGAACAATTGTAGTTTTCTATTTTTCCACTATACAATTCAATGAATCAAAGAAAAATATTTATTTTTTAACGATTTGTATGGGCTTTTAAAATGACTTCTCATTTACAAAATTGAACTGCAATCACAGACTACTCACAAAAACCACGAGTCCACCCACGCATCATAAAACACGACATCCTCAATTCAATGAATTAACGAACATCAAAAAAGCTCATAATGCACAGTAGCAACGTGAATACAAAATTTACTCGCGCGAAACCATCCACTCACGCGTCATCAAGCACGACGAAAGCCGAGAACGCACTAGCTACAAAAGAGCAGCGTCACGAGTACGACACGCGTTTGCAATTACTCTGCTCAGTACAATGTAAAGTTTCTCTTCTCTCATGTCTTTCTACCTACTCGTAATTGCTTTAAAAATTGTCTTTCGTGAAACACTGCGATTATTTATGTACGATTATTTATTACTATTATGCCTATTATTATTTTTATAAAAATAATAATTATTAATATTAATAAAATTATTATTATTTTTGTAATTGTTGTGACCATTAATTCTATTATTCATAGAAATTAATATAATTCATGAAAATCGATTATAATTATATTTTTTAATTATCTTTCTATATACGATATATACCATTAAAAGATAATAACCAACAAAATTATAAATATTTATATTATTTGCAATCTAAAAAATATTGTTATATAACAAATTATTTTTACTTATTCAAATCAGCAATAGCACACTACTTTCACCTATTAAAAAAGTGAATTTTCACTATTTCCTATTTATGTAGAACCAAAAATAATGTCTACTTAATATAAAAAATATATATTTTTCAAAGAAATGCATGCCTTACGTACATTTCAACACACAACGTTTAAGAGATTTGAAATCTCAATTTGTCACCATACCAAACAGACGGTACTACAGCAGAGCATCAACGGCTATGTTCGTGCCAATACCATTACCAATACTGTTGATCATTGACGAATGCACTACAGGCTACGAAACTATGCTGTAACAGCAGGTTGCCAGAACTTCATGCAGCCGCTCCATGGCAATTGATAATTACAACAGGCTGCACTTGCTCTCATTACTCATCGACGTTGGAGCGAACACATGCCTAGACTTCCGCCGGACCTTAGTTACGAGTCTGCGGTCGCAGACTTAATGCCCCTCTCTACGACGCTATGGCGGTTACGTCGACGTCGACGACGACGACGACGACGACGTGGGTATATACGTAATCGCGTTACACGTCGCGTACTAGATTACATGTGCGCGCTTAAAGCCGTGAAATCCCCTGTACTGTGTAGCGTTTATGCGGAAGGGAATTCTGATTCACAGAGATGGGTTTCGACGTTTTCATCTGCGTTATTTCGCTAATTACGCTGTTGCGAGCGTATACGCGAACGTACCGGGTATATTAATCGGGTTGAGTGTGCTAATGAGATTAATGTGTTGCTGTGATGTTTCTCGAGCTTCGAGTGTGCTTTTCGGATGCTTAATGACGGAGTGAAAGTGCCTGACTAATTTTGTGTATTACCACTTACACTGATGATAATATTACCGCACATTGATTTGTTTGAAATTAAAAAAAGAATAACTAATTTCTAATTATTATTTTAAATACACGGGAAGTGCATGTTACGCGACAACAGATCACACCATCGATTGCTCAATGTTAACCGGACTAAATTTAAGAGGATTTTAAGGACTAGAACGATGTTGATTAGATCTTAGTGAACGATATGAGATGAAATATACATGCAATGGAAAAAAATATATCTTTCTTTAGAAATCACCTTAATAAGACAGCAACAAGGATAATTTCAATTGCCCGTGTCGCTAGTTTTAAGTTAGTTTTAAATGTCGTTACGAATTTATTTTAAGGTAATGCTTTCTGTGCAATAATTACTACATCTACTCTAGTTTGATAATGAAACCAAATAGTCTTGAGAAAAAATAAATTACTCGCTTTCAAGATTATCTTCACAACTAAACTGTCGATAAAGCGGCGTGATACATTTGGAGCAGACAGAATCATACATTAACACCGCATAATTCTTGTGCACACCTCCTTCAAAACTACTTTTCTTCAAGACGCAGATATCAAGGAGACTAACGATGAGGCTAACCGCGAGCACGAAGATGCTTCGAAATACCGTCTACCGATCGTAGATCACGTAGCAAGACATTGGCTTTCAAGACAAGGTCGGTCGTGCGAACAACCGCAACTCAAGGGACAGCAACTCGAAACACGCATCTCGATCGACGCGCCACACAACTCGACGATTTTTTACGAGCGATAGCGCGTAGCCGTCAACTCCCGGGGGCCTCTTCAATCTAGCTCAAAAACCGCGTCCTCGCGAGCGCCTATGAATATAAATACGCAAAAGTGACGGTGATTTATGCCGAACAAAGGCGTGTGTGGAAGAAAGAGCGTAGAAAGAGAAGAAAGATCTTTCGCTGCTTTTGCGAGGAGGTATTTTATGTCGCGGTCAGTGTTTACGTCCCGGATTTTAGCACCCCGAGCTGAGAAACGATTCGAGGATGCTTGAGATCTACTCTCTTGCTTATTCTGTTTAAGAGCTCACCAATTTTTATAGGCGGACTCCATCGCGAACACCTATTGAATGGAGAGGCTGTTTGTTTCTATACATGAGACATTCGTTGGGAAAGCTTTTTTCTGATGTTTCTAATATATCGATCTAAAGTGATATTATCATTTTTTAATTGTCTAGTGCCATTTGTATGAGAGTATTTTTGCTCGTGTGAACGAAATATAATTTTTTATTAGACAAAAAGCAACGTATTCTAGATCACTGTGACTTTATACCTCAGGTATGCGTATAATGTATGATTTTTGTATTCTCTAATGTAATCCACGTATAGTGCTTTTGGGATTTGGTCTTGTCGACTCTTGTAATGATTCGCATTTCGCGTGTTTTTATCACACATGACCTACCAATTTTTACCAGGCTGTATTTAAAATTTTTCTTTAGACCAGTATGGGTTCTCTAACTGACTTTCCGAAAATAATTCATCTTTTGATTATTTAGAAGATAAATATAAGATGATATATAATTAATTTCATAATAATACACATACGTTTTATTTCAGATAATATTTTAGATTTAAACAAATTTTTTACTGAATAGTTACATATTTCGTTTCAATAATACACTTTTCAACTAACCTACATTTAGTGAATTTAATGAATTTAGTGAATTTATTTTTAATAAGTAACGTATCAACGACAAGAATCATAGTTTCAAATAAATAATTTTTAATTTAAATAACAAGTCCATCATCGAGAAATCTAACTGACGTATCTGACTTCGCTCATCGTTCTTTGAAACAAACCCTCCATATGTATGGCAATGATCCGCTCTACGTTCCCTTCTTCGCGATCGAATCTCCCACGAACGAAGTGCCTCTTTGAATCTCCAGGCTTTTTTGCTCGATCTCCTCCAGCCGAGAGAGTTCTACAGGACATAATCCTCTCGGATCCTATTGATCACGACTTCTGCGATGATTTTCATCGAGAGAATGAATGAAAAGAGAATGTTGAAGAAAAAATGTACCTTATGCGAAGAGTAAAGCATGCATCGAGTACATACTTCAGTAGTTACGTGGCTTTCAACCCTCTAATACTTGCAGCTATAACTAAGGGATACTCTATCTTTTATGAAGTTTTTCTAACGAAGAACTGTATTACATAATGAAATTAAAAATGTTATTAACTGTATTAAAACAGCACTTTGGAACTTAAATTCAATTATGAGGAATAAACTGCTAATCGATTATTCGAATTTTCTACACGATAAAAACCGAACAAAAAGTGCGTCGAGCTTCATTATTATCGCGACGTCAACCAAACTCGAGGGTGCATCGAAAGCCAACCGTTTAAAAAAGAATTTAAAAACCAGAGAGAAAGATACTCAGAAGCAAAGTACAAAGAGCTGAAAGGCGGATATCGTGATACAAATCCTTTGCAGAGCATTTTAAGAGCCCTATAATTTATGAGAGAGAATCACATGGCTGCAAGTCTTTGATTTTCGGCTTAAGCGCATTGTACTCTTATTAGCTCTCGAGACAGCGAGGGGCCTACCGCACTGCATCAATATCGGGCCGCATGCGAAATTCCCGTTCGCTCATCCATTGTTCACCGGCAAATAAGCGCTTCGCGATCTGGTGCTCGTACACTCGACCTGTTTGTTAATTCAGGGACTGCCTTCGATGTATCCCTCCACTCTCCATAGTGCATCCCTCAGTGCATCAATAGAACTCCTATGGATGCACTGAGGCCCTAAATTCGTAAGGTATTTTATACTGCACTGAAACAAATTTTTGTTCGATTCGAATAAACGATTTCTTTGGATAATTCTAGGAAAATATTTACTGGAATATACGTTTAGTTTGAATAATAATTTGAATTGTAGTAAATATTTGTTCAAATATACTAATTCAATAAATATTTTGAGAATTTAAAAAATTAGTTTCATATTACACTATTGTATAAATGCAGTTTAGATTTTCAAAAAATTATTTCATACGTTTTAGTAAATTTTGATTTGTATAAGGGAAGTAATTTTTTACTGAAAGTTATTTTAGATTTAAAAAGTATATATTTTTTAAAGCCCAAATATTGTTTTTAATTCAAGCAAATCCTTTCTTCTTTCATACCAGCATTTGTTCAATAAATAAACTTTTTTTATTTTACGAAAAACATAATCTCTAATATATTCAGTGAACACGAAATAATAAAATATAACAATTGAAGTAATTCTATTATTAGATAAGATAAGACCGCATTTCGTTAGCTAGAGACTTCAATAATCAGAAAAAATATTCAAAATCTCGTGCTTCCTGTGATCTTCGACAGATCCCAATCGAGGCAAAAAATATTTTAGTAAATTTAGAAATTTATACACTTAATAAAAAAAAGTACCTTTTAATAGCATTCGATGAAAGAGCCGATAAATGAACGAGTAAAAGAAATATTTTAATCCGTCAAAGCTGATCACGACCAAATATTTCAGCAATTTTGTAGAATATTTAACTATCAACTATTTTGAAAAGCGTAAAGACGTAATCAAAATAAAATTTATCAATGCCTTATTATTTGCACATCAATACTGCAAATCCAGATAAAAACTTTTTCTACTAAATAAAATTAACAGTAAAAAAATGCAATTCAAACCTCTAGTCAACATTTTCGAAAAAAAATCTGGAATGCACTGTAAAGCCCACCCAAAGCGTATACAGACACTTGCTCTTGCTCTATTTAACTGCACGATAATCCCTAGCCCAGCATCCTCTCTTTCATTTCCTCGTTCTACGCATACACAGGCCGCGGTATACGGGTAATGCATTTGATCCGAGCTGAAACGCATTCGCGGCCCCCGTCACAGTGTTTTTTCTCTGCATTGCGCGTGGGCCATACCAATGAAAAAAAAAGCCGCCAGAGATGGATTCCCTCTCAAGCACGCACGATTTGCTCGTGCGGATTTCATTCGAAAATCTAGTCGCTGCATCACCCCCGCAATCCTTCCTACTTTCACTTTGTTCCACTGTTTTGTATTCCCTCTCTCTGTCTCTTTCTCTTCAGCTCTCAAGCGGACTTAATTCTTTTTTTTCGTTCTCTCTCTTTCTCGCTCTCTCTCTCTCTCTCTCTCTCTCTCTCTCTCTCTCTCTCTCTCTCTCTCTCTCTCTAACGTATATATGCTGTGGTTTTTTGTAGCGTACGGTGGTCTCGTGGATATATTGAACCGCGCACATTATCCGCAGCCTTTGTACTACGGCAAGGATTTTGGAAGGAAACAATAGGTATATTTGTTCCGAGAGCGGTGCATTGTTTTTTAAGTTAGCAAAACAAGTGTGCGGATAACTGGTGCGATTTTTAGTCGGATAAGGTCTCCATCAACTACCCTGGTTCATTATTTGTTTGTTATCTCGATGGCTAATAAAGTGTTCTTGAAAAATGTATCGATTATTCTCGTAAAGTCTTTTGTTCGAAAAAGATGTAACTTCTATGTTTATGCATTAAAAGTACATTTTTCTGAAAGAAAATAGACGGGAGCTTTCCTTATTTATTCGCCATCGATCCATGCCTCATCCCATAGTAATCCGACACTTGAATAATTGAGTAGCACGGCTGGATCGCGATAAGAATAATACAAATCGCAGATGAAAATGACGAGCAGTGGTGACGAGACGAGAAAAGAGGGAAGCATAGGGAGAGAGAGTGAGAGAGAGAGAGAAAGATGCCGCTCGAGTTTGATAAATGATGCGCACTTTATTTCGCGAGGGTGTGAGCTGACGCCACACGCCGTGTAATCAACCGTTGTATTATATAACCGTGCGGCTTTAGTGTATACGTCGACTGCCGAGTGAAGTATCCGTTGGCAGCCGACTGATTATTATTTCGGACGCTGACGGTCGGGTTTTCAAGAGAACAATGCTCAACGCATTTCGAGTTTGGAAAATTGAGGACTAGACGTGAAATCAAAATGATATCTTGGTTTATTACGTATGATTTGTCCTATTCAGGTAAGTGTGTTATACTAATGAAAATGGTTTGGGAAGTGTGTATACTCGTGAATATAGTTAGAAATTGTTAATCTTGACTTTAGTGTGCATAAATGAATAATTATTCTACTTTTCGTGACAACTTTTGTGTTTAGTTAATATTCAATTGTTATAAATTATTACATCGGATAATAACAGTTTTAAACAGTGATTTTTGGTACTATGTAATAGTGAACCTTTTCAATAGCGAATAATCACTTCAATCAGTGTATAATACCATTTTTAACAGAGTTTTTACATATTTTCTAAATGTGAATTATTTTATATATATAAAATTTTGAAATAGTGATAATGCAAATAGTAAAATTTCACAATTTAATGTTTAATTTCACTATTAAAAGATTATAATTTATATTGTAATACTGTACTACATCACTAGTATGCCAATCTTAATCTACATTTGAACAGTATGTAAATGTTAAAAAAAAAAATAAAGTAAAATAATATTAAATTTACATTTACCAAAACCACTAAACTATAAAGCTATTATATATAGGCCAATGTAACACGCGAATGCGGTAATATAATTGAACCGTACCGCATACTATAGTAAATTTGAACATTTTTAATTACAAATTTTACGTATATATAAAATAGTAGTTAAATAACATGAAACTTACATCCAATTTTTATTTTAATAAATTTTGTAGAAATATCTTAAAGAATCATATATGTGCAAAGAAAAACGTTCAGAAGGTTGAGAGCAGCAAATTTCATTGTGCCAATGCAGGCATACATTAATTAACAGTTAAATAGTTTTATCTAGGGTTGAAAACTGACACACTAGCATTGGGACAGTACATTACCATAATTCTGGTCAGTACTGGTAACCAATTTCAGTACTATTTACTATAACGGCAATTTCTACCAAGGAAGTAGTTGTAGGTCTTAAAGAGCAGAAAAAAATCAGGATATTCCACAGACAATGAGTATAAAGAGAAAAAGCTGAATAATTTGAATCTCATTAACAGTCCAGCTATGTCCCAAGCTTCTAAATATCACGCGGACGAGCGAGATGCCACAGGAAACCAGCTTCCGTACTGTAAAGCCCGGTTGGCCAGCCGATGACATTAAACTCTATCGTTCTCTCTTGCTCGCACACATGCGATGAGATTACTCCGAGAAAAGTTTAATCTTAATAAACGAGGGCAATCAACGTGAAAGAGAATAAGAGCAGTGGCAGCGACGGCAGCAGATAGCGGCTGTCCCGACCCATGCAAATGCCACCCCCCGAGGAATTTACATAGAACCGGCTCGTGAGAGGCGCTCTCAAATCTCCTAGCGCCTTTTGTTCAGAGAACGGAATGTCCATCAAGTTTTTGTGCGGCCAGCAAATGCGAGTGACCAGTCAAATGACCAGCAGGGCTTAAGTCTCAGCCAACGCATCGACGTACAGGAGGGGAACACGCCAGTTTCGTCCTTTTATTTGCTGATTGCGTTCGGATTGTTTCGTGATTTAGCATAAATGTTTGATTGGATTCGAGAAGTACATAGTACCCGACTTGGGAGAATGTTTACTCGAAGTAGATTGGGCGTCGAGTTGCGAGAATCGAAGCGGGAGGAAGTCATTATTTAATTGTACGGTGGGTTAATTTATTCAGAGAGCTCGATTCAGAGTCCGGTCTAAGCGCAAGGGAAAACGATTAACTCGCGGCTCTTGTGTGTACGCGGGGGTGTCTACTTGCTTAATAGACTGTTAAGAGGAAATTATAGTGGACGCGATAACGATTGGCTAACGTTCTTTTGTTTTGGTCTGAACTACTTCAAGAGACGCGTGAGGATTGTTTCGCCAATTTCGAATCCTATTTATATGCTGATGCAACGTTTTTTCGTTACGATCAAATTCACATCAGTTCAAACAATAAGAGTTCAGAGACCAGACTACGTCACTGGTCAGTTTGGTAAAATAAAGCGCGTAGCATCAACGACCCTTGTTATTCTTCGAAAATAATTACAGCTCCATCCTTTATTCCCACAAATCCTTCTAGAGCCAACTCTTGAATTCTCAATTTCACAGGATATTTACCCTCCAAGCTTGCGTTGCCCAGTCGCGTACCCAAAGCTCAAGCGAAAAAGCTCGAGTCCTCTCAATCAGGGATTACCTCATCCGACCTTCTCCCAACGTACTACAAGATCGTCATCCGTGTATACATTATACAGCCATGCGACAAAGCACGTCGATCGTTCAAGATGCTGGTTGCACACGTATAAACGCGTTCTACCTCTGCCGATCCTCCCCGTACAGATTCAGTTAGCCATTACAACACAGCTTCTCCAGAGTCGGTAGGATTGCTCCGGTAGCCTTAAACAATGGAACCTGCTGCTCGCGCGTTTAAGGTAATCCCCAAGAGAATAGCCCTCCCTGCACAAGAGGGAGGATGAGCAGTCCCTTCAGCCTCAGCGCGACCCTTTAGCTTATAGGTGCACACTACGACGGAGAACTAGAGGTACTCTCATCCGCAACTGATCCTCTCCAGTGAGAAATGTGCTCTGGAAGAACACCCGAGTTGTTTCTTGTTGCTTAAGTTCCTTTGTCTGGTTGTAGTTGGTTCTACTTAGAACGTTGACAGATTTTTCAAGTAATTTTAACTGGAAATCGTATTTGAAATATTCGAAAATTTTGTGAAATCAGCTAAAATCTTAACTTGATCAACAGCACAAAGTCAGCTCCTCCCGATTTTAGCAAACATCAGTCCAGTCGAACAAAATACGAGCTTGCGAAATCCCTATATCTAATTAGCATAAGCAACTTTACCGAACTAGCTCCGCCTCCAAACCTGCACTCTATAGCATGCGGCTCATTGTTTGTCGGCTCTCTCTGTCTCTCCCATACTCTCTTTACTAATCGTCAAAGACCCTTCCTTTCGTCGGTGCTGCACGAAACTCGACGTATACTCGGGATGACTCGCATTAACACCTATTTACTGTCGACCCGCGCATCTTCCCACTCGCTCTCTCTCTCTCTCTCTCTCTCTCTCTCTCTCTCTCTCTCTCTCTCTCTCTCTCTTTCTATCTCACCCCCTCGAATGTCCACAAAGCTTTGGCGAGGCTACTGCGAGAAATGCGTATGCGCTCCGAAGCCTCGAGAGATTACGATAGATGCGCGGCTCGAATTACTGTTAATCTCACGCTCAAGTTCCACTCGATCTGATAACCCCACTGCAGAGACTCGGCGCTCGAACTGAGTGCAACCTGCTGTCTTTGTATGGCCGGTTTTGCGCGAAACGAGAATATTGCTTTGGAGATCCCGGTGAGGAGAACGTGTGTCGCTCATTAGCCGCAGGATAGCTTGAGCTACTCTCCAGACTTGCTTTATAATTAAAGGAAAGGCCAAGCGAAAGGACGAGAGAAAATTTAACGAAGCTAAAATCAGTTTAACGCTCAAATGCATTTAATTTATTTTTACCGTTTTTTCAAATACAAACTTCAATCGTATACCGCAATATTAGCTTAGTTCGATGAAAGACAAATATTTCTACAAAAATAGTACGTGGACGGCTTCGAAATCGAAGTGCATTGCTTGCCGTAAAATAGTGCTTCCTCGACCACAGTGTCTATCGGTCGAGTATATAATCCGAAAATAGTGACGCGTGGCGAGGCGACGCGAGATACATACATAGAGCGACCCTCAAGGAGAAAAATTGGAAAGACGAAAAGACAACACGAGAAACATCTATTCGGAGCAAAACGGTCGATCTCCGTACCCCTCCCCACTCTTCTCCTGCGCGTCGAACGAAAAGAGACGAAAAGAGAAAAGATACGCATCGGGTACAACGGGAAATAAAGAAAACAAGTCAATCTCCGAGCACTGCGAAATCGACGCCATCAGGTGGACGAATAAAGTAAACTAGAATCGATCTAGTTTCTCGTCCAAGCGTGACGCGCTCCTCTATTTGCGTAAAAGAGAGCGGCCAAGCGAGCGATTGAGTTTCTTTGTGCTCACCGACAGGGATGAACGTGGACAAGTGCATCATCCTTATGCGAATTCTTTGGGGTAAAAGCTTGGACCTTTACGAAAAATTCTATTATTAATAATTGAATGGAAATGCGAGTTTCTATTATTTTAGGAACAAGTGCTGTTCTACTATGAATAATACACTGAATTTCACTCTAGTTTGAGCTCGCACAACAACCATAATGTCGTCATTATTGTGGTTGTATTTTTTCATGTTTATTTATATTATTGATAGAAAGATTCATTTAATGTAAAGTATTCCCTACATTCGTGCTTTAAAAAGTGTATCAAAGTCTATTCATACGGTATGATATAATGAAATTGTGGAAATCAAAAGTAAGTAAGAAAGAAAGAAAGAGAGCAAGTCTCTGCACAATTAGCCTCCCTAACTTCTAAGTCGATAATATATCACTTGACTAAGATTACATAGCTGTGAGAAAAATAAGTTAGGGAGCTTAATTGTGCAGAGAGTTGCTTTCTATCATTCTCTTGACTTTTACAATTATTATGTCACTGAAAATTGGTATTATTACAGACGGCAATCGTGCATTAACTGTTAATGAATATTTATTTAATCCTAACGAATATTCATTACCATTAAGTATCTCGAAAAATTTGTTGTTAAAACGGACTGCGGAATAAACAATACTTTGTGTAATCAGTGTAGGAAGTGTTTTATCAGAGATATTTTTCAATGTAAATATAAAGTTAACCGAAAAAAACAAATACTGACCATCAAACCCTAATACGTTTTCAATTGAATACTTAGCTTCAATTTATACACATGGCAGTCGAGGAAAATGGACAGATCTCCTTGTTTGGATCTCGTCGGCATCCAAAGAAATAAAGTATCCGCACTGCCTTCACATTCACTGCCCAGCTCCCGTCTCCAGGGAGCGATAAGACTCAAAGGACAAACGTTCGTCCGACTACGTAAGATCGGGCCTTTCTAAGTAAATTCGTATATCTATTCTCCAGAGACCAGATCGCCGCGATCTGTCATACAAGATTATACCGGAGTAAATGATGCGACAGTCGGGAAGCAAAAAAATTGAACGAGAAATCAAAAGTACCGTCGAGGTAATGCGTCAAGCTGTTGCATGTATGAGATCAGAAAGAAGATTGTTACTAATCAAATTCTCATTTATAGAGGACAGGTGAAGCTTGTGAGCCATTAGTAGCCATTTGTTACGATCGAAGAAGCTTTCTGTTCAAAGAAAGTTTGATTAAGTGCGGACATTAGAGTATAAGTGACTAAGCTCACATTCTTTTTCATTGGGGAATTGGTTGGTCAGTACCTATAAGGTACTTATTTTTGTGATGAAAATTAAAATTATCCTTATTTCTCTATATTGCACCATATACCTCGTTACTTTCTGACTAAATTCGATCCAAATGCAATCTCCGAAACGCCATGTCCAATTCCATCGTTCTATCACTCGAAGGCTCATTTTCTCCCCAATTAATTACTTATACACGAATAGGATGAAAAATGAATGAAGCGATGAATCCCATGCAATTGCTACCGAGTCCTCCGCGCAATCATCTCTCCAAGTTATCGATTCGCCGCGTAACAAAATTTAGGTGCAATCGCGAGCTCTTCTATCATTCACGCATCCGTGAGTTTTCGTCGCTGCGTCGTCGTGTGATTATAACGAAATGTCCAGAGCATTTTTTTTTGTTGTCGCGATGGACATTCGCGCATTGACAGTGAGCGAGCGAAAAAAGCGACAGCATTTCGATAGGGCCTTTTTTGCCAACCGACCAAAGCCTCCCCTATAGAGAAAAAGTCAAAAAGGAAGGCAAAAAAATAGCACAAGCGACCCAATTTCACTAGCCGAACAGTCTGTCGTCGCGTAGCGAAAAGTGACTTTTTCCGCTCGAGCTGCTTGAAGAATTAGATGGATTACCGGCCAGTATTATCTGAAGCGTCCGGAAGACCCGAGGAGAGGGGGAGCTCCAAGAGCTGTGTCAATGCGAGATCATCAATGGAAATTGGTCCGCGAGGACTGATGGCGCTTGTTGGAGGGTACGTTACTTGATACGGTGAGGGGAGAGACACGCGAACCCTATTGTGGATGTACGTTGACAAATTTCCCGCTGCTTTTCGGGAAAAACGCCACCGTTTTAAGGGACTCGGGCGTGCATACGGGTAAATAGACAAGTTTACCCAGAACGTGAAAAATTAATGGATTAGAAATGTGAATGAATGAAGATGCCAAAGTATATCTTAATAGAAACCTTTGAAACTCAGCAGTGACCGTCGCATTATTCGTCATTATAAATAATATCTTTTTTTGATTTTTAGTAACTATTAATTTTTTTACAATAACAAACTCTTTATGAATTAATAATAAAACGGTGGGTTAATTTAATTTCACGTGTGATGCTTATCTGATTTTTTTAAGAAGAAATTGGTATTGAACTATTTGATAAGGAGAAAAGAGCAAAATTCAATAGCAGTATCGAACCATTTATAACGTGCTGATGGTCAAATACGACACTGCATTTTTTAAAAAGATACTTCATTTTTCGTAACAAGTTACCGAATGAGAAATTCATTCATAAAAATCGAATTAAATGTAAAGTCGTTGTATTATACATGTAATTATACTTTTTAATTATAATTATATATAATATACTTTACACAAATTTCACTTATTTATATGAGAACAGTGAACTACTTTCAGTTATTAAAGTGATGAATATTCACTATTTCTGATTCAGAGTGTACGATGTGTACGAAGAAGTCATATCTATGTGAAAAAATAAACATTTTTCTTTCGACTTTTTAAAATACCGAACATTCGCTAAAAAGCACTGAATTTTCACTATTTCAAATTCAACGAGGATTCATCGTAGGAAAATTGACGCGAGTATTTATATTCAACTCACATACATGCTATATACCATAGGCCATTAGAATATAAAGAAATTCCTTTAGTCCACTTAAAAGTTCCAGGGGTGACTTTTATGCACGCAGCTAGTGAAGTAATTTGTATTCCTTGAATTACCTTCAACACCGTCCGTTCATTCGCTCGCTTGCAAAAGAGAGAGGGGGGGGAGGGAGTATCAAGCCATAAATATCCTAGGCGTATCAGTCAAGCGAAAAGCCATTAATACTGCAATGCACTCCACTAATCGCGAGCTCGCGCACGTCGCTGCTTTATACATACGCGTATATATAGACAAGCGCCAGCGCAAATGTACAGATAGGTACACAGGCTGCGACGAGCATGAGAGAGAGAGAGAGAGAGAGATAGCGTATTTTAGAGGCTGCTGGCGGCACTGCCACCTGAAATAAAAATGAGAGTCGTTAAACGGCGAAGCCCGAACGGAAGAAGAGTAATTGGTTCCGCGGATAGGCCGCGCGGAGATACGCATCGTGGATATAAATGCGAGGGAGTAGGAAGAGACAAAAAAGAGCCGTACAACGAGGTGGCTGTTCGTAAGTGTATATAGCAGAAAAAAAACTAGGATTTTGCTCGCGAAATTCCGAGGGGGTTTCAGCAATGGAAAGTGTGGAGAAAAGTACGGGAACGAGTTGGAGTCGATAGATTTTCCTAGTGAGTTCATGGACTTGAAGCAATGCTTTTGCTGCTAGTATGTATAGAATGCGCGTACCGGCTGCAGCTGGCCGAGTAATAAGCGATAATACTGGAAAATATTTCATGTCAATCCGAAGACCAGCGAGGTATTGATTTTACGGCGCTATATTCGCGATGAATTCCTCTAGCAGTGCAATGTCAACTTGCAAGTTTTTTTGTCGACTTACGTATAGCGGAGCTCGAAAAAAGATACATTAAGAACACATCAATCAGTCTATGCAAATTGAACAAATCGTGATAAACACAGGAATTCTTGTCATTTTTCATACCATTTTATTTGTACTGCTCTAATCGAGGTGTATGAAAATTAATTTTTTTTTCTTATATTTGTTGACAAAGTTTTTCGTGTTCTTAAATTTATGTACACACTGGATCAAACATTTGCTTTATTGAAAGAAACAATTATTTATTTGAATTAAATGTCAACTTTCTTGAACATCTTTTTTATACTTACATATAATAAATTCTTATTTGATACTTAAACTGTCAAATTCATCATTTCATTTTTAATATATCTTTTGTTCGAAATTAGATTTTTTAATTCATTCAACACGATGTTAAAAACTAGCATTACATTAAAATATAGTACAAGGTATACCTCTTCAGTATATACCTCTTGATTATATAATAAATTTCAAATAGGATAAACACGTAGAGAGTAATTAATCAATTATTTGCTTAAAAATCGCTCAGTCATTGAAATAAAACTTTAGTAAGCACGTGTCAAGATATTAACAGTAAAACTTCACGGTTTAATATAACCATTAAACACAAATAACCGATACTTAAGGAAAATAATACATTATAAAGTTCGGTATTTTAATTAACGTTTAAGACGTAAATAACACCTTACTACTACTCTACAGGCGATAAATTCATTATACAGTAAATGAGACTTATATAATAAGCATGAAATTTTTATATCAGAATACCTCCATTTAATCCCGTTTACGAAATTAAGCATTTCAAAAGTAAAAATTAGAATGTAACAGCTCTTAACCACGTTCACCTCGAATGTGACTAGCGATCAAACTCCACACATTCCAGACACTTCGTCAAGGAGGCTATGATGGATCTTAGCAAGTTGAAGGAAAATTAACGCGCTCAGCACAAAGCCGCCACACCTTGTCAAAAAAGGTGCATCAACTTGACGAATAGCCATCATTGCGGGAGCATCTCAACGATCAAGCTCATCAGTAACCCTTCGAAAACCAGGACTACCGTACAATAATCAGCCTGAGAGTACAGAGAGAATGAGCGAGAAGATCTCGCCGTTAAAACCTTGCGTGTACTTTCTCGCTGCGACTGTAATAATTTATTTATCCACGCGTATGACAAACGGAAGACAGATCGATCTCTCTGGTTCGTGAGAGGAAAAGATCGCTCCTTTACCGGCGTTCATAACCATTTGAATGGACCAATCAATCACGACACGCGCTCTTGCTCTTTCTTTTCTTTGCTCTGTTGGCGCGCGATGACGTCACCGCAGGCGTCCTCTCGACCCCCTCGTCACATTCGACACAGACGAAGAGCACAACCAGCCCTATACGCGCTTATCAACTTTTTCGCTTCATTTTTCCTTTTTTTTCTCGTGTCGAGGGAAAAATAACATGCCACGCGCACGGAACGACTACATTTTTGTAAGTTCAATGGAGAAACGACACGCGTTGCGAGGTGTATATGCAGTTCGAATATCGAAGAAGAGCAAAATTCACTGTATTAACACGTGATGCGTGATTGATTTTTTGCGTTTTGTATATCTGGAAAAATATCAGCGCCGATCGATATAAGTATGACGAAAAGTGTGGCACCAGCTCGTTAATCACGTTCTGCCATCGTCTCTGGAACGAAAATGCGTTGCTCAGTTCTCAATCGCTAATTATATATTCCAAGGGTGTCTCGCCTATCAGTCAATGTTTCCGCTGCAGCTCCAAGCGACAATGGACGTCTTGCTCGCGTTCGCAGATAGAAAAAGCTTATCTGTCAGGCCACAGCACTTCCTCTTCAAGTCGTCCTTATAGAGTTCGAGGGCGCATCTACTCTTTTAATTCGAGGGAGCATTCGGATAGAGAAACGAAGAACAAATATATAGCTTCGAGCCGATGAAAAATTAAGAGCCATCTCTTCGCAGCTAATTTCCGCCCTTTCTCGAAAATCGGGGGGTGGTGCATTAATTGTAAGTTGGTGGTATATAAAGTACCGTCGAGGGGATTTAACCGTGTCGACTCTACACTTTGTCAGAAGGCGCGCGCTAGCGTACACTGAGTTTCTTATCTGGTGAGCTAATGGGGGCGCCGTTCGCTTTTCGCGTCGACGTCGTTGTCGCTTCAATTCCTCTGAAGAATGACTGGGAGGCGATAGAGTCGCTTTTTCCGTCTCTAGACTTCTTTCTTGCTTTTTGTCTTCGTCGGGCGCAATCTTTCTGGGTCTTTCGGCGCGAGGCTCTTCATTAATCTTGAACAAGTTCTTTGCAAGCGAGTGACCCTCCCGCTAGCGTGTGATTTCATTAGCCAAAGAGTTTTTACTCCACCGGGTAAATGTCTTAATTGATGATACTCGAAAACAAATGTCGACGGAGGGTATCGGACTTGCATATTTAATATATTCAGAGTGTCCATTAGCCAAGCTGGGAAACAATAATACTATATGTAATAATAAATGAGGTATTCAAAATTATTCGCTTTTGTTTGAAAACAACAATAATAGCGAAGGGCTGTAAATACCTAATGGGGGGTGATCCTGAATCGAACGTTTAAAATGATTTTATGGTGACTAAAATATGACAACGTAATCTTTAAGTACACGTAAATTGCATCATTTTTGTTCAATAAATTAATTTATGCACTGAAAACCAATTTGTTATATTTAAGCCTGACTTGAATACTGAAAATAACACAAAACGATCAATTGCTCTCACAAAAAGACAACTGATTTTAGATAATTAAGAAAATTTGTTACTAATGAAAATTAGTACACTAAAATAATCCGTACAGTGTATCTGAACTTTGATATTGTCTCCTCTTGTAAATGGCACTTTATAACCAAATTCTACTAGACACAATACACTTACAATATTTATTCTTTATTTTTTCACGGTTTCTTTATTTATTTTTTACGATTATAAGAGGGTAATAAGTAATTTAATAATGATAAAATCATATATTAGTAGACTTAGTAATTGAAAAACAATTTTTTAATTCAAATAAGCCTTTTTTAATTTTTTTTTCTTAGGTCTATCCAAGAAAATAATTAAAAAAAAAAGAAATAACAAAGAGGTGTGAGTAGTAGAATGGTTCAGCAGCGAATTTTTAATTTTCGGCGCCGTTTCTTCCAGATGACCGCGCGTTCCGAGTGAGGGTCACGTCGCGACTGCGGCACGCTATTATTATGCATGACCATTGTCAGCCGAGAGGCCGGGAGTCCTTTGAGCGGAAGCCAATATGAGCATATTTGAACTCCCGGCACGAGAGAAACCGCGTCAGCTCTGACGTCGGCATGCGATTCGCGCTGGGAGACATTGACGGTGCGCGGGAACAGAGGTGTTTGAATTTAATCAACTCGTTGAAGCGCGTGCGCGTGCGCTCACAAAGGCCGATTAGCCTCGAATGTCATTATCGAACTCTCGTCACCTTCCACCTCTACCGTAGCGTTTTGCAAAAACAATCGGACTCGCGGCGTTGCTTGCTCTTGGATAGCCCTTCAAAGCTATGTTCCGCGAATGATTGTAGTCGCCGCATAGTCCGGATTAGATCAAAGTGTCGCTAGGTATATACCTCTCTCGGTCAGAGGCACGTTAATTAATGCCCCCTCTGTGACGACGTGTTCTATGGTATGTGTCTCCTAGCGAGACGCCTTTTGTTATCCACAGATACGTCGAGACGAACGTCAAAGCGAGATTGTCGATGGGTTTAATGTCAGTACCGGAACGATGGTCTTTATCAAAGTATCTTTTTTCTTTTAGCTAAAGGTATTGTGTATACTGTTTTAATGGGCATCCTAGCGCTCGAAATACAAGAAAATATCGTATTAACGGCCATTATTTGATCATATAATTGTGATCTCTTTTCTGGTTTACGTAATTCGTGAAGTGAACAAAATTTTCTTTGATGTTAAAGAATTATTTGTTCACATAGTCCTAGGAAAATATTGATTCGAATGAAACTTATATATATATATATATATTTTATTTAAGATAATATATGGATCTAATCCAAATCTGAATCGTATAAATAATATGATTATAATCAGTAAATACCTTTTAAATATACGATTCACAATACATTTTAAAATAAATTTAGATTGTGCACTTTCTGATTTTCAATAAATTATTTAATGTATTTCAAGTAAATTTTTGGTCACATATAGTAAATAAATATTACTACTTCATATTTCATGCAGAAAAGCAATTTTTCAATAAATAAAACGTCTTAAATATAGCAAACGTTTCATCTAGCGTGTGTTTATATTCGGTAAAATATATCAAATGTTATCGTAGTTCATAAAGTAAACGGATCGTATAACTTACTTCGAAATGTACATGCCAGCGGAAACACGACAACCCTAAATATCGAATAATTTGTGAAGCCTCTCTATATTAGCTTATCTACGGGAAAAGTGGCTAATGCATGAAAAATGGCCTTTAGCTACAAACATCTCATATTCCTTAGGGACCAGGGAAATTATACTTTCTAATGCAAAGAGGGACTAGCTTGGGAAACTATTATAGCATCAAACTCCGATTTCAAAAGTCCGCAGCGATTTTTCGAAGGGGGAGACAAGACATCATCGTCTTACGCAATCTAAAATCTGTCAGTGGCGTTTTGATCGATGTGCACGCGACATTTTAATGCCTATCAGCCGCGCGACGATCTCGTTGACCGAGATAGATGTATGACTTTAAACCCCCCAGGGCAGCTTCCGTTTCTTCAAACGTTCGTGTGAACATGATGTTTAAAAGCTCGTGAGCATTGCCGTTCGTGTTTTGTGGTATGATTGAAGCTGAAGAGACTCCCAAGGTTATACCGCCAGAAGTGACGTCTGATTAACACGCGTTTAGATGATCGTTCAATATCAAACCTGCATGACGAGGCGATAAACTGAACCAAGTCATAATTCGTGGGAGAAATATTCTGCTCATCCATAGAGTAAACACATGTTTTTAAAAACAAATAAAAAATATTATATATATATATATGCTGCACTAAAAAGAATATTCATAAAATTAACTGTATTGGAAGAAGAAGATAATTACTTTTACTTGAAATTTCAATTATTTTCATTAATACTTTTAGTAACTGTAATTAAATAAAAATTTATCAAGTTCAAAAATGTAAATCTGAATTATTTAAACATGTTGTGTCGTCTTATTAAAAGCTAACGGCGTAATGATTTAAATGTAATTCCTAACTTTTTAGTACATAATTTTCATTTAGAATGTATATTTTGTTATTCTAATCAATACAAGGAATAAGTATTGTCACGAGACTATGCAAACAATTGTGTCTATTTTAATTTTTTATTACTAGAATATTATATATGCATTTCTGCTTCTTTTAAATGCTTTTTTCATTTTATTATTGTACTCCAATTATAGTCGGAAAAACAACGTATAATATATTAATATATTATGATATGATTGACATTTACCTTATTCCAATATGTGGAGTTTTAGGCTAATAGGAGTCAAGGAATTTTTATTTTATTTTAACAATTTTTCCCCATTGCGATATCCACACTAAAAAGATTACCATCAGTCATTGCAGTATTATCATCGACAGTCCGCGAAACATCATAGTTGTTTCGCTAACGCACAAGCCATAGAACTCAAAGTTCAGAGAAAAAAAAAATAAAATTCAAATATATCTCCAAAGCGAATAATATTCCAGTCGTGATTACTCCTCGCAACAAATATAAAGCTCTAGCGTACATAAAAGCAGTAGCATTCCATCAAGCAGACGTGCGGAAAAATCGAGCGACGAAAGAAGAAAGGTAGAATATGGGGGCTGAAGCATTGGCGCATATATCCCGCGGCCTACACGATTATTCGATTTGAGTAATGTCCAACGCCCAGCACGCCTTCTTTCCTTCGCATCCCTCGCGCATAGATATGTGTATGTGTGTGTGAATACACGTGGGACTAAAAAAAATACCAAGCGAAAGTTCGGACAAAACGAGAAGAGCGTCTGGCAGCGCCGCGATAATAGTAAAAATATTATGATAACCCGATTGGGCAATCCGCAACAGCACGACAACTCTATATCGAATCATCGTTATCGGATATGGGATTTGCCGGCCGACGCGCTCCGAAATCTCTGGAAAAAACCAGAGGCAACTCGCATCGGGATTGGAGCTTAAGCCTGAAGTAGATCCGACCCAACCACAAATTGGTCGCGAAATCTCGGACGAGCATTTGGGATACGAGTTAAATCTAATGACAGTTTCATACGGGATCTAGACTAAATTTAAATTTTCAATTACTCTGGGAATCGTGGAATCTTCCGTATATCTTTTTATAACAGTAGAAAGTTTGAAAGTAAAAAATGTAACAAATAATTATAAAAATCACGCGACAATTGTGTGAAAGCTCCGAGATCGATTAAAAATTGAACCGATGTTTTCGTTATTGTCACACTGCGTACAGTACGGGATGTAAAATCGAAAGAAAAGCACGACTATATTCATAAATTATTCATGAAGGGGTTATGTCCGACTCGACGTTTACATGTATGGCTAGCCATCGATAGAGCTCGTAAAATGATTTATAGATTCTGTACAAGTTGTTAATGAGATTTTGAATTCCCCAACATTCAAAATTCATTAGGGAATAGACAGTAGAGTCCATTTAAACGTGTATACAATGCGATGCGATTACGAAAAAAATTCGGCTTACTCCTAAAGAATAAAAAGATTACAAAAGGCAATGTTTCCACGAAACAAACTCAGCAATGGAGAAATGTTGATCTGATACGTTAGCGCAACGGAGCAAAATAATTTTTTACCCGAATACGGTTCGACTCAAAACGAATCCTCCTTTGACTCGGGCCTATAATACGCAAAGAGCTATACACGGGATGAGCAACGACGACGAAAAGAATAAATCCGCGTGAGAGTGCAATAGCATCTAAACCTAACCCGCTCGAATGCGTCGATGGTGTATTCTCCTTCCGCATCGTAAAAGCGATGAAAAAGCGCGAAGGTAGGGCGAGCATAAAATTAGAAAAATGGTCTTGAGAGGATTTGAAAGGATTGCTGGGTCGCCCCTGGCAAGCGTGAGTTTCAATGTTATACATACTTGGGATTGATACTATATATATATATATATATATATATATATATATATATGTTCCAAGTTTCAAGTGGATTGAGAAGAAAAGAGACGAGCACAGGCAGTCGCTTGCTTCCGGTACCCTAGTAGGAATGGAGCAACGGTCCGCTATTTAAAACCAGTACTGTACCAATATTATGCCAGTATTGTGCCAAAATTCTGACAGTATTCAACCAATATTGTGCGAATTTTGTGCCAACAGTCTGTCAGTATTGTGCTACTAAGAAAATTATAATTCGGCGATTAAGTATATTAAAGTTTTCTTATATAATATTTGATGTTCCGAATCGAACACTTCATCGACCTGTGTTAACCTTCCCACTCCTACTCTCTAATCAGCAAATGGTATCTTTTATTTTAAAACTGAGATATAGCGAATTTTGACTTTACCTTCAGTGTACTACCACTGTTAATTGGTAAACTTATTTCATGTTAACTTTTATGTTTCGTGAATGTTCACTAATTACTAAGGGCAGCGTATTATTGTGATACAACTTCGAATTTAAGGAGAATTCACAGTTTAAAACAGAGATATTGATTGAGTAGAACATGTGTTCTACCGATTATGTTACACTTATTTTATAGTCAACACTTACCATTTAAAGCATGGATGAATGATTGTTAGAAATTAACTGATTTCAAAGAGATAATTTGGAAAATCTTATTTTGACGAGATCTCACTATACTAACTGCTATAGTGAATGAACCCTTAAATGATTAGTAGAGCAGGCCATACTTTAACTGTGATGTCAATCTGATAAGCCAGCATTTGGCCAGCATTCACGAACAAACAACATCTACAAAATTTATGATCCATTCTCATCATCTCGATACCGAACCAAGGTTTTAGCTGTATTCGCCAGTAGAGAAGCAGTATTGACCCGAGGTTTCAGTACCATCTTGAGAATGGAGCAAAAGATACGTAACCATAAGAAAATCTTTTATTCTCATTAATTGAAATAACTGACTTTTCGATTCGGAGCTTATAGAAACTTATAAGGCGATGAATATTTAACTTTTGCTCTATTATCAAATTCATCAATCGGAATTTTGATTTAAATGAAGAACGAACGAGAAACGAATGAAATTCACTCGAAGGCTTTGTCGCGCTAAGTACAGAACAAAAGCTGAGCACGTGAAAAGCTTAGCTGCTCAATCCCCGTTCACTAGCAAGAACAATAAAGCGCGCGATCGATCAAGAACCGAAGAAAAAGGCCGAAATCGCGACTAATGACCGGTTTAGGCGCGCGGAAGCTAATGACATCGCACTCGGCGAGCGGCTAATGGATCCCCCTTATACACATACTCTCTTGCTCTCACCAGAGCTCCCAAACTCTGCGTCGATGTCATTTGTAACATTATACACCGAATTCCGCTCGCTACTGGTCGCCTGCACGGTGTCGGATTAATTGCCGACGGAGTAATGACGCACCGTTACAGGAGTGCGCGCCAAATAGCAATTTACGAAAGTATATCCGGAAAGCTCGCGTGTGTGCCGAAAACGGATATATATATATCGTAGAGACTGGTCCGGAGATTAATAACGACACTTCGTCATGTGGTACGCCTGGATTTTTGGACGGGCATATCGCGGGGGATTTTCCTAGCATTACGAATACGAATGCGCGGGTACGAGTATTCATTCTTCAAATATAAATATTTTCCCCGATGGTTATTTCACGCGCTATTGGTCATAGTTTGTCATTGTGCACTTGTCGTGTATAGCTTGTGAATAAAAGTTAGATTACAAGATGTAATTCATTGTTAATTATTTTAATGCGTGCCGACGTGTAAATCAAACGGTATCACTGCGTAAGGTGGATCGCAGCAAAAGCTATTATTATTCATTAGCATATTGCTTTGTGTACAGAATATGATTTTTAACCTACGACATAAATCAGTTCTTTGTGTAAGCGACATACACGAAAACATGGATTTGTAAATAATACATTCATCTGAATTCCTCTAATCCGCGTAATCTAGCCACACGATCAATTGCGTTTCTTCGTGTATGGTAAATTATTTCGTAAGCAAATCACACCCTTAAGTCGCGTAAGCGTGTACCTTTGTCATGCATGAGTCGCTTCTATATGAGAGACACTCCCACTGAATAAATTATCCGGCTTTCTCTTTTTCCCTAGATCTGCGAAATCGAGATGAACTGAAGGATTTACCGAGACTAGGGAAGAACCCGAAGGCTTAGCCGATATGAAATTGACAAAAGACGATTTTCTATTAAGTGGAGAGAAAATTTGTAAAGCTTTGTGCGTTTTCTCTGAATATGTATATACAGAAATTTATAAATAAATATGATTGTAGGATTAACAGACACTCGCTACCTCATGTTGTATTTAATAGTGTACAGTGAAGTGTATATTGTATTGATCTGGTGAGGCTTGTAATAGATGTTGAACCAGTTAGGGTTCCGCATTAATTTGCATACGAGCTGATCGAATAATAATATTGTTGTAATTTATGAATCTTGTATTGTTTGGTATTCCTTTTAATTGATTAAATTATTATTATTAATTAACTATTAATTTATTTATCTATAAGGATTCTTAGAAATAATATAATTATCAAAATGGTATATCATTCATGCACTGGAAATGTGCTTCTTTTTCTGATAATGTAATAATGCGATGAAATTTAATTTAGTAATAATATTTAATAGTTAAGTACGCGATAGATAAGTTCACATTGAACGTCAATACATATAATGAATGTACAGTTAGAATTTAGAGAGTAGATTTTATCAGTAACGACATCGATTTTCAATAAACTGTCGGACTATAATCTAAAAATAATAAAAAATAAACTTATGCCAGTTAAAATTGTTTCTTTTTTATCTGTCAATTTCGTTGAAGTTCGGAGATTATGCCAATTATATTTTTCTGTCCGAGATAAATGAAAAACGTATAAGCCCAATGGCTATTTCGTAAAAATAAAAAGAGGGGAAAAAATTGCAACAAGAACCGTCATGAAAAAATATTCTTGTCATATTAAAACGTGTCACGCGCGTTTATCATCCGTGCAATATACAACTATTTTTTCTCTATTTCAATACAAATAATAGATTTTAAAATAAATCCAAACCATTTTAATTAATAAAACCAGTAGTAATGATTTAACGTATTCAGACACGCATTAAAAATCCTTTTTTAACTTACAAAAAAAACTTAATTAATATTAAAAAAATACATCAGCAACAGATTACGTAAACGTCTCTATCCATTTACTCAACAGGCTAAATACAAACTTGGTTGGGCAACAGCCTCTAAAAAAAATAAGCCTAACCCGCAAAATGAGTACAGAACTGACCAGGAGCTCGAGTCGCTAAATCGTCACCGATACGTCTCCAACAGACTTGCGTGAACGCAAGAGTTGATTAATTTATTCGAGCATGGAAATGGCAATTAACTCGGACACCGATGACAGGCGCAGACTCAGCGCTTCAGGCACCTATGCTAGAGCAGTCATCTCTCTCTCTCTCTCTCTCTCTCTCTCTCCCCGAATACAAGCGATTTCAGAGAGGGATAAAGGACCCGCGACGAAGCCTCGGGCACCTTTCGTTGGGACTTGTTCGATAATCTGCCGATCGTTTTACTGCACCCTCTCGATTTCTCTTTTCGTCATTCTGTACAACGTATACTCAACGTATCCCTTTGGAGGGCTGCTTTATCGGTGGGACAGCGCGGGATTGATGTGTTGGCTTTGGTGATGCGGAGCATGTTGTAACTGGAGGCGAAACTACAGGATGGGATTACATTAAGGGCAAACGTTTGTTTTGTGCTTTCATATATGTGTTTATCTACTCGGTAAATCTGAAATAGTGAAAATTCACTGCTTGGTGCTCAGTGTTTATTCGTAATTTGTAAAAGTCAAAATGGTTCAACTACAAAAGGAGTGAGTATTATTATTGGATAATAGAAAATATTTGAAATAGTGAATTTAAAAAATGATTAAAAAATAGGAAACAATATTATACTGTTATTATTATTAAAGTCAATAATAAAATGTTTATAAAATCATTTTTATATAATTAGTAGATAAATTATTTGCAACGAAAATTTGTAGAAAATTATTTATCAATAGTGCGCAGAAAAGGAACGGAACACATTAGCGTATAGTAAGCATTTACTTATAAGAAACAAAATTCTTTCACGAAACTAACAAAAAATTTTGAGCCTACAATTAATTTGGTACAACTTTTTCGAAATACTTTTGCTCTGAATTCAATTGGAATCAATTTATAAATAGTTCGTTACATGATAATACTTTGAAGGTTATTTTCACATTTTTAACTTTAGAACATACACTAATTTTTTTGCGATTCATACGTTTTATGGTACCTAATGTCAAAGATGGTTCTGTATTAAATAGTCATTATTCACTTAGCAGAATAATAAATTGTAATATCCTTAAAAATTTACTGTAATAAATAGTGTATATCCACTACATTGCTAAAATTATTTTTTTTTACTCTGCCTAGTAGTAAAAAAATAAACTAATTTAGAAATAAAAATAATTACATTATCAAGAAGAAAATTTATATTGCGTTGATTTTGGCATAACAATTGACGAACAAAATTTAAACATAAATATAATCTAAATATTTATTTAAACTTACGCATATAAAATGCAAACAATCATATTATTAATGAAAGTGCAAATTCACTGGGGAAAAATCTCCCTAGAACTCCATACGGTCTTTATACTGTAAGAAAATTTATTCATTATACTATACCCAACAACATTGTATTTGCTTGCTGCTATAGCTGCATCGCGTGCAATCGTTTACACTGTTTCATATTAAAGAATACTACTATGTTTTCTGTTCCAGCATAAGAACGTCAGGTAAAGAAAATACTGACAAGATAATGAGAGACTAAGCTGGAAATGTCTGGGGGAGGCTGAATAAATCATTCTTTTTTTTCTTTCTATATGAGTAGGGAGTCGATACGAAATTGCGTTTAATTATTATTCATAGGCAGTTTTTCTTTTATTCCATTTTTCATAAGCTTGAAAGTACTGTGACATTATTGTCCACTTCGAATAAAAAGTAATAAAAAATGTCATTTCATAGAAGCCATTTCAAGGCAAAGTCTCGTTTTCTTCCTAACAAGTATAGATAACAAGAAGATTGGCCGCAAGATTAACTAAATGTCGTTCTGAGGAAAACACCCTTACCATGTAGTAGAGACGGTATTATAATGAAATAATAGTACGTCATTTTAAACGTATCTGTCAGTTTATATAAGAATATTAGTATAGTATAGTTATACGCGATGAAAAATTTTGTTAAAAAGCTATTTATTTATTTATCTTTACATAGGCTGGTACAAGTATTTAAATCTAAAGTTTTTAGATATCAAAATTAATTTAAATAAAATTTGTATCTTTTTATAAACTATAGCTTTACAAAGTCTTCCTCTTTTTTTTAACTTATACATAAATGAATAACTATATATTTCAACTCATTTCTTATGCTATTAAAAAAATTAGTTACATCAATAAAACTTTTTGTTATCACTTCTCGCTTTCTTAACGTTTAGTAGTACAGTATATTCTTTCTCAAATCTTAATAATAATATGCTATCAATCCACGAGTAAATAGATGCTTAAAATTTAACAGCCTGTCATTCTCAGATACGTAATTTTTATTTATTACTTGTAGTATTTCAGTTTTCGCCAACTCCCTATGCCATCAACCGCGATATAAAAATAGAATAATGCAACCATACAATTACAGACGTTTACTTTTCCTCTCGATTCATGAAATTTTTTTAAATCGATAAAAAAATCAACGCAAAATATAAACAAGACACGCCCCAGTACCTTTTACCTTCTCCATTCTCTACCTCTCGTTAAAGTTAATCCAGCAGCTCTTCAATTTGCATGTCCACGCGATTTCTTTTTCGACGCATCCCCCGCTGCGAGATCGTCTCATCGTGTCTAATCCCTCGGTACACCCCGCATAAATCGGCGATTTTGCACCGTCGGCCGCGACGTCGTTCCGAGGACTTATCCCCTCACCCCGACAATCTTCATCAACCGAGGCGCTACACACACATATATATATATATATATATGCGAAGTGTATATATCCGTATATGTATACACTTCGCATCGTCATCTAATCACGAGAACACCGTCGTCGTCGTTGTCTCGTCGATGCCTCGAGACTGCGAATCAAATTAACAATGCCCCGTTAACAAGCACATGCGCAAACGCTGCTCGAAATTCGTACACCTTCTCTCATCGAGAGAGAAAGAGAGAGAGAGAGAGAGAGAGAGAGAGAGATAAGTGTGATGCGCTGCCTGTCCGAGCAGGAAGGGGTCCAAAGGGTTGTGACGCAATCACCGTTAAAACGTAACGCTGACGGTTACGGGGATTAGTTTATCTTCGGACGGAGAGTAAGGACTGAGCGCGTTTTCGAGTAATCAGGAGGACGACGAGGAGGAGGCAGTCAGTTGCGTGGATGGTTATGGCACTGGAGCTTTCGTGACGATTTTCGAAAGGATCACCCGTTGCGATCTACAAGTCGCTTTTGTTTATAGAGTCGCAAAACGGTACGCAGGGGACTTGTGAG
Organism: Apocrypta bakeri; assembly: GCA_018906985.1. Lineage (NCBI taxonomy): Eukaryota > Metazoa > Arthropoda > Insecta > Hymenoptera > Pteromalidae > Apocrypta > Apocrypta bakeri. Next base: position 1,036,872 of record JACCIA010000004.1, read on the forward strand.
CTCTCTGGCTTTTTCGAGCTTTGCACGCATTGGCATGTTGTAAAACGATAGAGACTTTGGAGCTTCGCTCTGCTAAGGTATCTACGTTCTTTCTCTACCATTTCTTACCAGATCTATGCAGTGGTAGTTTCGCGGGAGTTTCGTCGTTTTCATTTGTAGTAAAAAGTTTTCAGAGGATGAGGCACTCGTTCGTTCACGCTAGATTATGCCGAGTTTAATTTTGGGGCGAGGTTTTTGCTTTCGCTCTTTAAATTGAACTGCTAGAAGTCATTTGGGAACGAATCGTAGCGTGTGGAAATTATTTTTTTTATTTATTTACTTTCTAGATTAAAATGATCAAAAGGTCTCTTAGTCGGATGCTAAATTATACAAAACTTTATAGCTAAACTTACAGTTATTGATAATACAATCAATTTCTTATAGCACTTTTTCAATATTTTATATACAGTTTAACGGTGTATAACGAAATCTCACGCTTTAAACTTGAATAGTGAAAATTTTATAGATTGCATTTCTTAAATTTTTTCATTATTTCTAGATTTTTTAATTCTTACAACAATTTTTATTAGTACATCAAAAATATTTGTAACTACATCGCCAAATGAATTAAAATGTTTATAAGTATTAAAATCAATATATTCATCCACGAAGTAACGTTTCCCCTGAAAAGTACATTGTATACATCCAAAAATCTCCTACTACTTCAATTCAGCTTACAGTAAACGAATCCATTCGCCGCAAACAAAACTGACCATCAATGCGTCCACGCGAGCGACCGTCCGTAACGAAATTTACATCTGTCAGCCAAAGAAAATCGAATAAAAGCCGAAACTAAAAAAAAGCATCACCGAAGTCCTTTCAAAGGGATTCTTTCGTAGTATCGACGAGAGCCAGAGGCGCGACAAATTTTTCCAACAATCGATTGCACTCTACGCGTGTCCATCATTTCGCATTCGTACACAGAACTCGAACCATCTGCAGAATTACGAAAAATACGAGCATTACGCGGACGCAAAAATATCCAAGGCTTACTTCCACTGTGTGTACCAAACGTTTTCCGCTCCATGAATGCCGAACAAAATTCCCGGGAAAAAAATCCGCACTATACGAAAAGCCAAAAGAAGTCAGTGCACAAATAAAGCAAGAGGCGATAATCCCTTTGCGGTGTTCGTCATCGCTCGTGCGTGATGCAGTGTGTCCCTTTGACGCGATACACACATTTACAGTACGCATTCAGCAGTGGTCCAGTTTGTCCGTAGGGACGATTCACGCGATAAATAATAGACACGCGGAATTGCTTTTGTATTCATATTAAGGTCCGAGCCGAAGAGAAAAATGAGAGGATGAGAAAGTGGAGTACGTGGTCGTTTTGCAAGAGCGCGTGAGAGCTGAATATTTTCCTTCTATTTGGGATTAATGGCTCGGACGTATTTTATAGGGAGAAAGAGAAGGAGAAGGAGAAATAGAGAGAGTCGCGCTTGGCATATCTGTACCTATGCAGAGCTGACCGCTGTCTGCTGTTACTTGTGTATGTACCTACCAACCGTCGCTTCAGTGATATATTCGCGCCGACGGAAGTTTAAAAGTAAAACAAGGCGCCAGCCCTTCGGGATTTAGCGAGCCGTAACTGCCATTGCAACAACGGCTTGCCACTGTATCGCCAATTCTCACTCTTTTTCGTCAAACTTCTTTTTTTTCCTCTCGATGCGTCCTTTCTTTTTTGCAAACCTGCCTCACGCACGCGCTTATCTTATCTAGCTTTTCATTTTGTAACACCGTTGTCTTTTAGCTGTCTCTAAGTCTTGGAAATATATGGCCGTTGTTATTGGTTTTGCTCAGAGGTTTGCGCGAGTCTGCAGGAACCGAGCACGCGTACACCTCTGTTTTGTTAATTTCGAGGTGCGTGTGAGGGTGAACTGAACGATTAGATGATATTTATGGCTTGGAAGAAAATATAGGCTTGATGATACGAATATGCTTAGTCCTGAAAGTGAAATGTCAATTTTTTAAACTACAAGCTTTGGCATTGTAGGAAATTTTCATTTGTGCTAATTAAACTGTTTCTGAAATAAGGAAATGATTGCAATTTAAATTACTTTATGTTATTTATCTGCTATCATGTGCTTATAAAAATCGGTGCATTCGCTTTACTTGAAAGTTAAATTTATTTGTAATTCCCTCATTTGAGATTATGGTAGTTACAATTATCGATACGTTCAATAAAATTCGTGACTAAAATCATTATTAGTAATAATACGAGATTATTTGAATGATAACTTTATTTCTATCTACAAACGCAGCTCGCAGTTTGGTAATCAATAAAAGTAGATTCATGAATTTTCATGACTTTAGGAACTATTAAATCTTTTCAAAATTTGATTTTAATACTCGGATGGCTTATAAATGTATTGTGACCTATAGATAGGACCGAATGTTTAGGATTTGTTGCAAATGAGCCTCCTTCCGTATTTTTAGTGAAAGATGCTTTCCGGAGAAGCTAGAAATTACGGAAAATGGAACTTAATTACGATTTCCATGGCCCCTAACGGTTATCCAGATTCGATAAATCGCGGTCCAGTGGCATTTCTCTTGCTCCACTAGGTATTTGCTCAAAATATATAGCAACAGTAGCAGTGAGTGATGTAACGTGCTGTCGTACGCATACACGCACACGCACAGAACACGCATTATTTCCGTCCATAATAGACATACGCCCGAGGCGAACATTCGACGATATACTGTCTTTTTCCTCAAATAAAACTGATAATGCCGGTGCGCCTCTCATATACGTATACGTGCGCGGGCAGCAAGAGAGTTAGCCATGCCCGGAGGCTGGAAGAGCGCGAGATGTGCCACCGACAATAATCTCGCTGTAAACATCCTCTAACGACATATTTACTCGCTTCGCCGAGTCAATTCACCCGCTGCTTTCAATTTGCCAAACGCGGATCCCACACTGTTTGTCGGCGAGAGAAAAAGAAGACAGCAGCACAGCAGCAGTAGCAGAAGCGAGCCGTCGCTGCGCCGGGGGCTCTTTTAAATTGGCGACTTTTCGGTCAACAATCGACTCTTCCGGGGAGAAGCGTGCCGTAGTAGGCAACCCCATCCGCGGGACACCCTACGGCTACGCTATAATGGCCGCAGGAGCGGCGCTGAGAATTTGAAAAGAAACCACCCTCGCAAGAGCGAGTATATAGATCGGCGAAGCTTCTCGATGGAAATTCGCCGATCCGATCTTCAAAGGAAAATTCGACTCCGCATGGAAGTATATATATATATAGATACGCGTCGTAGCGTATATTCGCGTATATTCAACTAGCTCTGCCCTTGCCGCCTCCTCCGCATCGAGAACGAGGATCTTTTTAACGAAAAGGACGGAGGGAGGGCGACGTTATTGTCATAGAGAGCCGCGCCTTTTTCGCTTGGCTATGCACTTTCTAGCTGGCGAGAACGCGAGAAAGAAAAGAGAGCTTCTTCCTTCGATTTCTTCCTGACGAGCTAACAGCTTGTTGCCTTTTTCCTTTTTTCTTTCGTCTCTTCTCTCCGGCAGACAGCTTTCGCCTGTTTTTTTCGCCGAAGCACAGCTGGGCGTTTATAAAGTTTGGTCGTACGATTTTTCAAGGAGGAAAGTTCAACGAGAAAATTCAAGATAGTAAAAAATATTCAACAATCTGCATTCTCGGTTAAAAAAACGGGGAAAGAAGAAGAGCCACTTTATTCGTCTGCGGAACAATCTAAATTTTCACATTTCACGTATGAAGCATAACTCACTTCCTTCATTACGGCGACAACTCGATTAAACAAAGACTTGCAAATTAAACAGCGGCGGTCACCGAGCGAATAAAGAATTTCGCGCAGCCGCAATCTTCTCGTCCATGCGTCGGCACCACTATGTGATGCATACGACGCCGCACAACTGACAAACATTAACATGCAAATAGCGTCGTCCGCGCTGCAATCGTCTTTGCGGTCAGCCCTTGTAATTGAATGTGGCGTTAAATAATTAAGCAGTTTCAAGCCTTGCGCGCAGTAACCTTCGTCTTTGCTTTCACCTTGAACTGGCCTGATGCAGCGAGTGTTCGATTAAACCGACTTCCGCTCGTCCTTTTTTACTCCGTCTCTATCTCGCCATCCACAGCCGCTAATTTGCGGTCAAGCGGCAAAGGGCTACCGCGCACTGCTACCGTACGCGAAAGCCCTCGGCTTTTGCGTCATGAACGCAAGAGAGTTTGAATAATTGATCGCCACTGTAATGCACGTCTCCGTGTGAAGTTGCTTTAAAGGGGCAAAGACACCTTTAAGCGAGGCGACCTAAAATTAAAACTTTGAATTAGTTACATTAATTGCATTCTTTATAATATATTTAATACTGAAGTTGTAGATGCGTATACCTTTAATTCGAGCTTTCTTTCACATCTCCAAGTTCCTTCGTTGACTGCTTAGAGTGGCTTGTTGAAAAGAATTCTCCGTAAGAATCAAAGTGAATTAATGAACCAATTGAGGTGCAAACTTTTGTAAATACTCTTGGATACATTTGTTTAAAGCAGAGATTTCGACTCGAATATATAATGATACGCACCAAGAATTTTTAAAAATTAGTTATTCAATTAGATTTTTAATATAATAATTATTCTATTCATTTAAAAAAATCCTACATTCGCGTTTTAAAAAACTGTATCAAAGAGTATTTATACCAATTTTCAGCTCAATTGGTTTGTTACTACATTTGGTCCTTACGGAGAGTGAATTTTCAACAAAATACTATAAAAGGTCAACGAAGGGATTTGGTATGTAAAATAAAGCTCAAATTAGAGTGTAAGTGTTTTCTACAATTTGCAGTATTAAATATGTAAAGAAAAAAATTAATATAAATAATTTTAAATTTGTAACTTTGTGTAGCCTCACTAAAAGTTTTCTTGCCCTCTTAAGAGGGATTAACACTGCGTCTTTTACTAAACTTTGAACGTCTGCAACAAAAAACTTAATAGTATTACAAAGCTAAACTTTTTTTCGTAAAAATACATAAAAAACATTATTTAATAACAAGCACTGACATAAGTTTATGTTATCATCCCGTGTAGATATTTTTTTAAATTTTTGCTTTGACTTGGGCTAAGATAAGCTTTATGAATTCTTAAGATTCAAAGCTCAACTGAGGTTATTCTTGTGACATTCGGGCTATCAAATAAAAAATTAATTATTTAAAATAAATAACATAATAATGTTTTTTTTTATTTGAAATTACGCAGAAATAAAATACATTAGCCTGTAATCAAAGACACCGTTTAAAAAAAATCATATCTCTACACAGGATGATAATATCAACTTCTGTCAGGTGTTATTAAATAATATTTTTAATATACTTTGAAGAAAAAAAGATAGCTTTGTAATAATAGTAGAGAGAATAAGTCTCCCTTAAAGCCATTGGAAAAAAGTTTGAAAGATCTGCACACCATAAATGTGTTGTTTTATAATATATTTATTTTTATGGATTCATTTGTTGAATTTTTTATTAAGTAGCTTACGATATTAACAACAGTGGCTATATTAAAAAAAAAGAAGTTGAACGAACGAAGTGACGATGAATAATGTAAAAAATATACCGACCGTCAGGCTCTACACACTAATTTAGTATTTCAATTTAGCCAAAGAATAATTCATTTCTCGCGATTATCTCCCTCCGGGCGAAACCAGTAGTCAAGACAAAGACAATTAATTTTTTCCCACTGGCTTATGCTCATGATTTATGAACGCATGAATAAATTAGCACCTCGAAGTACCTGGTAGTTCGTTGCATTAAATAAATGCAAAATAAAGCTTGCCGATTCACACTCCAAACAAACAATCAGCTCGAAAGGAACAAAAAAATTTGGCACTGGAGCGAGGGGAGCTCGTAAAATGTTTGGTCCAACGTTAAATCGAACTCATCCTCCATCAGAAAAAAATTAACCCCGACCTTGCCGCAAAAAAAAAAACAGAAAATTGTGACAAAGTACGTAACTTACGCATGCGTACACGCGCTTTTGCGGCGCGTAAGAACCTCTTACTGAGAAGTTGGCGCGATAAACCCCGGCGACTTACGAGCGACTTCGCGGTTGCCTCGATGCTTGCCGTGTTGTACTAAATCCGCAGTCTATACTCTACCTTTATCGCTTGCGGACTTTGAAGTCGACGAAACGTTTCTTTTTGACTGCAGAGCACAAGAGAAATATGCGCACCCGTTCGAAGCTATGTGCATGAGAGGTAGACTCAAAATTTACATTCCTTGTTCGGATCTTATGAAAGATTTGCGAAGTCTTTCTTTTTCAGACGAGAGAACTGTGGAAGCAACTTTTTTTTTCTTCTTCGAATCTTTCTAATGTCCGCAGATCAATAAATCACTTTTGCGGTGGTGTAAATTAAGTAGGATTAGAAGAGAAAGCAATAAAATCTATAAAACTCTTCGTATATAGGAACGAAAAGTATTATATTAAAATTGTTTCATTGTAAGGCTTTTAATATTGCTACAATGATTTTATTTCATTTTCCAACCGCCGACGAAGAAAATTAAAATAATGAAAGAAAACCGAAAAATAAAGCTATTGATTCTATTTATATGGAACCGGGTCTTCAGAATCCGAAAATTTCGTAGATATATGTCACACAGCATTATAAATTTATACGATTACAGCATTGCGAAAAATTGATTAAAATATTTTAAAAAGATGTTTAATTAGTATTTTAAATAGTTTATTTATCGAAAAAATACAATATATATTTATTTTTGTATACACTATGTAAAAGATATGTCTTTCTTTTATATAATAGTTTTATTTCTTTTGGAATATAAAAACAAGACAAGCTATTAATCAATATTAAAAAGGAACTGGCTATATTACATTTCGTAAGCTGAATTTAAAGTTAATAGTAATTAACTTTAAAGTTTGCTCGAAAAATGTCCAGTACTACGATGGATTGTAAGAAAAACATTTCAATATTGTTATAAATTTTCTAATAAAAGATACCTATTTTTACGCAATGATATTATTTCAAGATATTGTTTAAACGAAACCCAATTGGGTAACGATTGTTAAGCAATATCACGATATAAATATTTAGTTTACGATAAAAAGGATTTATTGAATTTCCATAATATTTATATATCAACCATGTTTTGACGCTAAATGCAATTTCCTTTGGAAAAGGCAAGATATACAAGCGAAGCGAATAAGGCAGTGCACGACTTTCGCCGCTAAAAGAAATCTCATGCAAAGACGGCGAACAAACATCTTACATATTTTCTGCAGATAAAACCAACAACAGCCAAGTTTATCTCGACTGAAAGTCGCGAAAACTTATATAATTTCCGGAGTAAGCTTAGCTGCACCAAGAGAAATTGAATTAGAAAAGTTTTGGATTCTCAAAGTGGACTCACCGAGTCTACCAATGGTCAGACAAATCGTCAAAGAAGTTTAAGAAAGACGACGGGATTTTCTCTTATTTACATATCTTAAATATTGGAAGATTATAATATGCTACTAATGCGTTGCGAGCGCTCTAATGTTTTATGCATTAAATGCGCCACGATGATTCAATTTCGCGAGGACAGTTAAGTGAACAACGTCGGAAAACTGTTGTATAAGAGATATATTATAATTTAATCTCAAAACAGCATCTACTAGCAAACTCCCCCTTCAATATCAGCCCAAGTAATATTTCTCCGCTCTTCTCGCGTCAACGATAAAAAGAAATATAAAATCGTAAAATTGTTCATGCAGACAGCTCGGGCTATCCTTGCACACAGCCGCGCGCCAGGATTCTTTTGACGATTAGCGCGGACGGCGCACACTGCACAATTACGAGCGCGAAACCAACGGCGCGGGTGCACGTACGGTGCGAAGCATAAACCGGGACATAAACTGACGCTCTGCTACTGCAAGGCTGGCGGGACGCATAAAGCATGAAATACGAAATGCAGTGCTTTGTGACAGATGCCGTTTATTAGCGGAGCGCGTGCATTGCGTGCAACTAAGAGAGACACCCGCTACAACCGAGAAATGCAGAGCTTGCACGTAACGATCGACCAAATTACCTGCGAATGGTTTGTTTTTTTTTATGTTTACTTATGTAATCTATTTAACTGATTATCGGATAGATTGTTTGGTAATACTTTTGTTTTTCTTCGAAATTATTTTATACTGTCTTTGGAACTGTGTCTAACATTATGGCTTTTTCAGAATTTTCACTTAAGCTGTTTTCAAGTTACAGTTACAGTTGGAATCATCAATATAATTGTTTTCAATAATTCGTTCGCACTTTTCAGTAAAATTACAGAGGCAGTTTTTTTGTAAAATTAACTAAACTTTGAATTAAATACTTTTAAGGTTGTGTATATAAGTCAAGATAAATTCAATAGTCACATAAATCTTCACATCAAAAGAGCATAAAAAGATGCATGAACATACCTTTATTGACTGCCATAAAATACAGCATATATTAATTTTTGCTTAGAAATCGAGCTCTGTTTCTTTTTGTAGTTAAAAATAAAGTATCTTACAATCACAAATTTGACTCTACTTATAAAATCACTAAAATTTACTGAGTAGTAACTTACGTTACAGTAACTGTCATAGTCTCAAGATATCTGTGAAAATACCAACTTTGACACTCTGTCACATAAAAACTATACGAGAAAAAAATCTAAAAACATTTGCAAATGTCAGTACTATGCCAGTTACAAAGCGCAGTTCACGATTAATTAAAAGAAAAAGGATTTTTCGACCGGTCAATCTCTCAAAGAATCAGCCACATTTATATATATATATATGCATATAGGCGTTATTTTATTTGGAAGGTGTTTTCTTTGACTCATGGTGGTTTCTATTCAAATCACTTCTACTCGCTCGTTGAATGTATCTACATCAATGCTGACTGCAGTTGAATTTTAAATAGGGAAACTCTACGCGCGAGTGTTTGCAAAGCCTCCTACAATATTTACACAAACGAAATGGGATGCAAGGCAAGACTGCGCAAGCAATCATCGTTGCTCTGTAACGATAAAGCTCAGCTAAAACAAGAGAGAACTCGTGGAAAAAGTATAAAAAAAAGAAGCAAAAGAAAGTATACGTGCACTCGCGCAAAATCTAGCGAGAGATTGGACGCGCAGTGCGGAAAAGCCGAAAAAAGCCGCGGAGAAAAAGGGGAGAAAGGAGAGTTAATCAGAGCGCGCAAGCCCTTGGGTCGTAAAAAATTTTAATACTCCGCGGCTGTCCACTTTCGCGCCTGTCCATTCTCTCACTCGGCACACGCAGCCGGTTCTTTCTGCCTTTACAGCCGACATCTCGCACGCGCCGTTGCATCGGACCTTTTGTCGTCGGACACAACGAAAGGGCGACTCTATCTCTCGTCGGCCCTTTTTTCATTGCATTTTTTATCGATGTAATTCAACACGGGTTCGCGCCTCTTTCGACGTGACAATTCACGCATCGCGATTTCCAGGCGCGAAATTGACCGGGCAGCACAGGCGAAAATTGCAAAAGTTGCTGCGGTGTAAAATGTTGAGCGACACATACGCGCGTTCAATGTAACGCGCGTCGAGCTTTGTAACGGAGTGATTAATAATTCGTTGGAAGCGACGTTGCGGAACTTTTCGCGCCTACGAGCTTTTTCGGAATGTACAGTGAAAAGGGGTCGTTTTTTCGAAATGCTCTTTCGGCGCTTGAAATTTTTATTATTTTGTAAACGAACGCAGTGCGATCGTTAACACGAGACGAGATACGGGAATAATTAAAAACATTTTGCTGTCGGAACAGAATGTAATTTAAACCTGACGATAATATGACGAGACTCCGTGTAATAACTGCTGTATATTAATGAGAATGTTGTATTCAAGCTTGGAGTCATAAAATTGCTAGTGGTTAACCAGACATGCATTACATCGGCCGAAATTGAGCATCAGCCACCCCTCGTTGTTATCGAAGTAGTAGGTACAGCAAATATTTGTTCGGAAATCTCGCAAAAATGCAGGTATTCTTGAAAATTTACCAGATGCAACCCTTTTACCCTTCGTACAGCTACTCGATGCATTATGAACACTCGATAACGCGCAATACTATCGCGTTTGATTAAGCTAAGTTAAAATTTTCTCTGGGGCGTTCGTCGGCCAAAAATTGCTTGCGTTGCACTTGCTGCAGTCTATCTATCGGGAAAAAGTACCACTCGACGCGAGACAATAAAAAAAGCAAAGAGACCGTTCTCGCGTATACGGATATGCGTTTTCAGTCGCCGCCAGTGAAAATAAAAAAAAACGAACACCAATGGGAGTGAATGAACAAAAAAAGAATAAATACATGGGGGTTCGACGCTTTTTTCATTTCCATCAAGCATGATCGAAACGCATTCTCAATTAAGCTCTCGAGTGGGGCGCGCGACTCCTAGTCTGAGGCGCGCAGTAGTCGGGCCAGATTCACGATTAATTTATACCCAGGAAATCTCAAAAAAATACCAGAGTGAGTTTTCTACTTTACGAATATGCGAAAGCTTTTTTATAGATGCATCGTGAGTTACTAATTCGTAAAACGGTTTATGGAAATACTATGTGCAACTTGTTCAATCCACGATATTTAAATATTTTTATTCTCACGACCCTCGTGTCTATATATTCTTCATAAAAAACCTTTAATTAACCACACAAGGAGGTCGTAAAAAGAGGGCTCTACGCGGCAAAAATACGAATCATGTAGGGCATTGCTTACAATGCACACGCCTGCATGTAAACTGTATCCGCATGATACAGCCCATCCTCGTAACACAACCTGATCGAGCGCACTTTTTCATGTGTATTGTGCAAGCCCAATGAAAGACCCGACCATCAACAGATTATCGCAAGAACCTATGCGTGGTCACGTTCCCGTTCTCGTCACATCCACCTGCGACGGATTTTTAGGCCGACGACGCTGTCCTCTTTTTTCTCTCTATTCCCCTCGACACCTACACGGTAGATCGTGCCTAGCTCGAATCTGGATCGCTTTACTCGAAGCGTTGATGATACCGACGACATTCATACACTGAACGCGATAAAGAATTGGTATTACGTTCTTGAAACCTAGAAAGCGATTCATTGAACGCACCAGGGTCGTTTGTTTTGTTTGTATTTAGTTATGGAGTCAAGGGTGATATTATAAATAAGGATATTTGATGAAGTCATAGTTGAGTACACTGAAATGTGATCAAAATTACAAATTATCTATACTGAACAATAATTTTAATATATTTTAGGATATTTATTTATGGAAACATTTTTTTAGTAGAACAAAATATTATCTTGAATTAACAAATAATACTTTGGCTTTAAAAAATATTTATTTATTTCTAATGTTCATAAAATATATTTCTAAGACTATTTATTTTTTCAAAGAATTTTTTTTTTCAATGTTCTTTTAGAGTATGAGGTATACAAACTCGTTTTCTGAGGAAATTTAGGATATTTTTTAGTAGAAATCACTATAAATTCTTTAATAGTCGAATTTATAAAAATTAATGAACAGTACATTACAAATTGCTTAAAAAATTTAATCATTAGATTAAATATTTTGCTAGGACAATCCAAAGTAATTATTATTTGAAATTAAAAATATTATTTTTATTCTAACAATCATTTATTTCAGCGTGCATTACGCAATATACTCTATGCTATTACACACATGTAATCAAGCCTTGTTGGTCAAATAACTTATTCTGTGGATACCATTAGCAATATTGTAATCTCATTAAAATTCCGTTCATCTAGTCAACGCAATACAAATTGACGAACCATTGGTCATAAATTCATTACATGTGACACGTTTAATAACAACAGCAATCCATTAGGATGACAGTGAGAAAAAACAGAAGATCGAGACTTATAGGAGTGTTCGAGAGAAAGGCAAAAACTTAATCCCTGTTCGATGAAGAAAAAAAAACTCTCCTATTAATCCCTTGACCGGCAAGGTCACGCATGCGAAAGACTCCCCCTCGCTAAATAAACATCTCCCATTTGAAAATCAATGGGGCTATCCTTCTTATATTATATAATCCATTATGCCGCATGAATGAAAGGAACACACTCGCATTATAGCGAGAGCTTAAGTTCGCGTGATCGAGGAGGTTCCGAAAACACGACGTATTGTATCCCATCTCAGATACGAAGATACGTCTAACATCTATATATGTATATATTATACATTATAGAACAGAGTGAGCGATAGAGTGCATCAAATCGATCCATTGTCACGTGACCCGATTTTAGGCAGGTTGAATCACCTACAGTGACAAAGACACATACAGTCACCAACGCGCGCATTTTGACGTCGAAGGTGCCTACTTCGAATTCATTTATATCTACCTATAGTGTGTCTAGACGTGTGAGCTCCTTAGAGTCGAAAACCTCGAGACGAATAAAGGAGAGAAAAAGTACCAAGGCTGCGGATACGCTGATTCTTTGCTCATGGGAATCTTCCGGACTATTGCTCTGCGAACAGTCAGGCCCCTCATATTTTACATCTGTAACCGCCCTCTCACTCTCTTTCATGTTTTCTTCTCGACTGGCATCTTATTCTTTTCTTTATTAGACAGTGGAAGCGACCGAGAATGACAGATATACCTTACTACGTTTTGTCGAACAGCTTTCCTTTTTCAGCTTTCGTACGAAAACAGAGACCGACAGTGAATGAAACTAGTGTCAAGATATATTGGAAGGCCTGATACAGATTGTCGAGACTCGTCTTCATTAAAAACTTTTTTCGGCTTAATAGAACTTATGACAGGTTTTGTTGAAAGATGGATCTAGACAATTATGATCGTATTTATTGTACTAGAGATTTTTCAACGAACACCTAAAAGATTTTTTAATTGAGATTACGATACTATCAGTGGATTTAAAATATTATATTAACAAAAATTTTTGCATGATTAAACCGAGTATAGTAAGAATATTAAAAGATACGAAAATCATTTTTTTTTTCTAAAAAAACTTTTGAAATATTTTTTATTATACTGAAAAAAGTTTGGTATGGTTATGAAGATTTATTATTATAACATCGCTTTTTTAAATATTTACTTGAATTAAAAAAGGAAGAAAATATTATCTTCTCTCGTTAAAGCAATTTATTTATAAATAAATATTCTTCAATAAAGCAAACTTTTTTCAATGCAACTATAGTTCCGAACAATTTATAACGATTGAGTAACTTTATACAGATTGTCGAGTAGATCCACCTACAGCTGCTTATTAAGTGGTGTATACTGATGCATGTCAAACAAAAAAAAAATTAAAAATCAAAAGTAATCAACAAAACTGTAGTTAGTTTCCACATGCAGTATTTACATGTAACATATATAAATACATATTCAATGCAAATTTACAACGTGCATTTAATCATGAATTCTAGAATAAAATTTGCAAATTATTAATACGAAAGTAGTTTGCGATCTGTTACTCAACCATACTATTTTAAACCATAAGCAAGTCGCCTGTAATAGGTTGATTTATTTTCTACCAGTAAACTGAATGATCTACTTTAACGTCATGCATCCTCACACACTACAAAACCAACAAATAAATCAAATTTTCTTAATAAAAGAATCCAATACAATGGAGACTCTAACGAATTTACAACGTTATTATTAAAATGATGCAAAGCCAATCGTTGACATCCTCAATTCATCACACTTATCCATACCGCTACACAAGAAAGCCTAGAATTAATAAACTCGAATCCGATTATCACAATAATGAGGATAATACATGCAAGAAGGTCCTCAAGGTGTTTCAGTGCACTCCGATATCTCGTTTTCTCTCTATAGCAAGGAATGTTTCTTCAACAAGAGGACGTACAGCTGCAACAACATCAACGGATCCCCGAGAAAAATTGATTCGAGCAAGCGGTTGAAAGGAGCCAGTCGCGCGTTAGGTACACACGCATCGTCCGGGAATGCGACGGCTCATTACCAATACACCCCATACAAATCATACGTTTGCTCTGCTGGCGATCGTTATCTCTTGGAGAAATTTTTCCGAATCGCCGGGCGCATATTTTTTTAACGATCGACCCGACGGCACAATACAGACGCGTCTCGCATACTTAAGAAATGAGTGAGCTACGTTGAACTGTACATATTGCAAGAAGAAAAGAAGTGAAGAATATGGGCTGCGGTCGAACCTACAGAAGATGTGAATAAGTCCCTAATGGATTCAGAAGTGCTTGTGTTTTCTCAAAGCGAAGAGCCAATATAACATCGCGCTGATTTATATCTTTTCACGCTGAATGACACGCGCTTGTAATCGTTGTCTCTGACCCCGACGAGGTGCTGCTATAAGGCTGCAATGAAACAGAGGTCCGAGTTCAAACGTATGCAAAGCTGGCGTGACGATGGCGTTTCTTGAGGTTGACCCGGTATGCGAGAGAGATAACCATCGGAGCAATACTTGCGGTCGATGTTAGATGATATATGTCAGAGTAAAATAAAGTCACGGATACATACACAACATTACAATAACCAAAATTTGTTTAAATCCTAATAAACCGACAAATCGTATTATTAACAGGACAAGACTTATTTCAGTGAAGCTAAATAAAATTAAAAAGTTCTTTATACGTTACTTATATTCACGATTTATAAACTTATTATTAAAATATCAGATACTTATATACCTTTAATTTGAGCTTTGTTTCGAATCTCCAAGTCTTTTCGTTGACAACTCTTAAAAGGTTGATTGATTCGATAAGCTAATTTTATAAGGATTCAAAGTGAATTAATGAAACAGTTACAGGAACATTCTTTGATACATTATTTCAACCTTAAATAAATAGAAAAATGATTAAAAAACATAAATTGACTATGTAACTATTTTTTCAAAAATGCAAAATGTGAAACAAAGCTCAAATTATAGTAATTTACTTAACCTCACAAAAGGTTAATGATGATGATTGATTTGGTTAACAGAAAAAGACAATTAATTTAAGTAATTAAGATCTTGTATACTTCATGGTCTTTGCGCGCTAAATTAATCAATGTGTTCTTTTGAGATTTTCGTTTTTTTTGCGCGCATCAAATATATTCATCGATAAATTATACTACTACATGTCCTTTATAAATTACCTCTTTGTACTCTAACAGGGAGAAATGTTAAAATTAATTTCAACTGTAGATTATAGTTTACTAGAAAAGTCACTAATCCATATTAATCAGCTACGGAATTATTTTTGACATTATTTTATAAATAATCACTTTTTGCAAGTCTGTCAGTACTTTCAAGCAATTAAAAATTATAAGATAGTTCGTATACATAGCAAGTGTATTATATATTATATATGTCTCAGAAACAATTACGGGGTCCAGATCCGACATATTTAATTAAATGTTATATAATAATCATTGCTTTATTTTTTCACTGCAGGTTAATAGGACTAGACGAATTGGATATGATCCTATCAGATCGTACGAAAAGTTAATGAAGATGCCAGGGAAATCGCCGAGCACATGTCCAATGTTATGGAAGTTGAATTTTTTCCGTACGCGTAATTAAGATGATCACGTGATATCGTAATTAACGATTTAAATCATGTGTTACGTGACTTGAAAAGGAGACAAAATTTTTCAAATATATGTACCGAAAGTCTATAGATCAGTAATGTTTACTATACTATGTATACTATACTATGTAATCTATTATGAGCATCTTAATTCAAAGAATGTATTGTCATTTTAACTACAAACATCCTAAATTTCCTTTGTAGACATGTTTGTCCTGTTAGTGTAAATGTTTAAATATGCTAATTTCGTTATTCATAATGGAAATAATTTCAGTTTCAAATGAATATTTTTTAAACATGTAAATTTGTTCTTTTTTTAAAAGATCAATGTTTTAATAAATAAATCATTAATATATAGCAAACATTTTTTTTCAGTAATTATGACGCATGTATATTTACAGTATTCCTCTTGTGCAACAAATCGAAATAAATGTCTCGATAACGGACAGTTAAAACAACGATAATAAATAAATCCAGAAGAAAACGAAGGTTATAAAAGCCGTCTCATCAAGGAAAAATGTGAAGAGAATCAGAGAAAGGGAAAGATTACGAGCGAATCTCCCGATCAGAAGTGCGTGGGCAGACAGTCCGGGGGTTCATTTTATCTGTCGCCATTACTTGGCGAACGACGAGCAGGTTCTTTTTCGCGGGAGACTGCTACTGCAGCAGGCTTTTAATGGTAACAATTAAAAGCGCCGCGCGGCATTCGCGCGAAACTAATTATTGCGGCTGTACGCCTTTGTAGATTTTACGAGCGTCTGTCTCGATTCGAACTTTCCATCGCGCCCTTGCTCTCCGAAAACTTATTTGTTCGTCTTTTTTTCTTCTTGCCGTCAAGCCCGCTCATTCTGGAGTTGCGATAATACAGGAATAGGGAATCGTTGAGAAAAGGCTATCTTATTATTGTTCGCGATTTTAAAGTCGAGTTAATTAGCTAATTGGGAATAATCTGGCTTTTTTCTTCACTGTCGACAAAAAATTATTGTTCAAGGAGACATATTCAACGGACTCGAATATCACGACTGCTTTGAAATCGCGATGAGCTTGTGTGCATTGTGGATAATTAAAAATTCGTCGGAAAAAGTCACGGAGGATTTATCGAAAAAATACGGAATTTAAACAGTGTGTATTCGTGGAATTTCATAAGGGCGAACATTTTTGGAATTCAAACTCGAAAGTTTTAGTCATTCAGTGACGAGAATTCATATCACACGGGATTCGCACACAACATTAAAGTGCTCACGTACCTTGTTAGCATATTATCTCTGTACGGCGTGCGATGCGTAATTATGCGCGAGTACATCACTGACACGCGACCCCCTCCCAATCTCTCAACAGCTGACGTGGGAAGATCCCGATTGTCGCCCGATTTAATTATTCACCTACTACGACGATTTGCTCGGTATTTTCATGCTAGAAAAAATTGTAGGGTGCAACCGGTTTCAGATTCTAATCTTTTTCGATTTAATCTCACACAATACAAAATGCGTCGCTACAATTACATTCTCGACACGAATGAGCCATTCATAATTCGTACATAGTTTTTTAATTGGCGACGCTTAGTTTTGCGTTCCAAATACGTTGTTTAAAAATTGTAGATTTACAAAAGTCATATAACACGGTGGAATTGACACGGCTATTGTAACGGCCGCAATAAACGTAACGATCGTCATGATCACCTCCCGAAAAAGTGTGGTGCACACATACGTGAACATGCATTACCATCTACAGTGAGGCTGGTTTTAATAAAAGCGACGCGTTTTACTCTCTAATTTCGCCAGCAGCGAGCGTGAAGAATGTAAACGCACGCTCTTACTGGCGCATTTTTTCAATCCAATCGACGCTACACCCCGTGCATAATAAAACGAAAGCTCGTCGTCGAATTCCGTCGTAATCGTGGCGATTACGAGCACCGCTATCTCTCACTCTTTTCCGTCGCCCTCGCCTTCATTCCAGCCAGTCCAATTACAAAGGGACGTGTACGCGTGTATATTGGCACCTTCGGCCGATTTTATTTTCGCATCGGGAAGCTTCGTGGGTTAAAGTCGGGGAAAAAAGAGAAAAGTACTTCTAAATACGGAGCGTAATTTCCTATACAGTCGACAAATGAAATCGTTGGAATTTGTACGAGCGCTGAAACAAGTCTTTGCTCGACAAGGTTTTAAAAAGACGCAATTTAACTTACGCTTTACTAAACGATTTTTTCTTTTTAAAGACAGCTTTGTTCTTGAAAAATTTCATCATTTTATATTCAGCTCTACGTATATAGAAAAATATGGCTTCTTGCCGATCCATTAAACCGACTTTTTCGGAGGCTACAAAATAAATGTGACATACGAACGTCATTTGTGTATAGAGCAGTGCAGACGTATCAAATCTAGCAAAAAATTTGTCATTTCTTATGGAAGTGTGTGTGTGGTGTATAGCCGTCGCCCGTATCATACCACTTTATCATTCCGAGCGACGCAGTCGCACACATCGAGAGATAAAAAAAATCTGCTTTGCTATACGCCCGATGCGACAAAAGTAACAAATGCATATGAATCTCGTAGACCGCGTAATGTACAAAATTTTTTTTAAAATTTTTTTTCTTCCTCCCCCATAAAAATACGAAAAATCATGCAAGCTAATCAATATTCCATTCGCACTCCGACTGACAATAAAGCATATCCAAGCAAAATGTTCGCTCACAATGCTTTTTCGTAAACAGAAAAAAGCATACGTGTATAAAAAAAATGACAAAACAACGAGAACAGGAGCGCTTGGACACATTAAACCTACAGATCGAGAACGTGCAGTGGACAAAAGGTACAGCATCGCTTCGCACAAAAGAAAGGCTGGGGTCAAGCGCATAAAGCGCATAAGCCCCAAAAAGTAGAGAAGCGAAAGAGAGAGGGTCGAGCTCATACTCGACTCATGCGGGACTACGACTATGCCCCAAGTGCTTGCGAGAATAGCGTGTGCATCTCGATCGGACCAGTCAGCGTAGGATCGCGGTTTTACGAGGAAGCTTTTGTGTGCTTCTTTATGACTACCCCCTGAGCTGATTCGAAGGCTCAAGTTGCGAGGGTGGGATTAGAGTGTTACCAGCCGTGCAGGTGTGACTGTAGTTTGGTCTCGTCGTTATACGGTTCCGTGCACAAACTCAAAGAAACTGATCAAACGCGATTTCAAATCGATACTATTGTATATAATAATATACTTTCTCAATTTGAAATAGTGAAAATAGTTCGCTATTGTGGATACAGAAATTCAGGTATGAATTAATCTACTTTTTATTATTGAGCAGGGTGAAATACAATTTTACAATGTAATGTTATGCTCGTTATTTGAGTAAAAAAAAGATATTGGTTTTATTTGTAATAGATTGTTTTAGTAATAATTTTAAAAGATGCTTGCCTGGAAGTGAAAATCCGATAAATGTTTAACGTCTATTTACCTTTGATTCGATCATCTATTATTAAAAAGAAATGAGAGAGATGAATCTAAAAAATACAGCAAAGACTAATAATAAATATATTTTACTACCAAAAATAAAAAAGTAATATATGATACAAGATGTTATTTTGTATAGCAGTTTTTTAACAGCATATCAATCAAAATCGTTCATCAAAATCACGAAAAACTTTACCAACAAATAGTTTATAAAAAGTTAAATTTTTCGGTTATTTTTGGGTATAAGTTCTAAATTTAAAATTCTGTACCAATCTATGTGGCGGTACTGAAGGTAAATGCGTTTACTGCATATGAACTTATGTAACTTTTTCTGGTTAAATAAGTAAATAGATAATACTTCGCAATGCATCAATGTATAGTTACGTAGATATTATAATAAAAAATTATAGACAATTTATCGCATAAACTATTGTATCACAGTAGCCTATGTCTACAATATATTTTACAAAAAGGCTTTAAATAAAGTTTCTTCATATCTGCTAAATACAAAAAATCATGTATAATAGTTTCGATTCGGAATACACTCCTGTAAATACTTTTCTTCTTCTTCTCGATGGCGACTGATGTTATTATGTCTCTTTCTCGACGATTCTATTGCAGAACAAGATGGAACACTTGCTTGGTTGTCTCCATCTTTTTTGCCTGTTCCCGTGAGTTCGTATGTGCGGACACGCGCAGACCAACGACAAACACGTTCGACTAATTGACAAACCGGATAATTGCGTTCGATCATCGAATTAGATTTTAGCGGGAATGGAAGCATAGCTTCGCGCGTGTTCGAGCATCGCAATTGATAGATTTTGCTTTTTTGCGCCGGTGCTCAACGACGTGCTCTTCAACTGATTGAGACAAATAGGGATTTAATTGATTAGGCTTATTAGATCATCGATTTTTTTCTATAGTATACGATGAACATTCCATACTGGACTCGAATAACCCGCGCAAAAATATTGCTAGGAAAGTGTGAAGCTGTAGTATTGTCGAGAAAATACTTAAAATAAAATTAATATTTATTTTGATGAGCTCTTGAAAATATGTTGGGTTTAATATATTGACAATTAATATTTTTAACATACAGTTGAATGACTTTTGGCTGATTCTTAAAATCTATTAATTAATATTGCTTTAAGCATTTTCGTGACAATACTATTTCCCTAGTAGGAATTGAACAATGGTCCAGTACTGACCAACAACTAATCTCCGACTAATAGTACTGTAAGCAGTAGTACTGGAGTGATAAGATAGGCAATTTGAAAACCATATTTGAAAACCAGTGTTGTGCCAGAATTGCTCCTGTATTGACGTATTATGATACTCTAGTTCAAATCACAGCATTACAACTCTGGCCCGTTCTTATCATCCCGGGATCACACAAAGATTGGACCAGTACTCGCCCGTTATCCCAGTACTGGTTCCAGTACAAACCTTCCTAACAACAGTCGATATATATAGTAATATTTTCGTGCGGGAACGAACATTTTTATTATTATCATTTTCATTTTTAGCAATTCAAAGTCAATCGACAATATTTGATAAGCAGAACATCCATGCCCGAGTTGATAAAAATCAGGAGGCTACAGAAAAATGATATCAATTTATATCGTTGGCTGTCATCGACAAAAGAGAAAACCTGCTGGCATCGAAAAAATAAGCTATCTTTCACTTTGATACTCTACATTTAAATTTCCAGTAGGAACGAGGCGGTGGCTAAAACGATCTAATAACTCATAAGAGAATCGCGTGCGGCGAAGAGAAAGAACCCTTCCGACAGACCGAGAAAAAAGTAGAAGCCGAAGAGGCGGAATAATCGAGAGGGCGATTCCCTCGCGACTCTTGAATAAAAAGTCGATAATCGTAGCGCATTTGCATGATTCCTTTATTTTTCTATCCAATGTCCAGCGGCCCGGCCACTCTCATTTCTTTCTCTGTCTCTCTATTCCCGTCCGTTTTAGCGCATTCCGGACACAAAAGATTGACTAAGCACCGAGGAAGGCATCCGCCGTTCTCCACCCCGTAGCGCTTACGTGTAAAAAATTGAAGCGTATCCTGACTGTCTCCTCGATTTGAGAAACGGTCAGACCGGATGAAAAGCGCATATACATGTATATATATATTTCTTCCTCCGCAGATTCGGCGCGCATCTTCTTGCGTATGTAGGAAAATGAAACCGGTAGCGTCGCGGCATTGATGGATACATTCACGGGATACATCGCTCTTGCCAAATGGCTAGATTATGCGCGCGGTATAAATACGCAATTTTAGGAGTCGACGTGGATATCGACTTTCGTGAATGAGACTAGCGCGCGAGGGGGGAAACTAAAGTGGCTTGTTTTCCATCGCGCGAATGATATGTTGAACGGAAATGGCTCAGGATTAGTCTAGGAAAAATTAAGATGGTTATTGGTGGAATTAGTCGACTAGAATGCTGGATATAATGTGAAGGAAGAAAACGTGAATCATACAATGCTGATGTGGAAATATAGTTCGATAAATGACGCGCATTACAAAGGTTCAGATTTTCAAATTTATTTATTTATTTATTTATTTATTTATTTATTTAATTATTTATTTATTTATTAATCCAACGGATTGTTTCAATTTTTTCTTTTCGTTATAATAATACAGTTTAGATGTTCAAAATAAAATATAAAGTAAAATTGAGAATCACTTAAAATTAAGAATTAATTACAATCACACAAAAGACTTAATTTATAAGAAGGAAAGTGATTGTAAAGTTAATTGTTTATGGAAACATGAAGGTAAATGTTTAAAAATTTAAAAATTCATTACAATCAATGTAATTTTTTACAATTTTATAAATAAATGTTGTATAATATACATTTCGAAGCGGATTAAGCCAATGTTATTTCTAATAGATTTGAAATCTCAAAGTAATCATGGTTTGTTAAGTGTATCATTTTCCTTCCAACTGCACATGATATGAATTGTAAGAATTTACGGCATAAAAACTTTATTATGTTAATTCAATATAATAGATGCTGTCTCCATATTACAGAGACAGAAATCAAGTTTGGATAGGCAAACGAATAATAAAGTTTTCGAAAATCCCATTGTTATTATGCAACGTAAAACGAGCAACTAAATATCAACTAAAAATCCGATTCGCCCGGTATAATTGGTAACTTAAAACGAAAATATAATCGTCTTATCTCCGTGAAATAGAAAATCCGAACAATATTCTCTCTACTCCATACAATAGCGAACAAACTAACGAAAGAAAGGCGCCGTAGAAGCTCCAAAATAAAAACGGCTAATCCATCCAATGACTGACTGCGAACAAAACCTCGGCTCGTTATGTCCGATTAATCCGAAACACACGCGGAGCCACTCGCGGCGGACAATTCCAGGGTGAAATCTAAAGAGAGAGAGAGAGAGAAGCAAAATACTCCAGCCAATTCAAGGGTATATAGCATACGCATACGTGCTCTCGGAACGACTTACTTTTTCTCCGCTTTTCTCGAAACCTCAGAGAACAGCCTATGCCAATTATGCACTGGCCAACGACAATACGATGAACTACTCCCCGAGCCTATATTTGCGCGGTGGCCACACGGGAGAGCCGTCTCGGTATTGCTACGCGTTATATTCTGTTATCGTTTTTGGCCATTGAGAGGGAGAGAGAGAGCTGCAGTATTGTGATTGAGCAGAAATTCTCCCCTGCTATAGCCGATTTTTGACCATTCTCCCCCATTAGCTTGTTCGCATTGCCTATATATATATATACTTTTTTTCGTTCATCTGTATTCGTTTTGGGTTTTTTTTACGGATGGACTCTTTATACTCTTCCCCTTTTGCGTTCGTTTGTTGCCGTGACCCTCGGACGCATTTCGATGATCCCTCGATCGCGGATGTTTTGGATAGTTTTCGATGGATACTCCACGTCACGTAGAGGGAAATTTGGTTAGAAAAAAAGTTCAATTTTCACGCGTGGAATCGATTGAAGCAATTTTCACGCTTGTTACTGCGTCGGGAGCAGTTACAGTGACGATAAGAGTGAAAAGAAAAATAAGTATACACTCATATAAAAGAAAATTAAATATTAATCGACTGGTCTTGTCAAAAGAAATATATCATAAGAAAAGCAGCTTCTTGGCAGATTTTTATATACCTAAGATTTATCGCTTAAACGCACTCTTTGAGTAAAGCTCTTTATAAATCACTACCGCCCGAAACTCATGCACATCTTTACTAACCTCCCTCTAATACTCAAGCAAATAGAAAGTAACCGCAACGTTCGCTACTCTTCTAATCTTTCCCACACAAAGCCACGCGCTCACGCGATCCTTAGTTGACTTCTCGCATAGTACTCATCCCTATTACACAGTCACCTTATTTTTTTCCAGGACACATAACCGCGGACCCCACGCGGATCGACCTCATTTCCATATTACATGCGACAGAGGAATATATACTAGGTATCCTATATATACGGTATACGTATACACAATAGCTCTCCTCCCAGCACATCCCCCACGCATTAACGTCGAACGAGCACATGGCGGCGAAATAATGTATGACCACACGGGAGACGAGATATCGGGGACATCGGAATGCAACTTCCGGTGAGCGCCACCTGGTTCTAGCAACCGAGCGTGAAAGGGACTCGCTTAATACCATTGTAGCCACTGCATGCTATACATATATAGTACAAGGGAGAGTTTCATCGGGATGTAAGTGAGAGAGGGAGCGAGAAAAATGAAAAAGAGCGGCAGCGAAGGGCAAATTGATTTTATTCAAATCACTTGGGTTCGGGGGAAGAGAGAAAGCTACTACTGGACTTGGGAGAGCTGTTTTTTTTCGGAAAGTGTGAATTGATGGTCCCCTTGTGATTGTGATTCGAACGAGGAGAACTTGAACTGAAAAGGGTAAAGCTATTTTCTTCCTTTTTATACGAATGCATATTCATGATACAATTGTTTTATGACCAAAAAATTACGTAGTCTCTTAACTGGGTAGATGAATTTAAAAAGGATTCCGAGTAAAAAACTGCTTGAGAACTCGAGCAAAAATAATCGTTGATATATATATATATATATATATATACTAAAAAGAAAAAAAAGGTCAGTAAGGGGAGCAGACAGTTGATAGTAAGGAGTACCTACTGCGCGAGCATTACTTGCGCGCGATTTTTCTCGGAACAGAGAATCATTGGTCAAACTCACTCACGCAATTCATGCACGTGTTGCGTCCATTAAGATCTGCTTTTGAATTACTACTAATGGTAAGGAACGACTCTTCAGTGCGTTTTTTTTATTTCAGGTTTTAATTAATAGGACGGCCCAGCCCAGCCGCGCAAAGCGTGAGAAAGTCGAACGTGGGTGCGAACGGAAGGGTAGATTAGTCACAGGTAGTAAATACGAGATATTTTATAGTAGTATACATCTATAGAGATCAATAATTAGAAATATGTATTATATACGTATGTGTTATTAATAATTACTTACGCTATGTCTTCTATACTGATGTGTCCAAATTTCTACTACGTGTAAATTCCACTGTACACCTGAAAAATAAATATGAATAGGTTGAATTGTCTGTCAGAAGTGCACGTCAAATACTAATAACTAATAAATAATAAATAAATATATGGACGTAGGTAAATGAGTGAAAGTGTATGTAAGTAAGTGCTTATAGACACTTTCACTCGTTTAGTAATGAAATAAAATATTTTATGGTATTAAATTACATGGTAGCAATAAAATTGTTTAATGCACTATCAACCGAGTTAGAATGCCTAGGTCTAACTAAATGAACCAACATCGAAAAGTTTAGGAAATATTTTGGCGATAATTAAATTTAAATAAACAAGGGTTATTTTATGATTGCACGAAATATGAGGATTTATTTATTAACGTATTTGTTTATATATTTATTATTTTTATAAAACATCTGTGTTTCTATTTGGTTATATTGTTAAGCTTTACGGAGAAAATGATGTTATTAATATTTCAGTATAAAAATTTATCATATTTATGATTGTCGTATATAAATTTAATTTGTTAAAAAAATAACAAGGAATACTTCTTTCATTCTGAGACTCATTGAAAATATAAATAAATAGAATATTAAAATAAATTAATTTAATATATGTACAGTCAGTGAGGAGTGAATCTTTGAATCTTAAAAATCACCAAACGGTTCAAGCTGTAGCTTACACCAAAGACAAACTTAAAAACATATCATATCTTTACCCTCCTGTGTATGAGCTTGATGACATCAACTTCTGGCAGGTCTTATTAAATAATATTTTTGAATATACTTTTTAAAACGAAAGTTTAGCTTTACCTCTTTCACTATTACATTTGCAATTTTATGCTGAGAAATAAATAAATGAAAATTCCCCATCGCCTATTCAACACAGCAAGTATAAATAACATTATTAAACAAGACTTTACATCGAAATCCCCTCCCTTAGAACCATAAGCCGACACAATTCACACGAAGCATCCATATCACGGGCGAGCAAACACAGCGAGGCGTCGAGGCGCGTCCAAGCCGCAAGGCATTCTCACCACCGTGAGCTATATGCAGACACGCGTGTAGTGCAGTGTCGAGGACGCGTCGTCTCGTTGCATATAAATCTAATGGGGCGCAGAGATGTCCCAGAATCCTTAGCTGCCTCGACGGCATTTATAGCGAATCGCACACCACATCGCGCGATATCTTCTCCGCGAGTTGGGCGAATTTATGCGTTAGGCGCGCCAGTGTCAAAGCTACTCTACCAGTGTCTCGTCGACGTCATCCGTGAGACTCGTAAAGACAGCGAGATAATTAAATTATGGGTATAAAAAGGGCCGGTTGTCTGTCTTGCGAGAAAAGAGGAAGAAAAAATGCGCATAAGGGAAGTTCGCTCCGCGGTGAAAAGTCGTAAAAGCACTTCGACCGACAAATCTGTATAATGTTTCGTGATTTTTATCACCACGCGCCAGTTATACGGCCAGATTCTACGCTTGCGGGTTGCGGGAGCGATTTTTATGCTCGCGCATCGGCAAAAATTGAAGATTTTTATTGCCTTGCGTGTGTCTGCGCGTACGCGTCGGGAATAATTTCTGTATATGCGCGCGCGCGCTCTTTGGGGTGTTAAAGTAATTGGACTGCGGCAACGGCCGCCTGCGTGCAGCAGTGTGACGTTTCCGAAAATCTCCGGCTCTACTTTTTTATAGCTTGTTCCATCTGACGTTTATTGCTACGCGGCCGTTCTTTCGGATGATTAAGATGTTTACGGATTTCAAGATATATTTATATCGGAAGCCCGTTTTACGGCCCATCCATCGGAATAATTGGTTTGTTTTAAAGGCGATGTATACGCGAGATTCATATCCAATATTGCTTTACTTTGCTGACCTATCAATGAATCATTTCGCGTTTCTGTAGCAGATACCGATGGCTATTTCACATTCATCTGTACTCAGCACCGGCTGAAATAATTTAGCCACAGAGTTCCACAAGGTAGTAATCCGGCTTGTAGGACAGATACTATCACTCCTCGCTGACTGTATATATATATATAAGAGCGAAATTGCTGCATGAAATGTTGTCGCATATCCGAAACTTGATTAAACGCCGCGAGCAAGAGTATACATCCTAGCTTTGCAATTCACAGGACGCCGAACGTTCCTTCTGTATTGCATGAAACGACAGTTCTATAGTATGTTATAGGGTATTGCTCTCGGGCTCGTATTTATTAAAATATACAAATATTATTAGCTGTTACTGCAATTTTCGCAAATAGCGATTTCAAATTTGTAAATCAAGCATTCAAAATTAAGAAAATCGTATCAATTTACTTTCAATTTCTGCTAGCCTAAAAACCGCTTACGAATCACATTCGATTTGTGTTGGAAAGTCACAGTATATCTAGTAGTAGAGAACTGTACTACTGTAGGTTGGATTATCATAAATTAATATTTTTTAAATAATTTATTTATGTACGATCATCGTCCGATACGTATCTCGTGTCTTCTGTACATATCGAAAACTAAAGAATAAAAGTGAATATAGTCATACTTTTTTTAATGGACGGTATTTCCCTATATCAACATATGCTGTCATGAAAATTATATTTTCAATGAACACTTTTTACAGAATTAAAAAGTGAAAGCAGATTTGATCTTTTGAAAATTTAGATTATTTATATGAATTATTTGCTTCGGAATAAATTGATATCGCAACGCCTACAATTAACATCAATAGAATTTCTTGTAATAAATCATGGATATCTGTTAAAATTTACTTGTAATTGTTAACTCTACAGAAAATTAAATTTATTTAAAACGATCGTTAACCAGGTTTGCCAATTGAATTTCTATATAATTTTGTACCGGACCGAACGAACAGGAAACCTGCTTGTCTCTGCTGGATAACATTCAATGTAACGTAATGTTTTTACGCTCTGAGACTAAATAATAAAATAAATAAAATACGTACATCAATAAATAATGTAAGATTTATTTATTTATTCATATCTTACATGAATATAAACAGAATTTTCCTAATTAATAGTTCGAAAAATATAAAATGAAAAGTTATTATTCTTTTAATCTTAATACAAACAACAAACAAAATAACTTCGTATGATTCTATTTGTAATTATTATGAACAGGAATTCCCCCTTCAATGCTCACTATAAAGTTCGATCGATACCGTTCGTATAGTATAAATTTTTACTCCGATTCCATCGTACAAAAGAAATTCGATGATGCGAATGACGAATTTGACACTTTATTAGGGGTATATTCGGTTAATTTATACGCGTCGTTTATTGCTCTCAAGACATGTTTACAGCCTCACCCATCAGCCGATGTAAGATCATCTATGACGAAGGTACACGTGATCATACGTACAGATGAACGTCTGCACAATTGAATTTACGACTCGAATCTCGATGCATCGTATGTACACATGTCAATGATTTTTTTGTCAACCGATGAAACTTTATTGATATCTAGAACCCCTTTGAACACGTCGTAACTCTTAGACGGAACAATTTTTTAATTCGACAGACATCGTATGCGTGAAACGAGCTAAGCTTGACTAGTCGTCTGGAAATCATGACGGCAAAATGTTCGTCATTATGAAGTTTTGAGTTTTTGCACTGTAACAAATCAACACGCACCCTTTTATTTGGCTTTACTTTCCAGCTATTGTGTGCTTACAACACCCGTACCCGAAATGAAAAGTACATTCGAAAGTTTAGATGCGCGATCCCGAAAATTAAATTTTATCTTCTGGAAAAAATACAAAGTCCCAGCAATAATGGATTGTACCTTTTAACGTTTTCTGTCGAGACTTTAAATTTATTTATTTATTTATTTCACCAGAGAATTACATTATTAAAGAACTGCAAAAGTAATTCAGCTTTTCAGATTTTTCTTTAAATACCCTCTTCCTTTCTCCTCGATAACAAATTATCAGGTGAATAAATAAAATTGATATTAATTAGTTATTTACGTCCAGACTAGCTTAATCTTTCTTGTACCAAGTCTAAACAATTAAATAAGTGAAAAACATATGTTAAATAAATTCTTTTTAAGCGCAGTTGCGCTATCCACGCAAAAATCAACAACAGCGAATAATTTAGATAAGCGGATCTTAACCAATATCGCAGGTCAATGCAGTATTCAGTCACCCTTGAACATTGCGCAAGCGAACTAACAATATCCTTTACGCGCGATCGGTTTGTAATAATTGCCGGCATGTGCGTAAGCTCCACGTCCGGAAGATGAAACGAGAAAAAGAGGCAGCCAAAAAAAGGAGGGGGGGGGGAGGCGCGAGGGGTGGGTGACTCGACAGTAGTGTAAAATCAGCGACTCTCGCCGACTTTAAATTCATTTCGCACCGATGATCGGCGCCGGCATTGTCCTCGCATCTGTTACTGTACGTCTGCGTATACAATGTACTAGGCTCATCCCTTTTCTCTCTCGCGCCTCGTTTTACGAGTATAGAACGCCATAGTTCCCCCTTCGCGTTTTGTTGGTGGGCTTAGCTTAGAAATTAGGGTCCGCGGCACAATTTCATTATCGATGTAATTTTAAAGTGGCTGTCAGAGGAGGGTGACTCTGTTGCGCTCTCGCACTTTCTGACATTTCCTTCGATGGACTTACAATTCATTCTTTCGCTTCGATTGTCGTGGTTATGTCTATACGAGCTATCTACGAATCCGTCGTGGATCACCGTTTTAAGATGAATCATGCTTTTAAAAGCAAAGAAATTCGATGCGACGTGTGCGATGCCTCTTTTTGAGCTTATACGTGATCGAGTAGTTGTTTCGCGAAGTGACATGATGTTATATGGATCTTCTTTGCTTTATGTCAATATTTGTAACAAACTTATTTTTTGTTAATTTTTTGTATTCAATATCGTATTTCCAGTATGATATAACATTTACATTAATAAATTGTAAAATAAACGTGATCATAGTAATTTATCAATTATACAATTAGTAAGACAGTGCACTTGACATTTTCGTGCCATTAGTGATATTAGTAAGATCACTAAAGACTGACATCCACTATAAAAAGCTGAACTTTTCACGCCAACTTTTATGATTAGTGAATATTCACTAATTACAAAGTACAACTTATAATTGTGATAAAACTTCAACTTTAGTGAGAGTTTACAATTTAAACCCGTATTTTTTTAATGAAGGTGAAATGTTACTGTTATGAATTTGAAAAATCACTTATTAAAACCATGAAATTTTTACTACGTAATAGTGAAATATATCATTTTTTCAGTCAGTGTGTACTTAAATTTTCAAATACAAATAAACATTTTACTAGTTCAATTACTCGTGATTATTATCTTGTTTCTTCTATTAAATTAGTTTGCAGAATGTATTTTAAAGCATATTTACATTTGTAGTATTCATTCATTTTTTATTTCATGCATCGATAGTTTTACCTTGTAATAATTTAATAACATCTTCTTTCAAGAGATTTCCAACCGCTTAACGTTACTCGGTAAACAAACCAATTGCTCATGTACTTACGTGCCACTTTCTATCAAAGCGTGCAATAATATTAGAATTCGAAATTCACAAAACAATTATATAGTTTATAAAAGACTGCAGAAGAGATGGATTTGTGGGGTGAGCAGCCGGTGGTGCCGAATTTATACCCGATAGCGAATCCCTAGCGCCGAGTAATTTTACGATAAGTTTGTCGAGCAGTCATCGGAGCAGAAGGAGCATAGAATAGTAAAGGAGAGCTTATAAGCAAGGGGTTCACCGCCACAGTCAACATAAGGGTGCACTTTAAAAGATCAATTGAAAAATGGCCAGTGGCAGAGTTGAATTTGAGATAGACGGATTTAATTTGCCTGTGGACGATGCGCGTCAAACAGCTGGATTTTTTTCTCGTTTCTTCGAGCTTCGTCGCGTCGGAGCGAAGAAATCCATTAATCAATAACGACAGCGGTCGATTGATTGTCAAGTGTGTAAGCCAACGATTTGTGATTTGATTAATGATACTTCTTTGCGGCACGGTTGCACGAGTCTTGCTGTTATAGTTGATCATGCGATGCTCGAGATGCATCTCAGTAGCTTGAAATTCGTTTTTCTTTTATTGTTTTTTTTTCAAATCAGACGGTGGACGGCATGAATTATTTAAAAGCTGATTGTGATTAATGGTATCTCATTGAATGCTGTGTACCCTTTCACAGCTGGTACCGTGGTAACTTATGAATGTAAACAGAATTTTTCCAACCAGTCTATGCCAAGACTTAAAGATTCTCATTTCTTTGTTTTTTTCTGGATGGAAAAGTCAAATTCAATCAGTGCACTTTGCGTTTTACAATCAGAATTTACACAACGAAAGCCTACTCGTTGTCCGTTCGCGTTAGAGCTAGTTAGCTGAAATACAATTTAACTACGGTAATGCGATGAGCGACTGAAATGCTCTTCCTACGATTTCCAGTCGAACAAACACGGGACACTACACTCATTGAATCATTCCCGAAACAGTCCCACGTGATTAGACAGCTAATTATCGAGTATTTTGATCTCGCGGCCATAGACGATCACCGCGGGATCGTTCGTCATTGTGCCACCGAGCTGCGTGTTTACCGTTTACAATCCCCTGGTGAGACGTGATCACTCGCATAGCCTCAATCGTTATTACACGCTGGGGAAAAGTCGGGAAAGCCGTACGGGAAAAACTTGGCGTCTTTCTCCCTTACATTTTTTTTCTCACACAAGTGTGACCGGTGTGCAGGTTAATGATGGCTGTTTTTGTTTGGTACATAGCGCGAAGCGAAATAGATTGATTATTGTTACGCAAACTGTTTGTATTTGAATGCCTAAATTACCGAACGTTTTTTAATGCTTTGACAAGATCAAGTAAAATTTCATTATTTATACCTGTTTCTTTTTTCGACATCAATTAAGCCTAACCGTCATTTGAAATGAACACTGTTCTAATTCCAAATTGATGAAATAAGAGTTTAAGAGTGGCTGTTTCAATCAAGAGATTACTTATAGCTATAGCACAAAACATGAGAGCATAGCGTATAATCCTCATACGCAATAAGTCGATACTCCCTCCGGCTCAACTCGCGCGAAGCCATAAATAAAATTGGGGAAGCTCGACAGAGCCTCTGATCCTGCCACACCATAGATCTCGCAGCTTGTTATTTTCACACTCGTCGCGCCTTAGGTCAGACCGCAGGCTTGCGGCGAACGACATGGGGTTGATTCTTTCTTCAACAGACGATTGTCGTTTTCTCGTCTAGAGATACGCGCAGCCTCGCTGACTTAACGAGAAGACGGCATTTTCATCGCTATAAGATTTCACCGCTATAATAACGGTTACAAGCCGAAAAAAAGAGATTTTCTGAAGAAAGGGAAGTATGTGGGATGTAAAGAAGAAGACTACTAAAGGTGTATCAAAGTGACCACCGCCTGTGTAACTGATTGTAAGACGAGAGACTTCTCGGATGAGGGTATGTGAAACCTTTTGTGATCAAGTGTCTGAGGGTACACTGATCAAAGGCCAGTGTTTTCATTTTTGTATCTTCGTGATTTTATCACAATGAGCTTCTTAAAGATAGTACTTAAATCTATAGCTATTTTGCAATTATCTATTTCAAATTTTTTATATTTTTATTTCTTCATTTAAATTAGTAATTTGTATCAAGTATAATCTATAGTTTATACATTAGTGAATTAAGTAAAAATGAATATGTAGCTGGGAGAATTTATTAATAATTAATATTCAACATTAAATATTAGAAATATAGTTTTTATTATAATAGCGTCCCTGAGGAATTAGAAGTAAAAAAAACAACAAAAAGTTGAAGAGGGTAGAAAAAAAAAGCAATATTTATGACTTAGTTTTTATTTTAATCTAAAATAGAATTAACTTATTGATTATATTATAAAAAATCCTAGATACTTAATAATATATTATATGCTTTCTTCCAGCGTTATAAGTCCTCGTAACTGAGGCGTACAAAAATTTAAAAAAATTAAAAATATTCAAAATGGAGTATAAAAGATTATATAGAAAAATACTTTTGCACAAAATTCTGCTAGCATAACCAGAAATAAATCTATATAGATATCTGTAATTTATAAAAGATTTAGACATAAGTACGCGATGATCATATATTAAACTAAAAAAAAGATATATATGATAATATTGAAACCGAAGATTTATCAACGTTAAACCAATAATGAAAATTTTGGGGCATATCCGTTCCTCTGCTGGATATAAATAAATTAATAAATAAAATTTGACAATTATCTACAGGAAATTTAAGTTACTCGAGAAGAAAAAGATTCTATTTTAAGAATTTTTTCCCGGAAAGCATAATAGCATTCTACGGCATAGAGATCGAAGAAAATCGAAGCGGAAAGCCGAGACCTTTCCAAAAGCTCTGCGCAAGCACAATGCGGCTTATCGCGTCGCGGGAGGGCGCTTCCCCTTTTCCGAGAATTATTTTTCTCTCGGAGTTGTGTCGTTGACATAGAAATGTGCGTCGAGATATCCTCCCTACAGTAGATCTTCTTTCGGTCCGGAGGAGAAAGGCGCCTTGGTCGCTGTATTAATAACGAATGTATTTTTCAGGGCTCGATCTTATTTACTTTTACGCTGTGCTTATGAGCGATAAGCAGAGCGTAAATTATGAGGAAAATACGCTGATGGGAGATAGATACATTGCAAGCTGGTTTTTCAGATCCGAGAAGCAGTATTTGACTCATGATTTTCTATCGAATATTTAGTATTCTCAGCTTGTACATAAACTCGCAATATATCTATCGTAGAATAATTTGTGTATTAATTAACCCATTAGTGTCTAAAAGGTCGTTTTTCCGATAGCGTTTTCAGTGTTAAAATTGAGTAAGTAAGACGTTCTTTCAAAAATTCAATAGACGATACGGAAGATTATTTGTACTTTTTGAATGTCGGGTTATTTTTTAATCATATACTAGCCGAATAGCTATAAAAATTTGTTTTAAAAAATCAGGAAATATATAAATGATATAAATCAGACAGTTTGAAATTAACTATACGTATGAAAAATTTGTAGTTCAAACAAATGGCATCTTGCAATTAGTATATTCTTGCATAATTTGAAAAATAAAAACTGGTATCGAAAATCTCAGTTATTTTAGTAAATTGTTTATAATAATTCGGATTTGGATATGATTGAAAGAATTTGATTGAAGCCTTAGACTCTTAAAGCAGAAGAAATTCATAGCTGAAAAAGGTTTAAAAAAATACTCCATTCTGGTACTAATATGTTGAACAAAAAAAGATTTTACATCAATTATATTTATCAACATCAAATGCAAAAAAAAAATCCGTATTAAATCCTTTATTTCTAGTACACGAAATGTCAGCTCAACTAGCCTCCAAGATTCTGATAATAAAAGAACGACTTTGATTAGCTTTCGCCATTGCCATTTTACTCGAAGACAGAAGCTGGACAGGCCAATAACCCAGCAGTAATCGTTAGGACAAAACGTTCCCTCCTTTGATCCTGTCACGATCGCCTCGTCTCTTCTTCAGGCTTTGAAAATCTCAATGAGGACGTGTCCAGAACCAATATTCACCCGCATCGCAACAACAAGTCTAGACCCTCGAGATATACGAGGAGAGAAAGAGAAAGCGAGAGCGGAGCGAAGAGCAGAAGCTGCGAATTATGATAGGGGCCTAGGGCGAAGAAGAAACGTGCAGCTTTACGTTGCATGGCAAGGTGCAGAAGTCATGTTGGTATTCAATCTTTGCGATTATTGAATAATACAAACGACGTGACTCGGCACTGCTCGTAAAGATTAGTTTAAGATCCGACTATTCCCACTTGCATAGAATAAAATATTGATAACAGATGATAAATCGTCACTATACTGGACAGGGTAAATATATGCTAGTAAAAATCGCCAGTACTGTTCTTTACTTGCATCCAGTGAACTGGTTACCACTACTGGCCAAACCGTGGTTTGATATCGGGATGAAGTCCGAGAACGGACCAGAGTTGAAATTGTTATACTGGATTTGATGCTCTCGATAAAGCAAGTTTGCAATAAAATAGTGATAAATAAGGGATAGTCACATCCTTGTGACACATGTATCTATGCTGACCGAGTACTGAATCGTGGCTCCTAAAAACAATACCAAAATATTTTGGTATTACCCAAACTCTTGTCCGACCTAGGATTTTCAATCAGCGCTACGCGTCACTTGAACCATTGCAACAGAGATGTACACGTACACATACACAGGGACTGCGACGTGCGTAATATTTTACGACACCAGCATGTGTTGCTTTGTCTCCGTGTTTATTGGCGTACTGTTGTCACTTGCCAACTCGGCTGCGTGAGTCTCGTTAAATATGTATAAATTACATGGCGTGGCGCGTCCCTCTTGCACCACAAAACTGACGGAAAGCGCGCGAAACGTGGTGCGAATCACTTTTACGAGGATGCGTCGCCTTTGCGTCGAGCGAATAACTCGTGCGAAGAAAGAACGTAAATTATGCCTTTGCTTATTATTACAAGATTTTATTGTTTTTACTTTGTTTTCCTCGTAAACCAGTAAATTTTTAATGCAGTAGCCTAATTCTAATTCTCATTGTACATACGAAATGTTTTTATATCGCCGAAAAAAAATTCGCCCATAACGACACAGGAGAATTAAACTGGCTGTTACTCGTGAAAAAGCGATGAAAAATACGCTTCTACGTGGAATCGAGTCATAAATAAATTCATAAATCTCTCCGGAAAATAAAATAAGCTCATAAAAGGCCATAATCATTTCATTGCCATAACGTTTTAATAAGCCGAAGGACTCGCGACGAGCTTCGTTTCACGGCATTGTTCTTTCCCGTATATTTCCCATAGCAATTTTTTTTCCTTCCTCCCTCGTCGTATTATTATGCAATAAACAGGTCTGCTCGAAAATGAGCGAACGCTCGCGAGGACAATTAATCTAAACGTCAACGAGAGTTAATTTATACAGCTATCGCGAAGCCGTTCGTCACAGTGCGTTGCGGCACCGCTATCTTCTTCCACAACTCTGTACGTTCCCCTGAGGCGTTAGGAGAGTATAGATACGCCAGAGAGAAAGCCAAACTAGCTGGTAGTATTATCAACCCTTCAACGCGGATTTCCTATCGCCTCTTGTCGTCGCTACTGCTGCTGTTTAGTCTTCGCTACCTATACCGAGCGAAAGCGACAGCGGCTTAATTAGTTTTACGACTTCTTAATGCGAAATCACCCACCGACGTCGTTATTTATGCTCGTTTGCCAATTTCACACGAGACTCGATTGTATCGTACGACTTTTATACGAATCTATCTATTTATACCTTTTATAGGCTGTTCGTCTAGTCTTCGTATAAAATAAATTACGTCCATTAATCAAGATCTCGTTTGTTACGAAGATTTTACAAGCTTAAAAATCTCATCTGCACTTTTTAACACAAAAGATGTCCATTGAAATTCCGCTTCACGCAAGATTGTTTTCAACAGTATGATTTGTGATAACCAATGAAGTTTACAATTATTAACAGAACATATAGAAGATATAATATTTGGTTACTAAAGCCTATATTTAAATAGATTTTTATCGAATTTATTTATTATAAAGATCTTACTCTCCGAATTAAGATTTTGGTAATAAAAGAGATTTCTCATCTTGCATCGCTCCACCTTAAACGAGACTAGTATCGTCTCGATCCGATCTCGCGCACCCTTAGTATACCTGATGAATTAGTTATAATACAGATACGCATTTTAATATCCATAAAGCGAATCGACGAGCTTCCTAAAAATCGTAAAACAAACAACAGGTTCAACTTGAAAGTATCCCTTGAGACAACAACCCTCGCGCGCTGGTCACCTCCGCGAATGAAGAAAAAGCCAAATTTTTTATAGTCACTATCAGCACCAACGAGACGCGAGTCGCATCCTGATGAGAGCTTAGCTGTCTGCAACAGCGACACCGTAAAATTTTCGGGAGATCGTCCAAGCGTGGAATTAACCGCGACGAGCGTATCCGAATGAAGATATTAACTGTCCTTGGTCCGAGCAAATATTTCTAATTGTTAGCAAGAGCGCGCCCGTCCCGTAAAATCTTTATTGTCTACGGATCCAATGGTCGACCGAAGGCAGCATTTGGATGAGCCGCAATAACTCCCCGCACATTAGACACGCTTTTGCGGCGAAAAATCGAATGAGTCTCTTGGTTGGTTCGGGATGAGACCATGCGAGGTTTATATCAATTAAGAGAATGTCACGTGTAGTCAGTAACTATAGTATGGTTATTGGCTTTATTGTTATACTATATTTCATAAAGAAATTTACGGTTACGCTCACTTAGCGCTATTGGATCGCTGAAATGATGAAACGAAATTAGATCGTAACGTCGAGACTCTAGTGGGAATTGTTGATTCTGATAATCCTAAACGATACTGATTCTTTACGCGAAAACAGTAAACTGATTACTTGTACCGATAAAAGCTTGTTTGGTTGTGGGAATATATGTTAGGATCTTAGTAGAATTGTCGAAATGTATTGACCCAATCATGATGTGTCTAATTTGAACCAGAGTTAAATCTATGTCACTACATAGATTTAAATCTGGTTGTGACTACATTTGAAAATATTTTCAATTCCAATTGATAGAATCGGCATTTTAAAAGTTCCTTATTCCCTTAAAAAAGAACATCTTTTAGTTAACTAATAATTTTTTGAAATAAAAAAACAACTAATCCATCACAAAACCATTATCAACCACAAGTTTATATTATAACACATAATCATACGGTGCCACATTTTTGTCTCGTATCAATGCATTAAATATCACAATAGGATCCATTACTATAAAAAATTTTCTTTGATGGTATCGCATGTGTATTTTCGCACTCGCACATTCGATATTTTATTTATATTTATTTATTTCTTGTAATGTTAGGTCAATACTGTATTCAAGCACAAAGCCAGGTCTGGTTTTGAGATTTTTTTAGAATTAAATAAGTTAAAAAAATCTCATGTTTACATAACTTTAGTATTTAATATATAAACAATACAGTGAATATAACTACTTTAAATATGTAAGGTATAGGTAGCCTCATTTAAAGGTGTGTTGCCCCCTTAACTGTACTTAAGGTAATAAGTAAAACTGTAATAAGTACTATCTTACCTTAATTAAGTACTTAGGTCATTCTGAGACTTCTCACTAAAGGATTGTTACGACTAAAAGTTTAGTTTTTTTGTCGAATGAATTTTAAAAGAAACGAACGTCATGATATAATGAAATAGTAAAAATCAAAAAAAAGGAAAGAAATCAACTCGCTTACTTACTACGTTTATTCCTACTATCCCCACGCATCCATAAAAACAGAGAACAAGGAAGCTCACTCGAACCTTTTAGAATCCTCCTAGAGACGGCTCGCACACAGAATCAGGCGCGATCGTAAATCGTTTCTCTTCTCTATACCGGCGCCTTCCCGGTCATCTCGACTATGAGGAAAAATCGCAGCTTCCGCGTGCGATATCAGCCTCTTATTCTACTGCATATAGCAGCGTCGGCTGCAGAGAGTGTCAGCTGTAACTTTTATCGGTTATAAAGCCCGTGAGAGAGTAAATACGTAGCTCGAGCAGCGGAGAGTAAGAAAGAGGAAAGAGGCCTTATCAGTCTAATACATTTCATATTTTATGGATACTCTCCGAGCCGCCTTTATAACGCATACTTGACGCGAAATGTTTTAGCTAAAAATTCGGTGCTCGACGACTCTAAAGGAAACTTTCTCTCTCTATATACAATCTAAAATATTTACAATCTCAATGCAAGCTTTTTACGCAGATGAAAAATGTTTTCAAAACTAAAGCAAAATCACTATGCTTATTAAACAAAATATAAAATGAAAGAGCGAAATTCAATTTTAAAAATATGAGGCCAGCAAAGACAGGAGAGGAGATGAGTATAAGCGCGGAAACTGCCACTAGCTATTCCTCGTCTTCTACGACACATGCATTAATTCGTGAACAACCTCGTAGTATAGCCGAGGGCATAAAGCGCGTCGCGCGAGTAGCGTCGCAAACCAGAGCAAATTGAATTTCCGAGAGCTTCTTCCATGAATCATGTAGTCATGGCAAAAGTGAAAGGGGGCTAGCTTTCTGTTCCTGCATTGCAGATTCTGCGTTTTGTGCTACGCAAGCTGACTCGACAAAATTTGTTCCTGCCTGTATCGGCTTCATCAGAAAACAATGCGATGGTCACTCTAGTCAAGTTGAACAGAAGTAGAATTTTCGAGGTACTGGGTTAATTACATCCGTCGAATCGTCTATTATTAATAGTCTAATGTGATTGATGAATTAATAGTACCAGCTGATGAATCACGAGAAGTAAAAAAAGGCTTTTGATAACTTTTTGCTAAACGAATGTTAGTCATTTTTGCCTACAGTTCCAATTTCTATTGGAGATAATATCGGTTGAATTTTTACAGTATTATACCAATGATTTGTCGACTACTCGCGAAATGAAAAAATGTAACAAAATCTACCTGATAGTTTAATATTAATTGCGTATTAATATAAGCATTTAAAATAACAATATCTGAACTGTATCTGAAAAAACATTCATTTGGTTTTTTAGATCTTTAAGGTTGGCAGGACAATATTTCAATGTACTTTCTCGATAGGTTATCCTGGTGAAACGATTTAAAAAAAATTTGTACATTACATAATCAAACATGTTTCACAAGATGTCGACTTAAAGGAAAATGTAAGAAATTTTTGTAATTAAGCACTGTAACGGATGATCCCAAAAAAATGAACTTTTAAATGCAATAGTTGTTTTCTCGAAAAATATTGATCTTTTAGAAAAATATATAAAGAATACTCTCAAATTTATTCAGGATGATTTGTTACAGTTTTTTTATTTTTTAAAAATCCGTAAAATCACAATTTTTCAAATCGTCAGTGAAAAAAATATTTAAGTATTCTTCGATAAATTCTATAAGCTATACTCAAAAGCAATATAATTTTATTTGAATCTTACAAATTAATTTAAACATATGTATAGTCTAATAATACAATTTTAGAAATTTAACAAATGTTCTTCTCCAGCATTTCGCTGATAAACAGTACGATAGGATCTATAAACAATATACTGTAAGATTTTTGATTATTTGCATAGTCACAACATATCTATACTATTGGACAAAACTTTTTTGTCA
This sequence comes from Apocrypta bakeri, assembly GCA_018906985.1. NCBI lineage: Eukaryota > Metazoa > Arthropoda > Insecta > Hymenoptera > Pteromalidae > Apocrypta > Apocrypta bakeri. The sequence continues at coordinate 1,076,581 of JACCIA010000004.1, forward strand.
GACGGCAATTAATCCAACATCAATCTAAACACAAATTTCGCAACACCTTGCCGTATCCTCCAGGAACACGTGTAGCACCTCTCCTAACCGACAATGCAAAACCATGTCTACGTTCGTCACAGGAATTAGCGTTTGGCTGCTTCGGTGGATGATATATACCATCGGAGTGTCACGCCAATCGAGTATGTAGTACTTAGTGCATACCATCAACCATCATACATATCAGGACTGCAGGGCACGTCATCCTATTTATTGCCCATCGGAGCTGGCGATGCATATGCAGCGACGAAGCTTCCGCTCGCATGCAAGGATTAAAGCCATGCGTATACATATCTACGCGTATAGAAATTCGGGAACGCTGGTACGGGATTTAGGAGCGACAGTGAGAGTGTCCGATCGGGAAATTCATGAATCTTAATCGGGTTTGCCGACGAGCGACGACGTATCACTCTGGGTTTTACGGAGGACCAAGCGCAGGGATCAAATTGTCCGATTAAGTCGTAACGGCTGTTTCGCGGACGTATAGATACGTATAGGATATCTATATGGCTCATTCTCTGATAGATTTACCAAATAAAAAAAATTTTTTAAACTATTTTTCAATTTTAGTTTGGCACAGTATTTACCTTCATGAATTTTTTTAGATTTTTTTCTTCATGGTTTTCTAATTTACAGTATGTCAAAGTAAAACAAATTTTAGCATTTTAAGCCAATTCTCAAGAACTCTTTTATCTTCTCAGGGAAGCATTAATCACTAAAGAGATATGAAAGTCTTATCTTATAAAATAAATTAAACTTTACAAATAAAATACTCTCAAACCTGTAGATATAGATCATAACAATCTCCTAAGTCATCAAAGTCTTTAAATTTTGACATACTGTAACTTAGAAAACCTAAATGAAAAAAAAATCTAAAAAATATAAAGGTAGATACAGTGCTAAACTAAAGTTTTAAAATATTTAAAAAAAAATTTTTTATTTGGTCTATATGTCATAGAATAACTCATATATACCTAGAGTACGATAAAAAACATGACACTCCTAAGTCCTGAACGATACACATAATAGATTAGAAAGGTAGTAACAAAGGCAAGTTCGTTTTCTCGTGTAAATTGCACATCTCTCGCGAATTAATTAAATAAGTTAACTAGACGTTATTTATGCTCAGTGATCTTTTCGTAATCTCGTTCAGCGAGCACTACTTTCTTCGTGTATAATACTCGCGCACTCGGCGACTATCTTGTTATTATAATAATGCGAAAGTTTTAAGCAGGTGGATGCGCGGCAGGAAATCGTTACGTAAGCTTAACAAAACGAGCGTGAAGAAAACAATACTCCGAGAACGAGAGAGCTCAAGTGCAAAAAGATAGTCAAAACATTTTCTTAAGCGTGTGTTCAGTGCCAGAGGGACGGCAAACCGGATCTTCATTTCGCAGCCATTGTTACACGCGAACGAGGAAGCGAAACGCGATGCGATAATGCGTCGAAGAGACTTTTTCACGGAAAAATTCATGCGTCATTGCCTCGGGCTATGCTAGAAGAAGATCAGAGCCAAGAAATGAGAATTACGAGGGCAGCAGGACGAGTGTATATGTTCGCAAACCCCTTTATTGTGGTTTCCAAGTATCACTTGCGTATATACTTCGACGGTATCTCGTTATGATTTCAAATATAAATGTGTATAGTTATATATGTATGAAGGAAATTATACTTTCTTAGTCTATATAAAAAATTTACTTTTTTCTACTTATTTAACTGAACATGTTTCGTACACTTCGAGATTTATCAATGTTAGAATTATGAAGTGTTGAAAATTTTTTCAAAAGAGCATTTAAAAAATTATCTTTTCAAATTTTCTTTTTTAAATACGAATTTCGACTACATTTCGGTTAAGCTATTCATCTGGAACCTCTCTAGACGATGTAGATAAGTGTTTAATCTTTAAAGAAATCTATTTGCTAATAATAACCCGCGATTAGTTCAAGACTTTTGGTTGTTAGACACAGTAAATTTTAACGTCAATAAGATAGTAGTAAATTTGCATTTTTTTAATTAAGGGTCAACCAACATGGATTTTTGTAAAATTTTTGAGCAATTATTTTAAAAATATTTTTTTACATTATTACTGCTCTTTAATAACGACTAATAATATTCTCCAATGATTGACCCATTTAGAAGGCATATACATGCACGCGGTTCATTGAACACAAGAAGAACATGAGTCTTATCTTAATATTATTAATGTTCTAATCCTACTAATACTTACCTATATAAAATTAATGTAAATCGCGCACGAAGCGAGCAGGTTCTGCTGGTAATACTTACATTGATTATTATATTTAAAAGAATCTATGCTAATTTTCAGTTATTATATAAAGACATAAAGAAGTAAAGCCACATCTATCTACCTTCAATATTAAATATATATAAAGAAGGTAATTAACGCAACTATTTAAAAATTGTTAATTTTATTTTGCTTTTTCACTTAAATATGTCTTGTCTCCTTAAAAAGTACAATATTAATTTTTGTAAATCCACAAAGCTCAATTTAAATCATTGATATGCGACAAACCAAATGAATAATATTCCAGTCAATTATACACTTTTCCTTATAATAGTGTATTATATACATAATACAGTTGATCGAAATCGAAAAGTTTGAAGGAATCTATAGGAGGATTATTACGCTAATTGCACGAGAGCGAGTCGGCATAATACAATGGGTCTAAATGCAGATACGCAACAATGCTGCTGCTACTGCAATAGCTAGGGGTAACCGATCTGCTCTCTCTCTCTCTCTCTCTCTCTCGCTCTCTCCCATCAGCCCCCGGGATCTCTATTTATAGTGATATTCTGACCAGAATCGTCGAACAAAACAAGGAAGAGACTACTACTTCTCTAACTTCTATCTCTCGCTCTTCATTGTTCAAATTGCATTAATTCTATGCATTCTACGCTTTTAATGAACCACTACTATCATTACTGGATTATTGGTTATCTAGTTGTTGTTTAGAGGCGTACATTTGATGCTGTGTATTTCGAGGCATCGTAAAATCAAAGTACTTTTTAAAGCCGAATATATGATTATCGGATGAGTTTAATTCAATAATTTCAGTACATCCTTTGTTTATACGTAATTACGGAAACGTAGAGCCCTTTAAATTTAATCGTATGCTTAGTTTAAGCTTACACGATGATATCTCCGATAATATTTAAATTTACTTTAAATTGGTACAGAAATCAGGCTATAATAAGGATGTGGACAAATCATCAACATGGCCGAGATAACATATTCATGCTTTTCACATTTGCCAATACAAAAAGAACGAAAAAATGGTAACAGAACTCTCGAACTTCATTATACAATGGCATATTATTATCGTAGCAGTATCTCATCATTATCTGAAGGCATCAGCACAGCATCGCGTCAAACCCAGTTCGCAACATACGCAATTAGTTACGCACCAGGATGGTTGCAGAAGTGACTTGCGATTACTTTATATCACGGCGATTGACCCCCTTTCTCGTTACTTTTCTTACGTTAACTTACTTTTTCGATTCCTAGCAAAAGTCCAATTGGCCAGTATCGTTCGGGAATCAGTAGTTAATTTTTTGCTCTACAGTAAGAGAAGAGGAATAAAAGACGAGTTTTTGTACTTGATTTGATAAAAGCAAAATGCTGTGCGATTAAGCTTACCTTATCAACTGGTCGACTGAGAGCTTTCTTGTGCTACTATTACCCACAAAGTACATAAGTAAAGATCCGTAGAACAAATACAAAGGAGAAGATACTTAAATAATTATCAATTATTCAGACTCGAAATAAGCCTCTACTTTGTATACAAAAATATATATGATTATGATTCCAATTATTTTTTATCGAAAATAGGGCTCGTAAACGCAACAGGTCGTTGCACGAGCAAACAATCCAGGAAAAACCAAATTGTTTTCGCTCTATCTCTCTTTCTTTTTTCATATACTGAGTAAACGTCGTTTTCTTAAACCTGTCTTTCATTCCTCTTTTACTCTCTCTCTCTCTCTCTCACTCTCTCACTCTATGTATATGGATGATTCTCTGACAGATTGGAAAGTCAACTATTTTTTTCCTTTATATTATTGTAAACTATTCTTTATCATTGTATTATATAGCTACACTCAAAGTCATCATTATGCACATCGAATAGGTATTTAGTTGTAATATGAGATAATTTATGAACAAGTAGCGATTGATACAGATAGTTTTGTGGCATTTATTGACTACAAAACTATCTATAGTAAAAGTATTTTAACGAATTTTTCAAAAACCTAATTTTGAAAATTTGATTTTAAGACTCGAGGGTTAATGAATTGTATATGAACTATATCCCTGGTAAACAGTATTTCAGAAATTGACCAACCGCATATTCTGTTGGCCAAATTCTGGTATAATTTTTATCAGAGTATGTATGTACTGTTTACTTTATGTAAAAACTTTATGTGAAAGCATTAGCAAATTTCACAAAGAAAACGTCCTCTTGATTTTTTGAATGAAAAATGTTTTCCTTCAGTAGCTACAACCGTGGTTAAAATATCACAAGAAATTGGTTAACAGTTGACCAAATACTAGTGTCATTTTTATTAGGGAAATTATTGAAAATAGCATTTAAACTTTATCTCTCTGTAACTCGGAAACGATTGGAGAAATAAAATTAACAAAAATCATGAAACTAGATACAGTGCCAAAGAACGTTTTAAAATGATTTAGGAAAAAACTAAATTTTTAATCGACTAATCCGTCAGAGAATCATCCATGTACAGTCGCGAGCAGTGAGCCCAGCGGCGTCAACTAGACTCGCGGTTTTTGCGGTCGTCCGTTACCAGCAGCAACAGAAGCGTCTTACTGTTCTTATTAGTCGCGCGAACGCAGTAGATGACGATCGTATCGAGTCTCTCGCGGTTTAGAAAGGGGGAGGGGTAAAAAGTAGCTAAAGAACGATATTTTGTGGCACGAGCCCCCAGGCTGTGCTCTTACGATACCGCATCGCGTGGATGGCGAAAAACACGAGAGCAATATGCACTCTACGCTCGGACGTTTACTGCGGATTATCTAATGAGCAGTAGGGAAGAGCACGAAAGGAAAATAGTCGAAGAGAGATGATTGCGGACGGCACGCGCAAGTGGTCGTCGAGGTTTTTCTTTTTCGAATGATCGCTTGCTTGAGTTCTTGCTGCGACTGGCGATGCTGATACGTCTAAGGTGTGCTATTGGCTCGGGGAAAAATATTAGCTCATTCGCTTAGAGGTGTGATAATCACCTTTTCATAACTGTGAACTCCCGATTGAAGGAACTAATTACTTTTACGATTATAGCGGATATATCTCATTTCTTTTATATTTTTTTCGTTTCTTCTTGCGTAAGAATACACTTACTCACGGTATCTTGCATCCAAGGAGAATGATCAGCCCTAAAAAAATAAAGCTCCACGAGGAAAGAGCAAACAAGCAAGTATCTTGTGTCGGGGTGAAAGTTCTAATTGTAAAACTTTTTCCCCAGTGCGCCGTGGCTTTGTCTCCGAGTCGCGCACAGCAACACAAGCCGAGAACACGCGAAACGACCTCTCGACGCGAAATCGAGCAACAAGCGCAACGATAATTGGGAGATCGGTGCGTCTACGTACCTACGCCGGTAATCGGCCGTCGGCGCGTCTAATCGCCCAGAAAGTAAGTGCAGCCCTAGCGTTGCTGTATGTACACTTGAAACTTTTCCTTGGCAAGACGACAAGTAAGCACCGCCGTACCGGTCGATATCCATCCCCGTGGCGCCACTGCGCGAGAGATGGAACTGTCGTTGCTGCATTATTCGCGAAGCTCCTTCGCGGCTCCCTCGGCTTCAGCTCCCGGGAAATAGGATTTTTAATGAGGCGAACTGGCGCACAATTTCCTCGTCCGCCTTTATTTTTATACGCACCGACTCGCGAGGAGTGAATTATTTCTCACTTCTGACTGCTTTCAGCGATTGCTGAAAAATCTCTGCGCGTACAGTAGTTAGAGTAATTTTAAACCGAAATTTTTATACGAATATAATAATTGTGAAGTCTGAAAAATTGTTGACAATATTTGGTATTGTATATAGAAACTAGTTTGTTGACAAGTGAAAATTGTTTACCTATTGCATAAACGCTTACAATAGTTTAAATATAATCTTGAGTACGTAAATTTTTAGATTTAAGTTTTTTATTCATCTAGCCTATGTTCAGTTGACACATACGTTTACGTCTTTAAGCTTTCCAAGGTTATAGTAGCAACACAAGTACTTTGTAAATTTAGAATTTATGAATAAAAAATGATAACTCCTAGAATATATAGTTAAATATAGTTAAATATGAAAATACACTATATCAATATTTTTCTTTATTGAAAATATTGTAAACCTCTAGATCTTTTGCTTATAAATGCTGCTCTAATCTTTAAGACGAACAAATTAATTATTATTTTTTCACTTGAATCCTTGTATTAATAAGAAAATTTTAGAAAATAGTTGTTTATTCAATGTTCGTAATCATTCGTGAAATAATTAATAGTGATTTGAATAAATACATAGCAATAAAGAAATGTTATTGATATTATGCTATATCTATACTTATACATAAAATCTATTACTACATCATAAAATTAATTATATAATTTCACTATTAGAAATACTACATTTTTCAGTATTTCGAATTCAGTGACTATATATATATTATAAACCTTAAATCTATTAATTCTTTGAACACAATAGTCTCGAATACGATTTCAAAGAGGATTTTTCCGCCGAGAAATTTACAAAGCTCCCTCTGCGAAAAAAAAAGTAAATTAAAAACTCGACTTCCGCGCATTACCGATACGCGCGAGCACGCATAAAGAAGCGAAGATCAGAACCGCGGGTGGGTTCAGCTCTCACGGACTGGGTAAAAAAGAGCGAAATAGAAAAAAGCAGGGACGAAGTCGAGACGACGATGAAGGTTTGAGCTGTGTGCCAATCAACATTTCGTTTCGTTTGAGCGCATAACAGAAAAGAACGCTGTATATATACGTACACTCACGTATATATACCTTGTCGACGGGGCACAATGGGGCGGAAAACAAGGAAAGGCGCACATCAAAGCTACGGAAGTTATGGGGGAGGGGTTGAAGCGAGATATAGAAATAAAGTAAAAGGACAGAAGAGTCCGCGGAAGGCGCATCCGGCACAGACTACTTTGTAATCGTTAATTACGGCGCATTTTCGCAACGCGCTCTTTGACGAGACAAGGAGTGTCGGCAGATTTAATCCGAGAGATCGCGAGAACGAGATATGAGAGACGTCTCTAAATCAAAGAATCAGGTGTATTATACGTACGCGCATGCGCTCGTCCACTTCCGGACCATTAATGACGATCTTTTATATACGTGTATCTATATCTCTTTCATTTCGACGCTATTTCTCGGCGCACAATCGGGTGAAATTATTTTTTTTTTCTTTTATATACATCCGACAAAGCTCAGACACTTCTCGGCCATGATTTTGCCGCGGGGGTGAACGTGTGCACCACTTGAGATGATGATTTTTATTCGCATATACGTGTACATGTAATTTGATAGTCTATCATCTCTTGATTTAATTGACTGGGTGGTTTAGAAGATGTTTATCAGGCGTTACTCACAGGGGGAAGTGGAAGGAATGTTCCTTTATATCTTAAAATAAATGTCGACTTTTTTCTACGGCTCCCGATTAATCTACTGGAGTGTATATTTCTTATATAGAGTCTGGTAGGTTTGCATATATAAGTTTTTACCATCGGAAGTTCCACAGGCTACCTAGCGGTTTGTGCGAAGCTTTTGAAACGGAACTAGTGGTATGAGAAGTTTGGAACAAATTAATGGTATTGGTGGTCACTTTGGCTCTACTTTGCACCAAGTTTCAAAGCAGCGAGTCCTCCGTCAAATAACTTGTCACAGACAGCCACTTTCATCATGAACTAACGAATTATTAAAGTTCCTAAATTTATATATATATGGGCGATTCACTGGAAGACCGAACTGTCAACAAATTTTTCATTTAAATATTCTTAACCTGTTTTTTACACCTTTATTAATTTTTAGAAATTTTTTTCGCGAACACAGAGTCAAAGTTAGTATTCTAAGTACTTTTGTATTTTACACATATTCCCAATAATTTGTAGCTCCTCAAGAACACACTTTCCACTAAAAAAATACAAGAGGAAACTTTTTTATGGAAGTTACTAAACTGTTCGGGTAGAATATTTTTGTGGTCGTGTATGTAAATCAGAATACATTTATAAAATATCACATCATAAAATCGAGTTTCGAAAATGTTTGTTAATGATATAAGTAAATACGAAATAGTATAAAAAAATTTATAAAGATATCTTCATTCACTTCAAAATTATCTCTATCAGTCAGAACATGTGAATTAAGCTCTGTTTCTAGCTAGAAATATAGTTACCACTAAAAATTTCACATGTATAATCATAATTTTGACTCCACTTAAAATCTCGAAAATTTATAGAGCGTTCACTTTAAGTATTTATTAATTTTTTATTAAATTTATATTAAATTAATATTTTAATAAGTTAATTTAGAATATGCACTGTTTAAATGGACACATATGACTTTTTCACTATAAGCGTTTTTAACTATATTTGTAAATATTTCCCATATATAAATAAAATATACATATATATGAATAAAAAAATTCTTTATTACAATTGACACTCGTCAGTTTATCGGCCTACTATTCATGTAGCAAGAAAATGCACCAATCCCACTTTATAACCAAGGTATAGCGAGATAAGGAGAAAAATTGTGGCCCGTCGTAAACAAGGCAGCTCCCGCTAACGTTCAAAAATCGAGTGGAAATAACGGGCACGATTTCCAGGTTCAGCTTGACGGTAGAGGGGTAAAGGGGGTGGGAGAGGGGAGGGCGGTTTATCATTATTTAAATCATTCGGGCGGCACGGCGATGTCACCTCAATCGTCCGGGAGGGGGTGAAGAAACCTCAAATGAGGCGGTTACGCTTGCCTTCGAAAAGTTTTTCCGTTTGCAGTCGACGCGTCAGCTCTCGGGGGGTCGTTCGAGTAAATGAAGCGCGCGAGAAAGAGAGAGAGACGCAGCCGACGGAAAAGCTACTACTGAGAAATGGAGGAAGAGCAGCGAATCTCTTAGATAAAAATTGATGTCTCGTGCGAGTATTTCGTTGAGAAAAAAGTAAGTATATTTATCAGAAAAAGAAAATGCTCAGATCGATTCTATAAGATCGTCTCGTATACCATATAATAATGTATAGATATTCAAAGCTATTTCAGAAAAATACACATGTACATATGGACAACTTTAATGTTTCATCGTGGGCAAATCTCCTTTGAGACCTTTAAATTCGAAAGCCGGTTTGATAATCCTGGACGCAAACTCGATTCCCCAAGCGTGAGATCGGCTTCTCGGAACAGAATCTCTGGAAAACGCGCGCTCACTAATAACTCTCGCCTCGCGTACCGTGCAATTAACCATAAACCAAAATCGCCCTTCTTGCAGGCGTTCCTCATTGCGAAGGGGTTAAAATTCCGCTCAACGGAGCAACGAATATTTTATCACCCGGGACTATCGCGCCCGTTCGTTTAGCAATTAAAAGCGACACAAGTAGCGCGAGCTTAATGACGTGTCGGGGCCTCGTAATAGCGCATCATCGGCCAAGGTGTCTTTCATGTGTTTATATATATATATATATATATGAAGTATGCACACACATATAAATATACGCACGAATAAGGTATACTAGCGCGTAATCACCTATTAAAATACACAAAACGGGACTAGTGACTGTTGACGTACCGCAGCAAGGGACACTGCGATCAAATTTAATTATCAGATTTTACGATTATTCGGGGCTCAACTGCGAGTATGTACAAAAGACTGAGAGAAAATAAGTCGCGAGTAACGATAGAAAAAAAACTTATTTGAATTGCCGTTTGCTGCAGAGGACTTGTCGTGTAGAGTACCAATAAAAACGTAAAAAAGAGAGTAAGAGAACAAGAAACGGTCTCATGAGCATCGTATCGAGTTTTCGTGTTCTCCTCACGCGTTTTTATACTCACTTGTGGACAAGAGAGCGCATAGCACTGCATCGTTGATGCACGTCTGCTGCTGTCTGACGCTATTCGAAACTTTATGGAAGGCAAAAAACACATTAGCATTTTTATTGTTTCATGCTCGGCTGGTGCTTTGTGCAGTTCGAGGATTTCAGAGCTCCTTGCAACGGTTATTAAAAAATACAAGAGTAGCGAAGCGAAACGCAGTGGCCGAGAGAAAAAAAATACCTTTTATTATTCTCTACGGGAAAAATGAACTCTTCTCGACTATCTTCGAAACAAAACAAAACAGAAAAAAAACCTGCTCCTATACGCACTCGACTACAATTGAGTCACCGGCAGCCGCAGAATTCACGCCCATCAATTGCATAATCGTTTCTCATCTCCGAAGCCGACCTAAACCCTGAAATAAAGAGTAAAAAAAAACACGTGAGCACGCGCGCAATTCAATCAAAGTGAGCATCCTCTCCATCCAGTTCGTTTTCGTAAGTATAATACGCGAGGCTCGAGAGCGTTTCGAATCGTGGCGGGGCGTAAAGCAAACGTTTACGATCGCGGCGCGTATAAGCGACGTCGCCGCCGAAAGTGCGACATTTAACGCTCCGGACATTACGCGCAAACGCTCGCTTCGGTCACCCTAATGTCGGAGAGGAAGAAGTCGGAGCTCGCAAAAAATGCATTTAATGCGAGTCCGGACGAAGGACATGAACGACGAGCGTATAAAGCAGCCAAGAGTTGACCGTTGTTCCTTACTGTACGACAGGCTTTCCGTGTCAAATTGGATGCTTGGAACTTTGGTATTTTTGACTTTTTAAGAGCTTTCTCGAAGATGACTTTTCTTTACTTTTTCGGCTTACTCGGCATCGTGCTCAGCAAAATGTATAGCGGATGCTTAACTTAACTTGTATATATATATGAATAAATCCCTGCTTTACTGGAAAATAAGTCGGTTTGTTGGTATACCAGGATAAACTAATAATTAAATGCACGATTTTTGAATCGGTTCAATAGTATCAGGAATGACCTACATTTAAAAAAAGGTATTATTTTTTAAATTAGTTCTTCAGTTCTGAACATGTAAGGATTAATTGAAAATAACGAAAATATGTAAAATTTATCAATTCGCAATAAATCCTAGTAATACTTACTCCTACATAAAACGAATATGAATCCCCAGTATCTGCTAGTAATAAATCAAAATAAATTACGTTTATTTTAAATAAATATTTTCGAGAAATGTTAGAATTATGTAAATTTTAATAAAAATTAAACCGGGAACAATTTACTTTAGTATACTTTTTACTTTATACTTTACTTCAGTATAAATTATGAAATACTTTTTATGAATGACTTTTCGCGAGAATACATCTACTAGACTCTATTTTCGAAGGATCTTGTAAATTATAGTTTACCATTTAATTATTAAGGCTGTAAAGTAAAAAATATTTTAATCAGTTAAAAATAGTCAAATTTGATTTAATAAAATATTGAATTGTCAATTCTACATTTTAATTTGCAATGATACAAGAGCTAGCGTAGGGAGGAAACACAACATATCAAGAAAGTATAGATAAATTAGGGTTTGCTCTCTTCCAATACTGTCGAACATACAATGTAATTGATTTAAGGCGTCTTTTCTGCATCAGATGTACATTGAAAATATCCGTATTTTCTTATCTACGTGAAATCACCAGATTTATTCAGCTATAAATTTTGTCTACGGGCCTACTTAAAGGCAAAAGTTTACATAAACAATCAAAGAACAATGAAACAATTTTTTTTAAATTGCTCAAAAAAATTTATTTGAAGTCAGTAAAATGCAAATGAGTACACTATAGAAAAAATCGTTAGGATAAAAAAAAATTTTTTTTATTCTTTGTATAGTCCTAGAAACATATTTACCTGAATCTAATAATGATATCTATTTGGATGTAAATAAATCAATTTTTATTCTTTACTTATAATTCATTATTCATATGAAATTCTTTGCTTCTAATGAATATTTATAGACTGAAACAAAATTTAGATTTATGCAGTAAATATTTTCTTGTTTTAAAAAAGAATTTTTTGAAGTACAGCAAAACTTTTTATTCGATGGATTAATACACTGTTTTTCTTCGAATGCATGCCAACTTTTGAGAAGAGGACCTTTTATCATTGGCATCTATCTTTTAATTGATTTATTTATATGACACTTTTTGTATGATTAATTATTCGTTTTATTTATAAAAAATATAAAATTCTTATAAAAAAGTCAACTAATTTTTCGAGCAATGCAATGTAATGAAAGAACAGTTTCGATGAGAAAGGAAATGATCACAAAGAGAGATTATTGGACACGGAAAGCTTCACGTCTACAACGAAAACTACAATAAAGAAGCCAGTGTCCGCCATCCAAGCTTTATCGCGTGGAACATGTTAGACGCGTTGAGCAGCTCTTTCTCCCATCGGTCGAAATGAACGATTCCAAGCGACTGTTTCTCTCGCGAATTTCCGGTTTATAAGCGAGTCGTATAAGCCCGGGTCTTGCTCTTAATACCAGCTATACCCCCGACAGCAGCAGTTAACGATTAACGATTCATTTAAAGCAACGTTTAGTGGGTCGCTGCGCGACTGTGCGGCTCTTTGTGCTGCCTGATAAGAGACCTTCTCGTGAGCGATCAGGACGGTTCTAAAGCATAGTTATGTCGTTCCTGTTCTAAGCTGTATAGTGGTGCGCGCTATCTCGTAATTTTGCGTAATTCCTTCACCCAAGGGACACACCGCAGAAAAGAGAGTCATCTTTTTGGATAAAGGTGATGTCGAGGATTAATCATCAAGAGATGACAATTAGTTATTTAGAGAGTAGGGTTGCGGTCACTATCCTTATCACGTGCTATTATTGTGTATGATGAGCTTTACGGTATCCTTGGGAAAATGGTTATCAACCGTTTGACATTGCAACATGAAAATTTATTCATTTTATACTGTTGTATAACAGTACCACCAGTACTGTTGTTGTTTGAAACATTTACTTTCAATTCTACAGTAACTTTGCATCAAATAAATCTTTCTATAACTGCGATAGAAATAAAATTCCGACATTATACCATAGAGTTTATAATAAAATTAAAAAATGTAACATACATTTCTTATAAACATATATTTTTAATAATATAGTGTATTAGAAAATTAAAAAATGTTTTCTTACTAAAAAATATTGGACAATACTTTGCATACGTAATTTAATTTTAACCAGGGATAATAAAAAAGTAAGTAACATAGAAAACCGACGCAAAGAGAAAATGCACATATGATTGGATATAAAACGTAAGTTTATCACGCGAATTGAACGAATAACTTGATAAGCGACAAAATATAAAAAGAACTCTTGTAGTTTACGTACGTATTTTGAAAAAGTAAAATATCCGAAGAAAGACGAAAACAAAGCTCGAATACGAAGATTGGACGCAGTATGCAAAGAGAGAAGATGCGGAGAGAATTTTCGCACAAACACAAGTTTGAAAATTCAAAGTAACTGCAAATTGTTTGACTCGTAAAATTCTTGAAAGCTCATCAATTATACCGACGATCTCGCCCCAAGCGCTACTCGCGATCCATAAAAGCAGGATCCGCGCGACCGATAAGGCGACGAAGCGTGAAGCTTCATTATGAATCAAGCAAAGTGATTTCGCCGATTCTTTAAAAGTTCGCGGCACTTGCTCGAGAAGGAAAAGTTTTAAGCGCGCGCGCTACTAAAACCCTTTACTGGTCGGTCGCCAGGCAGCCGCGGTGGGAGCATTTAGTACAGGTGATTTTTCCGGATGAGCGCGACGACTCGGGAAGGAGGACGATGAAGAAGCGCTTAGCACAGCCACAGTAAACGGCAGCTCGTATCTCCTTATCGCTTACAAGGCACTAAGCGTGAGCTTTCAAATGTATAAGTCGTCTTTTAGCTGCTTTAGCGAATCCACGATAGTGATGGCGATCCCGCTTGTATAGAGCTTAGTGTTTGTGTTCTTGGAAGGGAGTTACTTCGACTTGGATTTTTAATGCGCTCCTTTGAAAATTACAAATTATCATCGTACTTTTACTCTCTGAATATGGAATAGTGAATATTTACTATTCCGTTTAGATAATATTCATTATTTATATAATTTAGAATGTGTTTCAATTGATTTTGAGATAAATTATTCGCTTTTTTATATACACTGAGAGAATTCTGGTTTATGAAAATTTATGGTAAGTATATAATACGTCTGGTAAGTATAATATAAGTGATTATCGATAATTTTAGGAAATGTCAACATACTTTAGGAGAACACATTTGTTTTAGCTTTTTACTCTTCAACAAATACTCTATATCATTTAGCAATTGAAAATTAATCAAAATTATATCATCGTATTCATAATTAAAATTGTTAAAAAAAAAACAAAATAATTTTTTTTTTCATTCTGAGACTCTATTATATTATTTTAGTCTATTTAGTCTTTTTTATCTCTTATATATATACACGTTTTTATTTAATTTGTGCTTTGGTGTAGACTTAACTTAACAGATCGATAGATCTTAAATATGTCTATCTGTACGTAGGATGATAGATAGAATAATAGCATCAACTTCTGGAAGATATTATTAAATAGCGCTTTTTAATATACTACTTACCCAATAACCTAATATCCCCCGCCCCTTAACTCATCTATAATTTTTAGAGAATAGTAAATTTTTATTAATTTTTAATAAAAGTGAACTTACCAATGCGGTAACTCTGGCGACGAACCATTGGACTCAAGAAACTAAAAAAATATTAGAATTGATATAAATTTTTTCAAATAGATAACATATAAAATAATTTATAGATACTGAACATTGATGAAAAGAAATAAGAATCGTAACGAAGAACCGTAAAAAAGTGAATAAAAGGCCACTTAAAAATTCTAAATACTGGTTTAATTATACGAGGAAATGTATTTTTCTACATGTCCTATCACCAAATCAATGCGATGCGCGTAATGGACATTCCCCCAAAGTCAATTTCGCTTTTCCCAGCAATTCACCTAGCACCTTTACGAGCATTTTATCGAGCAGAGAGCCACTACTCGTCTTTCTTTCGAGTCTAGGCTTCGCATAAACGACTGCATTTGCGCCTCTAAAGTGCAGATAGCGCAGGGACGCCCTTCGACCGATTCGATGAATTCGTCGTAGTCTCAAACGAATATGTATATATATAGACACCTATAGGAAAGAGAAAGAACGTACTAAAAGCATTTTACACACATCGTATCGTTTTTGGCCATTTACCAGTTTTCGGTGACTAGAAAAAATATGAGAGTTCTGTTATCAGTTATCGAAGTCGTTGCGGAATGTCTTTTCAGAAGTGAGATGACGCTTCCTATTGCTAAGTGCTTGTAAGTACGAGAATTTCACAGTTGAGTGGACGGCTGGTTTTGATTAGCTGTAGACGGGGCATAGTCCGTATGAGAATCGTTACGAAATATCTGTCTTTGAATCTCGTTTTCATAGAGTAGTCGTAAGAGCTCACTTATTCCATCGTGTTTTCCTAGTTTATTAATAAAATTTATGACTCGCGAAGAGTCATTTATTCTAAATAGCTGCACGCCAACTTCGTTAAATACGCCATAGTCTATATACACGAGTAAATATTTGTCTAAACGCATGAAAAACACTGATTCCATTTGCTTTTCAAAACAGTTCAATTATACCAATGCCAGAGCAGCTTTACGCGTATTATCCCAAATTGAGAGTTTCTTAAATATATACAGCAATGCTAAACTTTACATGTTTACACAGCTCCGAGTCATAAATAAAGTTTTTCCTCCCCATAGCAACAAACTCGCACCTATAGAAAGTAATAGCGACAGAGAGAGAGAGAGAGAGAGAGAGAGAGAGAGAGAGAGATCAACGTAGCCACTACTAACTCGCCCCTCTGCGCTAAAGCGGTAAGAAAAATGCTCCCGGCAAAAAATCTCCAAGACATTTATGCATCTGGCTTATTAGCTCGCTATACGCACGCTCGGCGAGGGCGCTGAGCTCTCTTTATGATCCTGTGCCAACTGCAGCAACAGCAGAAGCCGTCCTCCTACTCGCTCTCTCTTTTCTCGGGCGTGCGGTGCTTTATGCCCGCGCTAACAATCCTTTCGGCCCGAGATCTACCTATATATATATATATATATATATATATATATATATATAGACGAAACATTTATTCTCTGTAGCGCGGGTATCCCTTGGGAGGGCGCAAGCCAGCCATAAACATCCCGTAGGATAATTAACCCTTTGAGGACTTTGAAGCTTTCGCTCTACACCCCACCCACTACAATTTTAATAATCTTAAAAGACGGGCTTTGATTAGTACTTTAACACGATGTGCTTTCCACAATGCGCTCGTCTCATTACTTGCACTTCGGTAAACATTGCACACACGCGGTTTCTTTACACACTAAGCTCGACCAAAGCTCGTTTTCTGTAAACCGAGGCTTCCACAATCGACGATTCTTTCAAGGACTGTGTATTAAATTATTATTTTACACTTTAAATCTGAAACAGGGAATTCGAATTAGAAAAATGGCACGTATACAGAAATGGAAAGAAACATTTTTTAAAAATAAAATAAAAAAGTTGTATTAATCACGAGACATGAATTATGTGTTTGTGAAAATAATTATTTATTTATTCACATCTAATGTTAATTGTATTTCCTTTGTGTAGAACTTATTTGTGTAAATTTTTCTGGCTCAATAAATGCAAATACACTACTATACTAGCTAAGTGTGTCTTGACGATTGAAAATAATGAATATATTTAGAATCCTTTTGCTTATGAGAGTATTTTAAATAATACTAGGCGTTTAATCTGATTCTGAATAAATGAAAAAAAATTCACCTTTAAGAGAAAAAAGATTTAGATTTACACAAAATAAATATTCTCACATGATTCTACGAATTCAAATTCTATAAATTTCAGTCTTAACGCAATGAATTCTTCACTATTTCAGATTTTAGAGATAGTAGCTAAAGTGTTATATATCTAATGGATCTAAGAATACATTTAAGAGCACAATTGCTCTAACGTATAGAGTCTATTTTTAAAAGGAGCACCATCATTTGAATTTATTTCTCTTCGATATTAGAATATCGAAAAATTCGTTGAAAAGCTTCATAGTAAAATTGTAGAGAATATTTTGCGTATCTAAATATATTTTACGAAATAATAACAACACGACTCCGAATATATATAAAGCGATTTTCATTGCGCACCATCTTGATTCTATAGTATACCTGGTCTGGCAAGCAACCCAACCAAAAGACGTTCTTTGAAATCCAAGAGAAGAATAAAGTATCCGTAAATTGTAGTCTCAACTATTGTCTATTTATTTCACCAACTCTGCTTATCAAAGATAAGCATAATGAATCCTATTTTAGTATTTTAATTCATAAATAATTTTAAAAAAACACGAAATAATATAATTATTTACCAGTTATTTATGCTGACTTACCAAAGAAATTTTAAAAAAGTTTCATCGAATGCAACGCACCAATTTTCTATTTATTTTTCGTTCGCTGCAAAGCAAGACAAAGCCAAGCAGTACGGAAACGCGCATTCATTGCACAAATGGCTAATCGAAAAAGTCAGTCGATTCAACACTAGCATAGCAGGCAAAACATCAAAGTTCACAGCCACAGTAAATAAAAAAAGGAGTCCTTATAGCACAACATTATGACACAATCTTCTTGCATCGAGAAGTGCAAGCAAAACGGGGTGAATACGCGTCGTTCAATATACGTGCAATTGCATCGAACCTACGGTCGAAACGATTTTTTTTCACTGACTTCCCCTCCTCTTCCTCCTCCTGACGGGGTGCACGACTTTTGTTCCCGAATACGTCACTTTGATGTATCGACAATAAAAGCCGATGGTAGTGACTGAAGCCGCATAGGAAAACAATGAGTCGCCTGAACATGAAACGACTCTTAGTGGCTAATAACGCGAGCTTGCGCGCGGATCATTTCAAATAGCTAATTTTTCCCGCTGCTCCCGGTCTCCGCGGGCGAGCACAAAGTCAAAGGCTTTAAATCCTTTCGCTCGGCTTTATTTACCTCAACGGTATAGCTCATCCCGCGGTACGTTACAAGGGAACAACAGAAGGACGCGTAAGGAAATCTCACGGGACTATTTTCATGAGCTTCGCTAGTCTTTTTTGATCTCGAGATATATATAGATAAACGAGGATTGAGCTTCTTTACACGCTTCATCGCGACTTTTGCATGAGCAGAGCGGAGATGCATCTGTCTCGATAAAGAATGAACTTCTGGAAGGAAAGGGTTTTTAATTTATAGACGGGGTGTTTTTAAATTAAAATTCTGGTTTTGTGAACTATTCTGGGACACTGAAACAGCGAGATTTTTACTGATTTTAGTAGTCATCCTTCTTCTAACTTTAGAATCTGCGAACTCGTTAACTTAGAAATTGTGAAACTGCGATTTTACCTTCGATATTTCAATGTATATCCTATTTTAATTGGTGAGTTTTTCATATTGACGTTTGTTTTTTGTGAAAATTCGCTAATTACAAGCGTATAAATGTGATATAAGTTCGAATTTAGAAAGAATACACACAGAATTTCAAATAGTGACTTTTGGTTGTATGGAATTACTGATTTAATAGTGAAAATTGTTTAAACGATAAAATCTGTAACGTGTTTTCATACTATGAAATAGTCAATATTCACTTTTTAAATAGCAAATACTCACTACTTCTGTTTACTTTCGATATTTCGTGTATAATCACTATTAATAGCAAAGATTCACTGTTTAAAAGAACGATGTTGAGTAGTATGGAAATTTATTTAAATTTCAGTGAAAATAAAAGCCTTAACGAAAGTAATATTTTTAAATTACTCATAAAATATGTATAAAATATATTTTTAATAATGGTATTTTCATTATCTTCCAATTACTATACACTCTGCTGTATATATAATGAATCGGCACTTCATTATATATAGCAAATAATAACTTTCGCAGTTAGTAAATTTTTTAATAATACATTTACACAGTTTCATTAATTGCATTATTTTCGTTTTACGTAAAAGTCATGACTCGCAGTAAAATTTTAGTTTTAAAAATACGTCATTTTTATTTCACCACACACGAATGCTTTGTAAGTTTGAATACATCTACTGTCTATTTTTTTGTACATTAAGTTTACACCTACCAAATGAAAATTTCGTAATGTTTTACTTGGTAAGTGTCGCTTGAGTTGAATAAGACTTAGCTGATAAAGTATATACCAATAGTATGCGATAAGGCAGGAAAACTTGCCTTAGAGCTAAGAGGCTTAGAATATCAACGCTGAGCTATCAAGCGATAAACTCAAAGAAAACAAAATTTTATAGTGGAACGTTAAAATTTAATTTATGATCCATAAACTAAATCTATCACTCACTATTCTGAGTGAATAATTAACCGAATAAAATTTAACTTTCAAATTATCCGAAATTTAACAGTACTTTCAAACAAACAAATTCGACCAAAAAAATTACTTTTCCTCCTTCAATTGCCGAACTTGTTCCGAATTTCGATGAAACTGTTACGAATGTAGAATCGACTGGATCCAAAGGGGATCT
The DNA here is from genome assembly GCA_018906985.1 of Apocrypta bakeri. Classification (NCBI taxonomy): domain Eukaryota; kingdom Metazoa; phylum Arthropoda; class Insecta; order Hymenoptera; family Pteromalidae; genus Apocrypta; species Apocrypta bakeri. Next base: position 1,096,313 of record JACCIA010000004.1, read on the forward strand.
GCAATTAAGAAACGGAACTTCTCGAATCACGCGACATAAATTAGCCGGCAGTGCATGAACTCGCACCCGTACAGAGAAAGTTCGACTTCGTCGTTCCTTTTCATACAAAGACGATGGTTTCAACAGCGGCGTTCCGATTATAGATCGAATTATACGTTTCGTCCCGGACAATATAGTGCGAACAGAGTGCCAACGGAAACGGAAATCATTCATCGCGGTTCCTCCGTGAACAGTCTTTCCCGAAGTTTCGTCCTTGTGCCATTAAGCTCGTTACGCATAATAGAGATTTTCCTTAAGATTTTGCATCACGCGTGATTTTGTTCGTTACTCCCCTAAGAAATTGCGGATGATATTTTCAGCCAAAGTTCCGTTGGTGTTGTAAGTCAAGGGATAAAATATAAGGTGAAATAAATTAGTAAACAGAGGAAAATTGCAGAGTTATATATGTAGTTTCAATTAAGTTTTATTTTTCAGTTCAACCCACTATGACCAGACGGACGATTTTTCGAGTTTGAGCAGGTCACATAATGTATATAAAAAAATTCCGTTAGCTGTGTTCTTACGTGAAATTATTAAACTTGTAGACTTAAGTTTATTATATTTATTTCTTTCTCTTTCTAAGCTCTAGAATAAAAAATAAATTATTAATATAAAAGTTAAGGTTAAAATGAAATTGAATTTCTTCAGTCCACAGTATTCATATCGAAGTGCTATGGAGAATGTAAAATTGTCTAACCTGTAATATTTTTTTGAACAAATTATTTATAACAATTAAACTAGAATCTGAAAACAAAATTAATTCGTTGACTAAATTAAGAAATAAATATTTTTCTTGCACAATTTGTCCGCACAGAAGCAAATGGGTTTCTTAATAAACAATTTATTCTACGGTAGATACATCGCGTGTTATTAAAAAAATAACCATAATTCTGAAAGTAGAAAAAATTTCACGTAAGAACATCGTTGACTAAATTTTTCAAAGAACATTTTCACTCACTCAATTCAACCGCTGAAAAATGCTTCGAAGAAACTTCCGCACAGGCGCTAATGGGTTAAATAATGAAAGTAGGCAGAATACAAGACGTTTTAAAATCAAAAAAATCGCGAAGCAAAAATGTACATTTCTTTCTTTGATAAAAAGATAAGTGATTAACAATCTTCTCGACGCTAACGTTACTATGCGAGGGACGTGTACAACCAACAAATGCAAAAGTCTTAATGGTTCGAGGTAAAAGCTCGCCGTCCTCGAGAGCAGCTGTACCTTCGTATAGACACATAAACATACACAAACGCAAAAAGTGACGGTGAAGGATTGCATCGTAGGAAAGAGCGCGAGTATCGCTGCGTGCGGTGTAGCTTTCGCCACGAGCGCAACGGTAGTTACATACAAGTACCGAGTAGTAGTGTATAAGAAAAGAATCTGCAATCATACAGCACACGCGATCGCCGCATCAACGTTGACGATTAGATACCGCTTTTATTGGTCTTACTTGCGAAGTGTTGTTTTATTGCCATTGATCGAGAAAAAAGTTTCGTTTTTATTTTGTCTTATTCCTCGAATATCCAAAAGAATATACGATTCATAATTTACGCGTATCGTATACTTATAAGCATTATTTTTCATGACGTTCTTCAAAAGATCAATCTATTCATAATTGTCCTTTCATGCAAATGTAAGATACGTAGCAGTAGTACACGAATAAAAATCGAAATTGCATCGATGCCGCACTTATTACTTCGCATAGCAATTGCAGTTCTAGCTTGTACGTATATATATATATATATATATCTACAGCATTAGCCATTATAAGCACTTATATCTTATTGCACGGTTCAACCTGCCATCCACGGAGCAATGAATGACAAACGAAAACTCCCTTGAACTCGGCCGCGAGCAAATGAGCGAGCGTCCGCTATACCTATACGTATACCTGCAGGTATATATAGACATAAAGCAAGTCACAATGAGCGGGGAAAAAATTACAGTCGGTAATGGCCGAAGCGACGCGTGTATCAATATCAAACGCGACTGCCTGAGACACAGAAATTAGCGCGAGCACGCGCGATTACAAGCGATAGTGCGGGGCGTTGCTCTATACGCTGCCGCCGTGTAATTCAGTTCAAATACGCGAGTTCCGGCGTTCACATGCATTAACATTGTCCTCTGACTGTAATTTAGCTACGAAGTTATTACACTGATAAAAAAGATTGTTAGATTGTAAGCAATTTTTTTATTATAAAAAATGATTTCGTTTCAATTGAGACAATACTAATTAAGTTTTCATGAACATTTTCTAAATACAACAAAACGTTTTTGTTTACGAAATTGTAATTTTATGTATTATTATTTTATTTTTATATGGAATAATAATAATTTACTCTTAATTTTAGATGTAGTATGTAATTTTCACCGATACTTTGTTTTTATTCTTCGATTACAGGAATTTCATCAATTCAAAGTTATCCATACGTTAACTAAGTCAATAAATAACGTACGTACGCGTATGGATAACTCTTCCACGCAAAGGCGAGTAATGAAGAAGAAATAGCTCAAACGCGTAATAAACACCCTTCAATCTCGTGCAATCAAAATACAGCCGAACGCATAGATAAGCAAGTATTTTACATTGACACAATCGGTACATTGAACGCAGGTTTGCGTATGAACACTTAATAACATCGCGTATAGGTCTCGATGCACGACATTGTTCCCGACTTTATCGCGTCGCTTATATTCAAGACTGATTGATTGTAAACATGGGCTGTTTGGTCTATGCCGTCATTAACTTCGCGCTTACGCCACTTATAGATCCATTGTTTACGCTTTACATCTGTGTATCCGAGCGCGGTGATCTCGCCGCGCATAGCGGCCTAATTAATTATACGCGCTTTATTGAAATTAAAGCACTAAACGTTAGAACGCACCTACGTGTGCGCACGAGTGTACGAGTTTGCTGCAGGTTATCGATTTAGTAATTGAAGCACGTGACCTCGTGTACAAGCGTACGTTTAAAGACGTATATCGCGAGCTCGTTGATTGAATATTCGACGATAAGGCGAAATGCAATCAATGATTTTTTTATACTTCGTTTATACTAGCTTAGACGTTTATTGCATTGAAATATCGACCTGTTAAGACTCGATTATTCTGGAGTATTACTTTGTTAAATAAAGTATTTCAAATACTTTATAAATACAAGTTACGCTAATTAAATAATTTTCATCTCGTTCGAAGTAGTAATAAGCTGGATTAAGCAAACATACAATTAGGTCGGAACGAGAATTCAATCAAGTTATGAAATAATAAAATAAACATTCAATTTCTTTGATAATAACAATAATAATGTTGTCTAGTCGAACTTTAATTTCTGACAGATTGAAGTACACAACGTTAAGAAATCATAGGATTTCATCGTTTTGAACACGAAATATGGAGGATGTACCAAACTGCGGCTGCCCTATTGTATTTTATTGATCGCGAACGTGCCTCGTTGGTAATGCAGGACACTTCGTCTCTATATTGATTTCTTATTTACGTTTTATTTGCTATGATAATTTACAAGGTCAATTTATTACTAAGTTTAGTTAGTTAACAAAATGTTATGCTTTTCGTAAATATATTCATCTGCATGTTAAATAAATAAATAAACTGAAAACTAGTCTAACAACTGCGATTTCTTTGAATTACTGTAGATATTAGTGGTTACAATGGAAATGAAGGGAAAATATTGCTAAAAATATATTTTGATGAAAAATCAATAATCAATAAAATTGATAGTTACCACTAGCCTCATGTGCGAATCTTCTTGATAAGCAAAATATAAGCTAGGTTGGCCGAGCGGTCTAAGGCGCCAGACTTAAGTTCTGGTTCCCGTCTGGGAGCGTGGGTTCGAACCCCACACTTAGCAAACATTTTTTTATTTTTTAATTAAAATCAATATTGGAAGAGTGCATTAGACTTATTCGAGTTCTTTATAGAAATTCCATTTTCGCCGCATTTTTCACAGCTAGAAACTTTTACTGCCGACCTAAATACGCGAGTTTGATTGATTGGGGGTCTTTTATCTATTAGATACAACACGTGTCTTGATGTAATGGCTGCCCCTGCATTACTGCATCCTTCTATACACATATGTATATATGAATATAAAGTTGTAAAAGCAGTTTTTTTCGAAAGAAATATACTTAACATGATTCTATGTTTAAAAAAATGTGATCGATTATTATAAACAATTAAATAATATATTTATTGCAATGTTTCATAAATATATTCACAGTAGTATAGATAGATGTAAGATGTTCGAAAATACTCGGAAGTTGCTACTACAGTAAATAGTATTTTGTGATATTTTATGATTTAAAGAAACAATACTCTGTAAATGAAAACTGATATTTTCACTGATATGCCATCAGTATTGACGATTAATTAGTAAATTTAACAAGTTTTTTGTATTCAGTTCAGAATCACTTTTAAAAACAATTATTTTTAGTAGTACAGAAATTTATTAATTATATGATGAAAGTTTACTGTTTTTAATTGAACATATGCAAGGATGTGTTCATAATGTATTTACATTATTTTTTAATAATCAGTTTTCCCATTTTAATTTTACTAAATATTTACTAACTTAACGGTGGCAATAGCAATGGTAAAATAGTACTTGCCATATACGATACGTATACTTCTAATGAATTACTTTTTCAGTTTATACAAAAGGAGTTTATACATAGATATATTATTTCTAAATAATATATCTATGACCATTACTTTTATACATTTTCAAAAAGTCATTACTAACCATTTCCCAGATACATATTTGTAACATTTCGAAACGGAGAAAATAGTGTATATCACTGCCAAACAGTCACAAAATACACTGCAATAATAAAACTCACATTCAGTTTCGAACAATATATCTCATCAAACAGCATTTAAACAAAAGTTAGCACATGCAATACGCTACACCTCTCGAAACTCGCGATTCGCGAGAAAATCGATAATACGTATACAATTTAATAAATAACTTCTATAAAAAAACTAGCACCTCGTAAACTCTCGACAAACGAACCATCTGTGCCAAGTAAGAAAGGAATGCGTTCGCTTCACACCCTCTCAATTCTATATAGCTGTCGTTCTGTATACTCACAGTTCACGCCAATTGTTTCGCGACAATCGCGAAGCAGAGAGCGAAGAAAAGGCGATAGCCCGACAATAATGGGATCGACTCAACGAGTTTCGCTCATTCTGTCTCTCTCGCTCACTCTCGCGAGAAAATAAAGAAGCGACAGCAAAAGGGAAGACTCTTTTCCCAAAAGGCCCGGGACTTGAAAAAGAAAAGGGATGAGGTGACAAGGTGTCAGGTTGTAGCTCAAAAGTGAGAAGATCTTCCCAAAGTATGCGGAGTGTGTACCTACCGAAGAACGGTCTATTGCAACGCCCGTCACAACAATTTCAACGAAAAAGAGCGTCGGTCCTGGTATAATTTCATTCCGACGCATCTGTTGTCATTCTCACGTTACCGCGAGGTCGAGTTAGCTCGGCGTGCAATGACTGTCTCCCCGACACATTACTATATACATGCTAGACAGTTCTAACTGTATGTCTGTGTATATGTATATATATACACATCACACGACAAGGGAAACTCAAATCACTCGCTACTTCTGGGAGTCGAAATGACGCGTGCGTGTCTATGTACAGTGTACACATACATGTATACGTGTGTTTTACACATTACCCAGTATGGAAAGAGACGCGACAATGGCCGTCGAGAGAAACAGACGCAAGAATCGAGGGGTGATTCGACGCTCGTACTCTCATTTCTTCCGTTTGCTCGTTGAGTATGTACGATATATATTATATATATATGGGACAAGGGTCGCATTGGGGTGCGAGAAAGAGACAAGCGATACATACGAGTTGGTCTGCAAAGATTTACGCTTAAGAAGAGTCGAACAAAAGACCACTCGATTTTCTTTCTATTAGGAGATTTGCGTTTATTAAATTATTGTTCGCTGATGATAGAATAGGGCGTGTCATGCTTTTACTTTACTCATTTTTATTCTTTCTGCAGTTTCTATTCTTCGGTCGACCACTCGATTTCACACTTCGTTTACATTATGGTAGGAAACGATTAAAATGTTTTCATAAACGGGCGATTGTTTGGGATAATAATTATGAATACTATCTATTAGTGAGTGATTTGAAATTTAAATTTTACTTTTGATTTATAAATAAAATTTAAAATATACGCATCTATATTGGAAAGGAAAGTCTTTTTTTAATTATTGACTAATTGGTTTGTTAGATTAAAAACACTCTTAAAATCTTAATTATTTCTCATTTTAATAGCTTAAAGAGAAGTTCTTAACTCTATATAGTAAAATCGATCATTGCCTTTTTCCGAGAGTGAAAATTAAATTGGAATAATTACTATCTATTTCTTGTATACGCATTTTACCTGTAACTACTATTGCTCAGATTAATATACTATTTATATACTCAATTTTTATTTTTAAAAAATTTCCGATATCACGAGTATCTACACTTATCTCGAACCGATAATCCATGCTCATCATTAGGAAAAAAGAAAAGACTAATTCAAAGTCATAGTTTATGCGAATTCGAAATTCTTCACTAAATTTCATTTGACAAATGCAACGATTATTTTATAAAATTTCATTTCATCGTCTACATTACTACTCCTTATCAACTAATCACAATACAATTAATATTGATATTCTTTATCAGATGCTTTACAGCGATAACTCCTTATCCACCGTATTCTCAAAATTTTCGACTCTCAATACCGATTGCTCACAGTAATCAATTTTTATTTATCGCATTAAAAATTATTTTGGCATTCATGCTTGATCATTATAGTATTCAGACTTTATGAAATATGTATGTATAGGGATTTATCACAAAAAAGTTAGAGAAACAATCGCCAATTCTTCATTCTTTTCCGTGCATAAATAGATTTTCCATTTTTCAAATTCTAAATCTTAAACAAAAGATCTCACACTCTAAAATAAACGAATTAGATATGGTAATATAAGGTCGCTTGAAGACAGCTCGGATTACACGAAAACAGCTCCTAATTTTCCTTTCCTTCTCACGCATGAATTTTGTCTTTTTCGCATTTCTCCTTACAAATTTCCTCGACTGACAGGCGCAAATCTCTCATTCGCCCTCGTGCTGAATCAAGGACGTTTTTGGGGTGCGAATTCACTCGGTAACTCGATATACCTCCGTTCCGAGTAACTACGGAAAACGCGGCTCTCGTTGCGCGGGGCGTAAAGCGATTTCCATACCTCCTCGGACGTGCGCTTTATAGCTTGGGAAAATCGTATTTGCGGCTGCGACTCGCGACGTGCCGTAAAATCGCGTTACGCCATGCGCCACTTGAGAATATTAAATTCTCTGGCTTTGTGTCTTTCTTTCTTTGCCATTTCTCGGGGAAGGTGTGGCGGATATCGCTTAGAGCGACGCATTCGAAGTGTAATTTGGTTCAGGAGAAGTTGTAATACAAGAGATGTATAGTAGCGGCGATCGAGTGATTTCTATGTTTTTCCGCTTAAATTTTCACTGTAAGATAAAGGCAACGATCAACTTCACTTTGCACTCTAATCTATATTACAATTAGACTACTGTTAGAATGAAAAAATGTATCTACATTGATAGGTTGAAAGTATTTTTTTTTACTCTAATAAATTTGTTAATTAATTGTTATCGATTATATTGGTTCATAATGGTTTAGCAAATATTCTACTCTTATAGTTATACGTATGAATTAAATTTTTCTCGAAACTACAAAGTGAAAAATCACTTCAAACTTCCAAGTGAAGAAATTCTAAGTGAAGAAATTGATTATAACTCAAAATATTCGTTCACTCTAGTCTAGAGTCAATCGAATTTTCTAAAAATGTTTTTTAAATTTTTTTATTTAACGTCACATCCCTTCACAAGACTTTCTGACTATTACATATAATATTGTTTTCTTACAAGTATTCTTACATCTACTTACATAGGTAATTTATAAAAAATGATATGTTTTTCTCAACGTACAAACGAGTACTTGTAAACTAACAAACAAAAATCTTCGTAAATCCGAATCGAATGGTTTCTCTTTTACATACGCGAATCCCTTTGGTAACTCGTATTATCTGCCTCTGACAGTAACACACGCACAAAGCGATAACGCACGTTCGAGAAAGAATCGCTTTAAAAATCCGGCAGTCTCGTCGGGAAATTAATCAGCAACTCGCGAAACCATAAATAACGATTCGGAAGCCGTCGCGAAACCTCGGGAGATAGAGCGAGAAACACGCACTACGTCGTTGTCAGACAATGGATGACAGATCGCCGTAGTGGCAAAACAAACGGAGAGTAGACACACGAAGTGGACTCGTTGTCCGGTGACCTCGCGTGTTGCATCGATATAACGTCGTGATCTTGCCCGGTTACTCTGCAATGTCAACACGCATGGAAAAATGGCCCCATTTCACGAATATCTGTCCGCCCTTTTTCGCTACGTGCCAGAGTCAGACGCGTCAGCGCTTAGGCAACTCTAATGTGCGACAGTACTCGTAGCGGATTATTTCGAGGTGGTAATGCCTTGCCATAGGGGATAAATAATAAAAAGGAAGCCTGATTGATAGAACGTCCAGGGGGTGATTTCTCGTTTGACCAAAACTAAAAGAGATAGAGGGTCAAGTGCATCTCGATGTTTACTCTATAGCTAGAATGTCTTTAAAGCTAATGTTACAAGGAATTGTTACGCTTACTAGGAAAATATATTTTTCGCTGCGTTTTCGTATATAACAAGGGTGATCAAAGTAATCAATCAGAGTAGTATTAGTTTGCCGATTATTGTTTGCCCATTGTTAGCGGAATTGCGCGATTTCTTCCGACAACTATTAAAGATGTATCCTTTAAATTTGAAATAGTGATAAATCCACTACTTTTGAGAGTGAAATAATTTTTATTTCTGAACTAGATAATTATACTTTTTAGAATGAAAAATATTCGTTATTTAAAAGTGTTATTTTATAGATATCAAAAATCGATATTTTATTTAGTAAATATTTGTTATTTAATAAAGTGTAACTGTTCAATGTATAATTAATGATACAAAATCTTTCTAATCTGAATTTATTTTTAAACGTGAAACTATTATTGTACATTACAGTCAGTAACGATAATCGATTTTATAAATTGGTTTGCTTTTCGAAAATATTTATTACACAAATGACCATACGTTTATCAAAAGTGAGTAATGCGCGAATCCACCCAAGTGAATAATGGTACTGTCTACTATTTTTAAAAATATTTTTCAAATTAAACATAAATTAGATTCATTTCTTTATTTATCGTATCATGAAACAACATCGGCCTTATTTCCTTCAAATCATTTGAAATTCATATTTATAGATCTGCGTAATAAACTTTTGTAAGCAATACTTCTAAATATTTACATAAGATTCAATTCAAGTAATTAAGTCTAAATGAATGTAATGCTTTGTAACTAGACTAGGTACACTGAATTCGCTCTTTTTCTTTAAGTAAATTATTTCCCTCATTCAAACAAATTATTTAACAACCCAATAATCAACGTGAAATATGTAAATCACTTCCGTTTTAAAAACAATACAAGGAAATACGTTGCCTTATTGTTATGAAAAATTCAAATAACTCGAATACCACTAAGAACTTATCGTTTATTATTCCATGAATAATAAATAAAAAGGAAAACTATATGTTTCCTAAGAAAACCCTCCTATAATAGCCAACTTACTCACTCTTCTAAAATAATGCAAGAACGACCCTTTCCTACGCTGAGCTCCGCTCTTGCAGTAGCGCGTAGAATTTTTAAAAAATTGCCTCCTTTGACAGAGTCTTCTCCTCTCTCCACTCTATTGCTGCCAACCTCGCTCTTTACCTCTCTTTCTCTCATGAGCGCGCGTTTTTTTTTGTTCTTCCGATTTCCTCGTTAAACAAATGATCGTAAACAAAATCTCGACCCGGTAGTATCTGCCCTTCGCTCTTATTCTTTATTCTCCCGTCTCCCTTCGAAGCCCTTTTACTCGCGAAGTGCATTTTTTTTCAACGCCATACAATACCCCGGAGTCGCGTCCCTCGCGCTCTACCAGTGATGCATACCAGTTGTCGCGCGATTTTTCACGGCCAAAAGTGCAGCAGCAAATTTTAAAGACAGCGCGAACAGCCAGAAATCCATCGAATAGAAGCTACTGGAAACAATAGCTCCAGAGGACATGTATACGTTCCAACCGTTTGTGCAAATCGTACCCGCTGTCACATACCCAGCCGCATTTTTCTTTTTGTTCGTTACAGCTTTTGTAACGGTTACACTGTTTATGACATGATATTTTGGCTAGTGGGTATACCTCGGAGAAAAGGCTAATTTTCGAAAAAAGATTTTGTTGCAGTTGCGACATCGAGAAACGAGATGAAAAATCGAAAAGAAAAGAAACGAAGAGAGGGGGGGTCGCCCTTAGACTGAAATAATAACGAGGCGTCAAAGCTATGCCTTTAATCACGAAATTAAACATTTACGATTGCTGGAAGCACCGGAAAAGAAAAGCCGTCCTGGAGCCATACCTTTCACGCTGCCGGTCTTCTCTCGACTCCGTTCCTTTCTTTTCACTCCTTCTCCCGACGGCGACGAGGCGCACTCCACGTCGGTTGTACAAAGAATATTTTCTACCAGACTGTAATTATGCTTATGCTCGATCCCCACGCTTATATTGTCAGAAAGAAAAAAAAGAAAAGATTTTTCCCGGGTTTTCGACTTGGACTTATTAAGCCGGCGATCCCCGTGTTAATAATTGATCGACTTTTTTAATCACAACTCTCGACACGGGGTTGGAAACGACGACGCGCTTAAGTGCTGATTAAATAACGCGTAATTGGTCTCTCCGCGATGTCATAAACGTAAGATTTTTCAATATTTTTCCTTGGCTCTGATTACGTTGTCACTGAAACTCGTATACGCGGAAAATTCATTATACTTTTTTTTTATTAATTAATCCAACCGAGCAAGTCTGTGATAACAATTTTTTGCTCTTTTAGAATAATATACCGAAAAATGATTGCGACAATTATGAAAATGAGTTTATTAAAAATTTGTTTTTGGAAAGAGCAAACTATTTAATCAGAATTAAGCAATATAACTTTGCTTTAAAGAATATTTATTTGAAACGAAAATCATTTTTCAGAAAGTGGCTATAAACGTCTAATAGTTTTGAAATTTCACAGTAATCATGGTCTGTTAGGTTCATCTATCTTCCAACTTTTTATAAAAAAAAAGTTTGCCAAAAATATACGGTCGATAAGTTAAAGCATTCGCATCAAATAATTTGGTGAGTCAACTTCATTAAAATAACTCTCTCGAAAGAATTGACTTCGCCAAAGAGCTCTTAAAGCATATCAATGTCGAAGAAGCGCGAAATATATAGCGTATAGCAACACAAGCTCGACGTCGCGAAGTCGGCTTCCTTTGAGAGCTTGGAAATTCCGTTCGCGTCATATAACTCGTCCAGTGCACGGGGGTGCAAATAAGGATCACGCACTCGCAATCTTGAAATATATTCGTAAATAAAATTCTCATGCGGCAAAGATAAGATCGGCGCGTAGAAAATGGTCGTACGCTCCACTGCTGACCCTCCCACTCCCAGACTCTCTATCTCTATCTCTTTCTCTCTCTGGTCAGAACTCGATATACGTCCCAGATTTTTATATCGCTTACACGTATTTTCGCGTCTTGCGCAAGAGCTCAACGAAATAAAGTCTCTCTCACTCTCAGCTGGACAGAATATTATAACGCTCGACTGACAGGGGAGAAGAGAGAGAGAGAGAGAGAGAGAGAGTACATGTTTTTTCGCACTCCGGATGTCTCGTCCTTTTTCGTACGCCTCTTTATTATACGACCCGTCTTTCTTGCCGAGTCTTGAATCACGCGCCACTGCCGAATACCGCAGCTTCAGCACTGACACCCGCGACTCTATTAGATTTCGAGGCGCGAGACGAATTTACGATTTTGTACATAAATCTCTGGCATTTTTAGTATCTACGGGACTGCAATCCTCTACCGAGGAAGCCAGCGGTAGTAGGTCTTCGTCTATATTCCACGAGCAATAATAATACGCGAGAAAATAGGAAAAGCAAATCAATCGTGGTTGGTGTGATTTTACTACAGACATTCTTGTTTGAATATTTAATTACTTATTTATCATTGCTTCGCTATGATTTGTCAAGTTTAATTCGTAAATGTGATATGTAATTGTTACAAAATAAAGGTTTTTTTTATTCTAAAACATGACGGTTTGTACTTATAGTTCTGGGAAAATATTTTCCTAAATCTATAATTATGACATATATGTGCATATGAATTTACTTTAAATATTAGTTTATACATATTAATTTGTTATTTATATGACATTTTTTCAATCCCAATAAATATTTACATATTTCTTCAAGCTAATTTTAGTTATTAAAAATGTATTATTTATTAAATAACATTTTAATAAACACATTTTTTTAAATATATCGAACTTCATTTTCAGTGTATTCAATACCCACAAAAACAGTCAATACTCGATGTCAATAGAATAATAAAATTTATTCCAGCGGGACAAGTTCAAGACAATATATTGCGACGAATATATAACTCCAAAATAAAGATACTCTTTATACCATGGGGATTTTAGAAAAATTACCGAATCAAGTCAAATTTAAGGAACCCCTCCCATTAAGAATGTTTCCGAAATATTTGAAGGAAAAAAACCTACGTAATCTCGATTACTATGCTCATGTTTTATCATTATTTCATCACATCACGGTTGCTTTATCACGCACGATCAGATAAGTGTTTGGCATGGACTATACCATCGAAGTCCTATCACCAAAGCCTTATATATATTATATATATATATATATATATATATACACTTGCGATCGTATAACGGCATATACGCGTCCCCTATATTGTGTTGCCACAAGATTAATCCGTCGAAATATTGTATACTATCGCTAGTATAAAAAAAAGTCTGCTCTATGTATTTGATACGAGCGGTGTATTACTTTTGCGAAGCACAAAACAACCGTCTGGATACTAGCACACATGTTTGCACGACGTTATATCTAGACAGTCTGCACACATACACCCACTGACGCACACATTCAAGTAATCGCATTGTCGACAGCAGAACCGAGGACAACATTGCAAATGATAGCATCTTTTTGCGCGTCAGCGATAAAGAGATAGAGAGCGAAAGATATGTACATATATATATGTGCGTGTGTGTGTGTGTATTCAGGCTTTGAATATATATTTTCAAATGTGACTTTTGCATATGACGAATCGAAGACTATTACCATTCAATCTCACTCTACGCCAGCTTCATCTGCATCCCATCGGAGCCTCCCTCTTTCACTTTTCCCCCACGTAATTTTCTCGCTAGCACGTCGAAGGCACTCATGATTTTTTATGCCTCTAGCTTTTTTTTTAAATTTGCGAATAACAAATATGCTACTACCAACGAAATAAGATTCTATATTCAAACTAAGTCATCCATTCTTTACTTTTCAAGGCTACTACAGCGTCACGTACAGTCTTAAGCTTTCAATTTGTTCGCAATGTGCATATTTTAAAAGTGAAGTATTGACGAAAGCTAGTTTATTTATGTAAAAGGACTTACATGCATTGGAAATCAATTCTAATACTTTCAGTGTATTACATTAAATTCAATGCAATACTTAGAAAGGAGCTATATATAAAAAATATTTAATCGTTAGTGATTCACATAAAAAATATGAACACAATCCAGATAGAAATGATATAACAATAGTCCTTTCAAGCAACGTGTACTGTAGTCAATAGTCAGTAACTCGATTTACCTATATTTCTTAAAAAAAAATATTAAAAGGATTAAAAAATAAATAGTTACAATAAAGCAAATACTATTTTAGCAATTTTTTCGTAGATAATTGTGAAGTGAAATAGTCCTGAAATTTTTACTACAACTGAAAAAAAATTGGAGATGCCGGGGATCGAACCCGGGACCTTTCACATGCAAAGCGAACGCTCTACCACTGAGCTACATCCCCGCGCATTTGACCATTCGTTATCGCGGTACTCGAAATTAGAGGAATTATGAATAAAATTTCAATAAAGATTATTATAGGATTATACAACATATACGTTAATTATTAAATTAATAATGTTAATTATTAAAAAACCGCAGTGCAATATGAGAAATATATTTGTAGATAATCAGTTAATAATTTTAAAAACAATTCTGTTATGAAACTATTTATAGATAATTATAAACAAATTTTCGGATTTAAAAATATTAAACGTCTTAAATATCAATAATCAAGAATCACAAGATATTGAAAAATAGCTGTAATAGAAACAATGATTTTAATAAAAAAAGTGCATGTAAAAATTGTTACGATAAGATTTATAAAATCGTTAAAAATGTATAAATTCGTTACAATTTGTAATTGTTCTAAGAAATACGAATAAAAAGTAATAAATTATTAAAATAATTAATAATTCCTACAAAAATAATACAAATTATTAGAATTAATTTTTGCAGAACTTTATGTTCAAAAATATTGTAATTTATTATTTTTTATTATATTTTTAGTTCTAAAAGAAAATAGTTACTACGATACATACATGAAGCGATGTATATAATTTCCTAACGCTTTTGAACCAAAATGTATAATAATATCTAAACAAATATTTTTATGCTATTCTTATTGTCGTCGTCCATGTTCTATATAGTGAATTTTTTTCCACTTTTATCGCTTGCATTATCTAATTATAGAGGGGATGTAGCTCAGTGGTAGAGCGTTTGCTTTGCATGTGAAAGGTCCCGGGTTCAATCCCCGGCATCTCCAATTTTTTGCACGTTAAGAAATAATTGGTCGAATGAAATACTACCAAAAACTCAAACTATAATAATATTATATTTGGAAACACCAATTTCATTTTTTTTCAGAAAAGAGGGGAACTAGAAAAAAGTAGCCAGTTACTGATAAAATTTGAAGGTTCCGTAAATCGCCAGAAGAACCTGATTATTACAAACTGTCCGTGAATGTATTATGTAAATCTACTCACGGATTCATGAATATGCGTATTCTACCTAGGAAGCTATAATTATAGCTTTAATTATAGTGGTCTAAACGCAAAGATAATTCTTTCTATTTTTATTTCTTGTAGTACGGCGAAATAATAATTTTTGTTTTCTCTTATCCATTTGTCTTAACAATAAATTTTTAATTTTCAAATACTAGATCTGTCTGACTGAAAGGAATTAATTGTAACCTTGAATATTAATATAAACAGTGAAAGGACTTAATTTTCCTTAAATAAAGTATTGTACCAATTACAAGTTTTCGTGTATTCTATTTTACGATTAATATTTTTCTTTTTTATATTATATTTTAGTAAATAAATAGCCTTTTATTACCGAATTTTATTTTGTAGCATTTTTTATCACGGACAGTCATAAATTTTGTTAATCAAATACTTTCAATTGATTTGTCAAAATTAAAAGTTTCCATTAATTAACTGTATAAATGTAGATCTTGCATCGTTCACTAAATATATATAAATTTACACAAAAAATTCTCATAATAAATAATCGCAGACCAAATTTTTAACTTTGTTTACAAAATCTCAGGATTTTTCTATCAATAAAACGCATTTTATGCGAATCACTGAGACTCAATTGTTTATAATAAAATACGAATAATCAATAAATTTTACTTTAAAAATCACATTAATTTTTTCGCATTATTTTCATTCGTTGCGCTGAAAAATTACAAATAATTCTCTACTTATCCATCAAATACTTAATATAAAAGACATAGATTAATAACAATTTGTAAAAATTAATTCTTCATAACTTTTCGATAAATAAACATATAAAAAACAGTATGCTACGCGTAATTGAACAGGATATAGATTTATATTATCACTTTTGCCGAGCGAGTGCTATTTCTGGCACATGTGCGTCACAGCAAGGTTTCGCAAGCGTGCGCAGAAAAGTTTGCGTAGTGAACGAATTCGCTAGTCGTGTCGTAACGCCAGATCAATGTTCTAGAAAAGCTACCTGCTAAGCAGGTCCCATGGTGTAATGGTTAGCACTCTGGACTCTGAATCCAGCGATCCGAGTTCAAATCTCGGTGGGACCTTATTTTTGCACAGAATAACTAAATATTTCTTCTTAAAAATAGCAGCAATAAAAGTAGTAATTAATTGTAAACGTATCGAAGTCCCTCCTAACTCTTCGTAACAAAATGAGGCAGCTCAAACTGCAAGATAAGACAAGACAAGAATCGATTTTGATTGAACGAATAGCTTTTGGAAAAAACAATGCTTTTCTAGATTATTTTAGAATGTATATGAATTACGATTTAATGAATCAATTCTTGAAAAAAATCGTACATAATTTAAATAATAATATTTGTGGATTTTAATTTGTATTATGTTTGTGAAGTAAATACTTTTTAAAGATTAAAAGAAACTTAAATAAATATTCAGCTAGTTGTTAATATAATTAAACATTCGAATGATATACTAGTAATTATATACACATTACAAAAGTAGTAAAATATATTTCAGAATTGTGTATTGCTATACGTATATGTACTTCATTCTACTTATGAGATTGCAATGAATAAATTGATACTCTTAATTTCATTAATGTGAATATAAACATATATTAATTAAAAAATATCTAAATCGTCATAATGAAATATTCTTACTATTGATAAAAATAAAAGCAATGTTACTATTTATTTAACTAAATAAAATGTATTTCGTTATATTAATTTTTATATTAAATTAACTATTTATACGTATAAAACATATTTGTATTATATTAGTTAGTTTTCGATGGAAAAAAAATTTGACAGCGGTGGGATTCGAACCCACGCCCTTTCGGACTGGTGCCTAAAACCAGCGCCTTAGACCGCTCGGCCACGCTGCCTTCTTTGGCTCGAAGGTTTATAGACTGTTTTAAGGCACACATATATAATTGAAAGTCACGAATAAACTAGCAATTAGATCAAACGTCTATTTGCGTAACTAGTTTACAAATCAGGCATATATCTTCTTTGCGTAAACAAAATTTTTTAATGCAAATTAAAATATTGTCATTGATTACTATCTAATTTATAATAAAAAAAGTTAAGTTAACGTTATAGTTTCAAAACAAATTTTTCTTACCAATAAATACTATAAATATCCTATTCAAATTTATTCATATTCTGATAAATATCTTATCGATATTAGGAAAATTGACTGCACGTTAAGATTGCAAATATAAGAAATAGTACTATTAATAATAACCATTGTAAAAAATGCAGCTGGCATAGCTTTAATTTTGAATTAAATTTGATTTTTTTTGCACCAATAATTATATTTATCTTTTTTATTCTTTTTTCTTAACTTCACGATGCGATCTTGAGATATAAAAATGCAAACCCATAACGTGACTCGCAGAGTTTTCTTATATTTTTCCTTATCGCGTCCCCAGGGTATGCTCATAAAACTGACGCTTGCATTGCATGAACTTGGGGATCCGCAAATACTACGGAGAGATCAATAAATTTGCGTAGATATCTGGCAGATATTTTTTGGGATATGACGTTTGAAAATAAAATCTTGGTCTCTTTCATGATACAAGGACAATCTCAATCGCAGTAATTGGAAATATTTCCATTTACATTATTTATTCATGCAGATATCTTCTTTTGAAAACACCGTAAAATGATGTGCAATCGATTGCGAGTTTAAAAGTTAAATATGATTTTTTTTAAAGATGTATTTAAAAAATGGTTTAATATAATATGCATTGAGTACCTATTACTTTATAAAATGACTTAATAGCCACAATTGTAGGATTCTAAAAGATTCAAATTTCAAAGGTCGAATTTTTATAGCATGTTTTGGTTATAGTCAAAGAAATGAAATCAGATTTATTGTATTAAATAGTAAAATATAAAGTGAGTAGGGTTGTTGAAAAAAACATTGCTATAGATATTTCAAGAAAATTATTAATCGTCTCTGATATCTAACACTGCCTTTACGATAGAGAAAAATATTGCTCATTCTGTGTTGACATTAAAGGATTTTAAAATTATTATAATCTAAAAGAAATGTTAGTTTATATCGTAGTCCATCCCAATTAGCATTCTTATGTGCCTTTGCACTTAACGAGTAACGACTTGAAAATATTCACACGTCTACTTTTCTATTTATAATAGAAGTACGTCCAACTAATATCTATCAAATTATCTATAAATAATATATCAGTCTTTCATAACAATATGTAAATATACCGTATAAACAGATTTAGAATCTTCACACATAAAATACTCATTGATTTAAAAAAGTTTGCTAGCCCTCTATAGTAAATCTACTTATACTATCGCATGAAAAATTCATTCCTATAATAAAGAGCACGAAGACTTTTAAACGAAAATAAGGAATAATCAATCTTACGTGTCAATGCTCAGGTTCACGCAAAAAAATCGGATCCCATACTCGCCATCGTCATCTATCTCTCACCCTTCCTCTTGCTCACCATCGATCAAAGCTCATTGTGTAACCTACCCCAGTTTACAGAGAGCCACATTCGCGCCTAACCTCAACCTCACTGCCGCAAGTTTGATAGTTCTCGGTGAACTGACTTCAAGTTTACACTAGGGGGTCAACAATTCTCGTATGAGTGTAGATATCTTTTCATCTACCTGCTTAGCATTTTTTCCAAACTTGTGCTCTCTAGATTTGAAATAGTGACAATTTTATTGATTTTTCTAGTGACCCATCGATGAAAAAGTACTCATATTCTTGATTTGTGTGCATTAATCGACAAGAGAATTGTGGAATAAATTGTTATTATACGTGTTTCTATATTTCTTGGAAAAACACGATTGTACTACTTTCAAATTAGTCATAGATGCGAATGTCAATTTTCATTCGTTTTACTTACTCCGGTTTTGTGATTTATTTATGAGAAATAATATGAGAGATTTTTTAAATTTTATACTAAATAAATTTCAGTTATCAAACTTTTACTGATTTCGGTAGGGATCCGTATTTTCGATTCAAAACAGTAAAATTATTAACTTAGAAATAGTGAATCTTATCTTTATCTTCGCTACTCAGTGCAAATACTATTAAGAGGTGAACTTTTTATGACAACTTTAGCGTTTAGTGAATATTCACCAATTACAGAGTGAAGCGTATAATTGCGATACAACTTCGAATGTAGTGTTAAAATTAACTGTTTTAAACATCAGTGAAATAATGAATATTGGCAAATAGTGAAATTTCACTCTTTCCATTTGAGAAATTATAGTTCAGATACCCGCTGGTATCACCAATTTGAATTGTCATCTAGACTTGCCCGAGATGGATGACTAAACAGATATGAAAGGATCATCCTGGTGACTTGCATCGAACGAATTACGCCACGTGCTCATCACTCCCTTGAATGACCATGGTATGGAATTGAGCTAGAAGTCTTTGAGGTCGAGGGACTACTCATAAACAGTAGACAGGCAATTTCATCGAATGAATTTATTATGGACGCTTCGACACAACGAAAGCGAGAAAATTATACTTGGATCATTTCTTATTCTCTTTTATCCATTAAGACACTCTCTTTTTCATCCAGCTTCAAAGGTTGGTTAACTATTTTTGCCTGAGTCATGTGGACTCTTTCAAGCGCCTCTAATTTCTTCATCTCTACCGATGTTTGCAATCTGTTACGCTGCTTATTAATCCGACTAGGTCCATTTAATCTTGAAATATTCCTGCTTGCACGTTGAAAACTTGCTACTTTTTTCTCTCTCCTTGCTTTTCCTAATTATTTTTCCGTCTCATCTGCAGCGCGTTATCCTTAAATTTCTTATCTCCCCATCCTGCGTATACCCTCCTCCATAATGTAGCTTCAGTCATACTAGCACCGACTTCTACATTTTCCCCTGCCATATTTTAATTTCGCTTTCTCGTAAACTTCTTCATTTTCTTTTCTCATATACCCTCACGTTTTCCTCTTTCGCGTCCAACTCCATATCATAATCTTTATTATATTTTTTGCCTTTGTTCCATTCTCTCGGATTCTGGCTTCTCTTCCTCCTTCTCTCATCACTAGCTTCGTTTCTCTTTTAATGTCATCCCAAGGGAACGTCGTAGCCATTTTCTCGTTCAGGCATTTCAAGGAAATGGAATGACCGGCAGGTGTGTCCCAAAGTGCACGCAGGACCTAATTACCGCAGGCTGGACTGTGACGTATTGTATTTGCAGGTATCCTTGTGTTTTCCCCTATATGGACGTGTGTTTGTTTTATCAGAACATGTGCAGTGTATAAGTGGACAAAAGCAACACGAGTCTGGACGAAATAATCATCGAGCAGGAAAACGATTGGCCACCCTTCGTTGATTCTCTTTACGAGTTCAGTCTGGTTAGCTCCTGGTCCAACATTGCTTATTAGCTTTTGATGGAGGAAAAAAAATTCGACATTTTATCGTTATAGGAATGTTCGTGTTTCTTCTAATTCCTAGTTATTTGAAAGAATAATTGTATTAATCTGCTGAGATGTACTCTCTAACATTGTAACATTAAAATTTCACTATTTCAAACTATAAATATTCATCATTTCACTATTGATTAAAACAGTCAATTTTCACACTAAAATCAATTATAAAAGATGATTTTTAAATTTGAAAATAGTACATTTTCACTGAAAAATCAATTAATTACATGCAACCATACATTACTATTTAAATAGAGACTTTTTACTACAAAATCAGAGTATTCCACATACAACCAAAAATTACATGTTAAAACTGTTAATTTTTACTACATTCGAAGTATCGCAATTATACGCTGCACTCTGTCATTGGTGAATATTCATTAAACACTAATGTTGTCATGAAAAGTTTACCACTTAAGATTGGATCTGCACTGATTAGCGAAGGTAAAGATAAGATTCACTATTTCTAAGTTAATAATTTCACTGCTTATGAATCGAAATCATATTTTCCGTATACGGATCACTACCAAAATCAGTGAAATTTTGATAACTTAAAATTTACAGAGTATAAAATTAAAAAAATCTCTCATATTATTCCTCATAAATAAATCACATAAACGGAGTAAATAAGACGAATTTAAAAGCAGTACCATCATGTTTATCCAAGAAATATAGAAACGTGTATAATAAAAATTTATTCCATAATTCTCTCGTTGAATAATGCACACAACTCAAGTAAAATGAGGAGCTTGTGTCCAGCGAAAAATCCGATGGACGTAGCTCATAGAAGACCCGAATGCGTAAGGCTGCCGGAATAATAAAACTACTATATAGAAACAATGCAGATTCGTTGTGCGAGTGCACGTAGCCGCAGAACTTTTTCGTTCATTTTCCGAGCTCGGGCAATAGGTGATCGGATTCCGAGAGAAATCGGGATACAGCGGCGCGCTTTTCGTTAATCACTAACCGTGACGGACGAAATACCTCGTTAGCGAAATGCCTAGGGGCATCTCTCTCTCTAGCTCTCTTCTCCCTCCTGTCTTTCTCGCTTGCGGGCGCTTGCAACGTTGGTGCATATCGCTCTTTCTCGTTCTATCTCTGTCTATCTCCCCCCCCCCCTCTCTATCTCTCTCTCTCTTGTGCGCTATTCACGGAACGACATGGGGCATATCTCATAGCACGAGCTCCAGCTACAATGCACCTACCCCGGCCACCATTAACGAAATTCTCAATGAGTATCGAGCATCGATCATTATATACGCGAGTACGAACCATTCTACGGCAGTACTACCTACTGCACCCTCCTTTTACTCTCATTTTATAAAATGTCCTCACTGCTACAATAAACGTCAATGAGATACGAGAGATATGTATATTATATGTGCAACGAAGGTGTATCATGTGCTGCCCTACATGAATATGATATTGTTTCAGTTTGGTGGACGAAAAATTTGATATCTTCTGTTGCAATTATCTGTAATAGTGTGATATTTCTACGCCGTAAAACCTTAATTTGAAACAGTGAAAATCTACTATAAATATTAGTGAAATTATTGTCACTTCTGAATTAAATTACCTTTTTTACTATTAAGTGAAAAGAAAAAATTAAGAACAAATTAGAACCACGATGTAGTGAATATTTATATAGTAATACGAAAAGCATGCATTGTTTTTTAGAAAATAAAATAGAGAGCTATTTAACAAAGTATAATCTTATAGATATTACAATATGAAGTTTCTCTATTATTACGGATTACGTATAATTAATAATGGAAAATCTTCCGAATCAAAATTAATATAAATAATACGTAATTATTATTATTGGCTGTAAATTGATTTTTGTTATAAAAATTTATTTATATTATTATATATATTTGTTAAATTGGCTAAATTCGCAGTCATACGCGTTTTATATAAATAAAAATATTCGTATCGCTTAAAAAATATTTTCTTCAACGATCCTCTTGGTAAGTCAACGTTTATCAAAAGTGAACTGATATTATTTATTGATTTCGAATAATTTAGTAAAATAATTTTTTTATCCAAAGAAAATATTCAGTATACTTTCCGACTTTTACAAATAGTGAATAGTAAATTTGCACTATTCAGATTTAAATACTTACTATAGGTATCATGTTCGCTAATATGTTATTCAAAATTCTAATTCATATTTAATCAGTAAGTACATTCTCTCTCCTGTCGAACACAATGTAGACTCTACAAAAGATCTTCATCTCGCGAAGTAGCATAAAATGCATATCCCGTCAAGAGCTCAGCTTGATCGGATTAACTCTATGCATGGAAATAGCTTCAGTATACAAAGTTAAAGCTAACGACTTCAATCGCGTCTGATCAAGTCTCCGTAGAATATCGGCATAGGGGGAGGTCGAAATACATCGGGATAGCTGGACTACGAGCAGTCGTAACATGCGAGATAATGAAACGGGGAGTACAGAGTCGACCAGAAACTCGTCGATTGAACGATGAGACAGATGCTCCCTCTCTCTCTCCCTCCCACTCTCTGTCGCCCCACAATAATCATGCAGCTTAATGACAATTGATGCACCCGAGGAAGTGCAGTCCACTCTGGCTGTATATCTCAAGCGAATGGTGTCGTTTCTACAGACCGTAGCGTAGCGAAGCTGGTGCGCTATCTTCGATACAAATAGGCCTCGGACTCCGCCGTTCTGCGCCTCTATTGTCCGGTCTCTAGAGCCGGCGATGATCGGCCGTTCCATTAGATTCGCGATTAGTCTAAATTTTCGAGTGACGCGTTCCAGCTTCCTCGGGCTGATTCGACGTCCCCCCTTACCTTCTCCCCTTTGTTCCTACCGAGTTTCCGAACGTTCGAACGATTGACGGTTATGAGCAAGTTATTAACGCGGTACCACATTGTATACGACATTTGGCGATATTTGTTTTGAAGTTCAATGGAGCCTAGTCAAACAATGTAGTTCAAGGAAAATATTTAGACGAATACGTGTAAGTGTAGAAGGGAAGGTTATACTTGGAATTAATCTGTCAATTGATCAATTTACACGGCCTATGTGTTTATATTACATAACTCAAGAGAACGAGTGTAAAAATAGCACCTGGTATACACTGAAAACAAAATTTGCTATATTTAAGAAAATGTATTAAAAATTTGGTTTTTTACCAATGAATTATGTACTTAAGTACAAAAATAATAATTTGGATTTAAACATGTTTATTAGAATTTAAAATTATTTTCAGTGACAAAATTTACTTGGTAACATTAAATAATTTTTTTAGATCTAAAATACGTTTTTACCCTCGATAAATATTTATTGGCAGTCAATTTCATATGAATTACATACATATAAATGAACTATAATTTAAATTTGAATGATACGCCTAATCAATATTTATTAAGCCTATCCGTAGAAATCACTTATTGGAATAAAAACGATCTTCTGTTTTTAATCAAAATATATACCTTACAAATAATTTCTGTATATAAATATTGATTTAAAATAATTTTACATTTGATGGAATTTGTTTCAATTGAATTTAACCATCGCTTGAATTTTCTGACGTCCACAGGCTAATATTATTTTTCGGCTCGCGTTGTGGATCAGTCGCGCATACGAAGTCAGCGAAGCAAAGAAGCACAAACACAGTCGACGAGTTTCGGGGTGTAGAACTACGCGAGCCTTGTAATTGAGGGTAATTCCGCGAGACCAATTTCGTTTGAAATTTAAAACCAAAAAACTCGTCCCCTCTCCCTCTCTTTCTCTCTCTCTGCGCTCATGCAGATCGAACATCGAATCCCTCGATTATAACATCTATCTCCCTCAATACACTATATCTATCTCTATTCCAACCGCGCGATCCTCGCTTTTTCCACTACAACTTCTATCTGCCGTATATAGCCAAGCTTCTCTTTCTCTCTTAGGCATACCCTCGGCGTATATCCCTCTAGCCAAATCACCTGCATCACTGGGGCTAACCCTGTTTTCTCCTGTAATTTCATTTTCGCACAGCGACACGATTTTTCGACAATTTTCCAAGCGAGACCAAAGCACAGGATTTCAATTGGATTACCAGGGACGGGGAAAAAATATATATTTTCCCTGCCGCATGTGTCTCGGTCTCTCTCGGTCAATCTGTCGAAATGACGGAACTCTCGTCGTTACGCGACTAATGGCAGTCAGCGGCTCGAGATTACCGATGATAAATCAAGCCCGGCAGGCTCATTTATACGGGAGATAGCGCACGAAATTCAATATACAGCCTCGACTCGTTTTAGATTAGAAATGAATTACCAGTGTACCCGTGCTACTCGTATTTGTACTTTTACTCACGGTGGAAAATGGAAAATCTCGTGAACTGTATATAGTAGGCTGACAGACATTTGACGTCAATTTTTTATACCTCTAAGCGAGAAAATTTGCTAATCATGTTATTATCAAATATTTTATCTGTTTGTAAGACTACGAGAAAGAAAGTAAAATAATAAAACGCAACTGCGTTAGTACGTACAAATTATAATAAAATATATATTTAGCCATATAAATATATAACTATATATTTTTATATTATATTATTTTATATAAAAATATATATGTAGATTTATTAATATAATCATAGTTATATGCTTTCGCATATATCTAAAAGGAGCTACTAAATAATTTAAAATAGTAAATAATACTAATCTTAATTTCTATTAAGTTTCTAATAAGGTTCAATACTGGATTAGGAAAAATACATAATTAATGTATATCTTATTCAGTATAAATTTAAAATATAACAATTTCATTTATTAAATATTCCATAATTTACATTTTTCTTTTCCCTTTTAATTCACCAACGCGTAAAAAATATTAGTACCTCGATAGATTGTTTAGAGGTCAGAGTTGGTCAAGTATATATATATTACTCATTTGTATATCTTCTGGTTAAATAAATAAGTAAAAATAAATAACGTATATATATTTACACTAAACAAATATATAACTGTATTAAAATCATAATTCTTTATCACAGAAATAGAAAAATCTTTGTTCCTTGAAAAACTCAATTACTTCAACAGCTTCTCTATGTTTCCAATATTTTACGAGGATACAGATTACCTTGTACTCCATTTATCTCAACAAGAGTCACAGAGTACACTGTAGTTGCAAGTCCCAATGCATACATGTGCCGGCAAGCTTGTGATCGATCGGTGACCTCGTATATAACGCGTATATAATGTACATTGCCATTCGAAGCCTGGATTCCTCTGTTAAGCGCCCGTGTACACCGGTGACCAAGGAAACAGATTATATGTTTTTTTCGCTCGTGAATCGGAACGGATATGAACGACGACATTCGATTTTTCGTATATTCTCGCGATACAAATTTCTCCATCGTTCGTATAGCTGGAAAAATCTCACGGGCGAAACCTTGCTGTTTGAATATGAAATTAGAATCGTGCGGCGGGCAAATACAACCCGAGCTTATAGATGATCTTCAGGAAATTTCGACGCGATACGCGCCAGTTTGCTATTTCTGTACAGCAGGTTGTGCGTGGAGAGATTTGCTCGGCTATATGAATGTGGATGTGTGTGTGTGACGTGACAGCTGGAGAAATTCCGGAACAAGCTGACTTGCGATAAATTGATATGGCGAAATGCTGCGAAACTTTTCGATTGAACTGTATAGAAAGAAGTGGATTTTATTTACTACATTATTATTATGTTCGGTTGTTGTTAGAATCGATACTGCTATGAGCTTTCACTTTGACCACAGACTTTAATTTTAAGAGTCAAAAATGCAAATAGATTGATATGTTTTAAGATAATTATCAATATTATATTCGATGGTAATAATAAACATGTTTTTTATAATATTTTCTTACAAATAACAACCTGTGTATTTTGAATGCTATTTATAAATTAAAAGGACAATTTTATCTGAGACTAAATATGATTTAGAAAATTATAGAAAAACAGGTAAAAAAATAGTAATTCAATTGGAGAATGGAAAGTTTACTGGAATAACAAGTATTTTAACGACAATTTCGAACTAATTACACTGAGATACGAATAATTTAAGAAATAAAATAAACTTAAATAAGTTTTTTATGGCATTCTAGCCTTAGTCTAAAATAGTAGCTCCAGAGTGGAAAATTGTCCCTCTCAAAGTTCATTGTGAATCTAAACATACCTTTATTAGAATTTATGTTGGAAATTTCATTATCCACTCGATCATAGAATGAATCGAACATTTTAATGAATTAACATTATTAAAAGTGGATGTTAAATTTTATTTACCAATCCAAGAAAAATTTTACGAAGAAATGAATATGATAATTATTGAAAGTTAGTTTTATAGTCATAGCCAAATTTTTAACAAATGATATCAACATAAAAGTACTGTGATTTTTATACGAACTTCAAGTCCGCGTTTAAGGGAAACATTTGAAGAGCTAAAATTAACTAAGCACGATCCCCTCGTGGTTGAATAACAAAACGATTCATAAAGGGCAGCGCAAGTGAGTTGCACTCGCGCTGCATAAAATTTAATTTCCCTGAGTGACAAAAGGTCGTTTCTCCCCCTTGGCAGTCAAGTGCATAAAGGTACAAAAGGAAGCCAAACCTAAAACAAAACGCTAAGAATTCCAGCAGCGCAGAACTAGGCTTACAGCGGGGGAATCCCGACCCTGCATTGGCACATGACGCAACACATGTGGAACGCTGTATTAGCTGCAGAAACAGTGCCAGAGACGACGAAAGCGACGACCCCCCACGAGCCCTTTTTCGCCCGCACCTCAAACTCGGGAGATGCATTTGTAGCTCAACTCTTTTGCCCGTGACTTAACGATGCTCAAGATGTACAGACTCGGTTAAAAATATCAACCTCGGCAAACATTTTTTTCAAGAGCCAAATTTTGCTCAATTTCCAGATGTCTTTTTAGATGTACATCATTTTTATTTTTGACAACTTTTTTTTAAATAAGTACAAAAATTCTAGAAATACATTTTATAGGTACGCAGTGTTAAGTTAAACACGTGCCATAATTCTGTTAAGGGGGTAAACTGTAGTTGAATTATTGGCCACAGAAAAAAGACATCTTAAGGAGGGTTAACACTAAAAATGTACGAACAAATATAATATCATTGTCAGGCTAAAATTTTTTTGTAACAGTATGTTACAACATTATTTAACAAGATCTACCAGAACTTGATGTTATCATGTTTTTTTAATTTGACGGATTAAAATTCTCGTTAGAATAATCCTGTATGTATTACCTTCAATTTTTCAGGAAAAAAGATCCTACTTTAATAAAACACCATGGAGATTTGAGATATTTTAGAAAACAAACATTTATATACTCCCATCGAATCTTGCAACTTCGTAAATCGTACATACGAGATTGTTAAACCATAACTGAAATCAAATATCAATAGCAATTATTAAATTCTCTAACGGACTGTACTAAAATAAAACTGCATTGTGCATCTTTACAAAGAGCTAAATTTTCTGGATAGAAGTGCATCACAGAATCGTGACCCCGATTAACCCGCTGCAACTGATGCACCGATGCATGTCAGAGCGAGTTACGTGCAGTCCAATGCAGTTTTCGGCTAAGTGGATTATACGTTTCTCTCCGAGGTTCGTTTTTGACGCTGCAATCAGCAGCATTTTTTGCAATTCGATGCGAAGCCAAGCCACCCGTCTCGCGAACCCTTCAGTTTCTTTCTCTCTCTCTCTCTCTATCCATATATTCTTCTTCAATTTATTTGAAATTTTCACGGATGCCCGCGTCTTTTTTTACGGAATCCTTTATTTCCGCGATCGACCCGTTTTTTGTTGCACTGTCAAGAGCAAAGCTTTATTGCGATCTAACTTTTTTTCTTTATGCGGTCATTGTTACGTGCGAGCTTAGTTGAGGTATGCAATATAAGGAAAAAAAATTCAATTTACAGTTTGACGAAATATTTAATAATAACTTTGTGTTCGACGTTGTTCCTGAGTAAATGAAAGTTAGCGGACAACAAGTAACGTGAGATATATATATATTTACGTATAATAATAATAGTTATTCTCTGTCCACCGAGTTTTCCTCTGAATACATACTTTTGCAGGCTTCCCGAGACGTAAAATACACTAGTCCGACGGACGTAGGCCGTAGTAAGGCTTCTATAAAAATTGGGAGAATACATGAATTGACCGAGCTGGACGCTTTTTGTACTCCGATAAGAATAACGCCAGTGGAATGAACATACGAAAGAAGGGCATACGTATTTTTTGGACTTCTTCCATTTCTTTGTATTCGAAACAGAATTTAATTGTAAAATATCCGGCTTCTTTTCATCTTCTTTTATTAGATTTTTCAACGTTCAATTATATTTTCATTTAGAGTAGATTCTGTTTCAAAGTACTTCGACTAATTTTTATTTTTCTCTATTGTATTGATACTGGAATTTCTACAGCATTGAACTAGCTAAATGCTGTAGAAAAACAAATTAAATAGTAATTTATTATATAAATTCTACTTGTAAAATTGAATGATAATGATAAGCTCGTCTATAAGGCTATATACACAATCTTACCATTAGCTCATCTTTACTAGTTATCACTGGCTCTAAAGTAATTAACAAAATTACAGTATTATAAATACTAATTCGTTAATAATTATAAATATTATACTTGATAGCAATTCATACACAAAATTCTACGTAAAAATAAAACTTCTCTGGTTATTATGATGAAAAATTAACGGCATTTTCTCACTGTACTAAACTAAATGTTTAACAATTACAAAAATTATATTCGATAATAATGACAATAGATTTTTTTAAATCAAATAACAATGTGTATATTTTTTAATTTTATCAATAAATTAAAAGGAAAATAATAGTTGAATTTCAGGATTAAAAGTTTACTGGGATCACGAATTCTTGAACCGATATCGATTTCAAACTATTCTATATCACCTTAGCCTTGGAGGAAAATATTTATCTAATTGTATTCTAAGCTCCAAAGTGGAAAATCTAATAACCTTTCGGTTTCATGTAAATATGTATCGAAAACGTTTTTATTACTTTTAACCCATCCGTTGCGCAAAAAAATATTTTATTTTCTTCTTAATATGATTATGCGGCGGTAAATATCGCGAGTACCTCCTTCACAAGTTTTTCATTCCTAATATATCTCAAGCGCTCACAGGTAATAACAAACTCAAATCTCCTTCAGATATAACAATTAACGACTTTAATCCTTAGCCAGTACAGCGAACGGCTTGAGTTCATGCTCGTGTATCTATAAATTCGTAAGGAAAAGCGCTCCTCTTCTCTCGTAAACGCTAACTTTAACGGGCTCAAGATATAGAAGCAGGCATACCAAAATCGAGAGATATGGCCTCTTGGCAATTAACGCGCTCGCGCCAAATTACCATCTCGCCCGCGCAGCATTAAATATATCCGCTTATGCCTTAAAACAGTAGGAAGCAAGCACGTTTTTCATTCTTACGGCTCCTTAATCCTGTTACGCTGCAAAGACGCATTCTACAAGTCCTCCGTGGTGTTTGATTTATGTCGCAGGCTTCCCTTGAAAATGAAGCCTTTATAATAGTGCTCGTTATTGTTTTAAATCCAATTTCTAGATAAATTACTATTGCTATAATTAATAAACGTTATATTCAAATTTATCGATGCAATTAAATACAGATTATATTTCAAATAATAATGTATACTATATTAAGTTAAAACAATGTGTATATTGTGTTCTTTAAATCTGAAACAGTTAAGTTTGTAATGTTTTATAGTAGTAGTATAGTAGTAACATATTTTATAGTAGTAGTATATGTTTTATAGTATATTGGAGAATTCTCATTATCATATTTTTATTGATAAAAATATGATAATGAGAATTCTTAATATAAGAAAATGCCTCTAATCTACAGAGTAACAGTTCACTCTAAAATTTAAAATGAAAATTTTACTAAAATACTTACTACGATAACGAGTATTTTAATCAATAGCACATATTTATTTGCTATTTTACGTAAATAATGTTTAATTCGAAAAATAAAAGAATTAGTCAAAGCCGAGCTACTTGCAATACAAAAATTAATCGCAAAATTTAAAAATAATATAAAATAAGGATCTATATATTCTAAATTAATATAATAATAATGATTCAATGGCATACAATAATTTTTCATGTTTAAGAATCATTACGGATTTGAAAGATTTTGTATAACAATTAGAATATAATGATATATCATTATATTCTAATTATTTGTTATATATAATAATAAAGAAATTCCATAATGTAATATCTGCAATATATGTACGTAATAAGTATCAAGTGTAGTATCTTCAATAATAAACTCTATTAAAAAGTTTATTTCGGACACATTCTGAAATTAATTTTTGTTCACTCTGCTCAACAGTGAACAGTTGCCTGCTTCAGAGGTATACATAATTTCGCAATCAAGAATAGTAGATTCATAATTATTTCAACTCGAATATTTATAAAATACCCTTGTATATTCCATAAATATAGTAAATATACCCAAACGAAAAACAATATACACAATTAAAATAACATACATCCACTTACCTAAACCCAAATTACAGTTATACATTTTTAAAAATAACAAACAAAACTAGTCACAACAGAAAAAAAGTATAAAATAATTCCAATAGTCTATCTCCAGCTTATCAAAACGAATAAATGAGAAAAAAAATCGTCCATCAGATATAGCGTTCTAATAAAGTGCGAAGTTTTTTTCACAATGCTTCATATATACGAAAAATATGCGAGCGAGCGAGAATCGAATGACGTTCCTTATTTACGAACCCTTCTCGTCAAATTTTATGAGCAAAACCGTCGAGGCACTTCTAAAAAAAGGAAATAAAAAACAGAGCGTACATAAACACGCTCCGGCGCGCGCTTTCTCGAGCCGCGACCAAGAGGGGATGGAGCAAAAGATAAGAAGTCGATAAAGACGTGACACTCGATTTTGTAAATTAGCTACGGTGCCGGAGATTTGTTCTATTGCGAATAAGCCAATAGCCACGACGAATCGAAAACCGGCGCTGCGATAAAAAGGCGTAAAGCTCTCTCGATGCTGCAGAATATTCTTTTTTCCGTTCTTTGTTCGAAACACGTGTGTGCATATCTGTATGCAAACTTTGTACGGCTAGCAGCTTTTCGATTTTAAATAAATTTGCCGAGTTAAACGAAAAATGGCCTGCGAAAAATTGGAAGATTTTTAAGTGTGCTTTAATAGTAATTAGATACTTAAATTACAATGAGGAAAAAATTGCAGCTTACAGAAGTGTGGCATGTGTTATAAGAATAAGTACAACTCTAGCCTAAAGAAGTGCTTAACTTGAAGCCAGTGAATCTCAGATAAGGTCAACGGTCAACTTAACTATAATAATTTTCATTAAAAAGTTTAAGTGTATTCATAAAAAAAAATTTTGACTCAAACAAGAAAAAACTTCGAAAGAAATTAATCAACCATCAGATTGGAATAGAAGATTATAAAAGCTTCCTAATCCCATAAATTTATAAAAACGTATCGCGTGGATCGAATACGTCAAGACCGATAAATCTTCCGCGGAGTCAAAAGCTCTTTTCTTTGCCAAAGAAGTAAAACTAATCCGAGCATCGCCACGATAGAAAGAGAGTGCACTCGCGACACTAACAACTGTCAATAAAATTTATCACAACCAAAGTTTAATTCGATAAAGAAAATCTCCCTTTCCACTCAACGCTAACCCTCTAACCTTCCTATTTTCTCCTACCAAAGTCGCGTGTCAACGCTCGCGAACATTTTCTCAACCCTAAATTTCGAATCCGCTTCCGCCACGCGCTGTTTGTAAAATCAGAGCATCCGGGTGTCAAAGCTGTGTCATTCGACCCCCCCCCCCCCTCCCAACTTTCCTCTCTCTCTTTTAAATTCGATCAATGGACGAAGCCGAGCGTAAAACACTTTTAGGGTTGAGAACTTTAAAGCGCACGCGCGTGTGTTACAAGCGTGCAAAAAAAAGGAGGAAGCCGGCGATTCTCGTAACTTTTTGCGTGGCTTGTTGTGGGAACTGTACTATATCGATGGCGTGTGCGTGTAAGGGCGATTGTCGCCGGCACTTAAAAGAGACAGAAAAAATTCATTTCGTCACCCTTTAGATCCCTTACTTTTCGATGTCAGAGCTAACGTTGTAAGGACGGTACTATTTTTGTTTTCCGGGATTAATTGATCTGATGTGTCCATGTCCTGTGCTGTTTCTATAGATGCGCGATGCGAAAATTGTCTGAAAATAATCGGATGGGTGACTGCCACGCGTGGCTTTAAAAATATCACGTCACCTCACTTTTAGAAACTCCGGAATGGGTGTATTTCTGTACGTTTTTCCTTGACTAATCTCGGTTTGCTCGGACTAGAAATTACGTAAACAATACTAGCTGAGATAAAATGGAGAAAAGTGGGTTAGCAATTCGCCTTTTAGTTTGTGGGACGGAACTATACAATGAAAATATACGTGAATAGTCAAAGTATTTAATGAAATAAATATATCTTACCAAAGATGATGTAGTTGGATTAAGATTCTAAATTCAACGATAAAATTCAATTGCCACTTTTGGTCCACAAACACTGTACACAACTCTGTATATTCAGGAGTATATTGAGGCTATTATATTCTATTTGGTCACACATTTGGCCTGTAAAAACATGTATTATACAATTAATATTAATTAAAATATTAATTAATAAAAATATATTTAACAGTATTGGAATGGTATACGAAGGATCGAATGAAGCAATTTTTTATAAATTACATTAATCCATTAGAAAGTCAAGAGAAATACAAGAATATAGTTAAGTATAATAGTTGACATAACTCAACAAATATGAAAGATCAATCTATATTAGAGTTTAAAAGTTATTATTCCATGGATCATGTATTATTGTAAATATCTCCGGTTAAGTAAATAAACCAACCAATGCTCATTTACGGTTCATTTTCCTCCAATTTTTGCAAGTAACACTAGCAACTAACAACAATAATCAGAACAAAAAATAAATACGATATTCAAACAAATCCTTCAATTCTTATAAAAAATGCTATGTCGGTTTCACAAATTCACATCCAACAAAAATAAATACAGACTATACTCGAAAAATTCGAGCATCAGCCGGCAGTTCTCTCATCGATGTAAAATTGAGAGACAATTCCTCGTTAATTTTAACGGGACAGGGTTGCACCAGCCGCGTTCGCACCAAAAATGAGCAATAACATCAAAACCGCGGGATCGAGAAATACAAACATGCGCACGTGTGACTATACCGCGAGTGAGTTAGTGTATACATGCTTTCGGAAATGCCATGAAAACTGCAGGTAGGGTGCGAACCTGTTATTAAGAATATATATGAACGCAGCCATATCGGCGCTATCGGATATTTTCAAATTTCAGATAGTAGTAGTATAGTATACTAGGGTGCCAAGACGCATAATAACGTATAATATATTTAAGCTTCACGATATAAATTTGAGCAAATAATTTATTTCGAACAATAACAGCTTTTATGCGTTAATAACTCATCGTTGAAACAGCGGCTAAAAAAGCACTTTTATTATTCTATTCTAGTGTTTCGTTTATTTCATTATAATTAATTTGCTTTATTAATTTTAAAAAATGTGTAAATAATGCTTACCATGATTGAATCTATTGAAGCGACATAAAATTAAAAATTTAATTAGGTACATTCATTGTACTCTTTATATATTTAATTTTTAACTTGTAGATACGAGGACCTTAAATTTGAGCTTTATTTCAGGTGTATATTCATTGACCATTTATAGTAAGTTGTTGAAAACCTACTCTCCGCATGATTTAAAACCAATAAATCTGAAACGTCAATTGTATATACTTTCATTAATCGCTTCTACTCATTTTCATGATCCCTTCTAAACGTGTCACGTGATATACGAAACACTGATAATCCCATACGCCATCAAAGATGAGAAAAAATAAGCTAATCGACCGACCTACAATTACCAGATTCAGCTACATCCTGTCACCGTAGCAAGCACTGGAGGTTAAAATCGGTTGCCGAGGCAACAAAACGAGATCTATTCGGTCCGTCTACAGTAATTCATTTTAGGGCCTTGTTTCAAATGCACCAGCGATGCAGCAGTGCGACGCATCTACAGTGATCTGATTTTAAACCAATCAGTGGCGAGGG
This sequence comes from Apocrypta bakeri, assembly GCA_018906985.1. Lineage (NCBI taxonomy): Eukaryota > Metazoa > Arthropoda > Insecta > Hymenoptera > Pteromalidae > Apocrypta > Apocrypta bakeri. The sequence goes on from JACCIA010000004.1 coordinate 1,131,099, forward strand.
TTGTGGTTTCGTGCTCAATTTACAATCAGCCCCGATTTGAATTCGTCCCCGAAAGTGTAAGGCCAATCGAAACTTGCCTTCGCCACATATATACAATGTGGATATATTTTAATCGAACCGCCTACGAGGGACGAGAGAGATACATGTGTGACTTGCAACGAAGCGATATTGTTGCAACAGGAACGATGATTGTACGCCCTCGCCCTCCAAAGCGAAGATTACATGTATGCGACACGCGAAGGGACGAAGATTTACATATCTGCCCGATTACGGTCAAATTTTGTCCTTCCGTTTGGCGAACTAACGCATGATTGAATTGTCCATAGATTATACTGAATTGTTTTTTATTTATTTTGTTAATGTAAAGATTTATTGTTACATCAAATGTACAGTGTACATTGGGAAAACTGTGATCCTATAGGCTATGCAAGTAAACGGTCTTATCTTTAAAGTAAAGTATTTTTTACACGTTGATGAGTTCAAAAAAACGGAAAAATTTCACAGCTTTCTTTAAAGTAAATCAATACAGAATTTCATATCAATGACATTTTTTATTTGGTTTAAATATCTAGGTCAGCTTAATATACACCTGAGAACAAGTAATATACTAACAATACTCTGTCGTATTTTTTTTAATTTGAATGCATATTGAACTAACTATATATCTACACTGAACAAAATATGATGTAGTTTTAAAAAATATTTATTTGAAATTGTCCTATGATAATAAAAACTTTTTACTAGATGTAAATATAAATTACGTAAACATTTAAATGAATTGTTTAAATACCAAAATATGTATTTATTGAAATGAAATATGTAACTATTTGCTATATAGTTTACTGAAATCTATTTTTTTAATTCTATAACCATATTTTTTGTGCAAGATACATATTTATTGATTTTCATCATATTTCTTTAAAGAATATATGATTCAAATAAATAACACGTTGAGTTTCAAGTAAATATTTTCATAGAACTATCCAAACAAATCTGTTTTGGAATAAAATAAATTTTTATTTATTCTATCAAAAATTCTATTATAAATTAAAAATGATAATAATAAACAACTTCAAAATTTTCATACTTTAAATAATTACCCATTTTCTTTTTATACATCCTTTGATTATACGATAGCAGAAAAGATTAAATAAATGAATAAACTAACCCGTAAATTTTGATTCTCAAAACCGCATATTGCATAGTAACAGTCCAAATTGATTTTCGTCGAACTAGCCACAGTCGAATTCACGCGATGCAAACCGACAACTGCTGATTCGATGGCGCCGAGTATTTGTGTATAGTAGCTATATATATAATAGTCACAAAAGCGCGCGAAATGCGAGGTTACATAATGAAACTCAAGTGCGTAAAATTTATCATCCCCCGCGGTGACAAGCCTCGTTCTGAATACGCTTGGCGCCCTTTTCATCGGCCCTACCAATTACGCGTTGCATTAGACAACGATAAAGAAGGCGTAATAACGCAGTACATTCAAAGCCGAACGCATTGGCTGTTGTTTTTTTTCGAAGCGACTATACTCGCTTTGTCTCTTATCCATTGCGTGTTACTGCATTCATTACGTAACGAAACGCAAGCGATTGTACTTTTGTCGTTGCAGGTATTTCTCACTGATGCAATTCACGTGCACACACCTACGCTATAGACGAGAAATTTTCATTTCACGCATGCATTCTTACTTTGACGTTTGTAATTAACGCCGTTTCAGCACTATGTGTGCGTATATATACCGAGAAGCCAACAACACAACAGTCAATTCACAGGTCTCTAAAATGAATTTCATCGATCAATGCGAGATGCATTTAGTCCAGGAAAAAGTGCCTTGCAGAATCAAGCATGTTGTTGCTGAAACGATCTTACTGCGTAATTATATTTATAGACGGGAGCAGATGCTTGCCTTTTTAGCCGCAAATCCTTACCGCCCCCTCGAGTCTCGCGGAACAGAGTCACTACAATTTATACGCGTGTGACCTTCGGAACAGAAACAGTTTGTACGACTCCAAGTAAAACAAGTAGTGTAAGCGCGAATTGATGTACAGTGGGGAAACAAAATGCTCAGTAGAGATATGCATCTCTTACTCGCGCGCGCAGTCCCTTAATTAACCGGCTCGGAGTATGCTTGATGCATCATCGTTGCACGCACGCGTGTGTACAGTTACTGCCAAAAGACTTTCGAAAGGGTAGAGAGAGAGGGAACTGCTGACTTTTATGGGGAGGTCCCGTGTAATTTGTTACGTCGTAAATGGAAGAGTCTCTTCGTGGGGTCTACGAGAAAACGTTATTACTCTTAGCGAACTCGAATTGGCATATTTTTCATTGATAGATAAGAATTTTACGATAATAGAGTAATAATATTAGTGTTAATAATGCTTTGATAAAATTGTTAAAAACTCAGAGTTATACTCGAAGATTGCCTACTCTATTGATAAATTATATGTACTTTTGAAGATTTATAGTATATGATTCGCTCTGCATTCAATGATTTTTCTTTAAAGGGGGTTTACTCTTACTTCTTTACTGAACTTTAAGTGTCGGTAACAAAAAATGTAATATTTTTATGAATCTAAAGTTTTTTTTTAAGTATGTTAAAAACAATTTTTAATAATATCTACCAGAAGTTGATGTTATCATTATGTGCAGAGATATCATTTTTTTGTATTTGACTTTGGCGTTGTCTACAGTTTGAAGAACTTAACAAATTTTTCAAATCATAAACTAAAATGATGTTAGATTTCAGTCAACTAAGGCTATGGAATAGAAAATTTATCTGATTTATCATTATAGAATAAATAATTTTATTTGCTTGAAAAAAATAACAAAAAGGGCAAAATTAATAAACAAATCATCTATCTGCACAGCAAGATAATATTTACTTCTGGTAGACCGTACAATATAATGAATAATATTTTTAATATACTTACAAAAAAACCGTTAGTATATTGTAATAATATTACAGCTTTTGTTACAAACATTGAAAGTTTAGTAATTAAATACAACCTAAAGCTGCGTATAAAAAATACAGAATATTTAAATGAATAAAATTTGATTCACGATACATTCTATGAAAAGTTTGTTAGGTTTATAGTCAACTTTAAGCAATTTTTAGAGCTTGCAAAAAATATTAATTATTATTCTTTTTATAAGCAATGACCCTCTTTCAATTATTCTCATTATCATATTTACTCATCAGTCAAATTTTCCTATTAATTTGCAAACAAAATTCAACATAGACAGGCAATTGTATAATAATCATTTAGAAACATGATTGTTATTAGTATTATCTGTATCTAAATTTGGTAAAACGTACTCTAACAGCAATATTATTACTTAAATTACAGTGAAAAGAATTAAAACGGTAAATTCACTCTTACAGAGTAACTTTTACTGTAAAAATGTAAACATACACTGAGGACACATGGAATCTAGTCTCTATGTCTGAAAACCTAGACAATTATTCTTCTAATAATTTACACCAACGGCGTAAGTCGTTATAATATAAATAACGAACATGCGTACATATATGGAATCCAAAAGGGCACCATCGATGTGTACAAACAGTAATCGCATACCCGCATTTTAATTCAAGGTTACGAGCCTCCTGCGACGCCTTTTGCATAATCCTCAAACGCCAGGTGAGAATGACAGGGGGTACTCGGGGATAAAGCGGAAAACCCCTTCGAAGGGATCGGCACGTGGACGATTTCACGCCGTTGAGTCGTGGTAATTGCCCAAGAGGCCTGTATTATTTTTTGCTCACTGACAATAGCAATGTGTCGTTTAATACGCTGCCTTGGAATACCTGTATTATTCATTCGTGAGTATTATAAGCTAGACCTAACTGACCAACGGTTTTCATCGTCTTGGTCTCGGACTGCTAATGCATATAATAGAGTGGTGTTGTGAAACAACATGCTGTTGGTTTTAAGTCAGGAAGGAAATGAATTCAATAGATTATATTACTGTACTCATTCAGAAAAAAGTGTATTATTTGATTCAATATTATATTATACAGTAGGAGAAAAAAATTTGACTCCAAGTCTGCGTACGATTGGTTTATTCGACATGAACAACGTATCGCAAAGTAATTTAGATGATATTATAATAACGTTACGCTTATCAACTAATTTAATGATAGTGTACTAATACTGTGTCGAAAGCTATGTATAATGTAAACTTTGCTGTAGCTACTCTATTTATGGTAAGTAGTGAAAAATTCATTATTCTTGACAGTGAAATTATTTTCTCAATGGAGCAGAGTAACGAAGATTAATTTTACGATGTAGTAAAAATTCGCTACATTGTTAACTTAACATTCACTGTTTTATAAAGTGTAGTATTATAAATATTATAATAAGACATTTTTCAAAATTATTATGGATTACGAATATGATACTTAATTATATGCAGCACTTATAATATATCAGAATGAATTCTTTAAAGTAAAATAATTATTGTAAAATTATTAGTGAATTTGTTTCGAAAAAATTGATTTGCATTTTACAGATGAAAATATTGCTAACACTTTCAACAATATAATTTTCTTTCTAGTCCTTCTTGATATTAAATGTTTTACTGTAAGCCTTAGATGCATTGGCAAGTTTAATAAAAGTAAATAATTACATTATTAAATATTTTTTCTATCTAGTAAATAAGAACTTAGTTTAGTTAATTATTTTCACTTATTCAAACAGTTAATACACATTACCAAATAGTGAATCTTCTCTATTTCAGATTCAGAGAGTTACCTTCCACATAAGCGGATACCAGAGCAAAGCTGCCCATAATACTCACCTTCAATTAATCCGTAACAACCATTATTATCTAACAATACATTTGCCACTGTATAAAATCAAATTCATTGTTAATCAATAATTTCCAATAATTCAGGACCGCACCTTGAGTTACTACTCGCTTAATAAACGTTTTATTCAATTATACGTCAGCATTATACAGGGAATGTAGTATAGTACGACAAGGTTCATTATTATTCCGAAAGCACAACTTGAAGCTGCGGTACGCACACACATCGCTCACTTATCAATCTCGGCCGCACTTGCCTTTCATTAACGAGCTGCATAAGCGCATGGTTCTACATCCATCGCCAGAAAACGCATTATCTCAATCGATCCGCGTCATCGGACGAAGGCATGTATACGCTCGCGCACACACGCGCGCGCACATACAGAGCAGCAACATTAGTGCCTTTAATGCACTCACGCGTCCCCTCATCTCTATATATAGTATAATATATAGTCCTTCTCGCGAGCAATTCGCTATTCTCACTGACGATGCGACGTCCGTACCGCCTCGGGCTCGAGCAATCCGCATGGAGCATACCCATGTAGTTATATGTATACCTATATGTATATATATGTATATTGTATATACCTATGGTATGTTTATATGTATAAACGTATACATATAAACGCTCAAAGTAGACTGTATTGCACAAATATATTCTATCTATACTCTATACGTGGATATAGAGAGTAGGGAGAAGAGGCATATATAACGCAATTGCTGGCTAAAGGATTTCGATCGCGAAGATTAGCATCTGGCTGTACGCGCGCACCAAGCCAAAGGGAGATTAACCAGATCGATCGCACGTGCTGAACCTATTCCTCTGGTCAGCTGCAGCTCATCAATATCGTGATCGGCCTGCCCTCCTATTCTTGCGCACCTATATGTACATATCTCTCAATGTACATATATATATATATGTATATGTATATATAATATAGATATATACATATATGTATGCATATACAGTCACACGCAGATGTGAGCGGAGAGGAGAGGGTGTATGTGCCCAGCTAAGCGCCTGTGCTTCTAATAGGCATATAATCGTTATGTATATACCGATCGAACATCGTGCTGATACGAAGATAACATATATATATAATTATGCATATAACGTACGTATATATTTATTATAATATATTATATACTATCTGATATAAACTATATAAATATACTATCTGAATCGGAATTAGTGAAAAATTCACTATTCTTGAGAACGAAGTCGTCTTCAGTTCTGAGTTAGTCAACTTTTTACTGTTAAGTACAGTGAAATAAAAATAGTTTTAGAATTCACTGTAAAGCGTAATCTTATAAGTATTGTTATAAAGAATTTTTTTGTAAAATCATTTTTAGTATTAAGCCCTGTGTTATTAGACTCAAATGCTTTGGTGAATCGACGTATACAAGAGTTACTTACTTATGAAAAAGCAAACAATCTCTTCAATTTATGCCTTTCATATAAATACAATAAACTTTCGTATACACTAAAACCTCTAAATATTTTCATTATTTCCAATAAATAATAAATATATCCAATAAAAAGTACGCATGATATGTAGTGTATTTTAACTTTTATATATAGTGAATTTTCACTATTATATAATAAAGACTAAATATTCCAGATATTCGCTATTCCAGATTTAGACCTATATCTGTGTGTCTCTGAGTAATTTGTGCACACCATTAAGCTGCCCATATATAACGTGAACACATGACGCCGCGCCTCGCGCATAGTCACTGTCATAGATAGACGCAAAAGATACGCGAATATAAATACAGATAGTTATTAGCTACGAAGGATACGTTGTCTGTACATGCTTTCGTGTTTTAAATTCCGAACATCAACAATTTTTAAATCATACCTTAATAACAATAACAAACATACATTTAATTAATCGAAATACTGAATTACTTACTTTAATATCTAGAAATATATTTTATAACGTATAAAATTGAAACTGTCCAAGAGAAAGTATTAAAACAAATTATATACAAGAAAAATACCGAAACATAAAGTTATACCGATTACGTGATTTGCAATGTATATATACGGAATGTCTTCTGCTTGAACATTGCATAACGGGACGTTGCAAATCCATATAAAATCGAAAAGTTTATTTTGACAGCCACTCACGGTTTTGCAATTTTTCCTTTCGATTACTCGCAAATGTTTGGGGAGGATAGCAAGGGGGCGAGTTCCATCAACAAACATTCATTATCGTTATAAACTTGTTTTTTCAGTGACTTTTCACATTGCTGTTTGCAGAACGAACAAGCATAAATTTCGCTCTGCCTAATTAAGGTTTATTCCATTAACGAACATGAAACCTTATGCAAATTTCGTTAATCCTCCATATACAAAGCTCTATTTAAACCGAATCTTCATCAAGCTCGCGCTAATTTACCAATATTGCAATTATTATAACGGAAGAAAATTAAACAGCGCAGAAAACAAACCCGTGGCGCATTTATCCTTTTTTAATATTTATGAAATATCAGATAGCAGCGATAAATTATTCGAAATCTTATTGCGCTGTACACCGAGCTCCTCAAAAACCTATGCCACATCAAAGGGGACCGCACCCTCCGCAAACCTGCCGCTATAAGAGATATTCCTACTATGCACCTAAACGACTTATCCTAAACGCATCTAAACAAGCTTCATACCAAGCTGATCAGGTGGATGGGCAAAGCTGGTCAAAAAATAGAATCGCGTGCGTGTGTATGTATATGAGTGTGTATGTATATTCGGTTAGGGAAGCGGCGTATAATTCGCGCAAACTTTTGCTAGCCACACGGTGGCTACATCTGTCGTGCGGTTACGTATAATGTCAGACATATATCGCACACTGGCATCGCATGTACGTCAAGCTGCCTGCATAATGCATAATTCGTATTGCTGTTCGTATTAAAGTCCGAAATCGGCGCTTACGCAGTGAGGGGTTAAGACCATTGATTAAGATAATTCAAATTATTATGATTGTTTAGTTAGTTAATTGGCTATGTTCTTGAAAATGGGAATGTAACTCTCACGATGAATTATTCGTAGACGTTATACTTAATATCAAATAAACGATTGATAGTTATAGTAAATATAATTTAACCTAATTTAACAAAATATATGTAATTTATAACGATTGTTAAACTAAATTAAAAGTAGTGAAAATCCTGTGTAGTCGCTACTTTCTAAATTTCTAAACCCCTTAAAATCACTATTTTAAGGGTGATATCATTCCTTGTTTGAATTAGTTAGTTTTTCACTGTTGAGCAAATTTATGTGTAAATATTTTCATTACAGCAGTAAATATTCTCTATTTGCGTATTTTTTTCTGATTTTTACGAATAATAAATTTTCTCTATTTAAAATTTTGATAGTGAGCTCGCTAAGAATCCTTCGTATATAAACTGTCACCATCAATGCTAAATAGACGAATAGTCCAACGAAATATTTTAGCTTCTTTAAATTTACGCTATTTTACTTTACAAACAGCAAGCTGAATTCTACGAGTTGCTAGTTGTCACACATGAAAACGTCTGAGTTCTGGCGCAACAGCTGAAGTGTTTATTTATGCATTCGGCAAAGGCAATTATGCTGCAACGTACACTTGAACTTTTTATACTAAGTTCACGCTCGAGTACCTTAATTTGCCCTGTAAATGCGTACGGCTGCATTGCGAACAGCTAATAAAAATAGATGAGCTCATTGTTGAGTGGTATATTTTTAATTGGAGTATACCACCAGTTGTGTTTAGCTTATAGACGTGCTTTTAAATTTTGCGTATAATACTGTTTTGATTTTAATCTCATTTTCGTAATTATATGAATCACAATAAAAAGGAATAAAGTTATACTTTTTCTAAGTGGGATATGCTCATTTCAATGAAGGAGATTTACGGTGTAATACGGTAATTTGAGTAAGAAATTTGAAACCCGGGGCTCAGCGAAGTCTAGACACCCTTCTAAGGTTGGATTCGTACATACGTATATAAATATTGGTGAATTAGCATTTTTCCATGCGACAATATCCACTCGACTGTCGACTAGGCCATTTCCCAAAGATGGATACCGCCACTTTAGAAGATGCATGCCGAAAGTTTTAGAGCTCTGTAAATTTTAGCTGCCAACGTAGGAGCCCCAGCGCTCCTTTATAGGAACACCGAAGACAAGAAATACGGCACTTGTTGCTTTCCGCTAGAACAGAATCTACAACTAGTTTTTTTTTTCGGCGAAGGGTATATTTAGCACGAGTGCAGTCGAAAGGGCAAGATTTTTAATGCCTGGGTATTGAACTTGGATCTTGAATGATTTTTTAAATCTTCTTTATTACTAAAAATATTCAGTGTTAAAAAAATAACAGTTTTTATGTGAACAATCGAATTTTTTTTTAAATTAGATATCGTACTGTTTCAAAATTCACGATTATAACAAATGTTTATATTGTATATTAATGCATAAAAAATAATACATAATTACGTATGGATAACCGAAAAAATATAACTTAAACAAGGTAACTGTACTATAAATAATACTTCAAAAAGACGAAGTGAAATTCGAACTTTTCAACTGTCCACAAGAGAGACCAATTTTCACCAAAATATTATTAAAATGTCCCTTTAGAACGTCATTTAGAAATCAGTGGAATACATTTCGAAAACACTATTTTTTTATTTTTAGATATACTTGTAGATAACGTACTTCTAACGTATAATATTCTTATATTATACGTTACTATTCTTATATTATATTACAGTTAAACAAAAATTACTTTTTGATTGTCAACAAATTATTTAATGTATTCAAAAAACTTTTTATTTATATATAGTAAATATCATTTTACTGAAACCAATTTTAGTTCTATAAATAAATATTTTTTATAACCCAAAAATTATTTTACAGTTCAAGTAAACAATTCCTTCTGAAAAAAACAAAATGTTTAACAAGAGTATATTAACTTTTTTCATCATACGACACCATAAATCATTATATATTAATTTCAGAATTTAACCCAGATTCGACCCGTTACACCTATTAGGTCACATAAATTTGATAATTTACCAGCCGAACGCCGAATTCCATGGCTATCCTGCTTATCCATCGGAATGAAAATATTAAACAATTTTTGAAAAAAAAAACGAACGTGACAAATATTACCCTATGTACTCTGCAGTTTCAAATTCAAATTTTAAACAATGCATTTCGAAAGGATCTCTGCCGTTTCTATAAATTACCAACTATATAAAACTTATGGATAATTTCGTACGTGGATACCTTCATCACAAACGTCAATTACGAAAAAAACATGCAATCAGCAGTCTCGCATCTCTCCGACAATTAAAACGCCCTCGAATGCAGCAAGCATGCGAGACAAAAGTTCCCGATTGAATGCACGAAATCAATTGAGGGCTCGACATCGTCGTCGTCGTCAGCGGTAGAACAAATTGATCGGCGCAGGCGTGACAATACCCATAATTTTCAAATTCCAAACTGCAGTGGACACCCACACAAAGACAATCCCTCGTAACGGACGATGCTTCTGCGACTACGGATTAATAATGAAAAAATCCAAGCTGCCCGCAATCGTTGTAATCGAGATAATCCTCTATTCCGATACAACTTTGAATAGAGGATATTTAGATCGAAAAATGGGAAAATTTCAAATTTTACGCTTTTATTATTCGTATAAGTGAATGTATAAAAAATCATGTGTTTCGTACATTTAAGAGATTACGGAGTAAATTCTCTATTTGTAAAAGTTAGGATGGCGCATTTCCGAAAAATGCTAATTAATGTTCTTTTAAGAAAAATTTGTATCTTTATAATATATAGTATCCAATTTTTTGTTGTGAACATTCGTAAAGATAGACTAATTCAGAAGCGTAAATAAATATTTCATTTCATATTTAACAAACACAAAACGATTTGGGACGATTTGCTAATAAGTTTGTTTACAAGAACTGTATCGAAATATACAACGCGAATTGCGGTTCTATGATTTAGACCACAAGCCTACTCGATCTCCAACGATTGCTGCAATCAATCCAGATCGCCTTGTATGCAATCATTAATTACTCAGACCGCGAACTATGAGCGCGAACGAGGGTAAATTGGCATTCTCCTATAGAAGCACGTCTGCGGCAGCAATGAAGCATCTTTTTTGGGATCGTCACTGAATGGCCCGGCTAATTGCAACTACATTTGGTAGCGACGACAGCTGTATAGGCGCAATTTTGGCACAGTGCGTTATGGCTTGTGCGATATATGCGACGGTAGCAGCATCGAGCTAAATTCGTAATAAATGCAAACGCGACTCAACTGCAGCAGCAATAGACAGCTTAGGTCATTCATAGCCTTTGATTTGTTACTAGCCCTATATACTGGGTTTATTAACAGCTACTTCCGACACGCCATTGTGAAATTATTCAATTAACCATTTCTGGTTATTTAGAAAAATGAACTGAAATCAATGTTTTCTATATTTAAAAAATGCATTTTATAAAAATTTTTTTTTTTGAGGGAAGCAAATTTACTGAAATTAAAAAGGAATATTTTGGCTTTAAAAAATATTTATTGGATTAAGGTTATTTTCAGAAAAATGTTACTTGCTGTATACGAATAAAAAATTGCTTGAATATATTAAGTGATTTTTTGAAAAACCAATTGCTTTTATTCAAATGTTATAAGTTACTATTTTTTACGAATACTGAAAATTTAAATTTATAAATAAACGAAAATTACATCCAAGAGAATATTTTCCTTGGATTATACAAAGAAATAATTTTTTTAAATTAAACTGAATGAAATAAATAACTTCTAACAGAAAATCTTAAACAAATTGGAAAAAACTAATCAACGTATATTCGTTCTTTAACAAAAATTTCTGAATGAATATGTGAAATTGAAATTCGCTACAATGCAGACTGTCCTATCAATGAGTTTCTTTATAAATTTTAAATAAACATTTTTTAATCATAAAAAATATTGACCTCAAATTTGTCTCTCAACTGTAACTAGGTTGAAAAAATATTTAATAATTTGTCAAGATACGAAAGCAAATTGAATCCTTTGACAAAATCGTTTGAATTCTATGTATTCATAAACGTGACTGAATCCATCTTGTGACAGCATGATTGAAAAATCGTTGGGAAAAAACGGAAGCATCAACAGAGAAGTCACTCTCAAAAGTTCCCATTACTCAACGCCCATCACACCCTCGGCGTACAACAGCATTCCTCAATATCCAACGCTTTCCAGTGAGGCGCGCATACCATGCAAGCATTCAGTCGTTTGCATGCAGCTCGAAATTGAACTCTGTACAGGCGTTGGCACTCAGTCTACGTGTGCGTGCACTGAGGGCACGCATACTCTGCCCTTCGGGCGTCGCTAATCCCTTTCACTGTCGCGCCCCTATACTGCACCCTATATGTGCACCCAGCTTTAATGGCCTGCCCGCGTTTCTTCCGAGAGTATAACGTAACCTCGCAAAGTAGGCTTCTAATGATTAGAGGGTAGCTGCATTGGGGCTGTGTGGTGCAGTTGATGCGACTCGCTTTGACGTCGTTGCGTAGGTATAGTGTGTGAAATATGGCATTAGCAGGCTTCGGTTAAATTTTCGACGTTTCCTTCATTCACTTGAGGCTATTTCGATGTTAAAGAAATACGATTTATTGTATCCCTTTTAAACTCGTTTGTCTATAGAACAAGGCGATTATGCACTTTTAATTTTAGTGCGGGAATTCACTCTTGTAACTGTTGATACATTAATCTCAGTTATAGTTCGTTTTTACTCTAAAGTAAGTATCGAAATCGATAGACTTTTAGTAATAAGTAATATACACAATATAGAATATACTATTGTATTCGAGTTTTTAAAGACTTTTTAAAATTCTAAGTTTAAATGATGTCATTTCTATATCACTTTGGGCTATAAAATTGTATTTTATTAGTTTCTTACTGTTTATATTTTTAATTAGTCACAAAATGAAAAAAAGATTAATTTATTGTTGTTTTTTTACATTAAATTATTTATACTTTCATGATACTTATAATACATTTTAATGAAGAGAACTAAACATCTCTCCATTCAAGTTAATGTTGGAAATTTCATCATTCACTCGAGCTTAGTGTGATTCAATCACTCTAAAATTTTAAGAGCATGTACGAGATTAAGGCAATTATGCTTAGGCAAAAACCGATGGCGAATAGCGTACTGAGCTCGCGTATGACCTATCGAAATCGTAGTAGTAACTTGATTGCTCTACATATTGATTAATAAATTAAACCGTTTTTAATATAAATAGTGTCTCGAATTATTCATTACTCCACCGCCAATAACTTTTAATGCCATTTCTATGTTTCTATCGAAAGCATATTTTAAAGATATAGATTAAGATATAAGTTTTATGAATATGTATAAATAATAAATATAAATATAGTGAAATACAGTTAAGTTATTATTTCCTGAAGATAATTTTGAATATAGAATAATACTATAAACATCATTGATATTGATTCGCATATAACCTTAGCTTACTTGTACGTAGCGACTAGGTTGGCAATACCGTCCTTCCGTTCCTGATCATTTTTAACGCCCCAAATAGCCCTTAGAATCTACTCGACAAAAATGAACTAATTTTTACAACAAATTGAAGCATAGTTGAAAAATTCACATTCATGGTAGTCAGACTATATGATTATGTTTGTATCATAATTATAGTTTAATAAAATCATACACCGAACAAAATGTTTGCCATAATTTAAGAAATCAAATGCCAGTTTTTAATAATTTTTCTATTCATTAAAAAAATTCCTTCATTCGCGCTTGTATTAAGGAATACTCATTCAAATGTTTAGCTTAATCAGTCTATTAATTAGAATCTTAAGGAACGGAGCTTTTAACAACCAAGGAACATGTAAAAGATGTGCAACAAAGCTCAAATAAAAAATATAACTTTGGCATTAATTATATAAAAAATGCAATCAATATAACTAATTAAAATTTGTAATTAGTATGTATCCTCATTCGATATCTTGTCCCCTTAATAACTTAAACCTCGGCTAACCCATCCCTCGCAATCCCCATCTCTTTAACCAGTGCACAATTCAATGCCACTCAATCAGTCAATGTAACGCTCCCGTATTGAATTGGCAGCAATGCCATCCTACTGCTGTCACGGCATCGAACACAATCGAGATTCCATTACCGCATATGCCTAATACGCTGTCTGCGCCTGAACATGTAATACAATACAAATAGGCACAGAAAAGGCCAAGGGGCAAAAAAGAGAGAACACGATGGACAAGATGCCTGGAGCTTGAACTAACAAGGAGAAACTATCTCTCAAAATTGAGAAAGGTTGTATTTAAGCTAAAAATCGGTTCGCGATCGTATTTACGTGCAATTAGAGCCAATGTCCCGTGTTACTTGTCAAATCTATACTGCAGGACTGATCTTCAAACAAATAAAACGTAGATTCATTGGTATTGGAACTTTGAAAGGTCAAGACTGAGTTAAATGTTGAAAATAATACGATCGATGAGTCACAAGAAAAGGATACATTTATGCAGCAAATTTTCCTAGATTCAGATTATTTTTATTTTAGGCACATTGAAATTATGAGTTTGTAATATATGTACAGTTTAAAAATATAAATAGTATAATTATGAATTGAGGTAGCAGTTATTTCAAATTAGCTTATTTCCAATGTTTAAAGTGTAATTGTGCACGAGACGTAGAGAAATCAGCACCTATGGATTCCACTTTCAAAGGTATTTTAGAGTGTAACTGTGAAATGAGCGAAGTAATTATCTGAAATAAATTTTCTTTTAATTGTACGTATATATTAACAAATATGCGAGAAGCAAAGCTCAGAATTGCGACAGAGAATTACTTTACGATGCATTGATCATGAGTATTAAGTCATTTATTTTCAGCATTTATCTCGAGATCTTTTCAACTATGGTCATTTTATTACTGAAATTACGATATTAATTTCCATAAATTTTGAACCTATTTTAATCTAAAAGCTCCAATAATTATTTCAGTCAATAAAATCAATAGCTGAGATAAAACTTAATATCTACGTTGTTGAGAGAAGATTAGATTTTTAACCGACTGCACTTTATTGCACATATTTTTCACATTCACATTTAACCGAAGAGATAAAATTTACGAACCCTTCTCTCTTGTCAGAGAGACATTAAAAACGTACGCATCTCGATGTCCTCGCGTATAACGCGAACTCTTCGATGTAAACCAGCCGTTTCACATCCCCTTAAAAATCCTAAAGCCCCTTTTTCTAAAGTGCGTCGCCTCTCAGCTCCCTCTTTTCTATATCTTAATCGCACTATATAGATACGCTCATTTACCATCTCTCTCTATCTCTATCTACTCTTTCGTTGAAGAAAAGGCAACTACCATTTATCTCCATTGAAATGTGAAGTCCATTCATTATGGATCCGCACACGCTGAATAAACATTGCGTTGCTGCAGACTCGATAAAAGCATCAGGAGAAACGTTTTAGTGGCTTTGCCTGAAACCGGATAACCTCTCGACATCTATGACTCGAAAGTAATCGATTCCGAGGGACTATATACCGTGTCCTATAAAAGCGTTTGAAAAATCATTTTTTACTTTCTATCAAACTACTATGACTTTCCCAGGGCTTTATTAACCAAACACAGTCCCGCGAGTAAGACGGTAGCCTCGATTCCCGAGTAAACAGGATCTGGAATCCTATATGTGATGGAAGGAGATGAAAAAATAAATGAATAAAGCCAAAGCAGACACTCGGTCGAAGGCTTTGTTTCTCGCGTGCCCAACCGAGACGAATTCATAATCCTCGTGAATGACTTAACTGAACAGAGACTTGTGGAGTCTAGAAAAGGACCTTATCGAATAGACCCCCTTATTTCCCCGTCTGTATTCCCGTTTCTATCTGCAACGAGTACAGGTAGATATATCGTACAGAGATCATAAAACAACCGGTGACTTGCGGCTTCTGGAGTAATACTCTTGATATCAGAGCGTCGGGAGTAATTGCAAGTGGAACCCAGGATGGACAATCTATATACTGGACTCTATTAGACTGTGGTCTCTAGGATTGTTATCTCTACTTAGCATAGTACAGTCTTGATGCAGAGTAAACCAGCGGTACATGACGTATTTTCGTCGTGAAAAGTCAAATTGCATCAATATTAAAATCCTATCCTCATCACTGTCTTTCATTGCTCGAAGGCACTCGACCATCTACTGGAATAACGCATAAAACAAAAAGCAAACAGTAGTCTGTACCAGAGATCGTGAACTGCAGAACACATAAGAGACGCAAATTTATTTAAAATTATTCACGACCAAGGGTTCGAAAAAACAGACCCACCCTAAAAACACATTGCATCCGAATGATCAGCTAACTAATTTTTTTGTCTTCAACTCATGCTAAAACATCCCGCGCAACAGCACAGTTCTGCAGGAGACTGTCCAGCATATAGCTCTTAAATAACATTTCCGTCCCAGTCATTCGACACCGTCCATTATCGCAGTTGGTCTCAATACAGGGACAGAGTATTCGCATAAGTCGCAGGCACAAGGGTCCAGACGAAGAGAGATAGAGGTATAGAAACGACTCGGAAGTTTACATAGGAATGTCTGATTTGCGGCAACGAGAAGCTTCGAGGGGTGGACTCCTTGGATCCGACTATGAAAGTGACGCGAAATCTACGCTAATTACCCCCCTGCCAATTAGGCAAATCAGAGATGTTCTCCCAGGCTATGGAATACGTCCTGAAGGCGGTGGGCGATCCTCCCTGTCCTACTCGCGTCCCTGCAACCCGACGTTAGTTGTCGACGTCGCGGATCACGAGGACAATTACCTAACCCGGCGTCTGACAATTCCATCTACATCAGAGCTGCTCCATATATGCTGTGCCTGTACGCGACGTTATTCGACTTGTGTAACCGTCTTTGAAGGTATTAATCTAAACAATGCTTGATCACATAATGTTTGCATTTTGCTAAAAGTATTCTCTGAAATGTAAATAACGAAATTTGACTATTTAGCAATATATTTTCGCCATTTCAAAATGTTAAAAGAATGCAAATGATAACGGTGAATCTTAATTTTTTTTAAATGAAAATGATTCACTCTGCGAACTGTTTACGTACGGTACTGATTGGAAAAAGTGATTATTCGCTAGTGCATACTACCAAAAATCATTGTTTTAAGTAGTGATTTATCAAATTAAATAAAAGCAGTGAATCCCATACAATCATATAAACTACTATTTTTAACAACTGTAACTTTGACTACAGAAACGGCGAATTCCATACAACCAAAAATCATTGCTTCAAATTCGAAATTGTATCATAATTGTAGGCTGCCCTCTGTAATTATTGAATATTCACTAAATACTAAATACGTCATGAAAATGCATTATTAATAAAGAGAGCTTTTCATGCGAAACTTTTAAATTCAATGCAATATATTAATAAACTGAATAACGAAGACAACTTTAAGATTCACAATTTGTAAATTAATGATTTAACTGATTTGAAAATGAACCAAAAGGTCATAAACAAAATCTCTGAAATGTTCATTCATTGTAATTTAGGGAGTAGTCCTACCCGAATAAAATACTATATACATTGAATTGTATTAATTTGGTTAGTCTCATTGACGATAATTGTCCTGATTATCTCTTCCACTTTAAGGTATTATGCGTATTTGAATGGAACGTTAATTGCAACCACAAATTACTATTTCTCAGATCCTCAGATATGCTCCTTACGCAATCACGCGTAACCGATCACGAGGCAATTTCAATAATTAGTATATCAATTTGCTAGAAATAAATGACATAACAATCTGGTATTAAATATTTACTTTAAAACCTTATCAAATATCTTTTTCTTCGGACTTGCATTTTCCTTGCCAAGCAAATAAAGAGCACGTATACGACAGAAAGCCAGATAAACTTGTTAACTTGTTTGAAAGAAGCGCAGGTAAACAGAAGAAAACTGCGAGGTTTGTGAAATTCAGCGAAAGACAAGTCAGCGAACGAAGCCAAGATAATAAAGGAACAAGATGAATTGGGTCGAGGCTTCTCCCGGGCAAGTCGTGTTTCATCCTACATGGTCGAGCGATATTGGCGATATATATATATATGTGTGTGTGTATGTGTGTGCGTTCACGGATATCCGGACCACCCTTTGTGTACTCGTAGCCACTGAACAAACGCCCAAGTTGCTGGACATATTGTGCAATGCGTATGTAACCAGAGCTTGCTGGTATATTGAACTACTAGACGACACGCGCGACCATCTCACCCGCTTGATGAAACAGGAAAGCTAGTTTTATGATTTTGTTTTTTTCGGTTGTTGAACACGTCGAATTTTTTTTATTTTACAAAATTACGAAATGCATGCTGTAATTATCAACACGAAAATTACTCTATCTAGTAACTCGATTAACATTAAAGTGAAAAAATATAGATAAATTGGCAACTTCAAAGATTGCTGTTTTACTCTAATAAACTAATTTGTTAATAATTATCTAAGTTATATTTGTTCACATAATGGCTATTAAAATATTTTCTTACAAACAACTACGTTTAAATTTTTAGAACGAAAATGACTCGATAAAGGCAATTTCCACTCTCTAAAAAAGGCAATTACAATTTTCACTATGTAGAGTGAAGTGCTCGATTTAATATAACAACGTACACTCGATGTCATTCTAAGTTATATTCCTTTTCGCTCTTATTTAAGTAAAAAACTTACTGTTAGAATGAAAAATTATAATAATGGTGATAAACAATTTTTTGAAAGGGCAGCCATAATAAAATCATTGATAATAAAAATCCTTGAAAGTGGACTATTTTTGTGTGGATATATTTTATAAAGAAAATAATAGTAAAATTTTTTGTTATTTCAATTCGAAGCTCTGAGCTCTAAAATGTACAATAAGAAATCACTTTAAATGGAAAAAGTTTATAGGACCTCATCGAACAATAAGTGTTGTAACCAATATTATATGCATGAATAATATTTTGTCTGTAAAGCTAACAGTTAACTCGGATAACGAGTATTTTACTTTAATTTCACTCAAGCCTACGAACAACATTTCATTCACATAACAAGTAATTTAAGAAATAGTATACTTATAAAATTAGATGACATTTTTATGTTTCCTTGAAAAACTTTAAATTCTCACTCTTAAAGTTCACTATAATTTTAAAAATCCTTTCATTAGAGTTATATAATTGGAAATTTGATCAATTACTTAAATTTAGAGAAAAATCGAAGACTCTATAATTGAATAAGTGTGCTTAACTCTCATTAGAAACCGTGTCAATTTTAAATGTACAACACCTTCACGGATCAGATCTATTTATTCTTTAAAGTTGTGTCAGCTGCAGATGCATATCATCGCAGTCATGAATAAATTAACTTTTATCGTTGTATAAAGCTTACCTAGAAACTTAGTTTTCAAATAAATTTAACATCAGAGCATGTAACTCAATTTAATTCATGAGCAACCGTGGCTCAAACTCGAGCCATAAAACAATAAAAACTTTTACGTCCGGCTTGAAGTCTATTCGTGCGGATTATGCAAATTTCTCAGGAAGACAACTCGTCAAACTTATAAACCAAGAAAAAAGAAGCACCAACAGCGAGGCGATAAAAATCTAGACATTTATAATTTTAGCAAACACGCATAATTTACTCACGCAAACTATACATATACTATATATATATTCTTCTCTCCGAAAACATTTTCTTCTTTGCCCCGAAAATCTGCGTGGCGAATACCGAGACTACAAAGCGGCTTAGCCAAGTTGTAAAAAAAGAAAATAACAGCCCCGTCTTAACCTAAAGAACAGTGCAAAACTGCGCGCTCTACGTATAATACCATTGCGGTCCTCGTGGACAGTAGTATACAATACTAACGTTATCTACAGTATATATATATATATCCCAGCTGGAGTTTCGCACCCTTTTCTCGACGCACGCAACTAAGACAGCCTCGAAACGTCGATGCTTCCTATGCTAATTGACACTCGCAATTAGCATAGCTCGCGCATAACATGACCGCCCATCAACCGAGCGCACATCGCTGCTCGCGTTATTGCCTGTAGAGGAAAAAAACTCTCTCACTCTCGTTCTCTTTTCTGGTCTCGGCTATTATGTACCCTTGCAATTATTACCGCGACGCGGTGGCAAGCTCCGTTTCCTCGTAAATTCATCGATTCGCGCGCGGTCTATGCGTGCAATACCAAAGTACAGAGGGGTCAGAAAAAGAACAGTACAGTCGATTACAGAGATGTCACTTTGGGGGCTGACAATGGACGCGCTACGTTCCGGACAGTGAGATTAACATAAAAGGAGAAAGAGTCAATATCATAAACTTTACGTGTGTGACAATATAGCTTGCCCGGAGTGCATGGCTGTTAGGATCCCGACGATAAATTCGTCGATATGAGAATTAGAAGGGGAGCAACGCCGGCCGTTCGCGAAAATTACGCCTTGATCCCCTTGGTCATAGATACTAGACGCGTCGAGTATTATACGCTATAGCTGTTGTATATAGGCTAGTAACTTTGTTTTTATTATTTTTGCTTTGCCGACCTGGAAGCTTTGTGACATAGTGAAAGTTTCAATTTTGATATTTCGAGATAATGTATTCATCAAGATCAAGATATTTCTATTTTTATTTATATTAATTGGTAGTGCCTGAATTGAAAGGGATATTTTTAAAGACTGCTACTGATATATATTATAATTATAATTATTTATTATAAAAAAATTTATTTCGAGTAATTTTATGCTTATTTTATCCATCTTTTTATATGTTTTATTTTTCACTTGCTGCGTATTCATGGGTTTTAAAGTATTTAAAAATAAATTAGGTGTCAATTAGTGCTGATTGTTTATTACTATTGTTTTTTGGTATAATTAGGCTCTATTTTTCTAGTTTTACTAGTAAAGTTAGTGGATATGTATAAAATAATTTTATTGTACAGAATACATATCCATTATAAAATACCGAGAATACAATAAGGCCATTGATGCTGAAAATTAAATAGAATGTAATATTTTCAGGTATGCATGACGTATGAGGTAAACAACTTTCGAGATAAGATGTTTTTTAGGACTGCATACTAAATATTGGAACAATAATTTATATAAAGGAAACTATGCATCAATACATTTTACGACAGAATTTTGCCTCATTGCTATACATCGCGAGAAACGCAGTTTTAAATCATAAGAAAAAATAATAATGATTACTGTGACAAGAGAAAAAATCGTGTTCAAGTAACCGCAGCCATTATGAATGTAATAGATAGCGTTTTCATCAAGAAATACAGCATCACTTAGAATTTTTTTATAGTAATGAATGTTTGAATGTTTCCTTGATAAATAATGAAAAATAAGACTTAATTTGCGGAATTATTGACTTGTTTTCTATTTATGGATATGGTTATTTGGTTATAGATTACAGAAAATTACTGACTTTCAAAAGACATTTAAAATATTCTTTTTTTCTTTTCAAGTGTAGACTCTTACGCAAACTTATTGAAATTTAGCAATTGAGCAGAACGATATTTCCAATCTCTACACAAAATATGTGTACAGCTTTAACTTTACTAGTTCTCCATTAGAGGGCAGCACGAACCAGAAGCTGTACTCCAGTGGCGGCAAACTTATAAAATCAGTGCTTTCTACTCATGATAACGCAGTTTTTGGAACAGAAATAAATTAGATGGAAATCAAAAAAATAACATCATTCCTACCCGTTCGCCCTTGCCTTATTCCAATGTTCGCATTGCAATTAATTTTATCCAAAATATTTTTCATTAGAAATGTAATATGCGTAATATGAACTGTAAATCTCCTTATGGATTAGCTAATCAGCTTTACAGACGCGGGACAACTAAAAATTTCCCTAAAACTCAGTAATAAATATGTGGTCGCATAGTACTGAATCAAATTATGCATGCGATGTTAATAGCTGATTACATTCTTGTAAAAATGAATATACATATCTCGAAGTTGCATATATATACATAAATATGTTTAGACATGTAGAAAAAGCTCATCGATTCGTCATTATATGATACGGTTGTCATCGGTATCATAAAATTAAGGAAAAGTGACAGACTAACAAGGCTTCCAATTGATGCTCGCCGTTTGCAATCTCTAAATGGTCATAAGAGTATTTTAAATATTAATGGTGAACGAGAACACGGTTAAAAAAAATAAATAATAGCTTATAAACGAAGTAGAAGTGCTTCTACCGAAACGTCCACGACAGAAAAAGTGCTGTTAATTAGATATTGGCCAATGGCATGAAGAAACAAACGACTAAAATATACGCAATTTAAAGACACTCGCCTTAGTAATCACATTTATACGAAGACACAAGTATAAGGATATTTTCAATTGCTCACATCACTAGTTTTAAATATTGTTATAAAGGAAGAGCTAGACCTTTTAAATTGAAGGTAAAACTATCTTCTCTAATTAAAACAAGTGTAGATTGTAACTGCATTGTTATAAGTATTTAAAAATTTTAATTAAGTAATTTGCATTTCACAAATGTCTTATCTCCTTAATAAATAAATAAATTACAAAGGAATAAAAGAAATGACATCATTTACACTCTCAAACATTAGCCATATGCATATAGTCAAAGAATTTAATGCAAACCACCATAACAGTAACTTTTCTTAACTGCTACATTCTGTTGTACTCTGTACATTAATACGCAAACACGTTCTCTCGTAGCTCTTTGTCTGCAGTATTCTACCTCCTTCTATTCTAAACCGTTCTGCACCTAACGACACGACACAGCCGAACTTTTCATCGATATCATAAAGCATATAACGCAGCCTCGGAGGGTGTCTCGTCGTTGTCGCAACGGCCACCCCGTAAATTCGTCGATACATGCAAAACACCGAGGACGCTTTCTCTCTTCATCGGCTGTTTGACCCTTTTTTCTCTCCTTCGCCTTTGTTCCCTCGCGCATCCTCGCGTCGCGTCTCATTTACTTGATCCCTTTCTCCGGCGCTCATTGTCCTCGTCTACTATGCCTTTATACTCTTGTTTATTTTTGCACCGCCTTTTTTCCTTCCTCCTCTCTCGCTCATTACGTCTACGCGCATTCGCTTCGTGTTATCGTCATTTCTGACTTGTCTCCTGGCGCACCAACGTGTTATATACGTGGCGAGCTGTTTCATTTTTTTTTGCAGCCGTTCTTTTTCTCTCTCTTTTCCCCAGAGCTATATACATGAGCTGACTCGTGTTTGCACAGCGGTAACAATAAATTCGTCGATATACAATGCAGCAACAGCCCTGGGGCCTCCAAAAAGTTAGCGAACCATCACGTGTAAGCCGGAGGATGTGTAACGAAAAATTTACATGGTATGTACACCTGAAAACGCGATAGGCAGGTTTTTTTTCGTGTTTCTTCTCTCGCGATGACATCCTTCGGGCAGATACATGGCTCAAGTTCGAATTCATTTGCATTGTAATTGTGAGAATTGCAGAGTATGCAACGGACGTTACACGTGGTTAAATTTTACATTTATCGGATTGTCATATCGACGATGAACGAGATTAACCTCTGGCTGATTTTTTGCCGTAGCTTTGACGAGCTCGTGTCAAACGCGTTATAACTCCGTGTATATACGCAATAGTTAGTTGCTCTCGTTTTATTTTGTCTGGTTCATAATTTATACGAGCGCATGTTGCATATGTACAGACAAAGGGGGAAGGGAGGTTATCGAGGCAAAAGAAAAATTTTCACGCGGGTATGATCATTATGTAAAATGTTTGATATTTAAATTAATAAGGAGCTATAAATTATTGAATATAAAATAGTATATGTATATAAAAGGACTATATCACAGAGTATAACTAGCAATTTTCAGCTCAATCCATCCATCGGCTGACTTTGAATATAATGGTAAGTGAATTTTCTATTCCCTATTGTAATTAGCTATAAAAGGAATTTATAAAAGAGCTAGACCTATCAAATTGTAGGGAAAACTATCTTCTATTATTAGAATATGTATAAATTATAACTGCATTATTATAAACATTTAAAATTTTAAATTTAGTAATTAGAATTTCAAAGGTGCCTGCCCCCTTAGTTAATAACTATTTTTTCAATATACTTACGAGCTAGATGTTGCTTAGGACAAAAATAATTTTAATTACGTTAATCGCATTTCATTGCGCGTGAAAATCAGAAAAATAATATTAAGTAATTAATAAACTTGTAAAAATCTTAGAAACAGTTTTCGTTATAAAATACATATAACCAGCGAGCGAAGTCACCATATTCTACTAGTTAGAATGAATATTTGATCGAATGGTCAAAAATCTGCAGCTCAAGAGGAGAACAAAAGATCCTAACCCTTCCATCTTATAACCGAGGTCAAAGCCTCCTCTCACTCTCACAAACAAGTCGAGCATGACGAAGTTGTAGAAACATTTCTCATTAAATCTCTGCCGACACTAGGCTTTTTATCACGTGTTAAAGGTCGCCTCTCTGAAACGCGTGCTCGCGCGGCCTCGTATAACGCATCGCCATCTCGACACTCTTCACCTCTTCACCCTTGGAAAGGAGCAAAAAGCCTCGGCACATGTATATACGAGAAGCTCCGGATACGCATATATACCTGCAGTGCTACTTTCGCGCGCGCATAAACAGACGCCAATATAACCGCATCTCGCGAGCCTCGTAAAATCGCGCGGTGGCTCATTCGAGGCAGACGCACATATATATACATACAACACGTATAGCGGATTTTAAGCCCCCAGGGAGCTGAGAGAGGGATATAAAGAGCGCATTTGTAGTTTACCTTTACGCCGTGATTATCGTTAAGCCTCGGGAGAAAGAGAGCGAAGCGGCGCGTTGGCGGCTTCGTCGTCGTCGTCGCATCGATTGCGCCTGAGAGATAAGTGAAGTTTAAACTGGAGTATCGTTTCGAGGATAATGCCGGATAAAATGGCGACCTGGACGATCTTGTTAAAGAGACCGCGCCGATATTGCGGATTTTACGATCGAGAACTCAGTTTGCATATCGATACGGCGCGTCACACACGGGCCTCCTTTCTTTCCTCGCATCTATTGGCTTTTTTTATCACCTACTGTACAGCCTTTGCTCTACGAGCAGCTGGGGCGATATGCGTTTTCGCCTGACGACAAGAGAGTAAGAGATAAGTTTCATTCGAGTGCTTTGCATCACTCAACATTCGGATTTGTGTGATCTACACGCAGGAAATGTTATCTTCAGTCGTACATTTTTTTAATATTTATTAAACCAGAGTAAATACAATTATTGCTAATGACTTAGTATAGTAATTATTGCACATTAAAACATTACCTTAATAGTAATGCAAAGTTTATAACAATATTTAAAATGAACATAAGTACGTACAATTGAAAATATCCTGATAATTAAGGTAAGTATAAGATTGTCTTTAATACTATTCAGTTTATTTTTTTTATTTATTTATTATTCAGAAAAATTTAAATACGCGGATTAAAAATAAATTTGTTTGAGTATGAATAAATGAACAATAATGTAATTATACAATCGAAGTAAATCAAGCAAGAGATTCATCGCGATGTTTGAAAAAGTATTCGTCGACGTAACGCACGATAATATTAATGGACAGTGACTTGGCTCTTATCAATAAGTACTCCGTCATCCCCACAACTAACGAGGGTATTAAGTCTCGATTAATCTTCCATATTTATATTGTGACTTCATTGGATGGAAAATTATTCCTTCTTAAGTCGTTCTTTCATTTGAGCAAACTCGAAAGTTCTTAAGGGATTCAAAGAGGATTTAAATAAAACTTATACAGCTCTTAGCTTCTCATGAATTTAAAATCGAAAAATGATTAATCGACATTTCTTTGTTAGAAAATTAGTGATAAAATTATACATTTTTCTTTATAGAAATACATTTTGTAACAAACGTTATCAGTAACTTTGGATATAACAAATTAATAGGAATACTCATCTCGTCGAATTCTCCGAGCGAGAATGCAATAAGCACCTAGAATCGAGACGAACGTAATCCTATTTGATAGAAATTCTACTTAGCTTTAACTACTCTATATATGTACTGTAGTTAATTAGCAATCCAATTATCATTATTTAGACCTTGCAAAGTAATGAAGGTTAAATTGAAGACTGATTATCCGTGAAACTATTGCCAGATTGAAATGAAATTCATTTGATTGTCTATACTACAAATACCTACTGCATTATCATTGGAATTTCGAAATGAGATTCCGAATATTAACCAAAAAATCCCAATTTAAAAAAGTACATTCACTGATAGACACGCTCTTTTGAATCGAATGGAAATAGTCTTGTTAAATATGTCAAAAATTGTATTAAAGTAACGACACTAATTACACCGAATAAAAATATATTTTGTTTTACCCCCTAAAAAACAATTTTTTCGAAAAGTTCTGAAAAAATATGTGTTTTATTTCAAACAATATTTTTCTAAATCAAGCAGACAAATTTCAATTTAAAAATGACATACTAAACAGTTACAAATCAAGTTTTTAATGATTACTCTTTTTGATTTACACAAAATGGCTCGATATATTGAATTAAGTTAAATGTATCGAACCATCTTCAGTAAACATCGCATTAATGAACATATTTATAGTTTAAAATTTAATTTTCCTATTATTATTCTCCTAATTTTAGCAAACTTTGCTTTCAGCGCATGAATTTATTTCCATAAATGTCAGCTTCAATTTTTGTTATCAACATAGAGTTACTAATTTCACGTATTAGTAGAGGAAAGCGAACAAGTCCCTATTGAAGCGCCGATAGCGTCTTAATCGCTGTCTGTATTCAAACGTTTTCTCTGCAAATGAGAGCATTCGACATTTATCGTATAATCCCAATGGACATACATGATTATAATATATCTCAACCATTATTATTTAATTAATTCTAAGTTTCCTTCATTGACTCTATCTGTATCTACCCGAGCGATCGCATTAAATAGATCAATTTTAATATTTCCATTAATATTTCCATATGCGTAATAAATAAAGAATTATTATTACATCGACTCGCTGCAAATTTTCCTACAAGTATACACATAATATGAAAAGTCATTTCCAATTGAAGTATATTTTTGTCAATGTCAATGTGTGGAGTAAGGAAAACAAAATTTTATCTCGATACACTTAAAATATGTAAAAACGTATGAAACTCTAACTCTACTGTGAAAACGCGATAGCTTTAACGCCGACAATCATAAACAATTGAGTATGCTCGAGGCGGAACACTCGTAGCACCATCTCACCCGACCCTATATAGAACGTTTGCATTTGATCTCTCTGTCGCTCATATCTCTTTTCCTCGAGTTCAGTGTTCCATTTCCTGACGTGCTACTCCTTGCGCAAGCGTTTATTTGTTCCCTCTACTCCTTGCGCGTTCAGTTCGACAATTAAAGTACCCTCTGCTCACACATATTGCAGCGTAGACGAATCTCCTAACTATACGACGCGCAACAACTCATAACTATACTCGAACACAAATCTTCAGTAATGTCAGATAGACACCCCTAAGCTTGTATGTGTGTGTGTGTGTGTGTATGTATGTGTGTGTATCTCGTATGTTTTGCGTGGTAATAGGAATGTGTATACCTGTAGGTAAAGAGAAGCAAGGCGACAACAAAACTAACTATTGGGGGTATACACGCTCTGGTATTCGAAACTGTTATTCATTTACTGCTTGTTATTCCTCGTATTGTTTGCCATGGACTAGATATGAAAAACACCAATTCGGATAGTTACAATGCAATATGACTGCAGGCTTTATTTTATTTTAATTAACGTTTTCGTACATTTTTCACGGAATCGAATGTATTTATCAAACTTTTTGTAGAGATATTTTTCGGAATGTATACTCTCATAAATTTGAAATAGTAAAAAATTAATTATCATTAATAGTGATTTTATTGTTATTATTCTTAATTACTTTACTTTGCACTAATGAAGAAATATTATTTCATAATGTAGTGAATATTCTCTATTTAAAAAATTCGTCCTCACTTTGGAATTAGTTTACTTTTCATTGTGAAGTAAAGTCAAATGAAAATTAATTTTGTGTTATTGTAGTGAATTTTTTTAAATATTACTATTCAAAATTTTGTTATAAACAATATTATTATTATTTGAGTTTTAATATAATATTATAACTCTTTCAACGTATTTTCTTTAATGTCCTTGAAGTTCATTAATTTGTTGCCAATGTCAAATGGTAGGTTAACGTTTCTCAAACGTGATGTCATGATATTATTCATTATTTATAAAAATTTAGCAAATTATTATCTTTATTTTTCAAACAGCGTATATTTACCACTTTCGTGTTTTTTTTTGTCATTCTGATTTTTACAAATAATGAATATAAGCTACCAAGCAGTCCAATAATTACACTATTGAAAATTAAGCTTTTCACTTTAAATTCGTGTCCCGTGTAAATCTTTTTTGCAACGTAATGAAGTAAGTAAATTTTTGTAAGAAAGTTTACAGATAAAATATTCATTGATTACAAAATTGCGATTAAACTTCCAGCCAACCGCCGGCATTAGAATTCAATGGAAATTTTAATAATGCAAAAACTAAAAGACGCACACTTTCAATCTAGCGAAAGCTCCTCAAACTTGAGCGCTCATTAATGACTCTGGGAAAGTCTCTCACAGACAGTCCTATACGTATATATAGTTTATACGGCGTAACGAGCAAGCAATCGAAAGAAAACAAACCCAGGAGTTAAGACACACACGCCGACGAAGGTGAAACTTGGTGCGGTACCGGCGACAAAACAAAAGGGGATCAGAAGACGAAGCGGCGCGACTGCCTGTCTCATGTTGGCTTAAGATCAGAGGAGTGTGTTTTAATAGCACAGGAAGGCGTCAAAGTGCGCCCCGGAAGGAGTAAGCATGCCCGGGGATTAGATCGGCTCGCGGCTTTACAGGCTCGAGCGTAATCTCTTTGCTGGTACTTTCCAAGGGGATTACAGAGCCGAAGACGTGAAGGAGCCGAGTCTTAATGTGTACGAGTTCTGTAATTAATATGCGACCGCGCGTTAATTTCGATTTCTCGCATTACGATTATTGCGTCGCGTCGACGCAACAATATAAAGAGTTTTAGATCGCTATAGACACTGTAAAGGACATGAAACCTATTAGAGGTTGGTCGGTCCAGATGTTTTCCAAATTCGAGCGTTCTAGCTATAGATCGAGATCTAGAGAGGGGCTCTTTATAGGCATATATCAATTTCATTTGCATTGCTCTGATACGATTAAAAATAACGGTACATATTTTAGAATTTCAAATTTCTTCTTAACATTTCATTTAAAATCCCTACATTCATACTTCTATTCATATCATCTATTATTAGAATAAGTATAAAATAAATTCCATTGTTATATATATTTAAAAACCAAGTAAGTTTATTTAAAGTCTTTTGAATAATTATATAAATAATTATATCTGGCCGAATAATTAATGTTATAGATAATAGTTAGGAGTAATCAAACATTACAAATAGCTGTTAGGCAGTCAAAAGCTATCAGTATCAATTAATTAAAAGTAGTAGTACAAATGTTCAAAATAGAAACTCATCAAGCAAGGAATCACTTTAAAATTAATGAGAAGAATTTATATAGCGGTCGTTGCCGTGAAGGTAAATGATATTACACTTGCGGTAAGTTGATAACAGTATTATTTTTTAAATTCTAGAGTCGATTGACTGCGATTATATTAATTGTTGAGATGATTTCTGTATTGAAATTACAAATATCCACACCAAAATCAACTAATTTACATACGAAATCAAAATGATTTGTGATAACACACCAACGACAAATCAATTGAAAAATAATTAAGTAGAAATTTGAAACCCTAAACTAAATTTTTCAAATCAACACGCTACACGAATTTCAAACGTAAATTAACCCATAAACCAAGAGTATCCGTTCCCGGACCGTAAAATCGCGTCCCCGTGGAGCTCTTTTGACAGCACCACGTGAACATCGACTCTCCCGAACGACCCGTATTTTATCAGAAAAAAACTGAGGCTCTTCTACTTTAATACTCGCGAGTTTTGCGCAGGTAGAACGTCAAGTACGAAAAAAAATAACGTTCCAACGTCGTTTACACCAGCGGTGCTTAATTAATTCATCGGAACCGTTGCCGCCGCGACGCTCGTCCGCGCGAAATGAGTAGTGAAACGTGATTGAAAAGCGTAATCGAAAAGTAAAGTCGAGTGGCCGAGAGCAAATCAACGCGAAAAACTTGGCTCCCCCGCAGTGGTCAACGCACCCTATCTTTGATAGAGGAACGACTGCAGCGCAAATACGGAAAGGCGATGTTACTGCTTTTACTTTACTAGGCTGAGGGCTCGGCATGTATGTGTTTTTTTTTGTTGCGAACGTGACTTTTTTTCGCTGTAGGCCAGATTAACCATTTGACCAGATTAATTCCAATCACACGAGCTGCTGGCTTTTAATTACTAATAAAACTGTCCACCGTGGAGAAAAATGTAATCGTCTACTCGATTTCACAAGCCTATCTATTAGGGCAGAGAGAAAGAGTCTGTGTGTGCGTACCAACTCATTTTACGGATCAGTTACTAAATTTTCTCTTACATTCGAGGCGACTGACGTATCCAACAACGTAATATCGTCCAGTAAATTTTTGAGACGGTAGAGCAACGAATCGAAATTAACTGATTGACAGTACGAAAATTTGTTTGTATCCATTTTATGACAATATTTTTTCTGCGTTAAACAGAAAACTTTAATTATTCAGTAAGTACTGAAATCATATAAAAATCAAAAAGTGTAATTATTTAAATGTAATTTTTTTAAATCTACAGTCTCAAATGCATATTTTTTGGAACCAAAAATATTGGTTTTAAATTCAAATCGACCTTTTCTTAAAAAATAAGTTTATTTTAATGCAGTAAAAATATTTTTTAGTGTACATGCGATACAAGAGTGCTTTGTTATTGAAAGTTCGATAACCCGTAAATATAATAATATTTTTTAAAGACAATAGATATTCTAAATTATTTTTTTACTTAATCTTGAACTTGCATATGCTTTCCAATAGGTTACTCTAACGGAAAAGGTGCATCGATTTCCCCGCAGGGACTCGTTCAATTTTAAGGAAATAGAATATACAAAATTGAACGACGAACATTTCAGAGTCATTCAATAAAGTAGACTATGAATAATATACGACTTTAATGCAAATTTTTCATTTTCAAACATTGCTTATAGCATTTCCCAATTTAATAAAAAAAAATTGCTTTCAAAGAATAAGTTCTATACGCAAACACAAAACTAGTTTCTTTAGAAATATACTTTTTTCAATTTTAAAAATGTATTTATTGTAAATAATGAAATTTTACGTTTAGTTATAATTTTCGAACAATTTACTATAATAATTGAATTAAAATCGTATCACATTTCCAGCCGTATAAGTATACGAAAACCGTCTTTATACCGGCTGTCAACGTCACGTCCGAATGCCGTCACTTTTATCGGCGTCTCTCGAATCTCATTCAATTGATAGATCAACAGGAGAAGCGACACTATGGCTCTGCGCGTTTCGGTCGAACTGCTGCTTTAGACAAGTTTTTTCGCTTTGCTCATTTCCGGTACTGCACTCGCCTTAGTCGCCTTCGTTTTTGTTCGATTAGACTCGAATGTGCTCATCCATCCTATCTCTCATTATTTCTTCTTTTATTCCTATATATATATATATCATTTCTTATACCCATAATTTTTCTCTATATTCTCAACTTAATATCTCAGTCCAGTGATTAAAACGAGAATTTATGTGAATAAAACAAACTATTTTATATATTATTTGTTTCCCTTTTTCTTTTTAAATTAATTTCTTAACACTTTTAATCTGAAATAGTGAAAATGTAGTATTTGGTAGTGTATAATATTAATCTGTAAATGTCAGGATGATTAAACGATGAATTTAAAATATATAGGTCAAAATTCTTGACTAAAGAAATTTACTAAATTTTTAGAAACATTAAATGTATTTGACAATTGGAAAAATTGCGAAATACCAAGAGGGGCTTTTATATATCAAGTACTTTAAAAGTGATTTCAATATTTTAAATTCAAAATTCAAATTTTGATATATATATATGTATATATGAATCACTTCTGAATTGTAAAAATTTTGCATAATTAATTATATAAAGAAATTTCGTATTCTAAACACTACTGTTTATTAAATAAATTAGTGATTATTATTCACTTCACTGTAAAATTAATTTCACTATTTTGTACTTCGAGACAAATAAAAATCCAATTTTTTGTCGACTAAGTACCAACTGTTGTTTATGCAGATAATATCCAATAATAAAATAAAATACACTACATTATATTAATATTTATTTTTATTCATGATACTCAACATTGAAAAATAAAGTTTAATCGTTGCAAAAAAATTGCACTATCTCAAGAATATCGTATTTTTCACTATTTCAAAAATAAGGATCACTTCATTGGCAAACCAACTTTTCCTTCTTCTATACATAAGAAAGCAAAACGAGTAGCTGCATAAAGAACATCGAGTTCGAATAATTTCGAAAAGCGGCGAAGAAGAAGCGAAGGAAATATAGAGAAAAAGAGAAAGAGAGTAAGTCGCGCGCGTGGCAATCTCGATTTACGAAGCGAGGAAAATTCGTAGAGCTCCCGAAATATCGATCGTCAAATAACCGAAAAGACGTCGGTGCAAGACGCGACAAAGATCTTTTCGTTCTCGCCTCGCAGCGTCAGTAACGACGACGCCACGAGGAAGCGACAAAATGCGAAAGAAAAAAGCTCCTCGATGCGAGACGCGTAAAGGCGCAGGAAGGAGACGGATGTTTTTTTCGCGACAGATTTCGGCTAGACCGGGGAAAGCGTTTGAATAATTTTAGAGAAGACGAGCTCTGGGAAGTGTGAGTCACTCGCACGTCTGCGCTTTTGATCCAATCGATGAAAAGCGATGAATGAAATTTTATAAAATAGTCAAACGTGTCTTTACGGAAAAAAGTCATCATTTAATAACGAACCTTTTTCACTTTTTTTAATTTATGTCGAATTCCCTAGAAGGTATTAGTGAATCTTACATAGTTAAGTACGTGATATTTTTATACAATAATATGTTTACGAAAAATTAGAAATTTCTTTAAATTCGCTAAATGCCAAAATTGGTAGAAATTCCAACTTTGGCATAATGTAACTTTAAAAACCTTCATGAAAAAAATCTAAAAGAATTCATGAAGGTAGATATAGCGCCAAACTATAGAATGAAAACTAAAAAAAAAATTTTTTTCGTTCGATCAATCTGTTAGAGAATGACTCATATATACATACTTGTCTTCAACAAATAAGTTATATAATTTAATTGTTTATAATTCTGTTTCATAATATTCATTTAGTGAGGTCAGTATATTTTTAGGAATCGTATAGAGTTTTGTGACATATTTAGCATTTCTTTCATTCTTTGGCATTTTTAGTTTCTAGTCTCGCGGAATCTAGTTTTGTGCAATGTACTAATAAGCGCGTTCAATGAATAACCAACCTTTATTTCAAATGAAAATTCTCTTATTCCCTAGTTGAAAAAAATAAATAAAGTACGCTATGACATAGCAGCTTGCGCAATACTTTTGCGTTACAACCCGGTGAGGGAGTTATTTCAATAAAGCGAAACGAAAGGGGTGCCACCACCGCTCAAAATCGAGGGAGGCTTCTGTGCTTTCCTCTTTTTTCCACGGAGAAAAAACAGGAGAGTCATATATAGCTCAGCGTACATTACTATATCTACGCATCGTGATCCACGCATCATCGAGCTTGACGACCTCCGTCCGCCTTTTTCGTCCTCCTCGTCGTATATAACGCGCGAATGCAAGTGTGCGACCCCTATCTCGATTTTACGACCACGACTGCGGGGGTCTCTTTCTTGCTTCGCACGGAAGCCGCCGGGAAAATGAGGATGCGTATACGAGAGACGGAGGGAGATAGATCGAGTGTTTAGTGGAGTGACCAGGTTCAATGTTATTCATATAAGGGAAAGTGTTTCTATTCTTTTATACGAGTATGAAAAAATCACGATAGCAGCTCCATGGAATATTATTAATACTTTACTGCGGAACACTGAAATAGTGATACTATGTCAACGTGTTTTTAATACATTGATAGAAAGATATTGGTTTCTTGTAAAGTCAGTGAACTAACAGTTAAGTAATGCTATGCTGTTGGTTAATACACGTAATAATGGAATTTATGATTTTTCTTTTGTAATTATACATAAATTTAAGTACATACTGCTGATGTACTATGTCATTTGATCGGATGATACGAGTTTTTTTAAATTGATGAATTTTTTTCAGTAGCTTATCGTTTACAGGCATGAATATACTTAACCTGCCTAACTGCCTCTTTTTCGATCGAGATATCAATCATACATTAGCTGTTAATGAATATTTTTTTAATCGTAAGGAATAATCCATTTACAACTGAGAAATGTTGATTAACGACATTTTTATAGATATACTATTTAAAAATGTCAATATAAACTTATTAACAAACTGCATTACGTACAAAGCTTATTCGTTTTGTATAATAATTTTAAACAGTTCTTTCACACTGCATCTACCTTCATACATTTTTTTACGAAACTTTTCCAAGCTGCAGTCAAAATTGGCATTTCTGAATTCATTGTATTGTAAGCCAATTTTGAATAATATGTAGCACCACCTCACAGGAAAATTTTTCGCTCATGAAGATGATTTTATTAAAAAAAATTAAATTGATTATAAATAAACTGCATATAGACTAAAATACTATATGCATACTTTATACACTAGTCTGGTTTGGATGAGTCTATTACTATTTGCAATGTAAATCAGCGATTATCCTATTAAAATTGCAAAACTCGTTATTTAAAAAAGAACAAATTCGATTTAGAAACAGAGCCTGCATACGTTAAATTAAAAAAAACAGTCAAATTTTCAATATTCAATTTATGAAGTCCATACCACCAAAAATCGCTATTTTAAATAGTCTAATTCACAGCTAGACGTTGCATTCTGCAATTAATGAATAAACAATAAAAGTAGTAAATTTCCCCAATTGAGAGACGTACACTGAATATTATAATTAAAATCAATTATTCGCAATCTAATAATATCACTATCATTCAAGTGAAAATGTACAATCGATTTTCCTGGAAATTTCACTTTATCAATTTCTCAAAGTAGACACAAATGAAAAACATTTTTTTAACCAAGACAAAGACCAGCCGAGCAACGGAAACAAAAGAGAATAAAACCGAACAAGAGGGAGTATTTCGTGTGACGTCATCGCGCCTAATTTTCTTCACGCCTTGTTAGCCCTTGCAAATGTACTCTTTTACGACGGATCGCACTATAGACACTCGTCGAACATGCGCTCGCGTATCACGTCAATTGGCATTATCCGAAATGACACGAACAGCCCTTATTAAATCAGTCGCAAAGATCAGCTATACCTTTTTGTTCGCTCAATTGTACAAAAAAAAATTAAAATTATACGTACAATGTATCTATGATCAAAAAGTAAATTTTATTCAAAGTATATCTATATATGGAAGAGCAGCGCTGCACTTCCATCGGTAGGTTCATTAAGCGCCCAATCAGCAATGTACACCGCTTGAAGAGTGGTGAGAATAAAAGGCGTCGACATATGTTCATTCGATGAATCATGAACGGTGAAAATTAGCATAACTATAACGCGAGTGCGCGCTACTACGTGTTATTAGCATATTTTAACGCAGTTCCGTCCTGTCTGCTCATCAAGTTCTCCATCAAATTGGAAATTAATTGTATGCTGTATACTATTACGTGATCACGAGAAAGCATGTGATGTTTATACATCAGCCAAATCATTTATTATGACTAGACATCTCTACACCATCGTGAAAATCGCTTTGTCGATCACTTTTTTCTTTTTTTTTAACTGAGGGTAAAAAAATATAGCAGAAGAAAAATAGAAGAATATCTACGCGTTGCAATCAAGTCACTCTGCAGCATCGAATTGCCTTAACGAGAAACGACGTATACGCACGGAGGCGCGTCAAAAACAATTACGACGCCATTTATTTTCTAACGAAGACGCGATTTCTTTCTCGCGCGCTCGCGTATACAGCCATTAAACGCGGCGATTTTATGATTGGCCGATAATAAAACAAGAGCGAGAGAGAAAGAGAGAGAGAGCGGCTCGTCGTTCGACCTGATAAGCAAGTCGTTACCAAGAGGGATTTACGAGGCTCCTACCGGTTTTTGCACCGACAAGATTTACGGTCGGCTACGGTCGCAAATTAGTATGACCCGTGCGTATAGGTATGCGCGAGATGCATCGAACGAATGTTTTGTTTTTTTAATATACATGCATTTAGTACTGCTTTGCTACTGCTGTGTCTTTGACACTTCCACGTCGTATGTGATA
This sequence comes from Apocrypta bakeri, assembly GCA_018906985.1. Classification (NCBI taxonomy): domain Eukaryota; kingdom Metazoa; phylum Arthropoda; class Insecta; order Hymenoptera; family Pteromalidae; genus Apocrypta; species Apocrypta bakeri. The sequence continues at coordinate 1,167,475 of JACCIA010000004.1, forward strand.
AATATTTCTGGTGTATTGTAACATTTGTAATTTTTATACATAATATGAACACTTGTTTGCACTTTTAACATTTTAGAGTATTTCATTCACACCATTTCATTCGAATGGATCGTGAAATTTTCAATATTAACTCATGCAACGTTAGAAATGTTTTGCTACGATTAAGGAGTCTAGACACCTTTAAACAGCAAAAAAAAAGAATTTTTTTATTGTCTATTGTCAAAGGAAATTTCTCAATACTACAATATTATCTTAGACTTTTTAATAATTTTTCTGTACATTTAACTCTAAATCCCTACATTCACATTAAAAGGACTACAGCACAAAGTATAACTAGCAATTTTGAACTAAATCCATCCATCGGTAAGTAAATTTTGTATTCGCTATTGTAACAAGCTATCGAAGTTACTTATAGAAAAGCTAGACTTCTCAAATTGTAGGGAAAATTATCTCCAGCTATTAGAATAAATATAAATTATAACTACATTGTTAGAAAAATTTTAAATTTTGAATTTAGTAATTTGTATTTTAATGGTGCCTTGTCCCCTTAAAAATAAATATCGCTATATACTGTATTCGTACAGTCTTCAAATATTACAGGGTTTAATTTATTCAACGATCAAGCGATTAATGGAATTATGAAGATTGATTCTAATGAAAGGATTTTTAAAGTTATAGTAAAAAAAATTTGAGAGTGAAAATTTTTCACTTGGAAATTTACAGTGATTTTTTACTCTGGAGTTTACCGTATAATCTGATATGATACTCAAAGGCTAGAATGGCAGAAAAATATCATTTAAAACTTTTCTATTTTTTACATGACTTGTTATCCGAGTTTAAGAGTGATAATAACCCAATGAACTATTAATACCCTATTACAATTTTCTTTTCTATAAGATATTTATATAAAATTCAAAATACACACCTTGTTGTTTGTTGGAGATTAAAAAAAAATTGTTATCTATTTCGTATTTATTCTAACAACAACTGTATTGCTTATATATTCACTCAAAAAATTTCAACTAAAAGCTCAGATTAAAATTTAAAAACCATTGGTATACCTCGAGCTATTACAGAGAACAGCTAGACGCGCGAAAATTCAATTAAAATATTTTCACCAGGCGTGAAAGCAATTTTCCCCGGCGGGTGAGTCTTTGACCGCTCAACGAGCTGAAGACAACAGACGAGGGTGTGTACGGCAAACGCTTTAATTGCCAAATTCTACGTATTGACACGTTAGCGTTCAACCCGCAGGATATCGACGATAAACGACTAAACCGAAGTCTCGACCTTTTCTCCCATGTCACTGCGTATTCGTTCGCATTTTCCAAATGAACTGAAAATTATTTATTATAAACATTCCTGTTCATTCATATTCAGCATTAAATGTTTCCCAGAAATAGTCGTAATCAAATGAATTAATATTGAATAATAAAAATACTTATTTTATCAAAATAAATTTTCTTTTGGCTCTAAATGAAATGTTCCTTTTACTTCAAAAAATCATGTTTGTACCAAATGATTAAATTTGTATTAATTTTTGTTAATAATATTCGGTAGAGGATGTCTAATCTGATCAGCATGCACAATTATTTTATTGATTATTTTATAAGAAGCTCTAAATCCAGTATATTTAATTATTTCTTTGAATTGCTATACCAAATTTCATTCAACCTTATGTAATGTGAATATATTAATTGCACTTGTTGAAAAATATTCATTGTAATCAAATAGAATATTTTCCAACGAATAATTTACATTCGAATCAACACGGATTCTGTTAAAACAAAAGAATCATGCAAGAAATTAGAATTCCTTCCTATTCGATAAGATATCTTTTTGACAAGCGATTTAACATTTTAATTATCATTTACTTTTTCAAATTAAACATTCAAGAGCAAAAATTAAAATTTGAGCAAAGCAAAAATAACGAAAGATCCTCGATCGCACACACAGTATAATGATACTGTAATAATGCATAACATCGTCCAAAACGCAAATTCATCCCTCGATCCCTCGGTTATACGTATATACATCTGTAGAGCAGTGCAACAGTAGAGTTGCATATTCTGACCAGCCGTGGCACTGGAAAGTAGAGTAGGAAAGCCGTTCGCGTATCAGGACATATACATATATATATATATATAGCAAGTTAGGCGCATGCGTAATTAATGAAACCAATAAAACCGGGGAGCGCGTATTGCAGTGTCGGCTTCGCTAGGCAGCTCGAAATTCGTTAAATTTAATTGGACGCGAGTAATCCGCAGCCGTTGCAGCTGCGGAATCCTCTCCATTCGCGAATTTTTACCTATGCCTGTATAAAAGGCGCATTAACTCTTCCTGCCTGTCGAACATCCTCTTTTTTTGTTCAATTCGTTCAACGCGCTATGATTTAATCGAAGCCCGAGAAACCAAGCCGTAAGCATTCGCGTTGTATAAAACGCTTAAGGCTTTTCATTTTCATGGCTTTTTGTTTTACTTTGACGCCTTTAAAAGGGCGGATTTGACTGTGAACACAAAATATTAATTATACTATTTATTAGTGTATACTATACACGCGAATATAATAGTGTGATTTATATTATTTTTAGTAAAGGCAAATTCAACTGAAATTGAATACGATGTAGAGCGAAATTTGACTCTTGGAAAAAGCTAGAACTTTTTTTAATTATTTATTTAAGGTCGCGCCCCTTTTGGCATGGGCGACTTTTACAATTTTCTTTACAAAATACTTGAATGTATATTACTTTTTCAGATTGCGATGGTTATACATTATATATTTGAAATCATATAGTGTAATACAGTTCAACAGTGTCTGTATTTGTTAACAATAAGTGATTATTGTGTTTGGATTTATACCTGGTATTTTTTATAGCAAGACGTTTTATTTTCGTTAAAAATCAATGGAACGAAAAACAAATTCACCATTAACTCGATCATAGAGTGAGTCTAATACTCTAAAATTTGAAGAATATAAACCAATGTTCATAGTATCTATAAAAATGGCAATAAATCAATTGAAGGAAAAATACGTTAACAAAGTATCAACGAAATTGCAATATCTCAACAAAGGGTTCGCTAAGCGTTTAATCTCGATCTACCCTCTAGACACGCGCGTCTGTACGGTCTCAGCACTCCATACCTCTATGCTTGCCAGCGCATCGCCTGTTCCCAAAACAAAATCGAATCCAATTCCGTAGTTGCACTATATGCGCCTCCGGCTTGCACACGTATAGCCACCTATGTCCGCGCACCACTGCTTAGCGAATTAATGCACTCAGTCGCAGGAGACTAGAGTAGCCGCGTATTTGCATGGCATTAGCCCTGAAGCTCCTCCGCATATAATACCACTTTATCCCTTTGATTGTGCTAGCCCGCGACAATTGCATTATTGGACGTATAGCGCGGCGACGGTGTGACAGGTCACGGCGATGCACTGGCTAGTTCCTTCTATCATGCAACACGACGTATACGTGAGCAGAGTATGTGCATTTGTACGTGTGAGTGTGACTCTATGTATATATGGCCCGCAGGCTTGTGAAATTTTCGCGTTGAGAACGGACTCAGCCTATTGTTGCAGTTGCCGATTTGATCAAGGGGACGTGAGATGCTGTGCTTGTCAAAGGACGATTGTTGCCAAGAGTTTGAGGTAGTTTGAGGTACAAACTTCGACTAATGGCGTATGTACGTCCATCGATTGATTAAGAGTGGGGATTCGATAAAAATCTGTTATTTAATTGAATTTTATCTGTTATTAACTTTTACCGACTGACTCAATATGCTTGAAACTCATCAAGTCCACCGAATAACACAAAACGAAGAGTTAGTTGCTCTCTGCCGGTACTTTATCTATTTCTGTGCCAAATTCGAAGCGAAAATATATGAATATTTTCATTTCAAACTTGGTACAGTGATAGATGTAGTGCCAAGGCAAAGGGCAACTTAACTCTTGGAGATTCAAGCATTTTTTTGTTGTTCTACCGATGTATTGTCAAAGTCGATTATGATACCCCCTTAAGGAGGTAAGGCACTTGTACGGGAGTACCTGTTAGAAGTAAGGCTAGCTACGATTACAAATTTTTGTCAATATTAGCTTAATGGGACTATTAATTCATTTTGAATCTTAAGGAAAGTGCATTTTAACTAGCTACTATAAGTGGTCATCGAAGAGATTTAAATATGTGAAACAAAACTCAAGTTAAAGGCATAATAAAACTATAAGGCATATAACTATATCTACAAATTCAGTATTAGATATATAAAAAATGCAATTAATAAGTATTTTTAACTATTTTTTTCCCTTGATATTTCGAAAATGTTTTCCTAGCCGTGAATTTTATTATAACTTTTTAACACTTTTTTGATTGTTACCAAGTTTTAGAAATACCAACAATCAAAATACCAACTTCTGTTTGATGATACTACGATTTTAAAAATTTGAAAAGCATAAAGAACATAAAGAATGTTAAACAACATAAAGTGTTTAACATTCTCTATGTTTTTTATGCTTTATTTAATAAAATGGATTCAATTTAAAGAATAAAATACCTAAAAAATAAAATATAAATTATAATCATCTTAAAAGTGAAAAAGCGATCCTCACTATCAAATCCAGAAAATTCATGCGTGTATAAATCTGTTTTCGATCCAAAATTCCAATTCGTCTAGTTACCATAAATCATAGTAGTTAATTACCATGAAAATCAATGTTTGCACTGGCAATTTGAAAAAAAAATCACCGATACATAATCTAACCCACGAATTATAAGCTAGAGGATGCTGTACGGACAAAATGGAATCAATATTCCGTAGATAAATAAATATATTATACACAAAGTGCAGGTAGCCCAATATAAATCAAATAATTTATTTACAAATATTCCTTTATTACTTCGACTTTGACTCATTGATTGCTATTCTCTTGAAAGCTAAATTTCATATAGCTATATACGCTCACTCAAGAAGATGCATTAATCATCTTCTCGGATAGTTTGAAAGCCAAACCTCAGGTCAGCCGCACATCTTCTAAGAAGCCAATCTGTAAATACCTCTTATCTCTTGTATAACTTTGTAGAATCTACCCTCGTGTACCTCCACCCTCCCTATACCTGGTATCCTCTCACGACACATATCGATCCGTAAGGTCCGTCACCTGAGCGCAACGTATCTCTCTCTACCTACTTCCGTAGCACTGATTAAGCCGCGCCGCGCCGGCGCCATCGTTTCTATACTCAGGAATTGCGAAATTATGCACGCGGCCCTCTGAACAGCAGCTTCTCTCCATCATACAAGTGCTCACACCCCCTGCGGCATGCGCGGTGGCTTCTTCGAAACTAGGCGCTTTGATTAGACGATGATGAATTTAATCAAAGGAAAGCTCCTCGCGTCACCCGAGTTTGTTGTTGAGTTTCGCAGCGGAGAAGCGGAAGAGCTAACGCTTTCAACCATCGTGTGTAGATAGACTACGTATACGTATACACCAGGAGACGCGGATTCCTTGATACGGTATAGTACAATATCTGCGTGTACACAAAGTTTCTAACGGCTTGGGGAAAATTATAGCAATTTGTAAATGCTGCCTTAACGAAATAAAACAAACCGAATAAAGTACGTTTAATGGAATATTAAAAGCGTTAAGTGCAGTGTTAAAGTAATTTAATACGACCGCCCAAAGTCGTATCTACACCAGTCGCACTTTCGTATACAAAAAGCTCCGAGAGTTTACACGCAAACGCTTTCAGTAAAACGCGTAATGAAACCTCATCGTCCCACACCATCGAAAGCTTGCCACGTTTTTCGCTAATTACATTGCCGCGCATTGTAACCAAAAAGCTAAAAAAGATAACGAAAACAGCGAAAAGAGGAGCGGGTCGACCGCACGCGATATGCAAATCCAAGCGCGCGATTCGCGATAAATGTGCTTACCGATGATCCAAAGCATGGCGTCCTCGTAAATCACGTGTGAGGCGGTTTTGCAATGAGCCGAGAGACCATTGCTGGCACTGATCGCGTGAGTTTCTTTCAACGACGAAAATGGACGAACAAGAGACACGCGAATAAAAAAATCGTTGCAATAAGATCGTGCTAATAAGATCGTCCATAACGAGTGATTTTTATAACTGAGGATTTCATTTTTTCAATTTGAAGTCCAATACGATGATTGACGGAACTTGTTAGTTGATAAGAAGTATTTCTTTAGAAAATAAAAGTTAGAATCTGAAACATTCATAGCTATTTGAGATAAAAAAAATTATAGTAAGTAGACAATACGCCAACGTAACATAAATATACCTAGTAATAATATTCCTTTTTTGTTAGTTGTACTTAATGTTTAATTGTAATATAAATAATCTGTAATTACATGATGAGAGAAATGCGAAGGTTAAGAAATAAATTTAAAAAAAATGTTAGAATCACTGTAAAAAAATAAAATTAAAAAGAATGCCAATAAATTGATTTACTTCATAAAATTAGATGTAGAATATTTCGAAAATCAAATACTTACTTTGTACTTATGATGATGATTTGATAAATATGACATGTTATGTAACTGAATACGATGTTTATAAGCCACACATTAGAAAACGTTGGAAGATTTTGTATAAAACATAAATTTACTGATGATTTGCAAACACAAATCTCATTAAAAGTTACGATTTGATTAGTAAATCTACGTTTAGATCTGGATGTTAATTTCACTGAACATAAATCTTTTACAAACGACAGACGCGCTAATTCGTCGTGGTATATAGCCAAACGACAAATTAAACGAGAAAGACGTAAATACGCGTCGACGCAAGCCGTAAGCACAGAATGGTGTTTCTAATGTAATCAAATTATCGCAACAACGCTTTATACCTTAGTCTATGTGCAAACAAATGAAAATAGTAGTGCACACGCAGTGCTAATGAAACATGATTGAAAAAACAGTAAGGTGATTTATAATAATTATTTTATGGAACAAAGCGAAAAATTAAATAATAAATACTAAACGCCATCTGAATATGAATACAGAAAGCTGAACGGGACAAAGCGGTTTGTATTACCGACTGGGTGTTCAATATGTCCTAAGACTTGGTAGTTTGTATAACTGAATCTTTTGGATTTAGTTTGAATATATTTTATAAACATTTGTCATAAAAATAATTAACTACAATCACTGTAATCTATTGTAAATCATTGTAAATGCTAAAACTTAATAAATAAATATCTTACAAGAAGAACTTTCTTCTACTAGTCTCCATTTGATGTCGTCTGCCTTGTATTATCCATTCGTAGTTTCCATATTTACTATCGAATGTACCATGTTGCAGAGACTTTAATTTCAAAGTAAATCTCGGACCAAGTTCTCTTAACCTAGGTTTTCCAGTTTTTTGGTTAAATTCGTATCTAGAAAAAAATTGACATTTACTCTATTTTCCTTTCTACTTGTATAAGTATGAGCACGATTTTCAAACTGTGTTTACCTATGATGTCTGAAGAATATGTAATCCCGCTGATTGTGAAATGTGACAACACGCCTTCCTTTAAACTCTGGCTGATGGTGGAAAATAGCTCCTAACATTCGAGCTACCGAATGTCCAAGTCTAGTTGTAAAATTATTTAGTACCACCTCGGGACGATGAGTAGTAATTTCTTTGTGGCTTCGTTTTAATTCTGGTGTTATTTTTACATTACTTAGTTTACAATGCATTGTTGGACCATCAGGTAAGTGGACAATTATCATGCCATCTTAAAACTTATTAAGGAAAATTTCTAATTTACTAACTGTAGATTATAAAATAGCATAAATGCTGTAGAAAAAATAATAACAAAACCATATTCCATAATATTAAATTATAGAATAAGATTTTAATATATTCTAAAATTTTTAAATTAAAGGATACTGGGTTTGCATTGATCTTCATTAATAACGATCAAATCTGTGTAGCCATTCTCAATGCAACTTTTGACCATTTTCTTTACTCCTGAACGATTTCTATACAATGATGTAGAATTTGGTATGATCCTAGTCAATTCTCTACCAAATATTCTCGTTTTTGTGTGCGGATTGTCAGCATATGTTATTAATACTTTTGGCTCGTACTCTTGTCTATAATACGAGGCAAACTCGTCATGCTCCATATCAATTTTCACTTCCTCATTTTCTTCGTCATCGATCTCTCCATAAATCATAGTCTCATCTTTTTCTCTGAGACTTTCGATCGTATGCGGTACTTGTTTTGGTTCACCAGTCTGGGCTCTGGCTTTCTGTCTTTCTTTCTTTTCTTTTTTCTTTTGCCTCTGTAACTCTGCATTTTTCTTCTGTCTGATTACTTTACATTTAATGTGATTTATACCAGTTTCACGAGGTATCATAACCTCTTTCGTTTCATCACCATTCTCATCTTGGACTTTTTTCTGTTTGGTACGACTCAGCGGATTAACCACCAAATCCTTTTTAACTTTCATCTTGGCCGGAGATTAGAAATGTCGTTTCTAATAGAACAAAAAATGAAAAACAATTTTAGTTAGATGATCTAGACAAAACAAAATTTCATCACCGAATGTAAACATGTGAGCTAACACGTGTGGAATAAGACGCATCGAAACAACAAACGTCACTTTCGTAACCTACAGGCCACATGAATACGTAAAAAAACTTTTACTATATTATTCCGACACTATTTATACACAACTAATAGACACTGTTATATTTCTATATATGTTTCTAACAAATGTTAAACAATAATCTAACAAATACCTTGAAAAATCGCCAGTAAGATATAAAACCTCTCTCAAGGAAGTAAAACCCTACTGAACAAACGAGGAAACAGCGCGGCGGACCGTTGAGCATTTGAATTCCAAATTTTGGAACGAGTGCGAATTCAAAATGGCCTCCAAAATTCGAATCTTTCATAAACACTCTTACAAAAATGTATTATTAATATACTTTTCCAACTTTTTTTATAAATATAAAATTATAAATAAATTAATGTACTACTTATAGTAATTAATGTAAATTATTGTAAGAACGTTTCGTTTACGATAATTAAACGGAAAATTATTTGAATGTTAAAAATGTTGTATTAAATATTATAAATACTTTAATTTTGTACACTTAATACAAAAAGACTTCAAAAATATACACTTTTTGTCCGAAAAAATTTGTCTTTATCAAGTTAAAAAAATTAATAAATACCTTCCAAAAATAACCGTTTAAATAAGAAAATATTTGTGATAAGTTACATATACATATCTATAGTATTGTATGTATATCAAAATAAACTATATATAAATCTCTGAATTTCCTCTGCTTTTCTCATAAAACTAGCAACTCTACAGTCTAAAACCGCAAAAATCGATCGAATGAAAGAACAAAATTGTTGCACACACTATTAACTTAACCATTCGGAAAAGTTCCAAATCAGCGAAAATTCAAAAAAAGATTTTGTTAAAAATAATGAAACTATCGAAAGTCCTGACTACGATTCAGTCATAATCAATAAATACCTTATAATAAGCAACACCGAACGCTAATCTGGACGTGAGCCTCATTACGGGCCCATCGCGGCGACAAAACTGCGCCAAATCGAACAAAACCGATCGCCCACTCCGTCGCTTCCGTTGCAATTCTTGGAAAAGCTACGTCACAAAATGGCCGCCAACCCCTTTGGCTTTTTTAATATAGGACAAGGACAGAATTCGAAACTACGCGCGGTAAGACTCTGAGGTGGACTTCGCGTTTTCAAAAACTTTTCTACTTTTACTGGCTTTTTTTAACCGTAACTTTATTGTTATCGAGAAATAGCTGATATGTATACGCGTGATAAGATGTATATATGTATGTATGTGTGAGTTCGCAGAAAATACACATATGTATAACATAATTTATTTAACATTGCATACTCAAAATATTTGAATAGTTGAGTTTAATTTTCTTCAATAAACTATATAACAAGCGGAATAATCTCACTACGTCGAGATCGGCCTCGAAATTGAAAAAACATAGAGATTCTGACAAAACGCAAAAATTGCAGCGGAAAGTTGTCAATTCAGAAGAAAAAGTGCGAAAATCGCCGTAAAATATGTTTAATTAGTTAAATGCAACGTTGCGAAAATCGTGTAACAATTGTTGTTACGAATAATATTATAAATACCTCATTATGATCGATATTGACGTCAATTCCGATGGCAACCTCATAATGGGTCTGCCGACGCGACGGGACTGCGCGGAACCGAGCGCAATCTCGAACTGGAGCTCCTGAATCGTTTCTTGGAAGACGTTACGTTACAAGATGGCTGCCAACCCTTCGAAATAGAACTATTTTTAAAAATTATTTTTTTACTTATAATTCCTAGTCATTGCAAATATTCTTTATATTTAATAAAAATATGCATAATAATAATATATTATTAACCCAATATTATTACGTATTATTACTACATATAAAGTGGATTAATTTTACTATTAAAATGTAATATTTTTGTTATGTGCGAAACTACTGTGTTACTACGTTGTAATAATTGCATTTACTCCGGTTGGATAATAATATAAATAAACACAAATATATTTTCGAAAAGTTCTCGAAAAAGACTTTTATTTTCTGATCTATATATAGTTATACATTTCTTTGATATTCAATAAAATGACAAATGAATATATACATAATATACACATATTGTTGGATTACTTTTTACGCAATGTCGTTTTATTACAATAAAAGTTTTCAATCAAATCAAAGTTTTCAATGTAATATAGGAAATAATAATGCAGTAATTAATATTAACTGTGTTACATATATGGGAGGGTGCTACTTCCGGTAGTCAAATTCGCAATTAGCAAAATTGTGCCATTTCCGTTTAATTGTAGAATTTGGAATACGGTATTCGAGTTTGAAATGTCGAACAGACAAAGACATTTGAATGGTGCGCGACAGCATAAGATCGGTCAATTATCGCAATGAGACACTTAATACTTCACGCGTACATGCCTTTTTTAAAAGTTTTCATCCACTGAGCGAATTTTAAGTAGAAACGAAAAAAATCCTTTGTCGTTCCAGTTTCTCCAAGAAATACAGTCGCGTCGAAGCGATACGAGCACAGTCAAACTACTATTTATGCAAGTATCAAAATGCAGATGTAGGAAATGGAAGAGTCAAGCAGCTCGGCTCGGAAAAAAAATATTACCATCTAGTTGTGCACTCGTCACGAGCAATATCGAGTTATCTATCATCAATATTTCAGGCTCACATCCCCAGTCAATATTGAAAATCGACGAAGCGATAATTTCCGTCCGGTATATGTTTGCGATCTATCTCGTAAGTTCGATTATTCGCGTAATTTGCGAATCAACTCATTCTTTCCCTAGAGAAGAAGAAAAGTACACCCACTAGTGCAAACGGCAGAGAAACAACAAAGACTACCAGGAATCGCGAAAAATCTCCGACTCAAAAGACAGGGCGCGCTAAGCGAAAGGGGGGATTTCCGCATCGACGCCGTCGCTCACAGACGCACACGCAGCGTGTGAGCGTATAGAGAAACAGCCAGTTGTTGCTTGTTGCCATCGGTGCAAAGAACGCCGCTTTGGCAAACTTATCAAAAGCCGCAGCGCTGCTGCTCAGCCTCAGCTTTCAGTGGCGCATCTCGATTCTCGCGCATAACATCCGCTACGGGCTACGGAGGAGCGCGCGCGTGTGTGTGCGAAAAAAAATCTCTCATCTCCGAAAAGGAGTCTCGGAAAAGGACGCTCGAAGGCTCGAACGCGGTGAAAGCTGAGCCAAGCGATAATCCGACTCGACGACCAACACACGAATACGCGCATCCGTGCGCGTGAGCCACGAGAACCGAGAACCGAGAACCGAGAACCCAGAACCGAGAACCGAGCCGGCGACGCTTGGAGCGAGAGATACAAATCCATAGCGGAATCGCATCCCTCAACGCAAGCGCCGTGTCAGAGAGCCGTGTCAGAGAGCCGTGTCAGAGAGCCGTGTCAGAGAGCCGTGTCTCGTGTGTATGTACACAGAAGAGGAGCAGCGCCGCCAAGCGCAAGCAGTAGAGCTGCGCCGCCGCAGCAAAGAAGACGGTTGACGGTGGCCGCACTCTGCCGCAGCCGGGAGGAGGTGGAGGCGACCGAGAGGACTCTGCCAGCGATAGCGAAGAAAGTCCTCGTGCCGTTGCCACGGACGAACAAGAGGAATCATGTCGGGCAGCGATAGCCCAACTTTCTTCCACGGCCAGCCTTGGTCCAGCTGGATCGAGAAGATCGGACGTGATAAACCTCTGAGTAAGTCATGGCTAATAAACCCCCTTGTGTTCGAGCGAACATAACCTCCGATCGCTACCTGCGCTAGCTTTCTCTATCTTTCTCTCTTTTCTCCAACGTATCGCGGCACTTTCCTGCGTCCACCTATGCGCGAGAGACGACGGAAGGCCAGCGCACCCCTTGCACCTTGCCGAAGGCCGAACGCTAGAAGAGCTTTGCTCTCGGAATGAAATGGCCGTTTGATAATCACGGCGGATGCCTTTCTTTGACTCTTTCCCTTTCTAGGTTTACGTCTTGGGGGTATCGTAGGATTTGTTTACACACCTCTTGGGTTTGGGAGAGGAATTTTTTCTCTCTCTTTTGCGGAAGCAGTTGCGAGATTCCAAGACTTGGGAATTATGTAATGCGTTGAGAATTTTTGCCTTTATTTAGGTTCTTACGGTCGACTATGCGAGACCTTGAAAAATTCGGGCGGTGGTCATTGATTTTCGTTTTGGAGCCATCTTACTTAAAGTAATAATAAGTCGAGCGCGCTATCAATTTCGTCCGTGCACGGCAGTGTAGGTTTTTTTGCCTAGTGGATGTTTGCACTGTCTGCGAGCTTCATTTATAAATATTTATTTATAATAATTTTCAATCGCAATTGTTTCCTTGGAGCTCGATCAATACTCAACACATGTGTACTGTGTGTTGGGACTGTAGGCTGTGCATTAATTTTCTTGCGATTGTATCCTGTTTTATGTACTAGTTATAGCAAAGTATCCTTTATCGAGTGGTTTCTATTAATGGAAAAATATCTTTCAGGCGATGAGGAACCAGATACGGAACCTGCCAGTTCGGTTATGCGACTCTCGGTGGATGGTAAGCTACATTTATTTTTTGTGAATTTTAAAGTCTGCTGGACTGAGTTGCTAACTATTTGTATGTTGAATTTTCAGATATCGATTTGTATGGATTTTGTCCAGAGAGAGATACCTTCTATGGAGTTGTGTGTGAAATATGCAACTCTATTATCAAACCTCAAGCTTTTATACAGCACATGGGTAAGTTGGTTAACAATTTGCTGTCTCGTTTGAATTGTAAGTCCTCAGACTCAAAAGACTTGGATTATAAGACACAAAAGCCCAAGTACAATATTCATTTCTGAAGTAAGCCTAGCTAGAAACACTGTATGGCCTAGCAAAGGAGATTTACAATGCTATCAAATAATGTTAGTATTTTAAAAATAAAAATTCATAAATAATTTCCACTTGTAGAAAGTCGTCACCCTTCCGGCAGTACGAATCTTCCACCGCCCCCGAACTCGGCGACAAAATCTGCGATGAAAACGCCTTACTGCAAGCTCTCGAAGTTGAAGAAAAGCCAGTCTTCTGGTCAATTACCCGTGGGTAACAATAGCGGCGGGTCCGCCACAACAAACAATAACGGAAGCGGAAAAACCAACAATAACCACACGCCGGTCAAGCAACGCGCTGCCGCGGAACAGCAGACGACCGGGATACATTCGAGTCTCTCCAACTCATCGCCCCGCTCCCCCCACGAGTCCGCCGCCCCCGGGGGCCTGGGCTGCGTTCAATCCACCGGTGGCTTGGCGAACGCGCTCGGCGGCGGCGGCGGAGCCTCGAGCGGCAGCCCTGTCAAGAGCCCCGGGAGTCAACAACCCAAGCGCAAAAGGCTCAAAGCCGAACGCTCTTTGCTCAAAGACCGGGAATACGACCCGGACCGGCACTGTGGCGTCTGGAACGAAGAGACGGCCAAGCCTTGTACGCGATCCCTCACCTGCAAGGCTCACACGGTCTCGTTGCGCCGCACCGTTAGCGGACGCAGCAAGACCTTCGACAAGCTACTTGCAGAACACCGCGCCTCCAAGGAGTTACCGAGCACGCGGCCGTCGGTCAAGGTAACGTCAGCTTCAGCTTCGGTCGCGGGGTCCACCATCACCGGTACCATCAGCATAGCTACAGCAGATCTCGCAGCTGCCGCCGGTAGTACAGCAGCCAGTACTCCAGTGCCTACCGTCCCAGCCGTCGCAGCCGACTTGGAGGCGCCCAGCTCGCCTCCCGTGTTGTCGTTGCCCGACACTTACCCACTGCCACAGGTAATGACCGGATGCGCGAGCAGCATTGGACAAAGGATCGTTCAATTTGCGTGGTGGCCACTCTCGCTATGGTAGTTACACTCTTTCTCTTGTATACTCGGATCGAACCTTGCTGCTTTGTTCTATCTTCAGTGGCGTTTCGTAGATATTATTTCGACTCAAAATTTGTTTGTATTGTTTGGAATTTTCAATCCTTTTTTTATTTTTTCTTTCCTCATCTATATCGACGAAGTAGTTGTGGAACCTTGGCTTCGTTCTTTCAACGCTACTTCCACATTTTTCCAGACTTCTGTCTAATGTAAGATAACAATTTCAGAACTGTATATAAACATTCATTAACGTCATTTCTTAATGGTAACTCCGATCTGAGGATGTTTTAAGGTACAAGTTATTCAGTGGCCACCGTATTCTACACACATATCATTATTTACCATCCCATTACAAATAACGATCAAATACATGATAAATACTTGAGTGTTGAATATTACTCTTAGAAGCCAAACTGTATTAGAAATCTTGACTTGTTATCTTTCTATTTAGCTTTGTCCGTTTGAAGAAGCCATGAATTCAATTGTACATATTGAAGCAGTAAGAAAAGTGTTTATATCGTACGTTGTCTTATTTATTTTCAGTATTGCACACATTTCTTTATAGATCGTTTATTTTTCTAGATTATTCGCATGACTATTACCGACAATCAAGATGTTTTATTTCTGTTTTTTTTTTGCTTTTTTACATCGTTGATTTTGAATTTCATTTTAATTCAATTAGCGTTTAACTGTAACAATGAAGTATCGACAAAAGCTTATAGAGTTTAAAAAGAAAATTATCTCGTTTTTTCCAAATGTCTTGATAGAAAAACAAGTGAAGCCTGAAACTGAATCATGATTCATATATTTATCATTGTTGAACATCATCATCATCATATTTACTCATCGTATTCATTTAAGATTTACAAACATTCCTATAAAGTCACGGCTCAAATTTTGATTACTACAAAAAGCTTGCAGTTCTTTATTATGTTTTATTAAAAATTTCATTCACACACAGACACACACTTTTAGATTCTTTATAATCAAAGTTTGATCCTGTTTATTGGGAGCAAGAGCATCAATTTCATACCTCAAAAGGATTCATTTGACCAGAACAAGAAACAGGCTTTTAGTTGATACGTGTTTTTTCTTTTTTATTATTACAGGCTGTTGATTTGCTTTATCGATGTCTGGCCCCGCATGGCTCCAATAAACCTGTAAGGCATGGTTTCTTTGAGTTCTCGCAATTCGTTATAGAGCAAGTTCTTGCTTTAACTTCTTCACCAAAATTACTATTGTATTTTTTTAGACAAAACTTGAGGAGGACTTTGCCAATGAGTTGGAATCTAGTAGAAGAATCGAGTCGTCAGTGGTAAACAACAGCAGCACGAGCAACGGATCCACCAATGTTCAGGGTACTAACAGCGCTGCTTCAAGCAACAGTACAGCCGTACCCATGGCGCCGTTATCAGTGGTTCTTCCTTCGCTATCACCGATACAAACAGACGGCATGTCACCTCAGGCCTCTATCTTGCAGTACAGTCGAAACGTCAGCTCCAGCTCTCCTATTGCCAACGTCGAACAAATCATTGGCAAGCAATCTCCGGCCTCGGCTCCAGTGGTTCCAGGTGTACTAGCAGCCAGCAATCAGCCGGCTTCGTCGACCACAACAGCCCTGGAGGCGAAAACTGCTCCAATGGATATCGATACGTGTCAAAACATTACCATGTACACCTCGCCGGTCTACAAGGACAGTAGCAAGTCTCAAGTAGCCGTTCAAATCTCTCGTTCGAATACCATGCCCAATCAGTCGCCGGTTTCTCGAGCTTACTCCAGCATTTTCGATTCGTCATTAGATCATCATAACTCAACTGAAACTTCGCGAAGTACCGGTCACGCGATGACAAATGGTAAGAGAATTAGCAATCATCATAGAACTGTACAGGGCCAAATCGGCAGGGCAAAGCATGAATTTTCGCAAGAGTACTCGACCGCGATACAGCTCGAGGCGACGACCGCTGCAACGCCTTACACAAGTTTTAACGACATATCTTGGTCCAGTTGTCATCCAGAACCATTGGCCGTAAGTAGATGGCTACGCATCAACTCCAGCCGTAAGCAATACAATTTCAATATTCACTGACATAACGCTCTGCCCACTCCAGGCTGAGGACACTGTGTGCCACGTTTTATACCCGGGAAAGTAACGTTATTTGTCACTGTATTTGATTATATATATATATATATATATATATATATATATATATATATAATGTGACATGCTATATTTAATCTTGGCGAACAATTGTTTTCGTTCTCTCATTTCTCGTGTGCTTTTTTTATATCTCTTTAAACGGAAACCATATATAATCATAAATAACTATTTTCTCGGGAATTCACCTACCTCTTATTTAATTTGTTATAACAATTCTACGTCTGCAGCCTGTCGAGAAGGGAATAAATATGCCTAGAGCAAAGTTCGCTATACGTATGTATAAATATATATTTGTGAATATATAACAATGCTGATCGCAAAGATTTTCAACAAAAAAAAAACAAAATAACAATTGGCGCCTATCGTACAGACACTATTACATAACGTATGATGAAAACAATATGAATGACAACTAAGAATCAGCAACGATAGAAACGCCAAACCTGATACCTGAGATTCTTTAATTCTCCAAAGTGTCCAATACTTAATTAGGTAGAACGTAAATATTTATTTTTTTATGATTTCTCCACATAGTAAATTTTATAAGTTTTTTTTATATCATCGAAACAAATATGAAGTTACGAATAACACACGGCGAGTATCGAACATGTACGTTCAAGAACTGAAGCGTTAAGTCTGAACACAACAAACCGTGCTAACATAATTTCTTTTAAATTGGCCCGAAGGCTTGATATCATACATGGAAGGTCAAAGTTCTTTAAGCTATTATAAAACTAAACTAGGCATGCATATTTAAATCATTATTAGCCTTCAGGCTGATCTCAAGTTTGCAAGTTAAATAATGCATTTAGTCGTTGAGTTAACGTGTTATCAAATTGTACATTTGTAATTGTATATATAATTTCTGACAATGTAATGAACTGATCCTTTTGTAGCCTATCGATCAATCCGGCAATATCAATTATATTAAAGGCCATTTTTAATCGGTCTGTTGATCATAAAAATTGAATTACATTTTTCTTTACATTTGATTTGTATATTTTAGTTAGATTATTTCAATTTAAAAATAAAAAAAAACGTAAAATTTAATGAACGATTCGTAATTATCTAAATTTATATTCCAATTATATTTAAAATAATAATTTGGTGAAATTCTATTTTACTGATAAATCTAGAAAGACTATGAATAAGCGAAAGTATAAACTTGAAAAACTGGAAGTATAAAATAACCAATCTGCAATAAGCATACTACTATATTAAAATTCCATTAAAACCGATTTTGCAGGATACTTGGGTATTTAATATTTCCAGTTTTGTGTTGAAAATGAAAAAAGTTCGCATTTTGTACAATAACAAATTTAAATACAGCATATGTAACCTACAATATAAGTAACTTCAAATGATATATTGACAATTTTTTTAATAAAATAATATTTTCTTTTAATAATGTCTTGCATCAAATATACTTAAATCATCTTTCAATCTAGAAAAGCCGTTCAAAATGAGTGTTCAACGCTTGATTAAATTTCTAAAGAAAAAAATGCATTATTTAAACAAAGTAATCAGCTTTATCCCTATAAAAGGTTATACATAATTTATTACACTGTAACATTGTATATTTTTCATTTCAAACATCAAAATTGTTAAAAAAAATGCCCAAAAGTATTAAGAAAAATAAAAAAAAAGTTATGCAAACATTTATGATATAAATCATATATAACCAAATTTATAATGGAAAACAAGCGAAAAAAAGATAAAAAAAACTGAAACCAAAAAAAGACTATTGTCCAACTAAATAACTTTCTAAATCATACACATTGCGCGCAAAAGTGATGGAAAAACGTTTATAAAAATAGAAATTTATTGTGAAACATATAGTTTTTCTACAACACGTAATATTTTATTTGTTTAAAAAAATTATTCCGTTGTTAATTGGTGTAACGAAATGTTAACGATTGAATTATTGACAAATAATAATAAATCTGATTCCATTAACTTTTTCACGAATCGTGTATGTTATTCGTTCATGTTAATGACAATATTGACATTTTAAGGAACTTATTCGCCTACACACGTTTGTGTATCGATAACTAACCATATAATCCACAAATAATCTGTTCCTTATCATGAAAGAAAGAAACAAACGCAACATTGAAAATGATCGAGTTTTTATTATTTGAATCAATCGAAGCAAGAGTTTTTTTTACAAAATCTATTTTTGTATGTTATTTTAGTCCGATTATGTAAATCATACGTTAAAACAAAATACTGTAAGATATTGGAAAAAATCAGTATTAATTCTCAGCTATTAATAACGAATATTCGTAATTTTTGCATCGATCATCTCAAATATTAATTTCCGATAGGTTGCTACGCGAGTACGTGTGCTTGTGTGCGAGTGTGGGAATGTCGCGTCGAAGTAATACAAAAAAATAATGACTTCTCATCATAGATTGTGATATTTAATATGTAAATGTACATTGTATGTATACGTAGGTTTATAAAAAAAGTGGCAACGTTTAGCCACTATTTTCAACGGTGTCGCAGCCTTAAAGCCGCGGCAATATTACGGATTTTTGTTCCGTTAAAAAAACGCTTATACAAAACCTATAGAAAGAAAAAAAAATCATATATTGCTGTTCGATTCCATTTTCGATGTGTAAGGATAAAACAAAAATAAAATGTTCTGCATATGTTTGCGGCGATGCAGCTTAAGAATCGAACATGCATCTGTATACGGTTTCTTTAAAGTTAGATTCTAAACGAAAAAAAAACACTTCCTCAATAATTGTAATTATACAAATAAGTGTAGGGAAATTATTGCATCTTATAGATTGTGTATGTATTCTCATAATTTATATGTACTTAGATTTTTGGTAAATAAAACTATTGTTTTAAAGGAAGCGACGATTTTTATGTTTTTATCCGAATGCGATTATGTCAATATTTTCCGGCGCCAGATCCTAATCAATTACCAGTTTCATAGAGCTTCCGATATGGCATTTATCCAAGTAGCTACTGCAAAAGCTCCAGCGTCAATTCCATTTAAATATTCCGCTTGTTTCACGTAACTCGCTCGTCCAGCTCTGAAACGAAGATAAGTTTTTTGTTTGTATTTATCATTTTAAAAAACGTTTTTAACAATGATTTTATTTTGATTACTTTGGGATCATATTTTTTGTCGCTTCAGAGCACTGTGTGGCAATAATTGCTACTTTTTTAACAGCTTCTTTCCGAGGAAGACAGACGCTTTTTTCAAGTTCATTCACCGACGGTTCCAAAACGTCAATCTGTAATAGTAACATAAAAACAAATAAAAAACATTATTATAAATTCGATGGGATTTTAATTTTTTTATATTTCAATTTTATACTGCGATAGATATTTTTCCACTGATGTAAGTTACATCTCTGCAAATTTTAGCGATCCTAGGTACAATTAAAGTTACGATTATACGTGTGAAATAAGCATTGTAATCCATAATACAAGATAATTAAACTGATAACTATTTCTAGCTAGAAGCAGAGCTCGATTCACAAATTGCGACTAGTACAGATCGTTTGTAGTACAGATCGATCAAATTATTAAACCTTGTTAACTTAATTTTAAGACTTAACAGCTTATAAGTTTATTATGACTCATATAATACTTTGAAAGTATTTTCTTTGAAAAGCAACGAATAAAAGAAGCTGAAAACGTCAACTTTAAATCTAAAATATTATTGAAGATAAATACGGTGCTAAGGAATATTTTTAAATTATTTAGAAGAAAAATGTTCTACCTGTCAGAGAATCGCCCAAATACGCACATACATATATAATATATACAAAAAAGATAAAATTTGATTACCATCGTCTTATCACCCAGTCTGGCTTTGCTATATTGCATAATACCGTTGATTCCTGCACGCCAAGCTTGAGCCCACGCTCTGAGCCAATCATCAACATTGGTCTTAGTCTTAGATAATTGAATAGCAGCAGTGGTGAACATTAAACTGTATATAGCTCCTGATGTACCCCCCATACGATCTTCTGCGATATTTGCCAATTCGGATAGCAACGACGAAGGATGTGACAGCGGCAATTCGTCGATTTTTGAAAGAATTCCTAAAAATTGATTGTAAAAATATTTGTTATCAAAATTTTGTAATTTTATGAAAATGATTCATTTGTACCTTCTCCAAGATGCTTCAGCGTCGTGCCGCAGTCTCCGTCTCCACAGCCTCGATCCAAGTTATTGATAAATTTTTCTTTTTCTATGATTTCACGACAAGCTTTCTCCAGACAATTTTTCAATAATTTCTCTTGGTCACTGCTCAAGGACGGGCCGATCAGGATTTTACTTATTTTTTCTTCCTTAATAGGAGCTTTGTAATATTTTGAAGGTAAACTATAGGAACAACCTGGCCACCTAGGAGCATCTGTTTTCTCATCTAATGCATTGATCACAGCTGTTTTGTGATTTTCTGGAATTTTTAAAATACTGATGTGTACACCTACACTGTCTAATGACGTCATTACGAGTCCAGCGTATACTCGAAGTGGCAAAATGTCCATATTTTCTGTAATGAATCATTATATTCACGAACATTATTAAGTTATTTAAAATTAGTTTCTCTATTTAATAATGATATATACACCGAAAAAAAAAATTAATTCCGTTTTAAATAATAACGAACAGTGATATGTTCTGTTTCAATAATATACACCTTTTGGTTTATACAAAATGACTAAATTCATGAACATTTAACTAATTCATATTTTTGGACAGTACATTTTTATTTGATTATAGTAAGTAACGTTTGAATAAAAATAATTGTAATTTAATCCAAGCGAACAATTAACAGTAGAGTGAATTGCACTGAAATAGCTGTTTAACTACTACAAATAATTATTGTAGATAATTCCAAGTTAATATTTTCTTCTCCCAATAGAGCAATGTCGTACCAAATACATTCCCTTCCATTTATCAACTTTTCGAAACGATTAATTTTCGAAATTCCAATCTCGACATTAAAATATTTAGAAACAAAAACAATTTACCAAGCTGTGAAATGACATCCTTAACGACGATCCCTTGCTCTAATTGACTCAACCCACCAAAATTATTAACTAGAACAGCAACGGAGTTTCCTTTGAGAATTTTCCGACTTTTTACAATGGAATCGATCATAAAGGCCACAGTTTCCGATGACGTCTGCAATTTCATTCTTTTATAGCCGGCTTCACCGTGCAAACCCTGTCCAAATTCAATTTCGTCTTCCGGTAGTTCGAACATTCGTCCTTGACCTATATTGTTTGGATTTTATTCGTTAACAGAAATGCTTTGTCAAATTTTAAAAATCAAATCAATATTTTAAATAATGTTATTAACGTGTACGTGCCAGGAATCGTGCAGGCTGTTAATCCAACTGAACAGGAAGCCATGTTATCCGCTACCATTTGAGCAAAATTAGTGACCTCTTCAAGGCTGTGACCTTTTTCTGCTATAGCGCCTGCAATTTTCAAAACTAGAACAATCCCAGGTAAAGCGCGTTTTCCTGCTCTTCCCAACTCGTTGTCTGGAATACTGCAATCCTCGCCAACGATTACTCGCGATACCTATATTTTGCAATGGCAATGTTCTTAGTTGTTTAATTATTGAAATTTTATTTTAAAATTAAAAACAGGTTTTATTCAAATTTTTTGAATAAGGAATTCGCATATTTAAGCTAAGTATACGTTCAAAGGAATATAATAATGAAATTGAAGTAAAAGTACTCTAAAACCATAGCAAACATTTGTTTAGTCTGCATCGCGTAATTGACTCATGTACATAATACATGTATATTTACTTTGATATTCAAGCTTTTGGCTTTCTCAATGGCTAGTCCGAAATTCAAGCAGTCGCCCGTGTAGTTTGGGATAATAACGAGACAACCAGCTGAAAAAGAGCGACAATATTGTGCAAATTTACTGAAATAGCGTAAATAGCGATCTATTTAAACGGGTGTATACCTTTGTTATTTGTAGAAACTGACTTGATCGCGTGGAGAACATGGCTGGAAGGAGGCGAAGCGTAGATAGATCCAGATACCGAAGCTGATAACATACCGTCTCCAACGAAGCCTATTTCAATTAATTTCAGTCATTTTTTCGTTCGAACATCGAACATTTTAACAACAATGGAGATTCAACTTTAATACGACACTGTACTGAAAAAGGTTGCTTTTTTTTAAAGAATTTACTTACTTAATAAAATTGGCTTTGTGAAAGAAAGAAATATTTGATTTAATTAAAAAACGATATTTTCACTTTGAATGTAGCATTATTATTATTACGTTATTACTTGAAATCAATATATTTAATAAATAGTTTGCTTAAAAATTTGTAAATTGAACGAATGTTTAAACTAGATTCGCATTCAAATAAATATTACGAATAACGAATGAACGTTCATAGACAATAATGTAAATTAATATTCAAAGAAAATTCCCATTCTAACAAATACGAGAATCGCATCAAAATAAATATTTCCGTAAAACGAACGAAAGAAATAATTTTTGTAATGTTAATATTGAAACAAGTTTTCATTCGGTCCACTGCAGTACTGACCCGCTGAAAAAGGTTCGTGTCCACTTCCTCCTCCAGTTATCACAGATACTTTATCACTTGGCTCATTCCACTAGATCAAACGCGTCGAATCAATATTATTATTATGGTTCATTGACAGTTTTGTCGAACTCGTTATGCGCTTAAAATTATTCGAAATATAAATTGTACTTACAGTAGGCTTTAAAACTACTCTTTTAGACGCATGTAGTTCCAGATGTGGATAAGTTAAAATGCAACCAGTTAACGATTCGTTAACTGCATCGGATACGGAGTTGATTAAACTTTTTCCTGCCATAATTGGATCTATGGAATACGAATGTGTCTGTAGCACGAGTCTGTCGCACGAGTCTGTCGCACGAACTTAGCGAAGAGACCAACCGCATACAATCTAACCGCCCGATTAATCGTTAGCTAAGAAATACACTTCTTACACTTCTAACACGGCGAGCCACTTGATACGCTACAAAAAATTATCTTTCGTCTTAGCTCAGCGAAAAAATCTGCTTCGTCTCTTAATGTATACTTAATGTATATACACTTTGCTTGTTGTATCGCATGTACAAGTGACTACATTGAAGACTTATGTAAGCGTAAATAAGAGCGACCTTGTTACGACTTTAAGTCGCGGCTATTATAAAACAGAGTTTGTTTAAAAATTCAAACGAATTAAAAAAGAGCGAACGACTCTTTTGACTGGCAATTAACAAAGTTTTTGCTGTGCAATACGACTCGCGAAAGAAACGCCGAGATAATATTATGGAGCATTGATTCATTTTTATACGTAAATGTGTACATGTAGCTAATGAACAGCGAAATTAAAAAAACAGAAAGTTGCATGTATTGTTAAAATTGACATTATTTAAACATATAGAAAATAAAATATACATTTTTGTTCTTCAACGATTAAATACCATCGTATCTTTTGCACTTTCATTCCTGGGCCTTGTCGAGCTTTAATTGCTTTTTATATTCGTTAGCGATCTTTTTTACTTCCTGCAGACCGTCTTCCAATTGTTTGCGTATTTCTTCCTTCGCAGAGGTATCGGAAGAAGTTAAAAATTGCAGCACCAAATCTGGAAACATTGCTCTTGTTATCGATGATAAATGGATAAATGGATAAATGGATTGATTTATTAGAGATAATGCGTTATTTACCATGGTATTTATTAAGGGCAGCGACACACGATTGTTCCAAAAGTGGCTGAAGAAAGGAGAGAATGGACGATACGTGTCTCCCAGACATGTGAAGAGCATTTTGAGTAGCCGCTGCGAACAATATCGTTGTCGTCAAATGTAAAGTGAGTGCGGGATCTTGCGTATTGTTCAATTGTTCCAATAGCGCTTCTCTGTGGCCAACGATGACTGGTCTATCTTTCTTTTTGTCGTATTTCTTTAGCACTAGACAACAAGCTGACATAGCTGGTTCGACAGCGTTGATAAAGTCTTCGAATGAATTTCCTGCAACTGCTTTGTGCAAACTGGCCAGTGGTTCCTTTACCTCTTTTGGTAAATCAGGTAGCATTTTTTGCCTCGCTTCAGTCGTTAGATTTGGAGAACATTGGATAACATTTTGATGAGCTGCTAATTTGAAAACTTCTGTTATAAAATCTACACCAAGAGTTTTCAACAGGTATTTGGTTACAGGTGGTTGGTCATTTTTATCCAAGCATCTAATGCCTTTATCGAAGACTCTCATATTGGTTATTATTACATTGAGACGGTCATCGATTTCGTTCAGATCTGTACTCTTATGTTTCTGTGAAAATTGTTCTGCCATTACCGTAACCTGCTTATTGAGTAACGACTGCAAATAACCTGACAAATCATCGATGAATTCATCCATATCGGTTAAGTTTGAATCTTTTTTCAGCTCTTTTTTTATATCCGATGTATTTACTAATTCTAGCTCCACTTTCCCATGTGCGTGTCCACTTGTCTCTTCGTCTGAATCGAAATCTTGAGCTTTACCTTGTTGATACTTCTTTTTCGTTGATTTAGTTTTAGTTTCTCTACCTTGACTACCACCACCAGCTTTACCACTCGACGCTTTTTTTCTTCTCTCGGCTTTCCTATCAACTTTATTATCAATATTATCGGACGTTCTTGATTTCAATTTATTTTCAGCAATCAACTGAAGCCATTTGCCACTATCTACGGCCTCTTTGGCTTTTTTCTCCGCCAAAGGTTCCAATTGTTTGTACAATGTTTGTAAAAAAGCATCGGATACGATAACTGTTGTAACAAAAATATGAATAGAACATTTCATTCTCGACGAAGATTCCTTTAGCAATCTCTCAACGTCTTCGGGGCTGAAAACCGAAGGCATAAGAGGATAAATGTCAGTGAACGATCCAGTTGCAACTACTTCTTCAATATTCGCATCCACTTGATCGATGAGAACTGGTCCAACAGCTACTGTATTAAGATATACCAAGCTCTCATTGGGAAAGTGACGTTTAACAAAACTCTTTGGATCTGAAATACCTAGCCTCGATAGCGCATCGTACTCTGAAATACAAATATTGATCGTTTAATCAAGCGTCTACTTTGAACGATCAGTTGAATTTTAATTCAATAATGATAAATACTAACCAAGGTAACTGTTTTGTTTATAAAAGTTGTCCACCCATTCACTCTGAGTCTTAGAGTAAATAGTTGGAACGTAAATACTATTACTACTGTGTTTACCAGTCACAACTCCTGGAACTTGTTGTTTTTCCTGAAGATTTTCCAAAATAGCTGTCCGAATAAAAATAAACGTTAGTTAACAATTATTATTTCAGATTATGCAATTTCAATTTTATTTTAAGATTACCAAAGAATATTCTTTCGGGAACAGAACATTGTCCCAAGACAGCTGAAATAGGAGTTGGCTTAGTAATAGCCGAAAGGGCACCTCTTATCTTGGCCTCGTTTCTTGCGATGTAACCCTGGTTGTAAAAAATACGTGGATCCTGTGTGTCTTGTTTACCATATATAGATTTCCCTAGTTCCTTTTCAATAAGTGATTGTAAATACTCAGCTGGTAAATCGTAGTATAAAGTTAAATCAGCAATGCTTATAAAACCATTCTGATTGAGCTTATCGTTTATTTCCTCTGCAATTTTCGTAATATAACTTCTATCAATCAACTGTCCTAAAACTATTTTAATGCCTTTGTCATGTTTTTCTATATCATTAGCTATCTTAGCTATCTGCGACAAATCCACGTTTAGAATATTAGCCAACTCTGCTAAATTCACTCGTCCACCATGAATATAAAGCTCGTCCTTAATTTCTTTAGACAGATGTTGAGGTGTTACATATTCTTTTCCATCGTTTGTGAAAATAACATCCAAAAGTTTGTTTTCCGTCAACTTCATAATAATTTCTACACAGTTGCGCTCTGATAATCTGGGGAAAATTTGAAAAATTTAGCATTACGTAAGCAGTATATTGATATTTAACAAGAGCACTTAAAATTAGCTTGTAATTCAATTAATTTATAATTTAAATAAAATTAGATCAAAAAAATATATTTTTTATTTCTTACTTTTGCAAAGTGTAGCTTAGCTGCGCTTTTTGGAAATCCGCAGCTAGACGTTTAACTTCATCCCAATCTGCTGTTGTCATTTTGAATTAATTATTGCCACTGGTGTTGTATATAAATAATTACGGAAAAATAAAAAATATTTAATATTTTGAACTTCGCTTCGATTAATCCAATATTCTAGTCTTATTCATTGATTGACGTAATCTAAACAGACAATATGTTAAAATGATAATCACTACATAACCGTATGTATTTTGGTTCCACGTCAGGTGTGTGGAGAATCATGTGTATTATATACAGTGTGTGTATAGTGTATTATATATAATACGACTGCACTGCTCTGAGACTTTAAATTAAGGTTGGGTTTACACAGCAACGTCTGTACACACAAAACAGCCAATGATGGCGATCAATGAAATTAAGCGCTTTTTTACAATATATTTTTTTAGATATAATTTAATTGTAAATTGTGAGATTAAAAATGTTATTTTGCTTCTGTTTATTAATAAATGACTGAAACTTTCTCTTAACTTTATATTATCAAAGTTTGAAAATTATTTTTTTTAATAAGCATTATATTTATAAGATTTACATTTTTAATAATTTTAACAAATAATACAATCTAATTCCATCGGAAATGAGCATACGATCTATTTGCTTCACACTGTCTGTACAATTCTTGTTTTTTTCGAACAACTCGACCCTGAAAAGATTGTAATTATTAGTTTTAAGTTTGAATTATCAATTTATACAATTTGTTTGTTTAAAATAACAAAACATACCTGATTCTTAGATGCTTCGATTAATTCGTATGCCAATCTTTCATATATTCGCGCTTTTTTATCTTTTTCTTTTCCAGCAATAATCAACCAATTCATAGCCAAGAAACTCGCTCTTTTTTCAGTGACTGGTACAGGAACCTACAGATCAAAACGTTTTTTTGAAGAACAATTTTATCACACATTGATGAATCGTGTGAAATAAATAGCAGTAAATTACCTGATATGTTTGACCTCCTCTAGTCATTTTCATAAGTTCCAATACAGGAGTACAATATTCGATAGCTTTGTATAAAATTACTTTAGGATCTAATTCTAAATTTTCTCGATTTTCTGAAGTAGATTTATGATAATGTTCCAGTTGAATCCTTTTAATAGTTTCAAACGTTTTGTCCATAATAAATCGAGCCTGTTCTTTTTTACCATCCTTAGTTAAATATCTGATGAACTTGCTAAAAAGAGATTACGTCCATAGAAAATAATAACAAAACTCATTAAAAAAACTATTTATCAATGTACCTGACAATAGGATCATAAAATTCCGAAGTAGATTCATGACAAAACGCTGGTTTAATGTTCAAGTGAGATACAGTATTGGTTTCTCCTTTAGTGTCCATATCCTGTATTGCATCTTTGTTAACTATCGGCTCAATGTAAGATTTTGGAAAAACACTGTATAATCTCTTATTAGCAATCATAGAGCTTTAAAAAAAATATATAAGTTAAAAATATATAAATCATTCAGAAACATGATATTAAGGTTATGTTTTAATTTTCTCCGAAAGCACGAAAAAGAACAAATAATTATCGAATGACATTATGTAAATTGCTATTGACTCTGATATTTAGCTTTGTTAGACATGGATTTCCAGTAATAATTAATTACCTGCATGTTAAATTATCATTTAGAATATTGGAAAAGCGAAAGACCAGCGTTCGTAGCGACGCCATGGCAGAAACTGCACGTAGTTCTACCGCAACATGCGCACAGATACAATGCACAAAGTTTATATGCAGTAAATTTCAGTTTTATTTTAATTTTTTTGCAGAAAAATGTTTGGTAATCATTGAGTTATGTTAATACATATAATAGAAAATTATTACTTGACTTAAATTTATATTATATAGGGAGTAAGGATTATAAATATAGGCCGGGATTTTTTGTGAGATAACAATTATAAATGTACATTAATAATAATTCTTGATTCGTATATGATTTTTAATTAAATATTAATTTAATCTAAATATTTGTCAAGACAGTCACTGATAAGAGCTCTTATATAAATAATTCGATTTTAGAATCTATGAATTATAGTGAAAGATTGTTACATTTGTTATGATTTATATGCGAATAATTATAAGTTATAAGTAAGCATTATAGTAATAAAAAATTAATTTGTCAAAGAATTTTACTAATTTGTTACGTCTACTATATAATACGTTCCTATTTTTAGTTTTAGTACGTAAGTAATTTTAATCCGGACCCGCCAACGGGAATGACTTTTCTCTGCGGGATTTACTTACGCAACGTAATTGTATTTACTCTGAATAAATAAATAAATAAATTGGAAAAAATCTCGAAACTATATACAATATACAAAGAACACACATTATCGTAGCAGACGACCAAAATGAGTGTGCGCGTGCGCCGAACGCGTGTTAAAAAACGCACACTACAATGTACGTACCTATATATATATATATATATATATATATATATATATATATATATTATACGTATATCACGTCGTTCCAGAAATATGTATATACATATATCTACTTCTACTCACACATACAACAACAAGAAAATACAAGCTCATACGAGCTAAGCTTCTAAGCAAGCATCGGAGATTCGGAGCAAGTGCGAAAAATTGTCGTCTCGCTGCAGTAGTACATCATTAACATATCTCGCAGTTGGCGAGTAACAGCTCTCGCGCGCTCAGCAGTCGGTGCGTCTACTGCACGGACCCACAGACCACAGACCCCCTAGGGACGTCGCAGTTTTCTGCGCGACGGACGCGAACGACGCACGAGCGGCACGAGAGCGACTAAAGGGCTTTTATAACACCAGAACGAGTAGTAGGTTCGCGCGCGCGCGCCTGGAGCTCGACTATTATTGAGCAGCTTTTATTCTCTCCGCATCTCAGTTCTCAACTTGCAGTCGAGTCGAGTCACGCATTCGTTGAAACACATACCAGAGTCTCCAACACAATCAGTTACGCAGAAAAAAGTCTATCCAAGCATCAGCGGTAAGAAAGAGAGAGAGAGAGAGAGAGTATGTATCCGCTGCAGAACGTCTACGCTGGGCTGACCAGCAGCAGCGCGTCGACGAGCCGCCGCGGCAAGGGATCCTAAGAGCGTCACGGGTCGCCTGCCCCGTTTTGCTCCGGCAATCGTCGCCGCTCTGCTGCTAAGAAATCTAAAGTCGCGCCAGGACGACGTTTGCTGCTGTTGTGCGGAGACCGCTCACTGCGACTGAGATAGCGGACATGGCTGAGAACCAGGGCAACTCGTCCAACCCCTCGGGACAGCTCAATCAAGGTATTTTCTTCTGTTGATCTTTTTTTCGTATTTATTAGGGAAGATTTGTTGTTGTTTTTTTAGTAGTTAATCCGGATGAGGAAGTATCGCCTGGACTGGTGGTCGTTAGCTTTGGTGTATGTAGACACACACGCGCATAACCTATATAGTTCGTGTCAAACAGTTTGTGCATGTGCAGGCTTTCCTGATGGATAAACGATTTAAATAGATTTTTCTTTCTCTTAGCTTTTCTCGAGGATAGAGTGGGATTGTTGTAGAGCGTTGGGAAATGTTTTGGGGTACTGTTTAGTGTAGTTTCAAGGAGTATCGGTATTTCAAGGGGCTTTTATTTAGTATAGAAGTCTTATTAATTTATATCCTTTTGATTAACTGAAATTCCGTTGATATTTGTAACAGGTGCCAGCAGCAGACCGTTTAATTTTCCTTGCCTGGACTTTAGAACCAATGCAGAAATTCCAAATGATGGTATTTATATTTTATTCTATTTTTCATTAATACCAAAGTAGGAATATATTAATATTGGTCCTTAATAATTTGCAGCAGAGAAACGAAGACAGCTAAAACTTAGTTTTCAAGCTCAAGCTGGTAATTTACCTATTTCAAATTCAACTAGCTCTGCTATTACTAACTCAACCATAGCTTCTTCTTGTCAACAAATGTCGTAAGTTATTACATCACAGTCATGAATATTTCATTCATAGTAAACAATGCACAAAACTTCATTTCTTGAAAAATACTTTGGTTTTAGGATCACGCGTCCAAGCTTGCCTTTAGCCTTACCAAAACTTCCTGCAAGACCTCGACCAGTGACGCAACAAGAATTCTTGCCTGATAAAGCAAGGTACACCATTGTACAAATATATTGAAAAAACTGAATTATTCTCACAACCTGTTTCTAAAAGTACGAATATTTATATTTTACAGGGAAAAATTCAAGATGTGTCAATCGATGCAAAGTACAGGAAAATTACAACTTTCTCCGGACACAGTGTACGACTTTACTAGTGAAGACCTTCAGGATTTAGGGGAAATTGGTAGGGGAGGTTTTGGAACTGTAAATAAAATGATACATAGGATAAGCAATACCGTCATGGCTGTGAAGGTGCTAACTCGATATTTAATAATTAATGATTTGTAACTTTCTCAAAAGCTTTTTTTAACTACCTTCTTTTTTTTGTATTCTAGAGAATTCGTTCAACGGTTGATGAAAAAGAGCAGAAGCAATTATTAATGGATTTGGAAGTCGTCATGAAATCCAATGAGTGTCCTTGCATTGTGCAATTTTATGGGGCTTTATTTAAGGAGGTAAGTTAATGATAAATATTTTTAAATATTATTACTTATAGTCATTAACTAATAACCCTTTTTTTCTAAAGGGGGACTGTTGGATATGCATGGAATTAATGGATACATCCCTAGACAAGTTTTACAAGTTTATTTATGAGAGATTAAACGAAAGGATACCTGAATGTATTTTGGGTAAAATCACAGTAGCCACAGTAAAAGCTTTGAATTATTTAAAAGAGAAACTGCGAATTATACATCGAGACGTTAAGCCCAGTAATATATTACTGGATCGACGTGGCAATATAAAACTTTGTGATTTTGGTATATCTGGGCAATTAGTAGACTCAATAGCTCGAACTCGCGATGCTGGATGCAGACCGTACATGGCTGTAAGTATCTCTTACTCTATCGTATCTTTTACTCGAAAGCTAAGAAAAATCTTAGAAAATACTTTATCATCTGATTAAATCATCGTTTTAGCCTGAAAGAATAGATCCTCAACGCGCAAGAGGCTATGATGTAAGAAGCGATGTATGGTCTCTTGGCATAACTTTGATGGAAGTTGCTACAGGGTACTTTCCTTATCCGAAATGGAATTCTGTTTTTGAGCAGCTTTATCAGGTAGTACAAGGTGATCCTCCTCGACTATCTCCCAATGAAAATGGAAATCATTTTACAATGGATTTTGTCAACTTTGTAAACACATGGTAAGTGAGATAATCAGTTAACTGTCTATTCTACAAAGCGTACGATATTATTTCGAATGTTTTTTTTTATCTTCAGCTTAATCAAGGAGGAAACTCAACGTCCAAAGTACAATAAACTTTTAGAGCATCCATTTATTAGAAATTCTGAGGAGGCAACGATAGATGTAGCTGCCTACATAGGTGGCGTTTTGGACAATATGGCTAATAATGGTGTTACTCCTTTTACCACCAATCAGCCTTAAAATTAATAAAATGAAAGAAAAAGAATACCAATAAGAAGTTGTAATGAAAGAAAAATTGAAAGTCTGAAAGAAAGGAAGAGGAAGAGAGAGAGAGAGAGAGAGAGAGAGAGAGAGAGAGAGAGAGAGAGAGAGAGAGAGAGAGAGTGCGTGCATGTGTGTGCATAAGAGACAGACCGTTCCTCCGTTATTCAATCCTGCGTTTCCCACCCTTATTGCCGATGTAATATGTAGGGAGCGAGAAACAGCTCCAATCTAGTGTAATTATAATTAATCGATGCGAGGCGATTGTAGAGCTCTGCCTCCGCATCGTCCAATACTCGTAAACATAGAGCGAGTGTGTTAGGAGGTCTTTATCCTACTATGTTTCAAGTAGTTGTGATACAGACACAAATAAAACTAAAGTTTAAGCAAAACAAAGTTGAATCAAATGTTTACATTCGTCAAGTACAGTGAATACAACTTTCGCTTATAATGAATGAAACCAATTGAATTGTAAAAATAATTGTTTATGCCAATATTCTTTTTAATTTTTATTGGATATTAATATTAATAAATTTTAATATAATAGAGCCACCATTTAATCTACGAAGAAGCTTAAGTATTTCATTTTAAGACTATTGGGATAGATAGTTATTAAAATTCAGCGTATTTCACTATCCCTAACGTTCACTGCAAGACAGTAGGCATGTCGCGATCCCGAATTATGTTGTGCACGAGGGTTTTCTTATAAGGGGATTACACTTATTCACCTCTTGAACATTGAATGTTTGTAACAACAAATTTAATATCACTTCAAAGTATGTTAAAAAACATTATTTATTAATACCTACCACCAGAAGTTGATCTTATCATCCTGTGTATAGATACGATTTTTTTAATTCTTGTTCTTTCTATGTCATTTTGGACTATCGAATTGTATTTTATTAATTTATTACCGTTTATATGTTTAATCTAGTGGCTCAGAATGCAAAAAGGATAATTTTCTCGTTTTTGTTTTCAAACAAATAAAAGTAGTTTTACTAGAAAACGGCATAGAAGGAACATCGTTTGAACTGTGTTATTTTATTCGCCAACTTTAGCTTGTTCAATTCCAAAACCAAAATAAAAAAAAATCATATCTCTGCACAAGATGATAACACGAACTTGTATTAAAAATCGAAACTACGAATAAAGATCTTTTTAAATAACGTTTTTGAACATCAGATTTATCTGCTATTTCAGTATGCTTATTTCTACTTTCTATTTGCGAAAATCATATGAAACGATGAATCAGGATTTCTTAAAATTGAAATTTAGCTTTGTAAATATTAAATTCTTTCTTACAAAAACATTCAAAGTTCAGATAACGAACAAGCGTAACGCCCCTTTAAAGCCGAATAGAAAACTGGTGCAATGAATGACTGTATGTATCGATATCGAAAGATAGCGCTTCTTTTTTAGCGAGTCTGCCAGAGACTTATTCTTTTGTGATCCAACTTGTAGATAAAGAGTAAAGAATAAATGCGTGCAATCTATGCGAGTCTGCCTTTTTTCGACTTCTTGAAAATCGTGAGTTTCGTGTGATCAGAACAAATATACATATATATGCATAATGGACATTATCGATTATATTGTCTCCGGAACGAAAGCGTCTTCGTTCAGTTCCAAAGCAATCGAGAGAGGGCGAGTAAGAAAAAAAAGTTCAATCGCGCCCTGTAAACGACGACGGTGTTGTCATTCCTAATTGCATTGTACACCCTCGTACACATACACCTTCCATGTTTTTTCTATGAAGCACATAGTCAAGAAAATTAAGGAACACTCACACGACACACGTACGATCCGGAGACGTAGTTTCGCCAAAGCAGTACAAAAGTATCTTGTTTCTTTGTTCTGGCGATTTCGTTAGATTCAAAGCTTATTGCGACATATGAGCAGTAACAGAAAAAAATCGACCACTGTATTGTAAGGTAAATAAAATGACTACAGATCAATTATTTCCTCATGGAATTTGTTTATACCGTTTTCCCGAAGTTCATTACGATTCTTAGTTATTTTTATTTATTTATTTTTTTCATTAAAATCTCTTTTTTTTTGCTCATCCGTGTGTATAATTGCTAACTTTCTTTACCGTATTTTTAAAACGTTTTAGCCGTATGAAAACTGCGGGTGCAGCTGCATGTAAAACGCAGCGTATGCAGGAAGTAATCTATCCTTCGCTCTCGCCAACGTATTTACAATAATAGATAGGAAAAATATACATACACATGTTCAGATAAAATTATCTGAGTAACTTTTTAATGATCTGTTGGTGTAGGATGTGTGCACATGGTTGATGGTAGTGTATACACTTATAAGCTATATATATATATATATATATTCGGAATATTGCAGCTTATTAATTTTATTAAGATTTTTGGAAAATGAAAAAAACAAAAATTTTTGTTATGAATAACTAGTAACGCCAATACTATTACTCCTATAAATTGTCGAATAACAATAGGCATTGGGTTTGAGAAAAGAACGACCGCAGTGATTAAGTAGAACGGTTGTGGCTATAGTCAGACGCCGCAGCTACTGTACGTTCTAATACGCTAAATACTGTTCGGTTTTTTATCTCGAAAAGTATTCTTATTTTTTTTATGATAACTACACACTTTCAAATTATTATCAGATCTACTCTTTTCGATGAAAGCGATTTTCTGTTTCGCGATATTTTCACAAGAGTTCATTAATGGATCATCAATATAATATATACAAATAACTCTTTAAATTTCATATAGTGAAATGTTTATTAATGAAATTATTTTCATTTTATTAGTATTTATTAGTATTTAATCAGATGTATTATTTTATACGTATGATTAATTATGCAAAATCTTTGAATTGAAACGAATCATTGAGCATAGAACAGTGATTATATTAACATTTGATATGAATTAAAATATTGAATTATTTTCGAAGAATTTTCAGAAGTTTATGAAAAGTGGGTATGAATGTTAGTTATTTTTCTCTAAAAATGATTTATTAATTAAAAAAAAAATCGTTTCAACGGAAATAGTAAAAACTAAACGTGACACTCTGAAATGTATAAATCGGTATTCGTATAAGCAAAAGCTCGAGAGATTTACATTATTTTCAATCGCAATGTAACATACTGCTATAGTGTACTTTAACCATTCGAGTTGGTAAATATAGACATTTTCATTTGTTAATTTATTCTCACCTATGCTAACAGTAAATATTCGCTACTTTTCCTAATTTCAACATAAAGTATACACAACGAAATAGTGAATTGCCACTATTCCAAACTATACCTCGAACTCTAGCCCAAGTAAAATGGCGCGGCCACAGCTGGAAAGGACAAATTTAGCATAAATACACCGCTTCAAAGGAATATATATATATATATATATATATATGTATTCAAAATATCGCTCGAATGTACAGTAGCTATATAGCTATGGGGTATATACCCCATATCCATCTATAAGTTCGTCCGTTCTCCCTTTCAGTAGACATAACTATCGCAGCCGATAAACCAAACTGAAGAAAGAAATAAACGCGGAGAACTGAACCCCCGCGAAATAAGATAGAGATCGCAAATAGCCAGTGAGGAAACTTGCCCCCCTCTGGTCTCGAATAGAAAAAAAAAGACAGAGAGAGAGAGAGAGAGAGAGAGAGAGAGAGTAGTTCACGGACGGCGTAGAACCGGCGCGGCGCTACCCCCGCGGAATCGATACTCCATCCAACAGCGGGGCGTATATATGTACGCAGTAGGCAGGTATACCTGCGACGGCTCTTCACCTGTTAGGCCGGGAAGATGGCGAGGGCCGTACAATATTAACCGCACGCCGTACTCGAGCTCATTGTCGACTCGACCGTTGCTGGAGAACGCGTATCTCGACTCTCTTGTGCTTCGTATCCTATGGATAAAAATAAATAAAAGTTACATTTTCTCTCTTTCCTTTTCTCTTTCATCTTCGCCGATGTGTCTCTTTTTACCGATCGCTCGATTTACGTAAAAAATATCGACTACTATATATATATGTATATATATACAGTATACACGGAGATATACTTCGTATAGACTTGCATTTTACTGAGTCACTGCTGCTGCGGCTGCGAACGAGCTTGCAGCGTTCGGAAGATACCTGCAGTATATATACCTGCAAGGGAAAAGGGACTGGAAAAAACTGCGCGATCGTGTACGAGGTGAGTTCAGAATTTTTGCATATTTCGGAATATTCCGTAAGAAGACGTTCTTGACTCGGTTCTTCACACGGAATATTTTTAAAATTAAAAGCTGCGCAGTAAATAATTGTTTTTTTCAACTTCTACTATTAACTCGGCAATAATGAAGAGTCCCTTCGAGCGATCTTTTATCCTCGGCGTGTCTACATACACCCGCCTAGATTTTCAATAGGCTCATCGGACGCGTGATGAAAAAAACATAATTTCCATCGTCAACAATACTACGCAGTAGCATAAGTTATAAATACCCGTACACGAAAACCGTCGAGGTGAAAAAAGAAAAAGAGAGAAAGAAAGAGATTGACGTTGGCAACCCGAACAGCGCATTCCCTGTATTCGAGGGGATCAATTCTCGTGAATATTTGATGTCGGCAGCTCCCGCGACAGCTATATGCCTCGTGCATGCTCTGAGCGAGTAGCGATGATGTTCGCGCGGCCACTGGACTACGTCCACATCAGCAATGCTCTTATTTGCGTCTTGTAACTACAATAGAGGATGTCCTACTCTCGCTTACGACTTTAAGATTGTTCGAGGACTTACAAAGGCCGATGAGAAATTCATTTTCTTGCGCTACTTTTCTAAGTATTTTCATACTCGACTATAGACGCTCTGCTGATTAAGCTATTATTTTCATCGAATTGGATGTTTATCTTATATTTATATCCATTTCTTCCACTCGCAGCTACAGTGCGAAGCTATCCTTTTGTTATGTACTCGTGGATTTATATGTTCAAATTTTGTGTATATAAGAAACGTTCCTTGAGGTGGATTATTTCGTAGATTATATTAATGACGATTCAGACATTCCAATTTTCCGTATAATATCGTCTATATTCTTTAAGATGGATGTTTAAACAATTTATGCGGATTATTTATTAACAGATAACGTATATATTTTTGGTCACTCTGGTACAAGGTTATGTAGATTCGAAAGCTTTTCTCGGTGTTAAATTAAAACTAAATGTTTGTTAAGATACATTATTTACGGGATTGTTTATAACAATCTTTTATTATGCGCAATCGATTAGATTCGAGTCAATAAATAGTTAAGTTAATCTAACATTATTTATCATGTATATTTAGACAATTTTTTTCGTCTCCTATATTTCCTTTATAGATCCTTTATAGATTTACACTTTCTTCATGCCATTCGCTGTGAGCTATTATTTGTTATTTAAGCTTCTCGACCTTGATGAGAAAAGTTGTATAGCTACAAAATCTATATTGGATTTATATTATTATTTATACATTTTATTCGATTTTCAACATTATTATTTACTATATGAATTCAGATTTGCCACCGCAAGTGGAAAAAATAAACTTAATATTAGAAAATTAAACTAGCACAGTAGTTGAATCCATAGGAGGAATGACAATTTATTTTACTCGGACTATATTCAAATTCTTTATCTATTTATTTAGCTTAGCCTTTCTAGTGTCGTTAACGAAATTCGTATGAATGATTATTAATTTTTATAAAAATTATATTTTACCCATCCGTTGGATCGATAACTCCCACTTCGAATGAGAAACAAGCGCAAGTTGAACTTGTTTCATTAACGACTATGTATGTCGCCTAATGAGCGCATTGAAAACTCTTCTTTCCAACTATTTAATTAATAGATTATTTCTTCGTCCAACGGTCTAATTTTCCGTGGTCTAATTTTTGTAACTTTAAAGTTAGAGCAGAAACAGGTGTTATTTACAATAGAGAACTGTTTTTAAATTTTTTCAGACAGAGCGCGTATACATATGTATATAAATCAATCGATCTCACTATAGATATATAGATGTGCACGAGTTATAAGTCGATCAAAAGTAAGCCCTCGTTGAAACGCGTCGCCGCAGTCCCTTGTACACACATGCTCAAAGAAAAAGCCGACAACCCGAGTCAAGTCGCAATGATAGGAAAACAAATGGAGGCTATACACCGGTAGCGGGCGGTTGAGTCACGACGGCGGTATGGCATAGAACCTGACGGCGCCGGGACTAGCGCAGGTGGCAGGTGCGTATACGCGTACCTGCTTTCGTTCCCTCTTTCTCGCCTTTTGCCTTGCGATCTATATATACATCTATACATACATGTGTGTCTTCGACTATATATCCGCACTTACAGCTGTTACGAGGTACGTGAGCGAGGGACCCCCTCGCTCGATGTTTTTCGTCCTCGTACAGGCGCTTATTGCATGTACGATGTTTCAAGGAAAAGGATCTTTTTCTTTAAAGAACATGTACACATAGACATAGTTCGAAATTACGGCCTATTGACAGATGTGTGTCTTGTTCGGCTTGAACCGAAAGATACGAAGGTTACAATGGGATGTCATACTTTTGAATAGAATTGGAATTGAATTGGTCGATGTTCTAGCGACCAATTCAATTCCAAATTTCACCGGAAATTGGCTAATCGTTCAACGAATTCTGGTTTAATTTTTACCGGGGTTTCTTTTTTTTTCGCTTATTATTTAAAGCCGTTGTTTAAAGCCCTTTATGGGTAATAGCGACTTTTCATCCATCACGTTTACTACATTTTACAATTTATTACAAAATTCCATCAATAATTGAATGTCACATCTGCATAGGATTGTGTGTTCGAACTTTGTACTTTTATACACTGTTTCTATTGTTGGTTATATCAATTTCGTTCTAATTTTACACTATTTCGCATTGTTTAACGTGTCTTCTAAGGTTGGACTTTATCAAGCGGTTCGAATGATAAACTTTCATGTAATGTACGTAATAGCTACACGTTTATTATTTATTATTTATTTATATAACTGTCTACGTACTTTACTACTAAATATATATAGGTTTACGTATAAATAATAAGTTTATTGGTTGATGTAAAGTTTTTATGAAGAAATAAAGCTGTATCGTATTTTTTTTATAGAATAAAGTAATTGCAATGAAAACTTTCCATATACATATATTGCATCTACGCTGACGGAAAAAAAATTTACATGTGCATGTGTAGTTTACATCGACTTGTAAGTCTATATATATACAAACTCATAAGCCTACGTCAAATCTTTATCGAAAAATAAAGTTGTACAGTAATTACTTTCATTATTATCCACCTATATTATACCTTCAACGTATAGATTTATTTTTGTTTTAATTCAATCGAAACAAAACCCATTTCCAATGTTAGAATTGAATTTTCATCTGACACAGTCCAGCCAACGAAATGACGTCTCGTCTAAATTTCCCGTTACAAGAATCGCTATCGGGTGAAATTGGAAGTAGCTAACGGTAGATGGAAAAAAAATCGCGACTTCTTTAAAACACAAGCGGAGAGACCACCCCGAGGCACGTCGGTTCTTCTCGAAAATATTCTCACAATATAGCCAGAAACGTCGGCGGTTCATTATCTCGAGGTCGTCGCCGGAAGCGCAGATGGCAAACTGCATTATGCTTCGTATGCTTGTATATACAGCGCGCACTCGCCACGCTCGACCGCGTCGCATAAAGACTCGACAAAGAGAAGGAAAGCGGCGCGTGGCACACGTGAGCCTATTATATATTCGATTCCCCGCGTTAACTATGCACCCTGTCGTGCGTTTTTCCCGCGTAAACGACGAAAGCGCGCTTCCGATTCGTCGATCTTTACAACTGTCCAAACCCCTGCGGGGGTGCGCTGACCCATTCTTCCGACGTTTAAGCGTTATATCGTTCATACTTATCGACTGGATGAATGAGCAGCAGCGGCGAGTCGATGTTTCGCAGAAGAAACTAAAGCGGCTCGCTGTTAGTGCACAAAAAGTAACAAAGTAATGCGATATCGCAAATAGATCTTGGAAAAAAATTGTAGGCGCAAGCAACAAAAACATATCGCGTGCTTAATTTGCGATATCCTATACGTATACGCGGTATATGCACTGCTGGTTATAGGCGTACGAGTGTGTTGGGAAAAAAAGCAAAAAAATAGTTCTCCAATTGCTTTTATTCATCGGACATTGTAGTGGGGAATCGTCGATTCTAGATTGTCCACGACACATGCATGTACTTTATTACGCAGTCTTTCTTCAATTGACAATTTGCGTCACACATGTGTGTGTATATATATGGAAAAAGAAAGAAAAAGTTCCGTAGTTTCTTGTTCATCCAACGCTGTGGTCGGAAATTATCTATTAAAGTATATGTATAGTGTAAGTAATATACGTATATTCTATCAATTGCCAATTTGCTGTGTACATATACAGGCATACATGTATGCATACATGTATTTATATGTACATGTGACCAATAGAACGATTCCAGGGTGATACCAGGGTGAGCTCGGATGATCCCTGGCGATTATTGATCGCTAGTGCAGATACTTACACTCATAGGCGACATTAAACATGGCTTTGAGTCGATGTACGCGTTCTATACGCGAAGTTGCCTTTTCAAAGTCTTAAACAACACCTCATCAAGTAAAAAACTATGCAAACTTTTCTTATAAGCGAGATTTTATTATACGTTTGTCTATTTTTATGGTGTCGGTCGGTGCTTGAGTCGTTCTTTACATAATATGTCATTACGGTGTATATCGAACGGTACTTCTTTAATTATATATGAATATGTATATATATACAGTTGTGGCGGATCTTGTGTTTCTATGAGTTTTCACCGGTGTATATCTATATATGTGTATAGTATTATATCTTAAACAATTGAAAGACTATGTATACGTATAGGGTTACATGTGCGATTTAATGATAACTTTCGCAACATTGTGACACATGATTCAAGGTTTCGTGCTGTACACACACACACATATATATATATATATATATATATATATATTTATATATATTTATACACAAAGTACAAATAGCATAATCCATTTTATTTACATCAAATTAAATATACTTTTTATTTTTTTACATAACTTTAAAATAGTCGTGGAAGTTTTGTAGTTATTTGAAGTATCTTCGTGAATTCTTTACGCTGTTTTAAATGATCAAACCTTAAGCTTAGATGGCTTATATATAAAACCTTGAAAGTAGTTTACTTGAAAAGTTAAGTAAATTTTACAAGAAAAAACTTCATCTTGTTTTTAGCGAAAAATGCTTCCTTGAGATGCTACGAATTATTTTGAATAATTATTTTGAATAATTCGTAGCATCTCAAGGAAATAGAACAGCAACGAATAATACAAAATACAGAAATACAGAAAATATCTCTATATTTAGGACGTAATACAAGTGAAATGAACCTAGTTATAGTTATTGCATAGGATAGTCTGTGAAATCCAAAGCCCAAGTAATTTTCTTATCTTAGAAAGTTGTTCGTTATAAAATGCATGTAATCAGCGATCGAAGCGATCCTGCCAGTTTGAGTTAATATTTGAACGAAAGTTCGAAAATCTGAGCGCAACCAACCCTTCCATTTTATAACCGAGGTCAAAGCCTCCTCTCGCTCTCACAGGCAAGTCGAGCACGACGAGCTAGTGGAAACATTTCTCATTCAATTTCTACCGACACTAGGTTTTTTATCGCCTGTTAAAGGTCGAATAACTCTTCTATAAAATTTCGGAAACTGTTTAAAATTGCTTATAAAAAATGTTTCCATCCATGTTTCATATATGTATATGCAAATTAATTATTGGTTAGAAAATACTTTATATCCGAAGAAAAATTAAAACTAAACGAAAATTCGAAATATACAGTCGGATCGGGAAGAATTCAGAGATCAAGTTCACGCCCCCTGCGAAGCTCCAGTATAGGTTCGACAAGTGAAATAGGGCTGCGCGATTTGCCGGAGCAAAGCCCACCCTACCAAAGTCTGTTTATCTATATATATAGATTACACTCTTTTGACCGTTCGATTTCCGACGAAACTCGCTTCACTATGTGACGCTCCAAAGCTGAAATCAAAATATTCCCAAAGGAAGTCGTTTCTGCGCC
Source organism: Apocrypta bakeri (assembly GCA_018906985.1). NCBI lineage: Eukaryota > Metazoa > Arthropoda > Insecta > Hymenoptera > Pteromalidae > Apocrypta > Apocrypta bakeri. Next base: position 1,209,831 of record JACCIA010000004.1, read on the forward strand.
TGATAATGTTAAACCCGCGTGAAAAATCTATACAGCCAATACCAGCCCCTATATACATAAAAAATGCAAAACTGGCTGTATGATTGTTATAAAAAAAAGAAAATATCAGATAGGAGTACCGGATTAAGCGGCAGCATCAGAAAGAAGCAATGGCCGAAGCTGCGAGGGGAGCGACGTTGTTACGAGCCATTCGCCCAATGGCGTCGCGGGGGAGGCCAGTTCGCATCCATTGGAGCTCACCGGCGGATCAATGGAGGCGGCGCGCCGGAGAGAACCTCCGCGACGACGCACGAACGGACGCGTTGTGCATGCCTAACGCTAGAGATGATCATTTTTTTTTATTTCTACGAGAGGGACCATTAGCTATAGGTCACTTGGACACCCGTTAACGACGGGGATGAAATTTAATCGCGGCAAGGCAATGTAAGGACAAACGACGTATTAATTGATGTAAGAGTTATTATATACGTGTGTGTGTATGTGTGTGTGTGTGTGTGTCGTACAAACGACTCAGCCATGTAGATTCGAGAGAAAACGACGTTAGGCACTGACTATTGAAACGCGCCCTTCGCGGGGGCGCCTCCCCCTCGAGCACCCTCCTCTGCACCTGGCCGCGGATGTCTATCTTGTGTGACCGTCTATATATATAGCTGTGCACCGTTTCTGCTTCGTAATTATATAGCTCCGCATATGCGAGAGAGGAATTGGGATACTGCGATTATGATGATATTCGTTATGGAATACGTATACCTACATATATATATATATCTATACGTATTGTTATAAAACGTAGAGGGGGATGTACGCAACAATCTATAAACAACCATTAAAATCGATTGTATCAATGTTTCTCATAACGTCGTCGGTAACGATTCGTGAAAATAACAAATTTTTTTTATGTATAAAAAGTGCGATCTGAAGTTAAGCTTATCGCTGAACGTCGACCCATTTCTCTCACAATGTAGCATGATTTTTATCAAAATTTAACATGGTTACGTGGACCGAAACATCGTTAGCTTCTGAAACTTTTACGATTAAAATTTGTAATTTTCGTAATATCCACCAAATACGTGGATGAGATTTTGATACAGTGGAGAGATAGGCTCAATAATTACCGACAGTTTTTTTGAAACCAACTAAAATTACCTGTAACTGCGTACGGCAGCATTAACCATTTTAAATTCAACGTGAGCGACAGCGTGCTGTCTTTAGTACACACACACACACACATATATATATAGCAGCAACTAAATTTTTAATCGAACATACAGGTCTGGTAAAAAAATGCGTAGAGGCTGACTATAAGATTAACTAATAATAGCGTAACCACAGGGCCGATAAATTGGAACATAATTGATGTCAGAGGCTATAAAGTGAGACAATCGATTCGTGCCGATAGCTCGTCACGATGCTCTAGATCTTCGCGTTTATACACGAGGCTAGTCGATCCTAATCACAGAGCTATAGTGTCGCTCAGTTTTTGCGTCTCACTTTTTTATGGCATTTATTTCGCGATTGCGACATTCATATTTCACGTGGGAAAGGAGAGCGGGGAAATTCGTATTCGCGCGTATTTCCCACATATGCATAGCTGTCTAAGATTGACTCGTGCATAATACATGTTGCGCACACACATATACGCGAAATAGTCCCTAGTCATACGGAAGGTACTTTCCCCTTGGAAAATCGGAAGAACAGAGAAGGAAATTGGAAAAGAGCCACTCGCGGTAGACCAGGATCGTTGGGCGGGAAAAGCGCGCCAACCAACACATGGCCTCTGGCGGTCCACCTGCGATCGAACGGTAGCGGCAGCGGCGGTGGCGGCAACAACAGCAGCACCTGTCGGGGCTGTTACAGACCGCCAGCTTTCTCGGTCCGCGCAGTCAGCCCCGGAACATGCCGAGGCTCGTATCGCTTCTCTGCGCTATAGCACGCAAATTGTTCAACTGCCTATTCAACCGGAGACTCTCGATCCGGCCGCGCAAGCTCCCCTTCTGACAGCAAAAGTTCGTCTACCGTAAATTTCGCAGCAGGAGGTGACCGCCGCCGATTCGCACGGAATTACCTGCGTCCGACTCCTCATACATATACATATACATATATACTTATACTCTTATATATATGTATGTGTGGTCGGTTGGCTATACATGTACACGTATATATATACATGATACGCTCGATATATGTACTATCGGAATTGTCGGGTGGCGTTGCAGATAATCGAGTGCAGCGAGAGGAGTCCTGTCATGCGAGATGGTGCACACGCGGAACAGCTCCGCGCTCCGACCGCACGTCGCTGAGGAGGACCCGCGAGCGCGTCGAGAGGAAAAAGAGCGCTTGGATCGGTCGGAAGCAGCGGCGATGGCGGCAGCCGCGGCCGCGGTTGCCGCCAACGAGGCCGAATGCGACGTCGAGGCCGAATTGACGAGCCTCTCCTGGCTCCAGTCGCTCGACATCATGAGCGCTTCTGGGCTGCCGACGCCTCCCTGTTCGCCCACGCCACCGCCACCTCCGCCTCCACCGCCGGTTCTTCGGCAACAGCCGAAGAAGATGTCGCCTCTGCTGAAGGCTCAGCTGGGTACGTCAATTTTTTAAATGTTTTCTCTGCACAGCATTAAACTTGAACAGTTAACTCTTGCTAGGTCTCGAAGCTCGGAGAGGGCTATTCCCTCGCACGGATAAACCCTCCTTAAATTGATATACTACAACAATGTAATAATTAGATTCGATTGAAAAAGATGTTAAACTTGTTATGAGGATATTTTGCATAGCAATTTCTTTGTCAAAATAAGTTAAAAATCTAATTGCAACAATATATAGCTAGTTTCGATAGTTTTACAATTGTTATATTCTTATTTCTTGTTTTATTGAGAGACTACGCTCATACGTATATCTGAGTTCTGTGTCATAGTACGTTAGCGAAGCCCAGAAAAATAGCTCTTTTTGATTCAGGGGATAACTATATGAATTATAAGTTATTTGTATTAATTATTTAAACAATTCTAATGTGCACTTTGTTCTTAGTAATCACAATTGATCGCATTTGTGATTATGCATTTGTGATTATGCATTTGTGATTGTAATATTGTTATTGTTGGATTGCAGATATGGCGGAAAATGGGGAGAAATATCTGAGCGACCCCAACAAGAAGCCGCCGTATTCCTATGCAACGCTCATTTGTCTGGCTATGAGGGCGAATGATAATAGGGTCACACTGTCTAATATATATGCTTGGATAAGGGAGAATTTTATGTACTACAGAAGAGCCGATCCGGCTTGGCAGGTATGTTTTCAATTATATTCAATTTGTATTCGATTAATTTTAGCTACCCCCGCTCAAGGGGACACGACAGCTTTGAAATGCAAATTACCAAGTTGAAAATGAAAATTTAAAATTTAAAAGTCTCTCACCACCTTATGCCAATTGTATTTATTTGTTTGCACACATATATATGTATGTATATATAACACGTATTCCTAATCGATCGATCGCGCGTACTACACAGAACTCCATCCGACACAACCTCTCGCTGAACAAGTGTTTCGTGAAGCTACCCCGTTCGAAAGACGAGCCAGGCAAAGGCGGCTTTTGGAAACTCGATCTCGAACGGCTGGAAGAGGGTAGACGTACGAGACGACGCAGTTCGGTGGTCCGAGGTCACTCGCGTTTTCCAGTGAAACGAGCTTCACCGGCCATCGCAGCGGTTGTCGCCGCAGCGACAGCTCATTCAACGCCGAATACCAGTGGTAGTGCGGCGAATTCGATCGAAGCCGATCACGTCGCGAAAATTCTCTCGGCTAATGGGACCACTGGACCCAGGTGTATCGTGCTTTACGAGACTCCGCCGAGCAGTGTTTCGCCACCTATTCCGGAAACTCTTACGGAAGTGCCCGAATCTACTCAGGTACGTATCGCTTTTCTTTCACTCTCCTGCTATTTGGGGAGTAATTTTGTGTACATTACAAAACTGATGCTTTATGTTATTGTTATTTATACCGACTGTAGATCGATTTATACGGATAATAATGATATAAGACATCGCTCATGGCATGTGTCTTGGGGTGTCAACATTTAGCAAAAGGGATTCTTCATTTCGCCTTTTCATTTACAAAAAGTCGTTGGATAATTTTGAATCGAAACATACGATTAAACAAAATTACTGATTCAGTAAATCTAGCTATAGTACCAGTTCTAGTATCAGTTTCACATTCTAACACGAATTCCGCAAGCTACTTAAGAAATTGCATTAAAAAAAAAACGCGCGAATTTTGATTTTTCGAATTTCATTCCCACAGATGAACATAAGCGAGGAAGACTTCACGGATCTACTGATCGAAAGCGCCGCCTGGGACGACGGGGTCGAGAATCAGCTGGCGCTTCTCGATTCCGTACTCGACATGCTCTGAAGCTGCCGCGTTGCTGCGTCTGCGCACGTGAATATTTCTTCTCGTAAAAACTCATGTCAAGTAATAATGAATTAAGTAATAATATTTTCAAAGAGTCGACTGGATTTTAACTTTATATCGATCGATTTTATCGGAGTAAACAAGATTTCGTTGCGATTCGTAAGTTTCAGTTCTGTATATCCGTGCCAATGAGATTTCTTTTAGAGAATTCATTTATTTTCGCTTAAAATAGCGTTTGATTGATATCTGCGGTTGATATGAACTCAAAGCAAACCTGTATGAGGCTATTGCAATTGTAAAAATTCACCAAGTCATCGTGACTCGTCTAGCGAATCGTTATGCTGTGTGAGATGTGTGAGTGGCGCGATCGGTCGTTCCAAAAAATCCTTCATTTATATATCTTTGTATAACAAAAAAAGTAACTTCACCAGCAATTCAATGTACTTTTGTAAGATTTTTCGGCAAAAAAGACCTTAAAAATGTACTCGACGTAAGGTGACTCGAAGGCGATGCGACTAGTCAAACGCATCGAGCGATTAAAATATTTTTATTCTCAACAATTTGTTTTGAATTTACACTTCTCTTATGTCTACTTACATTTTAATCACTGCTTTCTCGAGCCACCTTAATTTTAGGAATTCATTTTGTTTAGCATAACTGCTTTGTCAGACAGAAGAGATTACCCGTCGGTGTACTATACATAGCTGATATGTATCCTTGCGTTACATATATAAGTCGTACGTAGTAAGAAAGAAAATTTAAGAAAACGAAAGTATTTTCTAAAACAATACCTTCGGATTATTACTTCGCAACTCCCTTCAGTATGGTTTAAATTTATAATTCGTATGGTTTGAAACCTAAATTTACGCTGTAAAAATAATTCGACTATCAATTAACCAATCGAACAACAATTTATTCGCGAATTTATTATAAACTCTTGTACATAGAACAAAAAGAATTACCGATATTTGTACTTGTAAAATATAAATACGATAAATATTAGATTATAAGGCGCGTAAAATAATCCAACGCATGCAAAGAGTCAAAAATACTCTCGAGCGATCGTAAAGTGTAACGATCGCATTGAGATATAAATAAGACTTTAAATGCCTTACAGAAATCCGTCCAAAGATTAGATTTAGTCTTTACGATTCCAAGAATTCTGCATTCTGGATATCTCTTGCGCGACTGTGTGTAATAAGTGAAACAAAGTAATGTGTGTATCTCATAATTATATCACTAGAACACATTGTTTAAGTTGTGCATGCATAAACATCATTTTACTATATTTAACCAATTTAGTATATATTGCGAAAGTACTCCATATACATATATAGAGTTATGACAAATTTTAGTCTCAAATTTTGCAGTTGCATTTGTTTTTCACTTGAATTAAAAAAAACGTATCAATATGTATATGTTATCTAAAATTAGATAATTAAAGCACTAAAATTATACTTTGCCTTAATTGATTATCTACACACCGAATATTGTAACAAGACAATACTCAACAGTTGTTTTGTGCCTCTGTAATTAATAAGCAATTTTAAATTAGTAAATAATATATCAGAATGTTTAATACACTTTTAATAATCAAAACACTCGTAAAAATAGGTATGTAACTTCCAAAGTTATTGATACTATTATATTGATATATCGTATACATATATATCATAATTAAATATATATATATATACATATAGCTATCGTACGCTATTATTTGAATTGTATTAGATCGTCTAATTTATTCGTTTATTATATTAATTTAAACGTGGGCTGATTACTAAAAATAAAATATTCGAAAAATTCTTAAATTAAACGTTCAATTTAATTTTTGGAATTTTTGTGAAAAAGCTCGATTTGATATAAAAACAAATATTTAAGTGAACATCGTCGGGTGGGTGCCATTTAATGAATAGATATGCGCTGATTTACATAACAATACGATTGGCTTATGCTTTCATAAACAAATCAATTATGTGCCTTATATAACAAAATTTAGCGAATATATACGTTTTATTTTGTCTCCTATTATGTATTCGTAAAATAAAAATACATTAGTCATTGTCATTGATAGTCGAGAGGTGTATGAAATATCGTAATAAATGATAAGAAACATAAACAGACATTATTTTTATTTAAAAAAAACCGCTAACGCGCAATTTATATTCGGAATCTCTAGGATGAATACCTCAATGATAATAATTAGTTAAAGCTTTCATTCAACATAATTTTATTTCCAACATATTATAACATTTGAAAGTACATTCATTACACAAGGTCTACATTAAAAATATAATATGTATGAAAGGTTCATAATAAATACAAATCCATGAAAAATTGCCGATTATAATCAAAGAATAAAAATATTGATATATTCGTCTCATTTACCTTGATACGCGGATATAGTTATATTTCCTTGATAATTTAGAAAATATCATTCTTCCAAAATTCCTCATCTCAAAGACACAAATAAAATTTTAATTTCACCAATAGTGATAACTTTTTCGTAACATTATTTTCATTACTCAATATAGCTTTACTCTATTATTATTTTAAAATACGTTTTGTATAATAACTATTTAAGACAAAATATAATTCTCGTATTGTATCAAACAATGTTACAGTATACCGTTTGTCTTCAAGACTAAAAGCATTTATGAAGTAATAGGTACATCATTATTATACAATATTGTACAATTATTCATTTGTACGTACAGGACATTGTTTCTTATTCCAAAACAACAACTATAAAAATATACGTATTAGCATTTTAACAAAATTTAATGGAATGTATTAGTCAATGGCTTGGATGAATCAACATTTGTGACCATTTGTAGAGATAAAAAACATAAATGGCATATTTGTACGTCAATAGCAAACTTTGTAAGTAGTATATATAAATAGCCTATACACGAGAAGCACAAACAATTATTTCTGCTGTCAACAATCGGAGCAAAATTCAGTCAAAAGGTAACAATGTCACCATCGTCACTTAAGTATCAAATTTTGCGCGAACATTTTGTGCTACATGTTCCAGCTCAAATTTATTTTTCGCTCTGGTATCCAAAGTTCAATCGCAAATTTTCGAGAAACAGGAACGTTAATATTGTATGCGGAGCAAGACGGACGAACGCTGGAACGTACCCCTGAAAATTGCCAGAAATTATAAATAAATTGTGTATTGCGTACAATAACTTTTTACTGTAATAATCATTGTTCATATGACATTGCATTTAAAACTTTATATTCGCAAAAAAATTTATCCTTCATTTTTTTATTTTATTAATTACTCATATGCTGGTTGCATCATGACAGGTGAATAATAAAAAGTGTTTACCTTAAAAAATCCTAAAGGTCCCATTTTAGCTGTGTATAATATGAGATGCATTGTATTCTAAAAAAAACACACACACAATATAAATATAATGTGCCATTGTCATGATTTAACAATTTATATGGAAAAAATAACAGATTACCTTATATTCTCCTGGTTTGGCATTCATAGCACGGGTTTTCAGTACATCTAGTGGTTGTGTCATAGTCGTGGCAATAGCGCCCTGTTATATAAGACAAAATATTTTATAAGAAATCAGTTAATGACGAAGAGTTGATGTTACATTTTCATATAATGCATACCGCAAGTAAACTAGACAAGAAATGCGTTGTTGTATTGTCTTCGAAGTAAGGAGTTTGTAGGAGGTTTAATTTTATTTGATCGTAAAAACTTAACTGTCCCATAGTCATAAGAATTGCTCTACCAGTGGCTGTTGAACAGCCGTTAAAAAGCGTTTTAAATCCTTCTTCCTTATAAATGCGTAATAAACCATTGCCAGCCCAGGAATAACTAGTTTAAAAATATAACGTTATTTTTACATCAAGGTTTGGAGACAGGAAATAAACAATGTATGAAGTATAACAAATCGTAAAATATGAAATATCGACGATAAGTTTAATACTTTTTTTACTCACTTTCTTCGTTTATTTGCTGGTAACTTAACGTCATTCTGCATTCTAACGTTAACTAAGTCTCCAGGTGTACCGACAATACCGCCCATAGCACCTGAAAATCCAGCTAATAGAAATTTTTGGTAAAAGGGGGCAGGATTGCCAGGTGATTCAATAATCTGCTTTCCCATCTAAAAATGTATGTATGCAAATTAATGTAATAAGAAAATGTAAGTTGACAAATTAAGAACACTCAGCGATTATTAAGATTTGAATATATCACCTCGTATGCACCAAATCTAACAGTGGAATATGTCAACTGACGTAGTAAGGAAGCTGAGAGTCCATTATAAAGTGCTGTAATCCCCTGTTTCTTAGCAATGTCCAAAGTTAATCTTATTACAGATGTTTTACCCTCTTGTTGCGTTTGCAAATGAACCTGACAAAAAAAGCAAATACTTTAAGGACACAGTTCATCGAGTATTTCTAAAAATAGAAACATAGTATTTGAGCCAAAATAAATTCTTTAGATTAAGATGAAAAACTTCATTATTTTTTTTGACATTTAACAAATTAAAATTAATAAAATGAAAAAATGCACTGTAAGAAGTGTTTTTAATAAAAGTTATATATTTTAAGACAAAGATAAATAGTTAAATTAAATTTAGAATATTCACTTCTTGCCAGATTAGAGTTTATATTTTCTGTATAAATATGCCATTCACGCATATTTCTACAATTTGAATTTAGAAGTAATAAATTTTCAAGTTATAATCATAATTCCTTATTTGTACCCTGTATACATTATATAATAATTAATATTAAGCAAAGTATATATTATCAATTAGTTTTCCAATTATAAATTAATAAGATATACTTTTAATAAATCCAAGGGATGCGTTATACAAGCAGCACCAGCAGAAGCCAATCCCCCGAAATACCATCGTGCTACCTTTTTCCTTTTATCTTGGTCTGTCATTTTAAATAATTTTGTTATTCAATGGACCTGAAACACAATGATCGATCAGCAACTACATACATAAAAATTGTAAAATACAATAGTTATCAACTATGTTAATAATCAGCACAACGTACTCTATCTTGATTGAGCAAACACCTATGTCAGCAAAAATTGTCGAGTCAGCATGTTCAGCTGGCTGAAGGCACCATTGGTGGTGTCGAAGGTCGCTTAATGGAAAAAAAACAACCTATGAATACATTCATTTGCTTTGCCACAAACTAAATGTGATATTATTCATTGACAAAAATCATTATTTCAAGTGCAAACTCAAGCATTATTCGACCACGAGCAAACACATTTTAACTTATAGATCAATTTTTCTTTCCCCTCAAACGCCATATTTCCAACGGCTCGATTTTCTCTACAAATAAATAAAACCAATCGATTTGCGATCACAACTTCTCCTGGAACACGTTTCAAAGGCACATATGTATACTAAACAAATTCCAACGCGACGTGCAATTAAATCGAAGGGCCAAAGCTTCGCAGAGAACCGTTTGAACAATCGAATTTTTCAAACTTTCGCAGCTTTCCTAGAAAAAGAAATACCGCCGGTTATAAATAGTTGTCTGTGAAATGTTAACGTACCGAGTTTTGTTTTTTTTTTAGGCGCGACTTGAAAGCGCCTCTGCACACGACCTTCGCGGTGAACGCCTAGCTTCTGACTGACTGATATCGGCTCGAGCCTGTATTTCTCGCTGTTATTGGCAACTGAAAATGTATATATAATTCATATATGCACGCGAACCTGGCGGTCGAATCCAGTAGCTGCCTAGGAGTGAATTAAAATACACGATGATTATATCTATATACAGGAACGATAAATCCATAACAAGTACCAAATATCGACGCTGTATGGAAAATTAATACACGATTCTGGCGCTACTGGCGTTTCCTTTAGTTCCTATGTATAACATGACGTTCGATTGCCACTTGTGGTGCGGTCATTATCATGGCTCTCGCTATCGCGCATTCACCTATATAGCGATGTATTGGATGTATATCTGTATGTTACATTCCTGCTCGCCAATGTCGCCATGCCGTCATGGTGGGATATAAATATTTTTGTAGAGTATGGATTTTATTATTGGGCTTTTTATATTGATGGTTTATTAAAAAAAAATATATAATTGTGGACGCGTGAATTTTTTTAAATTATTAGCTGATTAGAGGAATTGCCGAAGGTAAATGTACTTTTATCAGTTATATAGTAACAGGTTTCCACACATGACGTCAGAACGAATTTCGCGGAAAGGGGGGTGTGCAAAGTGAACAGTATCTTCCTTATCGACCTAATTCTATGTCTATATTGAAATAAATTAACAATTTTCCAAAATTTGTCTTAACAATGTAAAATTGTTTTTATTCATTGTAATACTTTCAGTAATCACGTATTACCATTAATCTTTTTTTAATACATTTTCTTCGTAAATTATCGAACACAATTTAACAATATGTTTATTTAAAAATTATACGAAAGAACGGGATCTTGCACTAAAAACAATGTTGGAATTAAAAATGCTGTTTCATTCCAAACAATAATGTCTTTGGATAGTCCTAGAATAATATTTATTTACATCTAATCATTATATTTATTAAAATGTCAATTTAAATTTCAGTTGATAGTTGCTTAAATCTACTAACTCTGTTGACTCTCAATAAATATTTATTGAATTTAGAAATAAAAAAATTACTTGCTAAACAGTTACGTATTGCATTTGAATTAAATATTACGTTCTGAGTTTAAAAATATTATTTTGCGTATTCAAGCTAATTTTGATTTGTATACAGTAAACGATGTTTTACTGGAACCAATTTTACTTTCAAACTAATAATTTGAAAATCCAAAATATTGTTTCTTAATTCATGTAAATATTTTTATCTTTCAAAAAAAACAAATTTTTAACGAATAAGCTTTCGTAAGTACGTCAGACTTCTTTTCAGTGTAGAATAACTCTTCATACTGAAAGTGAAATAACATAAAAATCGATGCCATTGAGCTACGCAATTTACACGATTGCCTACATTTGACGCGGTAATCAAGTTAGTTTAAGTGATAAGGAAAACTCGTAAAAGCTTGGGGACCTGATTAGATCATATATATGTTATACATATATATTCGAAAGCCTGAGCTAGTTACGTAGTAGCTACCAAAGCTATTTCACGCGAGGCATCGATCGATTAATAATTTTCATCGAATAAAAAATACAGGAAAATTCCATCGATTTAGTTTAAATAAAAAGATAATAAAAATATATTAATATCACTTATATTAAAAAAATAAACTCTTTTTCGTGATGTCGTTTCAGTAAAATATAATCATTATTTCGTATCCAGAATTAATTACAGCATACGTTTTTATACGACTATCTGGAAAAGCGTTTGATGCGTTACGTGCAATTAAGGCATCAAACACGTATATGCTTATATAACTTATCAAACAAGCGTGTGAACAAAAAAAAATTTTAATACGTTTCAGAATGTAATTTTAATGAACTGAATAATTCAGTCTGTTACCGCAAGAGAAATGTTTTTTCATTACACTGTTGAAACAAACTTTATTCGGGTAAAAATATAATTTTTAAATTGTTGCGAAAAAAACGTATGTTATTGCAAACGAGTTTATCATTGCGCAATCAAGCAGTTTTTGTTTTGCCAAGAAAATAGATTAACGTACGATATCGATTGAAATTCTCAGTGTTCAGTCGTTGAAAATTATTTTACAATGTCTTTTACGTTTGTAACCGTCTAATTTACATATGTTAAATAATAACCACGATAAAAGAAAATATGTGTATGAAAATTAAAACTGGGTTACAAGTGAAATACAAAATGGATAATGGATTGTTTAAAAAATGGAAAGCACTGCAAAATATATATATATATATTTAACAACATTCCACTTTATTGTGTAAAAAGTTCAACAGCATATTTCTTTTTTAATTTTATAATAAACATCGAATTCCTTAGCAATGCATGAAAGAATGGTGAACTACACGCAAAAGAATCTCCATCGTCGTTTTGCCTTTTACGAATATACTATAATGTAACATAGATGAACAATTTTTTCGTGATGAGATATTGTATTATTAAATAGCTGCAGTGATTAAATATACAAATTTGTAGAAAAGATACAAAGATTATTTATGAAACGTACTATTTTTTTCATTGGTCTGCGAATTAATAGCAGCTCCTATCCTATTTTCAATGCTACATAGACTGAGTGTTATTTTCCAAGAAAAATAAAAAATATATTAATTTCACTTAATCACTGTTATAAAAATTGGTACCCTTTTTATTAAGTCACGATTGAGATTGCGATAAGCAAACTCCCCATTACTCAATAAAATGATTCAATTATTTGTTGATTCTTCTTTCTTTTTAATCAAAACCTCATCTGACTAAAACTTAATTTGTCACACTGCAAATAATAGTATTAAAAGTAAAAATCTGTAGAATCTCGATTCGTGCGCACAGACAAAGTTTTAGATTTGATCAAAATTGTTAATATAATTATAATTACAAGCAAGTATTGTAAATTAATTTTGCATTCGATAAATTGTAAATTAGTTAAATTAGTTTAGAGAGTTATTTTCTAGATGTTTAAAAAAATTTTGTTACAAACGAATATTTATACGAAATTTTTTTAATAAATTTGCATTGTTTTTTTTTCTTTAACTAAGCAATAATAGAATATACTACATAATGATTAAGTGATGCATAAATTACATATTCAACAAATTAGCTAAAAAATCAAGCTTAAAATTGGACTAATTCTTAAATGATATATAATACAAAAAACAGTTTATCATCAAACTAACAAGTTTTGAATAACATAACCAATATGAATATTTTAGCCCCATTATATCAAAAAACTTTGTTATCATAACGCTTTTAAATTTTTTTCCAAACAAACTCGTATTAAAATTATTCATATAAGGTATCAACATATAATGGTATCGGGAAAATTGCACATAATTATGATGTAGAAATAGATATTAAATTAAACGATCAATACAATGCTACAATTTGAAATATTCTAAGTGTTCCATATCATATACGCGAATATTTCATATAATATGTATCATAACTATATTATATTTATCAAACACTCATTTATATTATTCACGGATTAAATAGATTATTTAAACCGAATTTTTCAAAATAAAAAATATGGAACGTTTCTAGTACTGTTAATGAATGTTGTTCCACTTCTTATAGGAATAATTTTATAGAGCAGTAATAAAGATTTCTGGTTTTTAAAATATAATTCCAAAAATGAATAATCGTATGAATGAGGTGCCTTTTGAAGACGTAAGAATTCCCATAATAATAACTTATAGATAATTACACACTTTTAAAATGCCATCATTTGCGATGGAACAGCGCAATCACCTATACTCATTCTGTGCATAGCCATTTCAGTTATTCCATGGTAATGCACAAAGGCTGCTGCAATAACCAATACATGGAAGATTTGGTGACTTTGGAACTGAAACATACATTAAAAATCGAATTAATATAAAAAAAAAAAGATTACGTCCGAACTAGTAAAACTACTAAATATATATAATGATTTCTCAAAAATTTGATATTTTAAAATAATAAAAATTTCGTATTAACTTATTAACTTACCCAAATATCGAATTTTCCAGGGAAAAATCGTTCAGGAACACGCAAAGCATAAAACATTGCTCCTAATATATACAGACAACCCATTAAAATTAGCCATCCCAATGATGCTTGACTTATGGCTTTAAACCATCCTTCTGCAATAGCATAATGCACTGCTGGTATTACCTAAAAATGTATTCATCGTTTAGTTAAAAACTTCTCAGTTTCAAATATACAAATAAGAAAAAAAAACTTACGCCACTAAGGCCAAAACCCATAAAAACTCCAGCTCGAAGTGGTCTGTACTTTGGTTCTCCAAATCTTTCCCACAATGAAACTACAATACTAGTTATTCCAAGTACCACGACGACTGATAAGTAGATAAGTTTAGGTTGATAATCACAGTAAAATCCATAGTAAAGCCATGGTACAAAACTTCCCATTATAAGCATGGCTATTCCACAATAATCCAATTTTGAAAATAGTTTTCCTACACATTCACTGTGACAGTGAACAGTGTGGAAAGCGAAAGACATGCCCAAACATATAATAGCTCCAGCGAAGAAAATACCAATAACTAATTTCTCTTCCCATCTTATATCCATATGCGATTGTGTTAGGAAGTAAACTGCTATGCCAATGAATGCCACACATCCTGAAAAATTTATTAACACACGTGATATAAATGAAATTCTTACATGTAACATTATACATTACACAATAATACTTAGTGATTTGTAGTGTACTATGCAATAAGCTGCAAATATTGTTTGAGAACTATACCTAGCAAATGAGTCCAAATATTTCCAGTTTCAGTGTGTATACGAAAAATGCTTCTAAAGCAAGCATAAAAAGATGGCAATGGTGGTCTATGACCTGCGTGTAGAAAATCATTGTCTTGCAGCCAAGAAGGTAGGTGTCTGAAATGGCATTGCTTCCACGATGCCTCCCACACCTTAAGGGTCATTATTTTTAATTACAAAAAATATATAGTACACAAGCAGAGTGTATAAATAAAATTAATTAAAAATAAATAGGAACTTGCTGTACCCTGCAATTTCATCACATACCTTGCGAACAAACTCTTCTGCTTGTTCAGCAGCATTGTGTGCCAATGCACCAAGATCTATTTCATCGCTCAATACTCCAGCTTTCAATACTTCGGTCATCTGAAAAGTATGTCACGTCCACAATGTACTACTACTATCCAAAACCTATGAGATTTAAAATATTGCTGAATTTACCTCGCAATCCAAAAGACGATCATCTTCTGGAGTCGATGGGAGAGGACATCCAACTCCATCTTCTTCTTCTGCCAAACAACTTGTATCATCATCTTCTAAAAGTTCCTTTACTTCGTGTAAGCCTGGAATGTCACTGTTTAATGAAACTCTATCACTCCAAGGTATTCGATGACGTAGACTGCTCTCCTCTATAATATTAGCGTATTCCTTCTCCTCCATGATTTCATTTTCTCTGTCTGCCATTTTGGAGACTTAGCTTCCAGCAATTACCTCTTACAGATTTGCTAATACCTAAATCATACATTTAACGTTTTTCAATCGAATACATAACTTCCAACAATCTAAATCAATACAAGGCTCATGACACGTTTAGATTGCTGCAGAAAAAAGATTCTCCTACAAACATATTTGTCAAGAACGAAAGAGAATAATAAAAATAATCCTATGATTCATTCTCTACTGCAAATACCTCAATTACCTACCAAAACAATACAAATTCCAGACGCTCTCTTAGCTTCAACTCGCAGGGACAGCTGCTACAAATAGTATTTCCACAAGCATAGAAACAAAATTCTCAGTGTATTGTCTTATCAGCACATTCGTATCACCAAAACAGCAAATAAATCACTACAAATATCTACCCTAACAGCAGACAAAGAAAAAAGTTCAGACAAGAAATGACCTATCGAAATGCGATTCCAGACGACTCACGAAGTATCAAAGTCCACTCCAAAAAGACAAACGTTCGAATGATCTGTCGTTAATCAGCGCTCGGACAATGTTATCGCCGATGACGAGGAAACGTAACGATTAACCGCGAAAGTAAAGACTACATACGTAAGAGAAAAATAACATATATAACTACACACCTATATATACATCCGACGCGGTAGCGACGACATTGATGAAAACCGATTAGACAACGAATTAACGTATCAAAACGAGCTATCCGCAGGAGCAAATTACGCAACTGAAATATCTAATCGCAATGGACGTTCGAAGAAAAAACGAAGTAATAAACGAAAAAAAGATCGAAAAAAAACGAAAAAAAGGAACTCTTACCTGAATGATTTCTCGTGGTTGCAGCCGTTGCATTTGTTCGACACGGCAACAAAGAGCAGAAACAGCTAAGCTCGCACACACACGCGCGCGCACTCGCACAACAGACAACAGCTGAAACGATCGAATATATATATCTACGCACTGAATTACGCGTCTAAATCGCACACGGTGCGTAAATGGAAAGTCGTCGTTCGTCGCTCTCGTCTTCGCGCGGTGTGGCTCTGAAAAATCCAAATGCTCGATAACACACGACGCACGATATAAACTTCAGCTCAGCTCAGCTGCTAGCGCTGGACTGGCTCTGTGCTCGGGAAGTCGTGACGCAAACTTTGCGCGTCTGCGTCTCGCTAAACACGCATATAATATATGTGCGTATGTGTGTTGAATATATACACGCGTGTTAGTGTGTACAGTGCACTGAATGACTGAATCCTGTGATTCCTGAATCTTGCCAGTTGCCAGTTGCCAAATGCCAGTGCCACAGCCCACAGCCCACTGCCCGCAGCTCAAACTGGACGACTCGACGGACTCGACTCTCTCGTCGCTCGACGACGTCGACAATAGAAAATAACGGGATCGACACGAGAGAAAAGCTAATCCGATTTCCACGTGGCAGCCATATTACTTTGTCGAGTCCTTCGACTCTCCTCTCGGGATTTTCCGTGTATGCATCTTCTCGCGTTATCTGTTATCTCAATGTCTGAGATTACACACGTGTATGCATTATTCGTCTGCTTGTTATTATGAGAGTATACCTTATATGGGGCAGCTGTTGCGTCTCGTCTCTCGTGTACGTCCAAATCCAAAATATATGTGTTTTATGATGTGGGATTACGTATTTTTAGATTGGGTTTTATATTTACCGACGGCCTCTTGCCAAGAGGTGTACTTTGGGATTTTCGAGGATGAGGCTGTTATATTAGACATCCTCGTTTAGAGATTCCGACTGTCTTCGAGTTATCCGTATAAAGTGTGTACTGATTGGTTTTTGCATATTTGTATTCCAGACACACCCTCTCACGTTAGCAGAATGTGACAGTTTGTTGCGCTGCAGTATTTTTGCTCTTCCAGTGCCGAAAAAGATAATCGCAACGTCATGAATTACGTTCGACGTACGTACAGTTATGGAGATGAATATTTTCTACGTTACGTTACGTTTTTCTAAGATAGCGTTGTTGATTCTTTTTTTTAGAAGCTCCCACAGAGGAATGTCCTTTGACCAAGGAAAGAAAGAAGTGCTCTCTAAGCGACTGTTGTGGATTTCGATCCATAATCTGTTCGTTCGTTTTTCTCACTGCTGTTATCACCGCTGCTTTAATACTTCAATTAGTTTACGATGACAATGCCTTTCAAGTGATTTTCAATTAAATAACTTATTTATGCGTTGATAAGTGCTCTTTTATGATTCACTTTATTCACAGTATTTATATTTTTAACAGGGTAGACTTAATGTACACGGAGCCGTTGCAACTGACTTTGGTCAATGCTCCAAAATTGGAACAAAAATACTTATGAAAGGTGGAAATGCCGTTGATGCTGCTATTGCTGCTAAACTTTGTATGATTGTTGTAGCACCTCACAAAACCAGTCTAGGAAGGTTCGTAATATTCTACTTGATATAAAAAGAAATTCAAATTTCTACCTATGTTAATATTTCTATTTAGCGGCGGATATATCATCATTTATGGTCATAAGGATCAAGAAAATCCTAAAGTTATCGATTTCTTAAGCAATACTATTCCTGGTTCGTATTTATTCAAGATTAAAAATAATAAAGAGCATTATTTTATACATACAATAATGAATAAACGAATTTAATTACAGATGAATTTAAAAAATACAACTTAAGAATTCCAGCTATGCTTCATGGCTTGGAATATGCCCATGCCATGTTTGGAAAGTTGTTGTGGCAAGATTTAATCGAACCATCTGTTACCCTAGCTCGTGAAGGATTTGAAATTTCAAGAGACTTTGCT
The DNA here is from genome assembly GCA_018906985.1 of Apocrypta bakeri. Classification (NCBI taxonomy): domain Eukaryota; kingdom Metazoa; phylum Arthropoda; class Insecta; order Hymenoptera; family Pteromalidae; genus Apocrypta; species Apocrypta bakeri. Next base: position 1,228,104 of record JACCIA010000004.1, read on the forward strand.
AATGAAGCTACAAAGAATACTAATTTAGGAATTTTCCAACATATTAGTGCAGGAGAAACATTTAAATTACCCGAACTTGCAGATACCTTGGAAAATGTATCTATGTTTGGAGCTAATGGTATTTTATCTTATTCGAATTGTTATTCTTATTTAATTTTCAAAATTTTATTGGTTTCAAAATTAATTTTTTTTTCAGCATTATTCAATAGTTCCATAAGCACTAAAATATTTTCAAATCTACCTGGAATCGAAATTAATGATTTACTGAATCTACTCTCCGCTTATAAACCAAAACTGGTTGAGGCAGAAGAGTCTAAACTTTCTCAGTATGCAATTTACCATCCACCGAATTTGAAATTTACTACTTCTATTCTTGAAGAATTAAATAAATTAAGTGCATCGAAAGAAAATGTTTCCACAATAGAGTCAGAAATCATTGTTGCTGAAGCTATAATAAAATTAGTTCGTCAAATCAAGGATCCATACATCAATTATAGTGAGATTACAAAACCATATATTCCTATTTTTCTAACATTTACTTGTTTCAAGTAAAAAAATTACTTCGAATTATTACAGCTGAAACTAGACAATATACAGGTGTAACTTCTGTAGATTGGCAAGATTCATTTGTTTCAATAGTAACGTTAGTATACATATTTCATAATAGCTTCTTAAAATATTTATAGACTAATAATGTTGTATTAATATTTTAATTTTTAATTCAGAGGATTAAATTCGCCACACAATTCAAAGTACATGACAGACGCAGGATTTGTTTTAGACAATGTAATGGGTGAAGATTCACTATTGTCTTTTACACCAATAATATTTTACGATAAGAATACAATCTGTGGATTACGCGGAGTTTTTAGTACAGATGATTCAATAGTAGCTGGACAAATACTCTATAATTTATTAATACGATCTATGAATGTGTCAATTGCCGTTGAATATCCAAGGTACAACAACAGAAACAAATTTTTTTTATCAACACTGATTTTTATTATGCTTGATCTGTTATATTTTTCATAGGTATTATGTACTCAATGACGGGATTGCTATAGAACATGACGATAGACATTCAGGAAATCAACTTCTACATGACAGTTTATTAACTATAGATGGAATATCTAAAGTCGATGCCAACATGATAATGAAAAGTGTAAATGTTATAATTAAACGAAAAAATCTAATAAGCGGCCATTCTGACAGTAGAGCAGATGGTTTAGCATCTAGGTTTTAAGAAAAAGTATTCAAAATAATGTGATATTTTTTGTATATCAACGAATGCAACTTAAGTACTTGTAACTCATCGTATCCGTCCAAAATGAATATTTAATATTTTATAGGTACATTTATATATTTATATATACATATACAAATTTTCTATGATATATTTATTTAGAAATAAAAAATTTTTTTATTAAAACAGTGGAATCAATTCCTGTCTATTCTTTATAAAAATTATGAGTTCGTATAGATCAATAAAAACTTTAGGACTTTTTTTGCATAAATACAACAATTTCATAAGTTACTTTGTACAAAATGACTAAAATAGAAAAACATTAAAATAACAATTAAAATAAAGAATTGTGTTATGCTTTTGTCACAGCAATTTGTTTAGCAAAAGCTTGTTTCATACTTAGTTGTTTTATTCTTGCATAAGCTGCACTAGCGAATAAAACAATAAAATTACTTAACCACCATAAAAAAGGTTTGCTTTCATTATACCAATGAGTAGCAAGAACAGTTTGTACACATGCCTTTGCTGTGCCACTAATGTTATGTGTTAGAGGCGATGTAACTTTGATTTGCAACATTGTAACATATCCTATTGCAAATCCACATACACCACCAACGATCATAGCTGACCAAAAGTCTAAGTCACTTATTTTATCATAGTTATATACGATATCGATTTCTCCATTCAGCACCATTAATGGAAGAAATAAAATAACGCTATAAACATTGTTATAATAAGACAGAAGCCATATTTCTTGATTTACAATTGGCAGGACCTTCTTTGTATGTATAGAGTATAAAGAAAGTGTTAGCGATCCAACAACACCATATAGAGTTCCTACGATTGATAATGAACCAGAAATATTTTCTTGATCCACACCTAACCAGAATCCAAAAATTATCACAAGGCAGCACGCAATTGTTTTAGCTGAAGTTTTTTCCGCTGTTAAACAAAAAGTTCATTCATTGTTTTTATATATTTAAAATAAACGATTGCAAATTTATTCCCTATATACATACCTAGTATTAAATATGTAAATATTACGTTAAATACTGTAGTCAGAGACCTTCCAATATAATAAAATGCAACACCAACATACTTCAAACAAAGATTATTACTGGCTATCATTCCAATAAATAGTATCGATAATGGTAAAACCTATAATCAATAAAATAGAATAGCTTTAAAATATCAAATGCAATAAACACATAAAATTATTGAAACATTCATAGTTTTTTTATACTTTTGGGATGACTTCGTAAGAAAATGGAGTTCCCTTTGGAAAATAAAAATATTGCGGAAATATTTTTGCTAAAACTTTTAACATTAGACATATTCCCACGGATGTCACACATTGAAACCAAGTTATAAATAAAGGAGCATTAAGATGCACTTGTTGACTGGATAATAAAGCTTTATTCACGAATACCATCAATATAGAGACGACCCTGAAAAAAGCACAATTATTTGTCGATGCAAAACAAAATTACCAAAAATATATATACAATTAGGCAAAACATTAAATACATACCAATAAAGTGCAACTACGAACGCTACATACATATATTTATGCATCATTTCTCTTCTTTGGTACATTTTGACAAATTTTGTTGACTAAAATAAATAATACATATAGGACGTTATCAACAGATTATCAGTACATAAAATGCTTTAGAAACGAAATATCCATCGTTTTTTTAGTTACGTGATCTATAAAGAAAATAACAAATTATTAAGTAAATTTATAGGTTAGTCAATAACAAACAAATACGTATCCAATCAAATTACCTTTTGCATTAGGAACTGAACTTATTATTTCTAAAGCGTTAGAAATAATAAATTCATTTTAAAAAATATGGGTGACTACTGCAAATAAAGTAGTGTGTATATATATATATATAATATATATATATATTACGATAGGAGGTAAACGCGATGCCGCGTCAGCCGCTAAGCGTTGACGAGAGTGTCAGCTCGAAATGCGGCTGCAAATTTCTACGTAATATACTCGCAGAGTAATTAAAATATGTATATTACGAAATTTTAATTTAATTTATGCATTGATTATTTTACAGTTTTTAATCTATTGTACAAATAAACAATTTAAATTTATAAAAACGTATACCCAATACACAGTGTAAATAAACAAAGTATGTTGTTTTCGTTTATTTATTTAATTGTTAAATTTTATTTATAAAATAATTAATACACCGAAGAAAATAATGTTCGGAAGAAATAGAAGTTATTCTGAATTTAAAAAATTAGATTCTATGGGTGAATCTCAAGAAAATATTTATTTGAGTGTTTATTTCATTTTAAATATGAATTTGAATAAAATATATACTAATTCATTATTGTTATGAAATTTTTTGACTATATACCAATAAATATTAATTTGTATCATTTAAAAAACAAACAACATTGTTTATATTTCTTCGTTAAACAACTTGTTTTTAAATGTAATTATGAATCCCATTACAGTTTATCATTCAAGATGATTTTGAATAAATGAATTGTCAATTAGATTGCAGTTGAACCAACTAACAAACGTCGTTTACAAAAAAATACAATGAATAAACTCCATTTTCTTACGTAACACCATACGACATTCTATTCACTCGAGTGCCCTTAAATACGTCGATAGATAGCCTCTTTGAAATTTTGCGGGAACGATTTCTCCCGCGATCAGAACGCCACCAATGTAAATAACTCAAACAACGTCCAGCATTGGTAGACTCGTGAACCAGTAAATGTCGAAGTTCCAGAAGAATAGAGCCGTATAAAACTGGTGCAGTGAACTCTGCTTGGTAGTCTTCTGGCTATTGCCGGGGGGAATCACTCAAAGATGGCGGAGACGTTGGCTCGGCAGCTAGACGTCGATCCCGCTTGCCAGTGCATTTCTCCAGTTATGAGCAGAGAACCGTCCGCATCTCGAAAGTAGCGGACATGCAACATCGTCGCAGGTTCCTTACGGACGACCTGCTGCTGAGCTAGTCGATAGTGTTCACCGGGTCGCGTGTGTGAGATAGTGTGTGTAGTTGTGGGCTGCGTTGCTCGCAGGTGAGTGTATACCTCTGTGAAACGTAGTCATCTTATATAGCGTTTATATATATATTCGCTCTGTTGGAGAGAAGGCATGCTCTTCGCGCGCGTTCTACTGCTCGCTTCTCCAACAGTCGATTTTGAGCTCTTTTTTCCCCTCGATCGCCGGCGATCAGGTTTTCAGATTTGTGCCACTTCGGTAGGAGCTTGAACATTGGAAAATCAATGTTGGCCTCATTGGGGATTGGAGGGAATTGAATTGTGTTATATATGTTTGCTTGTATACATATTTTTTCTTTTTTTTTTTTTCCATCCAAGTAAAGTATCGAGGAAGATTTGAACTGACGTTTAGGGATACTAATGATTTTATAATGTATCGGTAATTAGATGGGGTAATGATTGATTTCGTAAGCTTTGTTAGTGGAGCGACCTACTGGGACTTGGGTAGAATAGAGTGTTTACTCCTGTTGTGTGAGAAAATTTGACTTTTTTACCGTGCACTGATTATTATTTTAATTGAAATGGGTTGTTGATAAATTATTTAATTTAGTCTGTGGAGACGTTGGATTTTCAATGGATTGGTATTAGAAAACAGATGGTGGAGTTTGTTCTTATTGTAAGAAAGTGAATTGCGACTAAATTTGTATAATATGTTTATTACAGGTAATATAGTCAAGATGACCACCGAATACACAAGAAACGTGTTAAAAATGGTGGTAGCTCAAATTTGTCAGACGATCGGCTGGCATTCTATTAATTCCACACCTCTGGAATTTATGGTCGATCTCATGCAAGAATATATTTTTCAAGTTTCAAAACTTTCTCAACAATATTCTCAAGTTTGTAAGTGCCAAAATTAAAAATATATATATTTTTGGGGGTTATGGTAATGGAACATTTAAATTTTAGAATCTTTTATAGATTTTGTTAAAAAAATAATGTTCTTTTAAAAAGTCTTCAAATTTCTTGATATAAAAAATCTCTGTTGTTTATTACATTTCCAATTATTTATTTAATTTAAAAGTAATTTATTGCATTAAACTTAATTTGAAATTTAAATTATCTTTCATTCTGGTTCTCAAATTGTCAGTATTTGATTAATTTCAGTGGGACGATGTGATGCTAATTTGGACGATTTAGGGTTGGCATTTCGACATATGAACATTGACTTGCAAGAATTAGCAGAATATGTTAAAAATGTGGATTCTGTACCTTGCGTGGTTTCTGTTCCTAAATTGCCTATTCACAGAGAAAATCATCTTAATTTTCTGAAACCCGGTAGTCGAGAAGTGGTCACTCGTCCAGTTCATGTTCATGAGCATTTGCCTGCTATGTATCCTAGTACCGAAGGTAGGAATCAGTACTATAAAAGCAGTTTTATCATAACATATTATTTTATATATATACATACAAATAATAATAACGTTCATTGTAGAGGAATATTTAACAGAAATTAAAACAGAAGTTACAAACACGTCCGTTGCCAATGAATCCATGAATATATCTGAAGATGATTCTAGTGAAATAAATGTAGTTTCAAATGGATTATCATCCGATGAGAGTCCGAGTAAAGGAACAATTCAGAATATTTTCAAGAGGCCAGGAGATCCTATTACCACAGATGGGCCAGTAGTGAAACGAACAAAAACTACAGAAGAAGGCCGTCCCCTTAGAGAAATACACAGTGTAATTATGACAACTTCGGGTTTCTTGTCAACTGCTAGAGAAGGAAAACTACCAGAAGCAAGGACACCCCAACAAGCTAAACCAGAGTCTCCTCCACCTCCTGTATATCCAATTGCTCCACCCGAAGTTAAAGTCGAAAAGAAACTTAAGAAGATTCCTAAGAAGACAGTTTTGGAAGACGGTAAACCTGAAAATAAGGAGAATAAAAAGAAAAAGATTCCTAAAGATACATTGTTTAAACCCGATGAAATAAAGAATGTCAAAGTTAAAAAGTTAGCTGGAATGAAAGAACTAGCAAAATTGAAAGCTTTGAAACCTGGCAGTAAAATAGGAAATACCAATTTGGCTGGCCCTTCAAATATTGGTGCAGGAAAATTACAAGGTAAAAAATTGATTTTACGTTCGGTAATCTAAATAATGCTAAATATTTCAAGCGATTGTGTTTTTACTTTAATTTCGAAAATTCTTCTTAAAGGAAAAGTACCTGGGGGCAGTCCAAAACATGTGAAACCAGCCAAAATCAAGACAGAAAAAATCGTTGATATTGGACTAAACACAATTAATCCGTTGGTAAACGAGAGGAAAGAAGAAGCTATCGATAAGTTACCTATCGAACCGGACAAGCAGAAATTAAATATTTTCAAAAAGATATCTTCCAAATCCAAAGAGGATAAAGAAAGAGAAATGCTTGATCTCCAACATAAATTCGATCAACGCGAAGATTTCCCTGCATTAAATATAGAATATGATAAGCTACGTAATGATTTGATTAAACAGGAAGATAAAAAACCAATTGTACAGAATGTAATAGTGAATAATAATGTACCACGAGTACCCAGTTCCGAAGATGGTATAACGGTTTTGATGAGTCCGAACTCGGATGCATATATGTTCGATATGTCTCCACCCGGTACTCCGAGAACTCCAAAGACACCAGAGCTCAGCGTTCGACATCTACCGTTAGAAAAGAAGAAGAAAAAGGATAAGACTGGAAAAAAGAAAGAACCAAAGCAGAAAACTCCAAAAAATACAATTAGTCCGAAAAAGGTATTGTAAACTTTCTTACGATTAATATGAACAGTTCTTCTAATTAATTGACGATAAATGAATGAATTTACTATTTATAGCCACGGCTATCGAACGACTCGGCTGAGTTGAGCATTTTGGACCGACCGAAGACGCCACAGGCCCCAGATCATTCGCCAACTCGCGATTCGAAACGAGCACCAGCTCCACTACCGCCATTTCCGTTCTTCCCACCGTTCCCGGCTGCACCAGGACTCATACCACATCCAATGTTCCCATTACCCTTACCTAAGGGTATACCCGGCATGCCAGTGCCGCCTAATCCGGCTGCGGTGATGCCAGGCATGTTGCGTCAACGATTCTTCCGACCCAAACTTGACATGAACAGGCCATTGCTACCACCATCTTTCATAAATGAGCCTCTTCAACCACCCTCCATGGGCTTCCCAATGGCTAAGCAACAAACTTTAGATAAGACTCCGAGGCTATCTATGAGTCCCGAAAAAGATATCGTCAAACAGACGCAAATTACGCCGTCTTTCCTTATGCCCGAACCTATCCTACCGCCACCAATTATACACAATTCTATTGGGTTACCAGCACCCCTTGTACCTCCTACGATATCGCCAGCAGTAGTGCCGGCACCGTTGCTGCCACCCAATGTACCTCTTATTAAGCCGCTAAAACCAGAAAAACTTGAGAAGCCTGAGAAATCTGAAAAGGCAAGGGATACATTTTACCATTGTTATTGCGATTCTCGTTATTTTTTTTTTATTTTAACGGATTTTTTATCGACGTTTTTAGAAATCTAAGGAACATAAGAAAGAGAAGAAGGATAAATTAAAGAAGAAGAAGGAAAAGAAAGAGAAACATAAAGACAAGGGCGAGAAAGTCAAAGAAAAGAAGGACAAGTCTGAGAAGAGAGAAAAACTAGAGAAGATCAAAGAGAAGAAGGAAAAGAAAGAAAAGCGTAAAGAAAAGGAATTGAGCAAGAAGATTGCGGTAAGTTTAAGAAATAAAGTTTCTTTCGAAATAACTCTTTCAAATCTCTATATGACAAAATTTGAACAATTTTACTCAGAAGGAAGAAAAAATAGAAAGTGTGCCGAAAATCACTTTGAAATTAGGACCAGCAGGCGGTTCTCCACGACCTCCAACGCCTGACAGTGCCTTAATGAAGAAAATGTAAGAATTTTTTTTTTTTTATAAAATTACAATTTTCTCCATTCTATCAGCTTTTATAATGATCATTGAATATTTAACAGTACAATAAAACCACCGAAGAAACCGGAGGACGAAATTAAGCGCGAACCAACACCCGAGCTGGCAAGGATCTCGGCTCTGGTGACACGACCACCAAAGCAGAAGTCAACAAGTAAGAAAGTGGAGCAAAGCCTCTTAGAGGCATATGCCGCACATTCTTCGGATGCTTCTTTCTCTAGTTCAACACTTGATCCTACTCTCCGGGTCAAGAAGCCTGTTTTCAAGGCTCTGCCCCGGAGAGATTTCTCACCTAGTCCACCTCCTTATGAGTCCTTTAACGCTGGCAATATAAATCTGCCGGATAGTTCGAAGTTCTGTTTTACCGTAAGTATTGCCACTGGAAATAACTCGATGCGAATTAGCAATGGAACTTTGTTTCAATTATACTTTTGTTATATTGAGTTCTGTTAAACGTTAATAATAAATTGAACTTCTGTTTTTTTCGTTATTAAGCTTAATAAAAGAATAAGGCATATATATATATATATATATATATATATATATATTGACTTGAAAATTGTACTGATCTATGCAATCGCATTTATTTATTTGTCAACTGCTAGCATTGAAAATCGAAGTAGAATCAGATATTTGATTGAAGATAAAACATTTACAAAATCTTGATTCATTATTGAAAATAACGTAACTATTTATTATTTTAATCGGAACGTATATTATGCTGCAGCATATACAAAGCTTAGTTCCATTGCGATAAAGATGAAAATAATAATTCAGCCCAATCCATCGACGAAATGTTAAATTTGTGGACATACAACGACGGCAGACAAAGGAAATCATTATCCTATTCCATATTCCACCAATCATCCCATATTCACTGTTTTCTTTATGTCATTGTTTCTTCTCAACTTTTCTCGTCTGTTAATTTTTTTTACTTTCTCTATAACCTTTTTACAAGGTGATGGTTTTTATCATTTTAGTTGGTCGATGCTTTCTTCATGCTAATTTAGGATTACCGGTTCACAGTTTCCGTCATATCTTTGTATGAAAGTTTTATCTTTGGTTAGTTTGACTTCAGTAGAAAGAAAAACTTCTTTTTAAAAATAAAAAAATCTTTAGCGACGTAAATTCTAACAAGAAATAAATTTATATTTTTAGACGAGCGAATTTAAATAAAAAGTGTAAATTATTAATTTTTTTTTAATTAATGAAAATGACATCACTCGTAGAGTTTAAGTCATTGGGAATTACTGAGGAACCGGTTCGTGCTGTTATCCTTTGCTTTATATTATTTTAAAAACTTGTTATTTTCGTTCTTTTCTTCATATACTGATTGAGTGTTAACATTGTAGTACTTCTTTCAATTATTCATTTGATTTGTCTTCAATGCACGGTAGTTTCTTTATTATTTTATCTGCTTTTAAAGCAAATGTTATACATAGACGTACAATTGTTTTCTTAAAATTTAATAAAAAATTTGGATCAGCAAACTATTAAATATCGTTAAAAAGTTAATAAATGATATAACTAATTGTTTATGAAATTTTTATCAGTAAAGCGCAAATTTATTTCTTCGTATTGAATAATATTGTTCGATAACTTGCCATTAAATTCTTCAAATAGCTTACTTATCTTGTTAAATAAAAAAAATCAAATTTGAATCAGTATAATTACTTGCATGTAGTTTGCACGAGTAGCTTGAATTTTCAAAAATAGTAGAATATGTTGACAATGATAGTGTTATAACCATCACTTTTGATGGCACAGAAACAAAATTGGAAGCAGTCCCCAAAAAAGAAGATACAAAGGAAGATAAAGAAAATGGTGGAAACGCATTAACTGCAAAACCTACTATCATGACTGTGGTGAGTAATCATAGTTTCAGTTCAAGGAAATTTTTAATTCTGACATTTATGTCTATATTCCGATCTCGTAAAACAATATGAAGCAAATATATTTTATCAAGGCAGTATCTGTAGAGTTTCATCATTACAACTCTTCTTAAACGTATATTTAGTCAATTTTCAAGCGATGTTCCATGATACTTATCGTATCGTAGGGAATTCATAGTTTAATGATTTGTAAGTCTTCGCAACGATTGCATTCATTGCATTAATACAAAAGATATATTCAGCCCTAATATTCAGAAAAATAATATAATGAAACGAAAGCTTTACCTGTTGTAAAGCTTGGATTAATTAAATGGAGAGAACGATGAATCTTCCATTCAAAGTCATTGCTGTTTTACACTCATTTGCATTCATTATTTAATCATGTTCATTTTACTCCCATTTACCAAAGACTAATATAAAACAATTAAATTCAGATCTTCATTTGTACAAAAGATGGGTTGAGCTGAATCTGAAAAACGCTATGAATAGTATTTTATAACATAATGAGTATTACAGGATCAAAGTGGACGACAAGTTTGGATTTGTCCTGCTTGTGGAAAACAAGACGATGGATCTCCCATGATAGGTTGCGACGACTGTGATGCTTGGTATCATTGGTAAGTAATGTTATTGCTATTCATTGTTGAATAATTATCAATTCATTAACGATAAATGGTTATTTGTAGGGTGTGCGTGGGAATACAAGTTGCTCCAGCCGCTAACGAAGATTGGTATTGTAGATTATGTATAGCTAAAAATCAAGAACAATACCACGATAATAAGAAGAAGAAGAAACGCAAGAAGAAAATGAAAGTCAATGCCTAGTATAAATCGACCGGGTCTGATGTTAGGCCCGGATTGTCTTCTCAAGAATTGGCATCAAAAATTAAATCGAAAACTTCGAATGAAGTAGCCAAAATCAATAAGATTGTAAAAAATAAAAAGTTAACACAGCATGAGTTTAAGGGTTTGGCAAAAAAGTTTAGTAAGAATAAATCCAAAGATAAAAAGAATATTCTGAAAACACCAGGACTCGTTAGAGATAAGTGCAATGAAGTGATGGTTGATTAATTTTATAAACGTCATCTTATTCAAATGCATAAATATGTATACAATTGTAGTTTAATTCTGTAATTATTGAAGCAAAATGCGAATAATAGAAACTTGTACATATATAATAATTCTACACAAAAGTGAAGGATTGCAAATTTTGATTCTGAAAGGTTATGAATTCATTATGTAATTATGTAAGAATTATAATTAGTTGTATAAAAAAAATGAAGAAGTAGGCTTATTCTATATCTTAATTTATAGTTTTAGATTTTGTATAAGTTTGCAGAATAGGAGATTCTACACTTTATGTATATATATATATATGAACTTTGTATGTGAAGATATAAATTAGCAAAATTTATTTTTGCAATTATTTGTTTTTAATTATTGTTGCAAAGGTTATAAATAATCAATAACTTCTATGTCTGCACAAATCGCATGGAGTAAGCCAAGGCGTATGTCTTAATAAAAACATCTATGAACATTACTTTGTGAATATAATGCTTCTAGGAACATCATAAAGAATTAATCACTGTTTTCATGAAATACTCCATAAATTTATTTATTAAAAAATTATTGTAAATATTGCAATTTATTTTGAGTAGCTATTTTGTGTCTTTATAAAGTTTCAACGTGTACAAGATATTTTATTAGATTATCATTTTCAGTAATAATCTCAGCAATGAATACACAATATGAGATTTATGTATGTTTTAATACCATTTAGCTTCAAAAGATTTGAAAAAATAAAGATTACATGATATATTCATTTTTTGCACGAATCTTTACATGTACATTATTTACGTTGATTATTCGAACATTAATTATTACAAGTTATTATTATTATTCTTATTACAAAAAAATGTGTTTAATAACTCGTAGAAATTTCATTATTTTTTGAATTATTAATAAAGATTTTATATAAATTATAATTTAAGAAATTTTAAAATTTAATTATACATAGTTATTAAAATGAAAAGCATTTTTTATCAATGAAATTTCTAAAATTATAATCTATGATATTAATAACTCGTCAAATACCTATGTACAGGGTAAGTATTTGAAATGTAGCATAAAGCAATTATTTTCTTTTTCAAATTTCTCACTAATATTCTACAAAGCTTAATAGTACTTAAAATTGTATATTTTCAATTTTAACTTTGTATATGTATAAAACTTTATATTCTTCTTTTATACACATTAGTTATTGAGACGTATTCAAGAAATCTCAACACATATCAATTTTATTGTTTTTTAATGTTGGGGTTGAATTCAATCCAGCTGTATCACCTGATTCGAGTTGTTTCAATAGACGAAATAGAGCAGCTGCTTCTCGGATACGACTAAATTCTATACAAAAGGCCTGAACTTCTATAAAAAGCTCTTGCACATTAATTATTTTATTTCTAATTAAAGATTGAAGAAAGACACATACCAGTCGGACCAATCGACTTTGCATGTAACGGTCTTTAATAGTTTCACAAGTATTTATACAATTACTTATATAAAGATGAACAAATTCTGTTGGTAAGTCCACTGTTGTAGTTAATCTATTTACAACTTCCATAGAATGCAGGGACATTTCCATATTCACAAGTACACTAAAGTACTCTGTGATTTGACTGGATTGCATTAATTTCAATAGTACTTCGATCGCTATCAGTGGATTGTTTTCTACTAGATCTGGCAATTTTCCTGGAGTCAAACCTATGTGATAAACTAATTTTGGATCTTTATGTAATTCAGTAACAAGATGTTGTTGTTGCTGCAATGTTAAGACACTTTTAAAGGCTCGTCCCATAACTCTTCTAGCTTCGGCACCAGCACAATTTGATACACACATACTGGTGTCATATTCTAATTTAAATTGATTTGGTTCACACATATTCATCCAAGGTACTTCGTCAATAGTAGATCGATGAATAGGTGGTGCAGGTCTTAAAAACTCTGGCTGATAACTCCGAGCATACGATGGAGGATCTCCAATTACAAGTGATTCTATGATGTCGTTAGTTATTTGTCCAATATCAACATCATTTACAGCATTTCCTTTTGGTCTAGCTGTATCAGACAAAATAACCGAGTTACAACACTTTTCTACTGCAGGAAGCTCAGATCGACGCTCAACTAATTGCAACTGCAAATCAGTGGAGTCGTAAGCAGGAGGACTTGGTAGAGGATATAATTCCTCTATAATTTGACGTGGTGTCTTTTTCATCATCTCTTTATAATTATATCCCATTAGACTGGCTATTAAATACTTTTCACATCGTGATAAAACAGGAATATGCCCAGAGTAAAGAGCTTTATCAAGATTTTCACCAGGTGATTTCAATATTTGTACAAATACCTATAAGAAAAATTACCTTTTAGTATTCTACATTCTAAAGCAATTAAAAAAAATTGTTTAAAAACATATACATACTGGTGCAAACGGAGTAGTCGCCAATGGTTCGCCTTTGTAAAGATCGAAAAGCATAGCAACAGCAATAATTCTTTGTAATTCTTTAGGTAAAAGATCCACATGTTGTAACAAAAGTAGTAACGTCATTCCCACTTTGAATCGCTCTTGTCTTGGAAAAGCTGTGTGTAATTGGCTCGATATACTTTCTAATGTTTTATTAGCATTTTCTTCGTCCAACATATCCAACAGTTTGGACAGATCTTTCGCATTAAGCGACATACTTGTATAATTAGTAACTATTTGTACTTCTTAAATACTAGATAACAATGGATCGATCAAAGAAATATTTCCTTGGATTTACAACAACTCTTTACGTCTAAAAAAAGAAAATTAATTATAGAATTCCTCCAAATGGCCGAGATTTGGCAATAATAATAAAAAAATTTAATTTATTTTTCTTACCCTACGCGCTCTCGATATTTTATCATGTTCCATAAAAGTCGAATCCTTAAAGACATAACTTTCACTTGTACGATTTTTACGGCAAGACTACTGTGCTAAGGTAAGTAGCCGCTAATGCCAACTTCTGTATATATCTCTCAGATATATCCGTCAGAGACGTCTCGAGCCAAACTGTTGATAAAAATAAATATTATGCCTTACGCATGCGTTGAGTTAAGCATTTTTCAAAATTAACAAATTTTTTTGCTCGTACAATGTTTTTTTTATCAAAAAATGTATCTGATATAAATATGTAAATATATATATTATATATTTATATCAAGGAATTTTACCGGCGATACAGACGCGTTATAGGTTGTAAATGCAAATTTTTCGCGAACGTTTTATGCTTCGTTAATTTCGTCGGAGATAAAAATGACACGTTATATATATTGGCATAAAAAATGTTCATCTTCGATTGATGAATTTTGGTATTCATTCCAAATTCAAGAGTTTAAAAATATCGCGAGATAAAGATCGCGCGAACTTACAATATTTTTGAGGTTAAATTTATTTTTCCCCTTACAATCCGATTTTTTATTATTTTTCCGCCAACTTTCTACTTTCTACAGACGATTCTTATCTTCGGATAACGTTTCCAATGAATTTTTCAAACAATTCACCGTATCGAATGACGTTATTTGAAAAAGATTCCATTACTCGTCGACCGGTAAAATTACCTTCCAATTCACATCCGAAATTCCAGCGAATAATCTCGCTTATAATGGAAAAAAAGAAGAAAAAAATTTGCTCGATATAAAAAGTAATCACAGAACGACTTCGAATATACAAACATAAATACAGACTGTGTATTTTTTCACACAAGCGTCGTCACTCGTGAATCGTCAACTGTATGTATATAATATATACATAGAAAAATAAAAACAGCTGATAGCGTCTCAGAGTATAGTGTAAAAAGTAGCCATTCGCATATATTGAAAAAGAATCTACTGATCTACTCATGTACTCACAGTCATGCTCATGCATGCGAGGACTGTGTATGTGTGTATGTTTTTTTTAGACTGCACTGCACACTGGCACACACGTGCGTCAAAAATACGCTATAGTTTAGACTCTCCTGCCTAGTCGTCGTATACATATCATATATATAGTATACATTTTGCGTATACATACGTGTAATATATAATATACATATAGCCGCCAGTTGAACCAAATGCTGTTTTTGCATGTTAGACCGGAAAATTGTTGTTAATATCAACAACAATGCGCGACTTACCGCGTATAACGCGTGCTATGCGCGCTTTTACGAACCGATGTCGAGATATGGATTTACGGGTGATCAATGACTTAAATGCAAAAAGGCAGGAGGTGACATCAAAAATCAAAAGGTAATTGCTAATTTAAGGTTAATTTTTGAGATTATTGTGATTTTTTGTGGTTAATTGGTAATGATAGAAAGTGGAAATATCTGAGTTGTTGAGAGTTGTGGAATGACGTTTTTTTTTAATTTATTAATGTCTTGTGATTTTTCTGCAATCAGAGATTTGAATTGGAATGAAATTTGCAAACAAGTACCTGCCGATGTTGCACCTTTGCTTACCAAAATACAGCACCTGGTTTCCAAAATTTGTGGTAAGATTAAGATTTTGTAACGACATATGTAAATAAAGTGCTTTTTTTAATATTGGGACTATTTATTTTGTAGACGGTCAACCTTTGGAGGTGATTAATGAACTGGCGCTTTATGTACTGAGGTTGGTGATAGAAGAAAATGTAGTTAGTCAAAAAACGATGATTGAGTTGAGGCAGTTAATTGGAACGAGTGATCAAAAGGCAATTAAAGATATAGTACAGGTAAGAATTTCTCGTCGATTGTGTTGTTTATCTGTTTTATTTAATTATTATAAAAGCAAAATTTTTAAGACTATAGCAGAGATTCGTCAAAAAGTATCGGAAGATGACTTGAATATAATTCTGAATAAAGAAAATGTTAAACCGTCTGACATGAGAAGTGAACGATTTGGAAAGAAAATTCCTTATTGTCCAGCAGAAGTATTGTGGCCTAAGACTGATATGCTTCATGATATGAGCGAAAGAAATTTTAAAAATATAACAAAAAGATTCGATGAGCTTGTGAAAGTAACGCAAATAAAAACCACTACAAGAAAAGTTGAAGTCAGTATCAGAATAATTACAGACCTTTAAAATTATAAATTATGGAAAATTAATAAAATTATTTGAATATTTTTTCTAGTTTGACAAACAACAAGTAAATAAGGGTATGAAACAAGCTTTTGAAAAATACAAATCAGCCATGTCTTACGATGAATTTGTAAACGTACTTGTGAGTAAGTTAAAAGCTCCTGATGAATTAGCACAATGTGAACTATTCGATTTACTGGGGTGTGAAAACATTGAATTTATTGAATACGCTATTGAGCATCGTAAACAAATATTAGCATGGCACAGTAATCAAAAACTAACAAAAACTTTTAATAGTAAGTCCACTTTTAAACTATACCTAACATTAATTGATTTCAATTTAATACAGCTGTAATTTATTTTTGTAACATAAGCTATGGAAAAACAACCTCAAATAGCTTCTCAAGTGATAGTTCAATCAGAAAAAGAAAAGCAGTTAATGAAACAAGTTCGCAAAGAAGAGAAAAAATTGCAAAAAGTGGCAAGTAAATTAGACAGCGGAAAAGATATTGATGACGACGATGAGGAAGTATTCAATCCTATAGAGTTAAGGTTGAAAAGACAAGAAGCTCTAATGGCAAAAGCCGAACCTTTGTTTAAAAAAAATAGGTTTGGTTTAGTCGGTTCCACTGTAAAAGAACAATTTCCATTTGTGTTTGATTCAAAACTTTGTGCGAAAGCTACTGCAGGTAAATTTTATACACATAGTTTACAGGTTACGTTTTTTACTTTTATTTATGCCATTTATGAATAATATTTATTTTTTAGGGTTTGTATCGGGAACAAGAATGATACTGCCAGAAAATGTTACAAGAACTGATAGTCCACTGTGCGAAAAAGTCGAGATACCTATTCCTAACTTAGATCCTTTAACTGTCGGAAATAATAGAGTTTCCATTGCTGCTTTGGACGAAGTTCGTATTACGTAGTGTTTATTAATGTTACAGTCCATTTTCTAAACAACTGTATTTATATAATTACCATTACAGATAGGACAAATGGCTTTTAAAGGCGTAGAATCTCTGAATAGAATCCAAAGCATAGTCTTTGATGCTGCTTACCATACAAATGAAAATTTGCTTATTTGTGCGCCAACTGGTGCAGGAAAAACAAATGTTGCATTATTAACGATAATACATCAAATAAAACTTCATATAGATAACGGAGTTTTAAAAACCAATGAATTCAAGATTGTATACATTGCCCCTATGAAAGCTTTAGCTGCAGAAATGACAGCTAATTTCAGTAAAAGGTACGTTTTATAATAGTTTCAAATGATGTAAAAATGTTGAACAATTAAAAAATTTTAATTTCATATTTAGACTTGGAAACTTGGGGATAGCAGTTCGTGAGTTGACAGGTGATATGCAATTGACGAAAGCTGAAATTCAACAGACACAAATGATAGTAACTACTCCAGAAAAGTGGGATGTGGTCACTCGCAAAGGAACAGGAGATGTGGCGCTAACAAGGATAGTCAGATTACTTATAATTGATGAAGTACATCTTCTTCATGGAGATCGTGGTCCTGTTGTAGAAGCTCTTGTTGCGCGTACTTTACGACAAGTAAGATTGACAATAATGTAAAACACTGAAAAAATATTACTATATTTAAGGAAATGTATTTATTAAACACACTGTTGTTTTGAAAACAGAAAATATTTACTTGAATTATAAAAGAATAATTTAGCTTTGAATATGTTTCGTTAATTGCATAAAAATACAAATTTGTCTTTGATAATCAAAAAAACTTTTGCAATAACTAGAACAAATAAGTTTCTTTTAAATTTCTATAAATATTTATTCAAAGTCTAAAAATGCCATATAAATAACGAATTAGTATATTTAAATTAATTTTTTAATTAAATTTTATATTTTAACTAATATAAGTAAAGCTCATTTTTCCCACGCACTTATCAAATTAGAATTCATAAAACATATTGCAATAAAACAATATTTTACAGGTGGAATCCTCTCAAAGTATGATAAGAATCGTTGGTCTTTCCGCAACATTGCCAAATTACGTTGATGTAGCCCGTTTTCTTAGGGTGAATCCATACAAAGGATTATTTTACTTTGATCATCGTTTCCGACCAGTACCTTTAAGTCAGACTTTCATAGGTGTTAAAGCTGTAAAACCAATGCAACAAATGAACGATATGGACGTTGTTTGTTATAATGAAGTAGTCGACATGGTTCGCAAAGGTCATCAGGTAAAAATAACAAAATTGAACGTGTCTTTACTTAAAAATTCATTAGAACGATCGATTAATAAGTATTTGGAATTGTTGTAAAGGTCATGGTATTTGTTCACGCGAGAAATGCAACCATTAGAACAGCGAATGTACTTAAGGAAATGTCTATTCAGAATGGTACTCACCAATTGTTTCTTTCTGAAGAGGGTTCCAAATTAGCTCAGAAGGCATTTAATAGATCACCCAACAAATACTTGAGTGAATTGTTTGAACACGGTTTGTCTGTACACCATGCTGGTATGTTACGTACTGATAGGTATGGGGTAATAACGTACATCAAGATAATATGTTCATTGTAATAATAGAAAATAAATTGAAAATTTTATCGGATTTCAGGAATCTGGTTGAGAAATACTTTTCTGAAGGAATGATCAAAGTGCTTGTATGCACTTCGACACTTGCTTGGGGTGTCAACCTGCCAGCCCATGCCGTAATTATACGCGTAGGTTTGAACGATTCAAAAACTGAATATGATATTCCAATTTTATTTAAGCTCGATATTAAATGATTTATTTCGATAGGGAACCGAGATTTACGATTCAAAACACGGTTCATTCATCGATTTAGGAATACTCGATGTATTACAAATCTTTGGTCGTGCAGGAAGACCACAATTTGATACGTCAGGACACGCCGTTATCATTACAGCACATGATAAGCTATCGCATTATTTGTCTCTTTTGACGAATCAATTCCCTATTGAAAGTAGTTTTATCAGATATCTGGCTGACAATTTAAATGCCGAGGTAATTCTTTCAAATTTAAAGTCTATTTTGTGAATTTGATTTTAAATTGTTTTGATCAACAGGTTGTATTGGGCACGATATCAAATGTAGAAGAAGCTGTGGAATGGCTAAGTTACAGTTATCTCTTTGTTAGAATGAGGCTCAATCATCTTGCATACGGTATCGAGTATCAGACTATTGTTGAAGACCCAAATTTAGAAAAAAAGAGAAAAGAGTTTATACACACAGCAGCCATGGCTCTTGATAAAGCGATGATGATGCGATACAATACGAGCACTGGAGATTTGAATGCGACTGGTTAGTTGTACGACGATATTGTTAATTAATAAAAATATAATTTTATTTTCATAAAAAAAATATTTAAACACAGATCTCGGTAGAACGGCTAGTCATTTCTATTTGAAATACGATACCATCGAAATTTTCAACGAACTAATGAAACCGATTATGACTGAAGCTGATATTTTGGGAATGATTTCTCGATCGCAAGAGTTTGAACAATTGAAAGTCAGAGATGATGAAATGAACGAGCTTGACAATTTACAAATGGATTATTGCGAAGTAACTCCACAGGGTGGAAAGGAAAATATTCACGGCAAAGTTAATATCTTAATACAGACCTTTTTATCGAGAGGACGTGTGCAGTCATTTTCATTAATATCGGATCAAGCCTATATTACGCAGGTGAGAAAATTGAGTCTTAAAAAATCGGGTACCGTCAAAATACAATAATAAATTATAATTTTTTTCTTGCAGAATGCAGTGCGTATATGTAGAGCGTTGTTCGAAATGATGTTGCGTAAAAATAACGCTATTATGGCTGGTAGAGTTTTAAGTATGGCAAAAATGTTGGAATTACAACAATGGGATCATATGAGTGCTTTACGTCAATTTTTATGTTTACCTTATGAAGTAGTGAACAAAATAGAAGAACGAGAATTGACCGTTGAAAGGTTGAGAGAAATGGATGTACATGAGATTGGTTAGTGAGCTGATAAATTAGTATTAATAAATTCACTAAAAAATTATTGATATTTAATGAATTTTGAATATCAATAATTATTGATATTTAATGAATATTAAATATCAATAATTTTCATTTAAAAAACTATTTATTTAAATAATATTATATTTATTTACTGTAGTACAATTTACTGTAAATTTCAGGTAATATGCTTCGCAATAAAAACGCTGCCGGACTGGTGAAAAAGTGTACCGAAGAATTTCCTTCCCTCGATTTCGAAGCAACTTTGCAGCCTATCACTCGAACTGTGCTAAGAATACGATTGCAAATAATTCCAGAATTCAAATGGAACGACAAGATCCATGGGAAAAATTCCGAAGCTTTCTGGTTGTGGATTGAAGATCCAGATACAAATTACATCTATCATTATGAATATCTTCTACTTTCTAAGAAGCAAGTAATCACAGGATCAGGACAAGAACTTGTAATGACGATTCCATTAAGCGAACCGCTTCCTAATCAGTACTTCGTGAAGGCTACAAGCGACCGCTGGCTCGGTTGTGAATTTATGCAGCCTTTAAAACTGTCAGGATTAATTTTACCAGAATCTCATCCACCCCATACTGGTAAGGGTTGAACTAACGACATTTAAAGACTTTATTTCATAGATTAGAGAAGTAAGTTTCGTGAATTAAAAAAAAATTGTTTTATTATAGATCTTTTAGAACTACAACCATTACCAGTTACTGCATTAAAAGCGCCAGAATTTGAAAAGTTGTATAGGTTCTCTCACTTTAACCCTATTCAGACGCAAATATTCCATTGTCTGTACCACACGGATCACAATGTTCTTTTGGGAGCACCGACAGGTTCGGGTAAAACGATTGCCGCGGAAATAGCTATGATGAGAGTTTTTCGAACTGAACCAGAAAGAAAAGTAATTGAGTGTTTTTTATCTATTTATACCATTAAAGTAATATCAATGATATTTCAAAGAAGTTAATAACGAAATTTGATGATTTAGGTGGTCTACATAGCTCCATTGAAAGCTCTGGTAAGGGAACGAATGAAAGATTGGACGAAAAGATTGGGTGGTCAACTTGGGAAAAACATTGTGGAATTAACAGGTGACGTAACACCAGATATCAAAGTAATAGCTACCTCTGATGTGATCGTTACGACACCTGAAAAATGGGACGGTATCAGTCGAAGTTGGCAGACGAGAAACTACGTCCAAAAGGTTGCCTTAATAATCATTGACGAGATCCATCTGTTAGGGGAAGATCGAGGCCCAGTACTGGAAGTTATCGTTTCAAGAACGAATTTTATTGCCTCGCATACTTCTAAGACTCTCAGAATTATTGGATTGTCTACAGCTTTGGCTAATGCTGTAGATTTAGGACACTGGCTTGGAATTAAGAGGGTACGTACATCATGTAAAATCTATTCCTGTAATTACATTTCATAATAACACAAAAAAAATTAAATAAAATTTCTCTACAGATGGGTCTATACAACTTCCGTCCATCCGTTCGACCAGTTCCATTGGAAGTGCACATAGCTGGTTTTCCAGGCAAACATTACTGTCCACGTATGGCAACGATGAACAAACCTACATTTGCAGCTATTCGTCAACATGCACCGGTTAGTCCATCCCTCGTTTTCGTTTCCTCACGTCGACAGACACGATTGACTGCCCTCGATCTCATCGCATATCTTGCTGCTGAAGATAACCCAAAACAGTGGTTACACATGCCTGAGGATGAAATGGACAATCTTCTCGATAACATCAAAGACGTTAATCTTAAACTTACTCTTGCTTTTGGTATTGGATTGCACCATGCAGGTCTCGAAGAAAAGGATCGTGAAACTGTAGAAGAACTCTTTGTTAACAACAAAATCCAGGTTTCTATTCTTCTATGCCAAATGTAATTAATCCAATTTTTTGATGGTTCAATAGTTAACGTGAAATTTGTATAAGGTTCTTGTAACTACCGCAACTCTGGCCTGGGGCGTCAATTTTCCGGCTCACTTGGTTGTCATTAAGGGCACGGAATATTACGATGGCAAAACGAAACGTTACGTCGACATGCCTATCACCGATGTATTGCAAATGATGGGCAGAGCTGGACGACCACAGTTCGATGACTCTGGGGTTGCTGTAGTACTTGTTCACGATATTAAGAAAAACTTTTACAAACAGTTCTTATACGAGCCATTCCCTGTTGAATCAAGTCTCCTCGAAGTCTTACCTGACCATATCAACGCGGAAATCGTCGCTGGTACCATCAAGAGTAAACAAGAATTCCTCGATTATCTTACCTGGACGTACTTCTTCCGCAGACTGCTAAAAAATCCGAGATACTACAATTTGGATAGTATGGAGCCTGAATTTGTAAACTCCTACTTGTCGAAGCTAGTTGATGATACGCTTGGGATGCTTATTGAGTCTCAATGTATATACAATGATGAGGCAAGTCTACTGATTAATTTTAATTTTATTTTTGAGCAATAAATAATTTTGAATTTTAATAAATTATAGGAAGAACAATGCATTGGACCACTTTCATTGGGAAGAATCGCTTCTTATTATTATTTATCTCATCAGACTACTGCTATGTTCAGTGAGTGCTTACATGGTGATCTTTCGATAGAACAATGTTTAAGAGTTATGTGTAATGCTCACGAATACGACGAACTTCCAGTTAGGCACAACGAGGATTTAATTAACGAGTATGTTTCTTTTTATTTTACGGTCAATAAATACAACGT
This sequence comes from Apocrypta bakeri, assembly GCA_018906985.1. Taxonomy (NCBI): domain Eukaryota; kingdom Metazoa; phylum Arthropoda; class Insecta; order Hymenoptera; family Pteromalidae; genus Apocrypta; species Apocrypta bakeri. The sequence goes on from JACCIA010000004.1 coordinate 1,251,072, forward strand.
AGAAATTAAATCTGTGATTTTTTTACAAATTTTATTTTGCATTATTTCAGAGAATTAGCCAAAATGTGTAGATACCCTGTCGAACGATTATCTTACGACTCGTCGAACACAAAAGTTTTTCTGCTTTTGCAAGCGCATTTTTCAAGACTGCCGTTACCTAATTCTGATTACTACACTGATTTAAAATCTGTACTCGACCAATCGATACGAATATTACAGGTAAAAATTAATTTAGTTTTATTTTTAATCCAAATTTTATGCAAATTATTTTTTCCTTTGATGAATTTTTCTCTGAAAATTTCTTGGTTGTATAGGCTATGATAGATGTGGTTGCCGAACGAGGTTTCTTACCCACAACTCTTCGAGTAATGCAACTTCTTCAAATGGTTCTTCAAGCTCGATGGATCGATGAGTCTGCGTTACTCACATTGCCGTATGTCGAAAAGGAAAGTTTACACTTATTTGAAGAATTCCCTAAGTGCCTTCCATGGTTTTGCGCCACTGTTGGTAATAATTATGGTCGATTGTCTAACGTTTTGCTTCACGAGTTCATCGACGATCACGTTAGCAAAGTTAGTGTCAAATGTATATTTTACTCAACGTTTAATCGTCGAAGAGAATTTTTTATTTATGCAATAAAAAAAAATTTCAGATACATCAAGTAGCCAAGGATATGCCAATTTTATGCATTGATCTTTGCATACAAGGTGATCGGGACTCAAATGAAGAAGATAAAAAAATTGACATTTCCTCCAAAACATCGAGTCAATTTTTGGAATTGAATGGAAATCAAGAATATACACTCGTAGTCGGTACAAAGCGAAAAAATTACTCACAATCACTGAGAGCACACTGCCCAGGACTTCATCGCGGCAAAGACGAGGGTTGGTTTTTGGTCTTCGGTGATCTTGAAAATCGCGAGTTATGGGCGTTGAAACGAGTGTCGGGAATAAATGGGCCGCGAAAGACTCATTACATACAATTCACTACACCGGCAACTCTGGGTGAGTGTAATTTAGTTGTTTTTTCACTACATAAAGCTATGAATTTCTAATTATAAAAATAAGAACCAATTTTAGTTTAATATATTGAATGTATGTGTAAAATTAAGCAAGAGTTTGTTTAAAATGAACTTTTTCTTTTTTTATAGGTCAAGTAAAATTACAACTTTACATCATGTCAGATTGTTACATAGGCTTGGATCAACAATACGCCGTTCCAATAAATGTGATCTCGTAATTTAAGAAATTTTTTCAATACTTTGTTAAATTATGACTGTAAGATAAGGAAATGTGTATTAATTAATGCCCACTGTAAAAATAAGGGAATGACATTATTATTATAAAAAAGTAAATCTTTTGAAGAACGATTAACGTTTTATATTTATTCGTTTTACAATTTTTTGGTTGTATTGGCATCCTCTCAATGGATGCTGCGCAATAGTAAAAAGTTTGATCTTGCGAATTTAAAGAATGGAAGATGTACTTTCAAATATTACAATGTTGCGCATAAAGTTATATCGTTACAATTTTTGTCTTCTTAACTACAATTTTTAAACTGCAATAAAATTAAATGGAAATTTATATACTTGACATTTGCTAACTACAATTTACTATTTTGCTTAAACTTTTCTTAGGAACCACATATTAACAAAAGTATCTGCTTCATGTCTAAATACCTATCATGAAATTGAATGCAGAAAATAGTACATTGTGATTCAAGTGCGCGAGACACCTATTAAGCGCACGAGTATCGCATACTATTTTTTAGACAGAGGTGTGCGAAATTCCATCGTACCATTGCACGTTAATTAAAAGAGTAATGAAAAATATTATGTAAAATGAGAATGAAGCAAATGCGGGAAGTTGTGTGAAACAGAGGTCGAGGTCAAGTCCTTCGTCAAAAGAATTAATTTGCAAATTACTTTACGTTGTATAGACGATGTGACTGTAACTCGAGAACATACAAAAAACGAATAAAATAAATGAGAAGGTGAGATCGTGACATTATAAGTTCTCAATATTAACATGATTGCTTTTTAAAATATTACACCCTTTCAGCTTATAAAGAATTTCGCACACCGAATGTCAAAAAGTTAATAATGCTGTTTATAATTCTCAGATTTTTTGTAAAATATATATATACAAAAAATACTGTTGTCGTAAATCGTTTTAAGTATTCCATTAATATTATTATTTTTTTTAGAAATCACAATTAACGGCTCTAGTGCGACGTCTTTACAGTCAGTCAACGATTTATAGAAAATGAAATTCGTTACGTATGCTGTAATTTTCTGTGTTTCCTACGTGTTTTACACGCATAGATCTGCAATCACATTAGTTAACGGCATATACCTTGAGAATACAATTGAAGCGCGACAATGAACACTGGTATAGAAAAACTATGTATAAGAGTTAGATAAATTCTTCCAAATATATCTGATAAATCTAACGTCTGTTTGTAAGTCTTTTTTTATAATTTTTGATTATGTGGTGATTAAAAAGTTAGTACAATCAAAGTACTTCCAACAACATTATGTTCGATACTGTAGTATTTCGATTTAGAGTTCAAGTTGAATACGTTTTCGAAAAATTTCTAAGTACTTGTATCAGTGTATACTGACATGTATTGGTTTTTACAAAGAAAACCGTCTATAATAATACTAAGCACCTCTTACGTCTTAACCCCATTTCTAAATTACATGCAACCAAAAATAATAAGTTTACAAATAAAAACGACTGTACAGCAGGCAACGTCACGCTTCAATTTTTCATTAAAACTGTCAAGTCGAAAATGATTCGTTGAACACATGACACTTAATAAAATCGAATAGGTTTTTCTTAGCTTATTTTAAAATTTGCATTTGCATTGTAGGCTTCAGCCCTCGGGATTGTTCATCATACTTGGTGGTACAATCATGGATCTGAATGCAAATGCAATCATTTTTATTGCGATGGGATTTGTTTTATAAACCGTTGTAGTACGTAAATTATAATCGCTACATTTTGTTTTGCAACGTCACATTGCGTGCGACATCAATAAATTCTTCCTAAGCGTGTGAGCGCACTTTTTTACTTTGCGTTAGAGCGACTTTTTTTTATTTACCTCTTGCTTCGCACGTTAAGATCGTCAGCACGTTACAAGCTGTTGAAATAAGAAAATTTCATCGGTTAGTTCACAAAAACCAAAGTTTTTATACAATTTTAAATTTACACTCAAAACTATTTGTTCTCTCCAAATTATGTAAATTTGTTAGTTATTATTTTGTCTTAAGCTGGCAAATATACATGCGTTTGTTTAATATTTGTGTTTAAATTAATTATCTTTAGTGCTCATATAGTTTCACACAATGCATGCAAATTCAGTTACTGCGAGTAGTCCCGCTCCTTTGCTATTTATAAATAACTACAACTATTTTGTTGTTAGATGAAAATTTTGCTTTCGAAGATCATTCAAATACATACTGTTATATAAAAGTAACATGCTGTTATGTGTGAAAAATTCGAAAAATTAAAACCGATTTACCATCTGAAAAGATTTTAAAATGGATTAGTTATTTCGATGACGTTTGTCGCTGTCCCAGGATCAGATAAATTAGTTATAGCTATAACAAAGAAAATTTTCGGAATAATTAACGTTTCTTTAAAAGTATTATCGAAATGCCCTCTATATTTATATTACTAGAATATCAATAGCCAATTATTAGTCCATTCCGTATTTCATTTTTACACGATAAGAGTAGTAAGAAAAAAAAATAAAAATATATTTTTCGTCAATAAATTTTAACGTACAAACAATTGGTGATCAGATATCACGTAAAAATATTGAAAATTTAACGACCCTTAAATTGCAGTAGTTAATTTTCTAAACGTTAGCTGCTAATTAACAGCTAATTATCTACAAAAATCAAGTTTATCGAATATCGATATAAATTATCACAGTGTTTCGCAAGACAGTACTTTGATAAAAATATAGAATATAAAGCATTTGTGTTAACATGCATTAATGAATGTTAAAAGAGGCTGCAAAAGCTTTAAATATTTGAAATAGAGTGTTTCTCGGTCTATATGAAGCTCAGAAAGAGCCATTTGTTTCTTATTTTCTATTCATGCATAATATATATATATAAATATGTATATATAACTAGCTATTGTCATCCAGCATGCGGAATAGATTTAGTCATAGATAAGATATTTTATCAAGTTGGACGAATGTTGAGAAAACTACTGCTACGTGTTTCTAATTCTATAAAATTGGAAAGTACAGTTGGCAAGAGTCGAGGGATGCAGTGTTAACTCAATGTCACTCACTTTTCTGGCAAGGTACGGGGAGTCGAATAGTCTTGAGGCCACGAATACATATTTGGAAGTGGACTGTCGTAGTTGCATTCGTACATTTTACTCATGATAAATTTCAGCTTGTCCTTTGGTTCGGGGTATTCACTCGCCAAGTTACCTTTAACAAAACAAAAATCGTGTTAACATTTATCTCGTTCAACACCTACGAGAGATTTCACAACCAAGTTCTCCAATTACCATGTTTATAGGCATAGTCAGCAATTTTGCAGGCAATATCAATGGAACACTTTTGAATAGTACACAAGGGCGGATATACAGAGCCAACTTCAAGATCAGCGTTTGATACATGATTCGCGACTTCCTGGGCTGAGAGAAGGAACATTTCCTCGGTAATGTGATGGCAGCCAGTGGCGATTACACCTAAAGCTATGCCAGGGAAGATGTATGCGTTGTTGCCTTGTCCTGGTTTGAAGACTTTTCCGTTATATTTGACTTCACCGAACGGCGAGCCAGATGAGAATATACACCTGCCCTGTGTGGATCGACAAACGTTGCGTTAATAACGCGTAAAAATAAATGCCACGAAGTAAAACATCGGCTTGTACAAGAGGTATAAGAGGTGCGAACGATTTTTTCAATAATAATCGGCAAAATTAGGTATATCACATATATCTAATTCTCTAAGTTATTATTAATACCTGTGTGTGCTCGTAAGCTGCTAGAGCTGTGCATTCGGCTTTACTTGTCGGATTACTCAGTGCAAAGATCAAAGGCCTCTCGTTATTTTTAGCCATCTCCTGCAAAACCTCGGGGGTAAACGTGTTCGCCGCTGCCGAAGCGCCTTTATAAACAGAATACAAATTAATAATTCTCGATAGAATTTCGTCTACGCATATATAATTGCGTTTAATACAGTATTTGCGTCATTAGATCATAAGCGAAAATTGCATGCGTCCTTATAATTATTTAATGCTTGGATTCATTTCATTGAACATTATTCATGCGTAGCTGTATCGCAATCGAGCGCACAATTTAGTACGAGTAAACAAAAATTCAAAAAGAAAAAAAGTTTAGAAAAAAGAATGTTTAAATTTGTCATAAATGTAATAAGCAAAAGTTACATCCAGAGAAGAACATACTGTTGTCTTACCAATGAGAATCGATGGTTTGACTTTTTTAACGACGTCGATAAGGGTTTTTATGGGTTCACAATCCTTAGCGTAATAAATCTTATGTCCGTCTAAGTCACCCGTTTTTCGGGTTGTGGTTAGTAAACCGTCGATGTCCAGCATCCAAATATTATTGCGCGCTTCCTCCTTTGAGCATCCATCGGCTTCCAGCGCCTTAACGCAAAGATCCGCTATTCCGATAGCGGCCTGCACATTAATTAAAATTGTATTATTAATTTACACTACACAGGCAATCGTTTAATATAAAATTTAGAATAAATAATGCAGTTTAAACAAATTTACACAATTTATAATGTAAAATTTTTTCTGATTATTATTCAATTTAAAATTTTTATATTTATACCTAGATTATTACTGCTGAGTTTGAACTCAATACATCTATCAGTATCCTTCAAAATTTTACGGACACGCTGTTACATTTATAGAACGTCTATTTTAAGGATAGTTAAGTTAAACATAAAATGAGAATTCCAACCAGATTTCGTACAGAATAAAATTGTCTGTGAAAGACAATGCATTACAGAGACATTGAAATTTTCGCGAAAATTCTCGAACGCTTAAATTGTACCCGAAACACTCATTCGAGTAATTGATGCATAAGAGGTTCGTGAAAAATCAAGTTGACGATTCATTATTAAAAAATTAATCTTATCACCGTTCAAAGGTGTCTTACCCCTTTGAATATCCAGGCTCATTGGAATATAATTTTCAATATTTATTACTCCCCATCTTGTAACTCTCTCTCTCGTACCATCTTAGAATTTATAATTACAAAATAATCGAGCTAAAGTTTGGAAAGTCAACCCACCTCTCCAGCTCCTAGAAAGACGAACTTGTTCTCGCGCATAGGTTTGTTAGTTAGCTTCTGACTAGCTAAAACTCCAGCCACGGCCACGGCCGCAGTTCCCTGAATGTCATCGTTGAACGTGCAGTACTGGTTCCTGTATTTGTCCAAAAGTTTGAAGGCATTGTGATTACCAAAATCTTCGAATTGAATGAGGACATTCTGGCCGTATTTCCTAACGCACGCGGACATGAATTCGTCGAGTAGCTCATCGTATTCCGAACCGACGGTTCTAGGCTTGTTCAATCCAATGTAATGCGGATCGTTACGAAGCTGCTCGTTGTTGGTACCGACGTCGATGGTAATAGGTAGACATTGGTGAGGTTTGATACCAGCCAATGCAGTGTAGAGAGCGAGTTTTCCTACGGGAATACCCATACCACAGGCACCCAAATCACCGAGACCCAAAATTCGCTCGCCATCCGTTACGCAGATCGCTCGTACTTGTTGTTCCGGCCTGAAAGGAGGAGAACGTAAAATTAGGAGGCGCGTAAGCTGTGGCTGATTATTTTTAACGTAATACATTGTTACGTAAGCGCGCTCAGTGTGTGCTGTATTATTGGTTCTATTTTTAGGTACCTTTTTAACGAGGGTACGTGATATGGATTATGTAACTATTTATAAAATTTATTTATTTATAAATGATGATCTATGATTTCTATAGGAAGTATTCTTTAGAAGTGTAATTTTCAGGACACGACTGCGATTCGTTTAGAAAAGCCAAAAAATAAATAAATAGTTAAGCTTCACTGCGCAATGGAGTATTTGAAAATCTGGCGCCGTTTTTAAAACCAATTTTTTTGTAAGTACCAATTATTGAGGATCTCGTAGATGTGTCCCTTATCATAAATAGTAATAAAGAGACCTCGGGGCCTGCGATAAATGACACCGAACTTTTGGCAGGCCAAACCGACTGTCGGCGTATAAACGATGGGCATCATTTGTTCGATGTTCTCCTTAAGTAGCCGGAAGAACAAGCGCTCGTTTCGTTCCTGAAAATGTAATAATGTGAGAAAAAGAGTTTTTCCACGTATTTTACCAGCACGTTTGTCATCCTTTAATTATTCATCGACATACGTGTTATGTACCATGCATACCTGTAATTCCACGAGGTAGAGGTAACGGTTCAAGTCTTCGGTGTATTTCATTACGGAAGCTTTGCACAAAGCCAGTTGTTCCTCTTGGGTTTTGAATCTTGGAGGTTGAAGTCCATGGATTCCAAGCGATATTCTCTCCTCCAATGTGAAGGCCAATCCCTTTAAAATTATCAATTATGCCTCATTATTACTCATTCTTCATTCGTCCCTGGGCAAAGGCCTACTGTTCAACGTTCAATTATTCAAAACGTGACTAGCTTATTTCCCGCGATTCTAAGGTCGCTTCAGTTCGTTGCGTAATTTTATGCGGCTGATTCGCATTTTCGACGAAGCATATGAGTTCTAGATTCGCTTTTTTAATCAATTATTTAAGGGGGTGTACCCCACCTTTCAAATGATTAATTGACAGAAGTGTAATTAGACACAGAAATAAAGCCTTTTCGATGGATAATTAATTTTAATTTTTAATCGGAAGAAATTTGACATTATAAAATGCATTGCTTTGAACAATTCCGGTTGGGAATTCAATGTTTGATTTTTAATAGTTTTTCTATATTATGTTACTAAGAGTATTTTTAAATGTATACCTCTTTAATAAAAGCTAAATATATCTCCCGATACTGGACTAATTTCAAATTATGCTCCCCCGCATAATTGAAAATATTTCAAACTTTAATTTTAGAATAATTATTCTAAAGGTATGTCTTATCCCTTTAAACGATATTAAGAATGAACACTCGGCGAATAATAATTTAACAATAGCGTAATTTGATAAAGGCCAAGAACGTGTAATTTATTTGAAAAATCGTTAAAATCATTTAAATTCCATTCGAAAGCTGTCCGTGTATACACGTACATGTAACCGATAATTGATCAATGAAAATCGACATTGAAACGATGGTATCTCAAAAGTTCAATAGGATCTTGACAATCCCAAGCATTTAATCACGCGCTAATTTAATGATCGCAATTAGACCTGCTTTGACAAATGATGGCTAACTACGAGTGATACGAATGAATCGATACGATACTCAGGAGTGTGAAATATTCGATATTCGTTTATCATATCTAATAGCTAATGCCTCGTTGCTTCGTAATAAAGATAAAACGCAAATCGTCAATTCGAACATTCGATAGAAGATATACGATCAGCGCTAACAACGCAATGGACGATAAATCTCCCATGTATAAAACGCTTGTCGTATTTAGATACTCGAAATACGTCGAATAGTTTTAGTACCAAACGTTTAACCGAATGAATATCTGTCTCTTCCGTGTACCTTATCTCGCGAAGATTATCTTCCCGTATCGTAAATAACGAATTAGGAGATGGAAAAATTTTCAAAGATTATTTCAATAATATATATATATATATATAATAATATATATGTATAGAGACACAGCATAAGATGAATGAATCATCGTAGCTGGTGTGTATCGTTTTGTGCATAAATGTAATAATAACACAGCTATTTTTTGGCGCCGATTGTTATCTATTAGTTGTGCAGAGCTCATTTTTATTTACTTAATTATCGCGATATAGAACCTTGTTGAGGCGAGGGTCCCGCAGATGTCCGATGCCCTTGACCATGTTGATGGGTATGACGTCCCCTTGGACTTCATGGATTTCTCGACGTTGTTGTTGGACGTCCTTAGACCCGGCTGAACTGACGGCTGGTAAGGCTCGCGCTCTAGCTCCGCAACCCTTCCTCCCATGCGACCTATTAACAACGTCATGAATATACGTGTGTAGAGCGAGATAAATTGATTTATTATCGCGAAAAGCCGTGTAAGTCAATTGGGTAATTTATAGTTTGGGAGGAGTAAGCTTTCAGTCAGATAAGTTTAGTTTTAATGATAAATATATTGGCAAAGGGTTTGGGTGAGAATCGATAATGGATATTCGAAATGTATTTGAAATGTGAGTCGATTTTCTTTGTATCTCCGTTATTGTTATTTTATATATATTTTCGCTGGGTTGGCGTGATATTGAATAATTTATTTTAACTAATTATTCTGCAATCGGTAACATTGCGTTCGAATAAATACATTTTTATTGATTTCAAATGAATAGTTTATAATTATTTCTTTTAAACGAGGCCGACTAAAATTATAAATTATTAATACGTTCTCTAAGGCACGAATGTTGCTTGAAAATTCGTGCTTTAAAGAGTGTAATTATGACAATTTTCAGCTAAAATTGCAGTTATACACAACTGCTACTTATTGAGTATTAAATATACAAATATTTTTAATTTTAGGTACACTTGTTGTTACTTTTCAAATTGAATTGCATCTCAATGCCATTTTTCAATGCGAAAGTATTTTGAAGTCGGTAAAAGTTGAATTTTGAATCCATTTAATCGATATAGAACTGCATTTAACCGATATGAACGTTTTTTAATAGCTTGTAAGGAATCTAATCGAAACATTCGTTATATGAAATATTTCGGTATTTTGAGTCGATTGATGTATAACAGAATACTTGTTAACTAGAGAGTCTATATTTAAAACTTTAAAGTTCGCTTACAGCACCAAAAAGCCGGGCATTTAAATATTTCCCAAAAATCCCCCCAGTCGGGCATTTAAATTACTTCGACAAGTGTCTCCTCCAGACATGACAATAATCAAATATATCAATGATAATACGTTATTATTTATACAACAAAAACATCGGATTATTTACAAGTTAGTCACGTTCGAGTCGTGCGATAGCTCATTTGGTAGAGAGTGTCGGTCTCGTAATCTGATGGTCCCCTGGATCAACCCTTTGATACAAGCCACACTGAATTCTCTCATGTGCTTTGTTAACAAACAACACATCAGAAGGCTTCGTTGCTGATTGCGCCCGTAAATAGAGCAATGCAATGCCACATTTTTAAAATAAAAAAAATAATAACAAAAAAGATCATATTGTAGAGAGCCTTCGTTTTATACTTGACGAGCTTGTTGTTCTCTTTGTTAAGGGAAAGTTCATTAGGAAAGTTTCCTGTTTTCCAGTACTTATCGATCATGAATTTGTGGAAAGTGCAATATCGTGTAATTCAAGTCAAAAGTCCTATGCATAATAAACACTAATAATAAATAAAAAAAGAAACTTCCTAGGCCTTGGACGAGTTGAGGAATAATATTCGCCTTGAAATCGCCGAAATTAAAAAAAAAACTAAAAAGTCGTGTTAGAAGTAACGAGCATCGTTTTATCTAATTTCAATACTAATAAAAGTATCTTTATCATTTTTTTGTAAATTTGTTTTTCCTCGTTCAATCGTCTGAATTACATACGACAAGTAGGCATAATTAAACAGATTGAAATAGTAATCAGACATGTGCTTGACCTGTTAACGTCAAGTTTGACGGGATGCTTCTTCTTAATTTGTTTTCTATATATAGACACTGCGACTGTCTGCGTAGACACTTTGTTATTTGATTTTAAGATTTAGCTGAATGCGCGGAAGAGCTAACAACGCGTCTAGGCTATACTAATTTTCTTCAATTACACTCGAACAGTTCCCCAAGTGGAAACTGTATAAGTTTCTGAAGTGTGCGCAAAGGCTCTTTTCACACCGAATTATAAATATATTATATTTCACTCTATTCGGATAAACTTTTAAATGAAGTTATTCGTATACACGTATATTTAAACAATAGCATTCATTCGAGACGTATATACAGTTAGCGTCATTTTATGCGAGACAATAACGACGATATTTTTTTTTATTCCAGTTCTTCGAACCATTGCCGACAAGAGGTGAATATACATCAGTTTGCAACTGCGCGTCATCGAAGCAAATTATTATTCGATATTCGTACTCCGAGATACTGCGCTTCTATACTGTTTCACATTATATTGGCAAAGAGCATATTAATTCTGATGTGGTCAATTCACGCGCTGACAATCGCGTGTTCCATCGATTTAATTGCATCAGTTACAGATAGGTTAATGTATTGAATTTGTTCGGTAAATACTGTTTATCGGAGCGCTTCTCATAACTTTGAAATATTTACACATGCAAACAACAAAGTTATGCTTCAAAGATAATTAATGATTACAAGACTTTCTCCTATCTCTCTCTCTCTCTCTCTCTCTCTCTCTCTCTCTCTCTCTCTATACATATCTGCACACTTGAAGAGCTAATGTATAGTCAAGCCAGTATAACCACGCTTACTCTGTTCGATACATATATAATTATATATAGTATAGCGTGCATACAAGGAGTAAATTCTTCCTCGAGCGACGTCGCGCGCACATCGGCTCATCTAGTTTAAAGCCTAGCAGCACTTTGTTATGTATTTGCTTTCAAGGTCGGTTCGATTTTTTAAAAGCGTATGTTTAAATAACCGTATACTCGCCTAAATAATGATCAAGCGTAACCTTACGTAAATTTACCGATCGATAAACTCGTTTATTCATTTTCGCGTCTAAAGTCTCCTAAATTTGCTTCGAAACTGTTTTCAGCGATAAGCGGCAAAAGTGATTGGTTTTTGGCTTTTAAGTGTGCAATATTTGAACTATTTACACACTGAAATATATCTACACCTCTCAAAAAAGAGCCGTAATTACAGCCACAAATCGCAGCAGCAGCAGCAGCAGTAGTAGTTCGCAAAAAAGAGTCAGGGAAAACGTACTTGTCCTCGGCGCTGCTAATACGAGCGATAAGCCGGAAGCGCGTACTATATATATAGAAGTGATAAAAAAAATACGCACGCTTTGGTAATTTGCGCGCCCCAGCGACGAACCGTGAAAGAAAACCGCACAAAAACAACAACGAATGGAGCTTACACCCATGTGAGGTGCTGGGAACTCCGACGTAAATATATATGTATATATATATACGAATCGAAAAACGATTAAGAACGCGGAGATGGTTTTTAAATTTACCGTAGCCAATACGGGCGTCGATTTATAATGTTGTGCTTTTTAAAAATGCAATAGATCAAGAGAGAAAGATTATTTGATATATTTCAGGTGCTATGAGCGCGGGTGTGCGTGTGGTCATAGTTTAGAATTTTCAGATTATTTAAAATTCTTCTGGTTATATATACAAGTATAGTGTGTGTATTTATATAATGAACGGAACTTACGCGCTTGACACTTTCGTGTTTATGGGTGTAATTCGTGCCGATGCCAAGTGGTTTGTTTACATTTCAAGCTTAATTTTTCTGGCATTCAGTCTATATGTTTTTTTTTAATTAATAATTTTCTAGAAACTATGTATTCTTTGGTTTCATATTAGTTATTATTACAATATATATAACAAGCAGAGAACGAATTAACGAATTTCCTGTATAGATACGACAAAAAAAATAATTAGCTAAATCAGCCTTTACTTCCCGGTACAATTATTGTAAAATTAATCAGTAATCACAACCACAGATTTTCTCGCATTGAATCACGACCTCATAACAGATATTGTATACCAAGAACTAACGCAATTCTTACATTAACAAAAAAACAACAAAAAAAGTCTCCATTACCTCCACCGACAATTTTCCACACAACGTGTCTTTCGCGAGTTTTATTGGAATACAGTCGTTCATAAAAATAAAATAATCATTCGCCCGGCTTTAAGGATCAAAACACCAGTTGGTAATAAAACGTGGAATAAAAAAAATCTCGAAAAAAGTCACGATAATCCCGAAACAATACTTCCTGCAACTCGCGCAGTAGAAAAGCACCGACTATGGTTATACGCATATATATATACATAACGCATCGTCGAACAGCTGTTCCATCGTTTACGCTAGACGAAACCGGTATTCATTCGCGGTGAGTAAGAGCGCGTGCATACGCGCGCACACATCCCCACTACTATATCACGTTTAATCCTCGTCGATTATCTCATCGCGTTTCACGTTTCTCGCGATACCCGCCACCCCGCGCCATCCCGCGCCACCATATAGCTACTATTCTCACGGGCGAACACGTGCGCGCTATGCACCGCATAGCCGAGGTCGTCTCGCGTTGATGAGTCGAGAGGAATAATAGTGGAATATACTCCCGAAATAAAACGCGACCGACTATCGCTGAAAATACACCAGCGTGCTCTGCTCTCGATAATAAATGTGTATAGGAGGCGCGTGAACTTGCCTAAGCGTGTGTGCGTGTCTGTATAATAGCCGTTCTGGTTTCCGAATGCTTTTTTCTACAGCCGTGGATGACAGGCTGCCAACAATCGAGCTAACGAATCTTCTCTTTTCCTATTGTAGTTACAGTAATAATAACAACGAATAAACGTACGGTGAAGAGAAACGATGAATGATATTCGAGCAATCGCGCCTCTTGTTTGACAATCGCGTCGCGCGATATTAGAACCAGTTATCTGCCTTTCAAATTCAAACCCTCATTTTCCGACTCGAAATTCCTTGTGCTTCGAATTAAACGCGTCAAAAATCACTATTCTTAGTGACTCTAAAGTTATAAACAATTTTCTTAAGAGAAAATGCGATTTTTGCTTTCGAATTTCCGGAAGCTATATGAAAGTAGTGGAGTAAGGACTTCAAAATTTCAAAATTCACTTAGGCCTTGAGAGATTAAGAGGGCAGTATTTATTGGCCTATTCCAACGAAATGCAGCTTTCGCTCGTAATGTACAAATACAATGTTAAATTTAACATTTTTTCACAGCCTCCTGGCAGTTTCACAATATTTCTCGGACTATATTTAGCCCCGTTCGAAAAGAGCCGCAGCACCGCGAACTCAATATTCGTTCGAACCATGTGTGTATAAGTGAAATACACTGATAACGTGTTTGCGAGAAAATCATCACACCTCGAGCTGTACATACCATACTCTACGTGAAATTTTTTTTTTATTACAACGATTGTTTCATTTTCTCTTTGTCACAATCATGGTTCAAGGTGATATATAAATGTGTGTGTGTCCAGATGTTCGCGGTCAAACAACACGAGCGGAAGCGCGTGGAAAGCATCGATCGGCCATACACTCGCGACATATATATATATATGCAAGATAAAAGAGATAACGCGATGCCGCCGTTTATTTAACACAAAGTAATCGCTGTATACGAGTCGCAAGATCTTTATATCTAGTCGTTGGAATGTATATATTTGGTTTTAACACGCGTTATTCTTTACGCGATGTTTGAGCGACCATCAACGGATGGAATAAATTTTACTATAAAAATGCGACGATATAGCTTGAAAATAAATCGCGATATGTAGCGTATATCGATGAAATTCGTATAAAAAATCTTGATTTTTAACCGGTTAGTGTTTCCTTTTTTGCAACGCTTCAATTGATTTAATTTACGAGTATTCTAAATATATACAGGTAAATAAAGTGCGTGAGGTTTTAAAAGTTTTACGTAAACATTTTCTTATTTTAAAAGTCGCCTCGACGCAAGACGACTTCTCGGCTGCTTGCTCTGTCCGCAATTCGACGACATCATCATCATCATCACGACTTTTAAAAATATACGCACTCGTTAAATGAGGCTGCATTATATCGTTTTCTGCATGTTGATCGATTCGTTTACGTGTATATATATACACGTAAACTCATGTGTATTACAAGTATAGACATATGTGTGTGTGTGTGTGTAATAGCTATCAGTGTAAAGCAAACGTCGTTCAACAGGTTCAACGTGTAATACGACGAAATGCGATAATTTGTTATTACAAGTAATTTTTTACGTAATTATTACTGAATAAAAAAAGGAGAAATTGAATGCCATAGGTGTATACATGCGCAAACTAAACGTGCTCTAGATATGAAGAGAAAAATTGCACACTTGCGAAGCCCTATACATTCACGCTCACACAGGTAAACGCATTTGTCCAGTGACAAAGACTCGTTGCAACCTAGAAAACTTTCCGTTCTCCAGAGGTAGATTAAATGTCACATATATATATATATATGCTAGTACAGAGTGAAGTAAGGGTAGCGCACGTATAAAACGTGGCCCGCGCGTTTATCGATCGACTCGCGTATTCGGCATTCCATTCGTCATGATTTTGCATTTAATTTAATTTTACATACACGTGCAAGGATACTATTCAAAATATAATCATGCGAAATTTTGTATTTTGAAATGTGATTTTTGATCGTATGTTAATTTTTAGATTTCAGTTTCTTGTATTTCCTGGTTATGTACAGGTAACGCGTTTATTTCTTTAGGAGCAATCCATATACTTGGTGAATCGATTGTGAATAAAAAATTATCAAAAAAATATATTTACATATCCTTCTCTCTTTCATTCAAAGTCTGCGCTGTATAATACATTGATGTACATCACATATACAGCTGAATTGCATAGAAACGTTATACAAAATGCTCCAGGTAATAAACAAATACGCGTATAAAACCGAAATTACGCGTAATCTCTAGGTGTTTCGTGGAGCTTCCGATTCGGGGAAAATATATAGGAAGAATACACATATACATGTAGACTGTGTTCTATATACGTATACAGAGCCCGTAGAGACGGTTGGTTAACCTCATTTTTGAACTCGGAGAGGACCATTCGGCGCGATTCTCGAGGCACGACGTAAGAACGGCATCTCGGTTATTGAGAAATGAAAAAAAGAGTTAACTGAAGCAGACACTCGAACGAAGGCCAGGGACGACATTAAAGTTTCACATAGAGACAGAAGGCAAAAGAGAAATGCCTCGTACATCTCGCGCATTCGTTACGCGCACCTGCTCTCAGCTGCTCGCCATGCGCGCACCGACCTACCGACCAGAACACAGCGGGAGAGAGAGAGCGAGAGAGAGCAAGGGACGCGCGTCGCGAGAGAGAAGTCCATTATCTCCCCTGTACCAACGTATATATGTTTCATATATACATATATAGAAATACATAGATACGTGACATCGGCAAACGGATAGAAGAGACTGGACGCCATGAAGAGTGGAAAAAAGGTGAGCTACAGCTAGCGAGACAACCGGGCCAACGGATTTGGTTTAAGAAACCGCGCGTCGTCGACGGTGTAAATTTAGAAAGCGGCTCGAGCTCGAAGCACTCCGAGAACGAGAGACATTGCGGAGGCTGGCAAAATCGATAATCAGCCGTTTAGATGAGATGACAGTGGTGTATAAGTTACTTACAGCAGACTCCTCTGTACGGAGAACATCGTAAAGATGAAAGTTTGCAAGTTTACGAGTTGAGATTAACACGAGTCGCGGGACAGAAACCAGCTGATCCCACAGATTTTCGTCGTTCTCCTCGAGGCCTGCTGTCTGCCTCTTGACTAATAGTAGGTAGGCCGCGCACTGGCTAAAGCCTCGTCGCCAGCTGTGTGCGCGCGTGTGCGTGCGCGCGCGAACGGTGCGGACGGAGATAGCGCGACGATCGTTTACGTATGCGTCTATGTGTGTGCGGATACGTATGTATATGTATATATATTCGATTCTGCGTAAAGGCGTGCTGGTGCTGCTCTGCACTCTGCTGCTGCTGCTGCTGCTGCTGCTGCTGCTGCTGCTGCTGCTGCTCGTTCAGCGCCTCTGGCGCGACTGCGCGCTCGACGAGAGAGAGACAGAGAGAACAGCAGACGCCCTGTGCTCTGCGCGGTAGATGTGTATAGGGATCGGCGCGCGCTACCTACAGGCCCCCTTTTTCACCTCGAAGTTCGAGGATGCGCGACTGCATTCGATTTCTCCACCTTCTATATCTGTATATATACACGTTGGGCTTTGAATTTCCCGCGCGCGAATCGACGTCGACGTAATCTATAATTGAATGTTGTTCTTTGATATTCTTATTTTCTTTTATTTTGAACCCGGAAATCTGGTTAACTGTAATTGAAAGTAAGTTTTGTTTTTTTTTAGTGTGAACCTATAAATTTTTGTTTATTTTAATCGAGCTCGCGATGTGTAAGCGATACGACAGTTTTTTTTCTCCGTTTAACTGTATAGTATAACAGTTTCTTTATCGCGTTTTTTCAGCGTGTAATACGAAGAATTGCGATTGCGAGTGTGCGTAGCGGAAACGATAACAGAGGAGCGCATATACACACATATATATATATATATATATATATATATATATATATATATATATTGCGAATCGCGAAAAAGGATACGGAAGCATGGACGTGAAAGACGACCGTCATATTATAAACTCGCAAAGTGCAGAGTTGAACGACGCGACATTCCCATTCGCAAAGGATCGTCGTATAGGTCTTTGAGACGTATATAGCTACATATGCATACATATGTACACTATTGAATCGCTTCGGTGCAGTGTAGAATATTTCTTATGAATAGTATGTTTATAATGTACGTTGCCAAAGAATCGTATATATATGATATATGAAAAAATATGGTTACATTGGAAGCTTCAAAAAGTCTGTGTATATATATGCATGGAGACACGTAAGTTTATAAAGCACATCGCTGTCATTGATAAGTTGTGCTTAATGTAGGGTAAACTGCGTATCTATCTCATCGCGGCGATGTAAGCTAAGTACCCGTAGATACGACAAAGCCAACAACTTTGAAGATAAATAATGATTGGAAAATGTAAATCGAATCTTTATTATCTACTTAATCTTACTCCATTGATAAGATCGAGTGTAATTAAATATTAGATTATCGGAACTGTCACTGCTCAAAGTAAGACCACTTTAATTTCATAACTTAAGTCGAATAATCGTAAATTGCAATAAAAAAGACAAATTTTATTAATCAAAATATTCGGTTACTCGTGAAAATTTGAATTTCCCGCGTCGAGCTTTTATTCGGTTTAAGCGCGTTTGCCGCGTAAATACTCAATATAACAGTGAAATACGGTAATTTATACGATGTAATTTCTCCGGATTAGATTTTAACAGCCTCTCGTTAGTTATGGTTTTGCGATTATATATAATACATCGGAGAGAGTAGCGCTTGATTTTTTAATAAATGAATTTAGTTTGGAGGGCTTTGCTTTAGTAGGGTCGTTAAACTTGTGTATTTTATTTATTAATCTACCTCTTCCCGTGCAAAGTACGTTTCCCGTGGAAATAGCTTTATTACCCTCTCGGTCGGACTGTTAAACAAGTTCGCGCTCCTATTAAAACGCGTCGGCGATCGCGAGATTAAAGGCAAAGTTGCACAGAGGAAACTCTTGTTTTATCATTTGCAGCCTACTGCTCCTTTTTCGTGGTTATGCAAACGTATAATGAGAGAAAATGAAGGCTATACCATGGGTTTCATTCTCCTTTTTTGAGATATAGAGTATATTCATGAAATTCATGTATATATGTGTATTTCGCTCTTAAAATTCCACTGAATGAAGAGATTTGCAATATTTCATGCAATTGGCTGGATTTTTAGAGGTTTAGTTCAATTTAAGAGTGAGAATTATTCGTTACGGAGCTTAGAGTGTAAACTGAAATATTGATTATTCCGAGGCTAGAGTGGCACTTTAATTGTATTATAATTTTATATGACATTTTTTAAATTGAGTGAAATTGAAAAATCATCTACACATACTCGTTATACGAGTGGGGTTTTCCATCTGAAAATATTCTATTATTTTTTTTATTAAAAATAACCTCATTTCGATATTTCTTACTAAAACATTTTTTTCGACCTACAATTTGCCATCCAATTCAATAATAAAATACAAAATACACTCCGAATTATTTGTACGAAATTATATTTTAATTATCATGACATAATTAGATATAATTTCTTTTATTCTCTGTTTCTTCAGCCTCTTCTAAAACATTATACAACTGAATAATTAAAATAATAATTGTCAGTTAATTTATTAGTCCGAAAAAAGCTCTTGAAAGTTGGGGTTCTATCTATTCGCCTTTTCACCTGCATTAGAATGAAAATTATTCCATACGAATGATCTAATTCACTTAAAATATTATGTAATTATCTACGAGCTATTTAAAAAGAAGGCAAGAAAATTCACTTTCTAAGAATTATCCCGTTAACGGAAAATTGTATGTAATTGCGTGCAACAGAATTCAATCTAAAGTAAGAGTGATAAGTAAGTGCGATATATTTAACATTAAATGTTGTAATTTTTAAATCATCCATAAGAAAAATTCGTGTCTCTTCTTACAACGGTGAATCCTTTTTGGAATGAAAATTCAGTATTGTGATCGTCCATGATTAAAATTATTTCTCGTATTATTATTTAATAGACGTAACGATACGGACAATGCATTTATTCCATAATATAATGAAGGAAAATAGACATTTACGGTTGGTTCGTACAGCCAGTTTAAGCACCATGTTGTGCACGAGTATTTCTTGCCTGGCGATTAAACGTATGCGAAGCGTTGCGGTGTAGAAAATTTATGTGTGAAACATAGTGGCGTGAAACGCGAGTTTTATTTTAGTTGACGCGTCATTTTCACTTGGAAATTTTTAGCCTTTCATCCGACGTCGCGTAATGAGAGATAATTTGCCAGCTTAATTCTTTAGAAACTTTTTTTCTCTGAACATTGGTCGAGCATTGTTTTCCATAGTATGTATATAATAACATTGTAAACTATACAATTCGTGACATATTATCGTTTCACATTTAACGGATATTATTGTATTTTAACCTTGACGTATTTTCAGCCATCATAATGCTCGAGTAGAAATACATTGTTTGTGTCAAGTTCTTTGGAGCCGATATGCGTGTGCGAGTGAAAAAATAAACAAGACGCGTGAAAAGCTCATTAAAAATATCTATATTTTTCTCTGTATTTTAAAATCTAACTGCGATCTTTTTTCCTTCTAATTTCACCTCGAGATAATGTATGCATGAGAAAAAAATCGATTTCAATTCGACTGTGTGCCAAAAAAAATCCCAAATATATATATATATATATATATATATATATATATATATGTGTGTGTGTGTATATATATTTGGGATGTATATAGATATGAGAGAGCGCCCACCCTAGGGAAATTTTTTCAAGCTAGAATCAGCAAAAATTCAAGGTAAATATGCGTCTATATAGTCGAATGTAGCAACCGAGAGTTCAAGCCTCGTATGCCGGTTGAATTAGAGTCTGCCAAGAGACGAGCGTAAAACTGCTTTTAATATGTAATTCGTACCGGTACTTGGATAATTTGCATGCTTTGATAATTCATTTACACCAGTCTAGCCCTAATTATATCTCTCGAGACAGTGTAAACAGGTGCAACCGAATGTAGTCTAAAAATAATTTAAAATAATAACAACAATAATGATAAATCCGGAAAATTTCACTCTATTCTCGCTTAATATTCCATCTGCTTTATAGTGTCAACACTTTTTATTTCTTCGTTAACTGACAATCAGCGAACATTCCTTTACGCGCGTCAATTTTATAAAATCGCTTCCACTGATCGGTCAGTTTTAAATAAAAGCCTCGTTCTCTCGCCGATGCATAGAGTTGCTTCGACGTCGTTTGTGCCGCCGGCCGTATCGGCGATTTTTTTCCCAATTAAAACAAAAAGTAATACCTCGAATCTATCGAACAGGGACGAAAAAAAGTATATACATTTGCGCTACTGCATAGCACGGAGTGATTTTGAAAAATTGCTTTATTCGAGTCGTGCGTTGGGCGCGTTAGCCCGGGGGAAGAAGCAAGGAAGTAAAAAAAATAAAGTAGCAAATTCAAAGCAGTCGACTCGGAGCTTTTTATATATATAAGTATAGCGAAATATAGCGAGCTTGTCTGGAGCCAGTGGAGGACTTGTCTCTCACTCACTTTGTTTCACTATATCCTAAGTGCGAGGATCGCTACAGCGAATGCGAGGATGACTATCATCGGAGCGCAAGCGAAATTGGAGCTCAAGGGGAGACGATGAAAAGCTCGTGATGCGCGGCGTCTCTGTGTGCACCTACTAGCTTCTCGCCTTTCATTTCGCTCATTTTTCTCTGAAACTGCTCTGTGTGTAGTGCTGTAGTATCGCAGGCTTTGAGAGAAAAATTATTGGACGTTTGTGCGACTGTATATAACGGTATATCAAGCTTTGATTGTAATTACTCGATATACTGGATAGTTATGTATTTAGTCTCTGAATTTAAAATAGCGGAAAATTTATGTGTCCTACTTTTGCTAGTTTTAATTAGTCAACTATTTGTTATTTACCAGAGTGGGAGGAAAAATAAAATTTTCAAGTTCTTGAAAACTGTTTCTCCGTAAGGCGTAAAGTAAATTTATGGATCAATTGAACTGAAAAATAATTACGATTGAAATTATAACTTCAGGTAGCCTCGCTAAAAGGCGCCTTGCCCTCTTAAGTCTATGTATTCATTGTTTAATACAATTGATTCTTACACGTACAATGAACGACAAAATCTTTGTAAACAGTATATTGTACGTCTTATAATTAATTATTATTGCTTGAGTTGATTTAAATATATTCTATAGTAAGGAAAATATACTGATTTATATTCAAATTAAATCAATAATAATAACAATAAGCACATAATTTTATAATAATAGTATTATTCAAAAGTGAATAATGATATTGTTACTATGTATACTATCTATTAAACATTATTAACGAATTAAAAATAAATTGGATATATTATATTTAAGATATTAGGAAACTATTAAGGTAGATTTCTGCTTATTCCATCGATGAAATTTGGATCGAACTCAAAATTTATTATACGCATTGCTTGAAAAAAATATGGTTACAAATTACATAATTTGAGCTTTGAATTTTGAAAATCCGTCAAGCTGTTCAAGCTGCAGCCTACGCCAAAGGCAAAATTATAAAAAAATTATATCTCTGCACAGTATGATAATATCATCTTCTTAAAAAAAAGTTTACTTCATACTAAATTTAAATTTGTTGTTACAGCCATTAAAAATGAATTGCGGAAGGAATTAAATAAAAATCCTACTTAAATTTACAAAATCATTATTATTGCAACAATAAACTGTTTAAAGCAAAAATTCGAAATAGTTACATTAAATCCAACTCAAAAAGCACAAATCGATAGCAGTGAATGTTCACTATTTCGCATAATACAGAGAGTAAGAAAGCTCAACGATATCTGTATCTGTACATACGACACTTGACTATCAATGCGATACGCGCAATCGCGAAATAACTTACAATTGCCATAGAATTGCATCTTATAAAATCGAACGATGAAAATATTTCACGTATATTCGCGACTGCATAGCTAAGGTCAGTCAGAAGAGAAACTCGTCGAATTGCGCGATGAATAATTTGAAAGGTAGTTCGAAGAATTTTTCGAAGAAATGTGAATAGCTTTGGAACCTTGGGAAGCAGGGCAATATTACTTTCAAGTGCTTTTAAAAATGCAATTTCCTATTTGTAATGGTGAGTTTAAAGATGCGCAAGCAACTCACGCTCGAAGGCTTCGACGGCATCCTAAAGCATATTGAACTGCTGCTCTCGAGTTGGCGAAGCAGCGGTGCATAACTGCGTCCGTAAAGTTCTCCGAGTAGAATCAATTTTGATGATTTAAAATCGCGATCGAAGATCGTTGCTTTCGCTTTACTGCTGGAACGGCCGGCTGTTCTTTCTATTTAATTTTTACTCCTGACTTTACTTCGTCGGTTCGTGCAATCTGTTGAACCGATGATAAAATATATAGAATTCGTGCTGTAGTTTGTAAACTGTCGATGGAAAGCTCCCTTTTTGTGTTATTTATTATAGATACACAGGGATGAATAAGTGAGCATTTCTGTACGTGAAGAATTAAAAAAAATTTATTCAAGCGATATATATGCAATTTTTTATTAACTGAACTTTAAAAAGCTAACATTTTGGAGCGACGTATAATTAATGTCATTGGAAGTGAAATTATTTAGATTAATCTTTTCAATTACAATCTTAGTATTTATATTTCGATAATATTTTATTGGAATTTACTTTGAATGAAGCAGGAGACTTCTTTGATTTTTTAATACTGTACGGTTAATAATATATATATATAGAAAATTACATGGATATAATTAATTGCGAATGTCAGGATTTCAAATGGCGAAATTGTAGAATATTCGCGAACGAATGTGTATTTAATCGAAAATGTGAAATTTATACGCTACATTTATGTGTTCAGTGAAGAATATGTATTTATGAAGTGAAACACTAAAAAAGTAATATATTTCATAATAAAAATGTGCGATTAAAATGGTGATTCTGTGTGCATTGTTATTCATGCATTTGCATTATATCCTTAATATAGCATTGAAATTGTGTTTTTCATTATTTTATTTATATTTTCTTTGTGGAGACTATTTTTAAGTACTTTCGTTAATCGAAATTTCTATACGTATAGACTATACGTATCATTAAAACTGTTCACTACCAAAAAAATAAATATCGAATACTTACCCATGTTATTGTCGAACGTTCTTGCAATGCTAAAATAAATACGAATATTTTCAAACGTCTGTATTATTTGCGCGTCACCTCGCATAATTAAAATTATAGTAAAAAACAAATATAGAACAGGCTATAAAATAAATAATTACACATTATCATTGTTTTTTTTTTCTCGTTTAATAGTGCACGTAATCGATACAGGATGAGAGTTTATGACAATCTTTCGTGTAATGTGATAGTGACAGATGATCGAAGCGTCATTTAGCTTCTTTCGATTATTTACATTTTTAACAATCATACAATACAATTTTTCATTTGCCAGTGGTGTTTTTATTTTTATTTTTATTTTTTTCGCTCTTGTTATAGAGTGATGAGGAAAAAAGCTCTGCTTCCGTGATTTTCGCCTCTCGTTTCGTCGTGTGAGATTTCATTACGTTATAAACGTTTGACAAACCGCGCGCACACATTCGTATCAACTTTCAACCCTCCGTTTTTCAACTACGTTGTCAAGTATTATACATATTTATACTTATGACGTACATGTAATTGTCTGATGCATTCCATTTTGTTTCGACGGTTTTTTCGCTTTTTTTTGGTATTATTTTTTTTTAGTTTATTTTTTTTATTTTCACAATTGCGCATCGGTCGATATTACAAATCAATAAGTGAAACTTAAAAAATATCCGTCAACATTTTATAAAACCTATATTAAACAATATTCACAACGATCTAACATATAGATTCTCCTTTTCGACTCGATCTGTGTTTATATCTAAGTACACGTTTACATATACCATTTGATACAACGATTCGACTGTGTTTCACTTTGAGCTATTATAGTTGTAGCTTGACATTAGGTTGCATTTGTAAATAAGTCTTACAACGATGTAATTGTTTATAAATCTTGGACGATGAAGACTAAAACGATTTTTTTTTACTTTTTTTATCGAATTAAGAAAACAATATTTATAACGAGAAAAATTTGAGAACGTGTTATAATTATAATCCGAGGATTATTGTTACTGTACTATGACTTTACAATTTCAATGCTAATTCTTTTTATACACCTTTTCAGAAATTCAAAATGCCATTTGCATAACAATTTCGTTTTGCCGTTCTTTTTTTTCAAGTTCATCAGAAGTGCACACATATACGTATAATAGGAACGAAGGACGCGCAGTCGTTAGTTTCAGATTTAATGTCGAGTTTTTTTTAACAATTCAGAAGTATAAGTCTGATGTGCGATTCTTTACAATTTATTTTCTGTGTGACTATTCGTGTTAAGGTGCAGCTTCGATGATCAAAATATGCAATTTTGTTTTAAAGATGTAAATTAAATTCTAGGTTTTTTAAAAACTACTGTACAATACAATGAATTATCGGGGGATTCGTAAAGAACATTTAAATGAAATAATAATATAACGTCTATCAAATTCAAGTATACAGTCATCGAAAATATTATTCTTTTTGGTAATATAAATAGTCAAGGAATATCTGAATATTTGTTTGCGTTAATAGCTTTTTTGCTTTAGATTATATTATCCGTAATATTGAATATTTAATTTTTTTCCAAAAAGTAGGCTTTTATAATTATCTCTTTACAGGTCTAATGGAGATGAAACGTACCTTTTATAGAAAAATCAATAGAATTTGTCAAATAGAATGCTTTTAAAATGTTTATTAAAAATGAATGCGGGTTAATATTGATTAACTAGGATTTCCGCTTCTCCTAAGTAGTAAATGAAAAAAGGCTTATCCTACCGTTGAAAAATTAACGTTTCAAGTATTCTATTATAAAAAGATCTCTGAGCAATTTTCATACCAATAGTTTGAAAAATAGGTAAAAAACACAACCCATCCAGTACAAAAGTTCGGTGTGCATTAACATTACTTTGGAGTATAAAAATTGTTGATAAAAATAAAAGTTAAAAACTCGATAACGTCTATAAATATTCTTGTAAATTCGTACACAACGAAATAGAAAAACACGTCGTCGTTCAGTAACGTAAAATACTATCAAATAATCTCAGTAGTAATACCAACGATAAATAAAGTAGACCGAACCCTAAAAGGAGGAAAGAAAAAAATTGCCACTCTGTATGTACATAAACGTATACGGAAGACTTTTATTGCGGACTCGAAATAAAAGGAGACGATGTGCCCTCAATTTATTTCCGAGATTGCAGATGCAATGAAAAGCTCCTTGTTCCCCTTTTAGTAAAAAGGTACGCGAACGAAGATTGATTGCCTTTTTTTTGTTCGTCGCGTTAAGTATTTGTCGTGTTAGGCTTTCAGTTGTTACGTTGCACCTATTTCTTGTGTATATAACTGCCGTGACGTATTGAACGAGAATCGAGAGAAATTTTCAAAATTACTTTTTATTTTTTTATTAGATGGATGTATTCATAAATAAATGTAACATTATTACATAGCTAAACTATATATTGTATTTTAATACAACGAATGTGAATTCAAAAATATTACTTAATAGGGCCTAAAAGAAGTTTATGTTATCGAGTTTGCTTAAGTAATGTTATTTCTAATGTCTTTTTTGAGCTATTAAATTGTATTTTATTTTAAATTAAATTATTTATACCATAATGATAAACATAATAAATTTTCAATTCCATAGCCTTACTGATACATAAATAACATCAGAAATACAAGATCCGATCAAAATTTAAAATAATCATACATAAATAATATATTTTAATCTACTTTTGAGAAAAGAACGTTTAATAATAGCTTTGTAATAATATAACATTTTTTATTACAAACATTCAAAGTTCAGAAAGAGAATAAGTGTAAAACCCCATTAACAATAGAAGGAGAAAAATCGTGATGATATACTGAATCTAGTTTTGTATTGTCGGGTCATGTCGAGCTTTGCCTAAATGGATTGATGAAAATGTGAGACGTTATCTATATTTAGTCGGTAACGACATCAAATGAGAAAACTTTTTCATTCGCAAGGTATTTAATAGGATTATTGTCAAATCAACTTTTGGTCTAAGGAAGTTAGAGGTTCAGAGTACTAGTAATGACGTTGGTCTGAATATTACTCTTACTTACTGAATTTGGTTAAATTAGTGGATCAGTTAAAGCTTACACCCGAATATTACTATTTGTTAATTGGAATTGAACGTATTCTCGAAAAAAATGCGGTTCAGTCAACTTTGAAACTTTTTGCAATATTTATACATATTAGAGATTTGTATATCAAATATTTCAGTTGAAGTGATGACTATATTACAAAATCGCTGAAATTTTTTTTCTTTTTTTTTTTTGGAAAAAAATCGGTAGTAAAAGTGTACGTTTGAAGATTGGATAAAATAGTGTATAGTTATCGTTTCTTAAAAATGTGTAGATTATCAAAAAGTGAGACATATGAAATTAATTTCTTACTTTTCTAATGATTGATGAATTCAATGTTATTGAATAAAATTAATTTTATTCTATCAATATGCATTTAAGTATACTTTTTTTGGTATCGCCTTTTACAGCAAAAATTCATTTCTAAAATGATTATATAGAAATTCGGCTAGGACGAATGATAAGTTCGAATTTTCATTGAGAAATTAACGGAAGAAATGAAATAAAATAAATATCGCCTAACTATATTCTTGTATCATTCGCTTGTTAAGTTGCTCATATCCTACGTAAACAGCGACTTTTTCATACTTTACTAACTACACCCAACAAACACCGTAACATTATCATATATAAATACCTTTTTTACCGGCAATACTTCATACTCAATCCAGAAATATTCAAATAAATTCAAACATTAGAGAAACCGATAATTTCGCACTTATATTTGTAATAATAATAATAATTTTCAAATATAACATTAAAATAAAATGAGATAAAAAACAACGTTACAGCACCAGGAGAAAGGCCATATTATCATCGAAAATAAAGTAACGCAAAATCGAAGTAGGGTAAAAAAATAAATAACAACAGTGACTCTCACAACTTTTTCACAACGCGCGAAACAACTCAAGACACAACCCATGCAATTCATCTCGCATCGAATCCACCCTCTTCCCACACACCCTCTATAGCATATTTATATGTGTATAGGTATACACACACGCATACTCGCAATGTACAATAGTCCCTCGTCGGAAGTTTAAATGACTTCTGGTGTTGCAAAGCGAGTCGGTTGTGTTTTTTTGCGGCGTCTCGGGTGGAAGTCTCGTGGAACGTGAGTGTAGCCGCAGACATATCAGTAGTCCTCTCTCTCTCTCTCTCTCTCTCTTTCGGTTCTCTCTGGGTTACTCCGAGCTTTTTAGGCCGTGATATTGCCGATCAGACGTAGCGGTAGAAGCAACAGTACTAACAGCATCGCCAGGAGCAACGGAGAACCTGAAACAGCGATGTAACGAGTTGGAAATTAAGCGGAGTTCTCTCGTTGGTTGAGCCGAGTTTGCGTTGAAGGTATGAGAGTGAGATAGGGAAAGCTCGAGTGTATACTGGGTATATAGAGTCGTCGGTTTGAGCGTGTAATGAAGTTGTATAGCGTAAGTGTCGAGTTTGAACGAGCAAAAAATCAATGCTGCATAAAGTGGTTTTTGCTGGTCTAACCACTGATCGCGTTCCGATGATTGACCTTTTCACGATGTTCATGTATATATATATATATATATATATATATATATGGGTGATTCCCTGATAGACAGTAGCTTAGAAAATATTTTTAAATAATTTTTAATCCTCGTGAATTTTTTTTACGAAGGTTCTTTAAGTTACAGGCTGTCAAAGTTGGTATTTTATGCTTATTTTCAAAAACTAGTAACTCCTGAGGAAAGCATTTCTCGCTAAAAACACAAAAGGGACTTTTGTTGGGAAATTAGTTTAACTTTACTAATAAAATACTTTTAAAGCTGTAGATATATGTCATAATAATCTCCTAAGTGAACAAAGCCTTTAAATTCAGTTTTGAGAAGGTTTAATCATGAATTTTGCCAACGGTTGGCCAATTTCTGGTGAACTTTTCACCAGGATATTTCTAGTTCGAAATAAAGCTATCATATGAGCTTTGTATCATTATAAAAGTGTCTACGAAGGTCTCAACTTGGGCATCAAGCTCTATTTCTAATTAGAAATCTAGACCAATCTTGAGAAACTCATATTTTATGATGTTATAGCTCATAGGATAGTTTTATTTCTAGCTAGAAATACAATTAAGCTTTATAATTTATAATTTCTTGTAAAAATGATCAACTTTGACATCCTTTTACTTAATGAACCTTGATGAAAAAATCGAAAAAATTCATAAAAATAGATGCAGTACCAAAGTACAGTTTAAGAATATTCAGAAGAAAAAAAATCTATGACCGGTCAATGTTTTCGTTTCTTGTAAATAATTTTAAACTATTCTTTGGTGTTGTTTCATTCTTAAAGAATTTTTTACGAACTTCAACATTTTCAGCGTATTTCGTGTTCAATTATTTGTGGCTCCTCAAGGAAGCATTTCTCACTAAAAATACAGGAGGATGGTTTTTGCGCAATTTGCTAAACTTTTCGAGAAATCGAGTAAATATTGTTATTGTACAAGTAAATAATATTATCTATTAAAAATTATTAACCAATTCAAGATAAAATTGATATATTATATTTAATATATTAGGAAACGACATCGAACTATTTCTCAAAGAGAAATAAACAAAGATTAATAATATTAATTGTCTCAGAATCATATAAAGGGTAGTGGTTTTTGCTTATTCCCTCGCGGAAATTTGAATCAAATTAAAAATTTATCATATTTTTTGGAAATTATCAAGTATTTAAAAAATCCAAGGTCGTATTCAAACGTTGCAATGTATCACTCTATCCGTTTAAATCGTGAAAAATGCTTCCTTAGGAATCTACAAATCATTGAAAATTTTACTCTGAAAAAATCTTAATAAAATTCATGAATGTATATACAGTATCAAAGAACAATTGAAATTATTTCCAAGGAAAAAACACCGTTTTACCCGTCGATCTGTCACAGAATCAGCCATATACAATCGACACATCCAAAACCAACACATACATATAGTTAGTTTTAACGAGGTGCATTTTTTGTGGATATAGCTTGCAGTCAGAAACGAGTCTAATCGAAGGGTTTACTGTAGCTCGAATTGTTTCCAAGTGCTGCGTTTCGGAGGTGAGACAGGGAGTAAGTTGGCGGTAGGAGGGGGAGCGGGAGGGGGGGGGGCGTTAGAATCAAGCGGGAGGCTCGATTTCTAGAGGTAAATGTGTACAGAAGAGGTAAAACTTTGTTCCAGTGTGTTTGAGCGAAACACAAGGAGGAGAGATAGCGCTTGCAGCTATCTACTCCCTGTTACACGTATTCGCATTATATACGCTCGTGGAGTACATGCGCACAGGCTCAAGAGACGTATTAGCTCTTACAAAGGATACGTCGACGAGCATTTCACATTGGCCTACTAAAAGGCTCCTTGTTTAAACTTGAATCATTCGAGTGCGTTACCCTACACCGCTCTTTGATCGCACAACCCATTTGCTTTGATACTCTTTAGCTTCATACATCTCTCTCTCTCCCTCTCTCTCTCTCTCTCTCTCTCTATCTCTATCTCTCTTTACCTATTTCTTTTTTTTCGTATTTCCCTTGAAACTATATAACGAGACGGAAAAATCTTTTTTTAAATTGTATTCTACGGAACAATGCGGGCTTCGAGTCAATGGTTGTCTACGATATCGATACGGCTTATGCGACGATATATATATTACATACACATTGTCATTGTTATATTTTGTTCAGCTCTCGTTAAAATAGACTTAGACTCTACTTGTTTTAATACGTTTCTTGATACGCGCGTATACATTCTTGTTCTTAAAAGTAAATTAGGCAATATATGTGTATATACATATATATCGTATATTTGTACATCATGCATGAATGGGCGGGTAGCACAATTCGAAATCTGATGTTACGTTTTCAATTTGGCTAGTACGACCGCAACGGTATCGTGTATATGTATATGTTTAGTACTATAGGAGCTAACAGTAGACTAAAAGCTCGTACCAGAGGTACAGCGATACTAACTACGAAATTATCTCGACATTGTTACCTCTGCATGAAATGTATTAATTTTCGTTGAGTAGAGTAGGTTTATCCGTTTATGAAATTAGCAAAAGTATCGTAGTTCACGCTTTATATAATATTAAGCGAATAATGAAATCGTTATTATCGTTAACATAGTAAGGAATATTTTATTCGAGAAAATAATAATAAATTTAACATTACGGAATATCAGTTGACAGATCCAATGTTATACCAAGCAATTTGGGTCAAATAGTTGATATGCAAATTTGAGCAAACAATAGTGCAAGGTGTTCCATAAAGTAGTCAAATATTTGATTATTAGTTGTGTTTACATACATCGTTTGAGTTTACGATCAATTACGTTATATCTATGTATAATATCGATAAATATAAAGATCCTCATTTATCGGATGCAATGTTCAAATCGAATAGTACTTCCGAGTAAAACATCGATTATCGAGGGCAAATCAATTTTCCCGCAAGCTCGTAAAGCTTTATATAGCTACGAGTCTTCATTACTCGATTATACGAATTTTTCGCATCTCACTTAATACGTATCAGTGATATGCCGACTATATCCTCCCATATATGCTCTAACAGTCGTTAAATCGTAAAAATTCTCCCATAAAAGTAGTCGTTTAAGATTGAAGCGGTTCTCGAGGCGGCGCATAAACATCGACTCGGGTGTAGCTCTCTTCTCCTATACGTATAAATGCATAATGCAGCTCAGTCGATTCTTCTGTGAATCAGTTCGAAAAATGGACCTTGTCGTATAAATGTATTTTACCCCAACTACTCGAACTAGTGTCTTGAGCTTAGGTCAGAGGCTATTTATTATTATTTTCTTTTTTTTTGTAAGAGATATTTGTCTTGGGATCACCGCTTCGTGAAAAAGCGCAATGGTCTGTGGGTAATAGAGGAGAAATCGCAATGGTTTGTGGAGAATTAATATATCCTTTGAATTTATTATGAAATTATGTTCGTCGCGTCGCGTCGTATGGGAACTTTTTGACGGAATGTCATTTCCACCTTTTTGTTCATTGTTCCTACGCTGAATTAATAACGTGTTTATTTGAATGAAATGTTGGCGGAAGAATATATAACGTGCGCGAAACGCGTTCTTGGCTGAATGTAGTAATTACACAAAATACAACGCTTTCATGTCTGTACAGGTATTAAAGAAGTATTTTTTACTCTTACGTAATATTTTATTAGCGTTATGATATTAAAAGTATTTTTTAATTGCACTTTATTTTTCGAATTAGCTACTTCTACCGTTGACTTTTTGTACTGCCTTATCAACTACGCTGTAAAGCTCTATTAATAATAATACATTTAGAAATTGCGATTGGTAGCAGGAAAAAAGATTCTAAAGCAGCTAAGTAATTAAAAGGCTTTTTCAATTTCAGTTAAAAGCAATATATAAATGACGAAGAAAGCTAAAAAATTCGTTCGAAAGATCTTTACTCCATTTGAAATAGCAATGCGCTCTGAATATAATATACACTCTACTATGCATAATCAATCGTCGCAACTTGCCTGGATTAGCTTGTTGTTAATTGTTAAAATATTTTACGTATTTTTATTGTCCAGAAAAACAAAACTAAAGAAATCCACTTGCTCATTATCTGTCAAAGTGATTGTCTTGTTCAAACCGCCCTGTATTGTATCTAAATTCATTAGGTGCGACTGTATATACATACAAATAGACACAAACTCGTATGAATAGTGAGATAGGTAGATAGAGAGGCGTTTATGACGTGTATCTGATTTCCCGTGTATGTGTATGTGTGAGTGTAAATAGTGAGTAAGCGAGTACCAATAGACCACGGAGATGCTTGTCAAGGCGCATCTGGATACGTGTACGGGCTAATTAAGTTGTACGCGTGTACGGACTGCGAGAGACAAGAGAATCGAGAGATGTACATCAGTAACGCGCGCTTACGTTTCCAATGAAACAGATATTCGGTGGAACAATTATTTTCTTTTATTCCAGGGAAAAGTATTATTTTCATACTCGTTTCTCTCGTGTCGCGCGACTGTTCCACGCGATAATGCGCGATAATGGCTTCTCTTCGGTAGCTGCTTCTACTTGTACGACGCGCGAAAGACGAGATGATTTTTTCGTATATTTCAAGCAGAATTTCTCGGTATACTTTATTTTTTCTGTTTATCCGTTCGTTCTGTCTTTTTCTCACTTTTAAACTTAATATTTTATGTCATTACTGTGTTTTTCCACTGATATTACACTGTTTTGGAGAATTTGCCGGGAAAGGGTTTGTTTTACCACGGAGTGAGTAAATGAATCGTTGCTGTTTATTTAGTATTTACTGGTTCGATTGGTTGTGAAAGATGATTCTGTTTTTTATATTCTTGTTATATTCTTATGAAATTGTAATGTGTCGATTTCCGTGTTTATTTAATTTACTTGCAAATCAAAATTAAAATATGGTTTTAGAAAACGCATACACCTATTTTCATAAAATTAGCATTTAATTTTGATAACGTAATATTTGCAATTACATTAATAAATGAAACGTAAATTTTTAATTTTAAAGTACACTGAATTCATCGATGCGATTGATTATAAAATTCGTAAGAAATTATAAGAAATATTTGGATAATCAGTAGATCACGTCCGGCACGCGTTAAACGTTATTTAAACATTAAAACTAAATGAACAAATGCTTAATAGCGAATCAAATCCGACTTTACTCGATCCTATAGCTTCTTACATATATATGTATAGATTTGGTTTTTTCCATTGCTAATACGAATAATGAACGACAAACTTTTGTGATTTTTTTCTCCGCTACACAAATCCTATTAATAAAAGAATATTTGAACGTATATTACACACAACATTGCCAAAGTCGAGATTTCCATATTGTGACGAGAAAACAATATTGGATTTTACAGCGAGGTTTGTTAAGGTCACGTAGCGGCGATTGTCGTTCGACCAATGGTTAATTGTGTTTCGTGATTTCATACCGTCGATTTTCAGGGAATCATGATGGTTGTGTATTTTGTGCCGTTGATTGTCTCAAGTTTCCGACAACATGGAGTTCGATCGGACTCGTTTCAAAGGTACGAGGCATAACAATAGCTCAGGCAACTAACAAAGCGAAACTGGTTGAAATTAAAAAATAATACATTATTTTTACAACAATTTGTATTTACCATATATGAACCTACTCAAAACTCAATTTAAAGACTTTGATCACTTTGGAGATTATTACGACAGATATCTTTAGTTTTGAAAGTATTTCATCCTTAAAGTTTAACTAATTAACAAGAAAAGTCTTTTTTATGTTTTTAGAGAGAAATTCTTTCCCGAGAAGTTACAATGCTTTGATAATAGGCATGAAAAAATGCCATTTTGACTTCCTGTAACTAAAAACTCTTTCTTCAAAAAAATATTAAATAATTCACGAAGATAGACTGTTTAAAAATATTTATAAAACAAAATTTCGACTGTTCAATCTGTGACAAAATAATCGATACATGCCTGTATTTAATTATTTAGTTTCTGCGAAACGTAATAAAACCCATAACACATCGCTGTCTAACGCATCTCGGACAGTATCTATTGACCAGTAAAATATTTCCTACAAGCATTGACATTTCGATTTTAAAATTATCTATGGCCTAGTTCACGAAGTAAAAGTTTATGTCACCAGTCCAAGCGTACATTACACAATTAATTGAATATTAACGTTAAATCAATCTTCTCTATAACTCCTGCGGTTGACAATATAATACATGTGCACATCCGATCCTCTCGTAAATACATACACCTACACACACGTACCTATAGACAAAATCAACCTCATGCACATATATATAGTCTCTCGTTCGCGATATCCGAAAATTTATAGGACGCGAGACGCGAAGCGCGCAACGGATGGCTAACTGGCAGTCAATTTGCGCGGGTGAGAGAGAGAGAGAGAGAAGCGACTTAATCGATGGAAATTAATTTGCCCAGAGAAGCAACGGCAACCACTCACTCGCTACGTGTACATATATATATAATATACATATATATAAGGGAGGGAGAGAGCGAAATGCAGCCCGAAATCATTGCAGCGCGGGATTAAATTTTGACGGAGGCGTTACTCCGTGCTACCTCGCGAAACGTCACTCGATTAATGAAAATTATTACTCGACCCATTGTGTTCTTGAGTCTTGTTATATATATATACACATATATCTATATGTGTATACAAAACACTGGGATGAAAAAAATGTTCCTTCGGCTAAACCGCTACTGCGGTTGGTATATACTCGACGTATTGGTGAAAACATTAATTTGTATGAGCTATATATACTTGCAAGCACCGAAACGACTACTTTTTCTTCGCAAGTTCTCTCTCTCTCTCTCGCGCGGGGCTTACGTGATGCTCGTTTATTACACATAGCTGGTAGAATACGGCGTTTCCTTTGTTTTCGCGATGCTTTGTGACGAAGGAATTTCGTATATAGATATAGAAAGCTATCGAGATTCTTTTTTACTTCACGTCAACCGTTTGTTATTAATTTTCTCTGGATATAAACGACAAGAATTTCTTGCTAAGTTCATACGAAGGCTTTTTGTAATGAATTGCGAATATTGTCAACGCAATATGAGAATATCCTTTTGATTTGAAACTAGCTTATTTTCTAATTGAGAAGCTTTATCGTGCAAAGAGTAAAAGCGTCGTGAAACGGTACGTGTAAGCAGTGAACTGAGATGCACAAGATAATTATTTGGCTCTTTGCAAAGCAGATTGACTCGAAATCAAAATTGAATGCAAGAAATCCAAGAGACAATAGTTTTCATTTTAATTGGAGACGCTTTAGGTTCGCATCGCATATCAAGGCATATTATTTATTTGTGTGTTATAAATGGATATTATATATGCTGGGGTATAAGAGTTTTTATTAATTTTTGAAAATAGTACTTTTTTAAATATTAAAAGATTATCAAATTCGTTTGAAAGTGTTCGACCATTGAAAATCCGAGCGAGGAGTCATACAGATCATAAAATTCTTTCATCCAATTGTTCTCTGTCGTTAATATTCTTTACTAGTTTTAGAAAAGATTTTTCAAAAACTACGACACAGTCGTACACTAAAAGTTATTGAAATATCATAAAAGCTCACTTTTTCAAACTGAAGTTGCCCTTATTCATTCGAATTTTTGTATTGTTTTAATATTTTATTCCAAAATCGTTTCTTTTATGTCTTTTTAATAAAAGTAGCATTGGTTCTAAAACTTTTTACTGTTCGATTTTTTTAATAATTATTTTTTTCGTCAAGATTTCGTTAATCGATTGTTTGTTGTTCAACAATACGTAGTAGTAAAAAATTCGATATCGAAAAGTTTTTATAAGGTCAGGACTAATTGCTGCTTAATACATAAACTTTTTTCCTGTTATATTAAACGAATTTTCTAATAATTTCAAAATCTAGTTACTGTTTTCAGTGGAATTTAAGCTTTAAGTAGTTTATTTTAAATGCATAAGCATTAAAAATTAAATTACACGAATGCACAGATGAAAATGAATTCCAGTACATTGACATTCTAATTAATAAAAATATATTTAACAGCGGAACAAATCCGATTTCACGTCGTCGCATACTTTCTTCTTATGTATATTGTATATCAGTAGATTTTATTATCTGCATTACTTGTATGAATACTCGATGGCGAGTTTTCGTGATTTTTTTCTTTGATTGAACTGATGAATTCAATTGAAAATTTAAACAAATTCAGAACACTTGCATTTCTTATGTTAGAGCCTATATAACTTTGAAGGAGCTTAGTCAAATAATAAATATTATCAAATGTAAAAACGCGAATCGGCTTATAACAATTTTTATTAAGATAGATCAACTATATATATACTAATTTCACTCGTATAATCACGATTTAAAAAAAAATTATAAAATTAGATACAGTGCCGGAGAAGAATTAAAAATAATTAGAAGAATAACAATTTTATTAGAATTCATCGGAGAAACACCTACAGTCTATACGTACATGTATGAAAATATAGAATATATATTAAAAGTATCATAATTACATCTAAGTAACAAGAAAGTATTTTATATATATACATATACCAACCTTGTGGTTCATGGCTATTGTTGAGCGGTGTCTTGACAGTAAAATTGTCTTCCTCACTAACGAAAACGTAACTTGCGTTAAATCCTGTGGCATCGAGTCGGTCGTTGCTCTTGAATGTCAACCTGAAGAAAGACCGGTCCGAATCGACGTCGAATTCCGTCAGCTGGCCACAGTGTCGCGAGTACTTGCGATCCCGCGTCATGTAGTTCGAGAATTCGACGAAGTCACTTGCCGACACTTCGTCGCAACTGTAAAACGACCAAATTTACACGGCTTCGTATACAGACTCACATAAACACACACACACGCACACTCACACTTATATAGTGACTTATACGGCTTTACTTGTATAGCGGTTAATTAAAGCGAGACCAAAAACTTTATTTCGCTCTTGAGTTCTCGCGGCTTGCACCGAAGAGTACATAGGAACGTGACCGTTTGCTATAGCAAAAATAAAAATAAAACATCGACGATTTATCTTTCCCTTCGATCGCGAAGAGTTACTAGTACAGCTCGTCATTTTTTTTATTACATCGCGCGGGCATCTGTATCAGGCATCGTTATTTTCAACGAATAAAAAAAAAGAATAAGCCAAAAAAAAGGTGGAAGACCGTGAAAAATATTGAATTCATCGTTATCGATCTCGCGGATGCTCTTTCGACTGTAAAAATAATAGCCCATCTATACGTGTTCGACTATATATGGCGAACCGATCGAGCAAGGAAAATAAACAGTTTAACGGAATTACAAGTGTTGACTTACGGTAAAACGCCCTCGACGTCGAAGTAGTGAAAATGGAGATGAACTCGTTCCTTCGGTTGTCCGTTGAAGAAATAATGGCAATCGCTGTCCCGAGGATAAAAGCCTGGGTAATTGGGCGACGTGAATGTCCCGTTCGTCGTCTCGTTACTGTTGAAGACGAAAGCGCAAGGATAGTTTGGTTCCTGTTTACCCGTTGTTATGCCAAAATCTGTGAATTTAATAAGAAAAATATCGGTTTAAATTTAGTCCATTGCATTGTATATTACATATATATGGCAAAATAATAATAATAACAACAATAAAGATATTTATTTTTTAAAGAATCGAAGGGACCAAGAGATGCTTTGATTGGTAGATTTTGAAACGTATTTTTCCACAGATATTACTCGGTTCTGGAAAGTTCTCGAAGGTAGGGTTGTGTTGCTGTGGGGAGTGTAAATTAATTAGGGTTGATATTCACGGTCTGATTTCTCAAGGCTTGGTTTGATTGATTATACAAGAATAGTCGATTGCGTGTATATGTATTACGGAATAATAATGTATACTGTATTAAAAAAATGTAATGTAATGTTCTAAATAAAAAAGTTTAATTTGTAAATAAAAGTTAAAGTGTGTTTTTAGAAAATGTAACGTCAGTATACACGATATTTCGTAAAATTCGAGATTTCATAAATTTACAGTTAAAAGTATTCTTTTATTAATTTGTTTTTTGGTATGATATATCATATCTATTTATACTATTTAGTTACTTTTTTTATTAATATTTTCGTTAGATAAGTTGTATTAATTTTAATGTCGAAGTGCCTGGAATTACATTTTATATCCGTACAGCTATAATTCATAAAAATAGAAAAATTACTCACTTTGCTATTGAATTTTAAATTAGCCGTGAATAATTTTTTATGTACAAGGAGAAACATTTTCTTTAAATATTCTAGTTTAAAAATTTTATTTATGTCTTGTTGAATTTCGTGTACTATAACATTAAATTTTATTAAAATTTACTCTATCTTTCGTATAACCATTCGATTTCCTAAACATCGAAAAATTATTCGCATGGGATCACCAACTGGACCTTATTTTCTTGGTTCCTGCAGGGTATCTTCCGAGTAAAAAGCACTTTAAACATTCTTTTGAGCTTGCAACTCGATTTTTATGGTCGAAAACGCAAAAAATCTTTTAAACGATTTTTTAAGACTTATGAGTCTGATATCAAAAGTAGACCCTTATACGAAAAGTATTTTGTAAGAAAACCTCTTGGTTTAAAATCAGAAAAATGACGTCACTTTCGGGAAAAGGGATGTGTTTGTATTTTTTGCACTTCTTTCCTACTTGCCCAATCCGGACAAAATTTTTTTGAAATTGAAGATTTTTTTCATACTTTTCAGTGATATAAATTGGATAGAAGGCTAAGGCATGATTCGATGAAAATTGGGAAAATCGGCGAACTGAAAAGTCTTAAAAAAATCGTTTGAAACTTTTTTTGCGAATTTGGTCGTAAAATTCGAGTGGCAAGGCAAATGACTTTCTCTTTTACTCGGAAAACTAGGAAAATAGGGTCCGGTCGATGTGCTCTCACGAATAATTTTTCGATTTTCAGGTACCCAATTGTTTCCTGTATTTTGTGTCTATACTCGTAAATACGTATACGTATACAATTTAACCACGCAAACGAGCTCATATTTACTATATAAATAGTATTATATCTATATTTTATGCACAAGTGCATTGCGGTTATTAACGGACTTTATATGTACATCGTAAAACTACTTTTTTCCACTGTGTCTATAACAGCGAGAAGTTTAAAAATACAGCAAATTGTCCATTATCCCAAATTTAGAATATAAATTAAAAATTATACATATTACGCAAACATGCATATATATGTACACCAATAAAATATACCAATTGACCTTCTCGTCCGGATCTCTCGAATTTAGCGATTCGAGAGTATATACAGTAGATTATCAAGAATAATCGATCCGTAAAATCAATACCGTATAGCAATGCAATATTGCTCGATCGTCGTGTTTGCTCATTGTAATGAATTGCGCGCTCCGACGCCGGTAGCTAATCAAACAATTATAGCTTATCTACTCGATGATTGGACGAGTCTGAAGTGTACTGCTGAGTGGTTTTGGAACGACTGCGTGTTATTGAGAGCGATTTTGGCTAGAGATCGTCGAGTGTCGATATTCACTCACTCTCACTAGCTATACTGAAGGGCTATGCCGCTTTTACGCTTGATTTCAACTCGGACGGTTACTGTGGGGATGTAATCACTTCGCTCATGTATACGGGACTTCATTGTTCACACTGCCTTTCTATACATATATTCACGAGGCGACTAATTGATCGTCACACCTGTATTCATATACATAACATTGAATCGTGTTAATAATAATTTTTTTATAACAGGGCTAGTTTGTGTTAAATTCTGAACACAATTTGTGGGCCGCCGAAAAAGACGATTTTATCTCGTAACTTATTTTATTTCAAGAAAACGGGCAATATGCGAGGTTCGCAGCCTAAAGTGCTTTTGGGCTTTGTTATTGAGTAGAGCTTTCAACGTCTAATTTTCGCATTTTAATCCGTTGTCACGGGGTTTTGAGTCACGTCGTCAAACTAGGCTTAAAATTAATACCTTGGATAATTTGCTGGTTTCATTTTTTAAGATAATTATTCATTTAATTATTAGATGTATTAACACGTGATTTACTATTCTTAAATTATTTATATATCTCGAATGGTTATACGGATTATTATTAAGGAAAATTAAAAGACAATTAATTTGAAAAACTAATCCAGAAAATCCAAGGTGCTGCTCTAAAGAAAAAAATGGAACGACTACGTGGCTCAAAAGCCCAGAAACACTGCGTGGATTATCTTAGACTGCAAAGATCGTGTACTTGATAAAATTGCCTTTTTTCTGCGATTTCGGAATCGAACCCAGGCTGGTCTCCTTAACGACTCTTACAATTTCCGTAGAGATCATTAGATGACCATTCCAGAAAACGGATTCTCTACAACGCGAAGTTATGAAAATTAAAAGAAGACGAAAGCTCGCAAAGAAAGAGAAGGAAGTAAAGCTCATTCGGAAAAAAAAATTATACCGTCTCGCTAATTATCAAATAAAGCGTGAATATATATGCATAATCCTCTTAAGCTTGTGTGCGCAGGTGAAGAAAAAAGGGCAGCCTCAAGGGAAGGGTGGGTAAACATGAAGTCGAAAAATGAAAACGGGCCCCCGTCGAAAAGGAGCAGTAGACTATGGCAGCTGAACAAAGCTGTAAAAATTCCAAGAGTATAGGCGAGCGAAAGAATGAGAAAGAGGAAGGAAGCAAAATCGCGTAAAAATTTTGAAAAGCCAAGCTCGCGTATTCCTGAAGCATGAATAGAATTCCGTTAGCACGAATGAAGTGCAGTGGTGCTAGTAGTAGTAGTAGTAGTACCTGCTTACGGGGGTAACGCTTTCTTCTTCGTTTTTTTCACTTCTTTTCTTCTTATTCCTTTATTTCATCTCTTTCTACGCGGCGTCTCTTTTATACCTTGCGTTGGGCGACGAGTTTCACCGTTTCTATATCTATATCTGCATAGACATATATAACTTCGTCCAGAGCTTTCACTCTCTCTTTTTCCGTTGAGCGTACAGCAGTACCGGTACACATGCATATTGTACTATTTTTCTAATTTCTTGCCCTGCACTTCTTGTTCGCGCTCCGACTGTTCGCGGAAGGTATACTTTACAAAGCTAGCTGCCGCACGTTATGCTCCGCTCCACTTATCAGAGATTCGTAGCCGCACGTCTCCTGCACGTGTGCGTGTACTTGTATTATAGTTCGTTTTTCTCGGTGTATTCCGTTGATTCATCCGTATGTATAGATATATGTATTTATATGTGAGTGTAGGTATATATGTTACCTGTGTATGCACTTGGAAACACAATAGAAATATTTACTGCGCAGGAATCGTTGGACTACCGCTGCCGCCGTCTCTATAATTTACGAATAATATCTATCCTTGCGAAATACTCTCGAATCCTCGTGTGTTAGAGAAGAAATAACGTGAGTAAAAAATGATGTCGTTTTTCATATAACTTTTCTGCTGAGATATATATGTTGTCTATTATTTACGGACTATGCGTATAGCTCAAAGTCATGTCGGCCTGTCGGTGACACATCCCCGTTCGCCAGTTTCAGGTATACTGTATCGATTTATGTATATAAATGGCATATGAGTGAATTCTTGTTTATTAACCACGAATTTTAATTTTACTCCGAACATCCGCTGCAGATGCATGTCTCTCCCCCCCCCCTCTCTCTCTCTCACTCTCTCACTCTCTCACTCTCTTACTCTATCTATTATTATTTTTTATTTTCCGTGTACGACGTCCTAGTACAATCTGTGTTTTTCTGGGGGTATAATTTTTTTCTCGTTTATATTCTTCGTATGCGCCGTCTTTTGTATCCATATTCTATGTAAAAAGGTAGGGGAATAGGTGTCACTATAATCCTAATAAATTTTACTTACATCTGTTATACTTTTTTTTTATTCTTTCACGAGAAAATCATTTTCATTTAAATCATTGATTTAGTAATCTATTAAGTTTCGCGTGTAAAATATATTTCTACATCAGCGATGCGCACAACGTATTTAACGTTATTCTGTAAAATTACATCATACCCGTAGCAAACAAAACAATCAGTATCTAATTTTGTAATTGTTATTATTTTTAAATTCTCGAATCAATCGTTTTGCAAGCGACTTCATTTGTACATTGAAATATTCAAAATTAACGCGAAACGAGAATGTTTGCGAATGTAATTTTTCATCCCAGAATTTTTTTTTCTTCAACATAGTGTTTTAGCCGCCGATGAATTATTTAGCACGGCACGTATCTTCCCGTTAGATTTTGAAAAAAAATCGCTTAACACCGTTTGTAACTAATTCAATAGGTGAAAAAGATACGAAGCAGCAATAAAATATGACTTTTCCCGTTTCGAAAAATGTTTGCAGACAGAATTTTTAAGCGAAAGCTCGTCGTCGCAGTCAAACGAATTTCAAGTAAAAAAAAACAAAAATTTTGATTATCTAAACATTTTGACATTTCTTTTTTATCCGGTCAATGTCATACAATATCCCGTACAGTTCAAAAATCCAATTACGCGTTTAAATATATTTTATATTGTTTGGCAATACTCGTATACATACATGATCGATTACTCTAACCAACGGATAAAAGTGAGATTTGCATCATTTCTTTGTACGCTCGTATGTTTTTTCGTGCATTTTTTACTGCTTTTTATACCTATTAGATATTTCGCGATACATAACTCGTCGATTGATTTGCTTTTCGATCGAAATATTTCCTCAAACGTATATTGGATTTTAATCTTCTATATACAATACGAGCCCCTATAGATATCGCGAGTTATATTCCCAACCGCACCTTTCCTCCATCAACTATCTTTGCTGTACTCCTATTCTCTCGAAGCTTTATCTTCAACTGCAGCGGCCGTTTTCTGTCTGCCTCTCTCTCTCTCACTCATCGTAGTGAAACGGCGAGTGCAAAAAACCCAGGGCCACACAGCGCGACTTTAGATTGAATCTCATATATTTCGTGAATCTAGGAGGGGCGCATTTGTTGTGGGAAACGAATTTTCGCGATCGCTGCAGCTGCGGCAATGGAAATAACAGCTGACCGCAGGCAATTTCAGTTTTACTCTCTTTCTATATATATACATATACATATGTATATATATATACACATATGTATATGTATATATATGTACATATATGTGTGCGTGTGTTCGAATGTGTATACGTCCGTTAGCTGCGTTATTGTTTCGACTGCCATCGAACAATTCTCTGCCGCGGCTGCTCTTGTTTTTCTCCTGTTTCGGCCTCTTGCTTTTTTTCCCGCACTCGGCGGCGCGGCTCTCACTGTATATATATATATATATATATATATATACATATATATATGGATTCAACGCGGTAGATAGATGTGCCTGTGCGCACTGGCCAATCGTGTTCTTTCGACCGTGTCAATGCTGTTTGTATATTTGCGCGACTCACGCGTACGTATAGGCTGTATAGTAGTTTTATACATGTGTGTGTGTGTATATAGACCAGTGCCGCTCAGAGGCTAGTTGAGTCGTCTCCTAGCAATGAAGCGTAAAAAAGAACGTTTTCCTCTCTATTTTTTTGTTTTCATCTATGCATTTCCTTTTTTTTGCCTCGACTAACGAAGTCATATAGTCACAGTTCATAGTCCCGCAAAAAGAGTTAGGTATATCGAGAGAGACGTTTCTGAATTTTTGACTCTGATCGATGATCGATTCACGTAGGTGTCTTTTAATATATATATATATATATAGAG
Organism: Apocrypta bakeri; assembly: GCA_018906985.1. Classification (NCBI taxonomy): domain Eukaryota; kingdom Metazoa; phylum Arthropoda; class Insecta; order Hymenoptera; family Pteromalidae; genus Apocrypta; species Apocrypta bakeri. Next base: position 1,295,066 of record JACCIA010000004.1, read on the forward strand.
AGAGAGAGAGAGACCAATTCTTTTTTCCGATTTTTTTCTTTTTAATTTTTCCGCGGATTGGCTCTGATCGAAATCGCAAGGGAAAAGGGGATTTATCCTAGGGGGAGCTGGAAAAGCGCTTGTGCAAGGATTACTTTAATTTGCCGATTTTCGAGCAACTGTTCCACACTGCTCTCGGAGACTAGTGTACAGAGTTAAGAGCCTTTTTTTGCCTCTCGTGGTTTCAATTTGCCAACTTTTACAATCGTCAAGTCTGAATTAAAAAACTTAATCGATGGATTTTCATCATCCCTATAGTACCTCTCTCTCTCTCTCTCTCTCTCTCTCTCTCTTTCGAGATATACATATATATATATACACACAGAGTCCTCAACGTCACGCAAAGATGGAGAAGCAATCGTTTCAAAGACTTTTTAAGTAAACAGAGATTTTTTTCGTTCTACGGCTAAGTTTTGCGAATGAAAATACAGACTCGAAAGTCAAACATTGTTTAGCCCCGTGGCGAGCAATCAAGAACTAGATGATGTGGCGGCTTTTGTATAATACTCGCGCGTATACTTTATAAATCGCAAGAGAATTTCATTCGGTTCAGATGATATACGAACAAAAAGCAGCTCTTTTGCGTGATGAAAACGCTTTTGAAATTTAATAGTCGAAGCAACGATATAGAGGAAAGAAACAGATCGCATGGCTCGAAATAACGAAATTCATTTACTCGTTGAATATACATAATGTATACGACGAGAAAATGCTGCAAGTGATTTATCTACAGAGCTATACTTCCAGGTCTATTGTCGTTTTCTCTCGTCGGTATCCTTTGTGCTTTGGCCGAAAAATAGTTGCGAATCAAGGACCGCGAGCGCATGCATAAAAAGCCGAGAACTGAATCGGAACTTCAGAAAGTTTTGTTTCCAGCCGAAAAAGCAGCAGCAGCAGCAGCAGCAGCAGCAGCAGCAGCAGTAGCAGTAGCAGCAGCAGCAGCGGTGGTAGTAGCGCAACAAACTTTCCAAGTGAAATTAGATGATCGAAGCGTTAAAGTGTTTTGTCGAGGTAGACTATGCACAAAGCTACGTTCATCTCTTCTCCTCTACCTCTTGTTTTTGCGTTCTTAACTCTCTCTCTCTCTCTCTCTCTCTCTCTCTCTCTCTCTCTCTCTTTACTTCTTTGGAATAAAAAAGCTTGAAAACTAAAATTCGAATTCCTCGTATAAGCCACCTCGTAGATCCGACAATAGGGCTATGGCGAAGTCGTTCAAGTATACTTGCGCTCTGTCGATATCGAACTCCGACGAAAACCAAAGAAGCTCCTTCTGGATCAACTTTCGAAACCGATGCTATATATATTTCGTATACGGATACGCACATTCGGATATATACACATACGTCAAGGCTGAATTTGCGCGAAGTAAAGGAAAGCCCTCGCTCGCGGCCAATAAAAAAAATAAAAAAACAGGGAGTACACAGAGCGAACCTTCGTAATTGAACCGAAGCTCGTGGCGCAGGGAGTTAAAGAATAAAGGAAGGAGCTCGCTTGTCGAATCCGTAAAATTGATAAAGTTTGCCAGGGAACTTTTATAATATCTTGACTGTGGTCTGAAGAATGTTCTCGCGCTAGCTCGCGTACGTGTGCGGCCGTCGCGCTGTATGAGTCTGGCAATTTATGTTCCACGACGATTATGGTCGCTTGAGCTGAGACAAGACGTCTACTATGTTACCGCTTGTGATAGCTGTTACGTACCTTTGCGATATAAATTTTTTTCCTCGGTTATACGGATTTCGAATGTTCACTTTCGGTAAAGTTACTGCGCGATTTTTTAACTGGATTCACTTTTATTTTTTAATCGTATATGCGTACATGTGCACATGTATGTTGCGCGATATTATATACTATGTATATGGCTAATTCTGTAATAAATCGACGCTTCAAACATTTTTCTCTTCACAGTTTTAAGAGCATTTTCAGGAGATTTTTCTGTGAGCTATAGAGTGGCAGAATTCAAAATTTTGGAAATTCGTTCTCGATTAAACTCGATTAAAAAAATGTATTACTCTTCAGTGGAGAATTCGAAACAAAATTCGCAGAAGCTTTTTTTGGAGAATTCATAACAGTTCTTTAATTAATACTTTTAGCGTCGTATTTTTATAATAATTATGCTTTCAAGATGATTAGTGGAATTAAATTTTAAACGTGCAAAAAGTGAGCGAACGTTCGAAAACGCCAAATCCAGAGTTTATGCACGGATCAATGAAAAAATACTTGCAAACTTTGTTAGTAACTGTTAAAATAATCCGATTGCTGTTAATAATTTTTTAGTGAAATTAATAATAGTAACATTAAATAAAGAGAAACACGACGAACAAAATGTTCGATACCAGATTATTTCAGAATAAGTTATATAAATAATAAACGTTGATAGATAAGAGGTTTAGAGACTTTAGAATTAATTTATTGTATTCTTCTAAAACTCTAAAAGTAATAAATTACGATTAATAATTAATTTTTTAAATAAATTATTCAATTGTTGAATAAAATGAAATAAATGTATTTAGGTCGTTCACTGATTGGTTCGTTTATTTCTACAATTGCAAAATATTATTTTTAAACAACAGTAATTTTTTAAAAATACTCAATAACGAGTAAACAGTTTAATTTTGTTTCGGTTTAAAAAAAAATCAAGAAAAGTCGTGGTAATATTTTCTAAACTTGTATAATAACAAAATATTAAAATAATTAGTTAGCGTTATTACAAATAAATAATAGTTCGTTATATTATAAAACAGAAATTAAAAAATATATGTAAAATTAAAGGTAAACAGTTTATAAGGGGTAGCGCGACTCGTTCCCACCAGTAATAAAGGCAGCTGCGAGAACAACGGAATAATTTGTTACATTCCAGAAAAAACATGAAAACTCAGAGTAATATTCTCAAACAAAAATACAAAAAAAAGTCGAACAGACGATTTGGTAGACTATCGCTCATATATTGCATTAATGCAAGTTTACTTTATATATTGTTTACGGACTAAATGGAAAAACGAGCTTTCATATCCGGGGAATCAACAGGAGCAGCCAAATTAATGAAAAACCTATTGAATTTTTCGATCGACTGTAAAACTGTAAAGAAAGAGATTGAGAGTTCGAATAGAGTTCGAACTGTTTCAAAAGTGACGAGCGGTTTCATTTCATTAGGAGTTACCGAGCAACCAGTGGAAAAGTTCGTATAGATCGGACGCGCACAGCGGCTCTTTATACAATAATAATCGAGAATAACGATAAGTTCATGAAAATCGAATAAGAGTCCGACTGTTCTTCTTGGACCGACAAAGTTTTAATGTGATTTTTGTACATATATAGATCGAGAATATGGCAGGATTCGCGCCTCGAGCAAAACCCGCCGCGAAATTGCGAAAACTTGTCCGCTTTATTCTCGGACTAGCAGAGAAAAGTCGAGCGCAAGATTTCCCATACACTTATACTCTCGAGCGCTTTTCCATCAATGCGTTAAACGTTTAAAACGATTAAAACTTGCAAGCTCCTTATATATATATATATATGTATACACATATACACACACATATACATATATGTGGCTATGTATACGTATACGGGTGTACATAAATTCAGAGAGCTTTTAACATGAAAGCGGAGAGTCGCTCGGCCAAGTATGTAAAGTTTGGCGGCAACAAAATCTCGGCCACAAAAGGCTGCGCAATAATAATTATTGTACACACATATACAAATGCACAAAAAGAGATTATCTCGAGCTTGCGGACGAGGGAAAATTAAATCGCTGCCGCGCATTATTTCGACCCTCGATAAAACGCGTCCCCTTGGGACTCTTGACAAAAAAAGTAAATAAAGAATACATTCCCTTTGACGCTGCTGTTGCTGATGAGCTAAAAATCTCGACGGAAAAGCACTGGGTATCCTCATTAAAATTCATCATCGAGGTGAAGAAAAAAAAATTTAATAAAAATGAGGTAGTACAACCGTCAGACGTATAGAACAAACGAGCCGCGAGCGCTTCCGACAAAGTTCGCACGTCAGGGCTACATTTAAAGCTCAGCAAGTTTCGGCTTCCGGATCAGGTTGATACGAGTGTGATACACAATAGCGCGTTGCGGCAGGTTGTTGCTACGAGAAAGGTCCTTCGCTCATGAGGTTGCGTGATTACGTGTATATGTATATATACACACACACACACACACACACACATATATATATATATATATATATACATATATATCGTTTAGGTGCACACGTATGCAGACGTATATATATATGAAAGCTCGTAACGCCGCAGGGCTTCTCGCTTTGCGCGGCGCCGCCTGTCCGTTGCAGCGCGTTGTTATCTCAAGTTGCTAGCCGGGCTTTAGCGCAGCGTAAATCCATCGGAAAGTCTCGGAGCTGCTTACAGCCGTTCGTTGCTGTTTCTCCTCTACCCTTATTCTCTCTTGCGTTGTATTTTGCGTATTTCGGCTAGGTCTTGCGAGACAAATATTTTGGGGGAGAAACGGTGCTTTATTGGCGCTGCGCCTGTCCTATATACTTTCGGATTATTCGAGGCGGGCGGATTTGCCTTATTTCGCGTACTGCGTGTATATATATGTATACAGAGCGTCGTTGGATTTGTTAGGCGCATTTCTCGCAAGATTCGAATGCAAAGGGATTCCGTGAGATTCTAGGCTAACGAGAGGAGAAAGAGACTTCACTGATGTAGTCTGTTCGCAAAATGGATGCGCGACTACGCGATGAGTATATTTTTAGAGAGCGGATTTCTTCTTTTTTTATTTTACTTTTTCCAGAAGTTTCTATGGCTTGAAATTAGCCCGCATGATCTCGACGGGACTTGATATTGTTGAAATAAAAAAGTTAGCTTGTCCTTCCGAGTTCTGGCTTTTGAAGTAAAAAAACGTAATGAATGGAAAAGTTCGCGTTGACGTAAAAAGATGTTCTGCTATCTTTGTTTTTCGAGGAAAATCTGATTATTTTTTGGAGTTTTAAACGATTGATCAATGGAAATGTCAGACTTACTTTCTGTGAACGAATAGGTAGCCTTGAATCCGCGCGAGTGTCTCGATGAGGTTTGACCCTCGAACTCCAAAAGCATCCTGGGTCCGTTACTCATAAGTGGCCTTAACGGCGACTCTTTGCATATAGCTTCGGTTTTTTCCCTTTGGCCGTTTATGTACACGTAGACGACTAGTGCGTCCGTCGACTCGCACCTATAAATATGAATTGAATTTTTTTGTAATTAGTTCTCGACCGTTCTCGAAGAAGAAATCCGAACGTTAACATTTGCACCTGTCAATGGAGAAAATGTTCTACGTTTGTAAATAAAGTTCAAGTCTGAAAGTTCGAAAAGGATTTCTCGGGATAAATAGTTTCGTATTCTACTTGAATTTCGAAGTGACTTTGAAAACTCAAAAAAAGACTGATCAAAGCTAGTACGATGAGATCTACCGAGTGTAAGTAGATACTGCCCGCGTTGGTCAGGCATCGACCCAAGTAGAAACAAGTCTCGCTAACTCTTATACTCGATCCTCTGGTAATGTAAACTTCTTTGCGAAATCTATACCGAGTTTCGCTTTACATCCTTATCGTTGATCATTACAGGAAAGTTTCGTGTTCGATAAGTAGAGAACGAAGGCTAATTAAGATGTTGTCGAATTGGTTCGGCTTTGAACAGATCTTACATACCGAATACGAAAAGGAATAAGGCTAAGTTATAAGGCTAAGTTGTTGGAAAACCAAACCCGGACAGTGGAGAAATTAATTAATTTAGTGTAGTTTAGTTTTTAAAGGAAACTCACTCTTTTGTGCCGCTAGGCGATCGATAAACGTCGAAGTCGTGAAAGATTATCTGCACTCGTTCCTTTCCACGACCCTGAAAGTCGTAGCTACACCTCGTTCTGGGTGGATAAGAATTTGGATATCCTGGCGATGTAAACATACCCGATTTGGTCGTATCACTGCTGAACACCATATTACACGATGACGCTGAAACACGTAAGTAAATAATATGGTTATTCATTTAATATCAAACATTTTTCAATAATACAATTAATTATATAATTGTACCTACAATGTCACTCAAATTGTTATTAAAAAAGTTACAGAGATATAAATTAAAATATTGATATCGCTTTGGGAGAACTTATTTATAATATTGCCTGGATTACGAGACCAACATAATTTTGAATGTTCCAAACGTAAGAAAGTAATTGTTTAATTTTGATTTCAAGCAAATTATTACTAGAATATATTATTAAAATCAAGAAGTGTATTCCTAGGTGTATTCAAAGAAAGTATTTTTGGAATCAAGAAAATTTCATAATTTCGGTGAATTTGATTAAACATAGTACAATTATTATCTGCCACTTCTGGAAAAATATTATACTGTCCATAATAATATAGACGATCTATTTAAAAGTTCATGAGATTCGTTCCTAAAAGTACATTGTTATTTTGAAAATAGTCGGTTCAATCCCTTCTATCATTAGATTTATCTAATAACAAATCCGAATAACAAATAATCACAGCATTCGCAAAGCTATATTTATATTTCTTATAGGAAATGCATCTCAAAAACGCATATCCAAACCGAATCATGACAAAATTATAAGAGCAGCTAGACGCGGATACTGTAACGTTTGAAAATTCTCATTCCATAAATTGCGACTTATATCTATATATACATATAATCTTCGTTTTTCAATCATCCTAACAAATACACGCACACTCTCAGACGACTCAGTAAATAAAAAGCGACGAAGTCTGATCGACATCCTCGGCGAGCTAAAAATAAATTGACTCTCCAAATGAGAAAAGCAGTCGTTTTATAGCGCATAACGTTCGATTCCCGCCAATGACTACACGCGAGACATGTGTGAGAGAAGGGGGGGGGGGCTTTGGGGTGCGGGGGGGGGGGGGGGGGTAGAAGGGAACTAAAAGCAAAGGAGATAAACGAGATAAGCCCGACAAGCGACAAAAAGCTGGTGTTGGAACGTGCGAAAGAGGAAGAATAAAAAAAGCAGCAGGTGACCAACTGGAAGCACGTCACTGCCAGAGAGGCCACATGTACCAAAAAGTCGTTTGAACGTCGGTCTCGCAATGCACACTCGATTAGAGCCGAGACCGATTTCGCTTAATATCGGCTCGTCTCGGACGTTATTTTTTTTTTTTCTAGTATACTCATATGTAGGTTTCGCGTATACATTCGCGTTCACGTGGCATTCGCTATTCCAATATTCAACGACGGGGAGTATGTCCTATATATGTAGATTCTCGTTGGAAACAACTTTTCGACTACCTTACTTACGAGGCTTTGAGCTCGTTATTCTGTTTCGCTAGTTCCCCAGAGGAGAGAATTTATTTTATTGCAAATTCTTTCGTTTCGTTTTTTTTCTACGAATACGTTCGCTCGATGACTTTGATAACGTTTCTCGTCGCGAACGAGTTTGTTGATTTAATTTTATGAAAAAAAAAAGAAACATCGCAATTTCCTGTTAGTCTTCGTTTATATTTCGTAGGCTCGCAGTGCTCGCTGTAATTAATTCAAGGTCCTTCTCGAAAGAGCGTTGAGTAAGCTTATATGCAGTTGCAATTGCCACTTGTTACAGTGAATAATTTTGTACGCGATTCGACTTAATTTAAAGTCTGCTTTGCCTTAAATCTCGAGAATTAATAATTGTACAGGTGATTCGTTGCAGTTTTGATTCCGTATAATGTGATATAATTATCCCAACGTAGAGCTACTCGCCAAATTCATCTTTTAATTATGATAAATTGAATTTACATTTATATAAATACACACACACACACACACACACACACACACACAAACATGGCAAAATACATTCTACGCTTTAGAGAATGAATTTTGTCTTTGTGAAACCAGCCATTAGTACCGTTAATATAATTAGTAAGCTTCTTATTCAAATAGTCACTCGCTAAGCTATCAAAGCACGTGCTGTTGGTTAATTTTTCGTTTGTATCGCAGTTGCATTATGCGTCGAACGTTAATGCAAACTCTCGTAACTCTATATAGGTGCATTATGTTCCGAATAGCATTTCTGTAATGTAAATGTGAGTGTGTGCGCCTATTACTGTATTATATATACCGTAAATGTATATATGCGGTTTCTACTACACAGTAGACGCGTTTCGAGAAGCGACGGATTGCCGAGAATCCTGATTGCGTCACCTGATTCAGCGGAGATTTGACAATTTAATGGTGAGCGTCATTCAAAAAGGAATTTGCGTTATTGCTTCGCGTTCTACGCGAATGGCTTGTACAATGAAACTGCGATTTCGATACATTTCTACTAGTCATCTGAGTTAATCGCTTTAATAGGCGATCTAAATTCATATCTATTGCATTGATAACAATACTGTTAACGATATTTTTTCTTAATTTCAATGTCGGATTTTACAGGGGACGAACATTTTTTAGTCGAAAGAATAAATTGTTTTCAAACAAAAAAAATTAGTTTCTTACATATTTATGTATTTACTATTTGTGCTTTTAGAGAGAAATTATTCACTGTTGTTTACTATATTTTACAAAAATAGGCAGAAAATACCAACTTAGACTCATTGTTAAGTTTAAAAATCCTGATAAAATAATGAAGGTATACAGTGCCAAAGAACAGTCTTTGTACTTTAAAAAAAATAATTTTTTGACTCGTTAATCCGTCAAAGAAACATCCATAAACAACCGCAATAAGTGGATGTAACATTTTTACAGGGAAATGAAAAATTATTTTTCAAATTTATCATGGAAAGATCTATTTGTATAAAACTTCTTGAAACAAATATCATCTGGTAAATGCATAATGAATGTGGTTGCTTCAGTTCGAATTTCGTTCTTAACGTATAATAATTCAAATTATTTCCGTTTCACTCAAAAAGGGTATTTCTGTCAGTGTTTCATTGGATATTAGCATTACTAGTTAAATTAACAGTTGAATTCAAAACAGCCTTAATTTTTAAGTAAGTCAAGTGTGGAAATTTTCACGTACAAAGTAAAACTTGAATATTATCAATGAAAATTGATGCTCAACTGCATATGCATTTCAAATAAACTATAAATATATAATAATAGTTTTATTGTATAATAATATAATTTTCAGCTTATAAATTCTTAATTACCATTATTCACAGTTAATTTAAAATTGAATAATTTAATTATATTTAGTTTACATGATATTATAAGCTACATTTGTTATGCTAATGTAAATTTTATTTTCGTACAAATAATGATATCAATACAAAGCTTATTGAATTTCATATACAAGTATTAAATGTTTGCGATTATAGTACCAATGTTATTATGTAAGCTAAATGTAACAGAAATCAACATAATACAAAAGTAAGTTAAATAACATTTAATCTATACTTATACATTTTTCAAACACGAGTATACGTTTAAAAACATAATAGTTACTTATATATATAGAAGTAACTTTTTCAATTTTACCGCAAAATTTATAATCTATTATTCTCTGCCTTTATAGGAGTATATTTTTCGAAAACGATCTCGGGCGTCCAACTCCGCATTCGTTTCCGTCAAGTGGACGTAACGCTTTTTTACGTGACTCGAACGGCCTCTTTCGAGGAGAGAAAAATAACCAGAGAGAAAGAAGTCACACGATTCTCGAAAGAAGAGTCCGCGGGAAAATCGAATAAAATCCATATGACGATTTTATTCGCGACAGTAGTCGACGAAGATATCAGATTGTCCCGAGGGTAAGGATTTATGTTCTCAGGCCGAACCGAATCCAACAGCTTGTATCTTCGAGTCGTCGGCTTGGTAAGAGGAGAAATTTTCTTTATCGCGTTTACCCCTACGTTCTTTCTCCTTCCCTTTTTTTGAGAAGCATATATAGTCACCGCAAGAGGAGAATGCGGAATAAAAGCGCATCCGACCAACGGATGCTGGGAGTTTGCGAAAAAGAAGAGAACACTGCTCGAGGCTCTAGTCTGCAAATTTAATTTAATTTTCCTTTATTTATACTTTTTACTTTGCTGAGTCTAACTCGGTATGTTCAGATATGTATTCGTATGTATATAATCGATATCGTGGAAGTGAAGGCAAATGATTTGTATTTCTTATTTTTTTTTTTTTTCGTTTTTTTTCCGTGATTCCTAGTGATGAAACTTGGGATTTGCGGGGTTAATTATATACGTTTAGTGCGCGAGAAACTCTAGTGGAACTCTTTGGATAGATAAATAGGATTTCATTATTATTCGTCTAGTGTTATTAGTTTAATAAAGTGAAATGAAACAAAGCAAAAGTTCTTTCGTGTATATGCTTACAAGCATCAGTTAAGTCGGAGTTTCCAAGCCAAAGCTACTCTGTTTTAATGCGACGCATGTAATTAAATTTTCTTTCTGGAAAACTCTTAGTTGAATTCATTTGTCGAGTATAAAGTATAACTTTTTTGGCAGAAATATGCGAAAATGTAATTCGATGACGAGACTCCTTACCAAATTGTAATTAATATTGCAAAGCATTGGTTTACAATATTTATTCAATTTTTCGAATCTGAAATTATTAAAACGCCTCATTAGATATTTATTTACTCAAGTCTGATTTATTGGTCTGTAAAGATTTCGATTTTTAATTTAATCCGTATACCAGGTCAACTACTTAGATCCAAAAATGTTTACTTCGTATTCTATAAATAACTTTGACATTAACAATCTTTCTGCTACATATAAATTAATTCTTTTGTGCAATTCAAATTTAGAGTGGTTGGCCCGTCATAACTCTACTTTACATTTTTTCTCAAAACGTTCAAAAAAAGTCTGAATAAAAGTAATAGTCAATCTTACATGTACTTAAAAAAATTATATAAATATAAATAAATTCAAATTTTCTACAATATTCGTTATTTTATTTTTAATGAAATAACGCTTTAATTTAATTTTATAAATTTTTAATGAAATATATACGCGTCTACGATTTCAATGGTAAAAAGTAACAGACGGTTTGTTTTTAAGTAATTTTGCATACGAGCAAGTTGAATATAAAATACAACGGATTATTCAAATATAAATTTGGAATTCATTTATTAAGCCTGCCGGGAATGTTCTTTGCAAAGTTTTTTTAGCGGCCGCAAAAATGCATGGAAATTAATATGTCCTTTGTCATCTACTCCAGAGTATACATGAATATGACAGTTTTTCAATGAGTTTAGAATTTAAAATTTTAATTTGAAAAATGAAACGCGACTTTATTTTATTTCATATCGATTATTTCAATTTCTCTTCATTGTTTAATTGTTCGATAACGAAAGAAAATAAAAGAAGAGTTTTTTAAACCAGTTTACATTTAAATGATGAAATTTTAAAATTCGAAATCTTTCCATTTCCAGAAATTGATAAAATCGTAAACCGAAACCTTTACACGCTATGCAGCTTGGATTCAAATCGATAATTTATAAAGACACTACAGGGAAATCTATAATTGGTATAATTACATTTTTTTAATTAATCGAGGTACATATCGGTCCATTATGGATGGAAAAACAAAATTGCTGTTTCACTAACTTAACAAATTGGCAAATATCTCATTTGTATGTTTACAACTGCGTTATCGATGTTCGAAATCAAAAGAAAAATCACAAAAATATAAAGCGTATAAAAAGATAAATAAAAAATTTATTGAAGTTCGTAAAAAAATAGTGAGAAACTAATGAAATGGAGATAAAAGTATATCAATACTAAAAAAAGCATAATTTTTTACACTTTCTATACGAAATATTCGCTTCGTTTATCTTTATATTTCAACCAGGAAAAATGCTGTAAAATAAACGCAACAAAATGGATAGTCGATAAAAGCCTGACTTTTTTTTCAATTGATCTAAATAGGGCAGTTACAATCTCGTCAGAATCCTTGGTAATTCAAGTCTGTCTTTACGCCTTATTTTTTCGCACCGATCGTGCAACTCACGAGTACACGTAAAATGAAAACAACTAAATGGCAAAGCGACGACAGAGACAAAGACGTGCACTCGTGCGAGAGAGAGAGAGAGAGAGAGAGAGAGAGAGAGAGAGAGAGAAGAGCATCAGTCGAAATGAGATAAAACGGAATGAGGCGTCTTTTAATTTGCATTCATGAGGACTCTCCTGAGCTGCAGTCGGTAAATTCCCCAGGAGGCGACGGCATCGGTCTATACATTGCAGCTCTGTTATTCCTGCGTAAATAACGCCGCTCGCGAGAAGAAGACTCGTCGTTGCTGCTCACTTATGAGTCGAGTCGAGTGACGAATGAGCTTCCGCGGCAAAAGGAGTGACTACTTAATGTGAGAGTCGGTTATTGAATTCATCATCGCGTCGTCGATGAGAGGGAGACGTGCGGCTTTTGCAACGAGGAGCAAGAGCGCAAAGGCGCAGTCGTTTAAGATTCCTCGATAATAATGATTGAACGACCATCTATTGAGGGAAAGATGGCTCTAGAGCTTCGAAGTCACGAAATCCATTTCGCTCAAACTGCTGCGGTTCTATTTATTTATCCCCCTAGACAGTGTATGCGCAAGGATAGTTATTCTTTTTTCTTTTAATTTATTTGATAAATCCTTGGCTTAATTGGCCGGCGATATCTCATCCGAGCAAGGCGATACGTTTAATGTTAAATGCCATTTGAATGTTTGATAAGTAGTCTTTGATAATTAGTTTGATAATTAGTGAACGCGTTCTTGTATATTCAAATATTCAAAAAGGGTTTTTCTATATTAATTTCAATTCGATTAATTTTAATTCGAATTTTTGCAACACGACTAATGTTTTCACGTCAAACTGTATGTTTAGATATTTTAAATTTAGCTTAATATTAGCATACATATGGTAGATGAAGTATCAGTCATAGTTAATGTTAAATCCGATGTTAAAGTACATGCGATTACAGGCTTTTAGAAAATATAATGTCTGTGTACATTGAATTTAATAGAATTAGCATTAAATTTCGAAAATAGAACATTTACGATTGAATTAATTCATAAATTTAATGCGAAAGTACATGGAATTAATGTAATTGTGCATAAATTTCGCACAATTACGATTTGCATGAAATATTTCGTTGGTCAGTAGATAAGGTCTGGCACGTCTTAGGTATGTATTTGTTACCCTATCTTTCCCAGAGACTAAATTTTTAATTCTATATCGTCCTAATCATAATAGTTTATTATTAAATTTTAAATTACTTTTTCTGTCTTTGTTAATTATCCGCGGTATTGTTATGACTAGATAAATTAACGAGGAAGTTCAATCAAACAATATGTTGATGGAAAATTTGCAGTAAATATTTTGCTGAGCAGTAGATAATGTCCGGTCTGCGTTAGTCACGCTCTGATTACATTGCCTTCCCCAAAGACTAAATTTTTTATATTTACACATCGTTGTAAACGTAATGTTATATTTACATTTTTTATATTTTTCTCTCTCTTTAGTTGTTAATTGCCCGAGGCATGTTATGTCTAGTGCATGTTTAACCGAGTCCGGTCAGTCTACGTGTTGTTGGAAAATTTGCAGGAAATATTTTGCTGATCAGTCGATAATATCCAGTATATGTTAGACACGTATTGATTACTCTACCTTGCCCATAGACTAAATTTTTTGCTGTATAGACATCTTTGTAAACATAATGTGTTATGCTTCCATTTCAATCTACTCTTTTTCTTCGCAAGCGATTCCGTCTAAAACAGAAGTAATTTCTCGAAAACTTATTTTCTAATTAGCCTCTCTAAACATTACCGTGTTTTGAATCAAACATAAGTTACAACTAGTCTACGTTAAATTTAAATGCAAGTAATTTGACATTAAATTTAAACATTAGTACTTTGGCATTAAATTTCAATGCAAGTACTCCGACGTTAAATTGAACAAAAAATATTTGGAGTAGCGTTTGAATAAGTCGACGTCATCATGCGTAGAATAAAACGGTCTTTTAAAATTGAAATAACCTTCAGTATTTTCCTGATACCCTCAGAATATAGCCATTCAAGAACGTTTGGGACGCATCGAGTAGTCTCATGCATATAAACATCCGTTTCGAGTAGCAACAGCGACGCTATACTACTCTGCTCATCGGTATCCAATCAGTGAGTCTCTCGTCCAGCAGCTGTCCCTCGAACGCTCTCCTTTTTATCTGCTCTTCTCTTGTCTCTTGTCTCCAGCGGTGAGTTCGACTCCGCGCAAAACACAATTCCGAATATCTACGTGCGGTTGGCATATGTAATGCGCATCGCGTCTGTCGTACAGTCGCGCGGTTTTGTCGCAGGAGACACACACCGCGCGGGCGACAAACTTCCGGATTGTGGCGCGTCGTCGTTTCGCGTGTGCTTATATAGACAAATGTAAAGGGCGACGGCTAGGCGGGGATGCTCTTGTATCGCCTAATGGAAAGCTATGTTTATATGCACATACGAGGAAATCCACGAGGTATTGGGTATTACACGGTACCTGGGAATCGAAAAAAAAATACGGACGGTACCACATTTTAGTGGTTTAGAGTATACAAATTAAAGCTCGTAAATCGGAATTTGTGGCTGAATGTATAAACGATATCATTTATTTTTCAAATATGTGCAGTGTTTAATTAAATATTTTTTAAATGTTCAACTCGAATTCCATGAAAATTCTTTCGGTTTACAAAAAATATTTTCGAAGTCGGACACGCGAATAAAAAAGCATTTACATTTAAAAATGGAAAATATCATTTTTGGCCAAATATCTGGATTTGCCAAAATATATTTTCAAATACTCGCGATTTTCCGTTGGGTGGTGCTTTGAAACCATTTTTTCGGAAATTAGAGAGCTCGTCAACAGCATTCGTCTATTTTTTATAGATTACAGTATTATTTCCTAAAATCATATAAAGTTATATTAATTTACTCAAAAGCTAATAACTTTTTTAATACCAACAAGATTTGTTAAATCAAATCTTTGTAGTTCAACTTCATTTTCATTTATTACATATTAAAATTCCTTATTCAGTTAGCTTTGCCATTTGCTTTCCAAGATTAAATTAATTTACTTTTTATAAGCACTTACATGTATATACATGTATATATAACCAAAAAAATAACGAAGCATGTTATATTGTTGATGAAAATAAATTAGATTTATAAGCTTTAAGCTTATAAAAATTTCAAAACGAATACTGAGAACACATAATTTCTAACTCTAAATATCTAGAGATTTGGGGCATTTTTTTATTGGAAGATTATTTTTGGATATTAAAGCTTTTGTTCTCGAAATTCGGCTCATTAATTTTCATTAATAATCGATAACTTTATTAATTATTCGGCACATGATTATTAGTGAAACGAGGTTTTGATAATTTTGATAAGCATATATACAATTAATTACGTAATAAAGTATTGAAATAAATTGTTAAACTAAGATAATCAATTAAAAGCTTCAAATTGCAATAGAAGTACAAAAAGACCTCTTTAATGGAGATTCACGTAAAGATTCGAAATAAAAAGTATTTCGTTGACTTATTACATACTACTAGTCCGATCTGGACGATTCTTCGTTTAAACTCCCGCTTTTTTAAGACACTTTCTATTTGCACACATCTGCTTTGCGAGCAAGCACTGAACTCCAAAATCATATTAAAATTATTTTGTGTTGTCATCCATAATAACCGAGCAATCTAAAAAGGATAATCTCCGCGTTCTCCTTTCTCAGGACGCCGCAAAAAAATCGGGAAAATAATTCATTCTATTCTCGAGAAAAAATGGGTTCTTTTCCAGATACCGTATTTATTATTTACAGTACCTCGTGGATTTGCTCGTATACTCGTAGTGGACAGCGACAATTTAATTAACCGCTCGCGCGAAATCACTGGCGTGCAAAATTAATTGAAATCTATTATTACACGCGAAGGTACACGTGTGCTTCTATGTACGTATACGTATGTATATATATCTATAATATATATCTAATATATATATATATATATATACAGACGCATGTGTGTGGGTGGCACGTGTATTTCGCGCTCCATTGCGCAACGAAGCGGCTCGGGTATAAAGATAATTATCGGGGACTCAGTTCGATTCTTCGCGATCCGTGTGATATGCAAAACTCTGGCCTATAATTGAATACGCGTTAGTTTTTCGTCCAGCACGTTTGAAGTTAATCAGTCGTAGGAAGAGTTATCTTGTTTAGCGAGCGATGTCGGCGTTCTGTATCGTTCGCGCGAAAATTTCCTGATTTTCACTAATGAGCGATGAGATCAGGGAGAGTTTATTAATTACGAAAATATGTGTTACAACCTTATTGTTATATTTTTGCCGATAAATAAATCAGCGATACGGAACGTTCGAATTATCCTGTTTGTATCGTCGATGATTATTATAAAAAGAAAAAAAATATACGCTTGTTACGCATATGCGCGTGTATAGTCTAATTAGGTATACATATATATACAGTAATATATGTATCTTTTTCTTCCATCGATATACGCGACGCGTTGATAATTAATGCACTGTGTTCCCAATTAGTCCATCAAATATGTATCGACGCGTCAATTTAGCCGTATATTCAAAAACAGCATGTAATTGCGAGAATTTTCAGATATCGTCGAACATTTCCAAGAGTCACGCGCAGAAAAACAAGATCTGCCCGCGTTTCAGTTCGCGGAGGAAAAAAAAAAACATTCGAGCGCCATTATTGCGCATTCATTTTCTTTATTAAATTTCTCTGGCAGCCGGATCTCTCCTCGGCCGCGAGCGAATTTGTCTTCCACCTCCTACTATCTCGATTTTCTAGTCGGAATAAGAGCTGAGGCCGCAGTAACGAGAGAGAAAAGAGAGAAAAAAAGGAGAACATCGGGGAGTCGCGCTGCGAAAATTACGGAAATTACGAGATACAGCTGGCAAAAAGAGTATAAACCGCTCGCGCGCGACTCTCCTATCAACGAGCTAAAATCACGCGCATTATATGTATATATATATACATACACAGATATATATAATGCAGAAAGCGCAGTTAGCTATAGGTAAGCTATATACGCGACGGTACTGCAAAGAAGGAAGGCGAGCACCGACTGAGAGGAAGAAGGAAGCAGAGAAAGGAAACCAAGGGCTGCCACTGCCACCGCTGTAGTGAAAGGTTACGGGTAGAGGGAGGCTGCAGAAACTACTTAACGCGAATGCAAAATGGAACATTGGAACGGTAACTAATTCCGAGTGCACGGCGCTCTGATTTATCGGCTTCCGCGCGATTCTCATCGCCAGCTCTCGGAATCTTGTGCTTCGAGAGAGGAGTAGAACTGAGAGAGAGAGAGAGAGAGAGAGAGAGAAACTGCGTCATCGTGCCCTGTCTCGAGATCAATTCTCTTCGCTCGTGCAGCACTAGGATTTTTTTTCTTTAGTTCTCTTATTTCTTCTTTCCATTTCTCCGCACCTTCCGTCTCTCTCTCTCTGTCTTTGCGCTATGTTTACTACTGCGCTGGCCCTTTTCAGGAGGTATAACCAACTGGCATAACCATTTTTCAAGCATAGCTACGCGTCGCTACTCGCGGAATGAAGCTCCATTAGCTAATGAGCTAAATCTATATATATGGTACGTTAGCAAACTAGAAAAGAGAGAGAGAGAGAGAGAGAGAGAGAGAGAGAGAGAGAGAATAGCAAAAAATGAAACGCGAAAGCGCGAAAACCGTCTGATCATATTCCGCGCTGAACCGGAATTTATTGCGGCAGCCAAGTGTGTTTTCCTTATCTACTTATTCACACGCTGCGCGACGACATCGCTTGGAAGTTTCTATTTTTATATACTTTTTGATTTTTTTTTGTCTTTTAGCTTTCTGCACATGCATCTTCATCGGTTGCGTAAACTCATGATTCGTCCTTTATGCACGTATGCGTGGAAAGCGTTGTCGCGTATAGAGCAAGACTCCCCCGGGAGAGTCAACGACGAAGAATAAGTTGCCGAGCTATACTGCTCTATATAGAACGCAATGTTAATTAAAGTTTGCGGATTTTGTATTCATATCACTCGAGTTGTTTCCGAGATAAATTCCTCGACGTAGACGAGCTAGAGTAACTTGTCCATTTGTTTCCGCATCTATAGTCGCGCGTGGCGTCTTTCACGCAAATTACACGTGCTGTGCTTTTTTACTCTCGGCGTTATTAAAAATATAGGCTATATTACAAGGGAAATTTGAAAACCGAGCGCGTAAGGAACATTTTGCAATAGCAATGAGCTACGTGGAATACAGAAACCTTCAGAATGGAAAAATTCTTTCTCTTCCTTTTGGAAAATGTGCGCTATAGCGAATATGTAAGAATCAGTCAAATGTTTGAAAAAGAGCCGTTTGGCCGTGGTGTATTTTATTATTATAAATCGGCTCTATTCGTCAAATGGAGGAAAAGCAGCTACAAAAGCACATGAGAAATGGAAGTTTGAAGAATTCTCGACAAACAAGTTTTAAGTGAGTTTCATCCGTTATAATAAAAACTTCAGGCTTCTTGATACAGAAAAATAGCTCTAGCTACGGGAAAGCCAGTTTTTCTTGTATACATATATGTCAATCAATATTTAGCACGTTCAAATTTTCATTCAAACTTACTATTTACAACTGACAAACTCGCGATAAGTTTAGCGTTTAAATTTCAAATCGAAATGTAACGAGAGAAATCGGTACCGGCTTCTTCGAAACTTAATACGTTTCGTTTTTTCTTCAAAAGCTTCATTCAGCCGAAGAAATTAATCATTCCAATCAGTCAGTCGGTCGGAGAAAAGTCTCTCTTGAAAGTTCAAACTCGTGGAAAACGAAAAGAAGTCAGTCGTTTATTAAGATCGCGATGAGGAATCGACGCGGTAGTTGCGCATTCGTTTCTCCTTTTGGAGTAAGGAAAGAATGATGGAATTCATTAGTAAATATTTTACTTGTACTCGTGATCGATATTTAAATTACTGGAAATTACAAAATTTTTATTGTATTATAATGTATAAGCCTGGCGTTCCTCTGTTTGAAAAAGAAAATTGACAAGATTGAAAAGGTGTTATTATTTTTTTAATAATAGATAATATAAATATACTTTAAAGTGGATTTTTAAAAAATACCTTTATTTATGCGTAATGGTGTAAATTAGGTTTAGTCGCAATTAAAATAATATAATTGAAAAAAAATATATTATTAGTCAGTCCGAGAACAGTCTCTCTCGAATGTCCTAAGTGGCGGGTAACGAAAGTAGTCGATCGTTTATTAAAATCGCCTTAACATTCTTTTTGATGTTCGAATAGATGATGGAATTAATTAGTAAATATTTTCTTTTATTAGTTTTAATTAATTTTTCTCGGAACAGAAATTTCAATTTTAAATTATTCAATTATAAAAAACATTGACCTGAGTATAATTTCTATGCATAGTTCATCAATGCATAATACATGTTTTAATAATATGTTAATAAAGCTTTAACATTAAACATTTATTTAATAAAATTTACTGAACCTATAAAAGATTATACTCCTGCGAGAAAGAATTGAAAGTACTGAAGCATGACTATGTAATAAAATTTATGTTAAGCATGGATAAATTGTCTCTTCACTATCAGTACTAGAGCTAATAAATTTCTTAGAAAATGAGGATGTCCCTGCTTGAAAAAGAAAACCAACAAAACTGAATTTGATGAATCTTTCATATAAACTTCACTAGAAAATGGCCAACCATTGATCAAATGATGGTATAAATTTAAAACCAGTGCTAATTTTCGAAATATTCGATTGAATTAATTATTATTTTGTAAATAAAACATAATATACATTAAATTTTTTATTTCCAAAGTATCGGTATAATTATACATAAAATTTTATCTATTAAAATTATCTATTTATTTACTTTATTTATTTACCAGAGCACATACAAGATTATCTCAGTAAAAAATGAATACCATACATTGCAAAAATAGTGACCCAACGGAGGAAAATAGTTTTTATTTCCTGTGCGCTGATCTGTCTCTTAAAAAGTAAAAGTAACAAAAAATATAAATTTACAAGATAAGAAAAGAAAATAAAATATGGAAAGGAACAGAAATTTAAAAACTAACTAATGTTATTCGAGAAGCATACCTTCAATACCTTCAATTGTATGTTTATTTTATTGCTTATCTCCACTATTTTGTCAGCACTGCTCTGTATATTTATAAATAAAAATTCAAGTTAAGTTTAGTCGTCAATACCTTCTGTGAGCCGAACTGAAACCATTAAATAAAATGTTCATAGAATCATTTTTATACAATTTATATACACATTTCCATACAATTGTACAAGTTGTCTAAAAATTGTATTATAACATACATTTATAGAACGTTCTTCATCCCTTGCGTAAATATGCGATACATTGTTATTGTAACCTTATTTTTAAGTTTTAATAAATGTTGTATGCAATAATATACAAATTATTTTGTATAAATTATTAAAAATTTTAATAAGAAAAATGTACTAGAATTAAAACTTTTTTTATTATTTTTTTTATTATGTATCCAATTGTACAGATTATATAAAAATGATTTTATAAGTACTCTATTCAATTGTTCGACGGGAAGATACCGTTTAAAATAAAACAAAAATTGTATTAATCATTCAAATCAATCAGTCGGTCCGAGAAAAGTCTTCCTCGAAAGTCCAAGCTCGTGGGAAACGAAAAGAAGACAGTCGCTTATCAAGATCGCGACGAGTCCTCCTTGCCGTGGCTCCTCCTCTTTTTCTCTCGCTTTCCTCTCGCTTGCTTCGCAGAGAAAAATATTGCGGTCCCGTAGAATTTCGATAGCTTCTACTGCGGAGTAGAGGCCTTAGTTGGCAATATATATACACACACACACACTCATAGAAGCATTCGTACCGCGAAGAAGCAGCAGTAGCAGCAGCAGCAATAAGAGAGAAAGAAGGAAAAAGCGGGAGCAAAAGAAGAGCGAGAGACGTAAAAAGGAGGAAAGCGCGTGGGGCACATATACAGATACTGTATATAACCAGACACGTAAGTACATCCGTAGCCACACACGTGTGTGTGTGTATACGATCTATATATCTATACACATGTACACACGTACACACGTACACACACATATACTTAGAAAGAGGCTCGCGCAGTAGCTGCGGAGAGATAGAGTGGAAGGAAAAGGGTATAAGGAAACCGCATTGCAGCACAGGCCGTGCGAAGCCGTAGCGCAGCTGCACATCGATCAACAAATCGTCGAATGTGCAAGTAGAAAGAGAAAAGCACGATTCGCGTGTGTGCACTATATATGTATATCTAGGAAGGTAGGTGTGCGAGAACCGGGAGCGGAAAATCTTTTCAATACGCGCTTTCGCCTCGAGACCGATGTCGCCGCTATTATTCGATAACTGTCGATGCCGCAGCTGAGGAAAAAGGGCCTGCCACCGTGAGATAAAATGAGAAAAAAGAAAGCTTAATGCATTTACGGCGACTGTAGCTACCTTGGGACACGACTAGTTATAGAACGCAGTAGTCGAGCGAAAAAAAAATGTAAAGCTTCAAATAGGGGAAGGGGCAGGAGGTGTATACAAGACGCAGCCAGCGCGACGCGCAATTGGATTTCGAACGAAAAATTACGTTATCGAATGACGTGGAGGCTTACGTTTTTTTTCTTCCTCTCCTCTTACTGCGCTGCTATGCTCGGAAAGGAGGAAAAGACGTTTCCGGGATTTTGTACGGCGGTGCGAGTCGTGTCTAGGATCGTGGGAGGCGAGATGACTTTTTTGGTATATATATTATGTGTATAGATGTATACGCGTGGTGGAATAGGGGGGTCCTTGTAGTTTTTCGAAAGGAAACGCTTGGGCGTTTATATAAATACATAAAGTATCGTGAGATAGCAAGGAGTTAGTTCACGAGGTATTATTGTACGCGTGATTGATTTTTTATGCATTCATTGTACGCCAAGTTCATTCGTTTCGTTACAACGAAAGTATAAAAGCATTTTATTATTATTATTATTTTTTTTTTGCTCAGGACGTGACAGATTCATTTTTTCTCTAAATTTTACAGACGCATTCAGTTTTATGAATGAGCTTTTAGTGGACACGTGATGGATCGTGTTGAGTGGTAAGGTAATGGGTGAATTAAAAAGAAAAATTTGGTTTAAATATGAAGCAAAAGCAGCAACAAAAGCTGTACAGATTTCTTATAATAGCCGAGGTTCAAAGGTATTTTTCTTTCAACTTAGAAATATGAATGGTATACTGTGTTTAAGTTTGCGAATTTTATGAAAATTGTAAATGACGTAAATATTTTTCTCTCTCCCCATGAATATTCCATATTTCTTATACGCCAGCTGTGTGAATCTCGAGTAAAAAAAGGAAAAGAGCGAGAGAGGGAGAGAGAGAGAGAGAAAAAAAATATTCGAGGAATATGAAATTTTCTTTTCGTCGAGTTAAGTGCATGTTTTTAGTTTTAAAAAGACAATCGAATCGACTGAAGTGGTTAAAGTTAAATAATGCTAGCTGTGCAAGCTTAAAACAAAACGAATAATGTACACTTTAATAGCTCGTTCTTTGTTCTTTTCATTATATTCTTAAAGAAAATATTTCTTTGTCTGTACAGCAGTAATTGTAGAAGACGGCTACAGTTGTTCTTTCAATGGATTTGTCGTTGAGATATTGAAGACAATACACCTACAATTTTATCAATCTTCGAGAATGATGAAATTGAAAAAAAATTAAATATCTATCGAGTCGCAATTATTTTAATAATTGGAAATCATCACGTAATACTTTGTACCATCGAATATCGATATTATTATTTTTTTCGAGTCTCGTCTTCCCTTTGGGTAGTCGTTATAAGATAAATAATCACACAAAGCGTGCATAACGTAGAATTAAATGGAAAAAGCGCAATTTGGATTACATGTCTTTTGAAAATTATTGACTTTAGATTTTTCTTCATCAGTCTGTATTTAATAGTAATTATTTCGAAGCATTCAGATTTGTTTATGTGTACGTTTGTTATTGTTTATTTTCGTCTGTTAAAAAGAACCATTAATGAAAAAAAAACGTCGAGAGAAGTAAAATCTAAAATCAATTATTAGATCAACTAAATTAAATTAAATCTAGTTTTGAAGATCTTTGTATAATTTTGTATACTTATCTAATTAGTCGCAAACTGCGGTATTATCTTAGTAATATTTCGTTAAATTATTCGATATTACTAGAGCACAGACGAGTAAAAATGAATTATTTTTATTTATCGATCGAGTTTATGGGCTTAGTAACTATATATAGAACATTATTAGAGATTACTATTACTTGTAAGATTACAGAAACGTCGATAGTAATTTGATATTGGAGGAGTCATAGAGATTGACACTTCTCTCGATTGGTATAATTCGATCGCAGAAAATAGGATTTTTCTTCAAGGAATTATACATACAGCAGTTACAAATATAACACACAACTGCCGAAGCTCCAGTTAAACTCAAAAGATACAGACTCGCGTAGCTTACAAAAACGAGATATCGACAATGAAAGAAATATGCCAGTAGCAAAAGGAAACTGGAAAAAAGATAGCGTCATACAGAGAGAGAGAGAGAGAGAGAGAGAGAGAGAGAGAGAGAGAGAGAGCAAGAGTAAGAGAGAAAAGATTTATTGCGAATTACCGCACGATCGGTGGATAACGTCTCTCCATTTGCCTTTATACTGGTCGCTTGTACACAGCGCGCCTCCGATCGATGCTTGGATTTACGATGTTTTTCAATCGTCGTCGACTTGGCAGAACTTTCTTTAAAAAGGCTGAGAGCGACGCGACGCCGCCGTAATGCAGTCCTCCGTTGGAATTTATTATTTTGAGTTCGACTTTCGCTGCCACAGCTGCCCTCTACTGACGCCGGAAATTTTCGACGCGCGAGAGAGTCGAATTTTACTCGCGAGAGAGACAGAGAGAGCTTACGAAATGGCCGGCAATATATGAACTGCGGGAGTAAGTGAACGGGATGGTTTTAAGTCTTATCGGCGATATTTATTGTCTCGTCGAGTAATGACGTCGTTCTATGCGTTCCAAGGAGATCTTCTCTCAACAACTAAGGGATACGGTGCTTAGGGATCGAGAAGAGCTCGTTATTCAGTGTTGAATAAATGATGGAGTTCATTAGTAAAAATTTTATTTACACTTCTAATGGGTACGAGAGAAATGGAAATTATAAATGTGTATAACAGTGATTGTACATTGGACAAAAGTTGTCTTTATTGAAAAATTACTTTTTTAACAGTAGGAAACATTTATTCGGAATAAAAAACAATATTTTGGCTTTGAAAAAATATTTATTTGAAAGCAAAATTATTTTCAATAAAATGTTGCTTCCCGTATACAAATAGGAATTTGCTTGAATGCAAAAAATAAATTTTTGAAAATCAAGGTGTGTTTAGTAAACAATTTTTTTATTTTCTGTAAATACTTTTTGAAAGTCATTCAATAAATTTAATTTAAATAATGAAGTAGTATATTTCAAAAATTCGCTTTTTATTCTATGAATTTGTTTTTAGTATAGATTGTATTAATTTATGGAAATATATCATAATTGCGGTTATTAATACTCGTTACAAAATAACCATTTATCTTGATAAATGGTTATTTTGTAACGTATGCAGTACATTATATTTCATTTGAATAATATCTGTAATGAAAAACATTTTTTGAATCCACAAAATGATTTCTCTGGATAGATGTAGAAAAAAAATTACTTGAATGTATTAATATAAATTACAGTAAACATGTATTTATCGTCTGAATTTGTGTGAATCCCAATAAATATTTATAGAATTTTATAGAAAAATTGTAGATTCAAAAAAAAAAATGATTTAAAGAATAGTCACGTACGACATTTACATAAATATATTTATTGATTTTTTAAAAACTATTCAATTTATTCAAGCATATTTTTATTTGCATAGAGTAAGGACAGTCAAACTAAAAATAATTTTACTTTCAAATAAATATTTTGCTTATTTCTAAAAAGCAATTATCTGTACATAAATTTATTTAGATATAAGTAACGTTTTTTCAGTCCGGTAATCTAGTAAAGTATGAAATAAAAATATATTCTGTAAAATCTGCGAGCTGCGACTTAATAAAATACCTTTAGAAAAAAGAAATAGTCTTAAAATTACTTAATTTCAAATGAGTGTTCATGAAATTTTCGCTAACTGTATATTTAAGCTTCGCGATTAAAAGTGTTTTACCCAATCTCTAATTAACAAGCTCTTTTGATTTTCAGCTAGTATAATTATAATTATTATTATAATTTATTATATACAATATATACTCTATACAATGTGGTACATTGTGTTCATGCTTGGTCTTTTATTACACCGCGAAGCATTAAAATAGCAACGTCTATTCGCAATTAGCGTTAATTGAACGTAAATTAACCTATAGACGCATATCGTGTTTATTAACTAAATTTTTAATCCTACAACAAACGTGACGTACCTATCAACATCGCCGCTCTTATTAAAACGTCGAGAGATAATAAAAATTAACATAGTGAATTATTGAAAAGTTCAGGTGTTTGTACACGGGTCAGTGGATACGAAGTTTCATGTAAAAAATCGTGCTAATTAACGAGAGGAAGCTCTACGTCTCCCACATGCTTACATGTATACACGTATATCCCGCGGTTATTATGCATCGACGCCGAGAACGACCAGCTACAGTCGGTATATCGGCAAAACTTTATGGAAAATGTGGCGATAGAAAATTATACCTTACTCTCTACATACGTGCTACTTTCTCTGTGGACAACGAGAGTTCGTATGTTTTATCTCGTAGCGACGATATTTTTTTTTCTGCTATCTAACGGTATATTTTTATCGATAAAAATTGTAGTGGAAAGCCGATTGCGGTAGACTCGTTTTAATTACATTTTGATACGAGGAAAAAATTCTAAAGCGACAATAATATTCTGATACTCCATCGCCGTAAAGAGCATCGCGTGTAATTGCTCAGAGACTCGACTTTCTTTACTTCCTATATACGACAATATATATATATATATAATATGTATATACATGTGTATAAAATACACACATATATATATATATATATATGTTTCATTGGTCTTTCTCTCGATCTTACTCTGGGCTGTTTCACGTTTAAAAGACCGTTTTGTCTCTGGTGCTCAGAAGCATTTCCGTTTTCGTCGATATCGATAATCGATTTTCATAATGCGAGAAGCAATCGTGCCTCGCTACTTCGATCGTATACAGCATACGCTCTGACTTGTCGTGCTAATATAGCTATATTTTGATGTTGTACGACTAGTGGTGTATATATATACAGTGGCAAGTTTCCGAAAGAAGATGCACAATTTAACCTTAATTATTTCGACATTTCGCTTTGCTTCTTTTGCCGAGGCTGCTCTTTAACCGGTTGATGATTGTTGGTCTTTATTGAAGTACCGCATTTGAATGAGATGGAAATCTTGAAATGACGAGCATTCTAGCGAAATTCTAAAGAAGTTCACCAAATTCAACGGAATTTTCAACTTTGATTCGAGATAACTCCGAGCGTTCAGATTCTCAAAAATAGTCCTGTTAGTAGAATAGTTGAGCTTTTTGATTTATTCCTTGCTTTTTACCAATACTTCGCTATATTTTACGGAGCTAAAAAATTTTTCTCATATTACTTGCGAAATTCATTTCAATTCAAATCAAATAAGATTTAGTGCGTAATTTAAATTTTTCACGAGTGACCCGGTTGGTTTAGAAAAAGTCACTTAGTCATAAGTAGAAGTCATAAGAAAGGTCACGATATGTTCAGACATGCGTTGATATATTAAAATAAGTACATTGATTTCTGTTCCTAAAATAACAACACTATAGTATCGAAAAACGTCATGAAAAGTTAGTAAACTCTGATTTTTTTACGATAGACTCATTTGTTTTAGGAAAACAGACTTAGATGCAAGTAGAAATATCACGATGTGATCAGGCATGCATTGATACACTAAAATAACTTAACTAACTTCTATTCTTAAACTTTCAAAGCTAGTGTCAAAAAACAAAAAAGAAAAGCAAGTAAACTTTGAATTTTTCACGGTTGACCTGTTTGATTTAGAAAGAATGACGTATCGATCAGTAGAAAACTCACGGTGTGCTCAGGCGCGTATAGTTAGTTTCTGTTCCTAAATTTACAACACTAGCGTCAAAAAATAAAAAAAAATGCAAGAAAACTCAGAATCGGTGCAGGTGAAAGATGAGCAAACTCCGTAACGAAGTGGGTACGCATATATATAAGAAAAAAAAAGAGCATAAGCGGCACAGGAAAGCAAATACACCTGAAGCAACTCGTAGTGTATGCAAGTGGTACATGCATAAAGAAGCGGTTGCTGGTACCGGAGGTTAATCGAGAATCATGGTCGGGAGAAATCTCGTTTCTCTTTTGTGCTCTTTAAATAAATAAGAGCAATAAAGAAGCAAAGGGAGATAGGCGAAATCTAGACCTCGAGCAGTAAACTTCTCTCGGGGTCAATAACAATTTCAGCCCAGCAGCTTTAATGTACCCAGGGACTTTGAATCATTACACGTTTTGGCGCAGTAGGAACGAAGGAAACACACCGCTGTACTGCATGCGTTATGTGAACGAGACATCTTGGAGGTGTGTCGTATAAAATGCGTAATATACACTGTCTCAGGGTGTCTAGTCTATATATATATACATAAATGTATACATACTTTCGAAACTCAAGGGACGGGTAGAAGAGAAAATGTAAGGGAAGTCAAGGGAAACAAAGAAACGGATGCAGTTGAAATCGTGCTGAGAACGAGGATAAAGAGTAGGAAAGATAGAGTTGGATAGAAAGAGAGCTGAGTCATACCTACGGTAGAAAGAGAGCGTGAAACTTGTGTGTACCTAGCAGTCGAAGGAGCAAAGTCGACGTCATATCGCTGAATAGTCAAGCGAGTGTCCAGGGAGCTTTTCCTGCAGTTCATCTCTCTCTCTCTCTCTCTCTCTCTCTCTCACTCCTTTTTCTTCTCGTAAAACAGAGAGTTAAGTATGTCGTGACGCTCTTGCGTTTGTACACTCGTGCATTTCCCTATCTTTGTTTTTTCCGGCCTCTTTCAGACTTTCCTACGCCCGTCCACTTTGCTTTCCTCTCTCTTTCTGTCTCCTGAGTAGAGACCAGACGACAATGTCCCACAAGTCGAAGAAGAAGGAGAGGAAGAGGCCACTCGGCTGTATTCGCGTACATTGTGTATGTGACTCGTCCGAGGCTGGAAGAGAGTACACACGTATACTAGTAACAGGGTGAGAGCAGCAAAAAGGCTGAGGGATATATATGTATATATCTCTAGTAGATATACCGGCTGCTGCGGGAAGAATAACGAGAGCAAGCACGAAGTGAATAAACGCAGGAGAAAAAAAGGATATAACCAAAGAGACTGCAAATGAGATTGGAAAATGTCATGTAATTGCGTGGAAAGTTCCGAGGCTCTTTTTAATTCTAATCCATGTAGCTTGACAAGTATCAAATGATCAATTTTTATGATCGAACTTTATTTATTACCACAAAGAAAGAATATCTAAGAGAAAAAGAGAGAAAACCGATATCGAATACTATCACGAAACCCATAAAGCTTATACCATCGTATAATAGAGAGTTCAAAACAAGCGCGTATTTGAAAAGGGTTTCGCGATAGAAAAAATTAAGCTTTAAGGGGGGTTCGGTTACGTACAAGTCATAAAAAACGTACCCTCCAGAGACACATAATTGTTATACTCCATAAAAATGACGTGATATATCACTTGGAATTTCTCTTCTAACGTAAATGAGACTCGGCGTTCATGTGTGATTTTTGATAGATAGATTTTGTTTCCTGAGCATACGTGCACAGTACACGTGAGTAATGCATTTTTCCCTCGGTGTATAGTGTTCTTGCATGTTTTACATTCTTATCTACTCGACGCATGTTGTTTCTGGATTTTATTCAACACGAATCGTTTGAAATTTTAAATCAGACTAGTTTTCCGATTGCAAGCCGCGGAATGAAAACTGTCACACTTTTCGAAACTGCTTCCCTCTCGCTGGATTCGTTTGCTCCTTGTATTTCGTTAAGATTTCAGTTGGAAAACTTTTAATTGATTACTTTTCTAGATGTGCACACTTAATAAGCTGTATAAATGTTCTTTTAATTCACTGTGGGAAAGCTCATCAAAAATTGATACCTTTTGTACGGAAATATATATACTGTTAAAAAAGTTAGATACGTCTAAGAAAATTTATTTAGTACAAAATAGCTTTTAACGAGGAAGATATTTATTTGTAAGGAAAATTGGAGGATTACTTCTTTACATTAGTAAGTTATTGAAAATTAAAAGACTTATACAACTATTTATTAAATAATTTTTTTAGATCCAAAATTGTTTTAAATTCTATAAATGTTGATTGGGAGGCAAAAAAATTATATGACTAACGAAAATGACATTTTTAAACAATTTAAGTAAATATTTTACCAGGACTATTCGAAAAGCTGTATATGACTGTATAAGTTAACTTCGGTAATTTTGAAATTATTTTTCTTCTCATTTTTTTTTGAAGCTTCAACTGCAGAACTGCAAAGTAGTGGATAATTTTGCTTTGAAGTGTGCTACTCCACCACCAAAGCTAAAATTTATACATAACTTTCCTATAATTTATCCGCAGGATGTTTGATATTAAATATTTCGACTTTGAAGGTTAAAGTTTAATAAATTAAACAGCTGTACCGAGATTACAGGAGGGTATCAAGATTTTTTTAATGGATCCAACTAATTCTCAGCATATCGTCATAAAGTTAAAATTTTTTTTAATTATAAAAAATATTTAACATAAAATTTTATACATCTTTCTAAACAAATAAATTCGTAATAAAATTTGTAACAAAATACTAATTTATTCAAGTTTCAACGCTCTACAAATCCGCAAATATACCGTTCAAGAAGTACATACTTCTAATCTTTATAGGATAATAAATTTTTTTCCCTCGAGAAACCTACGACGAAGGTCGGTGATTTTTATGAAACCAAAATGATATATTTTTTTTATTTATCGATTATTTTTTTATATCGCAATTCGCATAAAAATACGTAGTCGAGACATTGATTGAGCAATAAATACTTCGGAATATTAAATGAAATGACCATATATACAAGGTGTGCGATAAAAATAAGTCCACATGTGCGTATGAAAATAATCTGGAACATTAAAAAACCAAAACAAACGACTAAAAAAATAATGAATAAAACATTTTTCTCGCTGTCTCTATCTCTTCTCTTTCTATGTGACTACTCACCCTGTATTCTATCGTGTAAGCTCTGCTTACCTCTGAAACTCATTGCCTGAAATTTTTTATCTTCACTGTTTTTATGTTTCTTTCTCTTGTGTTTTATCGTTTACTATTTATTTATATTATTGTTTTTAATCTTTTTTGTCACTATTTTAATTCTATTTTATTATTGCATTTAATCGACATTTATTTCGTGAAACAAAATCTATAGTTATTAATAATTTATATATATATATATATATATATATATTTATATATATATCTCTTATTTCGTTTTTACGTGTAATTATGGCACTGACAAAATATTCTCACGTGGGAGTGGAAATATGGGAATGTGTGAGTCGTTATAAAAAATTTAAATTAGAAAATCACAATCGGAAAAAGTATATTTAATTTCTCAAATAATAGTAAAAAAAACAAAGGGTAAAATTGAATCAAAAGTCCTCTTTTGACGAGTTATTCCGAATGGAAATAATATCAGAAAAATTTACGCAGTATCTATTTCATTGTTTTGAAGGTAGTTTTTTTCATACGTGGCATTTTAATGTTTATTAAATAAAGATGTACCATTTAAAAATAAAAAATAAAAGAAACATTATTTACTTAATTTGTTTTTTCATAATGATTTTCCGTAACCTTAAATTAATCGAATCTATCCAAATTATTTTAAAAGGTGTCCTTGATGTCTGATCATATAATCTGTAACTCTGTAATCTGTAACTTGTGAATGATGGAAATTTTTTATCAAAGGAATGACGTCCAATTCGAAAAATATCAACAGATTTTATTTGCGGGAAATGCAGACTTTTATAAGAATCTCAAAGATTTAAAAAAAAATTTCAATTAAACAATCGTAATATCGAATGAACATTGGCCATTAAAAAATGAAAAATAAAAAGAAAACACGTACTTTTTTTCCAATGAATTTTTGTTGCTTTAGAATTTCGTATCTACTCAAAACCTTTTTAAAAGGTGTCCTCGATGTTTGAACTCAAAATACCTGCAATCCTTTAATCCTGGAATGGCTGCCAATTCGAAAAAATTCCCAGTTTTGATCCTTGGAAAGCACAGGCTATTATACAAATTTCGAAAGTTTTGAACAAATTTTGAAACGACAAAATCGAAACACCAAAATCTTTTAAATCTATCTACATCTATCTGTCAAAGTCTCGTATACATCATTAAAATTATACTCCCCGTTAAATGGTAAAAAAGAGTTAGAAAAAGTAGCAACTATTGAGAGAAAAATACAGTACAAGTACGAGTAAGAAACAGAAACAGAGTTATACCGAAGAAAAGGAAGGGACTTGGCCCTATTCCGAAAGCCGGTCCAAGATTCTTTATATATGTCCGAGTATAGTGCAAAGCGGCCTTGTTACGATGCGTTAAAAATTAATTCATCCTGCTGTAGCCAGCCGCTCGCTTTCAAGCGAAAACTCCAGAGATGAGGAAGAAAAAAAGAGGATAAGGAGCGCAAAACTAAACAGAGGCTAGCTCGCACACGTCTGTACAAAGTAGGCAGCTCATGCGAGTGCTGTATACACATTCGCCTATCTATATACATACACAGACATATGTAGATGTACACACATGTAGAGACGTAAAAAAGAGAGAATATAAGGAGAGAAAACGCTTTGTCTTCGTTAGCGTTGAGGAAAAGTTGAGGTACTGTACTGCTGTTACACTTTCTTTTTTTTCTTCTTCTTCCTCTCCTTCGAGCAGCTCCACCTCTTTGGTTACTTCTTTAGAAAACTTTGCCGTCCGCGACAAAGTGTTTGCCATTTGTTTCTTCGGCGACTAATGTTTGCGATATGTTCTCTCTCTCTCTCTCTCTCTCTCTCTCTCTCTCTCTCTCGCCCTCTCTCTTTTTGGCCCTAATCACAAGTGCTAGTGTTTTGCACCCACTGCGACTGACTTTCTAGATGGACACGTTAATGAGGAGTTTTCAGCTCTTTATGCTTTTGCGTTTATTTTTTTTTCTTTCACCCCCTCCTCTCACCGGTGAATAAGAGAAACGAGTCGAGATTTATGCTGCGAGCATTTCTTACCCTCTTACAATTTTAAGCAAGTTTACTCGAGTCGTAATGAATAGCATTCATCGCTTTGGAAATATTATTACTTTCATACTTTTTAGCAGCTTCTTAACGTATCGCTTGATTTATTATTGGCAATAAAGTCGCTGGAAATGGAGTAAGGAAACGATTAGGAAAGAAAAGTATAAGGTTTGTTTTGACGGACAATTTACAGGTAAACGGATAAGTATACAATCAATAAAGTAGACATTGTCGAGCTGCAGTAAATTTAAACAAAAGACCGGACAAGCTTGGAACGTTTTGTCCGATTTCTTTTCTTTTTTCTACAGTCTGCACTTAACTTGGTCGCGAAGTTGCTGCACGAAAACTCTTATACCCACTTCATGCGAATGTTTCGTCTGCTGCCGCTTCTGAAAGTAAAGACTTTTCGAAGAGACAAAACGACCGTAAACTCTTCATATACAACATTGGAAATTTTCTTTTTCTCTTCATAGTAAATCTCTTTAGCTCTAGCGCCTCTTACTTGCACTTGCTAAAGACAAAAACCTTTCTAACGAATCCGATAAAAATAAAAATTCTAGGATAAAAAACTTTTTACGGACGCTATATATATACAAAAGCTTTAATGCCTTATAGACATTTAGTTTTCTCAAAGTTGAATATTATCGAAGAAATTTTTTCACTTCTTTATCCTCGTTATGACTCGCTCACGCAAGTTTATTAAGTTTAAACGAGCAATTATTTTGGCAACAGCCTGTAATTAAAGTATACATCGAATATATAATTTCAACGATGCGATAAATTCACTTGAAATATTCATCAGAAATCAAATAACAGTTATCTTTTTTATCGTTACATATAAAGTCTAATGTTTAGGTATAAAAGTAGGTCGAACGAAAGTGTGTATATGAAATGAGAAACGATGAGAACGTATTTTTTCCTTCTATCAACATTATAATTTAATTTATATGGGCGATTCTCTGTCTAATCGCCACTTACTTTCACAAATTACTTTCAAAAGTTATACAGCTCAAAATTTTTAATTTTCTAATTTTTTTCACTTGGAAAAATCATTGCTCCTCAGGGAAGGACACTGAAGTAGTATAAAAGCTTTATTTTGTAATTTACAAAATAACATACTTTGAAAGTAATATATATATATATATAACTTGAAAGTGCCAAAATTGATATATCGATCCTCGTCAAGAAATTCAGAAAATATTCTAAGTAGACCTGCAACTAATCCTAATGAGACTATAAAGTTTGGATGCCAGAATTCGGTTGGTATAGTTGCTATTAATCGTTATAGTTCTGGAAAAGAATAACTTGTACGGATAAAGTACTTGTACAAATTACAATAAAAATTAAAGTTTATGGTTTGTTAGAAACATAGTGAGTTCAATCTATAAATTATTTGTTTCAATCAGTTTTATAATTCTTAATATGCCTGTATCGCAAGATAAGTATTCGTGTCAGCTTTCCTTGTAATTCTCACAATTCTTTTGGAATATAAATGAAAATTTTGATGCTCTGTAACTTAGAGAAAATAGCTAAAAAAATTGAAATAAAATTTAAGGAATGTGGTGGAAATGTCATTAAAACATTGTTAAAATATCAAGGAAAACAAACGTTTCTGCCTCCCGAACGGAGAAAACAATTGCTTTATTTAAAAAACAATTATTGAGTGTAAAAAATATTTATACGAACTGAAGTCATTTCGTGGAAATTAAAAAGTATTTTTCCATTCAAATAAGCACAATGACTAGATTCAAGTAAATATTTTCTTTGGACAATAAAAATCAAGTTTCATGAAGTTAAATAAATTTTTTTCTAATTTAACATCTTTTTCTTTCATTTATAAAATGAACCAAAGGACATCCAGTATTCAAATTAATAACTCATCAGATAAATACAGACTCTCGTATATCTGCAAAACTCAGCAAATGTCCAGTTTTCCCTCGTATAGAAGATGAGACTCCCCGGCGATGCTAATAAAATCGTTAACGTCGCCCTATGCATGACTTACAGCAATTATTTTAACGTCTGCGTACATATATATACGAGGATCATCATATCCGGGATTACATTAATTGGTTAACGCTTCAGCGCACCTCAGTCGACTGAGCGTTCCCTTTTAATAGTCCTCGCGATAAGGGTTCACGCGTTTTCACGCTGCGATAAGTGCATATGGATTCACCTTCCAATTTTTTTCGAATCTAACAAGCGTTCAATATTCGACGAATGGAATATTAAAAAAAATACTTTTCGTTGGTTCCTTTTTTGCATTATAGCGACGACGTGTATACGACGTAGCAAAAAGAGCGATTGGATCGCGATGCGACGGAACACGTTATGCGCTGCTACTACTACATGCATATGTACATACATATATATGCTTTGCGCGAAAAAGAGCAGGAGATTTTATGATTGGCGAGTCGCACCGGTTGTCGATGCTCGTTTTCGAATTCGCGTTCGATTTACTGGGAAGAGTGAGTGGCTTTGAGGGCTAAGTTTCCTCTTGTCGTCTCCTGGGATTTGACAGAAAAGTAAGAAATTCAATTTCAATTTTTTTTTTTTTATTTAATTATTAAATCGTTTTTTAATAGGAATTTAAAATTTTATTATCTACTACAGATTAACTTTAGATCAGAGGACATTTTTCTTAAATTAAAAAATAATGTTTTTTAAACGTATATCATGCCGGTTTAATTTTATACTTGCAAAAGCACGAAGCTTTTACACAGTTTCGCTATAACAACAATAGATCCTATATCTATGATAATAAGATGGTATATAAATTCTTCATTATTAAAAGTACCCGCAGCTAGTTTAAAACAAAACCTCATTTCATTTTTATTTTTACGCAAAATCCAAAAGGTCCGAGAACGAGGCGAAGAAAAGCTCATTTGAAAAAGATTATGATCTCTTTATGGCTTATACGCTAGTCCAAAGACTTAACGTATACATAGTCATATTTGCGAATTAGTAACAAAGCTAGATTATTATTTCTTCTTTTTTTTTGCTAAAATCCGAATAAAAAAGAAAAGTAAGAAGGTAGTCCACTAGGAATGATACAAGATGTACGATTCAAAAGAATTAAGTATAACCTAGAGAATACAAACGCAGACGTTGCTGCGACAAATCCTTGAGAGGCAGGAAGAGGATAAAACAGTCTTACTTAATGACTACTAAAAAGCTCATGCCCTAGAGCAAGGCGCCGCTGAATTATTCGCTGCGCAACTTCGTACCTTAAAATCTCCTTCTCTCTTTCCTTATAAAAAGATGAAAATCAGCCCCCAACGAGGAAAATGAAAATACGTAAGGGTGAATCTATATCAAATTGCGATGTACGAGCTCGTTTTGTAATTCCTGTGATTCGTGGATTCATCTTGTGATTCGAGAGACGAAACTCGCTATTATGAAATAAACCATGCTTTTTTCTCAATTATCCTCGTTATTTTGCAAATAGGTATTATGATTTATTATCATTATATCATTATTACTCTTGTCATTATCAATTTTCCTGATCAGTTTTGGATAGTCGAACGCATTTACAGAGCTGATATTATGTATTTTCACGATTTTGGTTCAAATTCACAGTTGAAATGGAATATTCTTCATTTCAAAGTGATGATGATGATCTCTATTTTATTTCTGAACCTTTAAGGTCGTATTATAGATATTTTTTTTAATTTTATGCAAATCATTGGATTTAAAGGTAGGTGTTTTATTTTAAATCATTAAAATATATATTTTAATAGGTGTTTGTGAAAATATTTGTTCTTCCCAAATTGCAGCGATCGTCACATAAGCACACACAGATATAATCACGTAGATCGTAGTTCATTCTTTTTCAATGTACTGTTGAAATTTTCTCAATACCTTTTCTCTTCTTTACTATGGTATTTTAATCTTATTATCTATAAAATTAATTATTTTGTCAGATAAAATTATTACAAAGACTTTGAATAAACTTGTCCTATCGGGTTAATAATAACAGCTAAAAGCAACGCTGTGGGACGTTTGATAAGATTTTCAACGCTATGAATATTCGAATTTTGAAAACACTAGAGCTCACCTATGTATATAAAGTGCGCTAGTCCCTTACACAAGACTTAATTAATTAATAATATCTTGAAGTCATGTATTTAACTTTCAAAACATATTATTCGTAAAGTTAAGACAATTTTTGTATAAAAAAGCTTTCATATATTTTTTCAGTGGCAAATGCCCCGTTAATGAGTAATAAGTAATCTATATATTATAATCGAACAATAATTTTCAAAATTTTAAGCTTCAATGCTCTTGAACTTCGGTAACTTTGCACTCGAAGCTCTATTTTATTAATTCTAATTTAATTGCATGTACGGATAATATAAATTAGTTTCTGTTATTTTTCTATGTATTCGTATATATACTAACAATTTTTTTTCTTTGAAAATGTATATTTACACACAAAAAGAAAAGTGAAGTATTAAGTTCTCATTTAAAAAACAATGGCCAAAAAAGAGTAACAAATTGTAATCGTTTACGTAAGTAAATAAAATGTAAATTAACATCCTAGAAGTAGAAACTTCATATACGAGCTCGTATGATTCCATAAAATTGAGTCATTTTCAAACAAAGTAAAAAACCACATATTTAATTTAGAAAATTCGTTTTGGAGCTCTGCCCGAGTGGAAAATACGAGTATTTAAAGAACAATTAGACAAAATGATTTTCTTTTTATTTTTAAACGCAAATAACTTTGTATCCCCGAACTCAATCTGGACGAATCTTTTTTTAACTCAAATGTCTTCAATTGTACTTTCAAATAAAAATTTCGTTCTAACAACGCACATAAGGACACATTTGAAATACCTTTCTTATCCCGAGTTGTGTCCTGTATTTTGTCTATTTAACTGAAACTTTCCAATTCCGCAAGTTTCATATACCAACCGACTTGTAATCTCAAGATTCCTCATCTCGATCGTCATCGTAGAAAAATCCATCGCATGCGTTATGTAAATTGAAAGAAAGCTAATGACAGCAATGAATTAATAACGCATTGATTCGGTCGGGTCTGTATAAATGTGTAAGAACGCATGCGCTCCGAGTTGGCTTTCGTCGTTTCTGAAGCGGATGAGAGATTATTTAATGTATACACTGAAATATTAAACATCCGTAAATCGATTGAAGTATATACTTTTACGAGTGGGGATAGGTGGTGGGGGGAAAGGATATAAACGTTAAAAATAGCTGCGAAAATATTAACACGCGATATTCATGGGGAGCGTTGTATATTACTGTTGCTGCAGTTGCGCGTAAATGTACTTTCGTATCGTGTTGCGCGCGAGAGCATTCACTTAGCAAGGATATGCATACAGACCAAATGAGCGTGCGAATGTTG
This sequence comes from Apocrypta bakeri, assembly GCA_018906985.1. Taxonomy (NCBI): domain Eukaryota; kingdom Metazoa; phylum Arthropoda; class Insecta; order Hymenoptera; family Pteromalidae; genus Apocrypta; species Apocrypta bakeri. Next base: position 1,332,785 of record JACCIA010000004.1, read on the forward strand.
TCGGCATATCGCATTTTTAAACGAGTAATAAAGCTTTCATGCTTGTCGAAGCTCGTCCCGAGCTCTTGCATTACAGGTTTACCGGTTACCTATATATACGTATATATATATATGTATATGTATATGTATAAATATATATATAAATACATCTATACCAGAGCTTTGCATAATTCATGTTTTAATTCCTCGCGACGTATATACGGTTTTGACAGTGATCTATGTCGATTTTTATTTTCCAAAATTTAATTAAACACTGGAATTTTCATCGATGAAACTTTTGGCCCAGATAATCAACGTATATATATATATATAAATAGACGTACGTGCTGCGGTAGCAGTGGCTTTTCGGTATTCACACCGAAAGTTCTCTTTTATTCTTATTCGATAGGAACATTAGAGAAGAGCTTAGTCGCCTTAGATTATCGAATTGTTCCCCGGGGTAAACTGTAAAACTAAAATATGACATTTTGTCGAAATGTTATATAAGCAAATGCGACTTCAAATAGTGTACAATAGCTTTTTATAATTAAATGACAATAGAAATCGATAGAAAACAGATTAAATGTTAAATGAAATAAAATTTCTTTATTATACATTATAAATTTGAAAGAGTCTGGATTTTTGTTTACTAATAATGAATTAGTCATTTGAACATGTATTAATAAATTCATTTGAAAAAGTACTGTATTTTTACTGTATTTTTACTATTTAATAAATAGTAATAATTATATAAATAATTATTGTATATGTTATACATACAATTATTATCATTACTGGTGGTCAGTTAAGTTGTTTTGATGAAAGTTTATATATATTCTATACGAAAAATATTGATATCGCATTCAACATATTTTCTTTAAATTCCCTCGTGGTATTTACAATTTGTGGTATTGGTAAGTCAATATTTGTTAAAATAAATTCTATTATTATTTCCGATAAATTTAGCAAATTCTTTTAGTAAATTATTTTTATTAATTCAAACCGGGAATATAAACGACTTGCGTAGCAGTATCATTCCAAATAATGCATTTTCAGTATTTCAGAATTAGAGACCATCAAATCAGCAAAAATGAGCGTTGCTAAATACTAAATCTTCGTTAAGTTTGTAGTTTTACCTCGAATACGCGCAGTAGACTCGGCAAATTAATGAATATTCACTAGATACAAAAGTATCTATGTAAATCAAAAGTAAAGTACAGATTTACTGTTTCTGAAGCGAAAAGTAGGATCGTCATAAAAAGGAATGAAAAATTCACTATTTCATCAGTTTTACAGCTTACACATACCCGCAATGCAGTATACATATAACTTATGATTTAAAAACCTCACGACAGTTGATCATCCCAAGGAAGATTTTTATTTTCAAAGCAAGCCATTCCACAGACATCAACTCGACACGAGATCCTGTAGTGATTCTTGAAGAGTCTTGCAAACGTCACGGAGTTTTCTCTTTCCTCTCGCGACGCGACTCGACCTAATGCAGCGTTCCTCGCGCTTTGGGAGATCAGAAAAAAAAGCGTTAAAGGAAAAGCCACGTAACACTCAGGGGAAAAGAAAGGTCGGCGGTTCACGCACAGGTGAAATAAAGCCGCGCAACGGGCTTTGAAAATTGCAAATACCCAGGACGCTCCTAACCGGCCGAATCCGATCCCTTTCGCCTTAATGACTTTGGCGTTCGCGTGGCTCTTGCATTCTTAAATCTCTTTGTTGCTCCGAGTGCAGCAACTGTCGCTGGTGCGTAAATTTATAAAGAATAATCCCGAAACTGACTTCCACACAGAGACGGATTTATCGCGTTGTGAAGGGAGCCGCGCCGAACGGTTAAACTTTTATGCGACTGACACTGTATATATGCGAGCTTTCTTATACGCGCTTTTCGAGCTTTTATAACGCCGCGGCATTTTGCCGAGTGAATTATTTCTTTTTCTCTTCTGCCGTAGTCTTTCTAGCTTGGAATTCGTAACGCTTGTCTCTTGAGTGTGTACGTGTGCACGAACTCTGCCCTTATCGGATTTCAGATAAATTGTAACCAGACTACAACCTGTATACATACCATGCATACGTATATATTTATATACTAGCGCGGAGAATGGAAGGCCATTCGTCGAGCCTTATTTTCGATAAATACGTCGAAGTATTAAAAATTCATTTATTCGCTTGGGATAGCGGAAGAGAAGATATACTTTTTCTGGATATCAGTGTACTGTACATGGTGTACATATATATATATACAAAATTCTGCGGTTATCGGAGTATTCGTCAATTCGACCAACACGTGCGGTATTCCGCGTACCGTGTACTAAATTATTAATCCTACACGTTAATATGTATTTATATCATTCATTATAATTACGCTGGCGAAATAACGTTCGAGCATCGTTAAAAGAATCAAAGTTTTTATATCTGGAATCCTTGGTATATAGGGATATGTATATAAGAAGCGACATCAGCCTCACCGCGGGTAGCTTAAAAAAGTTATATATGATCCCTCGGGAGTGTCAATCATTTTCATTAGGTATAATTAGGTTTGTGATTACTTATAACGTTGACAGTCGAGCGTCGCATATACACAGTAGTAACGAGCAGTGTGATATTCAAGAGACACTTCAACTACTTATGGCTTTAATGAATTTTTAGTGGTATGCTCCGACCGTAGTTTACTTGGAAATTGGTGGGATGAGAAAGCGAAGTCCTTGAAGCATTTTCGAGAGCAATTAATTTTAAACCTCGTCGTTGATGCATTGTCACGGAAAATTTACGTTAACTTTTTTTTTGCTTACAGAGCAATACGCTACGTGTGTTCTCTTTTTCTCTTGTTTATATATACCTCGGTTAATTACAGTTTGTATTTTTTTTTCGTTAAAATGCGAATTCGCTTAACTTTTTTTCTTTTTTTTTGTTTTCGAAACGCGTTAAAGCGAGAACGGACATAATGGCCTTCGTAAGTCGGTGACATTGCATTCGGTAATGTAATGTAGTTCGTAATGAATATTTCCATTTGACAATAATGAGCTGTAACCGTATTATTCGGCAATCAACTGGAAATACAATGGTCATTAATTATTTTTAATTTCCAATTATAAGGCAGATCTATATATATATATATATATATATATATATATATATATACATGAAATTTTTCCCGCAAAAAAAATTCAACGTGAAAAGGTAATTTCTGCTTTATTTGCACTTCATACAATTCCACGCTTTTAACCAAATCTTTAACGAGCATCAAGAATATTTTCATTATACACGCTCAGCTTGATAAAACATAAATTAATCAACCACCCAACAACAAAGTATAAACACTCGCCTCCAGTTATATTCGTATAAATATACTTGTATATATATATATATATATCATTTTTATAAAAAATTGCGTGTATCGCGTGAAATTTTATCCATTCCTTTGCTGACGTGTACGTATGAGAGCAATTTCTTTCAGGAATTCTCTGGAGTTAGATCGTAGCCAATGGGCCGCGGAAATAGAAAGAGAGAGAGAGAGATGGAAAGAGAAAGAATAAAAGATCGAACGTAACGGTAAATGAGCTTATTAGTCTCGCCGGTAACGTTAGCGCGTTTATATTAAGAAAGAGTATTTTTACATTAGTGGTGGAGAAAAAGTTCGGAGTAAAAGTCCGATAAAAATTGAGATCATCCAAGAATCTTTTCCTTCTCTTTGAAACGCTACTACTCGTCTCCCGAGTTTATATTCTTTCTCTTTTTATTTGCGCGCCTACGATTGGCCATTTGCTTAGCAACTATTCGAGCGGCCCTTACTCGAATTCATCGTATGCAGAGTCTCTCTCTCTCTCTCTCTCTCTCTCTCTCTATGTCTACACAAGAGAAGCGAATCGAATTTTCTCTCCCGCGACTTTTATCGCGCAGACGTTTCCAGCTGTTTGCTCTAAGCTACTAGTGTGTACATGTCTCTGCGTGCGTCTGTGTGGGTGCAGGGCGTGAATTTCTCGATTATGAACAAGGAAAGCGCTGAGCGAGTGAATTGGATAGTTTAGGAAAGGGTTAAGGATTTAAACAACGTTTGGACTTTGGCTTATCTTAAACGATTTGATTATTGACGAGTACTGATATTGGAATCCTTGCCTAGAGTTTAAACGTATAATCGAAATTGTTGGCGGACTTCGTTAATAAAACAATAGACGAAAAGTTAGTTTCACCGCTAGTTCCTACGCTGCGCATTTGAATTTAAAGACCGTATTAACCTCCCTGTTGTAGCTCTATATGTGTATATAAATATACGTATACATATAGATATATAGATATACATACAAATATAGTCGCGGAATATACATTGAGAGTAGCGGCAATTCTGATGCAGCTATGTGTATATGTATACAAGATACACATGCGGCATGCGACACTACGGACTTACTGTAGGGCGTATCTTCGTAAGCCGAAGAAAATACACTGGGATTGTGCAAACGCCTTGGCTGTTCCTATGCTGATCTTCGTGTTCTTCTTTTTTTCTCAACGAACTCTCGTATTGTCTAATTTGAGCTTCTTTTCATACGGTCTTTGGGTCTTTTTCTCTTTTACCAGTTCCGCTTGGCTAGGCAGTAATTTTCCTCATTTCCTCTGTACGATATTGCACGCGTATACATACGCGCGCAGGAATGCCTTAAACTTCTATTTAGCCGACGGCATTTTTCTGGCATTTATTGCGAGCGCTTTTCAACTATATTCAACCTGTTCGTTTGAATGCTACACACATACACACACACATATATATATATATATATAGATGGAATGATTATTTCCCAGAGAGAAGAGGAGGTCATGCTTATAAATTAGCAGGAGTAAAAAACTGGACGTATAATTCTCTGTTCTCGTTGTATGAAGCTACTACTGTTGCTGTGCTGGTCGATTCTGCAGCTCCGTGAGCGTTGCATTTAATTATCCATGTGTAAGTTGATTTTGATTGTTTGTTGTTCTGCGATCGCGCGTAAATATTCTGGATCATTATTTGTCTTGCCCTCTGGCGACAAGTTGAATGTATCATTTTCTCGTATATTCGTACTTAATAGAGGCGAAATTATCTTAGCAAACTGTCGCGTAATCATCTGTGTTCTGGTGATTATTTTGATTACTGATAATATGGGTGATTATTGTCGAATAGAATATATATATCGTCTATCAGTAATGATGGATCTCTCATTCATTTTCTGGAAAGACTGTAAGAGCAGCTTAGAGTTATAACAATAGATGTAACTGTATACCCAATACTGATATGACAGATTAGAACTGGAGATGGCATTGTGCAGCACCTGAATAATGTACAACTATACTGACACACTGATGTTTACCAGAATTATACCGTAGTTGAAACGTTGTAAAGCTTAAGATTCATTTTAAGACAATTTGACGTGAATGTAACAAGTAAATTTATGTAATGAATTTCAATCTAATTAGAAGTTTGTTTGAATTTCACAATACTGAATATTTCAAGTCAGTACTGTGAGATTCAAACAAACCTCTAATATGAAATTGTAACTGCAATATATGTATTGGTAGTGTATTTACATAAATCACAGAATTGGAACACTACTGTTTTAAAAAATTTGATGAGTCCCAATTTTACAAATTTTTCTTTCATTATTTCACTATTGAGCGTTAGCAGTTTTTAGAGTACTGTAGAAAAATTAACCAATGCCGATATAGTATTGAGTTGTTGGTCCGTTTACTTTAGAGTAGCAATATTGGTTTTCGTCTAGTTTGAAATACTTTAATATCACTAGTACTTTGCCAGTAGTATTGGTTGTAAGAACTCCATCAGTAGTAATGACTAGCAGTACTGGAACAGTATATCACTAGTAAATATTTGCAGTACCGGAACAGTAGTACTATACCAACACTACTGAATTGAAAGACTACTAATAACGCTGTCTTGAAATACTCCACCAGCACACCATATCAGTAAAATCGGCTTTACGTAGTCCACTAGCGATCCTACCCTAAATACACACCTCATTCTCATTTTATAGTCCGGCTCATACTTATTACTCCAATACTATAAGTGAACACCAAGTAAACACCGACTTAGAGCACTGCAAACCAGCTGCTATAATTGATCCACTAATAGACCGTAGATCCATCTCGCGCAAGTAGCATTACGAATTAATAATCGGTTTACCTCCTACTATACGTAGAAGCTAGTCGTATTCGTAAGGGGTCAGCGTTACTGCAGAGCGCACTTCACGAAAAAAATTCCCACATACGCCGTAAAGCGTACGGTACTTCGCAACTAAAATTTCAATATCCCAGGACGTTCTCCTCGCTCATTCAGCTTGCATGCTCGAGGGCTCACGCGAGTGTTCCGCAAGCCTTCGAACTCTCTTTCCTCCCGTAGAGCACACGTCAAACTCTAACGGAAGAGAGAGAGAGAGAGAGAGAGAGAGAGAGAGAGAGAGAGAGAGAGAGAGAGAGAGCTATCCCATCCTACAGAGTCATGCGAGAGAGCTCGTGATTCCAGGCCGCACACGTGGAGAATCGAGTTTTCGGATAAGTGTGCTGCAGAGTGAGAGTGAGCGAGAGCGAGAATATTCCTTGGCCTTAAGAGAAGAGAATACGTAATGGGAATCGAAGCTTCTCTAGGATGCATGTATTCCTCTGCGCTCTGGCAAACGAAATGAGCTGTGGCGCGCGAGACTCGGATATGCCGCGCCGTTCGACACTGCTACATAGTTATTGGCTTCGGAGAGAAACGAGGGCACGCGCCTGTCGTTGAATTTTACGGGCATCGATGGGGTTGTAAGTGGAAAAAGATTGTGCTTCCTTTTTTTCACTTTGGAAATGGCTTGTTGCTGTCGATTCGTCCTCGGGTGAGCTGTGCGTTTTCTTGGGAAACCCATGGTTCATAGTACGTGACATTCGTGAAGTAGTAGTAAAGGTACATCCATCAATTTTAGAAGCTGGCTGAGTTCAGCACTCGTTCTTCGTTTACAAGAAATACTTTATAGCAGAGTTTTGTACGTCTATTCGTGGATAATGTGTGTTTTGAATTCGCGAAATCAAATGACAACGAACAAGCGATGCTAATCTAATATCGACAAATATTTGTCGTTTATTTTCAGAGCCTGGTTGGGTTTGATCTGTTATCGGATCCATTGTCGTCCGTAACAAAAGCGTTGCAATATCAAACATTGCATTAAGATTTTTTTGTTTTTTTTTTAAGCTCGGATAAACTCATTGTACGCATAGCGAATTAGTTATCTCACCTTTGACGTTACTCTGTTGAAAAAAGGAGCAATTCCTTTTCAAGCTATTTGCCATTGATCCCAAGCAATTACTCTCATAATAAATGTAAAACTCTATCTCGAATTGGAAACTGTACGTCTGTAGAATATTTGTGTTCATAGGATTACATTGAAATTATATCGAAAAGTACGTTATATAATGATTATCAGTGAACTTATCAGTTTATCGTCGCAATCCCTGCATCGCTTGAAAATCCTACGCAGCCACAAAAGCGGATTCATCCACTACATCTCGCAGTATATTATTACAGCTATATCCTCGAAAAGTCCATCCGATGAAATTCTCGCATTCGCAGTTGGCGATAAATGAAAAAAGCTCCTCTTGCTCGAGTGCAAAGGGCTACGCGAAGAAGGCAAGCTCTCGTGCAATTATGCGCAGAGAGGTAGGACATAATTCATGAATTTGACGCTGCAGCCGGCGTAAGTTTTCCTATGCGTAATACCCAGACCTCGTGCAGCTCTGTTTATGTGTCTATTCTATATACATACGCGCGACACGTGTACTAGAGCTCGAGCAGAATTCGGCCTCGGCTTCATGTATGTATGAGAGAGAAAGATAGAGAGAGATGGAGAGAGGTAGAACGTATTGGCCGCACGTGAACGGGCAGCTTTAGGAGTGCCGCTGCATTATTTATGCGGCGACGAGTTCGGCTCCCCTGGCTTTTCTCCCGTCTTTCCTACTCGGCCTGTGTGGCTGTGTTTTAGCATGTGGTGTAACCCATAGACTGCTACAGACGGTTCGCGCCGTGATACATTATTGCATAAGGTTTGGTCTCTTCTGAATTCGCTTGTTTTTCCGTCTATATTTGCACCGCCGCGAGCAAGCGTGCTCCTAGTATTTATTTCTTTTCGTTCGATTCGACTTTACGCTTTATTTAATGTGGAAAAACCCTTAGTAAGAATGGGTGTACAAATCAAGACTGTGGAATGTAGCGATTTTTCATTTTTAGTTCTATTTTACGCGAGATCGATCGACGATCTATTACTGAATCAATGATGGCAGGTTCTTCACAGTAGCCTATCAATAACAGAGCGATAAGAATAAGTTATACTGTACGAAATATGTTGGACAAGAATCAAGGGTAGTGGTACTATTGGTGCTTGAATTCAATACTACTAATAATAGTAAGATAATCTTGGTACTTGATCCTGTATTATTGGTAAAGTCCCTTTGATACTTTAAGTCAGTACTAAAATTAGAGTACTTCAAGCTAGAAGTGCTACTAGAAAATTATTGCTACTGGAAGTCAGGACTACTAGTAGATTATTTCCAGCTGTGCCAATGTTTCTGATTCAGAATTTTAATTATATTGAAATAAATCACACATATTTACTTATCGCGTTAACATCAAATTCTCGTAAAATAGAGTTGAAGTTGTATAAGGTTTCAAATGGGGCTCGAATCCGACCAACTTAGTTGGGCCAGTATTCTCGTACATTATTCAAGTGCTGGACAATTTTATCTCCAGTCCAAATCTGACATACCCGCATTGGTTCAGGATATTGTTATAACTCTGGTTGGTGCTTATCAGCGTGATGTTGATGACATGGTATATATACTATAACTAATAAATAATATTGTTTGTCATTAAAATATATGATATATGCATACATAAACTATTGGAGAGCAAGATCTTACCAATAATGGTAATTCTTACCAGGAGAAAGAGAAGTATAGTATGAATACGACAGAACGATTACTTTGTCAGAATCAGTAGCAGAGGTATAAAATTTCACAAAGTTATATATACGGGTGTCGAACAATTGCTGTCTAGAAAAATGCAAGCCTTCAATGTCTTTCACAGAAAGCAATAGTTGTAGCAATCGATACTTCGTTCTATGAAAAAACGTTCTCTAGTTCACCAAAGTCAAACTTGCAGATTTGGAAAATTTAATCAGAAAGTTTTGCTGCTTCTAACGTGATCCAGATTCTTAAGGCTAAAATTTGTTCGAATCGTCTCACAGTCTCTTTTCTCTTCCCTCGTTTCGGTGCCTCTTCCTTTACTTCGCGCGAACTTCGCAATTCCACTACACCACCGCTGCCTGTCTCGTCTATGTACAAAGCCGTACCTATCGTACTTTTAGCTCATTGCCAAATAGAGAAGGAGAAGAAAGAGAGAGACAGTGTGAGAGAGAGAGAGAGGGAGAAAGAGAGAGAGAGAGCTTTCCGCAAAGGCGTAAAACGATCCGTGTATTAACCTTGCTTACTTAACGGATTCCACCCACTTGATTAGCCCGATCCATTATTGTTCACGAGCTGTTGGCAGAGCTGCCGGCGGCGACGGCAGCTATTTCCAAGCGCGACGAGAAGCTACTTGGTTATTAAAGAGTTTGCTTACTTGCACTCGCGAGCACGCGAGCTAACGGTTATGCTTAGTTATAATGTTTGACTGTTTCGCCTGCGCCACCCGGGAATACGCTCTCCCAAGCTCAATGGACTTTTATCAGGCTCGTTATAAGGTCTGATTACTTTTTTTTACGTCGCGCCTTTTATCATCGAAATAAGTTTAAATTCTCCCTTTCTCTCTCTCTCTCCTACCTCCCTTAGTAGTAACGGTGTACGGCCTTTATTTATTTCAAGCAATTCGCCGCGGCCGAGCTAGCGTTAATGTTGTTCTCTCGACATGCCCGTCTGACTATACACCGACTTGTTCTACTGGGACTAAATTGTACCAGCCGTAATCAACTTTTCGATAACTCAAAAAATCAGTAAAATACTTTCTGAGAACTGAGTAGTTTCTCTCGTAAAGGGTAATGATCGCGACTCTAACGACGAGGTTTCGTACGAGTTGTTGTGGGTATTTGTCTGGTTAAAAATATTTTCCACTGAGATATAGATTGGACATTGTACCGGAGAGTAAGATCAGTGATGCCGAGTTTCGTCTTATTTCCCCGGAGAGGACTAAAGAAAGGACCGAAGAATACTACAGTACGCGTAGCTAGCGCGTTCGACTTGCCGAGAAATCTCCGTAGACAGCCCCGTGTCTCAGTGCTATCCATAAAATTCCACTGACATTCCATGCAAGCTCGAAACGCTATGCTTTCACGAAACAAGCAAAAGTATAGGGCAAATTTTATCTATGTTTATAAAATTTACTCTAATTAAAAAAGACACATTCTTTTGTTTCATTACTATAGCGCAGGCTTAGTTGAGCGTTAATTTTTTTCTTTCTCAAATTTTCAATTTTCTTAAATTCACCGATTTATTAATTAATGTTATTTCAAATATAATTAATTAAAATCAAATTATTTTATTTTTCAACAATTTACAATATGACTTATTTCAATTTAAATAGCATTTCGTAATATGAATGAAAACTTTTTCAATTATCACCCCGTATTATCATCGATTTTCGATTGTAATCGACCGTTGATGAAATACATGCGTCCCCGAAGCAGCTCTTTAAACTGACTTAACGAGTCCTATGGGAGGAGATTTTCTTCGCGCTAAGACGATTTCAAGGAGATAAAACTAGTAGAATAAATAAAAATAATAAAAAACTATCGGGTAGGAAGCGATTTGTATATATATATTGTGTCTACTTTCCACAGGACTCCTAACTGCTTTGAACCACAGAAATATCCATCTACAGTTCTTGCATTGCCATTAATCTCGATTTCAAAGCTTCTATATAAAGTGCGATAGCACGGCGTTTGATTGACTTTTTCATGTCCGGTCATACGTCTCACTTTCTCTCATTCTGATAGCGGGCCAGCAGTTTTTATCAATTTTCAACTGTCACTCGGAACCCCTCCTATGGTAGTACTAGTGCACGTTTCATTACGCGCAGTGCATAAATGTCCCCCAGAGAATCTGGACGTGTCAAAGGGGAAGAAATATCAAATCAATTAGTGTCAGTCCGATATGTGCTTACCTACATTTTTCCTTCTTTATATAGAGCATCTAGTCATTTTCTCGATTCATAACGTGACTTTCAATTTTTCAAAGCTACACACACACACACACACACACACACACACACATATAATATATATTATAAATCTACATACGCTCATAAATATATATGGGCCATTCTTTGATAAATGGACTAGTCTAAGATTTTATTTCTTTAAGATATTTAAACTGTCACAACATAAAAAACGTCATGATACCTTATATCAATTCAAAAGTATCTCCGAAAGTCAAGATCCTTTTCTAGTTAAAAATAAAGTCGTCTGTCAATTTCTCTGATATTAATATGGACATGTCTATTCATCTCATACGCTATGACTTAAACTACACTAAATAAAAGCCCAGTACTGTCTTTGATATTATAAGTTTGTCTCGCTTGGCGTTGAACAAAACTAATCAATCAAGCTTCGAATTAGGTTTTGAAAAGGTTCGATCATCGGTAAGAACGTAAAAAAATTCATGAAAAGGCCTTGTGTTAATATAAAAAAATCTTCGAAGGTTTCAGGTTGGGAATCGAGTTGTATTTCTAATAAGAAATAAATCTATCGTATGAGTCTATCTATTGTTGTATAAAGTATGAGCATATCAAGATTGATTCAGATTCCCAAATTGAGACCACCGTAGATACTTTTGTATCGAAACAAGGTATTTTTTCATAACCTTTTTTATATTGAGACTCATGATCCAAACTGAATTTTAAGACTTTCATCACTTAGGAGATTATTATGACACATATCTACAGCTCTGAAAGTATTTTATTCGTAAAGTTAAACTAATTTTACACTAAAAGTCCCTTTTGTGTTTTTAGTGTGAAATACTTCCCTGATGAGTTACAATTGTTTGAAAATCAGCATAATCGCTAAAATTAGTAAACGTTCCAACTTTGACATCCTGTAAGTTAAAGAACGTTCGTGAAAAAATCTAGAAAATGTACGAACGCAAATACAGTGCCAAAAAACAGTTAGAAAAATATTTAGCAAAAAAGTTATTCATCGGTTAATCTGCAAGCGAATAATCCATATATATACATATATGAGGGTATGCGGAATGCTTTTACAATTTGCAAACACACAGATGCTCTTAGCGATGTCTCTCTGTAGCCGCTGTTATTTTTTTCAAGAGCCAATTCTCTTATGAAAACAGAGAGTACGTAAATATTGATATATCGTTACATGTTGCAGCCTCCCTCTAGTTTTTGCTGTATACCCGATAAGAATTCCACTAGATAGTTCCGAGGATTGAATAATGAAACCGCGCGTTCGTGCTGAATTAAAATATTTATCTAACTTCAATAATCTCGATATATCAAGCCAAGGAATAAAACAAGGCTTTTCCCTAACGTTGATGAGAAAATATTGCAAGAGAAAATCATTGCTAACTAGGATAATTTATTAATTACTCACAATCTATATTTTTAACAATTTTCAGAATGTAAAAACGACCGTTTGTTGTAGTTTTTTCAAACAAATTAAATGTGATAAATTTTCAATTCGATCAAATGGTGCCAGTTGGAGCCTACTCCAAAGCCAAAACAGAAAAAATCATATCTCTGCACTGGATGCTGATTCTAATGAATTTCATAAACTGTTTACAAAATATAATTGTTAGAATAAAAAAAAATTTCTGTGAATTAAAACATGATTACTTAGTGAGAGTGTTATCTCTTTATATCGTCTCCTCATCTCACATTATTTACTACCGCCAATATGATATTCGGAATGAATCTATAATAAATAAATGTTAAAAAAGTGATTTGTCATAATCTCTATAAAGTTCGGAAATAATAACAGACTCAAAGTATAAAATGAATTTAATCAAGGAGAGAAATGATCAGTAGTACGAAATCGATTCCGAAAAGAGTCAATTAATGAAGTGTCACTAGTGGTGCGTATATATGCTACGCAATCAAAAGCCATAATTTAAGTTATATTCTCTGATTAAAACGTCCGTCCAGTCATAAGCTTTATCAAACTAAAATTATGTTTCCAACAAAATTTAACTGTCCATCCATAAATGTAACATCCCCGGGTCATATGACAAAACCAGATTAATTCTATACGCACATGATATTACATCTCGGATTCTGACTATTTCAAAGGGCTCTTGAGCTTCTCCGCGGAATAAAAAAAGAGATAGAAAGGGAGGCACATACCCTATTATCAGGTCTTCTGCAACAAACGGCTGCGCAGAGCGCCGCGAGTACCTAATAATTCAAGAGGGCACAAAACGAGCGAGCACCGCTACTGCAGCGTTGAACAATTCATCGGACCCTCTGATAACGCGCTTCTCAAATCGAAAATCCGTAAATCGCTTCATTATTATACAGGAGGTCTCAATCATAATGCAATTTCCGGGATGGGACGCATCGTTCGCTGTTGGGCGCAACAAGGCGACGACAGCGACAGTCAACGAATTATAAATAGGGGTTACCCCCCCCCCCCCCCGTCACTCTCTCTCTCTCTCTCTCTCTCTCTCTAGTACATATACATATATGTGTGTATGTATGTGAGTCTCGAACGTTGTACGAGTATCAGCATTACACGCGAGACCCATTGAAAATTAATGACGCAATCAACGGGATTGGCGGTTGTAGAAGCCAGCACGAAAAACGGGCCGTGACCGCGTCGTGTACGGTTTCATCGAGAGAAAATTCAGGCGCACATGCCGGTGATGCTTGTGCGTGGTTTTACGGAATAGAGCATAGCAGTGCAGTGAATTGATCCACTATTACCGACGCGAAACGAGTTTTTTTTTCACTGCGTAAAATCTTCGAATTTGATTTTTTTTCAATCGATCGTTATTTGCAGAGTTATCGCTTGCGAAAGTAATTACCCACTGTCCAGTTGACACAGTAGCCTGGAAACTCAACGTATATGTATAGAGGTAACATAATTCCATCGCAAACAAAGGCTTCATTCATTCAACGTCCCCCGAGCTCTGTTACTCACATACATTCGTTTAAAAATCTCATTTGCAACGCGAGCAAGGCGGAAAGATATTATTTCTGCAGTATCAACGAATTCGCGCAAAGCGCATCTAGAAAGCTCCGTAGAAAGAGCCGACGGCGATCCCCTCTTTCATCCGGCCTCTGAATTCAAAGCCGCTTGAGTAATTTACTTTGCCGGTGAGCTGCAGCTCCTACAATCCGTATTCTGAACTACAAGGTAGTTTACTTTTCAGGCAGAACACACCAGCAGTAAGAGGAAAAAGGATCAATCGAAAGTCATGGCTTTCGAAGGCGTTCGTTTATACGGTTTAAAATTAACGAATTTTCAATTAATTGCTTAGAACGAAATTTCGCGTGTATACACTCGAAATTTAAAATAGTCCAATTTCACTGTTTGGTAGTGTATAATTTGTATTTGCAAAATCAGTTGCGAGTTTTTAACGATTGAATATGTGGAAATAATTTTGCAAATTAAAAAGTGGGTACATACAACTTAGTGTAATAAATGAAGTAAAGATTTAGAATTTTTGAAAATAAAATTTATTGGTTATAAGTTTGATATGATTCTGAGAAATTAATGCCGGTTTATTCTTTGCTTATTTTTCTTTAAAAATTTATTCTATATTATTTCCTAATAAAATAAGCATAAATGAATCTAATTTATTATTTAATCTATCGATAATTATTGAGTTATTGGATAAATGGGAAAATTCCTTGCTGATGGTGATATTAATATTTTGATTTGTATAGAATATAAATAAATTTATGTCAAATCTAGAAATATTTAATTATACATATAAAATTAGTTTTCATCGCTGAATACAAAATATTCATTAAATTGTAAAATCAATTCTTTTAAACCTGTTTAATAATAACAATTATTTGACTAATTCTGAAGTGAAAGCAATTTCAAAAGACAGAATGGTGCAATTAAAAAAAAAGTAAATATTCATTGTTTGAATAAGTAAAGTTAATATACTGAAGTAATATATCATATTTTTGGATAACGGTAAATAAAATTATCATTTACTTTCGATAAACCTTTATTCACCGATATAATTGCCACTGATAACAAATTGCTAAATACGAAAAGGGATTTTAAAGAAAATTCTTTTAACCTAATATCAATATTTTTATTTATATAAAATATGATGGAATTTTTATTAAAATAAACAGCATACCGAAATAATAATTTTATATTTAAGAATCAATTGGTATTTCAAGGATCTTACATAATTTATTATACGTGATAATAATGAAATCTCCATTTATATTATTCCCTACGTAAGTAAATTAAAAACATTATTTAACAAGACGAACTAAAAGTTCATGTTATAATTGTATTCTAACAGCGAATTGCAATATCTATAGAAATACAGTATTAAACAGCGATAATTCGCTACATTATAAAATTAATATTTTGTTCGCTCAGTTGACCGATTCAGAAGTCAACGCAATCGCAGTGACAAGAATAGTAAATATTTCGAGTATATAGCATGCACTTTGATACGTATACAGTAAATTTGATATCACTGGCTCATTACATACAGACATGGATAATTCACGCGCGTGAATTCGCTGTTAGCTGCAACAACTCCAGACGAAAAAGTTTGTTCGTCGCTCTACTCGACCGGTAGCAGCGCGCTTGTCACCAACGAAGGAATCAAAGTCCTATTTTCAAGCTTCTCGTACATACGGAAATTCCCATGTCTTGGTTACACACATGCGCGCACTCGTCGAGCTAACTTCCGCGACGTGTGCGAACGATTCGCCGCAGCTAACGGCCGAACTATAAACCGCAGCCAGCGACGTTTCCTCCGAAATACATTATACATACGGGCGAAAAGACTCGTTGTTTTTCACTGGTAAATATAGATAGAATGGACGTGGAGCTTTTTTTTGTCGCGAAACGAGCAAACGGTAGGAAAAAGTTTGTAATCGATATATCGCGTTGCTAATTAAGAGCTTGCAGTGCAAGGGAGTAAGGGTGGGGATCGATACTTCTCGCCATTTCCATTAGCCAATGAGGCAGGAAAAACGTTCATGTGTAATTTACAATTGTAGAAACACGTCGAGCGTCATTAGCTTAAAAGCCTGGCGACGAAATCACCGAACGCTCATTAACCTTATTCTTTCTTTTCGCGCTACTGCACCAAGCCGCAAATAATAATGTCTCCTACAGTCGTTAGCCGTTTGTCCGAAAGTTTCATACTACGACGAGAAAAACAATAGGAAAAAAGTATATGTATGCATATAGTTAAGACGATAATCTCTCTGCATTTAAACAGTCTGCATATATATATATATATATATATATACATATATAAATATATTGTTTGTGTACCCATTAAATTAATACCAAAGGTATTAATTTACTTTTCCAGTTTTCCAGCTGCTCGTAAATAATAATTATTTATCACATACATCCTTCCGCTCTTTTGATCTGCCGCATCTCTTTCTGGATGAGTTACGAAAATTGTCTAGATGGTGCTCTGAGGGGACCAGACGACTTCTACAAATGCATAAATATATAATTATATATATATGTCTATGTACATATTCCCTTTTGCATCTTTCATTTTACAACTTTACGGACTTTCCAACTGGGAATAAAACATACGCAGTGGAGGAAAAATTAATGTCGAATTAAAGGTGTACATCGCTGCGGAGTACAGCACTCATGTATTAATGATGCGCACCGCGTGCTATCGACGTGTGCCTGCATCGCCACTCGGGGATCGACGTGAAATTCTCCTCTGCTAGCTGAAATTTCTCTGTGTATGTATACGTGTACGAGTGTGTGGGTGTATGTCGAAACAAACGTATATTTTAAATTACTGAATTGAATCGGTGCCTCAGATTCTACGGGTGAAACATTGATGATTGTTTGACGAGTAGATAGGGCTTGTATAGAATTGTATTGAGGTAAAGATTGCTTTTTTTAAGTGTTTATTTTTTTATGGCCTGTTACACTTTTGTTATTTCTACTATAGATTGATTCGAGGTATCGTGATATCGCCATGAACAAGTAATAATTTAACAAAATGGATAATTATAAGTTAGTAACCTACTAATACGTATATTAGTAATGATTTATACAATTGTCGATGTTTTTTAACGTCTCGGTACTGCTTAATACAATTTAACGATAATATTATCAATTTATTAAACAAGTATTTACTCTTTCTTATGCACAAGATATACATAATTTTGTAATAATTCATACAGTTGTTGAAGATTTTATATGTCTCGTTATTAGCGAACAAATTTCATTACCTATTTTTAATTAATAAACAGTAACGTTAAAAATCTACATATTTTTACATGTTTTTGTAATTTCAGCATTGATTGAAATTAACCATTCTAATTTGAAACAGATTAATATCCATTCGTTATGACAATACTGACCATGCATTTCGTACATAATTGTTACATAATTCAACAAAATGGATAATTATAAATTAGTAAAGTACGTACGTTAGTAATAATTTACACAATGGTCGATTGCTATTTAACATCTCATTATTGCTTAATAAAGTAGAAAAAAAAAATTTTAAATCTTTGTCCGTTCTAATTTTAAGTAAAATAATCGCTATTTGTTCAGGTCAATACTCATCGCGCATATCGAATATTATCGCTTCATAGAATGCAATTATAGAATTACGAATTTAACTTTAGTTTAACATACAATAGAATGAATGCTCGAACAAATAATTGTACGTCTTGCGTCGTCGGAATAACATAAACGATTTGAATAAGGAAAAATAAGCATGAGAATTTGTTCGGTTGTCGAGAAGATTTAGTTAGGAGAGTAACGTTCTGTATAAGCATAAACTCACTCAATGGTTTTTAATTTGATTACTTAGCAAACTCGAGGCGAAGTTTAAACAGGATTATTCCCAGTCGAAATTCGCATTTGACTAGGCTACGCTTCCGCGGTTTATAGCAGTGTACGCGCGTCGGTCACCAAACCTTTAAACTTTCTTTTCAAATGAAGGAATTGGACCCGAGACTATTTCCATTTTATTTTCCTTATATTATGCGAATTCCAGAATTACATCTCCAAATTTATCGCTACTATTCGTTAAAATTGTTTTCGATGATTCTGGTCCTTGCGATAAACGGTTAATGCTCCGATAAACTGTTTGTACCTACATATACAATCCAATTGATTTAATACGATTATTACGAGTTTAAACCGTCGTAATACGATTACGACTCGTATTTTTCAAAGCACATTCATTATTCCTCGTATATTTAACAAAACGACGAAATAAAGAAAAAATAAATAAAGAAACATAGCAGTAATTCCAAACAGTCAACTCTATTCTAAAATTACGCTATTCAATTATTTTAGAACAATTTATGTCCTCTAGGTTTAGCAAACCCGCACGGATAGCCAGTAGTACTACATATGTATATACACATAACAACAAGACGCGTCCATATTGGCTATTAGGGCTACACATCGCTCTATAAGCGTCACGCGTATCTATATGCGCATGTTGGCACGTATTAATGCCACGAGGGAATGCCGTGTCGGCGCTACGGTTCGTTAATAATTCGGACGCGGGCGCGCGAAAAGCCACCCACTCTACGGGAGAGAGCTATATGTACCCCTTCCGTTATTCCGTTTTTCCTACCTATATATATATATACATATGTCGTCGCCCGGGCTTTAGCGTCGCTTTACGTTGAACGAGACAAGTACCGGCTGAGACACTGCGGTGGGATTCGCAAAGCTCGGCCGTGAAGATGGATCGTTATTGAAGCTGGAAATTTGATCGGTCGCTGTTATTATACAGCGTGCGCGTTCGAAGAAAATTAGCTTCATCCTATTCAGAAACCTCTGGCTTTGTCCTTCGCGTAGTTGATCGGAATTTTTCCTCTCTCTGTCTCTTCCCTTCCTTTACTCCGCTGATATCGAGTGTTATTATCATCAGAGACGAGAAAATGCGTTGTCATATCCGAGGTCATATCGGTTTTCTTCGTCGGTGATCTTTGCTTTATGGATAGTGGTTAATCGGATAATGGTTGTATAGTATTTGTTTGTCTTTTGGCGATCGATGCTTTTACAAAGTGATGTATTAAATCGATTTTTTAAGCTAATTCAATTTTTGTTCTGTATAATTGATTTAATTGACTAATTGAAAGTTTGCTGTCTGCGCTTGATGAATTTGATCAAATCCGTTTCGTTAGATCACAAATTCGTTTGTGCTTACAGTTTCAAATGATGCGATCGCGAAATGACTGGCGTCATAAATGAATGTTATTTCAGATTCCTATTATTAAGAATCTCACATTTCTCTTTTCATTAGTGTATGTTAAAGGAATGATTTGTCTGTCTGTTTTACGCTCAATTATACTCTATTAACCAGATGATAATATCGTTAAATTGATTAGATAAACCATGATGTATTATTTGGAAAACACAATAAAATAAATTTTTCTTACACCACTGTCTTACATTCTCTCGTCAGATGCAGTTTTAAATTGGTTTTTATACTAAAGGATAATTATTGACTAGCAACGTACGTATATCAGTCTTTATTCAAACATTTGTCGATATTTTGTAAGATCTCGTTATAGCTTGATAAATGAGTAATTGTAAATTTGTAACGTATGAACGTTAGTACTAATTACACAATTGCGTTCGATTGCTTTTGAACATCTCGTTATCTTATCAAATTTAAACAATGGCATTAATATTATAATATACATTTTCATACAATCGTATGTTGTAACTTCAATACTAATTGCGATTAACTATTCTCATAGTAAGTAGGATAATGAGGATTTGTTGCGGCAATAGTGATTATGCATTTCGTACATTATTGCTACATAATATAAAAAATGCATAATTATAAATCTGTAGCATAAGTAAATGAGCAGTAATTTACAAAATTACCGATTGTTTCGTAACATCCCTCTATTGCTTAAGACCTACCAAAAGTTGATGTGTAGTCGTGTATGTAGAGATATGATTTCGTAAGCTAGAGCTAAATTTCAAAGTGATTTTTATATTTGATTAGGCTATTGAATTGAACATTTATCATATGCATCACTACAGTATTTTCATTGTTTGAAATAAAAACGACATGATGCTTTTTCATTCTTAGACTTACTAAAAATAGTAATTCATCAATAAAATACTATTGTATAGCCCAAAAAGATGTAGCATCTTTGAGTTTTAAGCTTTAAAAGTTCATCAAGCTGTAGCCTACCCCAGCGCCAAAATTAAAAAATCTATTTTCCTGTACAGGATTATAACATAAACTTCTGGTAGGTCTTATTAAATTTTATTACAACAGCTTCGTAACGATATTATACTTTTTGTTACAGATATTACCCAGAAATTTACACATTTTTGTAACTTCAGCTCTCACTGAGGCTGTCCACTCTAATTTTATGTATAATAATCGCGATTAGACTCGACAATACTGCTTATGCATTTCGTATAATATCATAAAAGATACGTAATCGCCATTATCCATCATCGGATGAAAAAGAAACAAAAATAGCATAAATCATATTAAATTATCATTCAGTTCTACGTCAGAATCATAAAGTAATTATCGATCTAGACCCCCCATACGAGTAAAAATAGAGTAGTACGCCAAAATCTCCAGCAAGCAATAATCAGAATAAATCAGCACTTAGAAAATCTCAAAGCTCTCGCAACAAGCAACTAGAGACAGCAGGACGACAGGGACATCGCAGACTATTTATTGCGATACAGAACAGAGAGGGTGGAGGCTGTATAGTGAGTGTAGAGAGAGCGAGTTCAGTAAGAGAGCGAACTAGCGCGAGCAAGCGCCCGGAGGATTTCCGCGGTTTTTACGAGCGTCGTCGTCGGTGAAGCAAGCGGTGTGTATACACTCTTCCACTACTCTCTCTCTCTCTCTCTCTTCTTTCCTCGTCATTAATACAAGAAGTTAATGAAGTTAGTCGGACGTATAGCAAGCCAGCAGTAGTAGCATCAGCAGCGGCGGCAGCAGCAGCAGCAGCCAAGAGAGGAACTCTACAGAGAGCTAAATATACTTTAGCTAGTGCTTCGGCAGTTGCGCTGCTCCAGCGTTATTGTAGCCCGTCCTCCTTTCCTTCCTTCCTTCCTTCCTTCCTGCTCTCTTTCCTCTCGCTCTCCTGCGAAAGCGGCCCCTCTGCATAATGAGTGCCGCGCCAGCGCTTGCCGCACGACGCTAAGACAGTACAGCGCGTGCTATATTCCTATCGTGCGACGAAGCACCTAGACTCCATCGACGAACCGACGGCGAATTATTTATGTCGAAAGACGCGTGATTAATTCATGCCTCTTGCGAAGGAGTATAACGTTATACTGACTTCCTTATATACTATACTCTCGATCTATCTCTCTCTCTCTCTCTCTCTCTCTTTAGATCATCCTTCTGCGGCCTAACTCCGTGTGATATGCAGTTATATAGTTTATAGTTGGACGTAGTTATATCTAGCGCTACATAACTTATAATGTACCTGGTTGCAACCGCATTGGGAGAGGAGATTTTAATTAACTTGTGTAGCTGTCGCTCTTCGACGGATATACATACGGGAGGCTGGAGGGATACAGAGCAACGCTCAACTTGCGCAATCTGGACCCGATCGCAAGAGATGAGATTGAGATGATCGGATACTCGAGAAGCAAGCGAGCTGTGTATACTATATACATATATATATGGCGTGTTTAATTGATGAAAGCTAAGGCACCGGATGCTTTTGAAGTGTGCTCCTCGACTTGATCATTTATTTCGAATTGATTATTCTATAATCGCACTTAGTTCGATATGTATAGTGTAACGCTACATGACAATTTTAGTGTATTAAATGTATATACACTGTGTACATTGGACATATTTCATTAATTAAATAATTTTTGTTTTTTTGGTTAAAAAAGTCTTTTTTTTGTAATTCAAGTAAATATTTTCGCGTTCAAATAGCATTTGTTTAATAATGACATTACTATTTAAATATAATATACATTTTATATAATAAGATTATATTATTATATGTTAAGTTTGAGGTTACTCATTATTGTTAATGTAATTGGTTATTTAAGTTAAGAAAGTAGATACACTGATTACAATATTTTAGCTTAATAGAATCGACGATTTATTAGAAATAGTAAACACACAATACAGCCATATGAATGGACCACCTCATCATGTAAACACAATGTTTCTAGATAAATTCAATATAGTATATTGTTATACATTACACACGCATATATGTATACAGTTGAGTCTACGTATCCCCTACACACCAATGCTTACTCATACTAATTCGTTTCTCCCCACCTTAATGCATAGGCCTACAGAATAGAGCAAGTTAGTGGGTGAACGAGCTCTAGTAGCAACAATGACTGAGATACATAGGTACACTGATAGAAATGACCTTTTCAAGCAAAAGGAAATCATTTGGATCAGTATGTCAAGAGGACGAATTATATTAAAGCAGCCACATTCATTGTGAATTGAGAGGATAAATTTTTATTCGGGATATATCGCTTGTAACAATTTTTAAAAAAATTTTTAAAAAGAAATATACCCTGAAAAGAGTATTGATCTAATAATAATATTTATTTGAATGATTGTATGTACCTAAATGAAAAAATTGTAAATGCATATTTTAATAAATCATTAATTGGAAGCAAATTACTTTCTATTAGACGAACAAAATACTTATTAACTCTTGATTATTACCAATAAATATTTACAGAATTTATAAAGAAAAAATATTGAATTTTCGCAAATTATTTACTAAATAGTTACATTTTATATTTACATACATGCACTTTTTGATTTTTAATAAATTATTGGATGTATTTCAGCAAATTTTTCTTTATACACTGTTTTTTAATTCAAATAAATATTTTCTTCTTTCAAAAAGCGATTTTTTAATAAATACACATGTGTTTTTTGCTCCAAGAGGATCATTATTTCGATGTATACATGTATATATCGAACAGGTAGGGAAGACAGAGCAATTTCATTTTTACCGATTCCAAGAGATCTCCGTTTCTATAGCCCCAAAAGATTGGAAGCAATTCAGTACCTACTGTATTTATCCGATTTTACATTTAAATAACAATGCAAATTTATACTTAGCACTCTCTGGCCAAGAGTCATTTATATAATAAATTGTACGCTTTCGGAAATAGATTTCTTAAAATAAAAATTGCTGTATATGTAAAAATAAAAATTCTAAAAAAAGTGAAATTTAATTACTGCATCCTCGATTTAAAGAGCTATTCGCAACGAGCATAGAGAGAGAGAGAGAGAGAGATCGCGAGATTCGGCCACAAATGTACGCGTACAAGAGCCAAAGCATCGTATTTACTCGCTCGGAATCCCGTGAGCTTGAGAGTGTGAGAGAGAGAGAGAGAGAGAGAGAGAGAGAGAGAGAGAGAGAGAGCGATGTGAATTTCTCAAAGGAGAGAGAGAAGCATTTACCTATACACGAATCAGGTTCGTATTTACGCCGAGCGAACAATCGATGGATCCCCCGGCTCTTATTTAGGAGCTAACTTTAGCGGCGCGACCGCGTCTAAATTGCCCTCTTAGCGGGAAAAACTGAGGTAATTAAAGGTATCGGTTCGCGGTGTCAGGATGCGCGATGTCTCGGCGCTTTGACACTGAAGGAGTCCTTTGTTAAACGTTCGCTCGTGCGACTCCGAGCGTGACAATTATACTTCGCATTGGCTTCCGACGCAAGTTTCAGCGAGAAACAGATGAGTTCGTTCTGTTCGTAGTCTCATCCTTTTGAGGCAAACAAAAAAATACAAAAAAGGAAATAAAAAAATAAACAAAAGAAACTAAAATGAATTAGAAACGCGCGCGTGTGTGTTGCGTTTCGACGGGAGAAATAACGCAATTAGAGGAACTCAACTAGCTTCTAAGGTGCAAGAAACGTGCTTTTAGGCAGACACCTGCAGAGAGGGTTTGTACATATATATGTACACCGCATCTATCTCGTCGCAAGAGCTATTATATATACGGATGAGCTAAAAAGACAAATAGGATGAGAATTAATTAGTGGAATGAGGGAAGCCACGAAAATTCGTGATTCGTTCTACGTAGAATTTTATTTTGTTTGTTAGTTTTGGTGTTAAGAAGATCGCATGTGTACAACCGCGTAGTTTTGTAATTTTATATCCTTCTTTTACGAATATTTTTATTTTTCTTACTAACTCATTGTAGAAACTGCATTTGTTCGTCCTGTCTTTTCAAAGCTAAGAAATCTCGCGTATCTAATTCTATAACTTGAAGATTCACTTCGTTTTCTTTTGATTCCGATTTTTCTTCCATTGTTGTTAATTTTTATATTTCTCACTGATCCATCGTTGATACCGTATTTATACATAGCGTATTTCAAATTCGCAGAAAATAAAGAGGTGAAAGGAAAGAGAGAGAACGAAAATTTGTTATTTTCAAAAAATTCTACGATAAAAAGCATAACAGCGCAGTCCTTTTAGTCACCCTACAGAAAACAGTAACACAATAAAACGGACAGATTGTAACTTTTCTGGCAACAAACGTAAGCCATCTATAACGAGCGGCACATATTTGCGCGGACTCGACACATACATCGCCACAGTTGTAAAAAAAGAATAAATCCAAACGAAAAAAAAAAAAATTGTGCATTCCGCACTTTTAATAAACCCAATATACACGCGCGCGCAATCTGATAAAGTTGTTCTGGCGCGAAATACGGCAAAACTACTTCGTTACTCGAACTGCGCATCAATAGTTACGCAAAGCTACAGCAAAAGCATTCGTCCTTGAAATACCACGAATAGCCAATAGCCCATTCGGAAAGAACTAGGTTCGCGTACAACAGAGAAAGTCCGCAATTTCATATCATCGAGTGTGCGCATCGAAAATATCCACATTCGGGAAATGCAACCTGCTAGAATTGCATTTTATACTCGGTATACATAAGTATATATATATATATATATATATAGCTTGAAATAGAAAGAGATAGAAAGAGAGGTAGTGATTTATGGTCGTGATTTCGACGACGATCGGAAGAAGAGAGAAAGAGAGGGCGAAAAGGGGGTGAGTGGAGAAGGGGAGGGAAGAGTACATTATATGGGGAAACTGTATGAAGGATGAAGGCCTGTCGTAAGAAACATAAGAGTTATGTCGACAATTATCGTGCGGCGAAGGCTTCTTCTTCTTTTCCGTGTAATAATTTTCGCCGACTAACCGAGCGTATTGTTTGGCGCCTTCGAGAGTAATGACAAGCGATTTCGGATATGGATGGATTCCTTTTCTCAACGGATATACGATATTGCGAGTGATTGTTCGATGCGTTTGGATAACTGAAATTCTCGGGGAGAAATGCCCGCCAGTCGAGCAAATTAATTGTTGATTAAAAACAACGAGCTATGGCTGAATTACTCTTGCTATATATGTATGTATTTATCAGACCTATAACTAACGTTTATTTTGCGCAGTAGCGAACACACGCGCTACATTATGACTTTATACGATTAAACGAGGGGTAGTGTTGACATGTATTAAAGGTATCGGTCAATTCGCATAAACTAGAAACGGCATAGTATCCATATCAATTAGCAGAGTAACTATTGCCGTTAATTAAATTCGACGATCGCAAATAATAGAGGCTAGTTCATACATTGTTATTTCGTGATTTCAATCAAAACCACACACATATGCATAATGTCATGCAATATTTTTATTATTCTTTACAATAATAGCTGTGAAAATTCATGATTTGTTTAGGGTAATTGCATTCATTTTTTCCGTTCTATGTCTATACGCATAAACATTAAACATGTGCACGTCTCGTGCGACGAGCAGCAGCTGAGCTTTAGCGCAGAGGTGTGTGCAGCCCATAGCCAACACCATAAACGCGTGGCAGAGATAGCGACGAAATTGAGAATCATCCGACACACGTCGACGACAGAGAGCCGAGGTCAATGCGAGGCGGCGCGCGCATGCTTTGTGTGCTCCGGGCAAATGAACGGATGAGCTTGCGAATACGAAAAGCAGTTGCCTGGATTGATTCGTTGATCTTTGTACGCAAGGCATTTGTGGTATGCAAACTTTGTCCGTGCTCACTTGTTCAATTTGCCCCCTATACGTGCAAGATATTTCCTAATTTCATCCTTTGCCGCGTTTGCCACCGTCCGACCAAAGCACGACCTTTTCTACTGAATTCTTTTTTATTCCTTGTCGAACAGCTCGGAAATGAGAACCGAATCGAGCGACAGGTCGTATATAGGTAATCGAGAGTCAATGATCAAGAATCAAACGCGTTCTCCAATCCAGTAGTCGAACGAGGTCATCCCGTACTATATACCAAGAGAGAGAACTGTACGTAATTCCATATAGGTTGCCGTTATAACTTAACGCGAGCCACCAACAGTACAGCTGCAACCGTATGACAGAGACGATACGCGTGGATGTCGGAAATGGCAAATGGTTCGTCGAATTGCAAGTGTGATTCAACAAGGAGTGATCCAAATGACGAGTCTGGAACACCGACGATCCTAATCAATGTCATGTATACCCAGTATACATAACGTTTTGTAATAAGTATTGCAGTAACTTTATGCTTTGATTGCTTGTTTAGCTGAATTTGGACAAAAATTTAAATGACTCTGTCTAAGAGAATACAAGCTGAGTTTGATTGGAATTTTATTTTTAGAGATTTGAAGGTTTAACTTAACTCTTTTTTCAACATTGATCTTTTATAACGGCATGTCTGCAAGATGGATGGATTGAGTTGAACCTCGGCTCTAATACTCTTTGATACACCCCTTTAGTCAAGAATATAAGAATTTTAAATTGTACGATCAGAAGACGTTATAAAATGTGTAATTTTTGTTTAATAATTGGTTGAAAAGCCAGTTTTTCATTTTTAACAATGTTTCAAAGTATTCGATTCACAGAGAAAGGTATATCTCAAAGAGTATGACTACTAATTTTCAGCTTAATTTGTCCATTGGTTGACTTTAAATCCTATGAAGAGTGAATTTTCTATTCCCTACTGTAATTAGTTATCAAAGGGACTAATACATCTCTAAAATCGACGATAATATTATCTCCTATTATTGGAATAAGTCTAAATTACCAACTGCATTATTGTAAATATTTAAAATTAAAATCAAAAGAATTTTCATTTTAATAGTGCCTTACTTAAGTGAGGGGGGAAAGTTAACGATGTCGTATATATACAGTTACAATATACACTTATTGAATTGACACGCGATCGCGTGGCTATACATCCATGGAAGAGGATTATACCTTTTGTGCTTGACAAGTGAGGAGACAAGCCGCTCTATCGTCGATAATACGCATCGTAGCGTAGGGGTTGGAGAAGAGGAGCTTGTGCAAGGGGAATTGGATTTTCGCTTTATCCCTCTACGCGAGCTATTTTGACTCTTGCAAAATATCCACTCTGTTTGTATTGCTCAGCCTTCTTGTGTACACAGTTGGGGGATTTGACGATGTCGAACGCGCTCATTAGCTATCGCTACTGGATATTAATACACAGAGACCGCCGTGTCCTCGTAGTCGTACGTTCGGTTGATTATGATAACCGGAAAATTCGAATCTGCATTCATGCATAGAGATATACGTTTTCCTCGTACATCGATAATATATCAAACCTACACGTGCACGAGCTTATGCACTCGTTTACGTCCAAAATCAAGCGAAGTCTATTTTCGTCTCGAAAACGCGCGAGAAGTTCACTAAATATATAGGTGTACACACCCCCACACACACACATATATATATATGTATATATGCTCCGTAGTTCTCGGAGAAACTCTGCGCACTATTCTCAGAGTCGAGTATATAGGCAGTTTCTATTGAACAGAGCGCAGTTCTCTCGCAAAGCCTGGTGTAAATTGCGCGCGGGAGCTCACGCAGCGAATCAGTGTTGCGGCCGCGGACGAGCCATTCACGGCCTGCCTCTGCGGTGCTAGATAGTTTAATTATCTCTCTCGCTACCCCTACTTCTCCTCTCTTTCTCTCTCTCTCTCTCTCTCACCCTCGACTTGTCTGTTCTCTATGCTTGTATGTATATATACATATGTGTATGTACATACATATATATAGATGGTACTACAGAGAGCATAGCCAAGGAGGGGATGAAACCCCGGGGGAGAAAACGCGGCACCGATTGTTGCCGTAAATTGAATAATTGGTCCCGATCCGTTACCCCTGAATTCGGTAGCATTGCAACACCGCTACGCTACTGGTATCCTTGATTAGGGACCAACTCGATTGACGAGTGTCCTATACACTTGTTATGTTCTCTCGTCCTGTGTACGGTTCTCCTCTGTGCTTCGACATTTTCCAAAAGGGCTTTCACACCTCCCCCCCCCCCCCAATGCCTTTATCTATATTTGTAGATAGACATCTATATATCTATATGTATACATATGCATATAAGTAAAAGTTGTTGAAAATTCCTATCACGTTTCCTACGTTAATTCAATCATAACGCATCAGCACTCCCGTTCTACGGTGATATTCACCGAGCGATCGCGCGGCTTGTCTCAGAAATTCATCGCGCTCATCTTTCGCGCACGTCAGAGAGTGCCGAACCGCCGTCATAACTTTTGCACCGAACGCGTCTTGGAAACTCAACTCTAGCGTTATATTCGAAGGAGAGAAGCGTAATGCTCGATCAGTGTGTGATCGATTATCGAGAGACCGGAATACTACTGTTAGGGTAGAAGAAGAATGAGAAAAGTATATATAAGGAATCGGATAATAATATATTTTATATGTGCTTTCATCAAAAGTCGTCTCCTGAATCACGATCTACTTATAGTACTATATATAAGTCTGTGTGTGTATGTGCGTGTGCGCGCGTGTGTGTGTGTGTGGAATATATACCGGGTGTGCCATTGTCTGCGGGAAATAGAAAATCGCGAAATGAAAAAATTTATGAGAACAAAATTATTGATTTGTCAGATAAATTTGATTTATTTAAGCTAATCAGGGTTCGAGCTTACGCTCGGATTTAACATTCTTTGTGTAATATAACAAATGCGATATTGAAATATTGTGAGAACGTTTTAAAACAATTATTTTGCAAATATTCGCATTCAGCTCAAAACGATTATTTCAATAGAGATTGATTGGTGGAAATCGGATCGTATTTACTTGAGATACTCAAGATTTGTAGACGATTATGGCGTTAACTAACTGCGATTTCAGTAAGGTAAAAATGATGCGATTTTCGGGATTACAATTTGGTTGCTGTCGGATATAATGATGAATATAATACATTAAAATTGTTTGATCAATTTTTAGAATTTTCAGACGGATGCAGCGAAATTTGGTCTCTGTCAAGTGAGGGCCAACAGAGGATCGATGGTCATGTTATGTATTTAAAAAAAATTATAAATTATCATACTCGCTTTAAAAACAATGTTGATATCAACAAAACTTGAATCATAAAATTCGCATCATATTTGCCTAACTGAAATTCCCATTCCTCAACGCTACATCATCTATCAATCTTGAGTACCTGGAATAATTCGATGTCTACCATTCAATCTTCATTGAATTCAGCATTTTTGTAGAATCAAAGCGCATTTACAAACTACTTCCTGTGCTTGTAAAATAATCTTGATAAATTATTGCGTCATTTGTTATCGCGCACAAGCTATATGAAATAGGACCGTCTGCACTTTACCCCTTAAATTATCTCACCCTCATCAGAAGTAATGAAATTGTAAGAGACGTCAACAATTTTTTTGTCGCGAATTTTCCTAGACTGAAATTTTTCATTTCCCGTTCTCTCGCGTGACGCGCACAGTGGAACACACCCGGTATATAGTTCACATATGTGTGGAATCATTATGCTTAGATATAAAGCATGAGTTATATGTAAAATAGCGAACGGCAAGTGCGTGTTCTTTATTGCAACAACAACAAGCAGCAGCAGTAGCTGTAGATGTGTAGCTGTAGCATGCAGAGGGCTGAATTCCAGAGCAGTAGCGGCCGAAAAGATACATACTTTATGATCGGTGCGCGTAGCGCGTGGAACTGCTTTTTTATCAGGCAGTAAAGTTACGCGAGCTTTACGATCATACTCGGTCAGATGATTGTATTCCGGTATATATACGCTTTATAGACACACGCACAGCCCATAGATGAAAATTTTTCGACCGTATAAACTTTATCGCGAGCTAGTACACTCTCCTGTTAAGGCATTAATTAAAAAGCGTAGTTTGCGGCATTGTTGCTTGCCGTTGAACTATTTAAACTGAGAGTCAGCTTTCCAGTAAGGTATACACAGCTGTGAGACACAATAAGTTGTCTGTTCGAACGAGTCCTGTATACAGGGCTACTTGCGCTAGTGTAGAATCTTCGAGGTTCCCAAACGACGAAGGCCCGTGAAACGAGCCGTTAAATTCCGGCTTGTACACTTTAGCCGAAATGCTCTTGCCGTGTAACGTCTTCGAGTTTCTACCTTATATACACTGCGCATATCTCGCTTTTGAAATCATCGAGCTTTATGTTCCAGCAATATAAAACGGATATATACTTTATAGAGCCTGAATCCCTGTACCATCTTGAGCGATTAAAAAAATCAAATATTGAATTTTATTCGAAGAGTCAGTTTTTTTAATCTGGTGTAATATTATTGCCATTCTTTAGTGTGAAAGAGATGATTTGATTTTTTGCGCGATTCCAAAAATTAAAAATATTTTTATTTATTTGAATGTAAATTTAGCTTTTGGGCTCTCAAAAATAATGTGCAGAATGAAAAAAAATTATTATTAAATAGACATTTTTCATTATCAAAACAGTATTTAATATTTACCCAAGTAAATTTGTATTTCTACACAAAAGTAATGTCGGTTCCAAATAAAAATATTTTTCTTTTTTAAAACGGCAATTTTTTAATAAATACATTTTCTTGAATATACAATCTTTTCCGGTACAAATGAAATTAAAGGATATTAATATTTAAAAAATTTATTGAAGACTAGTAATTGGTAAATTATGCTGCATAATAAGGAGGAAGCGATAAGCGATAAAAAGCTATATAATATAATTTAACAGGTTGCTAAATAAGCTGAAGTTTCTATATTAAAAAATAATTGTTTAAAAAATGGCAGAATTTTATTATTACAAAATAATAAATTTTCGTATTTATAGAATGTTACATAAAATGTTCGTATTACATTTTATTTCTTAAGAAAAAAACTGCAATATACAGGCTTTACAGGCTTTACATAGGTAAATTATTGTCTGGTTCAATTTTTATTGATAAAAAAAAATAATACTAAATTACAATTTTATTTAACATCCGCGAACGTCACAATGAACACCTGCAACTTGTACAATAACGCGTAATTTTCTGAAATAATAAAAACCATGAGACGAGCTAAAGATAAGGATAACATTCAGAATTAATATAATCTCTATTCTGTTTAAATTACCGACATCGTAAAGTAGTTCTGGATATAATGTAACTAGAATTTGGTCTTCCCAAGCATGTTGTGCCATCTGTGTACGATATTGTATAAACAAAGCAGTAACTTCTCTATTGTGTTTTTGAGTTAATATAGCAATTTAATGCATTTCTTCAACAACTTTAAGTGGAATACAAAGATTAAATTAAATTTTTCATTTTTTCATCATTTCAGGTGGTTAGATCCACCTTAAGCTCCGGTGTGCGCTGGAATTACCAAGTTATTATTCAGTATGTCTGACCGAAAGCAGCGCCTTAATTTTAATTTATAATCGTCTGCTTCTTCATCCGATTATATATAACAGCGAATCTTTCACGTGGAACTGTAGCAAAGAGCTGTAAACTCACGGTCCCTGATGTGCTTGGGGATATTGCGGAGAAGCATAGTTAATTTGCCGGGCTGCTGCGGCCGGTACACTTTTATCGCTTTTTCGCGATTTTATATATTTTTTTCACCAAATCTTGACCTATGCATTTTAATGCGCCCGTATAAGTAAGAGAGAGCGAGAGAGACCAGGCTAGTAGAGATAATTTGCATAAATGATTTACAATACGGGTATTACCATCGAGCGAGCGTAAATCCCTGTCTTTAGCGGATTATGCGTGATCGTGCGAAAAGCGGATGGTGTGTGTGTGTCTGTGTGAGAGAATGCGAAAGCGCACGGGGTATCGGTTTTTATTTTTCGCAAGAGCTCGTATTATACGACACGAGCGCGAGGACAGAGAAAGAGTGGGGGGGGGGGGACAACCCGTAGAGAGCGAAAATCGTTATTCTGGATTTGCCGGCGATCATCGAGGGGGATCGGGGTTAATGAGCTCGATAAAGCTGCCTTCGTCGAGTGCTGCTAAAAATGTGTGTATATAAAATAACGTAAATTCGGATTAGAACATATATCGCGAGAAATTTTTTGAGTCCGTAATTTATGAACTCGAGGGAATTTTAGATTACTTACATTTTCGTTGACGTTTAATTTTTCCATTTGAAGATGAGTGCAAATGATATTTATTAAAAAAGATTAATTTTGAAAAAAACACATATACGTGTTTATTTTTTATATTTACGAGTTGGTTGAATTGTTTATTTTTAGCTTAATCTTTCGGCAATTGAATCGATACGTTGAAAAGTCTTTGAAACATTGTTTAAATAGACTAAATAAATAAAATATTTTTTTTGGTCGAAAAATTGAACCAACGCAGCCAACCGAATGAATTTATACGTGGAAGCAATTAAATTCAACAAACAGGATACTACGGAAGCGTTTGATATGAATAATATTATTACCCAAAATTTTCCGCATCCGTGCTGATAGATTATACGAGTTTAAAAGAGGTCTCGTCGGAAAAGTTAGTCATATTATGCCATCCGCATAGCAAGTCCTATTACGCGTTCATTAACGAAATTAATAATTCATTCCGAAAGTCAACGAGACCGAACGCGCGTTTCCTTCGTCTTTTCAATTTCTCGTCTGCGTAAAATCAAACTTAAACAAGAGTCTGTTTCCAATTTAACTAAAAATCTACGAAATAAGTACGCGTACGAAAATAATAGCCATATCGATGTATCGAATAGAAAAAGCTTGTAAAATACAATTAAACAAGTTTCTCGTGGTAGACTTTTTTTTTACATGATGGAAAAAATTTCATTCCACTCGATTTAAATGCAGAATTTAACGACGCATAATTGAAGCTATACATATACAGCTTCATAATTCATAATCTACTTGTTAGATTCCACCTGTGCACCGCGAAGCGTGTAGGAGCAGGAGCGGTGCTACCGTTGAATTATTTCCCAGCCATCTCGAGCTAATCAAAAATCTATGAGAGCCCGAGAGGTAACTTGACCGGCCAAGTAGCTTAACGCGCTGTTATACTTCTCACTCGCTCTTTCTATATTGGTGTGAGACGGAGTACTATAGCAATGCGTATGTATAGTCGCAGTATGCGACACGATGTTCAGTAGAGTTAGCCGAAGGTGAATTTTAACGATTCACACACCAGCTGGAATTTAGCAGGTTCTCTCTCCCTCTCTCTCTCTCTCTCTCTCTCACACACACTCTCTTTCTCTGTCTCTCATCTCTTCTTCTCTTTCTACAGAGCGATGTATGCAGGCAGAGCAAACGGCCTGCTCGAATAGGCCCGGGTCGGCTGTAATCGTGCCGAGAGCAATTGCGCTCGCATACCGGAGCTTGCAAGCTCGTGCACCGCTACTGCTTCGACTATACCGTACGAGATGATAATTACGGCGCGTATTTCGCGCGTTTGTGCTCTATTTCAACGAGCTGTGTATGCGACATGATTTTTCTCCTGGTAAATTATATAATAATTCGAATGTTTTAATAAATAAGTGTTTGTTATTATTCTTCTTCGCGTTCTTCGCATAAAATTTTCGCTATTTATAGTTACTATCTTGCGTACTCGCGGGAGAAAATAACGCTATAGTCAAAATATGGCTAGGAAAGTGCGCAAGTTATTGCAAATAGTATTGTCAAGAAAATTATGAAATTTACTACCTTAAATGGTATTTAATATTTACTATCTCACATACTCGCGCGGATATAATGCTGTAGTCAAAAAAAAATGCAAGTAAGTTATTGCAAATAGTACTGTCAAGAAAATTGTTAAACAAAAATTATTTTTTATTTATAGATGTGCTATTCAGAGTATTTTCTTGACAATACTATTTCCAATAGCTGTCACACTTTTCTAGCTATATGTTCTTTATAGAGTAATATTTTCACTCGGATAGTGCAGTTGAAAGTATTCTATCATATTTTTTTACAAAGTTTTCAGTTTGTATGTTATAACCTTTATTATATTTTTCATAATAATCAGTAAAGGGTTATTAGAACAAAATTACCTTTTATCGATGTACGCGATTCCTTATAATAATAATTTGTTATTACGAGTTAATGAATATTGTTTCGACTAAATAAATCTAGTATTAGAATCAAAGGATTTTTTTTTAATTCAACAATGTATCTGCAGGTATAATACAGATTGGTTGTGCTTAAATTCTAGAATACGAGGGTTAATGCTTAAACTCTGAAAGAGGAAAGATGATGAATAATCTCACAAAAATAAGATTATACCTACATCTTAAGATTGAATGTCTCCTAGCAAACCTAAAAGTCTCGTAGCGAATCTAAAAGCTTGTGCCTATATACGCACGCATTCTTCATAAAATACGATTTGCACCCAATTATGAAGTATTCATTGCAATTACTGTAAATAAACATATATCAATAGCTACATATAAACCACACAGAGACATGACAAAAGCTTAAATAAAAAAAGACAGTATATCATTGTATAGTTGAATTATATATAACAGAATAGCTAAAGTAAACGAGAGGATAATAAAGTACAAAGCTGATTCTCAGGTTAGTATTATATCGAATTCGGAGGAAAAGTCCTGAACGCATTAATATCCTCATTTCGAGTGCAGTAGCAGTAGAGAGGCAGCTGCAGCAGTAGTAGCCTCTCAAGCGCAACAAAGCTCAAGCGGGTAACTTTCTTTTCAATTCGCTATAGTTTCCCAACGCGTCTCATTCGAAAAGAAACTCGAAAAGCCCCGAAGTCAGATAAGTGCGGGTGCGCGCGCGCGCGCGCGGCGCTTAATCGGAAGCCATTAACCGCAGCTCCGCGAAAGTCAAGCGCGGCCCCTGCAAGAAGCCAGGCATTGTCTAACGCTTCTCCATAGGACTCGATCACTCGACTCGCGTGTACACTCTGACGAACTCTTTCTAGAGAGAGACAGATAAAAACCGCACACGAGGACTTCGAGATGAAGCTGTATATATAGCTCTTTCTCATTCTCATTTTATTTATTTCTTTTTCTTTCTGTATATACGGCTGATTCTCTAGAAAATCCTCGATTTGGTCAAATTTGTTTATTTTATTTTTTGGAAACAGACTGAATTCTGTCTGTTTTCTAATTGAGCATGAGATTTTAGTTAATGGTATATAATATCGTTGATACTTTGCGCATACTTATTTCGGGGAGACTCTTTGGGAAGACTATTACTTCTAAGACTTGACTTTTTTTACCTACATTTTAATGTTTTTTTTTAATTTTCTGTTAGAATTATTTGTACGAAGTATAGATTGTAATTGGATTCTTTTGGACACATTTTACGAATACTGCTAGAATAGTAACGCGTTTGTAAATTCATTTTCCGGACTTAATTCATTAAAAATATCTGCAATGAACTCACTAAATTAGAAACAGAGAAATGTTCAAGATTTTTCTTACAATGAACAAATTTTTACCTCTGAATTAGTCAGTTTTTCATTGTCAACGTGAGGGTAAAAAAATTGTAATATGTAGTAAATGTAGTAAATATTCGCTGCTTAGTACAGTGTATTTTTACAGATATTTAAATACGTTATTTTGACAATAATCGCTATTTAATAAAGTACTTAGATATTACTATGATAAAAATGATTATTGAATTTAACTTGTTAAATTTAAATATTTATTTAAATTATAGCGGATTTTCGTTTCAATATACCTAATCGTTACTCATCAGAAATGTTTCGACATAAGTGTGCAATATGAAAATGTATTATTATTTATCATATCTAATTAATTGCACAAAAGATTTTAGAATATATCGTTAAACATAAAGGAATTATTGTACGATTTAGAATCAATTATTATTATTACTGACCAATAAATTGATTTATTATGATAAAAATATTGATGTCACTTTTAAAATATTTTCTCTGAATTCACTCTTGGTATTCGGCGATTTATTGTCAGTCAGTCAATACATTGGACAATCAAAATTTGACTTATCGAAACAGTGAATATTCATTACTTTCGTAGTTCAACGACTCTGACTTAAAAAATAGAAGAGTAATACATACGCTACTGAATAGAGAAATTTTAAATAAATGCTTTTATTGCCTTTATCGACAACTGATCCCTAACATTATCGAAAAATTTTCAATTTATTCCAATCCAACAAAAAACTACGAAAAGATTTAATTTCAACGCGCAGTAACTGACATATGAAAATTCAAAAAATTCGCATAAAAATTCATAAAGCTCATGGGAACATTCTTAAAACATTCCTAAAATATGAAGATAAAAAATGTTCGAAGTGACGATTAGGTTTGAGAATCGCCCATATATAAGAAGAATGATACGATCGTCCTCGAGGTGGAAAATCGAAACAGAAGAAAAATCGCGAGGCATTTCGGAATTTCCCGATGCTTCTCTTCCCAGCTTTAGGGGGTAGGAGTGAGAGGTAGGGGAGAAGAGAACGTGGGAAATGTTTTGGCGGAGAGAGGTCGCGGTTAGTTATGGATCGTAGGAGGCTGGATCTCGAGCAGTGCTCTCGATAATTCGGAGTTTGATTTACTACGGATTTCTCTAGCTCGCCTCTATCTATCTCTCTCGGAGCCTCGAGAGAATACCTACTTTCTCCGTTAGTGCCGCGTGCTCTACGATATCGAACGAAAATTTCAGTCGCGTGGATTGCAGTGTGACAATGCGAGAGTGTAGCTTGGGTCATATATTAATGAGTCCGTTTTATCGGATTATAAAAAGCACTTTTGAAAAGCTAATATAGTAGCTGTACTCGGATGAAATCAATGTGCAAATTGCACGGACTCAATACGAATTCGAGATTTAATTTCTGCGTCAAGCTCGAACTCACTGGAAGTCTGATTGACCGTTTCCAATGTGAAATGAATTATGCGAAAGTTTGAAGGAAATAAAACTGCTTTTCATGCTATGGCAAAGCATTGAACCTATTTGAATATGAGGAATATATGCGAGACGAATTCGATTTTGATTTTAAACCAAACTATATCCGTTTCTTGCAAGCTCGCAAGAAAACGACGTATAAAGACACTAAAAAGATCATTATTATCGGATAAAAAAAAACACGAAAATAGAGGCAATCCGAGTGGGTTGTTTCGATTGAAGTGTAGCAAGTGCATATATATTTATATATGCTTAGAAGTGGGATTTTCGAAAAATATTCTATTTTGAATAGCTTTTTTTCTCAGAACGTTTGAAGTGTTTCTCTTCCTATGGAAAAGTATCAATATTTAGAATGTTATTTCTGTACCTGACTTATCAGACAATTTTTCAAAAAATAGAATATCAATTTATGTAAATGGACGATAATTAGCATTAAAATTTATATTTTTTTCTTTATATTCGTATTATTATAGTAGATGCATTTGTTAGGATAAGATTAGGATGAGTAATATATTAATCTTATATCACTATTCGATAAGTTTCGATTTTATATATAATCGGTATACTTTATACGTAACACAGTAAAAAGTGAATATTTGAATAAATAGTATATTGTTCGGAATTACGTCTTTCAATATTTTTTCATCTTTTATTTACTTTTTCGAATGAAAACTCTTCATTTATCTTAATAAATTGAATTTACCTATTTTTAATAATTGGAACGTATACGCAAATAAATTTAATTCATCAACTTGAAACAAATTTATCTCGAAAATTAAAAATTGATCAATCTAACTCAAAGCCATAATTCACATTGTAATTATCGATATTTATACTCTTATTAATACAAGAAGTTCTAACTGAAGAAAAGTAAAAATTGAATAATCAAAAATTAAAACCCTGCATCCCGTAATATATTTACGGGATATAATGACTCGCTAATAAGGGCTGTTCATAATAACAAAATACATAACGTTACAAAAATACAATTTTTTTCTTAAAAGTATACTAAAAAATATTGTTAATAAGACCTTCCAAAAGTCTTCGTCTCCCTACCCACGTTGATTGCATCAACTTTTGGTAAGTCTTATTAATAAATATTTCTTAATGCCCTTTTAAGCAAAAAATGTATCGCCACGAACATTCAAAATTCAGGGAGAGAATGAGTGCGTAATCTTTTCCTTACACCTTACTTTTTCCCATATCCATGTTCCCATTTTTGCGCAACAAATGCAAGCATAACTCTTACAAAAACACCAAAAAATAATAAATCAACACGTACCATCAATCCGAAACTTCAAGCTCCAACAGCAGGATGGCGCTCAAGTCCAAACGATAGCGCAAATATAGCAATACACCGAATACGCATCCATTCGTAGCAGCAGCAGCAGCAGCAGCGGCAGGAAGAAAGCGACTGCTAAGTCTCCGTCGCCGTAACAGAAAGTAGGTTAATCACGGCGAGTCTCTCACTCTCTCGCGATAATTTGCAGTCGGCCGTGAATCCCGTGACTATATATACAAGAGATAGTTAAATTATCTAAGCGTTCGCGCGCGCGCGCGTGCGCGTTCTCCCGTGAATGCGCTTCAAAAGACAGCCGCATTTTCGCGTAGAAAAACAGGCTATAGTAGAAAGAGCGACAACGAACCGAGCCTTTAACAAATCCGTACGAGTAAAGTACAAGTTAAATTTTAATTAGTTAGCCAAGCCATTTCCCACTTGGATAATCCGGATGCTGCTGCTGCTACTGCTACTGCTACTCTCAATCCCCTGAACAACGTCCGAACAAAATACCCGTGCGTGCGAGCGGTGAAACGACAAATATCAAGCGCCGCGTGCGCGAAACGCTATTTTAGCTACCACTGTGTGTCTGAACACTCTATATATATGTATATATAGAGTTTTCAGTGTATATACAGCACGTCGTGCTTTTTAATCCGCAACGAAGCTGAGAGAGTGTAGGGTACCTTAGCTAAGAAATTGCTTGATATCTATACATTAGCGGCGAATCGTTGCGGCCAACCGCGACTTATGCCCGCATTATCCGGTTTAGCCTAATTCTCAACTTTACCTGTATGTATTCATATATATATATATATATATATATATATATATATATAGAGAGAGAGAGAGAGAGAGAAAGCCTTTAACTAAATTTTCACTGCTTCGGGGAGCTTACCACGCACGAGTTCTAATAACTGCGGGTAATAGACGTTAACGGCCGATGCTTTACGCCGATGAGCAAGGACTAACTACAGATCGAGCCTTCGTTTTCTCGCTGTATTGTTCGACCTGTACAACCCCGCGAAGAGTAGCCCCGAACCCGCACGTGACTCTTATACTCTGCGTCAGTATATGTGTATAATATTTATGTATATGTATATATTATATATTATATACACACAGTGACGATAGGGAATTCTATACATATACTGAGGTGAATATTATTATGCATAGTGTGTCAAGCGACCGACTCGTTACTGCGTTATCTTTTTATACGTAACTATCTCTCGCGCGTCGAGACTCGAGGTCTTTTGTCGCGCGCGAAATGAAAGCGACTTTTTTTTTAGCGAGTCATTTTTCTTGAAATAAATACTTGTGTAAATTATGGCCTTTGTGTGTCTTTTCATAAATGCCTACAGAAACTTCTCGCGTTCCAAATATTATGTATACTACGATGGCAATGAAATTTTTTAAATTCTATATATATATATATATATATATATATATATATATATATATATGTGTGTGTACATACGCATGTAAGCAATATTTTTTAAATAAGCGCTTTACCTCGTTTATACACAAGTGGAGAGCGAAAACCTCCTTAATGCATTAATTATGATTTAGTATTCGTTATTATTGCATCGTGATCGTTTTATTTTCAATGGATGAAAACCCTTGCTTTCCTCATAAATATTTAAACTCGTGCACATTTTGGCCAAAATCACATTACGTTTTCAGAGTTTTCACGGTAACGTTAACATTCGCTTGAGACAATATTTCAATCGAGGATAAAACCTCCCAACCGCGAGTTTACGCATATCTTACTTGGATATATACGAGGTAAAATATGGTAATGTTCTGGATATGTAACGCTTGTTATTTCTGTTTTTACCGAAATAAGAGGAATTGTTCGAAACTTCCGCAAACACATTGTCGTATGGATAATCTTTTGCTCAGATGAGAATATTGCTTAAATCTAAAAAAAAGTATTTGGTGATACAACCTATAGTATACACAAATGATAGAGATTTTTTTTATTTCTTTTTTGTGAAATTATATATTCGTGTATTCGTAGTGTATCGCACCTACCACTACTAAAACTGACAAATGCGAGTACTGAGTTAACCAATAATTTTTAATTTACAGTATTTACAGTTTCATGGCTGTCACTTACACATTTTGAAAATAAATCTCAATATTTATAACAAATGATCATTTTATTTTAATAATTATATGTCTACAGCATATCACGCATACTTTTAGATATGCGTGATATGCTGTATATGATAGACAAGTGCAAAGAGTAAATCTGCCAACAAATTTTAATTTACAGAATATACAGGCAAATAAAAGGTAACATGTAAATAAAACCACGATGACTCGTGACTTTCACTTGTACACCACAAAAATAAACGTCAATATTTCAAACAAGCTATCGCATCAATTTTAATAACTGATGGTACAGTTTTGAGGTAAAAAAAAGATGATTTAGAACTGTTTCCAAATGTCAGAACTCCATTTTTCGTTACTATAGCTACGAAGAAAGTTTCTATACGTCTATATATATTCTCTTCTTTCAGTTCTTTGTTTCAACTGCTATATTTCCGCAACGGCGATGCAGAGTATGCTTTATTCAGCGTTGCAGCCGTGACTATAATCCTCAACCTTAATTCTGATATTAACAAAGGGGAAAAACAACAGATTACTGGAGTAGAAGCGATTAAGCGCTTATGCAGATGCTGCTTTATGTTTTAGAAAATGTTTACAACTCGAGGTGGAAATAATTGCAATGTGCGAATTTTCACTGCCTCTTTAGAAACTGTATTATCGTAAAACTTCATCTCTTAAAACACTCGAATAAATCTGTCAGCTGCGCGAAAAACGTTCAGTGAAAATATTGTTTCTAACTTATCAATCAGTCGACTCATTCGAGCAAAAAAATTAAATTGAAAATCCAAATTATTTAGATTCGATTTAAGACAAGTTTAAGCTTACTGTACCCTATGATACGTTTCACTCAATTCCTGTTTATACGCTTTGGAGAAATTTAAAATATTCTTTTTCATTCGCGCGTAAACTATCCGAGATCTTTCCGCGACTGATATTCCCGTAAAAAAATAAGCGTTGATTTATGTAAGGAAAAATAAGGATAGTAAAAAATTGATTAAAACAGAATGAAGTTATCGATGCGAGAAAAATTCATTTGTCGAAACAAAAAATTACAACGATTGCACGCTTGAACAATATAAATCCGCATGCGTTTCGCACAAAACGTCCTAAAGCAGAAACGCGTGAAACTCGTGTTTTCTGTTTCGAAAAAAATCTACCCATTCAGAAAGTTCTGATTAACAGCAGAAAAAGGTAGATACAAAGGAAGCGCTCGAGCGCGCATCGCCACCTGACGCTGTTAAAAAAATAATAAAAAATTCGATATACTCACGCCTGCCTTCTCCAACTTCTTTACTCCTGAGCGCTCCCAGCGTCACCGTCGACGAGGCGCAAATCAGCCACCAAAAGCTCCAGCCGATCAGCATTTTCTTCCCGATGTATTTAATTACAATTGGTACAATATATATATATATGTATATCGAAATAAATAAATATATACAGTATATATTTATCTATTTATTATATCAACAGCAACGACGATCTGTACCAGCAGTCGCGCGCACTATACACACAACACACTGTATTACTATACAGTCCCTCGTATTCTCCTTTATTTCTGTTCTTACGAGTATTTTTATTGATAATATTACTATTACTGTTATTATTATTATTATTATCCGCGGCCCTTATCAGCCGCCTCACGTGGCGGCATTTTTCCGCACGTATCTCTCTGACGGGAGGAGTTTGAACTGGCTCCTGCTATCACGACGAACGCGCGCCGGAGTCTGCAGCTCTCCCGACTACTGCAGCGATACTCCGCTCTCTCTCTCTCTCTCTCTCTCTCTCTTTCTCCCACGCGGCTCATGCGCGCCGCAGCCGCTGCATTTTCGGCGCTGCGCGCGTCCTAACGTCTTTGCTTCCGCGAGAGAGAGAGAGAGAAAGAGAGTACGAGGCCGTTTTGTTTATGGCCAATGCTATGCGTGCGGATTTATTACGGTAGTGCGAGACCAACGTTTTATGGACTTGTCGCGTTTAAGCTAGAGAAAGGAGGTGCTTGGATTGTTGCGTGCCCCCTATGTATTATCATGATTCATTGCTTAAATCTAATGGAAATGAAGAATTTAGAGAAGAAACGTTGAGTAGCTTTTACGACTCGATGTAAAAATTTCAGTTCTATTCGTCTGCCGAGGGAGGAGGTATGGGTGTTCTTTTGTGTGTTATTTTTCGTATTTAGTTATTAATTGACGAATACTGGGGGAGAGACGTGGGATATGCAATAAAAATATATGGGGTGACACATCGCGAATTCCACGTGATGCGCGCACAATGAAGCCGAAAGCTCGCTGTATACGACAATAGAATAACATGAAATCTGCATTGTCGTGTTGCTCGTGCATCAATTATATAAACGCGCAAAATCGTTGTACATATACAGGAGTCTCTTCTGTACGCTGGTAAACAATCATTTTGATGGGTATTACTGCGTTAATAGTAACAATTGCACGTATATACAGTATACATATACAGTATCCGTAGTAATTGCAATCTGCATTAATAATCAATATACGGTTTTCGCCATTTTTTAAC
Organism: Apocrypta bakeri; assembly: GCA_018906985.1. Classification (NCBI taxonomy): domain Eukaryota; kingdom Metazoa; phylum Arthropoda; class Insecta; order Hymenoptera; family Pteromalidae; genus Apocrypta; species Apocrypta bakeri. The sequence continues at coordinate 1,376,039 of JACCIA010000004.1, forward strand.
GTTAAACCATTTGTACGAGCGTTAACTTTACCGATATTTCATATCCGCGATGTTGAATGCCTATGTATTATACATAGGCGATCATACGTTTCAATCGACGCGTGTCATTTAAATGCGACTGTATACACTGTTTATTCAATTCCTATGATTGAATCAAACGAAAACGCTTTCGCGACAAACGTGACGGCAAAAACCAACGTTCCTGACAATTACACCATAACTCAGACGTAGACACTATAATAAAAATGTTTCTCGCACGCTAGGACACAAAAATCCGCTCGTCCCTTCCTCCATTCATCCTGGCCAAAACGTTGCACACATCCCCGCAAAACCTCCAAATACTACAGAGGCAATTAATTTTTTTCGCCTCGACTACGCTAGCACGCGCAAGAGAAAAGAGAGGAAAAAGCTCGCGCGCGTGGAATCAGCCAAGTAAAGTTCCTCCGGCGACGAAAGAATCCGGCGCGAGCTAATTCGCCCGAATCTCCGCATAATTCGCGCGCCGTAAGAACTGGTATAAATCTTAGGGAAAAACTGCGCACACACCGAAAATTTCAGCAGTTTAACAGCCGGAAGTCGGTGCGTCATCCGAGAGCAAGCACGCGCGCAAGCTCTGCGGAAATGACGGCGAAAAAGCTCGTTGGAGAAAGAGACGGAGAGAGAGAGAGAGAGAAAGAGCGATATACCTGTCCAGTAGCTTTGCACGATTGTTTCCGGCCAACCGGAACAAATAGAGTCTCGCGCGAGAGTTTTTTTTCCAAAGAGCGAGCCAAGGAGCTGAGAAATATCGATGACGCGGATTCGAGTTTTTGCCATCGTAAGCGCCAAAAGTTTTGAACTTTTTATATACGGTTTCGAACGTTATTATGACAATGTGTATATTTATTTTCGTTGGGAGTTCGATGAAGTTTATTTTTAGCTGGAGTTCAAAGTTTAAAGCTTGATCAGACTCTTATTAATGTACTGAAAAATTATGAACGCAATAAAAACGGCGATGGCTCAATCGGAAGAATGTAGGGATAGTAATCCACTGAGATACTGAGTTCAAGCTTGGTTCTCGGTAATTTTAAGGATACCTCTTTGTTTACATAAGTGCGTCTATAACATCAAAGTTAGTGATTCGGATTCAACTGTAACACTGGTAAGAACTGTCGTTACCGATAGTATGAGCCAATTACTGACTACAACTAATGGTGAACCTTGTCTCAATCTTATTTGAAGCAGAGATAAAATTGTGCAGTATCCGATTAATGCGCGACAATACTGGACCAATAAAGTCACCACTAAAGCTCTACTTTACGAGAATTTGATGTAAATGTAATTAGAATTTTGGTGATGTTACCTTGGTATTGTACTGGATTAAATTATTTCTCCCATGGCTTCCTATCGATAGTATTCGATGTCTAATATCACTTTGGAGTACTCTAGTACTAACTTTACCACCACTTATTAACTTCAGATACTCTATCAACAGTATTTACTTAGCACTTCAAGTATTCTGTCAATAGGATTTTTTCAGTATTGACTACAAGTACTCAAGTTACTCCAAGTACTCAAGTTACTTCAAGTACATTATCAATAATATTTTTTAGTATTGACTTTCTAGTAACTTAATCAGCTATATTGACTTAAAGTACTTTACTAATAATACTCTACCAATACTACTTTCCTAATACATAATTTATAATGTGGTTAATTTTATTCTTTATCTTCTCTCCAGTATTGATTAAATACTGGTGAAATACCGGCTTACTGTACACTATAGGTCCTCATTGCTACAAAAAAAATTATTTTAGTAGACTCTAAATAAAAGGCATTATCGCAAGTAATGCAGAATCATCTGGGGATTTATTTGATGATTGGAAAAAGCTATAAAATGTAATACAAAAACTACCGATAAATCGAAGTTGAAAGCATTTTTAATTCATTAAGGAAATCTCTGCAGACAATAATTCAATAAGCTACGCTTACCAAAATCCGTAATCCGCGTGAAAAATTATTCGATGCGAATTAAAAAAAAAAGTACCACAACGGAAACTACATTTACTGGGGATACAGCTGTTCGAAAGAGGAAGTAGCAGAGGGCTCGCATAAGAGTTTTGTGTGAAGGTGTATATGTGCACGTGTGAGCCAGAGAAAAAGAGGTGGATGAAAGTTCCGCAAACACTAGGTGATAAAGATGATTTACTCACTCGCGGAATGTTTTTGAAGCAGCTACGGAAATGGACGAGGTTATATTCGTACACATGTGTATATCGACGAAGGAGCCCAAGAGATTTTACTGTACCCATGGACGTGACGTTGATGAGTCATTTAAATATATTTCCATGTTTTTTGTTTGATACTTGCAAAAACGCCATACGAGCTATTGTTTCTTTCAAATATTTTTTTTTTCATTTCGCGACACATCAAGCTTTAGTTGATCGTTTGCACGTGCCGATACAATTATCGCGTTTTAATACGGGGGTTATTGTTTCGTTGCTATCGACATAATGATTTTTTTTTATTATCTTTGCTTCGGATTAAGCTCGATCAAAAACCGACGAAACGTTTGTTTTTCCGCATAAATTCGTCAGAATTATATCTGTATAAAAATATCAATATATGGGAAAGATTTTCCATATTTTTTTCTACTTAAGTAACGATTTAAGAATCTTACTACGATTTGTGAATTTTCTTAAAAGTGTTGAAACATTTTTATGTTAAAAAAATTAAAAAATTTAGAAACTTCCGTTGATCTGGACATTCTAAATGGGGAATACTTTTACTTTTTACTAAAAGTTGTAACAAAAATTAAACAAAAATTAAATCTTAAAAGTGAGCAGCCATCCCGATGAAATCCAAAACATTAATTCGTATACACGAAACTAATGGACGAATAACTAGCAATTTCAGTCGCAAGTGTCAAATTGGTGGAACCGCTGTGCATAATTATAAGCAATCAGAAAAAGATCTGGGAATGCTCGGCTACCCAGAACGTTCCATAATAATTTATATAAATAAAGTATGTTTAAAAATAAACAGAGTATGTTCTGCAGTCTGTCAAGCTAATCATTTTAATAATTAAACGGAAGTACATATTTGGATTGGCAATACATAGTTTGATTTGTAATAAATTTTTTAATGTAATCTAATGGAATACAAATTTCAGTATAATTTCATACTTGCCACATCGTCACGTATAGAAAAGGGCTACAAATGTGTGCGAATGTTCATAGAAATACCCTTAAAATATTATTAGAATATAAAATATTAATCGATATAACTACTTAGAATTGTTTGTTAATAAAAAAGCTGCTTACTTTTCTAAGTAAAAATGCTGTACTACAAAAGCTCTAATAATATATAACACTCTGCGAGAAGAATTAAAAAAATGATAAATGCGAGAATATCATATAATAAACTATAGAAAGGGATTCTTGATAATAATTACACAGAATCGTTAAATTTAGAGAAATTTATATTTTGTTAAAAAGATTTATCAACGTTTAAAATTATTATACGTTGTCGAGTCGATCATTACAGCCTGTGAGCTTCGTTAGCGAGAAATGGAATAGTGAATGAGGCTAAATGCGATTGCGGAGAAAATGATCAAGATATCAATCATGTGGTTTTCCAATGCTCATTTCTGATAGTCAAAGAGTCGAACTAACAAACAATTGAAATAAACTTAAAATTACACCAATTACTCGTATATATATATATAAATTGTCTACTTAATAATTGAAAAAAATCGTTTATGAAGTCATAATTGTCAGTCTCAGTTTGTAAGTCAGACAATTAAGTTGTGTCAATTTAATTTTGTACAAGTGATTTAACGTGCAATGTTTTTTATATTCTATAAACAAATAAATAAAGAAAGTAGAATTCGGTAGAGAATTATTCATAACGATATCCCTTGGATAAGCACTGACCTGCTCCCTTCAGTTTGATAAGAACTGAAGAAAAAGAGCAAATCTAGCGCACGGAAGATCGGTCAAGAACTCGATCGACCAGTGCAACTGTCAGCCGCAACAGGAAAAGGGCTTTAGCAAAATCAGCTAGTGGCACGTTCGGCGACTCTGTTATATTTCGAGACTGTAAACAGAATATGTCAATCGCATGGATCGGATCACACTTTCAAGCTATAGCCACGTCGAGCGCAGTAAATTTTCCACGGGTAAACGAGTGCTTTATTAAGCGTCTATAATGACATCGAGTCGTTCGCGCGGACATCGAGCCGTACGTGGAAAAACGAACGCATTCGGATGGAAGAAAACAAATCGCAAACTAGCAATCGGATATAATACCTGCAAAAGCTCGGCATTCGTCATTATTGGATTTTCCTAGACAGGATTATAAAGAGCATTAATTTTTGTTTTTTTTTTCATATATTTTCCCATGTTATTTTCTGTATGAAAAAGACACGATTTAGCATTTGGCTTGTTTGCAATGCAGTATGTTTGGTTTTGGTTATTTTCCTTTCGGATGTGGCATTTGTCTACTCTGTCAAGTATATCAGCGGGTGATTTGTCGAAAAAATGGTTGAGCAACATATTTTCATAGGTAAAAAAAAAAGTAAATAAAAAACAAACAAAAAATTAGAAAGTATTGGTTTTCTTTTCATACGCTCGACGTCGGAAAGAAAAATAAAGGTCATTTTGTACATATAGGTGTATGAACCTATATGGTCAACGGGAGTATAACTCATACGTCAGTTTGATACCCAGGTCATACGTCAATATGATGCACAGGGGCTCCAATGTCAAATTGCGTTTTTCTGCTGATTTTAGAATAATGTCGAAATCGCATTTGAATTGAATGTCTCGCGAGAGTAATATCATCGAAAAATAAATGTTGCTATTTAATATTAAAACGCGAATCGCTGATAAATGCGGATTCATCCATGGTGCGCGATAAACTCTCGTTGCGTTTTGTACATTTCACGAAAATTCGCCTGGAATTATTATACAATACGAGAGTTCGCGCTAACGCGGACCTATAACTCTCTGAAGAAGTTCTCAATCTGCATATTAATTTAAGCAAATTAACCCACGGTACTAGGGAAAACAATCAAAGTAACCGCGAGCATAATCTCAATAAAGCCGAGTAATAAATCTCAAACATTTGGGTAAAAAAAAAAAATGAGCAAAGTTTAATCAGTTCGATATTACTTGGCATCTTGGGCAACTTTCGCAGCTGCTTTGCCCGCCGCCACGGGCTAGAAGTCGTCGCGTTGAAAAAAGTCTTAGCTTTCTCTCTCTAAGGTTTAAAAGTCCAGCTCGCGTGCCGGCTGTTTATACCTATACTCTTTCTCTCGCGACGAAAGTTGCGAAAGCAAGGAGAGGAACAGAGCTGCTAGCATATACTCTATACCACGGTCGAGAGCTTTAAGAGACCGGAGAGGGGGAAACCGCCGCGGTAAACTAAATGAGGAGTCATAATTTTCACTCCCCGGCGACACTTCTCTCTCGTCCCCCTTGCGTTCCTACATACATCTCGCGACTTTCTTAGCTACTCTTTTTCTCTTTCGCTATACTGCACTTTTACTTCTGCAGTTGCTACTGCTACTGCTGCTTCTACCATTTACTATCCCTTCCCCGTACTTGCGCCAAGCTTTGACTTTTCACCTCTGGTCGGCTTTCTGCTTTTTACGCGTCCGACTATATTTCTTTCTAGATTTGACTCTCCCGAAGCTTGATACTACTGCTCTATCGTTTGTTTGTGTAGTACTCTGTGCGTACGCCAGTGCAGTGTCAAGCGAGACTCGTTCGACTAAGGTACAAAGTTGTGTTTTGCAACTCAAAGCTCACTGGACAGTTGGGATATTGAAGTAGTTCGTCGAATGGACTAGTTGTCAGTATGTATGTAACTCTTATGAATTTTTAGATGTCTTTTTATTTATTATTAAAAAAAGTTTATTACGCAAGTTGAAGTGAGGATCGACGATGTTTTCTCTTTGTGATTTCGATAATTATTCCATTCAACGAGTAAGGATGGCTTGGAGTACTCTAATAGTACTTTGCTATTGTACTCGACCAGTAATATTAACTTGAAATACTTGACACATAATTGTGGCTTGAAGTACTTTATCAACAATACTGGGTTAAAGTACTCTGTCAACAGTACTGAACAGTACTGACTTGAAGAACTTTGTGAGCAACGTTGACTTGAAATACTTAACCGGAATTATGAATTTTTGAATGTTCTTTTTTTAATTATTTCTTAGACCAATGATTGCTAGCGGTGCGACTTTCGAGAAGCTTATTAGAACAGTTAAAGCAAGGATCGATGACGTTTCTCGTTGTGTTATCGAGAATTATTTTATTGCAGCTACTTTCTAAGAGAACTTGGAAAACATACAAGTTTTAGAGAGCATTAGCAGAGCGTTCTCTATACGACGAAATGAAAGACAAGCACTCTCTAATGTACTAGTCGAAGTAGCCTCTGTGAACGATCTTGTCGAGTAGCAGATTGAAAATAAGGCTTGGGGTTGCCGAGAGAAAGCGAAGGAGAGAGAGACACTGCAGTTCTATGTGGCTACAAAATTTTATGCTTGATCCGCTTCATGTTCACGATCTCAGCCATTTCGAAAATAATACTTCTCGTAAATGCATAAGACGAGGCATCCCTGTCGATGCATATACAATAAACCGCCACTATCTTGGCAGATTATTTTTAGGACTGATCGTTGTGATTCTGAAGAAACGTTATATGCGCATATACGTCGAGTAATTATTGATTTTTTGTTTCGTCTCGTCAATTAGCGTGTACTCGATATATGAAATTTAAATAATATATATCTAAAACGATATGAGGCAATTAACTTCCGACACGAAATGTCCTTGTAGAAAGATTCCTATTTAGATCACTGAAATATTCATGGAATGCATTAATCCGTGTATTATGAGGTTACGTAAAAAAGATGCGCTTTTATCGAAAAATTAAGTGGGATATCGAAAGTGGATAATTAACAAGTGTCAATTATTCTCACTAAAATACTTTCAAATAGACAACATTTCTTTATTATCTTGGATCTTTTTTGTAAGAATTCTTTGTGATTCACGGTAAAAGTATCGGATATGGGTTACCTTTGAAGATAAAGGCATTTAAAGATTCCTATGTAGGACATGTGGGCAGTAAATTTGAATCCGGGATCTGTGTGTGCAAAGCGCTTTCCTATCGATTGATACTCCTAAAAACGTTGTTATTTTAAAACAGCGGATATCACTACCTACAACTGCACTTTTCAAATAGTTTGTAGTATACAAACGATAATCTATTCATCTATAATTAGTAAATTGTATTTTTTAAATACAATTTACGTTTATTATACAAATCACATTGATAAATTACACTTTAATATACTGAAAATTTTTAAGATATGCATTACGACGACTTTAAACGCAATCTAGTGCAAACATTAAAAATTCAACTGATTTTTACATACCAGATTATAAATTCAGTTGAAAAATATTCCGTTGGAAGTTTCGGATGATTTTTTTATCAGCGTTATTCACTATGGAACGGATCAACGGAGTTTGAATCTGCGTAGTTGGAGAAATTCAAGATTTCTTGCAAGAAAGGGGTAGCCAAAAAGAAAAGACAGCTTATACCGGGACTTTAGTTTGGAAATTCAAACCCGCATAAGGTGTCAAAGTAAATTTCTTAATAGAAAGAACTATACCGGAAATTTTCGTAAAAAATTAAACTTAACAGATTTTTCACGTATATTTTAAAGCCGTTTCATCGAATTTTATTTCAAATGAAAATCATTACTTTTACATAAATATCTTCTCGATTGAGATGTGTAATACTAAAAGCTTAATTGGTTTATACGCTTAATATTATTATAATAACGGACTTATATATTATACGCAAACACACACCAATAAATTGTAAAAGACAATTTTAAAATTTTGTTTTTCAAACGTAATGTTCAACAAAATCTTTTGTCTGCTAAATAAATGCGTATTACGAGCTGAGCTCTTTGAATTAATAGCTTTGTTTTAAAGGCTTTTACGAATGCGCATAAAATAGTACAGATGCACGTATTCCATCAGTGTTTGCAAGTTTGTATTACCTATGGAGAATGAGTTTCAATATACTTTTAGAAATGAGTTAAAACCTAAACTATATATAGTTTTACAGTTTTTATTTTATTCTTTTGACGTTTCAAAGCTTTGAGTTTTAAAAAAACTGTGAAATTCCTTTTAAAATATGTTTTAATTGATATGACGAATAATAGTCGCAGTATTTAATTACTAACAAGTCGTCTATTTTCGTTACATTGACCTCTGCAAATTTATTCGACAAATCGGCTTTTTCGACTATTCGTAAAATTACAAATTTATACAGTATTAGCATTTTCAAGCGAATTTCAATACGTAACTCGAATTTTAGGGTTTGATATGTAAAGCATACGTTGGTTTAAATATTAAAATCGTCGGATTATCCATTGAAAAATATCTCAAACGCGAGTAAACTTTAGTATTATGATTGTTATTAATTTAGATATAAAGCATATTTGCAATGTATCCCAGCAAAATACAAAGTCAGATATTCAGAGTTGAACCTACACCTTACCATCCGTTACAAACGAGTATTTACTTATTGTTCTAAACCATCCAGACGGCGACTGTTTGCTTTTCGTACAAACTCCGTAGCAATTTTACTTTGCGAAATCAAAGAAAACCTTTATGAGTAACGCAAATTATAAAAACAGAAGTGCTCTATGTTCAAGAAAAAAAGTAAATATTTACTTAAATTACAAAACAATATTTTGACTTTAAAAAATTTATTTAAAACCAAAATTATTCTCCGCAATACGTTAATAAATAAAATAAAATTGAATACAAGTAAAAATTAGCTTGAATCAACTAAATAATTTGTTTAAACTACAATTTTATTCTTAATTCTATAAATAACTATTGGAAGTCAATAGATTTCACGCGAACGACGAATCATTTTATTTGAACGAATATTGAGTGAATTTTAAATTAATATTTAAAGAAAATTTGCATTCAAATAAATATATTGCTGGATTCAAGTAAAGATTTTCCTAGGATAATCCAAAGAAATCATTTTAATCGCTTCAAATGATTTCTTTGGATAAGTAAAGATTTTCCTGTCCAAAGAAATGATTTTTTTTTATTGAAATAAATTTACTTTTAGTGCATTTACATCGTATAACCAAATTTATGGAAATCAAATGTTTAATCGCTAAGGAAAATTAATCAGAAAATTGCACAAATAAAATGACTTTTCTAAAACAAATGAAACAATTAGATTCAAGTAAAGATTTTTAGAAATCAAATAAATTTTCTTGTCAGTCCATCCACGCCGTATAAAAAACTTTATGCAAATCAAAGGACTGATGGGTAAGAAATTAATTATAAAAATGGAGAAATAACCTTTTTTCATCACTTTTTGGCGAGGATATCCTCAAAGTCTCATCGCCTCCTGAGTATATCGGGTCTTTCGCTTGACTTTTTCCCAATACCCTCTGTATATAGCTCGGTTGAAAAGGAAGACCGGCAAAAGCCCAACGCCATATCCGCCAAAAAGCTCGCGGGAGCGCGTGCATGGGTCGGCGAATAAGCAGAATCATCCTGTGCGACGACTGCACATGCATGAAAAGCCTCCCCGTTCGTATATACAATGTTTCGCAGGAACGGCGTAAAAGTTAAAGACGGCAAGGCCTTGCGGCGAGCGCTGAGGCGTTCGAGAGTTTATACCGTCTTCCTTTGCGGCTCTTGAGCTTTTGACCTTTACCTTACTTTCTTTGTCGTCGTCGATTCTTTTTTTTCAACGTCAAACAGTAGCAACAGCATTTAGAAATCTGTATGATGTTTATTATTTATTACAGTACGACATAGAATCATCGTTATTAAGGATAATGCAGTAGATACCGGTCGCGTTTAAAAATAAATCTCATATATAGGTCAGTATGAAAACGAGTGAATTCGACGAATGTTTTGTTTCGAATGAAGAATTTGTTGATGCTATTCTCGATTTTTGCCTGTTTTATATATGCAATCCCGATGTGGCCTGTTGTTTTTGCCGCTATTGTTCCGAGCAACGTGAATGCGAATGGCATTCAAGAAATTTTCTTCCGTTTGTGGATTTTCTTGGCATCGGCCGTAAGAGGAAAATAGAAAGGAGAACATAAGGAGAGTAGGGAAAGAGATGGAGAAAGGAGACTTTAAATAGAAGAACAAGATTGTTTTTGTCCGCAATTGAAAATGGAAGGGCAGGTTGGGCTCTCTTTGTTTACTTACACAACAATGCGAAAATCGCGCGTTTCAAGGAAATTAATTCTCCTTTACTAACCCAACGTCTCTTGCACTTAATAATCCACAGACATATAGCTTGACTTTGAAATCACATTCTTCAAAAACTCGCGAGTATTAAAAGAAGAAAAAGAAAAGAAAAAAGACAGTTACGAAATTCTTCTCAAAGATTATCGCTCGTAACAGCGATGCAATTCTCCCTTGTGAAAGCTGCATTTCGTTAAGGTTTAAACCGAAGTTCGGCAAGGTAGCTCGACTTTTCCGCACAAAGGTTCGTGAAAAAGCACACGCCCGCCCCGTACACATAACATCTTAATTCACATTGTTAACAACAGGAAGGAGGCAATAGCAAGACAAAAGAAACACCGCTTATAATAACAGCCTTGATCGAGGTAGCTCTCTTTCATTTAAAGCAATGAGCCAAGGGTACACAAAAGCTGGCTTAAAAAGCGTTCGCATAGCCGACCGAATACATATACACGACAGCGTCGTAGTCGGCGACGGTGGCGGTCGCTCAATTGCGCCCACAATTTCTTTGGCCAGCACTGAGGTAATCCGCTAAGCGCGTTCACGCCAGCAAAAAGGCGCGGCTTGGTATATACTGTAGCGCGGGGAATTCACTGAGCGCCTCGCTCTCTCTTTTTCTTGCTCGGTCTAATTAGAAAAAACGAATTGGCTCCTGCGCCTAGTTCCCGCATTCATATCGTCGCGCGACTCTTCTCTATATGTATGTATATCCATATATATCATAATATATACAATATACGTATATAGTTGTATATATAGCATTCGTTGCATCCGGCCTTGTAGGTCAAAAGGTGAGCTGGGTCCAGGACGACGTAGATGTTCGTCTAAAGGTTACGTTGTGTATACAATGTGTAGATGCATACGACGATGCGAGGCTGCTGCTGGCTTGCCCTTCGTACTCATGCATGTGTATACGTGAGCGTTTACACACCGGTACGCGTGCAGTCTGTACAGGTACCGATGCATACAACCGTTCACGTATGCGTATGTGTGTATGTCGACGTAGTCAAATTCCGTTCGGTTATTGGTTTGGGCTTCGACAATTATTGATATTAAGTTATACAGGTACACTTATGCTATACGATAGAAATACTTCCGTATAGATTTTTGCTACGACTCGATCCTATTAGCTAGGAAAATTGAAATTTTCACATTCAATATTTTTATATTTATTGCCCTCGTTCTAGCTTCTGTCGAGATTTTCAATTTTAACTCTAATTCGGGATTTTTAACAATTCTGGTGAATTTTTTAACGGATTTTTAATCTAAGACAGAATTTCATATTTCTTTGCTTACAGATGAATTTGAATAAAATATTTAAATATTTGTTTATTTATTTATTAACCGAGCGGAGTAAGTTCGTGGTATATATTTTTAGTTTTTTTCTGTAATAATACATCGCAAGTAAATATAAATCTAAAGCAAAATTGAAAATTACTGATATAAATCAGAACTTTTTTCAAATGTTATAGATAAAATACAAAGTAAGGCTAAAACGGTCCAGCCACTTTAAATTCGAATTCCACAAAAGACGTAACTCGCTTCGGCCCATCACGCCATTTTCGGCACATCGTCTTTGATTCATGGCTGATCCGAATCGCGACGTAAAAATTGGAGCCAAACATATTCTTAAACTTACCTTTCGTAAATTTTCGTAAAAATTCTTTAATATTACAAAAAGCAAAAGAAAAGATTTTATCAAAAATGTAATTTTAACCTCTCTCTTTTTGGAGCTTCTTTAATCAGTGGAATAAAAGTTTAAACTTAAAAGCTATTTACTTGCGGAATCGATTTTGGTCGCGAATAGTTCAAAAAGACAACTTTATTGCAATTTTATAAAAAGTTTCACTAATTTTTTATTTTACAAATTACCTACCTTCGTGAAAAATTAACAAGAACAAATTTTTCTTAGAATTAGCCGAATAACATATTTAATTATTTTCAGAACAATTCAAGCAACTTTTTCAATTGTGCAAAGTAACATTTTCGAAAAATTGTCAAAATTCTAGTATACTCTTTGACTAATGTTAAGAACTATTTATTCTTTGATATTTTCTTCAATAGTTGATTGTTTAAAAAAAATTGTATATTTTGTTATTTATGAATTTTTTCTCAACAAAAATTAACTTATAAAGAAAATATAAAAGAATAATTAGTTTTTAAAAATAACGAGGAGTAAATCTGAATTTTTCGGAGGATTTCCACAACAGCATTTCTAGCAGTTTTGAAATTTCAGAAGAATCGTTGATTCTTAAATTCATTTTTTGTAATAGTATATGTTGCAAATCGTAGTAATTCATAATTCAAAGATATAAATGTAATGAGAATCATTTGAAACATTTATTCTTGTTACTATATATACTTATAATCTTACATTTGGATTGTTACTTTTGAAAAGTGACCTTTTTTCTAGAAAAGTAAATTTGACACTGAGTCAAAAACATTCTTTGTGTGAGAGTAGAAATTTGAGAGAACAATAGAAAATAAAAAAAAAGCCGTGGAGTACATTTTTCGGGTTTTTCATTACTTACGTCCAAATAAGAATAATTTACAAATTTCCCATGTCAGTACTATTGCGCCACTTTTCCGGGAGCTGAAATACAGTTGGAATTTGCATTCGCTTCTAGCCGTGTTCCCTTTGCCGCTCTTTGTGATAAAATATTTGATTTGATTCTTTCAGACCAAGACTAATGAAAACTATAGATTCGCAATAAAGAATACTTTGTAGAAAGAATGTGCTCCAATCGTTGTATAATCTCATCCATTTTTTATTTACTTTCTCAGACTTCAATTCACATGTATAAGTATACATTTCGCAAAACTGTAATAGTTCATTTTCTCTCTGGTTCCGCTAGTGATTAAAAATTAATTAAAATAATTTTTATTGTTTGAAAAATCAGCAGTGATTTTTTTTCCTTTTGGGACTTATTGAAAATATGAATATAGAAATAAATCAATAAAACGTAATTGAGCTTGGCGTTGGAGCAATGAATCCTTAAATTGACCAAATTAAAAAAAAACATGTCTGTACACAGGATAATAATATCAACTGCAAGTAGGTCTTATTAAATAATAATGATGAATCACATTTTCGGATTAATATTAAAACAAGTTATCTGCGTTCATGTACTTTTTGAATCTGGCCACAAATTTAGTGACTGGCAGTTAAAATGTTCTAAATAATTTTCTTAAACAAAATTCGACTATTTAATCGAATGTGGTGGAATAATGACTTACACTTTGATGTCCAACACATAAATTTAATAAGTCTTTTCGACTTTTTAACTTGCGAACGTTCTATGTAACAAACCATTTTTATAGATACCAAAGTATCAAGAGTTATTCCGTGAATATATACGAATTTTTTATCCAAATTCCGATCAATTTTGACTATGTATTAGTCCACTCATATTTATAAACTATAATAAAATAGTCCACCATTGTTTGAATTATTTCACATCGTTACTACCAATAAGAGCACGAACCCATTTTGGAGACGTGAATTATTTAAACTTTATAAAAAAGTTATTACTTACAATTTTGAGACCACATCCTTATAAAATTGTAAATGAATGAATTGCCACAGTTTGAGCTTTACACAGTACTTCTAATGAAAAAATCATTTATTCGACAATATGGAACGAACATCGACGTAAAAGTTCAACTTAATTGCAACTTTAATTCATCCTCCAATTTGTACTCCACAAGCGTCGTTCGTAAAACTTGTAGTCATCTAAACGCTCGGGTCTTTGCAAAATTCTGCGAATCCACTCGTGCGGTACAGCACTTTCAATCGATCAGTGTCCCACGAAAAGCTTGACGCGAAAAAAGTGAAGGAAAAAAGTAAAAAAAAAGAAGATGAAAAAACTAGCGCGTATACTTGATGTGCATCGCGACAGTAATAAATAGACGATAAGTGCTGACATGTAACGCGCGTTCGTGCGCGCGATTGACCCATTTCCGTAGAGACACGCTGTATTTGCATCCCGCCCAAAACTGCTTTATATAATATATACTCCTACGGTCTTGACGGGCAACAAGAAAACGAAGAAGAGGATAGAGGAAGCGAGAATAATCACAGCTTGATTTTAAGATCGTTCAAGCTCGAGCATCGGCAAGTGGCGCGCGTCGTTTTCTTGTTTGGAGAGAGTTCGGTAACGAGTTTTCCAGCGTTTCTCTCGTCTAGGAATGATCACAGGCCACGCTCTCTGTCATCTTTCCGATTTACTAAACCACTTAGGCAAGTGAGTCGCGAGCGGCGCCCCGTTTCTTGTTTTTCGATGCGCTATATACTTCCTAGTCGCCGGTTCGCTCGGTTTCGCTATAGTGGGAAATTCAATTTCGACTTTGCGTATAATCTATGAACACATCCCGACAAGCCATGGTTTATCGTACACAATAAACCCATTTACTCATCCTTGACGTTAATGAAGTTTCGTCGAAAGTGAAAAAGTAACAATTCAATGTATTATCCATGAATTTTTTTCTTTTTTTTATTATTATAGGCTCTTGAGTTGTTTTATGAGTATCATGTGGCAGTTTGTGTTAATGAGTGTAATATTTACAATTATACTGTTTATAGATTTATGAATACAGTATTTCTGAGCGATTCTTGCTAAAAAATTGCTTAAGTAGCTTATGTGAATGATATATGACTATTCGCCTTAAAATCAACGTAATTGAAACTACTATTTTTAAAATAAAAAGGCAATTTATCCATTATAATTTCATATCAGCACAGTAATCGTATCAGTTAAATTCTTGTAAGCGATCTCCGCAGGTACTTTTCTTTCTCCCAACTTTATTAACAATATCTTAAGGCACACACGCACACAAAACATCTATATGGATACTATATACGACCATTAAGGCACTTTAATCTTTAAAATAAGGAAACTTTACTGAAAAAAGTTTCCATGTCTATTTAGTGACAAATGCATCTCTAAGGAGTTGTAAATTTTTGAATTCAGTGTAATCGAATAACACTTTGTAACTTACGGAAAGGCTTTCGGAAAATTCGAATAAAATTCAGGAAAACTCGTGGAAACGTTCTAAAAAACCCTAAAATATAAAGGAATGGTTTCCTTCCATTCCTACAAACTCGGCACTGCCCGATTTTTTACCCCTTATTACGATAGACCTTTATTCGACGGATTTCCAATTATGTAGGTCACTATGTAGCATACGTATGTATATATATATATATATATATATATATATATATACAGATACAGAGATGAAACATCACACACGTTTTCTTTCGTAACCACGAGCCCCTTTAATCCGTACTCCACGCGGGTAGCCCACCGCGCTTTTAGGTTTTCTCGCGGAACGCGGTGAGCTTTTAAGCGAAGCGAAGCGCTCGCACTGCATATTTGAGGATCAGAGGGCCTGAATTGAAAATAAGAGCTGCCGCTAAGAGCGAAAGGGAGAAAGAAAGCTAACACGCATAAATACTTGCGTAGATACAAGACGCTAGTGTATGTGTGTGTGCTTACGCACGCACGAGTTTGCTTGCGAGCAAACGCCCGGAGAGTATAGCTGGAACAGTAAAGAGCGCCTAGAGGCTGTAAGGAAAGGGTGTGTATATGTGTATAGTATGCATTATGAGTTTTATGAATATGACACAAGTCGCTTTAAAATAAATATTACTGTAGCTCCGCAAGTTTCTCTTTCTCTCTCTGAAACTTGCATAATCATGTTTAACGTGTGTGCGCCGTAGCTCGCGGCTTCCACGCGAGTCTGAAAGGTTGCACATACGGGTTCGTACGCATTATTTTTTCGTGCGTGTAATGAAACCAGATGTCAGTGTGCATAATAGCATACTTGTGTGTACATATATGTATATGATTTGTACATAAAATCGTTAAACAGAAATTTTTAATTATATAATTTGCATGTAACGGAGGTATGCGCACTTATTTGAATCGCGCGCGCTTTTTCAATATTGCTTGGCTCGACGACGCGCTCGTCGTGTGTATTATATATACATGTATATATAACTGCGTTCAATGACGCGAGCTATGAATAATGCATCCGTTCATGCTCTTCGGGTAGTGCAAGAGGGGAAATAAGACGCGCGAGAGAGCTGTATCTGCGAAGTGAGCGCGATGCGAGAGTCTGATAATATCTTACTTTTTTCTGCAGCCCGAGCAGGAATGCGCTAGCTACTTCATGTCGACGTCGACAAGCCCGAGTTCTAGCTGCCTTGTTCTTTTTTCCATCGCATCACTCAAACGAGGGTTGCTATTGCGTCAAGCGGATGTTCACGTTATGTATAAGACATTTACGAGGTTAATGTACAGTTATTTAAAAAATAAAAAAGATACAGTTATAAATATGTATTTGCCATCGGATACAATATAAGCGCTGACAACTGCGCAAACTGAATTATACGGATGTGTCTGACCTGACGTCGACTCGTTCTACTGAAACCGTATAGTTTTAGCGGATCGTCGATGGAAATTCAACCAGATTCCCTTCGAAACAGCATTTTACATATGGATATGCCAAAAACAATATTCAAGCTATCCTTGGTAAAGCTCTGCAAGCTCGACTTCTCCGTTTACATTTGGTTTGCTACGATTGCGTTATACATTTCAATCGCTTGACCGACGTTTAAACGGTTTTTTATTCTTTCGAACAGAATACTTTAGCTTTATCAGTATTATTTTAAATTTGTTCAAAGATTTTTTTGACTATTCGATTCTCGTATTTATTAATGCAAGCTCATTCCTTAGTAGGAATTCACCAATGGCCCAGTAAATATATCCAGCTAACAGTACTGTAAACCAGTACTGTAAACCAGTACTGTAAACCAGTACTGACCCGTTGTTCCTGTACCGGCAATTTTTACTAGTGTTAAATTATTCGTTGAGCTACTAGATTCGCTAATCTATCCCTAAATAGATTAGTTACTAAAATGAATCCCGGAACATTGCAAAACCGGGGAATATCACTTAACCGGAGCCGAATGAATGAGGAGATTTGGTAAAACACACAGACTATGAAAAAAAATTATCATCTTTGACTACAGCAAAACGTTCGTGATGTTAAGTACTACGAAAAAGTAGTCCAAATGCATCATTGAATCCAACATGACGAAAACCAAGCTGCTAGTTGAAACTCTCGCAGGTCACGACAATCTAAGAGGACACAAATACAGAATTCTACTGTATGAAAGAGAAAATCTCAAAACACATTCCATGCAGCTGTCCTGCCATATTCGGAGAGAAGAGACTATTTCTTGGCGTACCCTTTCTAAAAGCTACCCCCCCCCCCCCCCACCCCGGAATACTTCCCGTATAAGAGTAGACGATCGATCTGGCTCTTCTAGTAACAATATACATTCAAATTATCAAACGCAATTAAAATCAACTATCGACCAATATTTTTCCAGATAGTAGCCAGAACTCCTACACAATGAAATAACGAGTCGTCTAAACACTTGATACTAACCATCCCTCTAAAAAAAAAATTTTCATTAAAAATACGCAACCGTGCACTCATACACTTCGAAAGTAGCGGCGATCGACCGAGTATAACGAAATCTTGCTGCGTCCAGCTGAATATACTCGCTAATGCGAGCACGCGCGCCTCACTCGACTAATGATAATTGCCACATTCCGCCGATAAAGTTTTGCTAACCGGAAGACGCGCGGTGAGTCGAGAGAAAAATTACTAGTCTCATCCGGGACTTGCTTTTGCGGTAATAACTCGTCGGCGAATCAGATAGCCACCAGCAGTAACTAGGATATAAGAAATGCCTGGAGACTTCCGTTGGGGGAAACGAACCTCGTTAACGTTTCGTATGCTTTTTACTTCTGGCGTTTAGTGCTTTGCTTTAAATATATAATACTATTTTTCAGTCGAATATTGCAATCGTTCATTTTATTCATTCGTTTTTCTTCGTTTAGTCTACCGTATACGTAAGCGAATTCTATACCCGAGGAGTAAATCGAAATCTGGTCCTATAACCGGCGTTTATCACAACTTATTGTCCGCAAGTTCAACAATAGACGGAGGCTGAGTTCCAGCAAGGTTTTCGAAATTTCAATCAAGAAAATTTTGATTGGAAATTTCAAAGTTTCATGAAAGTGGTCTTGCATCGCGACCGCGGGTGTAAATAGTAGCGTTGGACTAACTGAATCGGTATTAGGAACTATATATCGACGATACTATAAGCAAAATCGATCAGCTATTTCGTTCGTACACGTCAAACAATTTACCGAGATTAAAAACAGTCCTTGCTTGTTTTGGACATAATCGAATTTTATTTTAGTTTTCGAATCAAAATATAACTTTTTGGAGGAAAATGGATATCGAATTTTTTTTTTAACATTCGTCAACCTTGACACAGTTATACTGTGACACTTCGTTTTCTTTTATGGATACGTATATTTTTTCAATTTTTATTAAGATTTACAGACGTATGAAATTTCTGGAAATATAATTTTCCGTAGAAGCATGAAACCGTTCTCTCGTTTCGCAGTGACGTTTCACTCTAGCGCTGTTCACTATAAAGTTTTCATTCCTATGTTTCATTTTTTCTCGTGTGTACCTCGCGTCGTTTTGTTGCATTAAAATTGCTGTATCTGTTTCGCCGATAGAAATAACATTTTTAAGACAAAAAAAAACAATAATACCCAAGGCGAACAAATCGAAATTAATTATAGCGTGAAATGAAATGTAAAATAAATTTTTAATAAGCAACAGCCAGCTTTTGTGTTTACTCATTAATGTCTACTTATGATTTAAAATTAATTCATACGAATGCAAACGCATCCGAAGAAAATCGACACTCGTTCCTAGCGATTTTTACGATTAGCATTCGGAATAAAAAAAATACTTATACGTTATGCATAAGAGATTATCGAAAATTTATTCGCAGCGCGTACTTAATCGGGAGGCAGCGAAAGAGAGAAAGAGAAAGAGAGTCAGTAAAATGAAAAAAAGACAGAGTTCCGCGATGATAAGTCGCAAGCGAGTGTAAAAATGCCAGCAACGAGGAGGGAGATGGAAAAATGCGGAAATTACATTTAAACGCGGGTTACAAATGCTCGTCGTGTGTTTTGCCATTCTCGCTACATACGATTTCCAACGGGTATACCGGCAACAACGAGCTGTACTTCTTTTCCGCCCGGAACGCTATTTTTATGGGTTTTATTCGTCCCACTTTACCGTCGCAGTAGCTTTCCCTTTTCTCTTTATTTTCCGGGGCTCAGTCCGGCGAGTTATCGCGAATCCTCTATTCTCTTTTCTCACACAACTCGGACCACCGAAACATTCTTGGGAGATTATCATTATTACCGCAGGACATCCGTTGGGCGAAAATTGACCCAAAAACCGACGAAACTGTTAACATCGTACCCTCGCGTTTGTTTTATGATAGACCCTTCTGATAACAGGAAAAATGTTCAAATTTTCTAAAAATTACAGTACACAATTACATTACACGTATCGCTTGGATTTGTAGAAGGTTTTATTATATATTGTTATCAATGCATTAAGTGTACTTTAATTTAGTTTTAAATAAAAATTTATACAATTTAATATCAATCGTATTGAATACCTGCGTAAATGAAACCTACTTTAATACGCAAATAAAAAATTTAGTGATTTTTCATAAAATATTATTCATAGCCAATTAAAAATTTAATGTCAAACTACGTGTAATAATTGTTATTATACGTAAACATTTATGCATTAAATTCTTTTAAAACTTAATGGTAACTTAAATTTAATGCAGCTCTATTTGAATTTTTTGCGTATTAATTTTATGAATGTTTATGTATAATCGAAATTGTTACATTAAAGTACTGGATGCGAATTTCGTAATCTAAATTTCAATCATCCTTAATTTTAAAACTTAATTTGTACATATACGAATCTTACTTTCAGTATTTCGACATGAAAATGCGCATGAATATCTAGAGAATTGGACAATCTAACTTAAATTTACGCTGAATATAAACACTTGTAAAACAACTTTTAAGTTAAATTTCAAGTGCAGGCATGAATTTTACTTCGACATAAAAATTCCATGACTATCAAATGAAAATATCTGACTTAAATTTAATCTGAATGTGCACTTAATACACAATCAATAAACGAAATTCACAGAATAAAAACATGAGAATTACTTCCATTATTACTTGCAACTTTCGCGTAAAATGGAACAAAGAAATTTTTTAACAGCCATATATTCATCGAATTCGAAACGTAAAATGTACATTCAAACTCTCTCGCGACAATTTCATTCCCGACGCGTCCGCGCGTACATGCGCAGCTGACTTCCTCCTCCCGCCTGCAGCTAATAGTAGCGCAGCATTGCCGAGCGAGAGCTACTGTTGTACTATACGTGTATATAACCATCGTCTGTACTCGTACGCACGCACACACGTTCAGACGAGCGAACGTTGGAATTCCAAACTGCCGTGGTGGAATAATGAAGCAGCCCGCGCCGATCATCGTTACAAGGAGCGGGCAGCTGCAACTTTGCCGCCAACGCCGCATTGTTGACGCGCGTTGGCCGCTCTAGTGTTTGCAGCTCGTCCCGCGTGGATCGTCGAATAAAAGGGTCCTCGACCGTGTTCGGGGCTCGTTAGGACACGACGCGTAACCTCTCCCCTACTGCAAACCTTGATCTCTGATGTTTCTCCACTGAGAAGGGGATTATCAGCCAGAACCGCTACTACGCCGATCGAGAATCCATTTAGTAGCTTATTCGGTATGGACGCGTCACTTCCCGTCGAGATCAATTATAAATTAGATACGTTTAAGCTTACTAGTTCGTTGAATTATTGATTTTTACACGAGGCTTGAAGGTAACATTTCTGTGACCGTAACGCACGCTGATAGAAATGTTTAGAATCACGCAACGGTCTATTGCGTTGGCTGTAAGTACCTGTGCAACTATTATCATCAATTATACAATTATACAATCCTAACTTGTTAATCAAGCGATTAATTCATTACAGAGTCGGAAACTCCGTTTGGCTTGCTCGCATTGTCCAGCTATATTTCGTATACCGCGACTCACGAATATCGCGTGTGTTTTGGCGTTAGTAATTGATATTGAGATTTAATTACCCGTGCTATAATTTATCCGCGTACTATTGAAAGCCATTGTTTATATTGAGAATGTAATCGCCATTTTATAATGTTGGCTACTTCTCTAGTTTATACGTGTTTCCGAATTCTGTACAAATGCAGCTAATCAGTGAGTTTCATCGGTTCAGAATACTTTATAGCGTATAGCGCCTAACTTTATTTATATATCGAATAACTTAACGTGTTTCGGCGGGACAATAAAGGAGTTTGAAATAACGCGTAGTAAATAAGATTTGAACAAGCAAATCTTGCTTTTTTTTCTTAATTAACAATTAGTGAAAAGCTGTTATTAATGTCTTAAATTGTTAGATTAAAAGGAAATTCATTTGATACCGAAAATTGATTTCTTTGAATAATTACTATACGAATGGAAAATATATTCCATTGATTATTTGTTTATACATTTTTATTAAAATACATTAATTCGTCATTATTCATATGAACATTTTTTATTTTATTTATTTCCAATAAATATCTGAAGAGATTAATAAACAATTTTGTAAACAACTGTCTACTAAATTGCTACATATTGCATTTAAATAAATGCACTTTTGACTTCCAAACAATGATTTAATGTATTCAATTTCATATTTATTCGTAATCGGTAAATAACCTTTTACTGAACATAATTTCAAATAAATACATTTTAAAGTAAAAATATTGTTTTTTAATTCAAGTAAATATTTATTTCACCAAATAAAGTTACTAATTATTAAAAAAACTTCTTAAATATATTCTTAATATCTTTTTTCAACAGCATATATTTTAAATAAAATATTCGATCTTTCATTTGTTATTAATACATGAATAATTCACGAAAAACAAACTTTTCCAAAACAAGCCTTGCAGTATAATCTACTGTTTAAAAATTTAACGCCTTTTTAATGCCAACCAATAAAAACACGTCTTAGTCGGCTCTCTTTGTTGAGAAGGGATTTAAAGGCCTTCATTCTCTCGCTAACAAGGGATAGTCGGAACTCGATAGAACACTTCAGACGAATAAAATCTGTATTTACACTCTTTAAACGTGAAATACTGAATTTTTGCTATTTGTAAAAGTCGAAATGGTGCAACGACCAAAGTAGTGAATAATTACTATTTGAAAAAGCGAATATAATTTACTAAAGGAATTTGCTATATTTTTAGAATATAATAAATAATACCGTTATTTACATTTGACAAATGTTGACTTGCGAATGCATTTGACACTGGCAACAAATCACTGAATGCAAGGAGAGAATTTAAAGACAATTTTTCAAATGTGATATCAATATTTTCATTCACATACAATATATACGAATTTTCGTTTACGCAAATAAGCTTATCATTATTAAGTTAATAATAAAAATAATAATTGATTAAATGAATTGAATAACAGTTATATGATTGATAATTATTAATAATTTTAAAGCCTTTTCATCGTTTAGCATTACGTAAACTCAACAAAACAGAGAATTTTAATATCCCTGTAAATATAATAACTACATGGTATGTACTTGAGAAATTCTTTTATTGTACGTTTTTGTCACTATTTAAAATTTTCCATTGCAAAATAAATATTTTGATAGAAAACGCGAAATATTTATTTCTTCAATTAAGTGACATAAATTCTGGACAACGGGCTTGAAAGAAAAAGAAAAAAAATAAGCTCAGCAGGAATTGTTTCGTTTCCTACGGTCTTCGGGTGAGATCAAAGCGCGAAGGGATGAAGCGTATCGAAATTCCTCTGTCAGGAGCGATTACAAACGATGCGAATTTTAAATTGTGGAATTGTCCTATTCTTGCAGCTGTATCTTACATTCCTGCGAGTGATATGTGGGCCATCGCTTCTTGAAAAGGACAAGCCGACTGTGTGTATTGCATAATGTATGTAGGCGGCAATTTTAGTTTGGATATATACATATATGTATAAATATAGAGTGGATATATGTCTGTACGCAAATGAGTAAAAATTTATACTTCCTTTGCGCGAACGGAGATAAATGCAGGAAAGACGTGCATCGGAAGGAAAAGGAACAGTGGGCGAAAGTTTTTTTTCGATACTCCAAAATAAGATGTGCTTGCCAGATTAATATTGGCCTGCTGACGATATTTATACACTTGTATAAGTGTCACGGACACGATGGTTTTAGTTGGTTAATATTTTGACGTATTCGATAGCTATATTATTACACTTCAACGATATAACTATTTAGAATTTTATTGAGAGTAAATAGAGAGTATTCGAGATTTTTATAATATCGATTGACACTTTTCTAGTGATATCTTCAAATTAATTGTTCTTAAATAAAACACGATATTGAACTTGATACTGAAATATACCAACGGCTTCAGCGTTAAATTTTCATCAAAATTTGGCGAGCAAATCACTCATTCTTGCCAAAATATCAACCTAGATTTTCAAAATCTTCAGCTTGAAATTAGTAACATTTTTTCAAAAGATCGAGAAAAATTTTTGGGGCTTTTCCAACTTTTATCTTTCGTGCAAACCCATATTCTGCCACCGACATTCGAATGTAAGAAATTTATTCGCGGTGTCTCATCCGACCAGAGAGATATCGTGTAATTAAAAATCATGGCGATAGGGAGTGCGAAATTTAAACGACTCATCATTTATTTGCGCAGAACATTTTAATGGTATTCATATAATATGATTTTATTTTTAATTTATTTATCGACGATATAACTGTTTGTAGATTATGAATTTTAAAATGTATAAAAATACTGCAATGAAAAGAAGTTAACTAAACATAAGAAAGTTGCTGTATTCAAAAAAATATTTATTTGAATGTAATATATTAGTAAGTTATTTAGTAAATCAATTATTGAAATATAATTTTTTGAAATTCCGCAAATATTTATTAAATAACCCCATTATTACATAAATAACAGGGTAAATAAATAAATAATTTAAATAACAGATAAATATTATCTTAACACATATAATATTCCAGAAATACCATGTTTAGATTCACGTTTAGATTAGTTTTTGGAATCTAATAAATCTTTTATTAGATTTAAAAAATATCCTCAATTTTTAAAAAATCTTTATATATTCTGTGGATGTTCTTTTCACTGAATGAATTGAAACGATTATTAATTATTGGAAATTCAATTTTTCGATAACAATATTTGAGAAAATTTCTTCAAAATTGTGATTAAGAATTATAGCAGTTGACCTACATTCTAATAATTAATCAGTATCAAAATTAAATTATTTTCTTTTAATCATTTTACTTTCCAATAATATTACATCGACAAATTAAGCCATACGATTAAAAAGCATTAATTTGAATTATTAAAGGTACTTATGATAAGCAATTAAAAAATCGAAATAGAAATAATGAAAACTTCTAGGTAGAGGTGTACAAGAACGAGACTAGATTAGTCTCGGTAACATCTCGGTAACAATGTTTCGATACAAAACGAGAAATCTCATTTATTAATATAATCTTGATTCGGAGAGCAAAATCCTTACAAAATTAAAAATAAATATAAAGACTCTTTTTACGAACCAATTTTAACTAAAATATAGGTTTTAGTGACAACGTATAACATTTTCTTAAAAATTCATTTGTTTTTAATTTATTGACACTTTGAGCGAGAAGAAAATGTATTTTTATGCTGACATTTTAGAGCGAAATCGATTTCAAACTTGCAGATAAGATTGTCGTGCCTCTAAGTTTATGCTGACAAATAGGATCTTTATTACAGGAAAAAATGTATTTCATATCAAGACTAGACAAGAAATCTCCGTTTATCTTGCTGTCCTGCACAGGCTTGCTTCTGAGAAAAAAATTCTAAATCATCCAAATGACTGGTCCCACCCTTAATATTCTTGAATATATCCAGAAAAGGTAGCAACAATCATATCCATCCAGCTCGTTGGCATCGGTCATTCTCAGTATACCTACAAAATACACACGACAAAGTCAGCTACGGAAGCTTATCCACATCCTAGCAGTTTCTCGCGGTTGTACACTGATATCTTGTGTGCAACTAGCCGCGCTGTAGCTGCACTGCGCAGAAGCCTGACGTCGCGTACAAATTGCACGCGGCCCAAGCTGCTACTGCGGAGGCATGAAATAATCATTCGGCGGGTAATATTTAATCCGGCCGCGTCTCTGGTGTAACATCAATCGGAATAATCCCAACTTTCTCGCTCGCTTCGCCCTGCTCATTTTTTTTCTATTCCTGCACATGTTCGCTTTCTCTTTTCCTCTCTTTTTCACGCTGTCTTCCGGAAATACATTAACCGCATGTGAAACTTTACGCGTGATGGCATTTTTTATTCAGTTCCATCTTCGCGACTCGAAAAGTAATTTCTTCTTCTACTGCTAGGCTGTATACACCATTTATTTATATATTATCTTATACAAAAACATTGCGAAGAATATTCAATTTGTCGGCGGATGCTTGGGAGGAGGAAAAAAATATAAGCGGAAAATTGCCGGGGGTGAGGTGATGGTGTGACTTTTTTTCTGCTCTTGTTTTTCGCGATGACGCTTGACGACGACGAGTCGAATGTTGTGCTGCGAAGCGTGGCTCGCTCGATATGCGGAGCTGACAAAACGTTTGCGCGGTTCTTATCGAATTTTCGTTGTTGATTCAGTCACCGTTTCCGTGAATTCCGTTTTTGGCGCTAGTGCGCGTGCGACGGATGCATCGTGACAGGGGACTATTTTTGATTTTTAGATCGTTCGTCTTACTGTACGAAACATTTAATCGAAATTTCAAGGAGCACGTTTTTAGCTTCAATTCTATTTGAAAAATAATATCGAGAATTTTCGCTTTGGTTTGAAATAGAACGAGCAATTTCGAAGATTAAAGGCACTTTTTATCCAACCTACAAATTTACTGTTCAATTCTAACGTCGACTGATATTCGGTTCATTAAAGAAAAAAATATAAATAATAACAGAAAATAATTAAAGTTTTGCAAGTGATATATACTGTATATAGTAAAATAGCGCTGAAGCGACATAAATAAATCCACTTAATTCAAGTCATCCGTATAGTCTGAAACGAGCGCAGAGAGAGAGAGAGAGAGAGAGAGAGTGAGAGTCGAAAAAAAGCCAATTTCAAAACCATAATTCCTCTTCGCAGCTCTCTTGCCTTGAAAGCTCGGAGGCTTCTACGCGCAGTGGGAAATTTCTCGCGCGGCAATAAATAAAAGCAAAATAACGAAACAGCGGAGCAACGCGGTAGTCCGCGTTCATAAAGATAAAGTCCCCGCGCGCGCGTTTCACACCAGAGCTTTCATCCGCTCTCAGTGGCGGGTGATCGATTAATTAGAGCCTACTTCGCACTCTGCACTAGGGAAGAGGATTTAACCTTTTCTAGTATATTTACCGTGAGCGTGGTCTGGTTAGTACCTCTACCAAAAGGAAAACCAAAAGCTAGAACGAGAGGAGCAAGAAGAAGAGGAAGAAGATGTGGACTACTAGGTCTTCTGCTTCTTCTTTTTCACCTTCTCCTTCTTCTCCTTGGCTAATACGTAGTCTTGTTCGCGTTAATAACGGAGCCCATTAATTTCGGGCCGACGGTGTGAGGTTAAAGCGGAGTTGAAAAGCAGAGCGTGCATATACGACTCGTGAGAGTTTTTCAAAGGCTACTTACAGCTACGAGTAAATGGGTACAAGCGACGAAGCGACGCATCGATCGTCTTTTAAAACCAATATCTCATCCGCTCTGTTTCGTGGTCTATTAGATTTTCACCACGTTCTAAAGAGGCTCTTACTGTAGTTATACTATATAAGCTTACAATCACGCCTTGAGCTTTTTTCGCTCGAGCTGGCGGCTGCGACTTAACGTTGCTGCTGTTGCTTTTAGATAAATTTTCCTGGGGACGGACGGCTGGAAGGAGGAGGGTAAAGAGAATGAACGGAATCGTGGGAGGATCAATTGATTCGTATATTGTTCGGATTACTTGTACTTTCCTTAGTATTTCATTCGCTCCAGGCGAAATATCGGAGTAGTACAAAGCTCTTTCCTTGCTAAGCTTTCGTTGTACTATAGAATGACTTGTTTATGAGCAATGATAATGATATATATATATATATATATATATATATATATTTAAATATATATATTCAAAACAAAATTTAATAATACATTGCTTTTTTGAAAGTAGAAAATATTTAGATCAATTTTTTTTTTTTAGTGTATATTTATTATTTATTAGAATGACAGAATTCCTTCGACCTTCAGAAATTGTACAAGCCAAACAATTTGGAATACAAAGTATTTTCTTTTCTTAAACAAATTATTTTATAAACTTGCCAACGAACTACAAAGTTACAAATGAAAACATTTTACTCACAAAAGTAACTTTACTGAAAAACTGAACGCGAAGCCAAAGAGGTCATAGAGATTGTTTTCGTTCTAAATATTCGTAACTAGTTTCAGAAAAGATTTGACAAAAACAGTTATATCCAAGAGTTATACAAAAGAGCAAAAATTAACAAAATATCGTACTTTCTTATCCACTAAAAAATTAGGTTTACAGCTACTTTTACAAATAAAAGCTGTCTACTGTCATTCAATTTTCTGTGTTATTACGTATATTTTTTTTTAATTTCGTACGCCTTCTCAGGTAGTTTAATAATTAGTGTGTCGAAATAATAAATCCTCTGAAGAAAGTAGTAAAAACAACATAAAGAAAGATAGAAATTCGGAATTCTCAAAATTTACAATATGCACTTTTTATCCACTTATGATTAGTACATGGTTATGTGTTCCATAATATGTTATCCAAGAGAATTTCATCGAAGAGTTGAAATACTGTGAAAATGTCAGAAAAAGATGGAACACACTTTCGTTTCCTATTTCAAAGTGAATTTTATTATTTTTCCGATTCGGAATTTTATTTTCATTATAGTTTTATAAAGAGTAGAAAAACTCGAAAATCTTCGAATAACTGGCAAATACGTAGCTCTCGAACGAAATAAACGAAAACGAGCAAATATAAACTTTAAAACGAGTCTAACTAAATTTATCAACAATACGTTTTGCATTCACACTCAGAAATCCGAAAGTAATACATGGTACTACTATTTTCCACCGCACGTCTCCACTAGTTCAAAAGTTTCATTCTCAAAACTTTTCATATCTTAGCACCAGCTGTTCATTGAAATGAATGCAAAAGTCGAGCGTTTTAGTCATCCTCCTATATTTGTCTTTATATTTTCCATAATCTTCGATTTAATTTTTTCACCGTTTGGCGCATCCGGTCAATTATGAACGGCAAATTTATCGAATTTTCAATTTAAAATCGTTTTGATGGTTGGATTGAAAGAAGAAGAAAAAACGAACATCACTCGGTTGAAAATATAATCGAAGTTATTACGATAGTAGATATTGTATTTAAAATTCGGAGTATAACAAAAATATTCGACTTATATCTCGCAATTCAATCAGCATAGACATATCGCGAATAAACATACCTGTCGGAAAGAAAGAAAGAGGAAAAAATTCCTTTTTCCCCCTTGCGTAAGTATGAAGCTACAGCTTAGACGCTAAGGGGATATAGCAACAGATGCTGCACTGATGTAACGACTTGGGTATATCTATCCAAGATGGAACAAGTATGTATAGCGAATACAGTGATAAAAGTCGTTTCGAGAGAACGCGCAAAATATAATACGCGGAGTTGCAGTAAAAGATATTGTAATGCGTAAGGTGTGTACGCTTATACGCTTGAGAAACGCAGTTGTATAAGACGGAATGGATAGAGGATGGAGAATTAGAGAGGGAGAAAGAAATAATCAGAGTTTCAGCGAGTACATCATAAATTCTTTTTTTTTGCGAGCGCAGCAGCAAACTTCATTATCGCCTCTCTGAAACTCGATCAATTTCGGAAAAGCATTCGCAATTATCTCAATTGATACCCACTTGCCGGAAGGAAGTAGGTGTAGAGAGAACGATCGATCCGATCGTCAGGCCATCCAATTTCCTTGAGTAAGCCGGCAGTGCATGCGTAATAAAAAAAAAAAAAGAATATTCAAAGAAAAAAAGGTAAGAAAGAGCAGCAGCCGTGAATGCATGCATCGGCCGAGTAGGAAGTTTATGCGAGCATAAGGCCGTTGCAGGTGCGCGTACAGGGAGTTAACAGCACTTACCGTGGCGTCAGGCGCATATGAAAGTAGGACCTCTCTCTCTCTATCTCTCTCTCACTCTGCTTCTTCTGCAGAAGAGCAGAGTTTACATTCTCCCTCCTCTGTCTTGCCGGCTTTACGCGGCCCTGTGTGTAACACGTACGATAACGGCGGAAAGATGGTTCAAACACGGAGCTCGAGACATTACGAGGGCTCTACGCGTTGCTGCAGGTAGGGAGAAAGTCAACGCCATTTTCGAGGCTGTGAGAGAAAAGGATGGAGGTGCAAAGGGAGGAGAAGTCAAAGGGGATTGCAACTGAAAAAGAAGAGGCTACACGACGACCGGGAGATAATTTTGGCTAGCTACCAGTTGCCAGGAAGACTAGAGCTCGTTCCGAATTCAGCGTGTTGTTCAGAGCCATGCAAACTCTCTACTCTTTCCACCTTCTATCTCTCTCTTCTGCTCTTTGTTACGCTATACCCTCTTGCTTTGCTCTTGTTAACTCGCGCATTAAGACGTGGATTTACATGAGTAAATACGGCCAGCTTGTGCTCAGGTACAAATTGAGATCGAGGCTGTAGTTCTGCACTCTCTCTCTCTCTCTCTCTCTCTCTCTCTCTCTCTCTCTCTCTCACTCTATCTCTTTCGCTCTCTATAGCTCTCTTTCATTCCATCTGGTATATGGTGACAGAAAAGCTACCTGTGCTAGAGTTTTGTACACAAGCCCGGTTGCTCGCAATGGCTGACGAAAAAGCGCGTCATGAAATTCAAATTATTGTCGATCTATCGAAATACTCCACCTCTGTAGAACTGACCGTCGACTGGAAAACTCGACTGACGGATATGACTGTCGGGTATTGAGTTGACGAAGTTTTCGAACGTTTGTTGCGAGCGTTACACATTTTTGTACAACGGGCTCTAGCCTACGGCTATAGGATCTTTCTGGTGCAGCAGGTGAAGCGGTTTAAGTAGTTTTAGTCAATGCATAGTCAGACGACATACGTACTCATTTGTCAACTGTTTGAAACATTGCACTTTTGTAGCGAGCTGTATACAACGCTGTAAAATAGATCTCTACTGGTTACGAATATAAAGTTCCCGTAAAAAAGCTCTGTAATATACAGTTTGTCGCGATCGTCGCTAACGGCTATTCCAACTTCTAAAAAAACACAAAAAAAAACAACGATAAATAAAGCACAATAAAAAAACCTTGTTCGGAATAGTCGATAGACTCGTTCATATTACGTACGCTACACCGCTAGAGACAAGATATAGCTTCGCAAGCGAACTCGAAAATTCTATCCTTTTAACAATATGAGACATCGTTATTCCAGAGCCATAGCTAGCAGCACGGTAATTGTAACAGCCTCCCGTAAATATTTGTTCGAGGACGCGTTATACTGCTCCCGGTGCGTAAAATGCCTTCTTTTATCGCTTTTTTGTCGTTGGCGTCGACATCGTCAAGCACGAACCGAGCTGAGAGATAGGATTATGAGTTTATCGTACGACACTTTTTTTCTTGTCCGGTTTTTATGGACTTTCGTCGCTTTCTGCATCATTTTTGGAATCAGTTATTCATATCTTCATTGACGTGCTTACCCGTGATATTTTAAAAATAGGCCACCTTTAAATTCTGAATGACCAATGAACGAATGTCAATTGTACTTGTTTTATCTACGAGATCGATGTTCTACATGATGTTAAAACTGGAATTGGTTTATAAAATCAATTTTTTATTTGAATAATTAATTGATTTTTTCTATGGTATTATTATTTAAGGTAAAGGGAGCGACGTCATTCAAACTAAAAAAACTGAATATCACTTATTGATTGTATGGGCGTTTATGAATATTACAATTTAAAAGTATTATCTAATTGTATTCGCTCATTCAGAATGCATATAACTTTTTTTATTTATCATTTATAAAATGACAGGATGTCGGGATATTTTATTAAAATCTCGATGATTATCTATTATTAAGACAAAATATTATATTAAAAAATTCTTACAATTTTGAATTTATTGTTATTGTTGTGGCAAAATACTACTGAATAAACAGTATTCGACAAAAACGCTTACGAAAGTCGATTTAGTAAGTAAATTATTTTTTATCAGAATTTAATTTTGTTTAAAACGGTAGAAAATTGTCTGTCATGTAACCTGCACAGGTTTAAAAAATTTCAATAATCAATAAAATTTGAGAAAATTGAATTTAAATGCACCTGACACTGGCAAGGCGTTTACGAAAATCGTTAAGCGTCTGAACCACTTTGAATTTCGGTTTACAATTTTATCAATCATATTTTTTAGTTTTAAATTCGATTCGTGTAATAGAAACGTAGCCTCTTAGAACATCATTCGAAAAAAATTCTATTCGTAAATATTTTACTGATTAAATAGTTGATTAACCGACGTTATTTAAAAGTAAACGATCGAAGTATGTCTCAAAACTTTTCTTCAAAACTTATTTAATCTTTGCCTCTCGGTTAAAAGCCTTAAGCAGCTAATGTCAGTTGACTTATACATGCGGCTAAATAAAGCCAGAGTATAAGCAGTAGCAGAAGCAATGATAAAAGTGAAAAAAAACGATAAGTGCCGCGGCGGGCAAAGACAAGGCACGTGACGTGACAAAGGCATTAAAGTTGAGTGACGGCATCTGGCAGTCGGATGGTGGCGGCATATTGTTTTCGTTTCGCTCTTGCGACAGCTCCGTCATTCTTCCTTCAGCCAACGGCCCCCCGCCGTCGGAAGAAATTGGATAGTTCGAGTAAACTTTGATGCTACTCCGATATTACTTTTCAATGGAATTTATCTTTCGAGCCGCCGAGCAGTAGCTGTAGCGGCGGAAGCTCTCGTTCACGGTAGAGGCAAACTTTCCTGCGTGTGAGCTTCGAAGGCTTGCTTGCTTGTTGTGCAGCCGTACAGCCGTCTTTATCCTATGCTCTTAGGCTTGCTTCCGTGAGAAACGTAGGATACGCGCATCTCGAGGCCTGTAAGTATTACGTACAGCGTATACGTGACGCTGGACAATGACGAGCGAGTCAAATCAAGCTCAAACTTACCGTACACGAGCAGGCTCGACTAAAAATCTTCATTATTATGCAGTTGATGCGAGAGGTTGGCAAAGTTTTTCTGCTACACTCTGCAGCTTTTTCTTCTTCTTCGTCCTCTTCTTATACTTTTTCCGCAGTTTTTTTTCTCTTCTAGCCACGCGAGAGCTTGCAAGCGCGACGAAAATGGCTAACAGAAAGAATCTTGTTTTGTGAGCAATAGGGGAAGTTAGTCGAACGTACGACGCTCGGGTGAGTGTAAGAGATTCTCCTTGGAGATAGATTGGCCTGAAAAACAAGCTGTGACGGAACGAGGTATGGTTAGAGCGTTTCCAACTAAGTCAAGACTGCTGCACTGATTGATGGTCGAATGCGATGGATGCGTTACCAGATGAAAAGTTTGATCCCATGGTATGTGCATAGTGTAATTGTATCCATGTATGCGTATGCTGCTTATGCATACATAATGTAATCTTATGTATAATTTGATGAATCATCACACTGGTTCGCATTGGGGCGTCGAAGTTATCGATCGTCATAGACCTACTGACAGATAGTTTACTCCAATTTTTCTACGATTTACTCGGTTCTTAAAGTCGTTAATCTGACTTTGATTTACATAATAGCCAAAACTCGGTTTGCGGTAAAACTCAAGCACTCGAAAGTTGGAGCGAAACTCCATGCATCTATTTGCATATGTTTTCTAGTTTGAAATGCATTTGATCTGGTCTAGCTAAGTTGGCTTGATACATCTATACTTTAGTCAAGATATTGACTAAAGTAAGCCAGTAAGGCAGAAAACCAAATGGAAATTTTGATTTTCAATAATATTTTAATACCTTCGTATAAAGAATGAACAAAATGAAACGATCACTGTTGTTTTTACTGGGATTCCCATGGGATTCAAGTCGAAAGACCCGAATACGAAAAGACTAATATTTTTGGTTGGAAAGTTTATTTATTTCTTTTTATTATTCTCTCGAGCGTATGAATTTAAAAAGTTATTTGTGTAGTTCTGCAATACACGATGGTTTCTTTCTTATTTGATTTTTTTTTTGCATATCTCTGAGTTAAATGGGAAAAAATAAGTCACAAATAAAAATAAACCATAAGGTATACGGGTAAACATAATTATATAAAATGCAAAGCAAGGATAGTCAAGAGAATGAACGTATGTGGCTTACGTTGCATAATTGCAGCGGCGCATAAGTTCATGAATAAATTCGTATTTTAGCGCGTGAAAATTTGTAAATGCAAAGCTTTGTTATTGCGAGTCGTTATCATAACGTTCCGATGCACAAGGTATTATTTACGTTCTTATAAAATCAAATAATAATGTTCGATGAATACACGGAATTAATTATAAGGAAATAATCCGCAATAAATCCTCGTTAATGCTGATTTCAAGAGAACAGAAGTTTGTATTCATTGGAAGTGTTTGGAATAATGAGGTTATCGGAAATGTATATGCAAGTAAATACTTGGCAATAGTAGAATGCGAAACGAGAATTTTGAAAACAGTGAATTACCGTATTACCGAATGCGCTCAATATTACTTCGAGCATGATGTAGTTGTGTCTGTATAGAAATACCGTCAAGTGTAGAATGAAGTGCAAGCTTGGGTATCTTCGACTAATATTTGAGTTGTCGGTGAGAGTTACATCTGCACTTGCGTCTGTACGAAAGCACTGTATAATTCACGATTCGCGCTTTAATCGAGAATTCCATATGAAAATAAAATAATGACGCCTGCAAGAACTCTGATGAAAAAGTATTTTATGTAAATTATGATTTAATTGCCAGGGGAAGCGCATTCAAGAATAATACGCATTTAATGCAAAGGATTCGAACTGAAATACTAAAAATAATAAGTAAAAATTATTTTTTTCTATATTTATCCAAGAATAGATAATGTATAATTATCTAAAATTAAACGAAATTTATTTAAAAAGTTCGTCAAATAAATGCGAAAAATGAAATTATGTTGCATAGTAATGAAGTTTTTGAACGGCTCATGAAATTAGCGGGAAAGTCTAAATATAATAACAATTGTATTAAAAATAAAATCAATCAAGTATAAAATTCTTCATGTTTAAGAAATGTTCGAAGCATCTTAACTACTTAAAGTTGTATCGATCAATGTTTTATGAAATGTCAATTTTTAGTTTACATGTCAGTTTTTCGATATACGATATTTTATGTACCAGTCGGTGAGCAGTTAGCTTTTATCGAATTGACTTATTTAAATAGTTTTCTGGTTCGATAAATACAAGTACAAGTACACAGAAAGAAAATTGATACTCAATTTCCATTGAAAGAGTAAAAAGTAGGGAAAGTAAAAAATTTAACGAGTACTCGGCTACCGCATCGCAGTAAAACATATACCATCCGTAAACTAGATCAGACGCAAAGAGTATATACGAATGTTTGCAAAAGCGCAGCCTCCATATCCGTATAATATAAGTCACGAGCTGTCGTCGGTTACTGTCTTCATCCTATAACTCGTCGCATTCCAGAAGCGAAAGGAGCAAACATTCGGTTGCACATTCAAACACCCATACATACGCGTACACACTTACACTAT
Organism: Apocrypta bakeri; assembly: GCA_018906985.1. Lineage (NCBI taxonomy): Eukaryota > Metazoa > Arthropoda > Insecta > Hymenoptera > Pteromalidae > Apocrypta > Apocrypta bakeri. Next base: position 1,411,180 of record JACCIA010000004.1, read on the forward strand.
AGGAGATATATATGCGTGAAAGAGAAATATGCTCGGGATTCGAGCGATGGCAGTTGTGTTTACTCACTGGTAGCGCTGACTGCTGGCCCGATGAGCGAGTGCTTGGAGGTGCCCGTAACGGCCCCGGGGACGACCTTGTCCGGCTCTGCAACACATTATTGTAATTATCCTGCGGAATATACAGTGCGCCGTTAATTACGAGCAAGCGCGGGAGCGAGGCGAGAGCGAGACGAGCTAGGCGAGAATGGCGTGTAGGCACTACTGGCGTTACGAGTAGCGCGCGATGCATAGAACATGGCCCAATCTACCTTAATACTGACCCGGCCTCTACCCCCTCCACCCCCTCCCCTATGATTCATTGCATTATAAATTCGAGAACTAAGCGCGCGATGCCCTTCGCCTACATTAAAGCGATGTATATTAGAGTTTCCTCTTTTTTGGTTGTTTGTCTTACTTTTCGGCTCGAGAAGCGCGAGCAACCCCCTTGCGGACGATAAGAATAGACTACGCGTGACTGTGTATTTTAATTAGCTGCAAGTTTTGTGCATCTCGAGAATAATATTCGGCAAAAAAGAAAAAAATTAACAAAATAAAAAAGAAAAACGATACACTTTTGGAGTAGCAGAGACGAAGAAAGATTTAGAAAAATTCATACTCTTTATGTGGATTTGCGAGCGAAGCTGTAGAAAGGAGGCGACTTTTTGACAAAGGAACTTGTTCAAAACTAACTGTACTTATATATATATACATATATGTATATACATCTATGAGAAAAAGAGAGGACGCTATAATGGCCCAGTAGCACAAAAGTGTATTATCTCTTTCTCTCTCTCTCTCTCTCTATCTCTCTCACTACTACTCTTTCAGTGAAGCTTCTAATGGAAATCGGCTTTAGAGAAAAACTTGCTTATAAGGTGCAACGCTCGTACTTCTCTACCACGAAACTTCCTCATTGTGCTTTATTCGTTTAAAGTTGTTCCGGCAACTTTCAAGGGGCTGAGCGAGAGAACGAGAACATGTCTACGTAATCATCATATTACCAGCTAACTATCTCTCTCTTTCGCCCACTCTCGTGCGCTTAGCTCGAACTTTAACGCTGTCGCACATACTCAGTTGTTATCCCCGAGAATCGCGTCATGGACCGATTAGTCCTGATAATTAGAAGCTGCTTTAAATTTTCTTCGAATTTCTCCTGTCTTGGATAATGACATAATTGATGTCCATTACACTTATCGTATAAGTGTAGGGCTTGTCGAGAAAAAACACAAGGTTCCAGCAGTGCAATTCCGAGCATGGCAAGACGGAGCTATTGTATATTTATATTAAGCGACTATCACAAGACTGCAGAGCCTACAGTTACGCGAAATACTGCAATAAACGCTTGTTACGCTGGTGCGAACCACTATATGACAAGACGAGCCTACTATATACCATATGACTATACTACACACTATATAAACCATAGGACGCAAAATAATGAACACTTTGATAAAATTACAATCGTAATCTTGCGCGTATATCACAGATATTAGAACAGCTAATGCTTATTAATTTTGGTGCATACGTAGGGTTGATACGCATCCCAGTAGTGTGAGTCGGGAGACGGCGAGCCGAGCCTATTCAATATTTATAATCGCGTGAAAATTAATGAATACTTCGATCAAAGTAGAAACGTAATCTACACGCTGCAGAGAATACACACGACTGTGATAATGCATACGCTTGCCTGATAGAACGCGTGCCTAGGTAAGCATGTTTATTCGTGCCCGCATTAAACGCGCAGTTCTGCATATGCACTGTCTCTCGAGTTCGCTCATTCTCGCGCAATTATTAATTGAAGGCGCAAAGCACATACGGACCTCCCTCACCTAGACGCACCTCGTATTCCTTTACAGAGGCATGCAAGCTCGCGTGTATTGCTCAAGGGAAACGGCGCACTCGGTTAATGTCTTATTCCGCGAGCTGCATTTTAGTCCGAAGTACCATTTACTCCCGTTATATACCTTATAAACACACATATATATGTGGATATATATATATATATATAAAGAGAGAGAGAGAGAGAGAGAGAGAGAGCTCTATATATACGCGTATGTATACGTACGATGTGTATACAATTTCAGGCTCGATCGATTGTTGTTGAACTCTCGGAAACCGGAGGCTGACGTTAGCTCCGGGCTCGAAGGCGATGCGTTCACTTGTAAATTACATCAGTCGCACAATGGGGTTTCTATATGTGTGTCGTACGTATATATACTGCGTACGATTGTGTTTATGCACCGCGAGGCAGTTCTAAGGGTCTGATGCACCGTAGCCAGAGGGAGAAACTGCTCCACTGGCTCAATGTTGCGTACATTATGATGCGGGATTGCGGAGTGATTCTGATGGTGATGCATATCCTGTGTATATCCGGACGTAGCTATATACGTAACTAATTTTGCGAGACTGATTTGTTAAGAATAGAAGAATAGAAGGACTGGTTGCCAGGAGTAACCCTCGCTTAGAAATGATCTTATTAAGAACAACACTTATTGTGGCAACGTGTCGTCCTTGGTAGGAACCTGTTTAAGGTATTATTCAAGAACAAATTAAAAATGTACGAGCTACAAATCTTTAGTTAAAAGTCAGTTAGCTGTCAATGATGGTCAGTGATAAAAATTTATTATTTTTAAAGAAATCGGTCGTTGCGATTATTTGGATTCTTGGTGGCAATTATTACATTTGGATATATTGCGGTATGAGCTACTAATTTGTATCATCGATCAATTTGAATTACTTCGAGATAATTTTGATAAAAAGCATTTAGAGTTTTATTTGCAAGTCTTGATAATTATTTTTTGTGCAATGTTATTAATTATTTTGCTTTAAATGATACATCAAATAAATGTTGTTATCAATGAAGGATACGTGAAAGGATCGTCTTTATCAGTTATCGTTGGAAGTGATGTTATCATCCGCTACAACAGACCCGGAGGATCAAGAGCTTTAGTGCGTTTTCTTCTTTACCAACAAGCAAATCTGCAGTGATAAAATGGAAAGCAATGGATAACACCAACTTTAAATTCTACCATATCAACATAGGCTCTATCCATTCATAAATACAATTTTGATTCTTTTAAAAATATTTTAACAATAATTAATCATTTTTTATAATTTTCAAAAATTAAACATGGAGATAACACTTTTTATTTTATAGATATAAATGTCAATTATTTATGTAATATTTATTCTGAATTACAAGTAATTTATGCAATTGGTAGGTACAAAAAACTGATAAAATTGATATTCTTAAGCATTTAGACTGTAGAGTATCTCGTAATATTAACCTCATTTACATATTAGAGTGAAACGAAAACCAAATTAGCAATAATTTAATACAATGAATGAACAATAATATTAATAAAAATAATTAATAAAAATAATAATAATAATAATAATAAAAAGATAAAGATCTTCATATTAAATACCTATAATTTTCTACATAACGTTTAACTAAGCAATTTGAAACTCTCACAGTAGGATAAATAGCGCGTGATCTCGCCCTCCCGAGAATTTTCCGGTTATTTGCACTGTATAAATATATCATTTCAGGGATCTTAGATTCCATCGCAAATTCATCCCAATGGAGACAGTCAAACAAATCATGGCTTTCGAAGTGCTTTCAAATGGTTTGCCATAGGTCAATAAATATAGGTATATCCATACACCAGAAAATAAAAATCCATTCCTCTCTTGAATTCTTGATAGCAAGTTAGCTTTAGGGATGTTCGCGCACTGCTTTCACGCTATACATATATGAGCAAATCCATGACATACTGAAAACGACTCAGTACATGGATATCAAAAAAAAAATTCGCGCAACCCATTGACCGGTGGATCCAATTTTCCTGGTTATCGACTGAAGTAAAAGAAACGCGAAGGATACATTTTTCAGTTTGTCACTTAGTTTTTATAGCCGAAACTCCAAAAGGGTTTCACGTTATCAAATATAAACAAAAGCTTCATTTTCCAAAAAGAATCTTTTGGAAATAAAAAAATTTTGAAGCATTTAAATAAACAAAATGCCAATTAGCGACGCAGAAATAACTTCGCGTTAAAAAAAATGATTTACCTACTAGTATCATTTCTATTCAGATCTTTAATAAAAATAATCGTTTCAAAGCACTGCCCGAGGGGAAAACTATATGAGTTTTTAATAAATCAGAGAAAATGAGTATTTACGCAAATCGGAACATTTTCTCAACGAGGTATTTTCTATTTTCAAAAGTAAACAATTTTTTATCAGCACATCCAATCTGGATAGCTTTTTTAAAGATTTTCCATTGCACTTGAATATTCGTTTAAACTAAACTGAAAAAAATATAAAATTATATTTTTTATAACAAGCTAAAAACATTAGATTTTGTAAATGTCATATATTTCACCATAAAAATCGAGCGTCAAGCTGTAATTCGTAAGCTCCTTTATTTCCTTACGTACAAAGCATCCGAAAATCAAGAAAATCGTTCAATTGCCGATTTGTTCACAGTATCTCATGGATTCGCCCATACATAAATATTGACTTACTTCAGAACCATATACTCGAATCGTACATGTATTTATAGCCTCTTATGAGCGTATAAATTTTCCTCTCACTCTATTCGTATAAATCCATCATAGCAATATATAGCAATCCTAACGTGTCTCTCATCGCACAGATACTCGCGATCCGCCATCAGGCAAATAACGAGCCATCTAGTTTACAGCGGGCCGTCCCAAGCGGCTCGTCTCAAATATTGAAACCGCGCGCGTATATATCCCCACTTGACAAACACACACTCGACTCTCGCTCTCGCGCATAAAGTCTCGCTTGCAGCCGAGTTTATACCTACGGTATAGAGTAACGAGTACAGGTGATGTATATATAGATGTGTGTGTATATTTATGTATATATATATATATATATAAAGACTGTTATATGCGTTAAGTAATACCTGCGATGTTATCGTCGATCGGTTGGAATTGGAAGGTCGCCTTGAAGCCTTGTCCGGGCCACTTTGAATTCGCGATGAAGTCGACGTAGAGATCCGGCCCTGTGCTGAGTACCTCTACCTCGGAGTCTTCGTTGCACAGCACCGCTATTGTCGGCTGGTTCGGATCGTTGCCATCGTGCACCTTGATTAAATCAGCCCTATTCAAGCAACTGAAACAACAGAAGGCTCTCCGTGAGTGACTCTATATATTCCACCAAATATATATATACCCTATACCTATATGTATAATTTAGAATGACGCATTCAGCATGAACATTAAAAATATTATTTTACCAAACAAGACTCAGATTATAGCTTTTCGAATCAAATTTTTGTTTTACACGCATACTCATTCATTTCGTTACAGTCTTTACCAAGAATTGAGTAAGGGTAGATTTATACTTGAAACTTATATGTTAAATAACTATTTAAAAAATGTGGCTGTAATTTGACTGGTGTATGAAAACCATACAGTTTTTTAGACCTTAAGCTGAAGTGATACTTTATCTGCCTGACCCTATTGATCCTGACTGTAGTAGTGTGTGGTCGTTTTCTTCGACATTTTCTCTGACATTTTGTACACAAATTATTGCAAAATAATAAACACGTGGCTACCATTAATATCTCGAAATTATTTACGAATAGTTTGCGCCCAGTTATTAAATTTCTTTTAGTCACAAACTCATTAATTTTTTCAGCCGCCTTATTGAGTAGGTCAAACGATTACGTTAAACTTTAACTGCTTTGCGCGTTGTCCTGAATTGTTTTAAGAAAATATTAAAAATCTTCTCGTATTCATTATTATTACACAAACGCTACAATTTCAACTGTATCCGGCATAATAGTTTTAATCTGCAAATAGTTATACCATATATATAGACGCAATTTTGCATCGACCAGAGGAAAATGAAGCGAGCCAAGTCGCAGCCGCTTGAAATGACCGATGACTGAGCGCGATAAAACGGACCACCTGTTAATTAAAATCGAAGGATCGTTTGGATAAGCAGAACCTTAAAGATATAGCAGAGCTTGCAGCGCAAACTCGCTAACCGGGTCAGTTATATGTTGAGCGAGTTGTTGCCGGTGTGGCTGGTCGAGGGTTCAGAAGTGTATCTGGAAGTATATAGCGTAGTCGAGGACGGGCACTACAATTCGCTGCACGCGCTTATGATACGTCGATATATATATATATATGTATTATGTATTATGTATATATATGTGATGATCTGCCTTTGGAGGATCGCTTTGCAGAGTTGCATTTTTTGCGGAAGGTTTTAAGTATACAGATGGAAGGATCGTTAAAAAAAAATTTTTTTCCTTTTATATACCATACGGTAGATTTTGAAGAAAACAATTTGAAGGATGATAAAGACCATAGATTACAGGGTTACCGAAGTGAAGAGAAGGGGAAATTGGTGGCTTGAGTTCGCTCGAGAGAATGATTTTTTTTATTTTGGCAAATCAAGCGAAGAATCGCTTATTTCGATACAAGAAAGAGAATCTATATATGTATACGTAATACACTATATATACATACCACCTACTCTGACAAATTGTCAGCTCAACGACAATAAACTCGCAAATTGTGATGCACATCGCTCACACAATATCATCGTCGCGTCGACCTAACTTATCGTATACGTATATTTTAGCAGCTCGCGCGATACTTTCGCCGAAAGCCGAGCTCGCACGGCTTATTTCCAGTTTCTCGCTCGTAAAAAATGAGTACGACGAATATAGGTACGCGAAGCTCGTATACTAAAAGAAGAGACGTAGGCGAAGACGAAGAGGACGAAGAAGAAGAAGAAGAAGAAGAAGAAGAAGAAGAAGAAGGAGTGAGCTCGAGTGAGAGAAAGAAAGAGGAGTCTGCAAAGCAAAGGCGCGTGCGACCGTATGATGGAAAACTGACGTTTCCGTGAACGCCGAGGTGGAGACTAGACAAAAAGGAGTCGTCGTTCCGCTGTTTCAAACCGAACTCGCGCTGTCGGCTCCAATATGAGATAGGAGAGCTACGGGGAGCAAGAAGCCGTCGGTTTGATGCACTGCCAGCCCGTATATCGCCCTATATGCCGCTAGAGTCACTCTCTGTGTATATCTGTGTACACGTGTATGTGTGTACATATATATGACGACGGGAAAACGACTCGGTTATAGGCGACACGCCGACTTCCAAGGCTCGCTGTGTCTCTCGTGCCATCTACTCGTACAGTCAGAGTTGAAAGTTGAGATTAATGGTAATGTGTTCGTTTTTTTTTAGTCGCATGAGTTATCTAGCCTCGGTTAAGGTTTTACGCGGAATTACCACGACAGGGAAAAATGTTTCATTGAGATACGAATTGCGAATTTCCAACCGTGGTTGTACAGGATTTTGGCAGACTTAGGATCGTCTAGGAGATGACTTTGCAAATATTTGATATGATTCTTTAGCCATGTATACTTGTACAAATATAGAAACTGAGATAGTCTTAGGTCACAATTTTCCTCGAGCAAAGAGAGCACCTGCAGGCATTTAGATTAAAAGCACATTTCTTCGAGATACCGCAGAACTGAATATAAGATGCAAAAATACTATTATTAATGTTAATAACGTGTCTAGTAATACGTTTAAAAGGAAAGTAGAGTAAAAAATTAAAATCGTTTTGTAAAGCTTTACACAGCTTAAGCTCGCTCGAATATCGTAAGAAAACAAAAGCGAACGTTCGCAAACAGCAAAGAAAATTAATAAACTGAAATTTTTCTTTTTCTTACCACGAAGCACGAAAAATTATCGTTTCTCCTACAAACGCTTTTGCCGAGTGTCTACCGCCCTATTTAACATTCCGATTAAGCATTCTTTCGCGCGAAAGCAAGACGAAAAGGGTCTCCTCCAAGCGTCAAATAAAAATTGAGGAAGAAACAGAGAGCAACGAACAAGTGCTATAGGTTGAAACATCAGCCGGTTCGACTTAATCCTTGATAAATCCCCCAAAGCCTCGTTTAATTCCAGGCATTGAGCTTCCTTAATTTCATTCCAACGTTGTTGCGATCTCCCTTATTCCAAAGACTATGTAGTATATATATAGTATATATATATAGGATAAATTTCATCCCAGCGTAGATCTTGTATACGATCTCAAAATGGCCTGGTTTTTATTTTTCTCACTTTACCGCGGGTACCCTCTTCGTAAAGGATCGCTGCATATTCATTTATTGAGGAAGGAGGACTACTATTATGGCTAGGAGAGAGTTTCCAGCGGGTAATTCGAAATTTTCAAGCCGCACATAGTAAGGAGAGTAGCTGTGTCTCCGCAACCTGCTGCTGTGTACGGATCCTTGCTTCTGCATGTTTCGGAGTTTGCGAGTTGGTCGTGTTCTCGGTCGGAGTAGGGGGATGTCAACTTGGTTGGAAATCTCGGGGTGTTATAGGGGTCAGAGCGTGCTTTAAATTTCGTTGTCACGCTTTTCTTCTGTTCTTATATATATCCACCATATTACATGTTTTATATATATGTACTGGAGTGACAGGCTTTTCATCAACTTTTTTAAAAAAGTATCTCGTAAATTTAAATGGGAAATAAAGTGGGGGTTGCGAGATAACTTTCGGAGGATCAACGAATTCGCAGTGTTTTATAAATTTGAGATAATTATTCTGTAACTCGTTGAGAAGGTAATAATAGAAGGAAAAAATTCAAATGAAAATGGACAACTTTCGGCAAGGCTGTAAATTTTTTCAAAGGTTAAGTTAGTACGGTACTTTAATAACCTTTGCTCCCTTGTGGTGTATAAAAATGTAATACATGATGTTTGACTATTGTTGTAACTCGTGGCTGCGTCACTTTTTTGTTAAATCTTTTTTTAAACTAGTTACGAATATTTACAACAGCAATAAATTGAAAAACTTTTTTTGTCATCTCGTTGGTTTCTCATTCAATTTTTTTTAACACTTTTTCGCATTTCCATAGACAATTTCGCAACTCCTTGACAAGTTTATAAAGTCATTTCTACGAATCGATATTTTAAGATTTAAATAAATAAAATAAATTTCTGAATATCGATGAAAATTCCAGTTACTCATACATACATTTATATTAAAAAAACACTTAATACTACGGGAATCGGAAATCCAGATTTTCATGCTTGTCAATCAACGGTGTGGACGAAAGTGGATTCGATCCTGTCAAATGATTCTACTCGCACGATTAGCTCCCTCGCGTCAAGGCTAAAAGACAGTTCCATTATATCTAACATTCCAAACACCACACACACACACACAAATATATCATATATTTACTCGACGTACAAAGGCAGTAGTGTACACTTACCTAATGTCACCCTTCTGTAGCGACAGCTCCTCGAATACCAGTCGTATTCGCTCCTTTGACCTGCGAACAGAAAAATAGGGATCATTTCTTTTTTCTCTCTCGCTCTCTATCTCTCTCTCTTTTACACACACAAACATACACATAACAACCTTGGACACGATCAGTTCCATTGTAGCCGCAGTAAATCAAATCTCCACGTGCCATATTTGTTGTCTGACGAGAACGTCAACAGAATAAGAGACAAGAGCGAAAGAAGATTAAGCCATGCGCAGAAGACTATAGCACACACATATATATCGATCATTCTCTGACAGATTGACTGGTTAAACATTTTTTTCCTGCGAAATATACTTAATCTGTTCTTTGACACTCTATCTACCTTCGTGAGTTTTTTCATGAACGGTTATAGGGAGTCAAAAATTAAGTAACTCTTGAGGGAAGCATTTCTCATAAAACACACAACGGATTTTTGTTGTAAAATTAGTAAAATACTTCCAAAGCTGTAGATACACGTCATAATAATCTCCTAAGTGATCATGGACTTCATATTTAATTTCGAGACGGTTCGATCAGAAATGTCAATTTAAAAAAAATCATAAAGATTGGTGTATCTATGCACAAGTAACTGAAATTGTGAATGAAGTTCTATTTCTAGCTAGAAATATAGCTATCAAGTAATTTATCTAATTTTAACATTAAAATGCAAGCGTGCGCGAGACAGCAAGACAAACCAAGATTTTTCGTCTCGTCTTAGTACAAAATAAATTTCGCCTCTTAATCGAGATCTTGTCTGTTACCGAGATTTTATAAATTAAATCTTATCTTTTGAATGTATAATCGTTGCAGCTCCAAAATAGAGCATACTCGATTTATTTTTGCATGCGTTGGAACAAATCTCAAACATAAACTATTGCTTATTTAAATTCATTTTCACACAAGTTACTATCGATAGACGGATTTTAAAAGTAGGCTATCTTATAACCAACGAAGTTTTCAAATATTGATATACACAAAAACTGAGGTTTTAGTTAAAAATTATTGCTAAATCTGCTTTATATCTATTCTTCATTTTTAAAGATTTCTGCGCTCTGAATCAAGATTTTTAAATTGATTATTAGAATGTCTATTCACCTCATAAGTAATTATTTTACTTGTGGATAATATTGTCTTTGGCGATTATAAGTTTATTTTCTGATTGACGATGAGCTTTACTTATAATTCTCTATACTATTTGACAATAATAACAGCAAAGTATTTCATTTAAAGCTATCCAAGTCGTATAATTCATTCAAATACAATTCATGAAAATACCTTGTATCATTACAAAAGTATCTACAAAAGTCTCAACTTGTGAATCCACTTCCAGTTTTAGCTAGAATTCTGGACAAACTCATATTTTAAGATATGATAGCTCATATTATAGCTTTTTCTAGGTAGAACTACAGCTGGATCCCCAAGTTGAGATCCTCAGAATTTTTCATGTTATAATTTGAATATGAAGTCTTTGACGATTTAAGAGATTTCCATGGTATATACCAGTATTTTATCTATAAAGTTCAACTAATTTTACAACAAAAGTGTCTTTCCTCTTTTTAGTAAGCAATGTATTCCTGAGAAGTTGGTTTATTATAGAAAATAGGCACCAGATGCCAACTTTAACTTCTTGTACCCTAACTATACTTCGTGAAACAGTACAGTTTCAAAAAACCGTTTAAAATAATTAGATGAAAAAAAATGTTTCACTTACTAACCTGTCATAGACTGACCCATATATGTATCATAGGCAAGAGCTAAAAGAAATAGAGACGTGTATACTATTCGCTGCCGATAAAACGGAATAGATTCGCCGGACGTGATTTCCGGTCACACGTCAGCACTTCGAGTTTTCCTAAAGGGTAGGGGGATGAACGCGTTTATTATGTGTTTTCTACATACAACTTTGGGGAAACTGTTGTTGCACGCGCGGAAAAATTCGCTCTCTCTCTCTCTCTCTCTCATTCTATTTTTTTGTTGTTGTTCTTCTTTACTATCTCTCGGCAACAGCGGAGGAGATAATTCTAACCGTCGGAAAAGGTGGCGGGAAGGATACATCGTTGAGCGAGGGAAAGAAGTAAATTGTGAGCGTTAATCGAAAAAGTTTCGGGGTAATTAATATACATGAATTTTAAAGCGCGATTTTAATTGATTCGCGCACTTGATAAGTTTTATATCGCTGAGAGATAGAGAGAGAGAGAGATAGAGACTCTGAGCTCCGGAGAAATTGAATACGAAACGCTACGCGGATGAACTCGAACTCAATGTATCTATATATATATAACGAGTGAGCGTAAAAAGCGAATTATTCAAACTTCTTTGAGCGAATTTCAATCTTTTCTTCTTTCGCTTTGCGCTTTGCTTGGATAATTAGCATCGACGAGTTTATATTCGCGAATGATTCTTTTTTTTTCTACACTTAAATACACACCGTACCCCGTCCACCGCAGTGCAGGGGTGTGATTACGCATATAACGCCATAGACCAGTGGTGAAAATAGTTTGCTATAATCTCGGAAGTTACGCTGAACTGTTATTAGAAACTTTACAAATAAAATTATCTGACTTTCGTCCGAAACGAGCTGAGTAGCATTCCGTGTAGAGTGAAAATCGAGTTGACTGTTGTCAAGCCGAAATTGACGCTAAGCCTTTTATTTTCCTCTTGGAATCTGAGGAAAGTAAACTTATTTACGAAACGCTCGACGTGTATTTCGTCTGTTCTTCTCCTATTTATCAAAAAAAAATATATATATTTATATTCTAAACATTTTATAAAATATTGATATATTTCGCATTTTCTCTTACGTAGGATTTATGTAAATTTTTTGGTTGGATAAATAAATAAATAGATTTACGGACTTCGAAATCTCTGACTTTTTAGACACGAGTTAGTGCGGGAAGATTTGAATGTCAAATAAACAAGCTAACTTTTTACGCTTGAAATCAACTTTAATTAAATGGCCGTTCTACGAAAGAAAGTACTTTACGCACTATACAGAATGAAAAAAAAACAAGGATAAGACCCGTCAAAGTAAAAGAAGAAAAAGAGAGGAATATAAGGGCGAAAGAAAATGCGAGACGACGCTGGCGGCCGCGCGTCTGCTCTATTATTTTCCATCAACTTTTCACTCTAATCCCAGCTACAGTCTTTTATTTAATATTATCATTTCCCGGATAATTTTTTACATCTTTCTCTGCAATGGTCCGAAAAAGGGGAAAAAACGAGAGAGAGAGAGAGAGAGAGAGAGAGACTACAGTTCGTAGCTAAAGGGCTTCGCCGTTAAAAAGAAAGTTTTCATCCTACTCTCGCGTTTTCTATCTTATTGCGCCCCTTCGCTGCTCTCGGCTAGCACCAAAAGGAGTAGAAGAGAAACTTAGAGCACTAAAAGCGAGTAGTATCTCGAGTAGATAGATAGACAGATAAGTAGACGTATACATGTGTACACAAACATATACATATATATACATGTACAATTGTATATCTATATATATATATAGAGACATAACTTACCTAGCGCGAAATTGATAGGAGCAACGGATGTTCTCTGGGTAAGAGGACGGATACCGGGGCGAATAGAATCGTCCGTGTTGCAGCGTGAATTGCGAGCTGACGAACTGGTAATCGCACATCTTGTTAGGCATGAGTTGTCCGTCCGTTTCGAAAATACCTATGGAGTCGAGGAAAATGAAATATCGATATATCAATCATATGACTTATTTGAGCTTGTAATAACGTTCGTTATAACATGTATTCAATAGATTTGCAATGAAGTTTTAATTGTATATTATGTATTATTACTTTTTCCATACGTAATTAAAAAAGTGCAATGGTACACTTTTCTGGACTATAATTTGTATTTACTCGTATACCGCACTGTGTACCTCTTAAAGTTACAATTTCTTTCCTTTTGCTTTCTAAGTTTGAATTATTTTTATAGAGTGAAACTGTATAGATAAATTGACAGTTTTACGAGTCTGTTTTCATTCTCATAAATGAATTTGCTAATAATTATTATATATTTCATTTGATAACTAGCAGCTAACAATATGACCTATAAAAACGTTTGTACAAGAGATTTTTTTTACAAACAACAACGTGCGTATTTTTATTAATGTGCGTAAATTTAAGCGGGAATAAATGCGAATTATTAAAACTGTGGTTATTTTTTTATAAAGAAAATATCGATATTTTCCAATTTCGTTATTACTGCATCTCTAAGCTTTTTCTCGAAATTTTAGAGTTAAAATTTGAATGGAATAACGAGTATTTTCATCAATAGCGAATGTACAGATATAATATATTCACTTGAATAACAATTTTATGTTACTTTTATATGTATAGCTAATAGTAACTAATACACTCGCTTTTTAAGTTGATTATAAAGAAACCCTCCATTAGAGTAAATGTCGAAAATCTGATTAATCGAACGAAAAAATCGAAGAAAAAATGTTTATAACTTACGAAGTTACAAAGCAACGGTCACAATTGTCAAAAGACACTTTTTGTAAATCGAGTTATAAATAAGACGCTAATTAGTAAAACACTGCTGATTTTGAACTTTGAGAGCTAAGCTTCTGCATACAAATAGCAAAGTACGTGTTCTTCATCTACACTCCAATCAGACATCGTGCAATGATGAATTTCGGTACAATTGCAGCATCCAAAAAATATCTATAAAAAGCAATTCATCTCCGTGTACGCGCGTACACGTAATCTAAAGCTCTGTACCACTTACTGATAAGAACCACATCGACAAAACGTTCTATCTTCCGGTCTCTCTTTCACTCTCGGAACATATATCGAATCCACCCAACCATTGCTTTCGTTCGTCGTTACGATTTCGTCGTCGTCGTCGTCGCTACAGCTATTGTTCAGGAATTCGCAAGAATTCAAGGCGTGTATACTCGCTGAGGAATACTTCCAATCCAGTAGTAGTTGTACCGGATACCAACAGTACCATTTTCAGGAACATCTGCTCTGGTAGTATAGAGATACAACGATTTTCTCTCTCTCTCTCTCTCTCTCTCTCTGTCTCTTTGGCAGTGCGCGGATGGGAGCAGATTTTATTTGTCGTTGCGCGCAAACCGCGCAAGCGCTTTGCTTTGTGATCCGGCAATTGCATTCCGCGGTGGGTTAAAAGCTAACTTTTTCCGCGTCGTTAGACGTCCTGGCTGAAAACTTGCAAATTACGCGTTGCTGCTCTACTGCCATTGCTCTTTCTTTATTTCTCATTGCGGACGTTTTATTTTTATTCGACTCGTGCTTTGTTTGTACGAGGGAGAGATAGAGAACGAGAGTAGAATAAGAGAACTTCCGATGTACCATGATTTGCATGCGGTATTTACGGTAGACTATGAAAATAATTGATTTTGATGCTTTCAACGTTCGTTATACTTCAATGCGTATATGGCAATATCTAAGCGATATGAAAAAATTAAAATTCATGTCTTTGGGGATTCGTTTTTTTCGCGAATTGATATTTTTATTTACTTTCTAATGTAACAACCGGCGTAACGTGAAAAACATCTTTTCACATTCGTTTATTGTGAAAGAAAAAATGTGTCAAAAATATATTTCTCTTTTATGAAGAGGGAATATTGACGATCCCATTTTAATGAAAACAGTTTTAAATAAATTTTCCCTGCGCTAGTCAATTTACTATTTGTTCCTGTTTATAAATCTGCAATTTAAACGAACTCTACATGTATGACGGAAAATTGGGGGAAAAATATGGATTGTGCGATTTTCGATAAAAAAAAACACGCAAATTCTTCTCATCCACTGGCTTTTTTTACATTTTCGGTTAAAAAGCTCGCGGTTGGCCCCACACAGCTATATATCTCGCGTGCCGCAATCAATACTGCCAATTCTCTTTTATTAAATGGTAGTAGCAATGTCAATTTTAAATAATATCATATGTCATACTTTGATCGAACGACAGATTGTTGTTTAACGTATTCGATGTTTACAGTAAGCCATTGTTATATATATATATATATATACATATATTAAAAAAATGTAAATATAATATTACAGATATATAAATATGGTGATTCTCTGAAAAATTTGTTTCCTTCATGTTTTGGGAACGTTTAAATATTTCCACAAATTCCCATTAATTTTGTTGGAATTTTATTTTCAACTATTTTATTGAAGTTATAGGGTGACAAAAGTCATGAGTTTGTTAATTTTTTAGATTAGGTTAATTTAAAAAGTTCAAATTCCTTGGAAAATGCCGCACAAAAATGAATAGTTATATCGGTATGAGATAATTTTGTTATTTTTACTATTATTTTGGAATATCAATACGTATTTACCTTACAAAAAAGTGATCAAATGCTTTATTATCTGTTTTATACTAATACTTTATCCGTATTTATAAGTTATTCTATTCCCCCAGAATTATCGTATATACATTTCGTAAATACACTATTATAGTGATTTAGAAGATGACTTAAAGATAGATTTTCTCTATTTGATAGTGAGGAGTAGTCTCTTATTTTTGGTACTTTTAAGATTTCCTTCATTAATAATATGTTGATACATAAATCGGAAATAAAAAGAGTTTCAATGGTAGAAATAGAGTTATATTTACTTCAGATCCTTGAGATTTGTAGATAATTATAACGATATCTTTTTGCGGTAAATATGTTACGATTTTCACGATTCAAATTATGTTGTCCTCGGAATATCAACTCGAAATAAGTATACTAGGTATACTGTACTAGGAATGTATAACAATATTATTTGAACAATTTTTAGAATTTGCCGTTGCACGTAAAAAAAATTTGGCCCATCTAAAGTGACAATTAAAACTAGATCAATGGTAATTTTACGCATTTGAATACAACATAATTTTTAAATTTTTTTAAAAAACAGATCATATTAGTATTCCTTTAAACAATAAATATCTATCAATCTTCAGTACCTTATGTAAATACAATCGGATTTCTGTTTTCGATCTTGATTCAAATCAGTATTCTAATTAAAAAGAAAAAATTTATAGTTGCATATTTTTTATAGCACATATGGAATGTGAAAATGAGTCTTGATCTTTTCTCCACATCACCCTTATTAAAAGTAAACCAATTTTAAAATGTTCAGTGGTACACCGAATTTTGACTATGACGTTTACAAAATATTATGCTTTAAATCGAGTCAATTATTTCTTTTTAAATCAATAAAACTTTTGTAGAATTTTTGTGTCTAGTACTTCTCTGATGAATTTAAGTGTTGACAAAAATTCTAGTAAAAATTACGTATACGTAAGGGAACACTATTTAAACATTCCTAAAGTATACAGAAAACAAAGTTTTCGAATTGAAAATGTATCAGATATTCGCCCATATACTTTTTCGGATATATCGATAAGTTTGCCATTCCAAAACTCTCTTTACCTAACTGTACTCGATCAACAGTTTTTAATTCTCCAGTTCAATAATACAAGGTCACCCTCTTAAATCAAATCGTCCAAGCGTAGCCTGTCGTTATCTACTTACAACTAGAGTTGATATCCGTATAGCTCATAAACGTCTTGATTAATACTCGAAGTTTTGGTTTGTCCGAGTTACGAGTACAAGTACCAAAGCACCAGTGGGTTGTATAACTATCAAAAGCTTACCACCCACTCTCTGTTCCGACTGCACAAGCGAGTATCGAGTTTTAATTACACACGCATCCGTACCGAGGTCAGACAGTCGAACCACCCGTAGCTCGATCAAAATTAACGCGTCAGTCGCATAATAATAAAACTAGAGCCCCTAAACTGAATGATCGAGCGCCCGTCGTCGCCGCGATAAAAGCCGAGTATCGGAGAGCCGTAACGGCTCGTCGTTTCTGAATGTAGCTTTACTCTCTCTCTTTCACACACATATACACACATATATATGAGTAAATCCACAAAATATTAACAACAACTGTAGGTACCTGAAAATAATTTGCGAAAAGTTAGTTTCCTCGTTCATGTATGTTTTTGAATAAAAAGTTTTTTTTCGGCGTGCCATTGGGATTTTAAAACTAAAAATTAAAACAGATGTTCATTTTGGTAATCGAAGATTTTTATAGCTAAATCATTTTTTTAGCACTTGAAAACGTCATTATAAATTACTGATGTGAACAGTGGACTTCGAAAACTTGAATTCGCAAAAAGACGTTTTTTTTAACAATATCTGCATTTCTTTAACAATAACTTCTAT
Source organism: Apocrypta bakeri (assembly GCA_018906985.1). Lineage (NCBI taxonomy): Eukaryota > Metazoa > Arthropoda > Insecta > Hymenoptera > Pteromalidae > Apocrypta > Apocrypta bakeri. The sequence goes on from JACCIA010000004.1 coordinate 1,428,721, forward strand.
TCTACTAGTCCAATCTGAATAATCTTTTTTAATATATTTTTAGCTACGTACATGTGATAAAAACTGGCAATATCCGCGGACTCAAAAGTCTTAAAAAATCGTTTGCAACGTTTTTGGTCATAAAAACCAAGTGGCAAGTTGAAACGAATGTGTAAATGGTTCGTTCTATTCGAAAGATACCCAGAAAAATAGTGCCCTGTCGAATAATTTTCCGATTTCCAGATACCGAGTTATTTCCTGTATTTTGTGGATTTCCTCATATATATATATGTGCGACGTTTATGTATATAAACGTCGCACACATATTCGTTCAAAAATGTTCCTACAGGCCGGAGGCCATTGATTCGAACTTTATGCGACATATTGATGGATGTACCGGCGATCTTAGCGTTGACCTCTTGAGTATATAAACTATACCTATATATCGTACACGTACAAAAGTTCGGTATAGAAGGAGGCTCTTCAGTCCCTATACGAGGTCGCACAGACACTGGAAGAAGAAGCGGCTTCCGCGTATTCTTATAAAACGGAACTAAGTAGTAATCCTATTTTATTGAGCTAATAAACTCGAAACTCTACCCCTCCCGCGCATACGTACACACTTTTAAGTTTATATACATATACGTACATATAGACATAGATGTGTGCATGTGCAGAAGTATATATGTATATACATATAAGATAAGCACGACTGCATAATAGAGAGAGGTTCTAACCATAAAGCCGAACGGTCGTTGGAAAGATACATTTACGTGTCCCTGCCTCTCTCTCTCTCTCTCACTTGCTCTATCTCTCTCATAACGCGTTTAGGTGCGTCGCTCTCTCGCACGAGCCTTTATATACAGAAGCGCGCTCGCGAGCTCCGCGAGCGTACGCCGGCAAAGTAAGTAAAGCCGGAAAAGTACGACAAGGGATTTCGCAGGGCTTTTCCTGGCCCCGAGACTCGCGGCGTCTGGGCCAATCTTCCGCGTTTTCTGCATCTCTCGTTCGCTCTATACATGGTTTCATCTCGCGAGCTTTGCGCTGTTTCTCTCTTACTCAACGGTATCCGGACTTTCTACTCTACGTGTGTGAGTGTATGTGGCTCCATGTACACATATATATGTATATACTGAATCCCCTTTGTATGGACTGTTTTTTTCTTTCTCAAGGACTTATTTCCGGGAGGAAGCGTGCATTGCCAATTTCTGGATTTGAAGGCTGCCTCGTTATAACCGCGAAATTGAATCGCGGAATGACTGGATTTCAGATTTGTGCGAACGCGAGATGAAGAGACATAGAAACGAGTTGTCGTATATATATATATATATATATATTACGATGTTGCAAGGGATGTCCATTGCTTGGAAGGAAACTGAGACTATCGGTTCGTTATATTCATCGTCTTGAGCAAATTTTTCGATTTTACGGATCTGCAATGTCAATGTTGCCTTGAGAGGTAATCAGAGAGTATTGATAAACCAACATTTTGCATAATCAAAAAGTGTATTGATTTTGTCAATGAACGTTAAACCGCATTACTAAAAATAATCGATAATTTTCTCACATTGCGGGTGATGGGGCAGTCAATGATAATTGAATTTTGAATATTCATAAAATAATAAATTTATAAAAGAATTTCCGCTATGAGACTACTCTTTTATACGCTTGCTTAACATTTGAATTGTTTTTGCAAATACTTCTGATTCATTTATCAGATTTTTTCATTCGATACTTCTTATATTAATTAAATAATGTATAATTAACGTTTGCAGAGTAATTAAACACTGCAAAAAAGTTTTTTAAATTTAAGAAAGTGTATTTACTAATGGAAGAAAATATTTGCTTCAATTAAACAACAAAATATAGCAATTTTTTTTCTGCTCAGCGCAAATTATCATATAATATTCCTCAAGGCTCATTTCGTTTCATAAAAATTGTTAAGGCGGCCAACCTGAGTTAGATTCTGAAATTTATATAAAATTATTTGTCAATATTAAAACGGACAACTTGATGTAAGTAATCGTTTTCTAACAGAATTATAAAAACTACAAGTTTAATTATTTGTACCAAAGTTTAAAAAATTTAAATAAGGTAATCAATTAATTTTACTCTTTCTAAAAAAACAATTTTAATTATAGTCTATCGTGATCAAGAAGCATTAAATGAATGAATTTTCAGTAAACTGTTTTATTTCTGTAACGAATCAATCGCTATGTATTATTTTAAGCGTTTAATTAGTCTCCTTAAATAACCGCAGATAAAAATATTATAACCATCGTCGATAACAATTATCCAATCGTTACTTATCAATCGTATTTTCCTAAACGGAATATTTACTGATTATCTATTTTTATTACGATTTCTGAATAACAAGAGGTGAGACGAGCCGTTTCGCATGAACTTGTTAGTAAATGGAATACATAAGGCAGCATAAATAGAAAGAAACGAGACGTCGTCGTGGAAAGAGAGAAAATAATCCAAGTACGAGGTCGATATGTCCCACGGCACTAAACCGAGCTTTTATAGTTCGATAACAACGGGCACTCGAGACCGTCGAATCAAAAATTCATGAAATCAGCAACTCGTGTCGTGCAAGCACATACATATACATGCCGAAGAAAAAATCCTATTTCATTCTCTATACGAACCATTCAACTTTCTCGCGGTACTTAACGGTACATGCTACGCGCAAAATGATAATTTCCCTCCGTTAAAAAGTACGTGGCGTAAAAATCCCACAGAAACGCATGCTGCAGTCTCTTTATAAAGCTAAAATTACATTCAATTGTCTCTTTCCCCACAAGCTTTCGTCCTCTTTTTCATCCGTCGCTTCCTCTACCAGCTACTTTCGCCAATCTGCTGCTAGTGCCCGTATAAGCGGGCTTTCCCTTATGTATAAGGTTATAATAATACCCCAACGACGAGACGAAAGAGCTCGTGTTATTGCGGATGCTTACTGTTATGACGAGAGAATTGCTTTCTTCTTTTTTTTTTACTCGACTTTCATTAGACACTTTTTTAAGTTATGCTAATCGCCTCACGCGCAACTTAAGGGGGCAAGATACCTTTAAGCGAGGCTACCTAAAATTAAAAATTTTAATTAGTTATGTTTATTGAGTTCTTTGTATTTTTAATACTGAAGTTGTTGATTCGTCTGAATTTTTTGCTTTCGATATTTTTGTCAATTCGAAGTTTTAATGAGCCTCGCTATTTTTAAACATATTTTTCAGGTCGAAATTAAAGCAAGTCGTAAAATTTCTTTTACGTTTTCAGTATTGTAGTTACAAATACAATTTTTTAGTCAAATTACATTTTTAAACTCATATTTTCGCAATGAAAAAAGCACACACATAATGACAATTCGTTTTCCTCATAAATTTGCATTAATATAAGTCTTTCCGATTTTTAATCTAGTGATCAATCAGCGTAACAAAATATCTTTAAAAGTGAAAAATATTTAGAGTTATTCAAAGAATACGTATAAAAATATGCCAACCCACAAGTAACAAAGTTTTGAGCTCAGATGAAAAAAAGCCCCTTGAACTTTCGCATCGAAAATCAGGGATTTGAATTTGTCGTAACCTTGAGCAAAAAATGTGATTGAAAATTGGGACATTGAGGCATCGAGTGCTTAAATGAAGCCGTTACCACCTGGATGTATCACCGATACGAATAAAAAGGAAAAAGACACTTAAAATTTTTCGTTTGACATTCGCGAACGCGTACAAGCGCGTTTATTCGAGCATCACGTGTACAGCGTTCCACTTCGCGGTTGCACGAAGCTCTCCGAATGAGTTTTGTACGCTACTCCACGTGACCGGAGCAGCAATACCCGTACACGAAGTCATGTAGAGCATAGCTTGTATTCTCGGGGATGTTTATATTTGATTGACGAGGTTTATTCAACGGCGGATGACGGCTGTGGGTAGCTTTGAAAAAGCAGCATCGGCAAGCGACTGGGAAAACGAATATCACCTCGAGCGCGAAAATTCAATCTGTTCGAGAAAGAGAGAGGCGTTTCCACACCTCCCTTTTTTCGCTCCTCTCGACGTTTGGCGTGAAATTACCGCGGAAAGGAGTCCTACTAACACACGTGTCTCTATACGTATATCTGTATACTTTGTTTCATTTACAAACTCGAACACGAGCGTACACGTTATTCGTTAAACTGCCCTCTAGCTGTATATATATATATATACACACGTGTAAGTATATATAACAAGAGTGTAGGAAGTCGAAAAAAATGAATGACTAGAGGGAAACTGTTTCGGTAACTACTGGCATTAATTGCAACTGGAAGGGCATTTATTTTGTCGGAAGGGTGAACGTCGATAAAATAGTTTTGCCGATACTAACATTCTGTATTTGTGGATAGCGAGTGTATTTCGAGGATAAACGTTGAGGTATTGTATTTTGTAAAGTATTTTACGTTCGGAATCGGCTTCGTTAAGCATCCATAGATTTAATGTTCGTTATTGGATATTTCATCAAGATTTATTCCAAATAAGAAATTTACATTTGTATAAATGCAGCTGCATACATGCTTTGTCGAAAGTGATATTTCGATTAATTAACACGTATGCGTTATTCATCTCGCCTCTTTGTGTTATTTTAATTCTTTCAAGCACGAAAATGCAATGAAATAACGAGACGATGATCTCTCACACTGTAATTTTTAATAAAAGTTCGTCTGATCGATGCAATTCTACCTTTATACAAAGCTTTTACTGCCGTAGTAGAAGCTTATTGCCAATATCGAGTAAACGGAAGGTTCATATTAAACGATAAAAGCAACATCAATTTAAAATATTTCTAATCTTCTCTGTAACTTTCTTTATGCACTACCCAACAAAATTAAGGCAACACCTAATACTGACTAAAATTTTTCGCAACACAAAGACCAATATCTCAGGTAAATAATATCGTAAGGGAGTCAAATTTTTTTTTAATTAAAGGTTGAAGTCTCTACTTTAATGTGCTGGAACTCAATTTGGGACTTGACGCAACTCATTTTTACGCGACTTAAAGTACAATTATTTCCTTCAATTTAAACAAAAATTGAGCTCGTTACGAATTTTTTGACGATTTTACAGCGTTTAAAAATTGGGTTACAAAACGCGATTTTCGTGAAAAATTGGCTAATTTCAATCCATCCTACTTTTGAATCGGGGGTGGCGAATGACTTGACTTAGTAGATCGATATCTTAGGTTGAAAACGCCATATTCACAGGTTCGAATATTATTTCTTCGTTCATGCATCTTTTTAGAATTTTTTCATGAAGGTTCTCTATTTTACAGTGATCGAATTTAAGTGATCGAGCCTTTTCAAAACTGATTCAAAAGGCGTAAATCACTTTCAATGAAAGGCTTTGGTGTTACTGTTATGTAATAGTGTAGTGATTGATTAGTTTGGCTCATCGTTAAGCTTGGACTGACATATAAGAGTCTTATTAGTGTATTCAGTGCAGTTTGAGTCAGTATGGGATGATCACGTATTTTATTATAAATATTGGGGAAATTGCTAGTTAACTTTTTTGATTGATTCCCAACTTCTAACATTCATAGACACTTTTGTATTCATCGATGGCATCTTCGTGCAATTTTTCACGTTAAAACTCATGGATCGAACCTTTTCAAAACTGAATTTGAAGACTTTGACGACGTTGAAGATTTTTATGAGAAAAGCTTTCCTGAGAAGCTAAAATTTTTGTAAATTGGCGAAAATTCCAAAATTGGTAAGAATGTCAACTCTGAAATACTGTAACTTAGAGAACCTTCATGAAAAAACGTAAAGATATTCATGAAGGTAGATACGATACCAAACAAAAGATTGAAAATATTTTAAAGAAGAAAAAATGTTTGTCCAATCAATCTGTCACAGGATGTCGTACATTGTATATAGAAAGAATAATATTCTAAATTTAGGAGACTGGAATAAACACAAGATTTTTATCACGATTATTTCACATTTATATAATGATTGAGTGAAGTTATAATATTGATACACTTATATTCGTTTAATTAACGATAAAGGAATTACGTTTAAAGCACATGTATAATAATAATATAATTTATTCAATCCAATTAAAGTCGATTGTAATTTCATATTACGAACGCCGTAATTATTTAGCGCGTCAAATATTTAATTTTCATTATTTAAAAGTACTTTAAGAAGAAATATTTGCAGTGTGCATCGTGTGACAATCGAAGTAAAGATTCAACCGTATCAATCCATTAATGTCGTTTTCATTAAAATTGCGAGACGAGTTAAGTTGTTAAATTGATTTTCAATCAAATAAATTAGTTAATTTTTAAAAATGTAGCTCGCGAAGCAATGAATCTTGTAAAAATCACCGAGAGAATTAATAGACAATTAAAAAAGCTCGTGCTCCGACGAGGTTTTTCACGTAATGAAAAATCAGTTTCAATCCGAATCGTCGAACGAAAGTTAATCGAATGAAAATTTTTTACACCCAAGGTTAAAAAGGATGCGTGAAAGTTCGATTAAAAATTCATCAAAGAGTAATATTTCTTATTTCCATAGAAAGCAGAAGTTCAAGCCGCATATATATACATATTCAGAATGAAGTAGCTCGCCTCGGCTATGATAAAATGTACACAACCGGTCGAAGCTTCTTTAAAAAATCGATCAAACTCCATCATGAAGATACACAGTCTGTATACGCAAGTATAGAAGCAAGTGCCGAAGCTGTTTACTCTACTGTACATAAATGTATATTCAGCGAAAAGCACGGCAACCGTAGGTGTATCGCTTGACGAGCAGCCGAGCAGTGAATTATGACCACAAAGAGCAATATTATCCTACGAAGGGTCAGTCTATAGAGTGTAGTCATACTGTGACCTCCACAGCTACTGTTGCCACTACTGTGGCCACTTGGCAGGGCTCTAGTGGCCATCTTGACTATAAACACGTTATAGCTGCGTGCGCGAAGCGTTATTAGAAACTACACGGAGAGAAGGGTATAAGGGTGGATCCGGAGGATAAGGTGGTTAGCTTGCCCATATATCGACATGCGAACGTCACTCGTCGACACAGGAAACAATTATAAGTAGTTAGTTCGAGTTTTCCGAAGATGTGTCGAACTTTCAAACTTTATATATATATATATCGAATTCTGTTTACTTTATATTGGTTTTTCAATAAATCAATTTCCTCGACTTAATCGTATACTTGCTTAGAGTTCTTGGGACTAACTGGAACAAGCCTTTCGGGTTTTCGTCCGTTAGATTTTGGATATAACCTCGAATATAACAGATTTTCACCTGTTATATTCGACGTTGGATGAGGTTATTAAAAGAGACTATAAAAAATTAGATAATAAATCAGTAGTGTAGAGGATAAAAGCAGTGTGTATTTATCTTATAATTTAAATGATCGAACTAACTATTTTTACACTAACTACATGCACTTTCAATCTTTCTTCTTAATTATCAACTTGAGAGTCTATGTGCAAATATATTTTATCCGTACAAGTTATGCTGGAATATTCTATAGATAGTTCGAACATGGTTCCTGATCTAAAATACGCACATTATAATGTTTTTGTGTAAGTTCACTTTCATGATCGTTAATAATCGCTAGACTAATTGGGACCTTTTTGTAATATATATATATATATATATATATATATAAAGCCAACTAAATATGAAATGAAATCCAATATATAGTACATAAGACTGAAGATAAATAATCGAGTTTTTATATTAATGAAAAAGTTCGTCCTAAATGAGCTCTGGAGTAAAAAGTCATAATAGTTTAAGTAAATAATAAGTTAATTAATGTCCGAGAAATAAAAAGATCATACGAATTTGTACGATTTCTCAGAACTGAGTCATTTGCAAAGAAAGTAGAAGAAAATACCTTTAGAGCGATTTTTTCTATTAAAGTTCTGTCCAAGAGGAAAATTTTGAATGTTTAAATAAAAATAATGAAGGATATTTATCCGATGAAGGTATTTTCCATTTTTAAATGCAAATAACTTTTTATAAATATATTCGCGATGTATTTATAAAAATGTTCCTTTGACGAGTTATACATTTTTTAACTTAGCTTCTATGCTAAAAAATATAAAAAAGTGTATAAAAACTCGTTGTATTCATAAATAAATGAATATTCGTAAAAGAAGCTAGGGCTATGAGGAAAAGAAAAAAAGTGTTTGAAGCGTCTATTTTTTAAAAAAATTTATCATTTTTAAATCGAATTATTTGTCATAGTTAGAATAGTGAAAATTTATCGTAAAATATCGATTTTCCTTGTTTATCGGCGAATGATATACACATAACTATTGGCAAAATAAAACTTTGGTATATCGTCAAAATGTCAAAAGCCAAGAGATCACGCACACTCCGCGTATCAAACGTCAAGCTTTTTTTGGTTATCGCTCCACTGCTATTGGCCAGACGCTGAAAAAGATGCTCGACGTGGAATGGAATTGGCCGTAGCTAAAAACTCGTTATGTCGGATCGCGGATACAGATTGCTCTTTGCGGAAGAGAGATAGGTTGCTAGAAAGAGAGAGAGAGAGATAGAGAGAGAGAGAGAGAGAGAAAGCTACTTTTTTGTTGCTTTAGCGATCGCTGCTGATTTTGACGAGTCGATCGTTCGAGATTCACTCGGTGTAGTGGTCGATATTCTATGTTCACGCTTGCCTGGCTTCGCTATAGTGCACACTCGTCTACTTGGAATTTCGCTTTGATCTATCTTTTCATATGAAAAAGATAGATCTCCATTGAGAATATATGCGCGGTCAAAGTACTTTTTACAATCCCTTCAATATAATTATATGTATTTATTTTGAAGGGATTGTAAAGATTACTGACAGGATTTTCAAGAATGTGTGTATTTCACTACTCATTAAGTTTTCAGTTGCGGATAATATTATGTTAAGGCTAACACTTATTCCCTCCGTGAACATTAAATGTCTGCAATAAAAAATTTAATATTATTGCATAACTAAACTTTTTTTATTAAAAATATATTAAACAACATTATTTAATAAGATCTACCAAGTTGGGGTTATCATACTGTGCAGAGATTTTTTTATGTTGGCTTTAGCTTAGGATACAACTTGTATAGCTTGATGGATTTTTCAAATTTTAAATTCACTTGATATTGTTTCTATGTCATTCTGAGCAATTGAATTTATTAATTTTAATTTATTATTAGTTATATTTTGAATAACTATCAAACTGAAAAAGTTTCATATTGTGGCTTTTTCAAATTAAAAAAAAAATTATGTTACGTGTTTTTTCTAATTCTGAGAATTATTAAAACTTAATACAATACAATTTCATAGCTTAAAATTACATATGTATAAAAGATGTCAGGTTATGATTTTTTTTAAATCCATCAAGCAGTTCAAACTTCAGTCTATGTCATAGCCAAAATAAAAAAATCATATCTCTATAACACTGATTTCTCGTAGGTCTTATTAAATAACATTTTTTATACTACTAAGAAAAAAAGTTTAGCATTATATTTACATAACATGTTTATTACTAACAATCAAATTCCTGGTAGGCAATTATTAGGGATATATATTGTACTTGCGAGCTTAATGGTAACAAGTGCCGTAAAATCAGTTGATTAAAGGCAATTGCCTAGTTCGTGACGTTTTACGTTTTAATTCCCGTCGAAAACTTATTTTCCAACGTATTTACCAAATACTAATACTGAATCTCAATGCCTTGTCAGTTCAACTGCGTCTTCAAAAATTGGAGAAAAAAAAGCACAAACAACCCGCTCAAGCTTGCGCTTTTGCAGTATTAAAAGGAAACTCTTAGCTTGATGAAACTGGCTCGTTCTTTTCAACATAAAAAAAATAATAATAATAGTACGTATACCAGCGACAAAACGCGTTCGCGCGAAGTCTCTATTACACCTAATGAACGAGGTGTTTTTATTTATTCCGACGTTGCGGAGCTTTAGGGCCGAAAGAAAGAGCAAAGAGTCACACGCAGGAATTTTACGAGGAAATCAAGAGTAAAAGACACTGTGAGAGAAGAGAAAGAAGCACGAAATGAAAATTCCGCGGTTTTGCACTTGCGTTTCTTCTTCGGCAACGAAAGACGAAGAAATGAAAGAAAGAAGTCTCTACAAGCATAATAAAAATGATTAATGAAAGCAGCGTAGGAAAGAAGTAGAAGAAGAAGAAGAAGAAGAAGAAGAGAAAGAGTAAAAAGCGAGAGAACGTGAAGGTAGAAACAGAGGGAATTATTACGTCCTCGCGAAAGTTTGCTGTACGTTCGAGAAGAGCAAAGTGAACCCCTTCACCGGTTCCTTGATGAGAGAGCTTTATCGTTAGACTTTCGAGTCTCTAGCCATTTTCTCTCTTTCTGGCTCTCGTTCGTCTATTCTTTCGAGTAGGGATCCTCGATCCCAGCCGCTTCTTCCGACCAACCGAGTAACCGTTTGCTGTTTATACCTCGATAAGTGGAAACAGGAGCTTTGTCTTTGTCGCGAGCTTGCTGTCTTTCTCTTTATCTGTCTTTCTCCCTTCTTGAATTTTAATCGTAAATCCGAACTTTCTAGCGTGCAGCCATTTTTCGGCCTTAAGTTTTGCAATTTAAGTTGGGCTTGTTGCTCGATCTTGCGACCCGACAGGCTGTTCTGACATCTGGCCGAATCGAACGAATTCGCACGAGCAGCCGTGAATGCTTGACGCTATAACAGAGATCCATGCTAATGCTTGGGCTCATTTCGATTGAAAGCTTCTTTAATACTTTGATGAGGTCGTTTACTCTCTTCTCTATACCGGCTTTCTTGTGTATAAATTTTAATTATACTATTATAACAACTTGATTTATGAAATCGTTAATACCCCGAGAATTGTTGGAAAATATTCCGATGCAACTGAGAACAATAATGATTTTTTCCAATGATATCTATTTATTATGTTCATTAACTGTTAGATATTAATTATATCTTGTGTATCATTATAATATAAATAATACAATTTGTTCGAAAAAACGACATAATGATGTTTTTTTCATTCTGAGACTTATTAAAAATATAATAGTAATAGTTTGCACAGGACAATACTGTCAGTTTCTGCTGGATCTTTTTAAATAATATTTATCAACGTACTTTAAGAAAAAAATTTTAGCTTTGCAACGATCTAAAATTTGTATTACAGACATTCAACGATGTCATTTTACAACAAAATCCCCTTTTCTGTTTTTAGTGAAAACTTTAATCCTAAGAGGTCTCAAACTAATGATAACAGACATAAAACACAACAAATTCTGAAAATCCCGATTTGAAGTTGAAAACTTTTTGTAAAAAATCTACAAAAGATTGTATTCATATGGTTTTGTAATCATTGTACTTTTAAATGGATGCATTCCTTTCCAAAGGGATTTGACATTTTAACTGTTTGACATTTTTGGATATATTTGAAATTTTGCGATAGAAGAAAATAATAATAATATATCATTCAGTAAGAAGTATCTGGAAATGTCGATGTCCACATTTAGTTTCTTTCCGACCCACAACCCACAACCCACAATCCTCCTGACCTCCTCTTACATTATCATCGCTCTATTTAGTGACGTCTATATTTAAGTAACGACACCTAACCATTTATTTTATCTCTGCATAGTTGACAATTCGGTCAACAGTATATATGCCTGGTGGAATCTCTGACAGACTGACCAACATTCACCGAAATTATATTTTATTTTAAATCACTTTGCAACTATGCATTTGATTTTTTTCATAATGAGTTTTCCAGTTACAGATAATCGAAAATGGAAATTTTAACATTTATTGTATTTTATGTCTGCTTTCATTATTTCGTAACCCCCTTGGGAAGCATTTCTCATTACAAACGTACAAAGGATTTTTTACTCGTAAAATTGGCTAAATATGTTCAAATAAAATGTATACGTTCAAAGCTGCAATTATTTGTCGCAATAAATTTATTTGTTCAATTGTTTATAGCCGCTACGCCGAACGAAAGGAATTGCATCCAAATATTATTAAAAACACTCCAGAAAAATGTCTGCGCGGAACATTTGCCACAGGCACGAACGATTTCTAACGGGTGTAATTAAGCTTGCGAAGACGTGTCCGTTAGAGATATACACGTGACAGATCGAAAGGCTCTTGCGGTAGTCACAACCTCACACACATACGAATACACGGATCGACGAATTATCGGAGTGGGAGATTTCTTTCGGCTCTAACTCTTCTTCGACCACCCCCAGATTCATCTTCTCGTGCAACGGATTAGGTGTGCCGATCGCGGGATTTACCGCGAACCGTTTCGTCTACGTATAACTGATAGTATTTACGAAAGAGGATCGACTATTACTTTTTCCAAAGGACGATTGATTATTGCCGGAAGATCGATTCAATCGCGACGTTTCCTTTTTATCGTGTCGTTTCAGCTGCTGACATAGCAATGAGCCTTGTCTAATGAAAAGTTCGAAACTGTGTATAAAGCTGTACCTACACGTTAGAAAAGCATATATTAATGCAATGGGACTCGGTCCGTTATCCTAATGAATGATGATCTCGTAGTGATGGAGTGTGGAAATTGTTTATTAGCCGCTGAGAGAATAGATTGATTAAGAATAGCTAATTTACTTTCTCCTCGGCACTACACGTATTGTATATAGTATGTGCATTAGCTTTACTTACTTATGTATGGATACTCGCATATTGCTATCGTGTACTCTCTCCTATACATATACATGTGTTTTATTGAAACTATAATAGGCTTGCTATAACAACAAATGAATAATTTGACAGATGCTTAAGGTGTAGAAAATTAATAAGTGTACACAAAACAAATTGTTTGATAGTAAAAATTATTTCTTTGGATAGTTCTAGGAAAATATTTATTTCATATTTATATAATTTAAAAAGATTTTTTATATAAAAAAAATTATCTACGAAACAGTTCAATTTCATATTTCAATCGATGTACATTATTTAATGTATTCGAGCAAATGTTTATTTGCATAATACAGTAATAGCGTTTGTACTAAAAAATTATTTTTAAAAGGAGAAGCTGTTTACTTGAATTAAAATAATGACATTTTGGCTTTAATAAATATTATTTTCAAAGTAAAATTATTCGCAGTTAGAAATTAGACGTTACTTATTGCATAAGAATATAAATTTGTTTGAATATATATAAAACAATTTTATTTTAAATCAAAAAGCGCATTATTTAAACGTAAGGTGTACCTACTTAGTAATTTTTTTTTAGTATTCAATAAATATTTATTATGAGTCTAAAAGTGTCATGAATAATGTATAACTTTAAAGTTATTTTTAAACTATATTACATTCACCTATAAACATTCCTAGGACTAATCAAGAGATTATTTTGCGAAACCAAACAAATTAACATTCTATTCTGTTAAATATGAAAACAATTTAAGTTTCAAACAAATATTTTTCAAAACCAAAATACCGGCGGGACAATCGGTAGCGGATTGTAGTCCGTGTAATGACAGTGAATGGGCGATCGCCGTGCTGCACGTCAATTAACAATCAGGCTGGACATTGAAAGCAAGCTACATAGTAGCGCTTTCATTATTCAACGATCCGGCAAAGAAACCAGTGCCGTTCACGGAGCTTAATCTTTCAACGATAGTCGAGAGATTGACGTGCACTACTACTACGTTGCTGTGCTGCATTGATAGTGTACCGTGTAATGTCGTGACGGAATTAACGAAGCTTCGACAAACGTTGACAAAACGCGCTTGCGACGTGGATCAAACTGCCAATTTTGGAAGCTTTCATTATACTGAGTGCTTTTAATGTTTTATTATCCTTTTCTTTCTATTTGCTTAGTCTTACTGAGCTTTCTTGAGCTTTCGAGTAAGATTCGTATGATTGTATAAATAGTAATGTTTTAAATGAAATTATTTAGTATTTACACAAGTAACGGGATCGAACTAGCTTATTTTAGTGGAATTTGAATTAGGAGCTTTGATATTAGACACTTATGTAAATATAGAGGTGTTTCTAAAATCGATGAGAATCGGACTCGAATTCAGGATCTCTGGATTATTAACCGGATACTACGACGATTGGACATTTTTTTTAGTTTAGTGGTGCTAATTTAGGATACGCCAATCTCGTTAACATTCTTAATACAAAGATCAATTCTATTTTTTTTATATTTGTGTATTTTTATAATATATTCTGCTTTCCTGGTTGAAATACACTGTGTACATCTATAAACTGAGTGTATACTGAATTTGTAATTTTTTGCTGATCATTTATGCCGTATCCATTTGCATATTTCAGATATAAAAAACGTTCTCTTTATAAACAAAAACATAAACGAAATGCAATATTATCGTAAAATGAGCAATGAATCATCGGAACTAGCAAACGATAAAAATATCAAAATAAAGACTTTTTGTATATTAATATTTTATTTTTCTTATTTTTATTCCAACTTAAAGTATGAAAAATGAATGCAAAACTAACATAACCTTTTTCTCCCTTCTTTTGGCGAAATAGAAAATTGTTGCCTATCAACCGTATCACTTCATTGATTAATCAAATAGTTCATTGATTAATCGAAAATTTCAGTTCTAGTTTTTTTTTTGCAATAAATCCTGTATGAAAGGAATGTCGAAAGGTGATTTAATTCGAAACATAATCCAGGTAGAATCTGGTACGGATGTAGCGCGTCGGCAGAATAAACCCTTCGACGTATAAGCCTCCCATCGTCTCGCTAATAACCCCATTCTTTACAGCCCTCCTCGCCCATCTTCTGCATATAGAGAGCCAACGTTAGGGACAGGGATACAGAGAGTGTACGTCGAGCCGAGCTGCTCACATAAATTTTCCGGCCCATTATGCGGCTAAAAATGCAAAACGGAGAAGGGGGACAGCAGCCGCGCCACCGAGTGTACGACGTCATACATCTTGGGGCCAATTTTCCTCAGTCCAACGCGCTGTGTATAGTATCCAAGCTCTATGAGGAACGGAGACGAGCGTAATTAATCTGTCGACTCTGCTATCGCTTGGCACCCACTGTTCTTCTCTCTCTTCCTCTTGTATATGGGTATATGTGTAGGTATATATACGTGTATGTGTAGAGGATCGTCCTTGGCCATCTCTCAGAGCACGAAAGACTACCGCCAGCGTATAATAACTGGTTATGCTTGCACCTTAGCAAGATTCCACCGGCAGAGAGATAAAGAGCCTCAGCCTGAAGGGGAGACTAAGGAGAGTGAATTAATAAAGGGAGAAGATGGCTTGATATTGTCGGGTAAATAGATAATAAGCTGGGTTGGTCGTGATTTTGAATTTTCCCTTGGATGAGAGGATTTTCAAGGGACGAAGGTATGTATAGCAGTCTCTCGTCTTCGTACATTTTAAATGGTAAATACGCGTGGATTGATTTTCTTAATCGTTACGCGCTTTGTAAATCATTTTATATGTAGATATTATTAAATTATTATGAATATTTATACTGAAATTTATATATTAATATTGTGTTTGTAATTAATACAGTTAAGGTCAGTACATGTGAGGTAAATAAATATGTTAGTTTTAATAGTAGAGAAAATCGCATGATTGCTCTATTTGTAGTTAGAAATAGAGCTCGACTCACACGTTGAGACCGTCGTGGATACATTTGCGATGGTAGAATTGATGGAAGAATTATTTGAAAATTATGGTACCAATTATAAAACTTTTTCAAGTGATAAATTCAAAATTTATCATTTATATTTTTATGATATCATTTTCAAAATCCATCAAGCTGTTGTAAGCTATATCTTCAAATTCAAAGGCATTCAAAGTTAAGAAATTTTACGTCAGAAGTCCCTTTTTAGTAAGAAATTCATTCCTAAACTGTTGCAAATGAACGAAAACACATATAAAATATAACGGATTCTGAAAATTCCAATTTCATCTCTCTCTATCCGGAAAACTTTTTAGAGAAGAAATCTATAAAAATAACAGTTGCAAAGTTGTTTATAAGAAAAAAACTTTTGACCGGTCATTCTATGAGAGAATGAGCCACACATAAAGCAGTGATTTTCGACATATGACGAACCCTGAAGTTCTTGGACATCAGCTGCAATGTTTTCCTGCGTAAAATCCGCAAAGCTCAACCGCAAGCTCAGTGCGCTCCTCTTCTCACGACGAGAGCTTGCGGCGAGTCGGCTGTCGGCATCTCCAGTCCTGTAGAATCTACACTGCCCCGAAAGGAGGGAGGAGGAGTAGGAGAGAAGGGAACTGTGAACATAGCTATGTCCGCACTAGTAGCAGCTTGGTACAAGAGCATCATCGATCTTCTCGGAACATTGGCATGTACGCATTGCTGTATATATGTGTACAATAGTCTTTCTCAACATGTATATATCGTAGACCTGTGTTGTTGACTAGACCGAAGGATTATCTCCGGTGCAGTGGACGTCGAGGCTATGCAGGAGCCAAGGAAATGGTTAAATTTCGCTGTACACGTCGTCCAAATAGATTTTAATGGACCTTGGTATCCTAGACACGTAGTCACTTTGCTCACGTTTACGTCGAGGGACCGGACCAACGCCTCGACCCTATGGTCTGAGCTTTGCTACTGTCTGCAACGATTATGATCATACTCAACGTGACGCTAATATTAGCGCGTCAAGCATTGAATTGTTAAAACAATGGACTTCTGTTCTTTGCAAAGATGCAAATTCTACGGTGCTATGGTCTGATTCGATGATGAACTTCGATAATGGATAAAGCTTCCCTATGTACGGTTCGACATTTCTACGTTAATTTTATTTAGAAAAAGAAATACATGTTCTGAACAAAATCGAATACTTTTCGATCTAATAATTAATAATTTTCTTATTTATTAATATTACTAAAACATATATTTATATTAAAAACAATGTATACGAATTAGTAATATAATTATATAATTATATAATTATAATACTAATCCTTTTAGTTATTAATAATTAATAATTTCTAAAATGTATTAATCATGAACGATATGTAGAAATCAAAGTACTCAAACGGAACTTCGAATTCATACAGTAATTTAATCCAAAGCCAGTATTTTAATCTGTATTGTTAGTAAGTTATGATGTATAAATCAAAATTCCAATTTAATCCAAGAATATATATACACCAAAGAGGGCCTAATATTTTGTCTGGACAGTATCGTTAACGTAAATTTTACTTATATAGAAATCCAATATATAATTTATTGAACATTATACAAGCATCAGATTAGTATACTTTGCACATTAATAATAATGTAAATATTGCATTTTAGAAATTGAATGCAAGTTTAATTGAATTTCATTGACTCTAACATTAAATATTTATATTAAAATATATAATCATATACAATCGAATTGAGCAACATTTAACATATTATCAACACTGATTATTACGCACAAACGCATTTGAAACACTTAAGAAAATCCATATTATTTTTAACAGCCTATTTTAGACAGTTCGTAGTTCGTAGTTCACGTTATTATATTTTATCGTAAAAAAATAAGCGTCCGATATCCCAAACTTAGTTATATCTTCGGTTCGAATAGCACCGGAGGGAAAACATTGATAACTTTGGAAATAACAAGGAGGATATGCGTTATTTAGAGCTCTATGTCAACGTTTGGATTAAGCCGAAGATGTTTAACTTTAATGCGAGATGTTCCAGACTTGCTGGACTATTGTACTGTTTTACTTTGGTCGTTAAAGTTTCCGCGTAGAATAGGAGCGGTCTAATTAATGAATTTCGCAATTCCCCTTCAAGTTGGCTATTAACTGCTATTATTTGTGACTGGCGATGTGTTGATTATATTAATGTGTTCAACTTCGACCAAATCTTCTCGGTGGTTTCATCCGGATTATTTCATAGTAAACTTTATATATTATACTTTCTCACGTACAGTAAGTAACATTAACAATCCAATGTAATAAACGTTTATTATAACAATTTTGAATTTAACTCATCTGAGCTAATAGTAACACATGGAAATTCTCAAGAATAGAAGGAAATAAGCGTTTGAATTTTATGACATCTATTCCCACAGCAGTAGAGGTGACAAAAAAATCGACATGACACTTCAATCAGACAAGTTCACCGCGTAGAAGCCACTGCCTCTCCATATACACACATATACATACACATCACACGCTCAGCTGCTTCCTTCGCGAAAGCTTACATCTCCGAAGGGCTTACAGAAAACGCGGGTGTGTCTCTCGAGTCCCTTTCACGTCGCCTTGTATGTATTCCAATTCAGGTTTATGACAAAAGCATGTATCGCGATCTCTCTGGCATATTTCATGCCACGTTCACCGTTTTTGCTCGTGCTTTTGCAGCTGCACATACTCGAGAAAAAGCTCAAGCTTCTTTTTCCTCTCTCCCCCTCCCCCTCCCTCCGACCATCCGTTCTTTGCCGTGGCTTTTGCATTTTAGCTCGTCGCCGTTGGAACTTTCGCTCTCTTCTTCGTGTTTGACGCGGTCAAGCGCAAAGTCAATTACATCATGGCGAGCTTGACTCGAGTGATAAAGCGAAATGGCTAGAAAAAAATTACTACCGTTATATGATATTTGTTTAACGTTGCTGACCACTAGCGATGTATTCCGGTGCTTTGACGTCGTCTCAGAAAACTTGATGCCGTATTCGTTACTGCATCTGATGTATTCCTTTATATATATACACTGGAAGATAAATAATAACTTTCGACAGAGGTACGTTATTAAAAGTAAAATAGACAAAGTGTGAGAACCAACCTTTGGTTAGAAATATAACCGTATTAAAAATCACAACGCCTATTGTGGCAACGTTTTGTCCTTGGTAAGGACCTGTTAAGGCCTTTATTAACAAATATTAAAAAATAAAAAGTATACAATTAAAGAATTCACGAAAATACTTTAAAAATCGATTCCACGAAATTAAAAACAAATCAAAAGTGAACGAGATAAAGATCTCTTGTAAAAATCAGTTAACTTGTCAATGATGGTCAGTATACGAACTGTATTCAAAGTATCAACATTGTAACCGAAATCTCAGTGAAGCCAAAGCAATACTCATACGTTCACAACCACACTCTCGTCCTAA
The DNA here is from genome assembly GCA_018906985.1 of Apocrypta bakeri. Classification (NCBI taxonomy): domain Eukaryota; kingdom Metazoa; phylum Arthropoda; class Insecta; order Hymenoptera; family Pteromalidae; genus Apocrypta; species Apocrypta bakeri. Next base: position 1,447,773 of record JACCIA010000004.1, read on the forward strand.
TATTTGTTCCTTTCCTATTAAAGGAACTGCTATTAAAATACGTGGTTAATTTACAATATTGTTTATCAACGACATCAAAATTCTCTTGTCTATAGGTACGTTATGTTTAAAGCAAATTGTAACGAAGCATTTGGCGAGGTGTCTGCGTTGGTTTCAGCATTAGTGTTCGAATTTACACGTTCAGAAGTAAAATACATGTAGGTACATAACGTGTTATTAACTATACTGCATTAGTCCGGTGCAATGGTTGCAGATTCGATGTTTGCTCTGCATTAGCTATTTTAGAAATTATAAAGCTTTAATAATTATCGATTAACGTGCGTTCAATCTCGTTCCGATGTATCGGGAAACATTTTTCCGCCAATACGCAACCGTTATTATCGCGTCTATCTTAGGACGGGTAATTGATATAATTCCCTGAATGGCATTGAATTTGTAAGAAACTTTTTAATGGATTTACTCACTTATCGGGTCTTATTAATCAGCAATATTGCGATTTCTTTCGATAGACTTGCGATTAAAGGGGAAACGGCTGTACGTAATTACTTTCCGCTCTCGCTCACTTATATACGCATTCCATGTTTCTTGAGTCGTACTCACACAATGAATGAAATATGTTGCAGCAAATGTAAGAAGCCTTGGAAGATCCGCGTTCAGCTACTCGTGATTACCCGATTTCCTCTAATTAACATGATATTCACGTAATAATCTTTACGGCGAAGTGAATTGAATTTAATGAAAGATCGAAACTACCGAGTCGCGTACCGTTATAATGTAATTCAATTTTTATATTTGTTCTAATTTAATATATATTAGATTGAGGTATAAATTATACGAATGGCTGATAAGAATAATACGAGACTATTTCCTAATCGCATTTATCTCATTATCTAAGTGATCGAAGATACTATTTTCAAACGAATTATGCACTTTCATTATCAATTATTCTCATTAAATATTAACTTGAGATGAGAGCCTGTAATCTACTTATTATTGCAAATATAATGTTTATGTTTATAAATTATTCTGAAATATTCTAGGGATTATTTGTTAGCGTATGACCAATATCCATATATAAATATCCAATTCGACATTTAATATACTCTGAACTAAAAAAATAATTCACGTAAAGAATAGTTATTAAATCTCGCAGCAAATCGACTGAGTAATCAACGCACGACTCGGCAATCGGACAATTTATTTATTTACACGCATGTGCCACTTCCGATACAGCTACACGACTGTCGCGGGCATTTAGCCGTAAACTCTATATACACCCCCGGCATTTTTTCCGTGTGTCGATCGTTTAAATATGACAGTCTATACCTATATCCTACGTACATGTGTCCTATCATCGATAAATACATTCCCTCTCTCTCTCTCTCTCTCTCTCTCTCTCTCTCTCTCTCGTATATATCAGTTCTGTATGACTAACTCGTCGAAAATAAAAGTCGAATGCGTGAAATTGCGCATCCGAGAGTTCGACGATTGACGAAACTAATATTGGGAACGTAAAGTAGAAATGGAGGGGGCAGACATACGACGATCGTTATACAGAAAGTTGCAGCCAACTACTGAGGCTGTACTAGTTATATGGAAGTAGTTGATGTGATTCTGCTTCGTTCTATTTTGCGACGATGCGTAAACTTTTTCTTGGCTCCGACATCGTTAGGACGGAAAAAATATGTACCATTATCCGTGGCTCCGAAAGATTCATCATCGAGCTTTGTCTAACCTATCGATAGAAACTTTTTTTTCGATGTTTACCATCACTGATAGGAAAATTCATTTAGTGTAAAGTTAGGAAAATGCATATGTGTGGTTTTAAAATGGTCTATTAACGTGAAAAAACATAATTTTGTTCTTATTTAAATAAATTAAATTATTTGTGCCATAATGATACATGTGACAAATTTTTAATTTGACAGTTTAATATGGCATACAAGTAACTGTTGCTCAAGCTGAAGCCTGAACTTTTCAGCTTTGAATCTTTAAAATCCATGGAGTTGCTCAAGCTCTAGCATACGTCAAAACCATTCTCTCCACAGGACGATACCATCAACTTCTCGTAGGTCTTAATAAATAATGTTCTCTAATACCCTTAAAAAAGTTAAACTTTGCAATAATATTTTTATTTTATATTACAGCATAATTATAATACTATTCCTTTCTTCAGCGCGTTTTAAGTCAAAGCATGCAGCACACGGTGATGATAACTGCATAATTAACTTCTCTAATTAACTTTTCACGCAATTGTGCGACGTTAGTCACTTTTTGGGTCACTGGAGATTTTCATTACGCAATACAGATAGCAGTCGTGAATTAACTGTTAATAAATATTTTTTTAATACTCACGAATATTCATTTTTATTAGTTGTCACAAAAAACGATGACTTCGAGGCAAATAATGTTTCCGATCAGTGTTTGAGGACACTGATTATTACATCCGAATTTTAATTTTAAATATAATTGCGGAGTATGTAGGGTCAATTTTTCTTTTTAAAGTCATCACTGCGCCAAGAGAGTGTACTTATACGAGAATACAGTAATGCACATACTTCATCATTCAATCTCAGCTCATTCTTTTACGTACTTAGGTTCACCTGGTGAGTTAGAACTTCTCTGCACTGTAAGTTAAGAACTGTACGATCTTGATGTTCTTCTGAAAGCAGACACGCTGCAAAACCAATTTATCTCCCTGTTTCAAGATTCCTGTTCCTAACTTCTTTAATATGCACCTTTAGACAATGTGAGCATAGAAAATTCTAAAAATCTAAAATAGCGTAATTTATCAAAGTTGACTGATCGAATTTACTAATAGTATGAAATTCACTATTTTTTATACTGAAATTATTTTCACTTCTGAATGAGTCATTGTTAATCAAAGTAAAGAAAGCTAAAAAAATTATTTTGTTATGAGAATAATTACTATTCCGTAAATATGTCGAAAATATACGAAATATGTAAATATACGAAATTTATTCATTATTACTTTATTAATTATCCTAAATCTTTCAAATAATAATCGATTCATAAACATAAGATAATTATTGTTTATATTTTAGAATCAACGATTATCATTGCTAACAGTGAGTTGATTTGCTTTGACAAGAATTATTTACATGTTATAGGAATGAAAATATTGATATCAGTTTCAAAGAATTTTATTTAAAGTCTCTCTCGGAAATTTCGCGATTTATTTCCAGTGTCAAATGCAATGGCAAGTCACGCTTATCAAAAATGAATAACGACGTTACTCACTGTTTTCTACAAATTATTTATGAAATAAACAATCAATTTAATTTATTATGTTTATGGTATTAGAAAACGATATCAAACAGTTAATTAATGAGAAAAAAAGAACAACTTAATTTGTTCCTCTTATAATTATTATTTTATATTCGTATACGATCAACTTAAATTTATAAATTGATAAATTTATATGTACTTAAATGTCCATTATCATTATGATCAAATATGTACGATAAGCTTCCATAATCGAAAATTCTAATTATTTATGTTATTTCCAATCGTAAATGCACATGTTAATATAACGTATTTCATCTATTGAATGCACTTTTTCGCATTCCATCAGCGAATACACGCTAACAAATCGAGAATTTTCTCTAATTCAAATTTAGAAAGTTCGTTAATATGAAACTTTCTCACACGTTGCCTTTTACCATAGATAGAGATATACGTACGCACACGCACACAAATATATACATGTATCTATATACTCACGACTGTCGATGAATCGAAAAGTTCCGGAAAATCCGGCGGCAATGTCGCTAGCATTGGATACTTTGGTAGCGGACTCGGTGTGAAGCTCGAATACAAGCGTCGGACCTGAGCTGTATAGCTGCCGCGGGATATCTTGGAGGCCACCGCAAAGCAGACGAGACCAGGGCGTGTACTCGGACACTCCCCGAGCGCCGGCCTCCAAATGCAGAAAAACCTTGAGGAAGTCGCCCCCGGCACAGCTGAAAGTTGAAGCCGCAGCAGCACACCGGGAACAGAAAGAAACAGAGCGAGAGAAACTCGTGTCGAGAATTAATCGGGTTTGCATCACCACCGCAGCTACATTGCTATCCTGAGAGAAGTAAAGTGCAAAATAAAAGCTGCTGCTTCTCGATTTCTTTCCACACGCGCAGCAGTTTCCACTCCACTTTCTCAACTTCCCTTCGTTCGAATGTACACTTCGCCGCTAATCTTTGTCTTATCTACGACACTCGCCTGCAAATTAGAATTTAACTTCGAGGCTCGACTTGCTCGTGCTTTTTTTCGTGAGAATGTCGCTGTTAAAAAGATACTAAAAAGGTAATTTAAAAAAATAGTAATTTTACCATTCGCAAAATTTAAAGAGTCAGTAGGATAGATTTGGGTTAAATTTCGTAGTAATAGTCGTTTTCACTTGAATGCAGTGATTTAAAATGGGATTTTAATCGATTATTAAAATAGTTATAATTATAACTCAAATATTTCAAAAATCAAAATATTGGTTTTTCGTTTAAATTCTATTTATATTGAAATTATATTTAAATAATACACTACATGGGAAGAAAATTTCAAACTTTCATTCGAATACGAATTTAATTCGGAACTCCATTAATTTTTAAAAGGGTCATTTTACAAAATTGTACGACATTATTACTATGTCTGCGGTCATTTACAACTTCGCTAATACATAAAACTCTGTTGCGCGAAGTTCAAATTTTCTTCATTAATTTCAATATCAAAGTATTGGAAGCGAGTTTTGTATCCATAAGTGCATTAAAAACAAATTACTTTAAACTTACGACAATAATTATCAGTTAAATATTAAAAATTGTATAAATTTTAGCTGATTGGTTTATTATGATTTTACGCAATATTGATTTTCCGCATGAATTAATAAAAATCTCTTAATTTTTTTAATTTAAAAAAATGAGAAGTTATTTTCATATAGTTTGGCATTACAAAAGTAAATTACTCGTCGTAAAATTAACGTAGCTTTGCATTTACTTTACACTATATAAATAAGTAATTTTAATTTAAACCGTGATTGTTTATGCACGATTACATTAATCTCTTGTACTTGTTTGTTAACTTTTAAATTAATTATGAAAGATATTTTTATTCTACATAAAAACGTTGCATACGTGTATTTTATTACATTAACGTCAGATTATTATAAATATTATTTAGTGCCAATTTTATAAAATTTTTCGTATATCATACATTTTAGAAATAGAATCTAAGCTCTCTGGAATTTCATTTTCTCTGGCATTAAATATTTAAAAACGTCGTTAAAATTTAATAAATTAAATAATATTTACTGCACACACTGCCATTCCAGTATTTCTTTGACAAATGTATTAAAATTCATGTTTTTTTTTATTAACGCAACAGAGCAATCAGTTGAATATTATCGGCCCGATATGAAAAGTTTATTTTCACGTAAAGGATCTCCATTCCACTTAGTAAGCTGGTCTGGATATTTCATTGGAACTTGGCTCTATACTTTAAGCCGATGTTTACTCTGGCAGAAATTGAACAGTCGAGCGTTACATTCAGATTCGACTAACTGCCCAGAAACTGCCCAGGCTCAAGAGACTGAGCAATTCTGGTTAGTTAGCCAATTTAAATGTATCGCTCAACTGCACAATTTCCCAGAAATTCTGCGAGTATTATTCTAAATATATTCCTATCTGTTTGAGTCACATCCATGTAGTTTTATCGGGTTTTCGCTTTGCGCTTTATTATAACAGAGTCAATTTTAACGCGACAGACTTACCGTGTTACTTATAGCTTTGCGATACTTCGATACGTATTGCCTTTCGCTAACCGAGTGTCGCAGCATCGGTTACCATAGACTATGTATGTATATATATTCTATTCCATAGCTTTTAGAAATACACCGAGTAATATACTTGGCTTCTCTCTCTCTCTCTCTCTCTCTCTCTCTCTCTGGAGGCTAAACAAGTCGTATTTGCGCAAAGAAATTTCATATCGCCACCAGTGAAAACCACCGTAATCTAGGAATTTTATTTCGTTTTATGTGCCAGTCTTTTTACGTTATGTGGATCAAATTGGCTGCGCGGTTTTATAGTTGTGCTCGACATTTTAAAACCCTCTTGTAAAATGAAGAAAAAATTGACTAAACCATAAAACGAAACGAATTGGCGTTTATATATACGTGTGTCTATGTATGTGCTATATATATGTAATATTTATACATGTAATATTTATATATATACGTATATTTTATCACGTGAATTTTAATAAAAAGGTTGTAAATTAAAATTCTTAAACTTCTGTACCTAACCATCTCGAAAACTTTATTAGTTTTCAATTTAATCTCGTCTATTTCGTCGGATTTCTCCTTATTATTTTCTTCGCGACGGTTAAGTTTTAATGACGCAACCAACTCAATTATCCGATATTTAGACTTAGCTACATATAACAACGGGATCAATTACAATCAACCATTAGCGTACCTCGAATATTTCATTTTTTTCTTACATATTTGATCGCGGCATTTTAAATATTCAAGGATTATTTGTACATTTCGTTCTACCAGATTAACAATATCCATGGAAAAGAATAAAGCTGCGTAGAGAGCGAGAATCAACGATTTGTTTTAACATAATCCTCTGAAAACACCCATCCATTTTCACGTGTAATATTAACTAGCTTTCTCATTCTCTTTTTTTTGCAGTACAAACAGTCTTTGAAGCTCGCACGAACGTCTGACTAAAGCATTAACTCACTGCTTATATTCAAATTTAAACTTCGCTAACGCTTTTAACAGTACACTTTTAAATTTAGCAGGAATTTTCATGCGCGTTTACTTAAAATACTCGTACTTGACAATTAGTACAAAAGCACGTTAAATATTGTTTAATTATACGTGCAAATTAAGCCAGTCCTTCTAACTAGTTGTGCATTGTAATTAAAAATTCCTATTACGTGCATTATTAGTAAATAAAAAGTAGACATCGATATACTTAAATCTAGCTGGTAAATCTAGTGTTAATAAAATTTACATTCAATTTTTACAACACAATAATTACAATAAATTTAATAAGCTTCGTATTGAACTTGATATTAATGCACACATAGTTTTAAAAGATCAATTTTATTTTGTATACGAACGCACTAATAAATTGGATAGAAATCTTTCAAATTAGTGAATACCATTGAACGATATAATAATATAAATAATAAAATATTTAATACAATTTTCACTTCTCTTCGAGGATAGCAGACGTGCCATCATAAATTCACTATTATTACTGCTCGGTTCTTTTAAAATATTAAATACGCGCTCGTATAATTTTATTAGAGACGTATACCACAACCACTAGTACTTGTGTCGTAGTTTATACACACACAATTCAGTCGTTCGTCGAAGAAGTTCCAGAAATTCTACTGATGAGATGTCTTGGATGCTTTCGAGCTTTTTGATTGATTTTTAGCTTTACTCCGTGCTCATTCAGCTATTCGTACTGTTATATACATCTGTGCTTTTCAGCTTTTCGCTACTTACTTCACTTGCACTCAATTTAAGTAATTATATTAGTAATATTTTTTTCGAATGTACGATTATAATTTTTATATTTTTTTATTTGTCCCTAATATTAGCTGAATAATATCTCTTATACTGAATAATTATCTCCGTACATTTCGATGGATTAAATTAAAATTATAATTTCGTACGCCGCAATTTGAATATTGACCTACCGAGAAATTAAGGTAGATTTTAATTGAATTTAAAATATACAATCGGAATGCGGTTGCAATACTTTGACATTAAAATAAACGAAGACATCCAATTTTCACATCGAGCGGACAATCTTCAACGGATGGGTCTGTCGTACTGTTAGACAAATATGAATTTGAGAGCACTTTCTTGTACAGTCATACTTAAAAATGAGTAAAAAATTTCATTCAATATTATTTTATTTAATTATATTATATGGATTTAAAGGACGTTGATAACTATTTAATGCCAGAGTAAATGAACTGATAATATAACTTTTTAAATTATTGTAAAATGTATACTGAAGTTCCAAAATATAATAATTTTATGATTATTAACTTTAATATAAAACACACAAGTTTAACTTGTCTATACGTGGAGTTTGTTAAATTTTGTATTGAATTTCTACGTAAATTAAATTTACCATCATATTAATGTACAGATAAAAAATATCAAACTTGTAAATGAAATATCTTTCATAGTAAATTGAATAGTGAGCGTGAAACATGTAATCAATGTAATATTGCACTATCATTGATTAAATTAAAATTATAATTTACACGGCCAAATGCAGTGCAATGACCTGTTAAAAAATCAATGTAGTTGTTTACATTCAATTTAGGCCATAAATATAACGCATTAATATGCGTCTAAATTTGCATCTAATTCTTCGCATTTTAATCGATGCATGTGCATACCGACAAAGCATACAGAATAGATTCGTAATTAATAGTGCCTATATAGCGTGAAAAAGATGTTTCAAGCTGGTTTTCCCGAAATTTAATTGAAAAGGTATCTCGAACACCGTCGTGCATAGATAAGCAACTTATACTAAGTTATATAAGTGGATAGAAGAAAGAGAGAGAGAGAGAGAGAGAGAGAGAGAGAGAGAGAGAAAAGACGAGATGAAGAGAAGTCGACGGAGGAAGCAACGGAAGCGTAATATCATTGGGAAAGAATAAGAAGGCGGCCGGGCGACGCCGGCTTAAAACTGTCGGTTCTCACGAGCGTCCCAAAGAAGCTTTATCCGTTACTCGCATTTTCGATCTCTCAGCCCTTCCGTTTCGCAAGCTGCTAACTCTGAGAAGAAATAGGTCCAGGAATGGAAAAATCCAATTCTGAAGATGAGTCTTCGCACAGTATTCGACTACATCTCGAAGGCGTTTTGATGCACGCGCCTTACCTATACGTCTAACGCTCCGATTCCGCAAGAGTTCAACGAGATATCAGTTTCTTCGATTCTCCAGAGACTTATCCCCCAACTCTTTATTCCGTTATTCTTCTATCTATTGCCACTCACACCTTTTCTTTGGCCATTAGTTTCAATCTCAAGATTTCATTATATATATATATATATATAGAGTTCGACTCTTCTTCATATAAAAAAGATCTCGTTTAATTTTATTAAAATCGATCTGTCGCGACGAGGGGATATCAGATTATTGAATTCCATGCACTAGTTCTTCCCCCGATTTTTCCATTATGAAACTGACCTTAATCATAATCGAGATTGTAACCGCACATCGATTTTTGTTTAATGCAAAAACTCTGTCCTTTCATAATTCACTGTAGAAGTATACTCTTATTCGCGCTGTCTCGTTGTTAACAACCGCTGAGCTTTAAAGCTAACTTGAGTGGTTCGATTTAGTAAAGAAAAATTTATATTAAATTAATAATAGACTGAAAAAGTAGTTTTTCGAATAGAAACAAAAATTTTTCCTTTCCAAAAGAAATCATTTTTTTTACAGTTCTTTCAATCAAAATTATAGGATAATTAAATATCAATAAACATGTGCTTAGATATATATTTTATGGTAAATACATTTTCTTAAAAATAGGAAACTTTTTTCTTAGCGTGTAATAATTATTTTATGTTTAAGATTCGATTATGATTTAAAAGATTTTATAAATACTTTATAAAAAAGTAAATGTTCATTACATTATAAAATTACATTATAAATTATACTTCACTTTATATTATTATATACTACATCGATTCCGAAGTAAAATAAATTTCACCCTCAACAGTAGCAGATGTTTTAAATTTAGTACATAAATACAAAAATAATCCATCAATTAACTAAGTAACAATTTACTAAAAATAATATTACATTCGAATAAATGTTCTCTCCCGTCGAAAAATAATTTTTTAACAACTAAATTTACCTAAATATAGCCATTTTCACTGTAATAATGTACCAAGATAACAACGAGTCCCTTGAAGCATCGTTCATACGGATAGATAGCGTAGCGCTCGAATGAATTTTTCATTAACGAAAAATTGCGACTCAACTTTTCCTCGTCCGTCTCGGCATAAGTTGCGTGTAGTTTTTCAGCTTTTCGCATTGCTCCCCACCCCACCCCCTCTACGGTGCATTAGCACGTAAAGGAGTTCTCGAAAAAGCAATTACACGCGTCGAGATAAAAGAGCAGCGCGCGACTTGGCAGATAGCAACGGCTGTCTCGGAAAAAAGCAGCTAAGCGCAAGAGACCGAAAGAAAGAGAGATTTCGTTGCTTCTCTCCGGTATCTTTAAAGCGCATCGCTCAAAGCCTCTTTTGGTTCATGCATATACTCTTGCGCATCGATACTTCTCTATATCGTACTCTTATCTTTATTTCTTGATCCTTTATCTCTTAGCGCTAATTTTTTGATTGAAAAGTTCGCCCCCGACCTTTTAGGATACATAATGTATGTATGTGTGTGTGTGTCGAAGAGCTGATACAAGGACCCAGAAGTTACGATGATTAATCGAGTTTGGTAGTTCGACGAAAAAATTCTGATATTATGACATCGATGCGCTAACTTCTTGATTACAGTGATTATCAAATTTCACATGCTCTGTGTGGGCTTTGAGAATATAATGCCGACATTTTTGTAAAGCTAGACTATTGAAAATAGTATTAGTTTTCACTTTTTCAAACTCAATGTTATTTAAAATGTTTTCTATATGAATTAATTATGCATCATATTTAATGTATAATACATTTACGTAGAATAAATACAAATTTTGGAAAACACACCTGATTAAAATTTTAATTCACTATCATATTGATTAATATATATTTCTATAATACATATCCTTGCTATAATAAAAAAACTAAGAATTAAGATAGTTCTAAATTAAATTTAAATAACAAGTAAATTATTTTTAATCTACAATTGATAATGAAATACGTGATATTTGAAATTTTATTAATAATTTAAATCTACCAGGTATCTTAGTGTTTAAATAATGAGTTTGAATTTACAAACCAATAGATTCGAAAGGTAAGCGATAAAACTGATTTTTTTTCCATAGTATGAGAAAAATCTTTTCGCCCACGACGATATCGGAAAAAGATAGCAGATTTTTCAATTTTCATTGGAATAATTACATTGGGCGAATACTTCGACACAGTATACGCGATCAAGTGCATTAAAAAAAGGAAGAAAAAATATGACTGAGCAATACAGGAGACCGACGATATTGTTCGTATAAAGGAATGAAAATCGAATGGCAGTGAAAACGATGGTTGCGTTTTTGTTGTCCGCAATTTTATTGATGTATTCATTTTTCCGTATACGCAGTTCAAAAGTGCATTTGTTTGTACCTTGTATTTTTTTGCCAATTCAACGCTCACTTTATGATGCGCATTTTATTTTCTCTAACTTTATTTGCGATCAGACTACGACATTTATTATTTTTTATTTCACGATATCGATACAAATGTACATATTGTACATATGTCTAACATTAATAATCTAGGTCGGTAAACCGAACTTGCTGTACGTACCTACTAATTATGAATATATTTCATCAATGATGAACTATAATTCTAAAATTCCTATATCAACGAAATTAACATCCAAATAAATATAGCGATTATATAGAAGTAAACATATTCCTAGAACTGTCGAAAGAAATAATTTTTTTTTAATAGTTATTTACTCGAGAGTATATAATCTCGCGAAATTTTTCGAGTATATCCGATATACCTGTTACAACCCACAGCGTGCGCGATAAATAATAAAAACTCATTTCTCGACTTACCCAAGGAAAAACATCCCTCCGAGGGAAAAATGCATAAAAATCTCATAATATAGCCCATGTAACAACCTACGATAGATCAAACTAAACAAAAGCGAATGAAATTAAAAGCAGACATCTCTCGACTATACATTTCTCTTCTCGAGCTTCTGTGCAATCTAATCTCGCGACTCGAATCCCTTATACGAGCACGAGTGTGCTGCAGGTGCTACACCAACGGACAGATCCAAGACGGTTGTAAAAATATAAGCTCGGAAAAAGTGAGCAAGAGGGAAAGAGAGAGAGAGAGAAGCATCGTTGAGAGGGATAAAGGGGTGTAGAGAAGAGAGTTGCGGAGCGATTCTTATGCCGTGTATAACGCGAGCTTTTCTCCGGGTCAAAACGACACTTCAATAACTTCCGCTTTAGCGGAGCAGTAGTGCTTTTGGAATTTCGGGACACCTTCGCAGCTGCTGCTGCGGATTGTTGTGGAGAGCGAAAATTGTAAGTCTGGATATTTTACTCGTACGCGCTCTGTGGACCTTTTATGACGGCGATAAACGAATTTTGTATTCAGTGCTGCTGCAATTCCGCGACGCTTCGTGCTCAGGTGTTAGGCTTCTTTTATGTGTCGCGTTCTTCAACGTGTGTTGTCTTTTTTTTTCGCTTATTCTCGCATGAAGAGGAATTGTACGGCTGTGAAGGACTGTTAGAAGATGTTTCGCGAAAATCTACATCTTTAGAAATTATACGTTTTGACTTGTGAAATAATTATTTTTTTAATTTATTTTTATTTTGGTCGTAACGAACAGTTTCGTCCCCTTTCGTTGATGAATACTCTCTTGGAGATGGTTAAAAATTTTTTTTTATAAATTTACTAGTAGTAGCATTTCATATTGGATATCTAGAATAACATCTCTACGCCATTCATTCGTTTCCTAAGGCCTCTCATTCATAAAGCGGCTAGTCCCTTCCTTTATCGCGACTTGCATTCGCCTAACCCCTTTCGGACTTGACTCCCTCTTCTACTTGGCTACCCCCTTTAAATCTAGTAGTCTAGAAAATCTCCGGAGTACCGAACTCGTATCTCTTCTGTCGACTAGCCGCACTGGAACAGTAGCTCTAGTAATACGGTATACATATATACGTATATATATACGTATAAATCGCCCGAGTCCTCGGAAGTTACGCGTTTGGAATTTGAAATCTGTGCGTAGAAGCTGAAACTATGGACGTTGGAAAACTGTCAGTGATAAACAAATTTACGAAAATGGAAAGTTTATCGTGGAAACACATCGATTTTCATATTTCTAAAAATATGCTGGAGAAACTTTTTTAGAAACTAATCGTATTTTTTAGAAATTAATAATAAATCGACACCGACGTGTATATATTATATATACAGTAATGACAAAACCGTCGCCACGTACGAATGGGATACGAGAACAACCGCAAGAAGAAACGCGTGAAAAAGACTCTGAAAAGTAGACAGAGGGAATGAGTAAAGCGGAGGCACTTTACGCTAAGCGGACTTGCTGCAAGCGACGCGGCCGTTTTACTGGATAAAATGCCATTTTACCGGCAAGACAAAAATCCGGTGCGCATTTAACTTGACTTACGTCATTTTCTACTGTCCGAGATATACACTTAAGCCTAACATGTAATGCTGTTATTTTTTTTCATCTCGCTTTCGCATAGTGTACCTAAAATATAATGATATTTCCACGACACTTTACTCTCTTCACAAACTTTATGACGGAATTAACAAAAGGTCTCGAAAAAAAAACATCGTACGCTTGTGCTTTTAACGTAAAAAAAAAATCTATTAGTCTTCCAACTATAAATTGCCTTTTCTTACCACAGGGAAAGGTTCCGTGCGCGGCGAAGGATTTCCTAGCCGGAAATAAAGTCATCGTCGTTCTCCAAGAGGTAAACGCTGCTAATGCTGCAGCCAAGCATCGCGCCTTCTCCCTTTTTCTCTTTCTCTCTTCCGCTATCTATTACACTCACACAAGAGCGGGGGTGCGAAACCAAAAGCAAACGATGGGGTGGAATCATCCCTGGTATGAATGGATCACTACGGCCCACTACTGGATCAGTGATAACGACATTTCCGCAGTACTGTAAGAAATACTTTATGGCTAGTACTAATTGAATATTTGACTGTCGAGTAATACTGGCCCGGTATTCTATTAGTACAGCAGTGATGCATTATAATACGGCACTAGTAGAGGTCGTTCTACGTTTGAAATTGTGACAAATTTAATATACTGCGATAGTGTTTTAACTTTTTTCTATTAATCTACTGAATTTTTACTGTTTAATAAAGTGCGGATTAATTATTATTTATTATGTGTAATTAGTTATGTTGTATCTATCAAATGTTATTATATTTATTGATTGCGAGTTAACTTGTTTTGGTAAAAATTTATTTACACTTTATGCGAATACATTTATTTATTTACCAGTGTTGATTTATTACCAGTGTCAAATTGGTAGTACAGTGCTTATCAAAAGCGATCAGTAAACCTTTATAAGCAACGATAATAAATATTAAAATTTTCATTTAGATAATTATTTCCCCTTGTTTGTACAATAAATATCGACTAGTTTTGCAGTTGCAGCATTCTAACTATTACAAATATCGAAGGTTCACCACTTAATATTTAGAGAGTACTCAAAGCCATAGATTTAAATAAATTATTTGTATATACGTTAAATTCTCGTTAAATGCAGTTTTAATTATACAGAAATACCAAAAAACCCCTTTTTATCATCCCAATATCGAAAAAAAAACTTTACCAGTAAATAAGAAATAATACACTATTCCCATTTCAATTCCGTTAATTTTTACCACAGAAACACGTTGACGACAAGTGATTCGAATTGCCAACAAAACCAGACGTTTAAAAAGTAAGATAAGAAGCAATATGCTGGCACATATCGCGAATAGTCGGTGCAAGCTCATGTTTCAGCTTCTGCATGATCTCTTGGGAATCTCCTGTGCTACGTGTAAGTCGAGGCTTGGCTGTAGTACTTGCTTTACAGAATGCTGACTACCATCAACGCGAAGCATCGGTACCTTCAGAGCCAACATTGCGGAAGTCAAGATCCCTCGTATCGAGAATTGAATCGCAAGCTAGCGAAATATCGACGAAACCTGGTAAATATATAAGAAATCGCGAGGGAATACTTCGAAACAGGTTTTACAGCAGTTGTAATAATTCCTACGGCTATAAATATTCGCCTACTGCGGAAATAACTTTGAAAAGCGAAAAACTAACGCTATGTAGACGTTAAATTGTAACGTAAGCTTCTGATTCGCTCACGCTCAGTGCCAGTGAGACGAGGGACGTAATTAGTGAGTTAGACGAGATCAGCTATTTGTTTGCGAGACTCTAACTGTAGCTGACAAGTTTCGTCCGTGAAAAATCACGCGTAATTCAATGAACGACTAGTGGACTTGACGAGGAAAAAGCTTTTCTACGGTAAGCTTGCGTGACAAGAGGTTGTATCGTATGCGCTATATTTGGAAGAAAATTTAAACATGTCTGGATTCGTTAAATGTTCAGGAGATACTTTTAGATATAGAGATATTAGAAAATAGAGTATATCGTTTGTTACGTAATTTTTACGTAAATTATATTTGTATCGCTAAATAAACGTTCGATGGCTGTGGCATTCTAAATCAACTATTCAGCTGAAATTACAGAGTAATGTGCAAAAAAAGATATCAAATGAATAACAAATTAGTATATGTAAACCAGCGTTTCCTCTAATTTACATGAATATTTCAACTAAATTCAAATTCAAATAAATATGCTAATTAGATACAAGTAAATATTGTCCTAGAACTATGGAAAGAAATCATCTTTTTGTAATCAAACAAATTCGTTTTTGTTATTATCCCTATAAAAAATGTCAACACAATTCTGCCATTTCAAACTAAAAAGTTCAAATACGAGAAAGAAAACATTGTACTCGCAATTTTTCAACAAATCAAAGTTGTTGACAATAATAGACAAATATATATTGAAAATAAATCGTGCGAAATATGCCAGTATATTCTGCTGTATCTTCAATAGCGACATTCCCAACCAACTTGAGAAATTCCGTTAAACATCCCTCATATAACGCGCAGCGAGCTTTCATACGGCTTCGATTCTTCCCTCGGAATTTCACTATCTGGGATCTTGACCTCCCCCTGTACACGTGCCCGGATTACAGCAAGATATGGAGAAATACAAGAGCAACGCGATGTACTTTTGGCTCAGGAGTTACGACGCAGTGAGTTCGTTCGCCCCTGTACGCTCTGTCTCTCGAGCTTCTAGCGTCAATCGTCGCGAGCATCTCCGTGTAAGAGCTTTTGAGTCAGCTAGAGACGATGACCTTGATTTTCCCGAAGTATACATCGTCTCCGACGTTTTACTTTCTTTTTCATAGCGTTTTCCGATCCATGCAGCCATCGAGGAGGAGGAAATAAAAATTTCAGTTTTACGACGTCACGTGTACAGACACGTATATATATATATATATATATGTGAGTGTGTATACATACACACTCACACGTTCTTATTTTACCTATGATGTACGCTTCTTCCGTCCGTATAGGCGAAGAATCAATTGCCTTTTATGAGCTCACGTCTTTGAACCTACGAGTATATTTTTAAACCCAACGCTTTCTCGTTTCCCTCCTAGATTTACGCAGTTTATTTGATACAGGATCTCGTGATTTTGCTGCGGGACTAAGGTGATATATATACACCGACACATACGTAGAGTACGTGTACACGTGCGGTAACAGCTCGTGCTTGACGTTCACTCCCACCCCCTTTTCCACGTCGAGACGACTTCTGTTCCAGCGGGCTTCGTTTTGGGGGAACAGACGCCTGTGTCATAATGGGATAATAAAGGAGGCGAGCGTGCACTGAAAGCTTGTGTAAATTCTGAATTCGAGTCATTAATTTTTCGTTCTCGTGTCTTTCGGTCTATATATATATTTTTTTCTTCTTAGTAATATACACCGTTGTCAGAGTAAGGGATTCATTCGAGGTTTCTGCTGGTTGTATACGATATCGTCCTTGTCAAACATGCACTGCACTGCACATATGCTAATTTAATTCTCTCGACTCTTGGTACTCGCGTGTGCGATTGAATTTCCTAGGTAATAGACGGGTGTAGGATTTAGGGAAGAGAAATGTATAATTGTTGTTGTTGTTGTTCTTGTAGTTTTGGTTTTAAAGGTGGTTTACACTTATTTCCTCACTGAACTTGTAGAGTCTGTAATGAATAATGTAATGTTAAGGCAAAACTACAATTTTTTTTTTAAGTACATTACTTATTATTATTTAGTAAGACCTACCAGGAGGGTGTAATATCATCCTATATAATAATATCATTTGATTTTTTAAATTCGCAGGTCTCAGAATGAGAAATAGTATCATTCTGTTAACTTGAATTTTCAACTTGATGTTTTTTAATATACTTTATAAAAATTTTAGCTTTGTAATAATATTACATTATTTGTTACTGACATTCAAAGTTCACGAAGGGTATGCCCTAGTGTAAACCGTCCTTAAAGGAGAGCTTAAAATCATTGTGAATATTTATTTGTATTTTAATTCATATTTAAATGTATCGATAGATCGTTATTTTATTTGCTCTTAAATTTGAAGTTAATTTGAATAGATTTGGTAAAAATTTATTTACTTTTTATTTATATTGGTATAACTTAAAAATAATTTTGTTTAAATCCCTTTTGTTATATATATTCAACTGTAAGGCCGCTTTCAAACTCATCGGTAAATCAACATTGATCAATAGTGAACAATAATATTATTAACTATTTTCAAAAAATCATATGTAGATTAAAAAATCAAATATATTTTCGTGGTGTTATTTTTTAAAAAGAAGCAAACAATATGTTCCTATTCAAGATAGACATATAGAACAAACTTTCATAAACAGCAGTACTAAATATATTCATTAATTTTAATCCGAAAATTTCATTTGCTGTAGTGATTTTTAGCGATTGTAGGTATTCACTATATTCACTTATTCAAACAATTGTATACTCACCATTTGCAGGTTTAGAGAGAAAGCGAGTACAGTTTGCAGTAACGTACGTAATGCCAACTATTTTTTACCGTCATTTTATTTGTTTATTTATATTAGTAAATACCTTTGATCGAATATCGAAACCAAAACCAATATTACCACAATATCGAATAAAATTCGTATTTAATTCTCAAAACGAGAATTTGACTACAATATGCCAACAAACAGCCGCGGAATATACAATCCGTACAAAATAAAGTAATTGAATTAAAAGAAATTCCAATGTTCCACGCACAACCTTTACAAAATATATACCTATCAGATCGTTATTTTATACATCATCCGAGCCGACTGTTCTCCAACTAACGCAGGCATCCTTTGTTCGCTCAAAATCCCGAAGATTTGTGAAAAATCTCGATAAAAAAGTCCCGTCTCTGAAATAAAAGCATCGGTTACCTAAAAAAACAGAACCAAAGCTCAAAGAAATATCACCGACAATCCCCTCCCACTCTCTCTCTCTCTCTCTCTCTCTCTCTCTCTCTCTGAGTTTCTCTATTAAAAAAATCTTTTATTACTCGGGCGATCGCACGAACCTCCACGAGCGCATCCCTAAATAGCTTGGCTCGCCGAAATCGCGGACGATCTCGATTCATAAATCAAAAGTTTTGTTCGTTCCAACTGTAGAGGTATCCAAGCACACAGAGCCTGAGATTCCGGAAATTCGAACGTCGCGTGCTATGCGTAAATCTCGTAATTATCTATATCTTGCAAAAGTTCGTCCGCACGGTCGAGAATCGGAGTCCGCTATTTGCTCCGTACGATTTTTTCTAAATCGGTATTTGAACGTTTTCAAAGCCAACGAATGGAGGGAAGGGTTGAGTATTTGCTCGACTCGAGATTCGAGAAAACGTTGCGTGACGTTGGGATAGGTCATGTGTACATGTGATTTACTATGGACAGGGTCGTGAGTTGGGTGTATTTCTAAGAGACGGGAGTTAATGTTTTTCGAGTCACGCATGTTTTTCGATCTTTAAGGAATTTTTGGTCGTTGCTAAGAATTTGATTTAGTGGGATGTGGATGATAAAAGTAGGTCGGGATAAAAAATAAATATTGATTATACGAGAGGGGGTGGGATATGTGACGAAAGAATGGCTCGTTTGTATTTACTTTGTTATGTTTAAATGTAAATTTAATTTCCGTATAAAAACAAAATTGCTCGAATGCAATAAGTAATATATAGAAAGTTAAAAAGTGTATTTGTTTGAATATAACTGCTTCGTAAGAATTTTTTTCAGTGTATATTTACGTTTAAATGAATGATATGTTTAATAATGCACTGACGTACACGTACGGTTTCTTTAATTTTATAAATAATTCCAATAATTCATAAGCGAATTATTTATCACTTGAAGGTTGCGTGTTAATATTTGATGTACTCGTTATTTGGAGAAAATTCTGCGATATTCCAGTGTAACGTATAATAAAGTACACGTTATGAAGTGCTTAATTAAAAAGAAATTCATAAAAATGATAATAAAAAATAAAAAAGTAGCAATCATTATTCACTGAAAATCATGTTAGTCGTAAATAAAGCTTTTCGTGTAGCGAAAATCTTTTTTCTTTCATAAACCATCGTAACATAAGACAAAAAATAATATCTGCTTTGACTTGAAAATAGAAAAAGTTTAGACCCTGCTTATCGTGGTAATTTAGCTCAGAAAACTGTCATTCCAGATTTCAATACAGCAAACTTTGCAGATTTGTATCAGCTTCCGCGACAGAAGAAAATGCTTCATATATTCAAATAAAAAACTTTATGCCCTAGAAATTCAAAGATTCGCCATAAAAATATAGTTTTTCAAAATACTCGTGAACTTTGTGGCATCGAAGGGGAGTAAGCAACAATACGTTCGTAAAATGAAGAAAAAGTATATCATATATATATATATATATATTCCATCAATATTTTTGTGACATCTCTTTATTCCTCTATACACACCAACATACATGCACACACATACATATATATATATATATATACGCTATCAACAGATTTAATCGGCTCGAGGAATCGCAATAAATTAAATTCTTCTCGCACTTCTCGCTTTGTCATTCGTAAGCGGACATTTATCACATTTCTTCGGCGTTGTGAGAAAAAGTAGTTACCTCCGCTTAAATTTTCAAACAATAGTCAATCAAAGAAAGGAAAAAAAATCAACAACTCGCGAAACCTTTCCGTTTTCCATGAATAAAAACATTGAGGGGTGGGGACCTTCCCCCCGCCCCTGGCAAATTAAAATGGATGAAAGAAAAAGCATCGATCATCGTTGCAGCGAATAAAAGCTACTGCGAGAAGCCAGGCGCGAAATGACAAAAAAACGGACTAGGCAACGCTACTACCACTATACACACACGCACACACAGACAAAGACAGCAGAACGTGGAAAAACCGCATGGACGTATATGCCAAGAAAAACAAGACACAAGACCGAGAAGCATAAGGATAAAAACGGCTGTAGTACTTACAGCTTCGCGCGGAACATAAAGAAACTCCAAAGTTAGAAGTGCACCTATCTATCTATATATATATAATAGTATACTTACTTGGAAGCAACGAGAGAGCCGCGTGTGTCGAAATGATGAAACGTCAGCTCGACGATCTCGTCTTGGCGACCGTGAAAAGTGTAGAGCAAGCAGTCGATGTTAGCGGGATAACGCTTCGGATAGTCGGGCGACGTGAAAGTGCCACCCTGGGGGTTGTACCGACTGCTGTAGACGACGCAGGAGCAACCTGTAGGGGTAGAAGAAAAAACAAACAAAAAGAAGAGATGCATAAGTGTCAAGTATAGATATATATGAGGAGTATATATAGCGTTATACGATAGGGTAAAAAAGCTCGAGACCTTACATTTTAATAGCTGAGAGAGAGAGAGAGAGAGAGAGAGAGAGAGATTCGTTGTGCGTTGGTGATACGGTATCGGGGATAGTTTTTTGCGAGAAAACTCTCGCGAAGAAGATTAAAAAATGGCACGTCAAGGTTTTTTCTCCGAATGCTTTATCTGTTTTTCCTCATTTTTCTCCCTTTCGGCGTGTGAGCACACACGCGTCCGTCTTTCTCTTTCCTTCTCTCGAGCTTTATCCATTTGTGAGCTATATAGCTTTATATTTATTGGCTTCAGAAAATGCCGGCGGTGCTGTTATGAGTAAAAAACAAGAGCAGACCCGTACTGGAGATTTTTCAATCGGAAGCCACGCGGTCGCGTCGCGATTTCTCTCTCATCCGTGTGTCGTACTCGGAGATACGTAATTGAATCGTTAATGATTTATTGCTTTCGGAAATGCGAATCGCTTGGAACGGGCTATTAGATTTATTTATTCGTCGTTAGAAATCGGCGCGTTTATTCAATGGAGTAAGTTTTGCAATCACAGCGCGAAAGTTTATTGCGTTTAGAAGAAAAAAAATCGACCTTACGACGGACAATACGTCCTTTCAAAGCTAAAGGTACGGCCTAATTGTTAGAAAAGAAGAGAAGAAAGAGAAACCTTGAATAGATTTAATTGGCACTTTTTCTAAGCGCCATTTTTCACTCTAACGAGTCCGCAGTCACCTTCTAACAAGGAGACAAATGAAGCCCATCTTCGCTTTAGAGAACTTAAAGAGTTCGTTTCCGCACTAGTTGCAGAAAATCAAAGTGGCGCAGTACGCGACGGTGTGCCGTAAAATTTCAAACCCACGTATAGTACTCGGGACGTTTTACCGATTCAGTTTGAAACGTAAAATATTTCTCATAAAAGTTGTCAGCATTCCACGTACAGGAGGCCGGAAAAAAATATATAATTCAAAGCTCAGCTTTCGTAGACTTAAAAACAGCGCTAAACAGAAACGAGCGAACGTCGGTTATTCTCGAGACAGCAGTTGCAGCGGTAGAAGTAGCAGCAGCACCAGCAGCACCAGCAGCACTCAGGCTGTTCTCTTTCAAAAGTCATTGCTCTGCCTAACTTAGGGTAAGAAAAATTACAGCACTCCGCGCTTACATTATCCCATTTCCCTTCTAATTTTTTCCTTCTCTTTCTCTCCATCTCGCTTTCTTTTCTTTTTTCGCTTTCTTGCATAGCCCATCTGCGCGCATACTTGCTAGATGTGCATGCATATGAGCGAGGCACGTCACGCGAAATTCCTACGAATCGAGATACAATTCCTAGCCTGCAAGCGAGCTTTATTTCGTATTCTTCCATTCGTACCTTCTCTCACTACAGTGGTTTGAACTTATATACTCTCACTCTCTTTTTCTCCCTCCCTCCCTCCTCCCTCGTTCCCTCTCTCTCTCTCTCTCTCTCTCTCTCTCTCTCTCTCTAGAGAGGTTTTAAGTTATATACTCTTACTCTCTCTCTCTATGGTCTCCCTTTCTCTCAAGAGAGGTTTTAACTTATACACTCTCTCACTCTCTTTCTTCTTTCTCTTTGCCTTCTCTTCCCTCTCGTTTTCTTCTCTTTCTCTTGACCATCTCTTTTTTCTCTCTGCCCTCTTTATCTTCTCTTTTTCTCTACCCTTTCTTCCTTCTCTTTCCTTTTCCTCTTCTATATCTGTCCTCTCTCTACTACTCTCTGTTTCACTATCTGACCTCTTTCCCTTCTCTCTCTCTCTCTCTCTCTTTCCTCCTCTATTCTTGTCTTCTCTCTCTACTATCTCTACTCTCTTTCTATTTCTCTCTCTATTCTCTATCTTTCTTTCTACTTCTTTCTATCTCTTTATTTCTTTCTGTCTCTCTTGGCTTTGTCTCTCTGTGTGCGGCGACGGCGAGTTAATAGGTAGCTATCGAGTACGCTTATCTCTTCCTTCACAAATATTCGTGTTCGAGAAACCTTCTTTCTTTCTCTGTGTCTCTCATATGCATACGCACACGTATATACCTATACATGTACGGTTAGCCCAGACTTTTTTCGCAGTATATACTGTTTAGCTCAGCCTATCCATAAATAACGAATAAATGGAAGGAGAAGAGCAAGCCGAGAAAGGGTAAGTCTGTGTGTATACAGTACAGATATATGCAATGGGCGTACAGGTCACCTTTGCCGCTCTAACCACTTTACTGCCTCTCACTCTCTTTCTCTTCATCTCTTTTACCTCTTTTCTTTCATTTGAGCCGCACTATCGTACTTCCGTCGACTACTTCAGTGTGTATAATACACACCTCCCACGTGCGCATGCTAGACTCCGCATTTTTTTTGCACCGCGTTGCTTTCTTCTCGTAGGTCGCCTTTATTCTTGTGCTGTGTAATTCTTATCGTGAAATACAACTTTGAACGACGGTGAAGAAAGTACTCTCGTCTACCGTATATATATCTATACGTGTAGGCGAGTCAGTCAGTCAGTCGGCCGTAAGCTGACGTGAGATATATTTCATTGTTATTTAACGCGATTCGTTTGAAAAGGGGTCGCCTACCGCCGCCGACGACGCCTTTGCTACTGCTATACTGGACAGCTTCCGCGCGCCGTCTGTATATTTACGAGCAGCAACAGTTCTCTCTCTCTCTCTCTACGCGAACAAGTTTTCGTTTGGTTCTGACCGATCTCACTCCATCTCACTCTGCGCACACGTATAACGTATACACACATATTTTTGTCGTTATAGCAGCTACACAGCAGGTGTACACATATGCGTACGTTATTCCCTTCCTTCCGACATCTGATCGTAACTGATTGTCGCGGGGCTGCTGGGGTTGTGATAGTTCGTTTCTCGATGCTTTTATGCGCGGCGCGCGAACCCGATCTCGCGAGTGATCTCGTTACCCGTTCGCGCACTCGCTATACGCACCGTAAACGAAACAATGCAATTTCATTGCGATTCGATTAAGGCTTCTCTCTCAAAGCGTCACGAGCATTCGCTCGATTACATTTTTAAAAACAAACTTTTTGAATTTACAACTCGTATTATTCCCCGACGAAAAAAATACTACAATTAACGGCAATGTTAATACGATACAATACATTCCGTTCGAACGAGAAAGTTGCGATGTATCGCCCTTCGATTTCATGGCTACGAGTGATTCGGTCAGGAAAAACGAGTATCTCGGAATTGGAAAGTTTTGTGCCAGTAGAGGATACAATTGAAGAAGTTAAGAAGCGACTCTTTGCTATATATCGTTGGACACGTACGGGGGTAACATACGACGACGACGACGACCAATTCATGTTCTTTGTAATTCACCGAAGCCAAGCTGCGTAATGCAAAGTTACGTGTACTTAGAAAAATGCCTCGAGAAATATTGCTTTACTTTAGTAGTATAGCGCGCGTGTACTGTAACGCCTGGATGAACTCCCTTCAGTTTCTGGAGAGGAATTTACTACACTTTTTCAAAATATTTACTCGAAGTTTAATCAAATTTTCTGTACTGCACGCGAGAGCGGGCGCGCGCGTCGGTTTAACTTTTCTCTCCAAAGTTCCGAGGAAAATTTCCTTGATCTAGAGTTTCGCCAAGAGCATCAAATTTAAATAATGATGCGGACACTGAAACTCTAAGTGTTACACTTGCAAGTGTGACTTGACATTGCTACTCGTCTTATGGGAGATTTGGATTTTAGATTTTGACATTATTATTTTAACGAGATGGACACGATGTGAGATAATTGCTGAAAATAATGTGACATAACTGAGGCATTTAACTGAAGGAGGACTTACGCTTATTCTATCCCTGAATTTTAAATGCATATGTAAATCAAAATGAAATATTATTTATAATTCTAATTCTAGGAATTATTATTTTATCCATTTGTATTGACAAACTTTTCTCAAAATATTATTAAAGTGTCATTCCACTATTTTTATCTTTATTTTTTATTTGTATCTTCAATCTCAGTCTGATTTCTCTAAATCTATCACAATAACTAAAAATTCATCGCATTCAATGGAGTTGACAAAACCAAGCGAATTAAAATATTCACAGAGATAATCACCAGCACACAACAGTGTCATAAATCTTCGATGAAAAACGATTCGCTACTTCGAATAAAACTCGTATAGGCTCAATTAGCAAGAGTGGTAACTCGTAGGTAAGCAGTAAAAAGTAAAAAAAACAGAGAGAGAACATCGCTCCAGCCTAGAAAAAAAGCATTCTTTCAATCTCCCCGAAATTTCCTCATCACGCAGTAACGGTCCATCAGCGTTGAAAAAAATTGCCCCATTTGCTAATCACACTCCATCTTCTCTCGGGCGATATGGCAGCTTCAAAAAGCCTTTAAAAAGCTCTTGGTGCTTTCGTTACCGGAGAATTCCCAAAGCGCACTCGAATATTTTATTTATTAGCCTTCGCACAACGCACAATGGATAGAACGTCGCGTAATTAACGCGCGGCGGTTCGCGTGCGTACACATACATCGTATATACACGTCAGCACAGTAGCAGGGACGCGCGATGCATGCATTACCCTCCGTTGCAGAGCATAGGCGCGTAGTACGCGACATAAATACGAAGAGAGAGAGAGAGAGAGAGAGAGAGAGAGAGAGAGAGAGAGAGAGAGACAGAGAGAGATAGAGAGCGAGGGAATATCCAACCAACTGTACTTGTCTCTCTCTCTCTCTCCCTACCGACCAAATGATAATGTGACCCAGGCTAGGGCGATTCGAACATTATCACCCCCGGCGATTTACGAGTCGGCCGAGTATTTGTGGCTTACGCCTCGTAAAGGTCCCTGTGTGCGCATGGGTTATATGGACTGTCTCTGTGAAACTCTTTTTTTCTCTTTCTCCGGAAACAGACGAGAAATTTTCCCAAAGAGACGATCTTTTTGATTAATCGCGAGCGCCGAGATTACGCCGTCACCAATTTGACATTTAATGATTTTTCGAGGCCGCAGCTTGAACTTGTGGAAAAATGATGCTTGCTCTCATGCTGGGAATTGCGCTTTTTTTCATTTGCGCTCATCGCATTCTCTTTTTTTCGGTGACGAAGGATAGAACAGCCAGCGCTGTGGATGCTTTATTATTTATGTGTTGGTGAAAATTCATTGTTGACAGAGAGAGAGAGAGAGAGAGAGAAAGTATGACGGCTGGAAAATATACTTGCGTGGGCGGTGAAAACTCGATTATTCTTGGCTGAGAATTCATCGGATAATACGTTCTTAAATTTCAATAGCAAGTTCTTGTGGAGTTATACTATGTGAATAGAAGAGTCTGACTTATAGGTTCGCATAAATCGTCGGGCAGTTAAATCTATGGACCTTCCCTTTGTGACACGCTTTATTGAATTTCATCCTCGGCAGTTGCACGCTCTGGATTAAGTAGCATTCCACCGATCATTTTCAACGTAATACATGCTAAAAAGTATACGTCACAAATGATGGAAATTTCATAAATTGGACAATTCATCGATTCCTCCCGTATTACAGGAGACTATACGGAATTATTAACAATTTATCCCGCAAGAAAAAAAAAACACATTTCACTTTTTTCTAATTCGTTCGTTCTTTGTCGACGATCTTTTTTCTTTGTTCCGTTATCTCTTTTCCTTGCCAGACTGTTTTCCACGATTCTAGCTTCAAGTTTTCTTCTTCCCCTAAGGTGTTCGCTTTTTTTGCGATTCGAAACGCTCGTAAAAGTGATACTGCCGCAGAAGAATAAAATATTAATGCGAATGCTATATAGATAAGAACGACGAAGTTGCCGAAGAGTAATTAAATGTAATTTTTACTACCGTTTGGATTATTTCGAGGAATTGAATTTCTGTAATCTCATTTACAATATTGTTTGTATTGCAAGGATATTAAGCAATCGACAGACTACGTTTAATTTATGATTGTAATTATATTTGGATAAAAGTAGTTTTTTGAAATTCATCTTATCACAATTATTCATCAAACAGAAATTGTCTTTTATAAAATATGTTGTAAAATTCAGAATATTTTTGCAAAGAGTGGCTATTGAATAAATTTATCGATGTAAGTCGATACCGCAGATGAATAAATGTTTCATCGAGTATATTCGTTTTTCGATCTAGCGTACTTTGCATAAGAAATCGGGATTTAAATTAGCTCTAGCTATGGCTTCGTGGAAGTGGATTGTATGAAAATCAATCGATTGTCGGTATATACAAATTATTATGCTTATATATATATATATATATATATTTGACATCAAAAATATTTTTTTTTCTTCTTTCAATAATTCAACTAACACTCCGAGCTATAAATATTAGTGACAGATACGTGCGTTTGTAAAAGTCGCGAGCATTTCCAGATGCTTTTCACCAAATTGTCCGGCGGAAGGCGAAAAATTGAATCTCACATGGCACTTAGGAACGCCTTCGGTAGAAAACGAGCGGAAAGAAAATTTATCGTTCCTTTCCGCAGCCGAAGGACAGGATCTGTCAATTGCAAAATCGACAAATTAAGGTGCGAATATCTGGTGCAAATATTCCACGGTCAATTTCCGTCCTTACTTAAAGCATCCGATTTCAAATAAATTTCAACGCTTCGTCGTACTATAAATCTGAATATTTATAGTATTTCATTCGGCCCATATCACACGTAAACACATACATATGTGTAAACAATGTAAAGCCAGACACTCAACGAAATTTCGTGCCTTTCAATTCGCGTATATACATTCGAATACAAATCAAAATCTGAAACGCGTAGGTGTAACAATAACTATTCTAGTGTTAAATTTTTCAACGAAAAAAAAAGTTCTCCCCGAGTCCGCATTTGCATACTGGCAAAATCCACGACTCGGCTGGAAATTCCCAATCGCGTTTGCACAATCAATCGTCCAGTCCTATATCAATACTTCCAATGTTTCTAATTTCCATAGCAGTCGACATTCTCGAGTTGCATATAAATAACAATATGCGCACGTAGTCGGTATTATTCGATACGTAATAATTAGAGCAATGCGTATAAAAAGCATAACAGTAACGCGCGAGCAATGCGATATCGACTGGGTGTCGAAAATTGCGATATAAAATTTCATTTCCCGAAGGACAGAAATGATTAACCGCGAACCTGTGGTTGTATAATTTAATAGACATACACGGTGACTCCCAAAAAGATTAATCGAGTTCAAATCCTGTCGATTTTTATTAAAATCGACAGATCTTCGCTTTTTACATATACCGGGTGCCTCATTGCCCGCGCTTATGAAAAGGCGAAATAAAAAAATTGAACTTAAAAAAAATACTCTTAAAATGTTATTACTTCTCATGAGGGTTAGTAAGGACGTAAGGTCGGACGATAGTTAAATTTGAAGTTTTGTATGTAATATAAAAACATGAGACTGAAATATTGTAAATTTATGTATTTTGAAAATGAATGTTTTATAAACAGTCATTGAATCAGTACAAAATGACGATTTTAATAGAGTATGAATTTTTAGAATTTACAGACGGACGTCAAAAAGAAATTGGATTTCACTCCAATGGGGATTAAAGCCGGATCGATAGTCACTTTGAATAATAAAAACTAAAAAAATTAGAAATGATTCTATTTATTAATATAATAACGCCTACTTTCTGTTGAGTAGTGAAATCGCATTATGTTTGTCTTATTAAAACTGGTATTCCTCAATGCTATATCTCAAGCAAATGTAATCCGAGTTCAATCATTCAAACTTTAATTAAAATTAGCATGTAAAATCGTTTATTTTCCACTAATATCACAATACTTTAGTGACATATTTTTACAGCTTACACTACTACTACTACTACAGCAATAACATTTTATAAAATATCCACAATTTTTTTGTTATAAACTGTCCTAAATTATACTTTTTAGATTTCGCATCTTCTCATGTTACACAGACAGTGGATCAGTCGATATAGTACATGTCTATCATACGGTAAAATACATACGCGAAAAATGAAGCATAAATATTTAAATGTATATAGAATAAAATATCATCGGCTTTTATGCTTGGCCGCAATAATTAGCAAAGTATGTATCGCATTAGTGAACAATCAATTGAAATTTGCTCGTCGTTAATCCGCGCTCGGTATATGGTTTGGATGTTTGTACGTCTGGCGCTCGTGCGTTGATGTCGTTTATAGGCTACTGTGAACCGTGAATAAACGGATAAGCCGGATTGCTACCGCCAAGTTTAACGAACGCTAGCGTAGTGGCAATATTTTCGTGAACGATGCTGCCCGTCGGCGAGCTTCATTGAATTTTGATGTCACACACAAGCTGGCAAGAAAAATGGATGATGTTTGTGGCCGGAGGGAACAGCAGTGTTTGTATAGTTAGTTGTGCATGTAGTTTCGAAAGCACAACACACTTATATACATATACGTATACATATACATATTGTTTAAACGGCAGCTCGAAGAAAAACATTCTCTCGCAGTGATTGTTATTACGACGGATTTATTTTTGAAGTTAGTTTTTTTAAACATTTTACGATGTGAAAATCGACTTTATTTTTCTTGGATATTGTAAAGGAACGCTTCACGAGTTTCATAATATCCTGAGATGTTCAAAATTTGTTTGAACGATGAAAAATAATATTTATAGCTGTAGTATTTACAGATAAAATGATATTTTCAATTCAGGTTTTGCTCTTATTATTGATATTGTAGAGGACAAAACACTTTTGAATTTTAATTAGAGAAGATAGTTTTATTTACAATTTGAGAGGTCTAGCTCTTCTATAAGTGGCTTCGATAGCTAGTTACAGTAGAAAGTTGAAAATTCACTCACCGTAGGATTCCAAGTCAACTAATGGATATATTGAGCTCAAACTTGATAGTATTACTTTTTGATACACTCCTTCTAGTATGAATGTAGGGATTTTGAATTAAAAAATTAGAAGAAATTTGACATACTAAAATGTGTATATTTTTTTTAATAATTGGTTGACAACTCAGTTTTGTTATTTTTAATAATTTCAGCTGTT
Source organism: Apocrypta bakeri (assembly GCA_018906985.1). Lineage (NCBI taxonomy): Eukaryota > Metazoa > Arthropoda > Insecta > Hymenoptera > Pteromalidae > Apocrypta > Apocrypta bakeri. The sequence goes on from JACCIA010000004.1 coordinate 1,477,464, forward strand.
AATTTAATAATAAACAATTTAAATGTTTTATTAAAAAATTCTCCACATAAGCAATATATACCCGGAAACACATACTAATAATAAACAAGAAGCTAAAATGAGAGAATTCCTTCACGCTGAACGTAATGAGAATTTCTCGCATTTTCAAGATATAAAATAGAAATCGTTTAGCAGTGAATGTAGGCTGTTTCTTTTAGTTCGATTATAACATTTGCACAAGAATTAACGCTATAAACTACACAATTAAATAAATAATTACTCAATGAAAATTTCAGATAATTATACGGTTTAGAACTATGGCAGTGCAATTACACAACATTCATACGGGCATTATTATAAATATCTGACATCACTCGTACGAAAGGTAATTATAAATATTCAATATCAATAAATTTCAGTTACTTGCAACATGTAACAACAGCCTGCTTGACGAACAAAACGCATCTGGCAGAAGCCAATTGCGTTGTATAGCCCCCAGCGCATTAATTAATTGTTTCAAACGACAATGAAATAATAGTGCGAATTATTCCACGTTTTAAAGGTCATTTTCGCTACTACCGATATAAACAGTCTTGCATTTGCAGTAAAATCGATCGAACTTGTTAATCGACTGGTAATTAATTAATGAAAATCAGATCAGCCTTCGATCGAAAATTCCTAGCTTCCAATCGTATAGCTTGCCTTTATTCTCTACAAATAAAGTTAAAAAAATTTCATATCGCGGAAAACCAGCTCGAACGAGAAAAGTTTCTCGCTAAAACGAGATAGAAAAAAAAGGAAGAAGTCTATATCTCAAGGACGTTATATACCTAGCGATAGCGCGGAAGCCGGCAGCTCCTTGTAACTAAATAAAGTATCCCCCAGATTTTTTCATCGGAATAGAATACCCGCGGGGAGCTTGCGCGGCCGAAACCGCAATATAACGGCTCGAGATATGAGAATTCCAGGTGGAAAAATGAGAACGAGAGGAAGAGAAAAGTTGAGAAAAGAGGATTTTTTGCACCCTGAACTAAGAGAGAGGGAGAGAGAGAGCGGTTGGAGGGGATGATCGAGGCACCGTGTGCGTGGAAGTGAAATCAGTAAGGCGAAAGCGTGTGAGAAATCAGAGAAAGGAGAGGAAACGAGAGAGAAATGGGGCAGAGAGTAAAGAATGAAGAGCATGAAGTGCGCTTCGGCCGGTATAGCGACACTGCATCTCGTAGAGAATCGCAGTAGGGAATGAAGCGGGAGGGGAATATGTTAAGAGAAATGTGTTTGCCACATAGTGCTGGAGACTATTTACTGGGCTGCATGTGTTCATGCTGGAATCCAATTTGTACTGGTCTGTCGAGGGATAGCCTGTTATATGTGCACCTCGCTTGATTAAAGTTTTCCGTTATTTCATGCATGCGTGCCAGCAGATTTTTTTTTTTTACTAACGCTGCGCTTTTTCCGTCAGGTAGTTCATATAATTGAATTTGTCTCGATCATCGTTAATATCATTCGTACTTGAAGTTAGTTTCTACTAAAGCTGAATTAAAATTTTCACTCTGACTTCGATGTAATTATACGGAGGTATTGATGCATATTTAGCTGAAAATTTCATCGAAGCATCGATGAGAGTATTGCTAATTCCATGAGTTGGAAATAATTTAGTGGCATACAGTAGTAGTAGTAGTAGTCATTTTCTATTACTACGAGTGAATTAATTATTTGGTATTTATACGAAGGGCGACGTTGTTCAGAATTCACGATGTAAGTAGATACGGTCCGAGTTTGGTAAGACGTCGTGCATATTTGAAAGCTGTCTGTCCCTTGTCAAATAGATAATAAGGCCAAAGTTATTTTTATCCCCTGTTTTGTGAGGCTGGCAACTTTTTTAACTTTAGCTGCATCTTGACGTTACCTTGTTAAGTATTATGAAAAATGCTATTTTTTCTGATAAAAGCTGCTTCTTTTTTGTCGTCCAAAGGAATTTTCATAAATACTCGTGCAGCAAGGTACTTGATGATTATTATCTCATTAATATCTTCTATTACAAGCAAGGCACTCGATATAATCCTTCTCGAAGTATCCTTGACTAGTCAGACAAGATCATCCGTCTCGAGCAAACGAACTCGTACAGCGTAAAAACAGCCCTGCGCAAGCTTTAGCGTAAAAAGCGTCGCGTGCAGTGCTCTCGAGTCGCCTCTTACCCGGCGAGAGAATCGTTTGGAAAATTATTCAACCAGAAAATCCATAGAGCAGCGTAAAAAATCTGTCGCGTTAAAAAAATGTCGAACAGCAAAAAAAAGTGTGAGAGAGAGAGATGAAGAAATACCGAACGAGAGAGAAGAAGAGAGCGATCGCGCGGAACGCGGTGTACAGGTCTGGCGAGGCGTCTCGGGCCAGCGCCACACGGGATGTATTTATCATCGCGAGATATCAGCCTGGCCGTTCATTAATCATCACAAGCCAGCCGCTGCTACACACCGGGGATCGAGGGCGGCTCGCTCGCGCCACTCTACTTTACTCCTGCGTGGACTGGCTTCAGCTCGACGACGGCCACGCGTTAACCGGCAGCTGCGACATGTGTACACGGGCTCGTCCACGCGCGAAATGATAAACTTTCCCTAGAGTTGAGATTCCTCGTTCGAGACAGGGGGATGTACGCTGATTTGAGCCTCGAACAAATTTTAATAACAATAGACCTACCGTCTTATCTTGTCCGATGTAGTGTCAGTCGATACTTGTTTAGTATTTAATTAATACTGAAGAGATAAGAACGTGACAGGGTATAGAAAACGGACGTATAAATGTGCGTGTGATAAAAGGAGAGCAGTAGTGCTTGAAAAGTACTGTTGCGCTATAGTACTTTTACTATTGTTAAAGTACGATTTGTCTATTGTATTTTTAATATTGTTAAGGTACTTTAAATCAGTGTCGTGACATTATTCCAATTAGATTTAAAGTAATTAAATGTATTTACTTATTCACAGGTACGTAAAATTGTCGTAAAATAAAGTAAAGGTCGTGTATGCTTTCTGTGTTAAGCAAACTTTGCTTAAGTACTGTACAATTTTATGTCAATCTGATGAAACTTTATTATAATTCAGATTCATATTGTAGTCCCGGGATTAAAACAAAGATTCACCATTTCCGATAGTCAGAGTGATTTGTAAATACAAATTAATGATCAACATCAGAGATACAACGTACACTGCACATAAATCGGTCTGCCTCGAGAGTAGAGAATTATGTTTGTTTGGTTGACCTCGTGGTTGAAGAATTTCCGAATGAGTTCTTTGAAAGATTCATTTTATTCCATCCATGCAGCAAACAAATGCAACAAGGAATGGCCCATATGGCATATGTCCACAGTCACAGTCTCGGTTTGCGCGTGTATGGAGAGAGCGCGAAAGCATATGTACAGATATGTACACATCCCCGGCGGACATCGACGGTGGCTTGCATTATGTATTCAAGATCGAGAAGAGCTTCGAGGAGTTGTGGCGATGTATATGTATATATATATATATATATATATATATATATATATGTTTGAGCACTAGAGCAAGCAGTAAAATGCAGTAGCGGCAGACCCGTCGTATCAGCTTGGTTTTAACCGTCCGTCAGTCAAGAGGAGCTGCTACTGACTCCGTTGAGAGTAGAGTATGCGCATTATGAAAAAGAACCGAGTGGTGAAACTCCTACTTATACTTGTGTATCGAAGACTCGCGATAATATGACTTAGTGGTAAAGGAAGCGAGAAATAAATTACCTGGGTACAGGGTAACTGGTTGGATTTATAAGCTTTAATTTTGAGGAAAGCACGCGTCGCTGCGAATGTTGCGGCTGGATGAGGAATAACGAAGCGAAGCGTTGTTTTGATGATAAATGGTATAAGCATCTTAATCCGATAACTGCGGTATGTTGTAGCGGCTGGATTAATAACAAATTTGACTTCGTCATGGAGTACATCGAGGTATAACGTACATACGATGAGGGATTTGATTTTTGAATTTAGAAAAAAAAATTATAATTATTATCGTAGTTAGTGGTAAGTCATTAATTAAATTTCTATTTTCGAACATTCATTGTGATCAAGTTTAATCGAAAAGTAATGTCATTCGCGAACGATGTTCATCGAACGATCAATAGGCCACGTTCCAATTGTGCACCTTAGATAATGGCATATGCTGATTGATTGACAGACTAGCTCAATTATGGGCACGAAGGTCCGGGACATGCTCTCACGAGAATTCATCAATTGTCTGAAGTTTAGTTCGAACCTGTTATATTACTATTGTCTAATCAGCGTTGCGTAGGTACGAACGATTATTTTTCCGTTAGATTTCGTAATTTTAATCGGCAAAACGTGAAGTAACGTCGAAACACAATTAATGTTTTACTGAAGATTTCCTTTTCAAAAATAAGATCGAATTATTCGAAGCTTATAAATTGATAAATCCTTTGAAACTCATACTCAAAGTCTCGAAGGATTTATTTCTGAACTTTTCATTAAAAAGTCAAGGCGAAGAAAAGCGAGTGATTCATAATTAACTCTCAGTCTCACTCGTAAAAAGCTTACTTTTGTTATTTCAATCCAGTCAACTGTACTGAAGTAAATGAAAGTACTCTTAATTTGACTCATTACAATTACGTTACAGATAAAAGACCCTTTTAAATCACCGCCGAGTTGGAAAAAAAAAATTGCGTATTATATTTCAGTGAGAAAAGCTGTTTTTCAAGGCTCTATTCTTTCGCTCGAACGCTCCAAGTCGTTAAGAAGTTGACGAGTATATGAAAGGACTTGCGAATGAGCGAGGAAAAGCCACGAGGTGCAAAAGAATAATGCGATGGGACGCGAAGAGAAAAGGGCGTTTGCAATACCAGGAGCAACGAATGAAGCTAACAGTAGAGAAGGGGAGATAGAATGAGAAAGATGGAGAGGGACAAATCTGTGAAATTCTTCGTCAGTGTGGTTGGAACAGAACATCATTTACTGAAGAATCTGCAAGCTCTTTACCGTCTCGGGACTTGATTTCATTAGGTAATTCTTATCATACTCATACCGACTGATTACTTTATTTTAAGTAGATTCTGGAATTTGTATTTATTTATTAAATATAAGAAACAATTTAGCGTAAATAATTTTGTTAGAATCTATAATTTTTAACAAGTCAACTTTATTTTTACTGTTTATGCAGAGTAATCGAAAAGATATCATTATTGTCTGTGTACGCGAAATTGCTGTGTGTAGTTATAAAATCAATCAGATACAAAGATTTTTTCTAATCGATCTTGATATTCAGCAATTTATTGTCAATGTTAAATAAATTCGTACGTTAATTACAATTTTCTAAAAATTATAAATAAATTGAAAAATACATTGGGTTCAATTGGGAAAGGGGATTTACACTTATTACTTTCTTGAATTTTGAATCTTTGTAATAAAAAATTTAATATCATTTCAAAGCTATCCTTTTTTTTGTTGATAGTGCAAAAATAAAATAATCATATTTCTGCACAGAATGAGAACATCAACTTATGTATAGGTCTTATTAAATGATGTTTTTTTATGTACTTTTAAGAAAAAAACTTTGTTAGAATATTAGATTTTTTTTGTTACAGGCATTCAAAGTTCACGAAGGGAATAAATATAAACCCTCCGTAATAAACTATGTGAAACTATTTTTTAAATAGAAATAAGTAAAAATGAAGTTTCGTGTCATCTATTTTTAATAAATATTTATTTTAATGCCTGTCAAAATGTAAATCTACAGAATTACACATTTTTAGACAGTTAGGACCAACAAAAGTTGGTCCGAATATGGCCTACCATATTCGGACCAACTTTTGACCCAATTTTATATTACGTTGGGTAGAACATTTATAACTAATAGACAAGTGTATTAATAGCCCAAGCGGAAATGATTTATTATAGGTAACTTACATATATAATAAAAGTGAGATAAAATAAATATCTTTGTTTAATACCGGTGTTGTGAAAATAAAAATTAAACGTAATTACAACAAATTATATTGCGGATATAAATTATTTCAAATTAACATAAACAAGTTGTAATTTATTGTGTACATAATAATTATTCGTTATAAAATTATTTAAGCTTAAAAACATTGTAATCTTTGAAAATTAAGCGTCCGAATTAGTGGTACAGAATGTAGTTAACCTGTATAGATGTTCTCTTAATATAAAGCAAACATAACCATATAGTCAAATTAACAAAGCATTTCGTTTCACAGATGGGTATATCGAACGGAAATGTGCATTGCGTTAATCAATAATATCCATAAGCTAACTTGTATTCAATTGGCCAACAATATACATACGATGTATCGTTAGTTAATATATTAGGTACGTCGGAAACGTTGCCGAATATTTCATTATACGTTACGTCCGTAACAAAAGGTGATAAACGAGGCTAATAAATAATTATACGTAGAAAATGTCTTTTGTACGCTCACTGCATAAATTGATAAAGTTTACAGTTACTCTGAAAGTCTACGATAATGAATTCATTAAAAGGACATAAACAGCTTGTTATCTTGGTAAAACGATTCGCGAACTCTAATCGCGCCGACTACGCGTACACACACGCGCGCGCGCGCAAACGTACACATGTATACAAGTAACAGCAAACGGCTCCATAAAAGGGCAATACCAATCGAGTAAAGCGACACAAGTATAAGACTGTCGGATAGGATATCTCAGCTATAACCCGATTACACAGAGAGAGCAGGAACAGCCTCGGCGCATACGCCGCAAACAACAACCGGAGGTAGACACTCGGCCAAATCGTGCCCGTGCACGCTATACGTATATAGAGCCGCTTACAATACAGCGTCGCGTCAACCCCAGTTCATATCCTAGCTTCCCAGGAACAATCGACCAGTAGCGTTGCTCCCACGCGAGATATCGTTTAAGCCGTCGCCTACCGTAATAATATCGCTGTCAGTAGATTATATCCTATACTGTGTGCGTGCGTCTGTGTCCAGGTATATATATATATATTTATATATGTGTATGCGAGTGTGTACGCGTACAGGTATCGAGGATTCGAAGCGAGAAAGAGAATGAAGAAACTTTGGCTCAAGCGAACATCTACGTGAAATATCGTTTAATGAACCATAATCGCGTGGCAGCCGCGAAGAAACGACGACAGGTCAGAGAGCGAAAACCCACCTTAAGTCCCTCTTAAGTCGACGTCCGATGCTTCAATTACGACTCCTCGCGAGTTAAGCCCTGACAAAGCTCGGGGCTGCGCGAAATTAAACCACGGGACGGCCGAAATTCGGAGACTATTCCTTCCCGTAAACTCTATACGCCTCCAGTGAGCGGATCGATGATGTACACACATCCATGCATAATGACGGGAACGTGTAACTCGTCGGCACTTGCTTCGGTCCGAGCGTGACTCTCTATCTTTCTCTTGTATACCTGTATCTACTCTTGGCAGGTCAAGCGATTAACGCACACCGTGTAATCGTCTGGAGTGGCTCGACGGTAAATATACTCAGGCCCTCATTTGGTCCGCATTACTTTGACTGCAGATACGCGCTTGCTTTCACCGCACTTGTGCAGACCGCCGAACGAATATTGCTGTTTTGCGTGTGCTTAATGCTCTTTGTTTGTGGTTTATTTAGTTTCCTGTTTGTGAAATCGCGTATTTTTCCTCGACGCATTCCATTACGAGATGATCTTTAGTACGAATGAACCTAAGGGCCAATATTGAATCAATAATGGTACTTTTACTGATTAATAATACTGTAAGCCAGTATTTACCCAGTGTTCAATCAATTCTACAGTCGAGGAAAATGAATCGTACAGTGAAATACGTATTGAGTTAGTTCTTATGATTAAAGTTGCAATGTATTGAAGTACTTCCTTTATAGTACTTTTGTTAGTGTTATTGGTCAAGTGCTACTTATAGAACTACTGTCATATATTTTTCAGACGTTAAACTATTTCATCTCTAGTTTAAATACAGCAAATCAACATTGAACCAGCACACTGTTATAATTTTGACCTATACTGATCTACCATGACCAATTGACAGTACATTTACACTATATAACAACAATCCCTAGTAAGAGATGAATTTAGAGTGATTGACTGAATTAGACGTATAACAAATTGTTAATAATAACAGATACAATGCAACAGCTACTCGAAATCTTCATTTTGAAATATCTCTAAGTCGTAGAATCTTTTGATGTGAAGTTTCATACGACGATTTCCCTGATTTATGAAGGTAGCTTGGTAACCTCGAGTAATATACATTAGGTTTCTAGTGCGGATGACGGGGTTGAAACGCTGACAGCGGATGAGAGAGTGAGAGAGAGAGAGAGAGAACGTCAGTCTCATGGTAAGGGTCAGCAGAAAGCTGGGACTGATAGCTGCGGCGCATAAAGTGAAAGTAGTGGCTCTGCTAATTCGCAGAACGATCAATTAAATAAACTACCTGTGGACAGCTCGAGGATTCTACGATGCATATCATCAAATAAGTTAGTGCACTTTTGCATTTTGAAACATTGCCAATATGGCTGCTCTGCGTGGGTGTGTGTTCGCGAGATATAGAGAAGTTGCAAATATGCTAAAGGAAACTGCTGGCTCCGCACGTCTATAGATATACAGAGCTTACGTGGCTATGGGATAGGGGGATGATCTGCTGATCCTCGAAAGGCTTAGCAATGGACTAATTTATGCGGGGTAAATTGAAAGAAGATAGACGACACATTACCCTTCCACGTAAGCATAGTAAATTTCCTCGAGTATACTCGTAAGAGGGAATAATGTGATTTCACTTTATAATTGACAGTCTAATGCAAGAATAACAATAACAAGTACTGATAGATCCTCGTGATTTGGATAAATGTCTTCTCACTCGGTATCCAAATAAAGAGGCGCAACGTTTATTCACTGTCAACATACGATTAATCATTCACAGCGCGAATCCGCGCGAAGTATTATAAATTATTCACAAGCCAATAAGCTCGATTTCAACGCACTATAAAGCTTAAAGTTCAATTAGGAAGCACATCAGCCGATCATCAGCATCGCCCGATAGACGAGAAAGACTCTTTGGCCTAGCGCATAATTCCATCCTGCTAAAAGCCAGTTATTCGCATCAGGTCTAATTCCGCAATCCCTTCTACTGAAAAATCCAACAAAGCTTCATGTATGTATATATATACAGCTAAATGCTTCAGTCTTCATTCTCGGCAACTCGGCGAAACTGGTAAAAAAAAGTTCTTGTCAATCGCGAGCCAATGGATTGTACAGCGTCGACGTACAGACAGATTCCATAGGATAATCTCGGCAGAATACGACTGCTCAATCCGAGATAGAGAGAGAAAAGAACATTCTCCAGTTCTCTTTCTCTCAGCGGAATTAATTATCAATCACAACTTGGCTGAGGAGAAAGCTACAAACGATAAAGTTTGCGGCGAAGGCGCGCGCGCGTCGGCAAACTCGATAACGAGCCGGAATCCCAGCGAACAATCGCAAGTGTTCGATTTCCTTTCCGACTATAAAGGCGAAACCGCGAGGAATTGTAGGGGGTTTTAACCGACCGGTTCCGCGTGTCGGCCCACTCTTCGAAGACATAGCGTAGCAATAGCGATCGGTTCGCTATCGAAGCAAAACGAGTGTCGGAGTAGATGGAGAGATAGCCCGAATGCAGAGAAGTAGGAGCAAGAGGAAGGGAGAGCTGTCAGGTAACTCGGGGGTAGAGCCGAAACTTCATCATCAATCGCGCGGGCACAGTTATTTCCAAAGTTTCACAGGGTGTAAGAGCGAAAGAGAGAGAGAGAGAGAGAGAGAGAGAGAGAGAGACAGAGAGAGAGAAAGCGCATTTATACAGAGGAAGACAGGAAAGGAGTTACGAATGACTTTTACCGACGGCCGTCGCCGAAGGGAATCTTTCTCTTCACCGCGAAGCTGCTTTAAGGGAGAAAGAGAGGAGGTCGAGTCTTTCTCGCGCATACACTTTGAGCGCTAGCTGCGCACTGCAGGGATTGCGGTAGATTTTGCCGGGAGATTGTCGTGTGGAAAGGTTGAAAAGAGCTGCCTGCCAGACGACTATGCGAGCGATTGCGACTAGATGGAGTGACGCAATTGCTCAAAGAGATTTACACTTCGAGCAAGCTTTTTTTATTCTATTTCTTTCTTTCTAGATCACCTTTAATATTGCATTCGATTTTTGAAACCAATGAACTTTTCATACTGTGACTCCTGCGCTATTTTTGTGTATTTCTGTGGTGTTATCAGCTTTTTTAAGAATAGGTCCATGGTCCAGTGTATAATCAGCGATAATAACTTTTCTATAGTATTGCAAAGAATACTGACCCAGTATTCAATCAATACTGGAGTGATTAGAAGGGATTAAACAATAACGTGTGTTTTGGAAAGTACTACTGTACCAAATGTAATTGAATTTAAAATTATTGCCAACATCTGTTTACCAGAGAATCGTTATTTTATATAAGTAAATACACGTGTGAGAATATTTAAAAAAATATTTTATCAAAGAAAAAAATGTATAATTAAACGTACTTAATGAGAATCTAGATAAAAAAAATATATATGGCCTCTTTTCCGTCGAATCATTATGATTACCGCCAACCCTCGTTTCTGATATATCCATCACGGGTGAATGAACCGGTCAACGGAACCATTCATCCGCATGATTTTCAATAAGCGAATGGATAGACCGAATGAACCTGAAAAATGAATGAACGCATATCTCGACAAGAGCGCGGCCATTTATACCACGTACAGAGTTCATGTACACCTGTCTCGGGACAAGATTAAATCGAAGCCTCCCTGTGGCTTATAGGTCTGCATCGTAGCGACTCAGGAGATTTCTTGGCCCTTTCTTGCTTAGCGGAAACGTCGAGAAACTGGCACTGGGCCGACAATCAGTGCTTTCAGTCAAAGTCCATTTTATGTGTATCGTACAGCCTTCTTCTATATATATGTACCTGTATATGTGTGTATACGCGCGTGAGCTAAAAATCGAAAAGGAGAACGAGCGAAGGGAAGAAAAGAGCGCAGGGCGTCTGGGGAGAAAAACGATCTCGACAACGACTTCGCGCTTAACGAGATCCCATGATCCCCCCCTCCCCCTCCACCACTGCGGCAATGAGCAAGGGAAACTTTTGCCACTACGCTCGTACAGTGTCCCTTTTTTTGTTCGCCAAGCAGAGTGCTCGCTTTGCGAGTGCGCGATATGTGTATGTACTATGTATATATACATCGTAGTTTTCCTTGTTGCCCTAACACTGCCGCCGAGCCAAAAACCGGAAGAAAGAGTCGTAAAGGCGCGTTTTCTTTGAACCTGAACCTACTACTTAACAGCTAAGTTATGAGCTGGAAATTATGGCTGTTTCGTAATTAGCTATTGAAAGAGTGCAAAAGAGAAAGAGTAAAAGAGGGCATTTTTTACGTGCGTGCTGTATACATCGAGAAAAATTATTTCCGAGTACGTGTTCTATCCCATTCGGGTGAGAAAAAAGATTTAGTTGGGGCGCAAAAAGAAACAAAAGTTTGTATCGGTGTCTGGCTAGTTTCGACAGTCACTACTGAAAACAAATAGTCGCGTTATGCGCATTGCTGTTACTCGTTGTTTCCTACTACTTTACTGACTCAACAGTTTTCCTCTCACGATACCAGAAATTGCTCGAAGTGCAGTAATTAAGCTTCCTATCGTTATGTACTTGCGCGTTTATGTAAGCGTAAAACCATTACTTCGAATTGTCCACGGAGGCGGTAGATTTACTATAAGAGTTACTTTTGTGATGATCTAGACGAATGGACCACGGAAATTTGTGATCCTTGGTATTGTGTTTCCGGAATGATGAAGCGCTACTTTATTCAGAGCGAAATAGCACTGCGTAATTGAATCGTCATTGTTGATATGCGTTAGCTTTCAAACGTATCCCCCTTGCATGTTCCATGCCCTATTCAGCGTAATTTCTGTCAACAGGTGTATTCAATCGACAACTCGTCAATATTCTCAAGTCAACGAGATATATTCCCACTAGTTGTATACGCCACTTTGGATTGGATAATTCGATAATTGGATAATAAAATTCTATTCAATTTATATGGATCCGAGGTTATGTTAATCCTTTGACTTTCCGGGGGTACTTTTTCGAATTTTGCTTTTGAAGAGATTTCCTGAATAGAAAGGATTTTTACAAATTCATGCAGTACATATTTCTCTAGTTGTAAGAATGTTCTTTTCAATAGCGTTATTTGAAAGTTCATCGAATTAAAATTTTTCGCTCACATTATTTTACAATCCAGTTTTCATAGTCTTGGATTTTTTATTTACTCAAAATATTTTAAAAAGGTATATACTCAATTTTTGTACTTAACGAAAAATATATTCTTGGGTCGTAGGAATTTTTATGTTTCTCGGAAAGTTTAGACTTTATTAAAAATATAGAAAGAATGAATATGTGTTAAATTTAGTTATAGAATACTTACATACTTTTTCAAGGACGATTTTTAATATTACGATGTGACGTCCTAAAAAATGTAGAGTATTCTTTGATGAATTCTAAGACATATGGATTCATTTTATGTTTTTATAAAAGCCTGCAATTCCGAGAATAAGAACTGTTAAATTTAGAAATAAATTTCTCAGTATCAACCACCATTTTTCTTGATTAAAAAATCCTCAAGTTCAAAAATACTGTTCCCGTTAAGTTCAGAAATCGAGGACCCTTCTTCAAAAAGTTTTGAATAGGTACCAAAATTCTAATGCTCAGAAAACTTACTTTGAAAAAAAAACTTCCCCGTAAAACTGCAATTTTTCTATTTATTGTTGATTATTCCATGGTCAATTTCATTTAAAAGTTCACAAAATTGACACGATTGAGATTAGTTCGGCGAAACAATATCTTTTTGCTCATAACAACCCACCAGAAGAGGACTTCGAAAAAGTAATTTCCTCGCCTAAAATGATTGGTAAATTTAAAAACAATGGGTAAATTTGAAATTTTATTAAAGCTCGTGTTCATTGTCTTTAGGTAAGATAAATTCCCACCATTTGCGATATTTTCTTGCTGCTTTATTGGCCATAAATAGCAGTAGCCCAGGAACTCGATAACATTTATCGATTTTAAATTATTCGGAACGCGCTGTGTTTTCCAGCGCGAAAGCTCGGAGCATGAATTAAATGAGCGCGTGTTCTGGCCCAGTCTTTGACTTCTTGTCGACGCTTTTACAGCTTAAAACATGGACAAATAAAATAGCCACTGCAGAAAAGGATTGTACAGCGATGCCCACTGACACGGAAAGCCGTTTCTTTTTCTTTTCTCCAATGCTGTCTCTCTCTCTCTCTCTCTCTCTCTCTCTATCTCTCTCTCTCTTTACTGCTTTGTTATGTACTACGTATATACATATATACATATATATATCTTTCTTTCTCCGCGTCTTCGATCTTTTTACTCGATCGAACAGAGGATATAAATGAGAAGTCGTTCTTTATTAAAATAAAGGGGATGTTTTCGTTACCTGGATTAACTGTGCGGCAAAGATCGAGAAACAGCAGCCAACAGCAGAAGAAAAGCAGCCTCCTCTGCATCTGTGAAGGAAAACAATCGTTTTTGTTTAGATAAGCTGATTTTTATAAGATACACAAATATTTAAAAAAAATCATCGCTGCGAGTGTTAGTTACTTTGAATTAGTTTTGCGAATGGGGTGTCAATGATAATTAACTTCTCGTGCTTTCTGGCTAAACGCGTAATTTACGTGTAGCGTGAGGGAAAAAACAATATCGGTCTAATATTGTACCCGCGAAAGTTTATGGATGCAGATATGGTATATACTTGATCATTTGATAATACACAGTGCAAACATCGTATGTCAGACCTTTTGCTTCATAAAAATCTTGTTAACTTTTTACAAGGTGGGGATGTTATTAATTTTATTTTACAAGACATTTACGAGAACTTTAAACGATGCATTGTAACGCCATATGGTTTAATGTGTATAGCGTACTCATGAAGATTATAAAAGCTGAGAGAGTATTTTTTTCGTTACCTCTGTTTTTCCTTTATGTTATTAAACATTAGCTCATAAAGATTAGTGTAAGAAGAAAAAAGTTTTACTACTTTTCAATGAAATATTCACAGACTGTTCATTTGAATTAAGTGTAAGTTGAAAGTAGTGAAAAATTCATTGTCAACTTTCTACTGCTATTTTAAAATTCTATATTTCATAAACTGTGTTATTGGTAATATTACGATTCGCTTTTTTATTACGTATCATGCATAATTAATTCCGTAAAATCAAAGTCAAACAAAAAATAATAAAGCAGCTATTTTATGCTTTAGAATGAATTATTATTATTAATACTATTGACTCAACAAAACTACTATATTGACTGGAAGTTGCTTTGATAAAATTTTTATTATATTTTACACGATTGATAAGCGATGCCACTTTCAAAGATTTTCAAAGGTATTCAGCATTTGATTACCAGTATCAAATAAATTGGCAATCTTTTCTGAAAATTATTTAGTAATTAAAAAATAAATTGTCTTCATTATGTTTAATTTACGAACAATTTTTTAAAGAGAAAAAAAAGAAAAAATGAATGTTCTCCTATTAAAGATTGATCCTCAGAATCAGGTTGAGTTTATCAGAATCATTAATATTCGAGGCAATGAATATACGATTCAGTATATTTAATAAATCATGTTCACTTATTTAAATAGTACTTTTCAATAAAATACTACATTTACCGTATTAATAAATTCTAAGTTTGTACACTATCAAATCGTGAATTGTCCACTATTTCAGAGTTAAATAATATAAAATTAAGTAAAAAAAATAATAATTCCTATATAAAGTAAAATTCAACCTGTATTGAAATATTCAATTTCTAAAGCACAATTTTCTGTCGAATGTATAAGTGAACAAATAATGTGAATATGAGAGCCTACAAAAGTGAAATTTCATTTGCTATACGTAGTAAAATTTTAGTACACAATTTAAAAATCCAAACGGTAGAATTTATGTAACTCAATTCGAATTTAACTTCGCGTGCGCAGCAAAGAATCCCTTGCGCCATGTGGCAATCGCATGTGGCCGAAACTATTTCACGATCTCGCCCTCTTGAACTTTTTACATCCCCTTCTTCATATATATATACACAGTCTTTTCTCTCCATATCCTTCTCGCGAGCCTCAGCAATTTACCTCTTCCTCGAGCGTAAAAAGGCCGTATTTATCTTTTCCAAGCATATACACGCCGCTTAAGGAAAAACAAGAAAACCTGCTAGATCTTCATCGCGGAAAATGAAGGAAAACTAGAGCGAGTCGTCGAAGTCTTAACAAAATAGAGAAGTCGATAAAAATTGTTTGCTGTATAAATCATAGCTTCTCCCATTATATATGTATATACTGTTAGGTTGACACATTCAGCATAAACTTTAATACAGAAGAAATTTGATTTTACCATAAGAATATTTATTTGTTACAAACTCATTTGTTCGTTTAGTCTTTTTCATTAATTAAGTAAATGCAGATTTATATTTACAATTTATGTGTTAAATACCAAAGTAAACACAATTTTATATATTCCTGTTCAAATGGTTACGCAAAGGTATAATTTTGAAAAATTCCCATCTCGAAAAGTACATTATGAAAGAAATAAAAAACAACGTTTTCTCCCGGAAATGGTAACTTTGGAAGAGCTGTTACAGAGATTCTAATGAGCGTACAAACTTGTCATTTTCACGTAAAATACGGATATATCTATAAAACCGATTAACGAAAAATTATTTCAAAAGCATTTAAAAAATATTGTTATAATTTGACTTAAAGTTTAAAAGTGTAAGTTTACAAAGTGGTTGAAAACCACATATTTTTTGGAACGAAAGCGGACATGATAGTTTAACTGCCTGATCGCAGAATATGTGTTCATTTTCTCGCCTCTATCTCTCTTTTTCTCCCATTTTTCTGACTTATAAGACATCTGATACCAAAATAATGAAAAAAAATTAAACATCCAGTTACCATAAATATCTCAAAATTATTTATTAATAGTTCGCACCTTGTTTTCTTTTGACTAAACCCTCACTAATTTAATTTATATTTAAAAAATTTCAAAAAATCTTATAGTAAAAGCTATGATTTGCGTCGTGTCTGCCATAATAATTTTGATATGCAGCTAAATGTGTCACTCTAACGTACACCTACAAAAAGAAAAATTCTACCGCATTGAAAGAGAAAATTGCTTTCGTTATTCTTCCGGACTCGTTTATATATGCCATGATAAAAATTTCGTCCGAATAAAAATACAAGTACGCCAGAGTGACAACGGATATTCTATATATATATGACGGATCGGTACTCGATGATGGGGTCGACGGAAGCGGAAGTTGCGGCGCGAGAGGCCATTGCTCGTGGTGGTCGTGATAATGCATGCGATGCCGATCGCTGATTGAAGTTGACTATTTCTCTCTTTCTCTCTCTCTCGCATGGGTGATCAATTTCTACGTGATTAGCGACCATCGATGCTTGCTCTTTTGTTCGTCGATGCTTTAGCGTCAATAATTTTTCAATCGATTCCGGATTTCCATTAGGGTCGGTTGTAATTGCTTCTACGATATGCAATGATTTTTCGTTTTGTTTTAAGGCATATGAGAGCTATATTTCAATGGGTTGATTTTATTTTCGATGTATTAGTTCTGGACCGAATACGAGTGTGTACGTGAGCATTGCTTGATAAATAAAGTTCGAGCTTTTGTAGCTGTATATATACACATAAAGATAATTGTGTTTGCATATTAATTTATACTAGTCGGAATATCCTTATTGGCGAACGTTTTGATCATTAATATTATATTATTGATAATAAAAGACAATACGTATAGGAGCGGATATATAAATGAAAGCGAAGCTATGTCGTTCGATTTAATTAATCAATTTATTTTCATATTTAATGTATGCATTAATACTAGCTCCTTTTTGGATATAAAATTAAAATATTTCGTTTGCACACAATGTTATTGTGTAACTCGTAGAAATAACGATTTACAGACTATTATGAAAAGGAAAAAAGGAAAACTACTAAAAAGCAACGTATACGGAGAACAATAGATTCGGTAAACAATAGTAGTTGTAATTAAAAACGGTAAGATTCTAGGAGTCGTAGAGCGAGTATTTCATGTGTGTGTGTGTTTTTTTTTCTTTTTATCAATGCTTTACTTTTATTGATAGACATACACTACCTGAATTAAAAGAAAATAATCCTGATTAGAAATAATATAACTAGCCTATTTAAACAAACACTAATGACAGTGGCCATATTCTTAATACGATACAGTTTTGATTTACATGCATATTATCTTAAATAATACCTACATTTTTATCATTCAAAAGTCAAGCTTTATTTGACGCCAATCAAGATATTTATAATGATTGAAATCAAGTAAATATTTTTCTGGGCTTATACAATATTTTACTGTTCACATACTATAACATATTTATATATACTATAAATCAATGTTTTTTATTTAAAAGAATTAATTGTATTCCAAAGGCTATTTCCATTTGACAGATTTTATCATGTTTCAAGATAATTTCTATCAGGTGCGAAAAAACACCGAAGAGTCTGAAAACTCATCAACTTGTCTCTCATGTAAATGAATTATAGTGGAATGCGATGACACATACTATATATTACGAAAAGAGTCATGACAGCAATCTCTCGAACGACACGATTTCTCATCGAAAAACCGAGAGATGCACTACGTCGTCACAAAAAGCTTTAGTTCAAATCTACCTCTTTTTGCTCGATTCTACTTCCACACCTCACAAATCAGACCGTTTTCATCCACGGGTTTTCCCCGTAATATCGCCTTCTCTTTCTCTCTTCTATCCCTTTTTTTCTGGTAGCAATAACGTCGTCATTACCGACACGCTGAAATAATCACGATTACATCAATGGTATTCAATCGATCAGAAGAGAAGAGCCACTAGGTGTGTATATATACTATATATAAGATCTACACAGAAAGTAGGATCAGAGGGTATATAGCCATATAAAGAGATCATTATTTTCACAGGTTTCTTGCGTTTACAGCAATCGGACAATGTTTCCGGTACTTTCACCCTTTCACTCAAGTGTAGTCGGCGTCCGATGAATGCCTACGTTCGCGTAATCGTTGAAGCACAAACTGACCGCACAATGGCCAAGCTATCCCTTTCTCTCTCTCTCTCTCTCTCTCTCTCTTTATCTTTTCGTATTATATATATAGTCTATATATATATATACACTATATACAGTATAATCTGAAAAATCTTCTTACTCAATCGCCATCCTACATGGCGTTTTCGCTGCGATTGGTGGTTCTTCTTCTCCATCTTGCACACAGAGAGAGCTTTGTTGATCGATTCTATGTGCACCGGATTTCTTTCTCATAGGAAAATTCTTTTGTGGTCTTGTAACGTATGGTTTTGATGCGCTTACGCGAAAATTCTACTGTGCCATGTCGCTGACTGCTGCGGTGTGCGCTCTTCCACTCTGTATGGTCCATCGATTTTGAATGAAGTGGCTTTTATCCGAGAGCACACGCGAGCGAGCGCTTAGCTGGCCGTATTCTTCGTCGAGCGTAAAACGAATGGAGTGCGTTTTTACGGTACTTGTAATCACTTATACGACGTTACTTTGGATCGTCCTATTGAATACCTTTAGTTGCCGTGAATGTCGTCTTCATTAAAAGTCTCTTCCATTCAAAAAAGTTTTCGCACGCAATCTTCGTGCATTCGCAGTTCATTAATGATTCTATTTTTTATGTAAGTAAAATCATTAAGTACTGGAAACAACTACGGTTTCCGTAATGACGATTTTTGCTGTATTTTAGAAAATTTATTTCTTTAAAATTTATTTCTTAAAAAATTGCCTTTTTTAAGGTAGAAAATATGTACTTGAATTAAAAAGCCTTCGGTTTTAAATTAAATTATTTTTAAACAAGTATTTAAATTTAAATCAATATTTAAATTAATTTTTTGAAAATCAAAAAGCAAAGCTTCTTAAATAAACGTCTGGACAAAAATGTTGCAGTCAAAAGATTTTTAAACATTATTCAAATCCTTATTGTACCTTTTCATTTCACGATTCTTTTGAAAATAAAAATTTTTATTGATAACTTTATAATTAAATAACTTTTAATAATATTTAATGTTTATAATTAACAGAGTTTTAATAGAAACAAAGCTTGTTTAAAAAGCTTCTCGTGAAAAAAGTTACAAATTTTATTCAAATGTTAATACCTTTTTAAGCAAAAGATAATTTTTGCCGATTCTTTTGAAAATAAACTTCTTATCGGTATTATTAATTATTGAATTTTACCTTAATGACGAATTTAACAATACTCATCGATATATACTATTGATTTTAAAATAAAATATGAATTTAATTCCTGATCTGAAAAGTAATTTAAACTAAAACCACAGTTTCCAGATATCTCATGGATTTGCTCATATATTCATTAAAATAGAGCTTTTGATGAATTTTAATTGAATTTCGAGAATCTTTGTCGCAATTTCCATCGCACTAAAGGTAGCTATAACAAAGCTATTTATTACCACTAACAGTAGGGAGCATCGCCATCGAACTTGCTTTAACGCCCTTTTACACCAAAACTTTGCGAGCGATTGCGGCTATTCTTGCCTCAGGGGTTGTAAGCTCCGTGATTCAATGCACACAAGGTACACAGAGAGGTACAGAGAGAGAAAGAAAGAGAGAGAGAGAGAGAGAGAGAGAGAGAGAGAGAGAGCAAGAGAGACAGAGAGGAAGATCTCGAGGTCTGGACTGTGGTCTCACTGTGTCCGGCACATCCCCGTGGTTCCGTAAGTTCGTCTTTCAGTGTAACACATCCCACTTCGAAACTGTCCAAGCCAGTGTTTCCACGTGACTGTAACCGGCCAATAGTCCGCCGTTGGATGAACAATCATCTCTGCAGACGTTTCCGGTGACAACTTGTGGGAAATTGGAAAGCACCTGGATATAATACAGAATGTCGTTTGGTGATAGACACTTGTTTCTAATCATGGCTTTAGATTTTTCAATGAAAACGAATATCTAAGTTGTAGATGTACATAGCTTTGATTTGAGATTTATTTCGCGTCTCTAAAACCCTTCGTTAACTACCCACAGTGTATCACTTCCTCCAAGATTCAAAGTGAATTAATGGATTAATTGAACTGATCATTGGAATAAATACTCTTTAATAAATTCGTAAAAACAAATCTAGGGATATTTAAGTGAACGAGCAGAACATATTTTTTATAATATAATATTTTCTATTTTTTAGTTTAAAATAATTTCTAGCCAATCTCACTTTTACACGTCCAGCTTACGATTTCTGACAAATGCAGAACAGAATGATACAACGAGAACTCGAGAAAAGAACAATATATAATACCAGTGAATATGAAAAAGTCTTTCCTATTTTCCATCGTGAATTTTTAATTAAATTCGCCACGCAAGAATCGTTAATTAATACAGCATCCCACACCCATTATTTTAATATATTCCACTATCCAGTATGCAGCTATAATTCTTTAGCGGTACCGCCGTCTGTTTCCATCAATCTTTTCACTCTCGATTACGATTTTTTTTCCGTCTCTTTTATCCTCTACGCGCGTGCATCTGTAATTCTCTTTCCTCTTATTCCAGCAGCAGCAGCCGCTAGTGCCCCTCCTCCCAAAGAGCAGCGCACGGGCGGCTTCTATTTTGTAGCAACGGCAGCTCACTGAAACGAAATGGCCGAATGAAAAGGCAACGAATGCAAACGCAGTGGTAATCGAAATGCAGCCACGCAATAGTAAAGCAAACGCGAGCCAAATGGCTCAAGTCATTGCCGGGCGTTACGACAAAAATGCCGAGCACAGAAAAAAGAAAAAATATAGAGAATAGGTTACTACTATGCCCTCTGGTTATTGGGGCTCTTTGGTGAATTTCGTACCAGCGCGTTTCAGCAATATGGAAAGCATAGTTGGTCTGCTGCTGTATTCTAAATTCATCATGAAGCTCGAAAGCGATTATTTTAGAGGGTTTACATTTATTCTCTTGCTGAACTTTGAATGGCTGTAAGAAAAAATGTAATATTATTGGAAAGCTAAAGTTTTTAAATTTATATTAAAAACATTACTCAACAAGACCTACTATTTTTTTTAATTTTCAAGCTTTTTTAAAAATCCATCAAGCAGTGCCCACTCAAAAAAAATTAAAAAATAAATCATATCTACACGTATATAAAAGAAAGAGGTATAAATAGTTTAATAACCATAACTCATGTATTAGTAGATCTGACGTATATATATATATATATTTTTTTTTTATTAAAATACACAAATAATAAATTTAAGAAGTGAATCGTTTTATATTATTTTCTATGTTCAACTCAAGCTTTTCTCCTTAAGTACTTAGCTGATGGAGTAGAAATTCAGGCGCGAACGAGAGAGAGATTGTTTTCAATTATAAAAGAAAGCTAGTTGAAAGTAGTC
Organism: Apocrypta bakeri; assembly: GCA_018906985.1. Taxonomy (NCBI): domain Eukaryota; kingdom Metazoa; phylum Arthropoda; class Insecta; order Hymenoptera; family Pteromalidae; genus Apocrypta; species Apocrypta bakeri. Next base: position 1,498,978 of record JACCIA010000004.1, read on the forward strand.
TTTTATTTTGTTCATCCGAAGTATAAAGGGAAGTTCGCGTACTCGCAGTGGAGAAGTCGAATCTGCTCTGGGCCGTCAAGTTGGAAAAAGCTCTTCCCCACCCACAGAGGACTAGTCGTACTCCTGAGCATAAAGGGAGGTTCTATCCTGCAGACGAGCTCAGTTTGCTCTGAGCCTTCAAGGTGGAATGAGCTCTCCACTCAGACTGATGACTAGCCATCGTAGGGAGTATAAAGGGAGGCTCTATCCTACAGTCAAGCTCAGTCTGTTTTGGGCCGACGACTTGGGAAAAGCTTCTCCCTCTACTGTTGCTGATGACCAGCTGACGTTGTGATGTGAAGAGGGAAGAGCCACGTGGTTGTAACACCGCGGAATGTGTATGGCACATCATGTGAACTTATTATTACAGACTTATAGAAAAGCGAAGTATTGGTTTATAGAGGTGCTTGTAAGAATTATTGAGATTCATTTAGCTGAAATAATGAACTGTCGTTTCTTCTTTTGATTATTTTATTTAATTTCTGGAGAGGAAACTGTTAGAGTAATGATTCTGAGGAAGTAACCACAAACATATGGCTGAAACCTTAAAGTAATAACGAAATATAAAAATACTATTATTCTCAGGGGATGCGCTGTTTTTTTCACCTTCAAATAGGAGAAAATCCATTATTTTATTGCTATTTAAAAGCTGGGCTCGTTACGTTGAAGATATTCACGGCGAAGTTATAGTCGAAATACTGAAAGAGATTTTTAACTTTTTTAAACCTCTTTTCATTAATTTGTAATTCAACAGGGATACATTTCTCGTTACAGGCACAAAAATACTTCCCGTTATAAAATAGTTTGAATTTTTAAGGGAAATACTTTAAAAGCTCGATATATAAGCTTTCAAAAGGTAATTGTCAAGTTATACATTTAAACTTCCAAAAGTCAAACTTCCAGCGAGAATTAGTATCCCAAAATATTCCGTTTGACAACGCAATAATGCAATAAGAAGATACTTGCAGAGGTCTTTGAATACTTAAAAAAATATAAATATTTCTTTTGAAAACAGAAAACTATTAGTTGTAAAGGAATTATTGCAATAGATATATTGCATTGGCATATCCGGATAAGAGGTTCACAAAGTTTTAACTAAATGAATGTATTACTCCTTACTTTAATTAGCTACCAAAGGGGTCTTGTCGAAGACTCAATCGCTTTCACACATAACTATTTTAACACAATTGAATATTTTAATTTTGTTAATCTTCTAATTAATCCTACTCAATACTTTAAGACCATTGCGGAGGTCATTAAGAGCCCTTACAACTCGGTATTACATTACGTCATTTATACCTATATTTATATTTTTATTTCATTTGCTTCAGACTCTTTCTCTCTACTACTACTGAATTTTACAAGTGGAAACACGTAGTTGCTCTACATAAGATATATTTTTAAAGGGAACAATAAAAAAGCTAAAGACTTGCGAAAATCACCCCTTTCCTTTCCTCTGACACTTTCGCAATCTCTACTCTGTAAAAGGCCAAGTTACACGCTCCGCCCTCGACAATATTCCATAAAACGACACCTTTTTTTCTCTCTCTTTCTCTTTCTTGCATACACGCGTACATGTAGGGCGAGGTAAATTAAAAAGTTGCGTGCACTGCAGGTAAGTAAAAATTCCCTTGATCACCTCGACTCTAACGTTGATGATTCGGCATTTACATCGCTGCGTTGAGTAGTGACCGTGTTGCCAGTGAAAAAAAACTGAGTCTTATTTTTTTTCTTTTGAAATTACCGTGAGTTTGTCGAGAGGAGAATTCCACGAGTTGCAGTTCCGTGTTTACGACATTTTGCGCAGTTCACATGAAAAGGTGGGAAGAGAAGAAATGCTTTTTGTTAGGGGAGCGGTGGTGGGGGTGTGAACAAAGGAACAGTGAGAGAAGAGGAAGTCGAATATTCCACGAGTTTTATTTTTGTTGTTTTTGCTCGTTTGCACTACGGATATGTCAGCGATATTTTCGGGGGTGCGTGAGACTTTTTCGGGCTGCCACTCGCGTATACGTCTTTATACATTGCTGACGTATTCTTCAAACTTCTATGCTTATTCCGCGGAGAGTCGGATTTTTATTTGCCTCTCTGCGCGTGAATTATTCAAGATCGAGACACTTATGCATAGAAACTTATATATTGTAATAAGAATCATAATGCAGAAATTATAATAAGACAGCACGGAAAAATATACGTCAGTTTTGTACTAAGTACTGAAAAGTAATAAAATGTGCATTTTTTTATTTATATTAATATAATGTAGCGGCGTTAATTACTAGATTTCAGACCAGCAATATACTTTGTATTTTTAGCGACAGTTTGTCTTTTTTCATTTTTATTTTTGCACTATTTTTTTATCAATTAATTCTTACACTCATAGAAACGTCCTTTTAAATCGAAAGAAAATAGTCTTGATTATTGTATCAAGAGAATAAAAATTGTATTAAAACAGCTGTATTAATTATTTAATGAATATTTTTTGAATATTTTTTTCATGAAAATATATGTTTCCAAGAGAAGTAATGAAAAATGATGTATTATATTTCTCCATAAAGGCAACGTTGACTCATTAAGATTTTTAAAGCAAATATATAAATAATACGAAAATAGTGTTTAGGTATTTTTCCAGTTGATATCCTTGTATCGAGCTTTAAAAGGATAATTTTTTAAGTGTATAATAACATTTAATAATTAGTAATTTTATCAAATAGCCAAGATTCAACTATGTGAAATTAAAATGTTAAATTAAGAAATGGATATTATCATTGATCCATTTAAACTTTGCGTACACACTTAATTAAGCTAAAACCAGCGGGACGTATTACAAATACGAGAAACGTCTCAACAAGATTTCTGTTGGAAAAGGCCTTTACCGAGCGTAATTTACGTATAAAACCCTTGGCATCTACTCAGCTGCAAAGCTATCTCTTGTCGAGTACAAAACTAAATGCAACTATAAAAGTAAAGCACATGCATAAACGTATCAGTAGTTGTAGGTACGAAAATGTACGCAAACACGCCGACCGCAAATCGGGTATGAAAAGCTCTTTTAAATGAAAAGTATGATTACATTTCATAATTTACCGGAACTCAAGAGAAAGAGAAAGAGAAAAAGAAAAAGTAAACGCTCAACGACCTTATAGTCTGCGAGTGAAAGGATGCAAATAAGCGAGAAATATATACAATAATTATAAAGAAGCTCCTACTATCCCTAGCATTGAAAAGGTAAGTGAATAAAAAAATGCCTAAACGAAGAAGATAAAGGAATAGATCTTATGTGCCTCTGCCGGAAAAAGGAAAGCTGAAAAGAAAAGCCAGTACACAGGAGAACTTTAATGAACAGGTCAGGTCGCAAAGAGATAGCTTTTCGAAACTTTGTTCTTTCCAATGCTGTCTATATAGCGGAATTGGAAGAGCGTATATCTATATATAAAAAAATGTGGGAATCGCGTGTTCACCACGACGCGGTGGCTGTCCATTTTTTTTCTTTTATCTATCCGTCAGACGCGAAAAACACAAGGCTCAACGGTCCACGCGATAATTGAACGCGTCGTTCGGTCTTTTTTCGCGCTCCGTTTCTTTCCATAAATTGGCTCTTTCAAGCAACGACGTTCGGTATTTTTTTTTTTTTTTTTTTTTTTTCAAGCCGACACAGCGAAAGAGCGTACATAGGCCGTGAAAAATGGCCATACATCGCAATAGGACGAACTCGACGGAGTAAGCACTGGTACTTTTTTATGGAAAAGTTTCGTGGTTGCGCAGCTTACCCTTCCCCCCTGTGCGTTGTTGACTAACTTCGTGAATTAATTATTGCTTCGAGTGAGCGCCGTATTAGAGGGCATTGGATACTTTTTGCTAAGGGATTGCTCTGGAGGATTGGTTTTTACATTGATAATTTTTGCATCAGCGTGTAACACGGCTTTGCGACGCGTTTATAATTTAGTGATGAAACAGCACGTGTGATTCGGTTGACGTGAAATATCAGACAATTTATTTATTTATTTTAATGTATGTACGGTGTGTATAAGTCAAACTGCAGATATAGGTAAAGCCATATGTGCACGTTTAATAATACAATTATACAAATAATGTACTTAAATTCCGCAAGCTTGTTCTTCAGTGTATATATTGATATATTTCACTCAAGCGTCAACTATTATAATGAACTACGTACTCAGCTCGCTCGAATCATACACAAAGCTTTGCATACATCCAACTGTACATGCATTATTTCGCTCAAAGAATAACTGGTGTGCGCTCGTATACACACACGACAAAGTGCATAAATACAGGCATCTATAGAAAAATCAGACATTTAGCGCATGTATGTATATATGCGATATACAGCTACGTAAATATAGCTATATAGAGTCAAGTACACGTGCTCGTGGCACAGCCATGAGTACCAGTCCCAAGCGTTTTAGCCCATATTGCTATGGTCTTTATATAGCCGATTACACAGTCGGGCCGCACGTACCACTTGTCCGTATACTTTGTACGTATTTATGCGTTGCAAACAGAAATGTCCACACGTACTCGGGTGCGCTCACACATACGCGCTTATACGACAGCGAGAAACGAACGGTTGCATTACTCACACGACGTCTGTGTGAGTCTGGCTATATATCTGTTGGTTCGCCTCGACGATCGATGCTCGGCTGTGCTGTCTAGTTTCCGCGATTAATAATGAAACGGAAGCCTTATATATATATATATATATATATATATATATATATATATATATCGAAATATCTTTATACGTGTGTGTGTGTGTGTGTGTGTGTGGGAGTCGCTCGTCCAGTAAATAATAAAAAATTGAGTTGGGCTTTTCCAGCCGACAGTTCATCGTCAATAGAAAGCCAGGAACTGCTGCATTTATATATATCACATGTGCATGTGTGTTGTACATGTACACCGAGAAAGAAATTAAATCTTTTTTTGCGCGGCGCCAGATTCAATAATTCAAGGGGAAGCAGCGGGTCAGCAGCCAGACAACGCAACAACAGTGGAAGAAACAACCGCATAGGAGTAAATCCACGAGATACGGGAAATCAAACTATTTTTCGCTTAGTCACACTGGTTAGATCCTGTCTTCTTGTTTTTATTTTTTTTTATAAATCTTAACTATAAGAAAAACGCAAATTTTTTAAATTATAAATCGCAGTTTGGTAGTTAAAGCCGAAAATAAGACGATGATTTTTGTATTCTTATTAGAAATAATATTGCGTTGTTTATTTTTTTCATTAGTGGAATGAACAATCTTGGATTTCAAAATATACTGTCCAGATTGGATGTGGGAATAAAGTATCTAAATAAGAATCTTGTCTTCAAATTTTCATAGCTTCCGTCCTGGGTAGTGCTTGAGAACAATTTTTTGAAAATTGAAGATATTTCCTTGTACTTTCTTTGTAAATCACTATACTTTATGAAATCTAGTTAGTTCCTATGATTTTATTTATACAAAACTGTTTCCAAGACGTTAACTAACTCAACTTATCATAACTTTTTTCCCGAGAGGTCTTCTTAAACAAGTTTTATTTTAAACGAAAGCTCTATAATTTTACTTTACATTCAAGTAAATAATGTCCGGTCATAATTTTTTTTTATTTCCGGTTATTGCATGTTTCCAGTATCTCACGGATTTACTTACAAATATAACTAAAGCGAACAGTACCTGGTGTTTGCATCGACTGTGGTCAATTTCGAGCTTATTATGCTTGTGTGTAAGCTAATATTTTGTTTCGCCACTGATTATTGACAGCGAAAAAAAAAGTTCATCTACTTATTTATTTTTTTCCACCGATGGTTTACGGAAATGGGAAGCGGTGCACTTTTAAAGATGGAATTTTTGATGTGTATATAAATAAGAGAGTAGGTGGTGACTAAGGCTTAATCATATTTTTCTGGAATAAGGATAATTGCCTTCGCGTGTTTACTTATGCCTGTGTTTGCAGCACCTATTTGACGAGTCGTATAATTACGTATGCGAGTGCATAATTTGACTTATCGATTGAATTTAATAATCGCACAAGATAAAACATTGTTTATCTTTTAATCAAAAGGAGATATATTTTATCGTGAAAAAAATCATACAATAATATGATCTTTTAACGATGACATAGGAAAATAATTGTTTTATACTCGATGCAGAGATGGTTATCCGTAAAAACTGTCGAACGTACTCGACTGTTGTATATTGACGTTGCGCCATTTACAGATTATTTGTTATTTACGAGTAAGGTTTACTGTTTGTTTTGTTCCTTTTCCAGTACATCTAATAATGCATACGAAATATTGAATAACAGATTAGTACGGGAACTGGATTTTTTTTTCAAATATTTTACATTTTCGTAAAAAATCTATGAATTTACTCCCTGTGTGTGGTAAATTCTTCATGTCGAAATTATTTTAAGTCTACTTTTTATTATTATTATTAAAGAGAGTAATATTAAATTAACTCCAAAACGTACAAACATCGATTTTTAGTCAATTTTATGATAAGACAACATTTATCAAAAGTAAATAATAAGCATAAATTATACAGTTTCCTAAAAAATTAATGAATTCATTTAATAAATTATTTTTACTCGTTCAAACGTTCAATTTTATAATGAACAGTATAAAACGATATTATTCCATATAGCACAGAATAAAAATAAAATTTTAAAACATTTCTCTAACAAATAATTAGTTGAAATAATAGAAGCAAAATATACCATCTATTTAGATAAACATCGATATTAGTGAGTTAAAATAAAAATAATCTATTCCCACATATTTCATCTTTGGAACTAATATTGAATATTTGATAATTATTTTACTGAACAAATTTGAACTCACGCACAGACCTTTTGACTTTTCGCGTTGGACAGATGTATTTACCATTTGCGCACTCTCGAAATCACCCAGTGTGCCTGTGGCGGACTTGATTAGGAGTACTTGTATTTGTACGTTCGTGACGTGAGAGAAACCGCGAAAAATTCGTACACAATCTAGCTGACAGAGGATGGAAAATTTAAATGTTTAACGTATAAAACCATCCTATGTAACATGAATTTACAGACGCAGCAAACGCGAACCAAATATCTTTTTGACGTTTAATGCAAAGTAAAAATCCTCACCATAACGTTATCTTTTGTAGCCAATTAAACGACTAATGTATACTTGAAGTCAAAGATTAAAAAAATATGTTTTTTTAACGATTGTAAAAAAAATTATTTATTTTATCTGTTTTTAAAAAAATAATAATAATACAATTTAAATTAAATAGTAAATAGTTTCTTCTCGCAGAAAAAGCATTTTGTAAATATATCAAACTGTTTCAGTGTAGATTTAATTACTGAGATTGAAACATAAATTATAAATGGTAAAATATTTACAATTATTTTTCGTTTGCTAAACACACAAATATAAAATATTTATGTACTCACAAATATATATGTATAAGTATAAAAGACATACAAAATCGTATACTAATAAAAGTGTGGTTCAAAACGAAAAACTCGTTTTCCCTTTATAAATTGTAAAATACTATAATAAATTATTTTATCTCGTATCAATATTTATACCGCTGTTCTATGAATAAAAAATTTTAAATACATTAATGGTTTTTTTATTAACATTGTAATGTTAAGTCAAAATTATTTACTCAAATGATATTTATCGGCTACTTTACTACAATTCTTGTTAGGGTATCAACTAATCTAATTGAAATTCAAAAATACCCCAATGATAAAATTAATAATAAACATTAATAATGATTAGTACCAAACAGTCTGTCAACACACAGCGAATATCCAAAACGTTCTATTCCACGCTCTGCGGTATAGACACTTAAGTCAAACGATTACTAATTGCTTCAAAGGATAAAAGACAGTCCCAGTAATGATGAAAGCTCACGATGAAGGTAAGTTATGAAGAATATATACAGCTCTTAGCTGCATAGCACAGATTGCTCTTAAAAGCAAAGCTCTTGGCGAGTACCGAATGCTATAATAAAATAACACAATCAATATACAGTTCAAGAGTAAAGGCTGACTTAAACGAGTTACCCATTCAAATAATAGGTGAATATAATTTATTAGTGTTTATTATAAAATTATATATAATTAAAATTTTTTTTATAAAAATACCAGTAAACCGGTATGCCAAAATTACATGTCTTTTGCAGCAGTTTGCATTTTACTGCAGACACAGATAGTCAGAATCGTTCGATGCACCAAAAGTGCTCCAATTACCCCAGTGGAGAGTCGAGTCTAAAAAAATGTAAAATCGAACTGTCAGAGAACAAGTACATCCCAGCGTAAAAAAGGCATAATCCTAAATACGCTTTCTCAAGAGGAGCGATCGTCCCGGAAATCGGTAAAAATCTCCGACACACCTATCCTAAAATTTAATGACCATCCCGAAAATCTTATCGGCAATCCGAATGAACGATCGCAAGACATTCGCTTATACATCACTCCTCGGCATAAAATTTCCAAGTCTCTCGCAGCACCCCTCGCTCCAAAGTCCATATTGTCGGGAATAAAAAGTCCCACCCCGAGCTCTCGCGGCGAATAAAAAACGAGAATATATAAAAAAAAAGTGGAAATCTTTCATGGCAAACGCCACGGGAAAAACCATTAAAGAGTCATAAAAATTTACGAGTTTACATGGCGCACTATGAAAGAAGGAAAGAGAAAAAGAGAACAACCGGAAAGGTAAAAGAGCCCCGCTCGGTTGTTAAAAAAAAAGAAGAAAAAAAAAAGACGCCAAGCGGAACACACAGCAGTGAGCGAAGTCGCGAAGAAAGAGCAGAGCCACGGAAGGAAAGTAGGTGCGTGCGATAAACGAAAATTTGTGGACCAAAGTTGAGCCCGCGCCGCCCGTAGCCAACGGATATGGCAGATAGAGCCTCGGCTGATCTTTTCCTTTGTGCGGAAAACTCGTCCCCTTACTTATTCTCCGTTCGTGGAGCTGTTCCATTTGCACGCTCGAGCGCAAGAGAGAGAGAGAGAGAGAGCGAGAGAACGACATTGTGTCGGCGAACGACCAAGAGACAATGAAGCTCGTACCACCGCCACGATAAACAATGGGCCCGTGGCGCTTCACATGCCACCGCCGCTTCTCGTCGTCGCGATATTTTTCTCCGCGACGTGCTTTTTTATCGCTTCCCAGCCCCGCGGCACTTGCGCTCTTTATTTATACCCCTTCCGTACCCGCGACACTCGTCATGCAAACGCGTGCGGCGCGTCTACTGAGCGATGGCTTTATATATGTATAGATATGTATTTACTTTATATACGCGTAATCTATATAGGGTTGATGTTCAAACAAGCAGGTGAAAAAGTTAATGGTATATAAGAGAGCATTGTGCGTTGCTTTGGCTTTGTGCTTTACCTTCGGAGTGTCGTAGCAACGCTAAGAGATGTTTTTAGAGTCGAGGGATTAGGGGGTAATATGATGTGTCTCGCGAGGGAACGACGACGGAGCTGCTTTACGAAGGCGCGCGCTTTTGATGGAGAAATTGATGGCGGGCCCGAAGTGTATCGTGATTTTGCATTACTTTCAATGCCGCTCGTGTATTAAATATTTTGTGGCTGATGCTCTATACCGAACGTATATAAGCGTGGAGTGAGAGAGAGAGAGAGAGAGAGAGAGAGAGATGTGCTTGCGAATTTTGGAATATTCCCTGGAATTTGATTTATGACGATGTCAAAGCTGCATTGTTTAATTGTTGATTTTTTTTCTTCCTTTATTTATACAATAATGAAATGTTGTTTACATTTTCGCATTCGAGAAGAATATTTAAAATCGATGTTACACACTGTTGGAAAAGTGTGTACTTTATGTAGTACTGCTAATGACTACTGTGGGCTGCTACCATTGAGGTCATATATTGATTTTAATTTTAATAGCGTATATATACTGTGCAATTAAAACGAAGTGCGATAAGGAATACAATAAACAATGTAAATTAAACGAGATAACGATCGTTTTGTTAACCAACTGCATTTTCTCAGTAATGCCAATCTTGCTTTGCAACTCTCAAGGAAAATAGTCTTTCTGTTAATTAATATCTGTGTCAGTGCGAAAATATGTGTCACGCGTGTGTCGTATATAATTAATTTCGTTGAGAAAATTAGCTTTCATAGCGTGTCTCGCAGTTATTTTATTAATCGCAACTTAAACTATTATTGTTTCTTCGTATATTCATATCAAACTCAAAATTTTAAAGGCATCAGTCGTGATTAACGATAATATTCTAGAATGTTTGTATATTTTACTCCAAATCTTCGTCAACATTCCCTTTACAGATCTTAAAGAAGCTGCAATAAAATATTAATAAACTGAAAATAAACTTTGAAATAAAATTTGCTTCTTGATATGCACGTATTTAGACGATCGAATAACGAAATTTAATTGTAAAATATTATAAAAGTATAAATGTTTTTAAAATTATTTAAAAGTCTTTTCGAGCGCAAAGTTATGAACATTTGAAAAAAGACTTTTTAACAATCAAAAGATTTCTGACAAATTTTAGACATTATTCAAATGCTCCTATCTTTTCAACCAGTCGGTCTTTTTTGATCATTTTTTTTGGTATTTGGAGATTTTTTCAGTTTCTTTCTAGCTTAATAATTTTTATTCTTTTTTCAAAGCGTCTTCAATTACGTAAATGCTTATTATCGAGAACTGACTTTTAACTGTATTATTGATAAGTATATACTAAACTATAATTACACAATATAAAAGTAGACTCCAAAAGCATAAAAGAAAAGAAAATTAAAATAAAATTTGGAACTAAAATCAGAAAAACGTGATCTATTTAAATCTGCACTTCTTTAAAAATAAAATTATTTCTACTTATCCATTACGAACAATTTTTTTTTAATTAAAATTCTTTTGACATACTTTTCAGCTATACAGATTCATCTATCGAGTTAACGCCTCAACCAGTGAATATTGGCAAAATCCGAGGACACGAAATTCTTAAAAAATCTTTTGCACCTTTTTTGCATTTCGTCCACGAAAATGAAACTACTAAAACGAAGAAAATAGTGACCAGGTGATGTGCGGCATATTTCGTGAATAATTTGTTTTCTTCTACTTTGTGGATTTACTCCTATACTGTATATTTTACAAATATTCTGAAATTCGCACAGTTATCATACGTACATAGCGGTACACAACATACGTCGTCCGATCGAGTGGCAAAAGCGTCCGAGCTGTTTCCAATATAACTTTTTTCCCAAAGAGCACTGCCAAAGCAAACTGCACGTACCGAAACTGTATACAGGAAAAAAGCATGTAGAGCCTCACCAACGACGCGCAAAAAAGAGAGATGCCAACGGCTCTTTTTTTGCTAACTTCGCAGCTATGGTGATCGATCAGAAACATAAAAAGCGCGAGAAAGAAAGAAAGAGCCTACTCCGCGACTTTTTGCCTCTTGTAATAGAAGCTTCAGGGATTTCAGAACCAACTGCGTTAATTTCGTTAACCTGCTGATGGTGGGAGAGACGTGCGAAAACGCAAATGTTTACAAAGTTAGCTCCTCTTGTTCCGTTTGACTAGTGTGCGAGTGCTCTTTTATACTCACGCGGGGATTTCACCCTCTTCCTTCCCTTTTCGTGTATACCTTCAATTTGTAGTCCTACATTGTACGTTGGACTTTCGTTCTCATTATCAAATTTCAAGCCTTTAAATACTTTCTATCCTTCGCTTTATGCGGTAACTACATTGTTATAGATTGTAACGATAAAGGGGTTATTTACGCGCGATGAGACATAGTGAAAAGAAATTCTCGTAAATGAAACGCAGAGAAACTTTGCGAACTCGACTGAACAGGTAAATTTTCCTCTGTATGATGGTTTATTACAGAAATTATTATTGAGTTCTATTGCTGAATTAGTAAATTCAAACATTTTCAATCATTTATAGCATTCAAAATTTATAAATGCTGAAATGGTGAAATGCCAAGCTAGAGCTAAAAATATGCGTGTCTGTAATTTTACCCGTTTAAAGTATAAAAGTTTTCTAAAAAATACGTTTTTATTGTTTAATAGAACGGTATGATTATCAATATGTCTATGAACAAGTACGTATTTATTGTCAGTTTTTTATTAGATTACATTCCTGAGAAGAAATGCCATCATCGGCTCTTCACTGTCAAGTAGTGTCCACTATTAAACCCTGTAATAAACCATTTCAATATTGGGATGATAAAAACGGTCCAGAATTATGTTAATGTACTGCGCCAATACAGTGTGCTAGACTCGAGTCACACCTGACAACTCACATAATTTAAACTCCACTTTACGAATTCAACATAGATCTGATAAGTAAATATACGTAATTTATTTAAATCTCGTTAGAATTTTGGAGCAGCTACATTTGCCAAGTACTGAATTAAAGTACTCTACCAGTACGTATTTGACAGAATCCGAACAATATTGTCTTCAAAGATATGACCAGTTCAGATTTTAAAGAATTACCCACTTTTATCAAGCGCCGATTGTATTCTGAGCCAGTATCCATTACAATACTCACCTATAAATACACACAGCATTTTTATTTCAATTTAACTAGAATTTTGCAGCATCAGCATTGGTTTAGTACTGGCCTGAAGTAGTACCCATATATATACATATACGACAGAATCGATTTACTACTGTCTTCGAATACTTGCCTAGCAGAGATTTCATTGTATGGCCCGTTCTTATCACTTCAGTATTTTTTATGGTACCCCATAAAAGTTATCATTACTGATCCACTCTTACTAGGTCTATACAATAGAATCCTATGTATATTTTTCTCTTGTTAAATAAATAAATAAATAAAGAGATAAAAAGAACTTGGTAATATTAAATACAGTTATTGATACAATCTCTCTCATCATATACATAAAAAATTTTCGTTAAAATGACGCTTCTAGCATTCCACAAGCGTATTAACTTTAGCTGCGACTCGACCCATTGTTTGCATCTCTGGAATTTATAAGGTTATTAAGTTGTTGGCGTGCCCCCGCTTTTGCCAAGGCGCGACGGGGCCGTGTGCTCGAACTTTATGGCATGACTAATTGCATTTGAAAACGCTCGAAATGCTTTTGGAATGTTGCTCTTTCGAATACTGAGGGATGTTTGCTGTTTTAAATTTTTTATACTGCACTGAAGCTGCTTGTGAATTGTTGAGTGATTCAGATTTTTCGACGCGTTTTATTTTTCAAAACAAGCGCGAGCTTAGAGTCAGATACAGGTACACTAATAATACAAAAAATGCATCGATTAAATCTATATTTCAAGACTATTACAAGTTAACGAGTGTAATAATATACAAAATCACTTAACTAATAATAGTCCAGAAAAAAAGAACCAATTCGAGTAAAACCCTCCTAAAAGTCTATTCAGTCGTTCGACATTAGTGTAAGCTTTCCATAAAAATTCCATCCCATCCAGACCTCGCGCACGTTTTTCCCGTCTACTTTCGACTTCCTTTCATACCTGCGCTGTACGCCCTCTACTACTAAAAATTGTACCTTTTTCATATTCCTCGCGTACGACACACCAACGTCACCTAAATCAGCGCTTTCGACTCGTCTGCAAAGTGCTAAGGGTCCATATCCTCGATGACATCATTGCACTTACGAGATATTCATTAAATGCGACGTAATAAGCCAACGCATTTGCATCAAGAGACATTGCAATGCTACATAATGGGCCATTCTTAGGCACACAAAGTGAGATTGTTCTTTCCTCTGCAATTGGACCAAACGTCTTTCGCCTTCAGCTATTACGCGCGAATGGCACGAAGCGACTCGACGTTTGCTGCAGTTTTCAACTGTGGAAGTTTTTGCGCTGCCTCGACTCGTTGGCGAATTATCGCGCGAAAATTAAAACTTTCCATCGAAGCTTATTATTACGGCAATTGAACGATTTAATAATTGTGTGAAATTCAATGAAATACATATAATGATTCTAGCTTGATATCTCGTTAAGGGACAAAGATTGATCACCGGAAAATTTAATAAAATTTTGCATTGTTCCTCAAAGACAAAAGGTGAGAAGAAGACAAAAAAGATTTAATGAAAACACTTTCAGATATTAAAAAAAGTATATTGTTTACTTGTCGTAAATAACCTTATTCATAAACGATCGAAATCCATAATCCTCCGAAGTTGTGTTTATCTCGTGCTGAGCCCTCAATCTCAAATCGTAATCCAATGATCTCCGTCAGGCATGTCTTTTAAAGCTCCATCTACGTTCGTTGTTTAGGGCAGACTTTGCTATAAATATCTCCCTTCTAAATATGCGCGTGACTGCATTCCAGTGTAAGAAAGACTATATCGCTTGTATATCTATATTCAGTCCCAACAAGGGCCGTTCACGTTCACGCGCGGGCCACTATAAGGCGGCGATTCATTTTAATCTGAAAGTTTAAGCTGGCTCGGGAGGCAATAAGGCCAGCTGAACTCTAAAAGCGCCGCTTTAAGCTCGCTTACCCTGCTGGTGATGCTGCGCCGCGCGAATAGCGGAAGAACGCGAACCGGCAGAAGACACCAGGCCGTAAGTGAGAGAGAGAGAGAGAGGCAGATGGAGGGTCTGTACAGAGAAACGGAGCAAAATGGAGATTAGCTCGTTAAAGCTTATTAATGTTAGCCACCTGTAACGTAAAGGAATGCGATGTAGGTAAATGTGGGAAAAATAGATCAGTTATTGTTTACGAGTAAATAAAAAAGTTTCGAAAGAAGGTGCATCACGCGGTGGAATAATCAGCAAAAAGTTTACTTAGGATATGCTTGTGGAATGGAGGATTAATGAAAATTTAAGAAGAGAAAGTTGTTGCTTTTATTCCACTGCCTTTGTAGACGTAGATTTAATGTGAATTTCTTGACTTTATCACTTGAATAATTCATATAAATGTATGCGTATATTTTGTACTTAAAACGTCGCCGAGAGTATGTCAAATATTAGCAAATTCTTATGATATTATTTATATCTTTTTATTATCAGACAATGAATGTAGTTAACAAAACGTATAATTGTTTTATGAAATTAACAGCTGTCTTTTCTTCGTATGGACACACTTGTGGTTTTCGATATTTAAGGTCATTAAAAGATATAACAACTATGAGCAATTTTGTTTAGTTTCATTAAAATATTTTGTTTCATGTAATGAATGCAAGAGCAGAAAGCATAACTTTCCTTGAAATTATTAAGTGTCTTTACTCGTCTGAGCATACCTGGCACTTTCTACTTAGAAACGTACATTTTGCGCTGACATTGAAAACTTACATTCCATGCATACATCAATTACGTGAACACGCTTACTCAAATCTTTCTCGCTAATTCGCAGAATTGAATAACATTTCAACATTCGCAATTACGATTTAATATGACAAACGCGCTTGTTATGCGAAGGATATTATTTAGCGTAAAAGAATGCACGAACGAGGCCGTCACATAAAAGAATGAGAAATAAAATTGATGGTAAAAACGAAGGTGAGGAAAAAAGAAAAGGAAGCCAGAGAGGAGGAAGTAGAGTTGGAAAAGGGGTGAAAGAGAAAGAGCGAAAAAAAATAATAAAAAGAGGGGGTAGGGTAGGGGGAGGAAATGTTAGGAGCAAAAAATATTATATGATATAAAATGCGCTGTGCGAAAAAAACGGAACAACAAAGGAGTGAACGGCGAAAAACTAGAAAGAGTTAGGAAGAGAGAGAGAGAGAGAGAGAGAGAGAGAGCGAAAGGCTCGAAGCTAGCGAAGAGTCGCACACAGCATAGGGTTGGGAGAGGGGGAAGCAACAGAGTGAGACAAAGTACGAAAGAAAGAAAAAAAAATTAGAGAGTTAGAAGGCTTCTTTCTCCAGCGCTAAAGGAGGGTCAGCTCTTGTCTTGTCTTTAGCGCCTTTTCTCAACCCTTTCAGAATATCGCGCTCTGGGGTAGTAGCACTTTCTCCCTCTTTCACCCTCGAAACTCCCGAGGGGGATTAATAATTGTTTAAATAGGGCACCCGAGCTTTTATCCGCTCGCTCGTGCGCAACTTCTACTTGCCACTTGGGCAAAAGACTGTATACATGGCACACAAAGGCACCTGGACTATATCCTCACACCTGCTGCACAAATCTGCCTTTCTTGCGTGTAATCTTGATCTTACGGAATTTATTGAGCTCCGGTCGCAACGACTTGCTAAGCTTTCTGCCTTTTGTCGTAATTTCAACTTGGATGACATTGGCATTGTATTCCCGTCGATTATACCATAATTTCGATTATTTTAATGCGTGTGATAACAAGTATCGATTATTAACATGATGAATTTACAATTATCTATGTTTCAAATATTAGGAGAATTGACTTTAATAAGTATTGATATGTAAAATAAATTGATAACTTGATTCTATAATATTTAACTCCAAGTAAAACAATTCGAACATAGAAAGAAAAAACGTGTTCCATTAAGTATTTAGTTGCAAAGGAAGAATATAATACTTTTGTATGCTAGTAAAACATTATTTTATACAAACATATAATACACTATATAATATATTTTATTTCTAAAGCCAATTAGAAACAATCTATATATAATAATCTATATAACTTGTAAAACTCTATAGAAAGTAATTTATAAAACTTTATATTTAATTATTTTACTCTGGACATTAGAAAACTTTAAAATAATTTTCTATATTTTTAAAATAATAATATAAATAAATTATTGCTTTACAAGAAATGAAATCCAATTCATCGAAGAAAGGACAGTCCGAAATTTGTAATACGACATATTACGGAATTATTGGCTCGAAATCAAGTTTGCATACTATAATTTCCGAATATTCGACAGACATTATCTCACCTTTCATTTGCATTTGTTAAATACGATGTCGTAGTCTTAATAATGTAATTCATAATTGTCACTTTAAATATTCAAACGGAGTACAGTAAATTATACTATTATTACGTTTAGAAAATAAATATTTTGAACCAAGTGAACAAAAAATAATTTGTACTTCAAACGTTCTGTTTCGATACATCAAAATCTTTATCTGCTCAAACAACGATCGAAACTAAAGTGAGCCTGTCCGCTATAAAAGTATACGAGATTTGAACAGCGACAGTAAAAAATGTCGTCTAGCGCAGACCGAACATTTCGCGCACAAACAAAAGGATACAGTACACATAAAAGTGCAAACAATACGTATATCATTACAAAATACATAAATTCAAATAAAAATCTACAAAATGCAACTGTAGCAGAATTTTATTCAGTTAGCTAGAATATTTTAAACCGATGATGCGAAATTCAATAAACAATTCACTTCTCAACCGTAATGTCAAGTTATTTATAATTTTTTATTTAACGCAATGAATTCTATCGGTAAAGTTGTTCTTTAAATCTTTAACGATATATCGTTAATTTAAACGAATGGAGCTTTAAAGCTGCAACACGTCCCTCAAGGGAGTCTGTAAACCGTCATTCGCGCTTGTTTATTTTTTTTATTTAAATTTATTAAGGATACTTCAAGATCTCGAGGTTACACAAACTTTATGTTCCCGAAGTCCTTTGCCAACTTAGCAAAAGCTCATTCCCTGGTGTAATTCAAGCATCTGCATAAAAACACTTTGGTAATATGCTTTTTCTTTAAAAACTTATAGAAACTTATTCTTCAAACAGCTTAATTATTACCGGTATTTTAATTCATTTGATCAAAGCCAAATTAAATCTTCAAAGAATGTCTTCTATATATGATATAAGGAAAAAAAGGATTATAAATATGTAAGAAAAATAATTTGTTGACGCATAGCCAAATCTAAGCCGAATGAATTTTCAACGAATAAGTACATAAGTCTGAATATTCGGTGTGACAGCTACCACGTAATGTATACGATGCGACGAACACTATATATCACGTTGTAGCTATACGTTTCTACCTCGAGATATGTGGTTGGAAAAATTCACTGGTTCGAGCTTTGTGGCACGTATTCACGCTATGGAGTTAGGAGCATCGCATGTGTGTGTGCACAGGCGTAGTGTACTTTGAGGAGGAATTCTCTCGACGTGGTTGCACTTATAGTCGTATATGGTAGCGCTTGTTTGTTTCTATTTCTTTGTTGCCAACTCCTCTGGTCGCTCTTGCTGCTTTCTGGTATATGAGACAACTGAATCCTTACTATAGGTCTGTTATTCAACGAATTTCGTTATTGAAGAATATTTTATTTTTATGCTGAGTTTAGATTCTCTCGGACAGATATTAAAATTTTATTTAAGCAGAATTAATTTGTAAATAAATTATCAATTTGTTCTTCTTATTGAGTAGAATCTGTTGAAATGATTTTGATATATTGTTCAGTATAATATATCTTCGTAGGTTTCATATATGGAATACGCTGTGCAATAAATGTATGTAATAATAATTTTGGACATAAATTAAATTTGAAATTATTTTCATTTCTGTTTAAGATGTAATTTCTAAATATTCTTGTGTAAATTGAAATTTTAATTTAATCCATAAAAATTACTGCACAATTACATGAATTACACGTACTTTGACATTATTATATTTTCATTGAAAAGTGATTGATATTTTATGCATAAATGCGAAATTTTTGTATGTACGATATAACGTTAATATTAAGGTAAATTCTATATTTATGTGAAAATGCAATACATAGTGTATTATATTTTATTCATTGTAACTCAAATTCCACATTTCGTAAGCAAGTATTACATTTTTTTTTTGCTTTGTACACTTAATATTATTGAAAATAAATTGTATCTTTTAAATTTAATTTTACTTATAGAAACGTATTTTAATTTTCACATTTACAAGTAAATTACGCAACATTTATTGTACAGATTAATAGTATTTTCCAAAACGACCGTGTCGGTAACAAAGATAAATTAAAATAGTTAAATGCAAGTCCAAAATTTGTATCACCAAGGACAGACGATTCCTAAAGGATATACATAATAGAATATCTAAAAGTTAAACTGTATCTATAGTTTAATTTTCATATGAATATACTCCTCCAAAATCAGCAGCAGCAAAAATCTGCTGACGTGCAGAGGTGTACAGACAATTTCAGAAACAAAAGATCGAATTCAACGAAAAACGAGGACGAGAGCATGCGGAATACAGCCAAGAGATTTCTGAATGGAAAATAGATTTCCTTTTTCACATCTCGGACCGGAACGCGATTCCAAGCGGGTAAGAAACTGCGAGAACGAACATATATAACATACGTGGAATAAACGTATAAGAGGATAAACGCATATAACCACTCAATGGATATAACTGCATCCTTACTTTCTATATATATTAGCTACTCGTTAGCAAACAAGTAGTAAAAGTGAAAGTATGCGTGAAATATCTGGTTCATTGAAATAGCTCTTGCTTGTCCCGATTCATTATTGGAATGGCCGATACAGACGAGGTGCGCTTCGAAGACAGACGATATATTGAGATCATTTCTAAAAGCGTTAGTAAACACCGCCTAACGGCTTTCAACGGAATTGTGCCCTTTTATCAAGTATGTATAAGTAATTGCACACGAGCAACGCCAACTAGTCTACATATATACGTATACATCTACACTATATGCAATACACACATACCTATACCCAGCAATATGCTCTCTATCTCAACCCTCTTATACGCCGTTTTTTATCTCGTTCGCTGTCTGGAGAGTTCGTGTGTATATATATACACATACATATTATGTATATATATATGTGTACACGTGCGAGGGTGTTATACAGTTGGCTGCTACTGTTGCAGCCGACGCTTTCATGCGAGGCCAATGATTTTTCACGGGCTCGAAAGAATTGCCTGGTTATACAAGAGATTTCGCTGAGTTACTATTTTATATGCTCGTCTTGCTACGCGAGCACGTCCGTTCGCGCTACGGTTTTACTCTTCTTATTCAACTTTCTCTTTTTCTTCTTTTTCGCCTCCCCTCGTCTCAATCAGAGCATCTCTCTGAGAAAGTTTTTCTTCCAAGACGAAAGAGAAACGATGATACAATTTGAATTTCACAACCAATACCGAGGATTCAGGCTTTTCACGGGTGTACATCGCATTAATGCATGTAGATAACGAGATTAATCGAACAAAACGACATTGCAGATACGTGTCGAAGGATGCTTCGTATAATTATCATTTTTTTTTTTAATTAAAATATTAACGTAATTTGGAATATAAATTGAGATTTTAAATAATGAATACACAGACGCTTAATATCAAGTGAGCGAGAATAAAAGTTTCGTTAATTAACGAATGGAAAATCAAACGTCGCAATTAATCCTTGTGTAATCTTGTATCGGAACATTTATTTTCACGATTTCACGTTGAATTCTGTAATATCTTATTTGGTTGTGCTACAAAGAGGTATTTATTTTTATTTACGCATATAAATACATAAACAAACTTGCAAAGAAATCGTTGACGAACTTTATTGATGCGTGCGCGTATACGCAACCGATACGTTCCTTAATTATTTGCATAATAAATACTGTTATCTTGATTTGCTTTTAATTTACCTTAATTTATATAACACACACATATATATAATTGTACTTCGTTCCACGAGTGTAGCAAATAAAGCTTTTGTGCATTACTCGCAGAGCGTAAATGTAAGCGTCTCCTACTTCCAAAGAAAGCAACAAACTCAAAAGAACTTGAAATTCGCTTCATCAAAACAGTCACAATGCACAGAACACGGAAAGTTACAGTAGCGCGCATTGTGTAAAAGCTAAAGGAGAAAAGTACTCGGACGACGAGGTTAAATCTGTGCGTATAAACCAAAGCTTATAAAAAAACATAACTTGATTTTAACAATAAAAACAATGTTAAGAAATTTTAGGGTTTACAACAAAGCTGCTGTTGTTGACTTTTAGAAATTTCAACTTTTCTCATAACTGAGGTCTGCTGCTCTTCTTCAAGGACTAAACAAACAAAACGAAATTGAAGAATCGTAGAAACGACGGGAAGAATGTAATAAGTATCCCCGAAGTAAGTGTACTGCGGAGTACAATCTTTTGAGGGTCAAAGACAAATTTTGTCGGAAAGTTGTTATCGAGTTTCGGAGTCTTATAGTTTGGTAAATCGTGGATGAGGGTACGTGAGTTATTCTAGTTATTTGACCAAAGATTCTGTAGTTAGCGAGAAGTAAAAGGTTGTTAAGGACATTAATATATCATTTTACTGGCAAAATAGAAATATTTATTTTAATTAAAAAACAATATTTTCGGTTAAAAAATATTTATTCGGAACCAATATTGCTATAAGACAAACTGTAATTTAATTACTAAATAATATTGGCAATTTTATTGGAACTCAAAAAATTACATGGTTCATTTTATCCGTCATCGATCAATATGTTAGTGTACATGTACAGAAAAGAATCAAAACAACGTAACAGCTATATTTTTGTTATTTTTATGTTAAACAATATTTATTATCAGAAATGTGAAAAATATTATTTAAAGCAATAAGGAAAAATGACATCGTAACTATTCTAAAATATCATCATCAATAAACTGTAATAATAAAAGCGAAACGAGAAAGTTTAACGACTGATGATTTAGCATGGTGTAAAGTTCTTACTCATAGGTAAGATACCTTGCAGGTCGAAGCCAGTAAATAAGGAGGTAGGAAGATGTCGAGGACGTAGAAGCACATAACGCCAAATACGGTGCGAAATTGCACAAAAACACTTGATTTATTAAGGAGAGCAGACCTTTACAGCAGTAAATAGAAGCTTGCCTTCATTATGTACTTAACGGAACTTGAGATTTCAATCGCTATCCTTAAAATATTCTATGTCTTAAAAAATTCCGCCGATTTAAACTTATTCCATTGAAAATCTCTCGTATTTTAATTGTACATACATATTACATGTCGTTAGTAAAATACTTTTTTACATAATTTTACATGAAAGTATAGGAAATTCAATGAAATTTATATTATATTTTTATAATAGTATTAATGTACAAAACACAAACATTTAGTGTTTATTAGCGAAATATTGAATTTTACATACAGAAGATAAAATGTAATGTACTAAGTTATACATTTTCAGGTTCACAAAGCTTCACTGAAAATTAATGTACAAATAAAAACTTCTCGTTTGTTCGCAGTTAATTGAAAATTTCATAACAATGTAATTGTGCATAGATTTTCATAGATTTAATTACAGACTTTAATTCGCACAGAAAAACTTAGAAAATTGCACTATCTAAAAATTAAAATAGTTCAAGATGAAATTTCAATCACAAATATTCTGTGTATTATAATACGCTTTACAACTGCTTGCATTACTGTAAATTCGTAATAGAACATTGTCTTGTTGTATTTCGCCTTTAAAATTCATGAAATAATATTTCACAATATATATTCTTCAACGATCATTTGTTATCAACATATAACCATTTTCTACAACAGCTCTTATCTGCCAAAATGAATAAAATAATTTAACATATAAAAAAACGACAAGAATGAAAAGCACTAACTGAAAAAGAATTATTACATAAAGCTTTGCAAAGATCAATAGTACACCCCATCGAATGTAAGAACGCGAACAAAGTGTATATGGTAAATTGGACACTCGTACTTCACGTTACTACACGCCTGAATTATTTGTCTCGTAAATCTGACGTGAAATATGCAAATCACCCTTTAATCTACGTAAATGCCTGAAGTGAATAAAATTACGATGAGGCATTTTTCGACTAGATAACGATCTAAAGTACTGTCCTGTATCTCCCTTTTCACAATAGCGTAACGAGTGTTACAATGCATTTA
Source organism: Apocrypta bakeri (assembly GCA_018906985.1). Lineage (NCBI taxonomy): Eukaryota > Metazoa > Arthropoda > Insecta > Hymenoptera > Pteromalidae > Apocrypta > Apocrypta bakeri. The sequence goes on from JACCIA010000004.1 coordinate 1,521,789, forward strand.
TACGTTGACTTCTAATTAATGGACAAAGTCTTTGTATGAATTTTAAAGATACTTTGCATTTACATGTGTTGATACAGTTCATACACCGCGTAAAAAGTGTACGCGATTCACTTTTACGAGAGCAACAAGTCTAAATAATCAAATTTAAAGCTTTTCTCATCGCGTCTATTAAACAGAAGCGAAAAACTGCGTACTCTGAAAATATGTATATATGGATGATTCTGTGACAGATGGACTGATGAAAGATTTTTTTTAATAATTTTAAAACGTATGTATCTTCAAGAACTTTTGGATTAATTTCTTTTATTTTTGTCTTTCTAAAAATATTTCCAGTAATTGGTTGCTTCTCAGGCAAGCAGTTTTTACTAAAAACGTAAGAGAGAGTTTAGAAGAAAAAAAATGTTCGCCGTTCAAACCGTCAAAGAATCACCCATAATATACAACGGATAAAACCAACAAGCTATGCAACCAATTCCTGCAATTTGATCCTGGAATCTGTCAGCAACTTTTAAATACTGGTTTTTCAACGGACTGGGAAAGAATAATCCGTTAACTAAGTCAACACAGCGACCTCACCGAAACCGACTATTCTCTCGTAAATTGAACGATTCATGAATTCTATTTGAATTGTCGATAATATGACCAACCGCAATCGTCACACCACGCATCATCCGCAGTTACCATAGGCTGTGGCATATGCTCTTCTAGCAATGAACAGGCAAAGTTACTTTGTCAAAGTCCTCGGCGCGCGTGTCCCTTAATTTACCCCGGTAGAGCAAAATTTCATCTATCCCGTGGTGCTGACCGAACTTTTTCCATCTTCCAAGTTCTCTTGCCATGGCGTATATAATTTCGTAGCCTCGGGGACACGTCTCTTGGCAAAAAGACTTGTTGTCATTGGCGAAACTCGCTGCAATATAGAGCTAGTTTCTTTCCCACATTGCTCCATGTGTCTCTTGCTCTTCTTGTTTGCTACTAGTTCTCCTGCCAATTTTTTCTGATCATTTTTTGTCGCGTTCCGTACGTGTATACCATCTATCTATACAGTGCGATTAATGCGATGCATAATTTAACTGGTCCCGGTGTGACTGATTAAATATCGATCTTCGCATCCGGTGTCTCGATTGATTCAAGTGTATAATTCAAGGTTTGTTTGTATCTAATATTGTGTGGCTGATTAGGCTGAATAAACAGCTCGTTTGGAAAAATAATTACTGATACAGCTCATGGAGGAAAACCATAACTATTAAAACTGATTTATTTAAGGAAAACTAGTAAGTGACTATATGTACAGTATTAAGAGTTGAAATCGACGAAAAACTCAACGAGTCGATATAAATAACACGTTGCGCTCCAGCTGCTTCGTAGTCTACGGTAGCTATAGCAATGCGGCGCCATGTGAAGAAGACGATCCTGCTTGCACCAATAAGCGGCTGTGACCCGCTCGTGAGTGGAATATACAAGGCTCCGACAATTTCGGTACATATGAGAAAGAGAAATAGTTAGAAAGAGAGAGAGAGAGGGGAGGAGGGGGTGATGCAGGACAGTTTTTAATGAAGGAAGTTGGAAAGTTTCAAGTCTACACGAGATGAGAGTAGATTGTGCAATGCTGACCAATGTCGAGTGAAAATTAGAAACAAAAATCCTTTCGCGCATATGTGAACGTCGTTACGACGACGTATAGAAATGAGCTTGTAACGAAGGGAGAATATTCGAGATGAAAATTGGCCCTTAATAGTTTGATTATTAAAACGGAGAATGTGAGGATTGGCAGACGTTTCGAGCTGTGAATTGTGATTGACGATACGGAAAAGATAGTTTTGTCCAAAAAATATCTGAAAAATTTTATACATTTAAAATGTTAAATATATAAGCGGATTTTAAGAATATATTCGTGATTTAAAGTCTGTGTAAATTTAGATTAATTATTATTTAATTTAGTTGAATATCGAAATTACTAAATGGATTTTTTACTATAGTATTAATCTATAAAGCACAAATATTTAAAGTCTGTACGTGAAATTTCCGAACAGCTTGTAAATAAAACTTGACTTAATATTAAAGTAGAAGTCGAAATTTATCTTTTGTTCGTAGTAGATTGAAAATTTAATGTCAGCGTAATTGTACGTAGATTTTTATAGATTTAATTAAAATTTTAATTTGAACACGAATAAAATTTAGAAAATTGACATATCTAAAAATTAAAATAGTTGGAAATGAAATTTAAATTACAACAAATATTTTATATTTTTTACACTCAATACGAGATTCAATTGGATTACGATACTTAATTGTTAGGAAGATACAATAATAGTTTCAGCTTGTTTACAAAAATTTTGCATTGATTTTCTTTTGAAACTAAATCAAGTTCAATATTAAATTGTCTAAAAACGTACTCTTGATGTACAAAAATAATACAAACTTAGTACAAAGAGTTCAAACTAAAATAATAAAATTGTTATAATATTATTTCGCATAATAATACAGAATTAAGAAAGACATGTCAAATAAGTTAAAAAGTTGAATTTCGACCCAAAGATATTTTAAAATGTATTCCATAGCTATCAATATGCAATATGCATTCATTTGCATACAACATACATAAAACACATGAATAACAATTACAAACCGCGAAAATACGTATATAAAACTGCATTTGTCTCCCTCCGAATTTACGTAATTTTTCACTTTCATAATAGCCTCCACTAAAATACAAAGCATTATTACCTCATGGCTATCACCGAAACTCTAAATTGATACACGAATGAAAGCCCACGAGTTCCCCTTGATAAATTTCAATCGATTATGATCAACTTCAGCAACAATTTCAATAACGCATTTGCTTGAAACAAGCCGTCAAAGTGGTCGCCCCTATATCACTGCATACACAAAGTGCCTATATAGAATACATACATATACAATATACATACGCGTGTAGGATAAGATAGGAAGCAATCGCAACACGTGCAATAGGTGAGCGATCCTCAAGCGGCAACGCGAACTGCAGGCGGTAGTGCAGATCTATTTCAACATCGTCCAACGAAGTGGCTTTGAGGTCAACTCGAAGTTGGCCAGCTGCAGGATAATCGCGCGTACACGTACTGCAGCTTCCACTTGCCCGCGTTATCAGCTGATTCTGCTCGAGAACCGCGCGTTAATTCCGTTTCATCGACTACTCGCATAGACACTCGTTTCTATAGGGTCCAAAAGAGAGGGTGAGACAGAGAGAATCGACATTCTCCTCTCTCTCTCTCTCTCTCTCTCTCTCTCTCTCTCTCTCTCTCCCACTCTCTCTCTACGGTGCGTGTGTGCTGATACGAGCGAATTGAAGGTACCATTGGGTAGTACGAGTTAAAACACTGGTTTTGGCTGGCTGAGCTCGTGAATTATGCCGTGTGATGTCACGAATAATGCATTTCTGATATTCATAGATTATTTTTGTACGAGAGAGACAGCGTGTTAAGCGATTCGCGCTTGTCGGAATATTCTCAGGCTAACTTATTATCGGCGAACTTTTGACAGTGAATTATGAGCTTTTAAAGCTTTGTAGAGGAATTCGTTATCGTTCTTAGAACGTTTAGCGGTGTGCAATTTGTAAAGCATTGTTGTAGGATTTTTTTTCTTTTTTTTTGTAATTATATATATTGTATGCATCGCAAGTACAGCATTATGTATTTGAGAAAGACGAGGCAGCTACGGATGCTCATATTCGCCTTCGCATCGTTATTATGTTCGTTTTTATTATTATCCTCTTCTTTACTGAGAAATCGATCGCATACCCGCGACTAACTTATATGTATAAAGCGTTTAAATACAATATCTCCGTAATATTTCACGCGCAAATAAAAATTCCGGAGCACGAAACGATATGCTTGCGAAATTTGAAAGTCAAGGCTTTATACGCGAAATATTCGATATAAAATGCAATCGCGAGATAAATGGAAATAGCCATTGATTGAATTCATCGTAAATTATTGGATAATCGTTAGAGAAAACAAAATATTAGCGCTTCGATAGATAATAATTTATTGCCGTTTGTAGATGTATAGTCAATTATTTTAAACTGACAGTAACTGTTTGACGCTGACTGACAGCTCATCTGTATTTACGTACGTTTGTGGTTCTGTACACAATATGCAGCTTTGCTCTAAAAGCCCAGACAAGTCAATCAACAGACAATTAGATTATTCATGATCAGGAACGATATACGTTTCTGGTGAACTAAGATCCTAGTACAAATGGACGATCCACTGTACATCGCTTTCAATTGATACTCTAAATACCTATTCCTGTATTTTTAATGGAATCTGCTTTTCAAGGACTTGTATGTATATTAGCACTGTATTAGCAATTCTTTACATAATTGTCAATGTACTATAATTTTTTTTCTCTAATTTCAGATTGATTGCATTAATTGTTATAATTTCAGAGTTTATAATGTTGTTATATGTGGATGTTTAGAAACTTTTATGAATTAAATTGACGTTTCAATTTGTGAATTCTATATTACAGAAAAATGTTTATAAAATTCTAATAAAATTCATGAAAACTCAAGAAAATATTATTTCAACATTTCCAAAATATCAAGGAAAACATGTTTTGAAATGAAAATTTGACAGAGATTCGTCTATATACATATATGTACTAAGTAAGTTAAATAACATATTTATAAATATAAAATTAAACTGATTTTGAGTAATAATATTTTATCTATCCGTATTCGAATAAAAATTCCAAAAATGTTAACACTTTTCTGAAACTTACACAAAGTGTTCATAAAATTTTATCACATTTGATCGAAACTCTAAAAAATTTTCTTTAAACATTCTCCAAATACGAAGAAAAACAAATTCCCCGAACTGACGATTTGACGGAGAATACATATATACATATATACATTAAAAAAGTATATATACCAAAGTCTGTCCGTATCTGAACTTTACTACTTGGCCAAAGAATCGTTTAAAACATTCTGATTTTATTACAGCAAAGAAATTAAGAGTAATCATCGTATTCCGATGGATAAACGTCTGAAAACGGAATTGCAAATTCGAAGGCAAAAAGCCGCCGGTCCATTTGGAATTTCAGTAGCCTTAAACGGTACTCCACTCGACAGCAGACACAGTTCTCCATCCGTCCTATACGTATAACCATTCGCTTCCGCGCTCTCGCGCTTCTGTTCTACCTCTAACGAAGCTTCGTCCCTTTGGATTACTCCCACTTCTTCTCTTTCTCTCATTCTCCCTCACGCACACACACACACACACACACACACACACAAACGCACGCACACTTACACTTACACAGACCAACGGCGGTGGCGCAGATAGTGTCCTCGACTTAATGGAGATTTTATGCGAAGTTTGATTTGAACGTTGAAGCTCGGGCGCGCGCGCGCGTGCAAGAGAGAGAGCGAAGGTGTCTTTTATGAGGCACTTGGACTGCTAGCATTAAATCTATATGCGGAAAAGGCAGTTCGGAAAAGATTCACACGGACGCTTGCGCCAGGATCTATCTCAATGTCGCTATATACACGTGCGAGAAAAGACTCTTAGACATCCGGGTCCAATATATATATATAGATGCTGTACAGAGAAAGCGACACTCCGATGCGGGTTTCGATCATTGTTTTATAACTGTAGAGGATCTGCCGGGATAGAGCAGACTCCGAACAAAGTTCGGCTTCTCTTCCCTCAGTAGAGGATCGGAAAAATCGTTTATACACCGAATGAGGCAAGAGGGTAAAAGGAGGGATGAGAACTTTTCGCCGCCACCACTACTACTACGACTCGTCTAGGGAGACTTGGACTTTATCTCTTTTGGAAGTTTAACGCTCGAGGGTTATACTTACGGACGGAGCCGTTAAAAATGACGGTGTACTCGCTCTCGCGAAAATTATTTTTCTCGAGTATAAGCACTCTGTTTTGATCGAGGCTAGTCTCGCTCTGCTACATTCTACAAACGCAGAGCTGAGTTTACAAGTACATTCATTAAACTGGAAGTTACGTACTATATACTTGCGGCTTCACAAGTTTGGGGGAGGATGGAAAAATTCAAAGTGCGCAAGCGCGCGTACACGCGTCGGTTAGAATTCGTTTGGTCAGTTTTTCTCTGGACTCTGGCCGATTTCTTCGCTGAGTTTTCTGCTTGAAACAAAATATTTCCAACTGCTCTCCTAAAACTTTTTTAATTACGTGGAAATTCACCATTTCGATTTCTTTCACTCGATCCGACTGTGTGTTTTTCTGACTTGGCTTTATGCTTTTGCCAGATCTCTCCTATGCACTGAGTTAAACATTTCTTTGTTATTTATAATGGCTAAGTATTGGGAAGTAAAAATTTCATGATTTCATTATTATGATATTATATTTATACTTGTAATTTCATTTTTAGATAATTATAATTAATAAATTACATTATTTTCGTTAAAATTTAAAGTAAATGCGAATTGGCATTGACGATAATTTGATGAAATTCCAAAAAATTCGATACAAATTTCTATGGAATTTCATGTTCTTTGATATTGAACTTGAAATAGCTATGCATGACATTTCGTGTACAAGCATTAAACTTGTCTGCTTTGCACTTTGTAATTGCATGGGGATTTGTACATGGAATTCAACTTAATTTACATTTACTATAGAATAACCAGAATAAAATTAATGTAAAAAATATAATGTAATGTACAATAAATTAAAATTTCAATTTGTACGCGAAGGTTATTTCTCTAAATTAAATTTAATTTAAAATCGTTTAATATTTAATACATTAGTATTAAATTAAATTCATGAAATCCACTTCTGTCGTTACCTTGACATTAACATTAATTAAAGATTCTATTCAAGAAAATTCATGTATTGCAAAATTTCTCTTTTTTGAATGAAAAACATTCAATTAAATTATACTTCAATTAAATTATAATATTTTGGTTTAAAAAAATATATGTATATATAATTTCATTAGTATATCCCTTACTTAAATCAAATAAAAATATACCAAGTGCACGTACGAATTACTTAATCAAAATGAAAATTACTTAAAGGTAAAGTATAACTATTTAGTAAATTTTATTTTTAATTTTTAATTTTTAATAAATATAACGTACATTTTCCAATCTAATAAATATAATTGAAGTAAAACTTAGTTTTTTTAATCAAACAATTTTTATTTTACTTCAACAATATTTTTTCAGTGTATTAAAAAAAGCATTGTTTATAGTAATTAAAAATAAATTAATCTCTTCAGTTTTCAAAACGATTGAAAATCTACCGTTTCAACATTTTATTTGTAGAAAGAGAAATTGCTAATGCAAAATATCGATTATTCAAAATTGAAAGATGCATATCAATTGAAATATGTAAGTATAAAACGAAAACTTCTGACAGCTAAGCGTTACCGCATCGGATTTCACTTCGATTCCCATTTCCATGGGGGGATTCGTTGATTGTTTTGATTATTTTCGCGAAGAACAAAAATAGATTTGATGCAGACATGTGGAAAATGGCTCACATTCACGAACGAACGCATACATGCATGTGAAATACAAATGCTCGCACGCGTATGATGCATCGTATTCAAAGAGGTGAAAAATAATGTAAATATTTATATGTTTATTAATTTCCAACGCGCATATTTGAACAATCAAATATCAACGCCGATACCCCATACTGCTTAAATAGCGTGAAATGATTTATAAACAAAGACACGAATATATTTGTGTATATATATATGCATATGCACATTCCCCGACGTGTTCATTGAAAATTTCAGAATAAGAGAATATACTATATATATAGACATATAACTTTCGGAAGTAATACGCTTCGCAAACAAACGGTTATCGAACGTGAAACAGTAATGTGCACGCGCATCGTGGAAAATTCAATTTGCTAGTAAAAGTCGTTCTAAGTGTACATACGAGTGTCTCTCCAGTATACGTATATATGTGTAGGTTATACTATGTACGGTTACGCCGCGTATGTGACAACATAACGCCTCCTAACTCTGCACATAGTCGCGAAATGCAATTGCAAAGCTGTGGCACGAGCCGCAATTTCCTATCTTTGTAACCGCAAATCTGAAATGTACCTTACTGTAGCCCCTACATTGTCAAAGACATAATTGCAGAGAACTAACCGTCGCTAATTCACTGTATCGTCTGGCAATGCATAAACTTCTATCTCGATATCGCGACGATCTGGATGATATGCAAATTGTTCAAAAAAAATCAAGCAAGTTTAAAAAAAATGTTTTAAAAAAAGAGGAATCAAGATTAAACTCGTTGGGAAAAAGAATTCGAGAAAACTAAAATCTTATCTATGGAAACGTCGAAATGTACGATTTCTCAATAACGCGGTTCCTTGTATACATATATAGCTTACAGGATACAGGAAAATGTTTTACATCCGTGGTCCCTTTTTCCATTATTTTTCGACCGAGTTCTGCTCCTATATTTAATGCATTTTAGATTTTCCATTTTAGCATGTATATACACGATGGCGCTTTCGCTCTCTCTCTCTCTCTCTCTCTCTCTCTCTCTCTCTCTCTGTGCGTCCGGTCGGCGCTTGCGTAGTCGACGTTCATCTACTGAGTTACTCTGTACTTGTCTTTGCTGGCACTGCCGTTACTCATGACATATATCAACCTCGCGTTGAGAAAAATGTTGCGGTTAAATTTGTTATATTAAAAAAAATTTATTCTTTATTGCATAGTGTAGTACATATTTAATGATTTTTTTATTTATTCGTTTGACTATTTTTACAGTGCAGTGAATAGGAATCTTGTAGAAGCGAATGATATTTTTGCACTGAAAAAAGCTTGATATATTTAAGATAATTTATTTAGTAAAACATTTTTTTTTTAGAAGAAGAAAATATTTACTCGAGTTAAAAAGCATATTTTGGTTTTGAAAAACATTTGTTTGAAAGAAAAACGTTACTTATAGAGCAGAAACAGAATAATAATTTTGTAATTCTCTAAATCCATATAGATAACTGTAAGTGCGGATTCTTTCTGTTGTACCATTTCAATACTATTTTTACGAAATAATTTTTACTACGATATAATCGCTGTATTTAAAAATATTTCATTCACTTTCATTTTCTTCACTCATATTTCTAATTCGATATCTCCGCGAGAGTTGAATTACTCGTTGCATTTATATATTTTCCAACGATTGAAGTTCCATTCATAAATATGCATTACCCAACTCTCCGCAAGTTCAGTATAATTGTCGGTAGTTGCACAAAGGGTCTTACATAATTCACCGAATATCAGCATTATTCAACAATTTCTTAACGAATACAAATTTGAAAATATTTAAAAATATAATAAACTGTCGTATACCAATGAAATTATTTTGATTTTCCAGTGAAAAACAAACAAGCTTCTTCTTCAAAATCACCTATACTCCATATATTCATCTCTTTTTCTCGTTTATTCTTTCAGCGAGTCACCCATTTCAGAGACGGATAAGCCACGCGATCAGAAAAGTGAAAGAGTTGGCAATGCGGAGTTTTTCCTTCTCTTCGAATTCAAGAGGGGCGAAAGAGTAGGGACGAACACGGCTCGAAATTGAAAAACTGTTTGAAAAGTTGTCCAGAGAGTCCAACCTCGAACTTCCGGAGCTTTGGGCATTGGAATTTCGACTAAAAGCGTGTGCTGAAAAAAACGTTGCATAGTTCGACGCGACGGAGGAAAAAATACAAGGCTGCCTCTGAGCTTTTGTACAACTGTATCGCAATAGGCACTGGTAGAGATTACAAATTTCAACATGCCTTTGTAGCTTCTGTACCTGAGAATGACGATATTGGTAATTTCGATTTGATTAACGAAGAATTCCTCTTTGATTTTTAAATTAGCGTAACGAAAAATTTAATATTGTGACAAAGCTTTCGTTGAAACTTATATTAAAGAACATTGTTTATTAAGACTTGGCTAGGAACTTATGCTATTATATTATATAAAAACATGATGTATTTTTTCATTTTGATCAAGCTACAGCTTGATAAATTTTTAAGATTCAAAGCTCAAAAATGTAAATCTCCAGTATCTACGGTTGGCTGATATAAAAATGGAAAGGAATCCTGATTTCAAATGATAATTTTTCATTACGAGACTATTTAAAAAATATGAGTCGTAACAAATTAATAAAATATAGTTTTAACATAATTTGAGCTTTGAATCTTAAAAAATATTATCTTAACACAGGATGATAACATCAACTTCTAACAGGTCTTATTAAACAATGCTTTTCTATTTTCTTTAAAAAAAAATTTTGTATATTATTAAATTTTCATTATAAACATTCAAAGTTGAAGGAGGAAATACATATTTAAACCCTCTTTAAGTTCGTTAATACTTAAATGTGCGTTTTAAATTTATTATTTCGTTGAACGATAAGAGATTTTTCTAGCTCGTTTAATTTTTTCTCTCCTAAAGTGCAATCAGCAATGAGACGATTGAATTACATTTTTTGTTGTTGCTTTAGTGTGCTTATGAACAATTGTATTTTGACATTTTCTCTTTGTTCGAGATGCAAATTTTAATTGTAAAAAGTATGAAAAAAATTCTGGACTGATTAGTAATTCATTTTATTATTCTTTTTGTTTAATTTCACGTGGTTTTTACAGAGACGAGCTAATCATGTAGATTTCATCTCTTTTCATCATAATAGAATGTAATTACCAACTTATCATTACGTATTTTTTAACAACGTTCATTAAGAATAAAAAAAGATACGTTTGTTTTTTCCTTGTTGTACTAGTTATTAAAACAGAAAATCAGATATGAAATGAGCTTCAATCTCGAAAATCCAAGTATAATACTTTGTTCTTGACTTTCCGACTGTGCTCTTGGCAAACATCAGCACATATCTCATGAAAGAAGTTTTATGAACTGTATAAGATGTCCTAAGGAGCTTTCCCACACATTTGTATATATATATATATATATTTGAGAGAATCATTGGACATGCTTTACTTGCCATTTTCAAATACTAATTTTAAACCTCCAGAGGTCTGTACAGAGTCTCTAAAGAGCTCAGAGTAGCACAAAAGGATTTCAATTTCACGATAGTATCAAGCTGCTAAACAATCTTGCACGTAAAGAAGCCTTTTGTCTTCACTAAGACTGGTAAGGCTGTCGGACCTCGCCGATACACGTCCGCCGAAGGATTCAACAATGCGAAAAAAGACAAAAAAGAAACAACCCCAAAGCTAGACGAAGATCTTGCCAACCCACTGATATATGTAATGTATAATAAATGAATTGCAAGTGTCAATAATCGAAAATTTGGAAATGTTCGTTAGATTAACATAATTTAAAGAAACATAATTTAAAAATACTTTTTTAATCTCAAACGTTTATTTGAACGGATATTTTGAAATAAAAATGTAATATAAATGTGCTTTTAAGATGACTGTAAAACATTAAATTTTAATAGTAATAAATCAAAGGTTTAAATATATTAAATTTATCCATAAATCTACAATCAATACAATTATTTAAATTACAATTACTTGTATACAGTAAGTAACATTTTACTTTTATAACCAGATATTAGATTTTCCATATTACCTTTCAATTCAAGTAAATATTTTCTTCTTTCATTAAAGTCATTTTTTAATAAATAAATTTTGTTTTCAATTAAATCATAGTTTCCAGATGTAGTAATAAATATAGTAGTAGTTGACCAGACCCATAACGTTAATACGTGCAAAGATTTATTACAAAAAATTGCGATTAAATATTCAGCATTAATAAAAGTTGCCAGTGGTGATGGACAAGTTGGTCAGACATACAACGTGAGTACCTGCAAAGATTTATTACAAAAATATGTACATATATATTACAAGTAATAAATAATTATAGCAGTAAATTAAACAGAATAAAATTGATAATCTGAACATTTAAAATTAATTAACACTTAAAATTAAAATAGTGTTTTAAAATTAATCAATGAAACCTTCAGAATAATTAACTGGTTAAAACTTGTATTAGGATAATGAGGGCTGAAAGCAAAGCACATGAATATTGATAGCGGATACCAAAAGGTAGAGGTTGAAAATAAATTTAAATAATTAATTTTAAATTAATTTTATATTACTTAAACGTTTATTATTATTTTGTGAACCTTTTGTTTTTTCAACGTTACAAGAACATTTTCTCTTTATCTTGGACAGAAACTATCCCAGAAAAATTCGTGCAGCTCATATTCTACTATTTTGATCGCCGCTCTTGTCTATGGTGGCAATTAGAATCATAATTTTCGCTCAAATTTTGTATCAACAAAATTTACTTATAAATTAAACTAATAAGGTAATTTTTGTACTAGATTGTAATAATTGTATTTTCTCTGGTTTAATAAATAAACAATTTTTTAACGTTTTTTCCTTTTATAAAAACTTACAAAGTACAAAAATCTCATTAGAGAATTGAATTTTTCAAAAAGTCGTGGAATGCCAATTATGAAAATTTCATTTCAATAATTCGATGAGAATTCCTATAATCAAGAGAAGTCCTATGCACTGATCTCCAGTGTGTATACGACTACTCGTAGTCGTTATCGCGAGTGTTGGACACGTAGCCAGACTAAATCTAATGAATCATGCCTATGCCCTGCCAACGATAATTAAAACATATGTATTTATTAAGAGAGATGCATCACACTGCGTTGTATCAACATACGTCTTGCAGATCAGACTATATTTATAAGATCGGTTTGTGTCAAGCTTGATTGGCGTGGCACCGCTTTACAGTCCGGTGTTACATGGATACGACATGTATACGTTGGCTGTCCAGACTATTTGCCTCGTGAAAAATCTATGGCCTGGCTATATAACGACGCGATATACGGCCCTAAATCAGCGAGGATTGACGAATCGCTGATGCCGCCTGGCGTTTTATAGGACATTCGTCATGTTAATTGTTTTTTTTTCCACGTCCACCGCGTGATTCAGCGTTAGGTATGAAATTCGCTTTTAATAAGCAACGGAATGTTCAGCCCTCTCGGAGGACGCTTGAATAGTCAGGATAGAACTGGATTAAGCGTGGGTTATTTACAAGTACGAAGTACACGTTCACAATGTCGGAGAGAAGTAGGTGGAGACGAAACTTCGTTTTATGCAACAATATAGATGAGATGGATGAGATCGAAAATTGCTACCTTCGAACGGAGATTTTGCTGTTGCTGCTACTTTTCTACGTAGCGCAGTGACAGCGAAAATCCCCAAGCAGTCCGACAAGTATATGAAATATTCAAGCGTCATTCCTACCGGCAAGTTGAAAAATGGCAATTTAAAAATAGAATCTGAATGACGGAAACCCTTTTCAAATACGCAGATATCAGAGTCGCGGTAGTTCCCGATTTTCATAAAAAATTCCAGGGCACAAGAAAGAAAAAGACGTCCCAGGCCAGACGAGGGAGGACGAGAACATGTTGGATCCTCCGGAGAATGCTCGAAAATTAAGAAAGAAAACGGACTAGACACTACTGCGGAGAAGTCAACCTACTCGCTAATAATTCAGTGGTTCCAATATTAAGGCGCGCGACGCGCCAAAGACGGCCGTTTCTAGCGGGGACAACGACTGTACGTATGCGTCGCAAAACGAGTGAAAAATTCAAATGAAAAAATACTAGCCATGATTTAATTGCGAATCAAATCATTAAAATTGAGAATCTTTTTATAGACCAACTAACTAACTACATCAAAAGAAAAGAAATTAATTTCGAATTATTTTCGAAAATAAAGCAAAGAAAGCTCGATGAATCATGAATTTTTTGATAGGTTGAAAATAAAATTTCAAATCGTGTAGAAAAATCATGAAGAACTAATAGTAACGAAAAATAAAAAAAACGTTGATAATAATTCAATTGAAATGAAGTAAATCAAGCTCTAATGAGGAATGTCCTAATGGGTTAAAAGTGAAATTTCAAATCGAATAAAAATACCAAAAAGTACTAATTATTACAACAAAATTACAACAAAAAGAGAAAAGTGTTAAAAAATTCAAAGCAAGTTCTATTGCATATGCTATACAGAAGCAACAATTAAATATTGCAACAATAAAATTTCATAACAGAGCTTTGATGTTATGGATACGAAGTGCATTCCAAATGAAATTGCTGTATCGAAATTTTTAAATAACTTCATGACCATCGAGTTTTCGAGTTTACGAGTGCATCGGATAAAACTTGATAATCTGATTTGAAGAGTAAATTAAATTTTTTGAATAATTAGATCCATAAATCGAACGAACAACCGAATACTTTTTTACAGAGTTTTTCGAATCCATACAATCAATCAATAACTTTTGCTTAAAGATTTTTCATACAATACCACAAAAATCGAAAAGCTCAGCAAGTTTGTGAACTTCAAATGAAAAGGAGTCCTTTCGTTTTCCCCAGTGGCCAGCCATCATCAGCATCAAGGATATTAATGGAGCTGTGGCCACAGAGTGCAGTTCAATCTCCTCGAGAACTTCGAACTATCCGAACGCTCTGGACTCGATGACCAGTAACCGTCAAAGTTAAGGTAAAAGTATTTGGATCTTCTACTTTAGGGTCACAACACAGTCTGCCTGTGTAATTTTCCGGTGATCTACCTTCATCAAAGGCATAAAAGATACCATATTTTGGCTCCCTATTAACTGCAATACACCCGGGTGCGGCGGGGCAATCAAGCGTATGGCTGCTCAGACCCGTGTCCACTAGCGGTATTTGGTTGTTGACGTAGGGCCGTTTAAGTAGCACCATTGGATCAAAGTGTCACACTCTATTATTTACCAAAGGCTAATTGACAGCAGTAGTGCTAAGACAAGTTTAAACGTTTCACAAACACACCTGTTCAACATCTTGAGCTTGTCTTCATTTCTCGTAGGTGAATTTAGATATTATTGCGAATGAGGTTTTCTGTAGAAAATGATTACTGATGATTGTAATTTTATTTCGACGCTTCCGAGTGAATTTCCTGTCGGATATCTTTTTATTGTATTATAATTATAGAGAAATGTTCAATTTTGGTAAAGCACTTTGAATATAGAAATGAAATTTTTACTAACTTCCTTTCGAAATAATTAAATATCTTTTTATTACGATATTAGCAAAATTAGCTACTAATAATGTTTAAAAATAACTTATACCTCACATCTATTATTTTTCAAACATTCTTCGTCCATAAAGTAAGCTTTACTTCCAAAATAAAAAATTAATTTAATACATTCCCAACTTTATCAAAATTCCTTATCATAAATAAATTTCATTTTTTTAACCATATAATTCCTTCTTATGAGATATTCCTCAGCTGCACATATATATAGTCAGCTAACGAAAGCTATATATATTATATAGACACATACATGCAGCTACTTATTCACGCACATCGCGAGATACGCGTTAATCCAAGCGAATCGACCAAAAGCGTGAACGCAGGTGACTGGAGTGTTTGAGCCCCTGAATAATCCACGGACTCAAACCGCTCAGGTATGGTATTGATCAGTTGTGTATAGCGTGCTAGCTCCACACAGTTCACCTATATAATGTAGTATATATAATGTACGCACATACACATAGGCGACAGCGCAGCAAAACACTCTCTATACATATGCATATGCGACTACGAGGACGATCGTTAAGCGGCGTGAAAAGCAATTAGGCGCAGAAAGCCCCATAGGAAAGAGGTTGAGGACTTTCGGTAGTCGCTAGTACCAAGCAGCATCTTAATTGATCCCGTTTATTTGAAAAGTCGGGAAAAAGTCTGCTGCGCACAGCAATGATCATTTATGCGTCGGCCAATCGAAACGGTCACCCAAAGCTTTTTCCCTCGCCGCCAACTGCTGATGTCGCTTGCTTATTTGCTTCCACCTGCTACACTACACGATCTATCCATATATATGTATACGTATATATGTCTATCTATATAGGGTCGTGGTGAACCTTCTATTTGGTTGGTCATTTTCTCCGAGAGCTGATGCCGTAGGCAGTTTGTATATGAGAAAAGGGTATAGCTGGTAGTTTGCGAGAGTTTGCTAGATTGGTATTTTGAATATTTTAACAGATTGAACGAATGATGATTGGTGGTTTTACAGCGAGTGAAAGTTCCGACAAAGATTTTACCATTTAATTCCGTAATAGTCGCTTTGCTTTTATACGCTTGATTAGCGTTTAATTTTTCTTTGACGAATCTCTTGTTTTTCTTGTCTTGATTTGCAGGAAAATAAATTCAGGAAATACAAGGGAACGTTTATAATTTATATAACTGCCAATGAAATATGAACGGGTTTGATTTTATTGACGATATTTAAAAAACGAAGCAAAATTGTTCAATCGGTTAGATAGGTGCTTGTATACCGATTGAATAAAGTAAATTCATTGTCTTAACAGACATGATTGCGGAGACGAGACAGCTTTAAATGGATGATTCATAAATTAGAATTTAAAATGTTTTCGATAATTATAAAAATGTATTATTATTATTATGATAATTTATTTTTAATTATTATAATATTAAATGAATTATTATTGCATATGTTAAATTTTTTAAAGTATTTAAAATACAATGTTTATTTTTAATAATTTCTCCGTTCGTTCAGAATCCCTGCGTTTACACTGCAAGGATACTATCAAAGAGATACCTTCTAAAATCTTGCAAATAGCTAAATTTCTATTTTCTAATGGAATTAGTCATCGAAGATACTTAAAAGATCCTTTTAAATAAAAAATAAATATATATAATTATCGAATCATTATTTTCAATATGCCCTATCCCTTTAATGCACAGCTAATTCCGCAGCCGCGTAAATGACCGCATAAAGGAAATTGTTTCCTTATCGTCGAGGCACTTGCTCGAAAATATTCAAACTCAAATTTTTCCAAGCCACAGGTCCGATAAGACTGAATAAATAAGCTAAAATGATTTGTACGTATCGCCAGTAGAGATAAGTTTGAAATGAATTTCTAATAGCAAGCTCAGCTTTAAAAATTCTATCAATGCGAAGATAGTTAGAGCAAGAAAAGAAACGAGGTAAAAGAGAAAGAGGAAAGAACCGAGAAATGAAAGTAAAGTAGAGAGAAAGAACCAAGACAAGAGAAAGAGAAAACGGGGGATGAAAAGCGTAGCACGTCTTAGCCGTCGTCGCAATTGCAAACAATGCACTTCATCAAAGTTTTACAGCTTGTGTTTCTACGGCGGCTACGGCGGCGGCAACATGGCGCATTTCATCCTCCATAATTCCCCTTCGCGCGATTCCCCAAGAAACCTTTCGTAGCATAGCCCGTTGCCGAGCGCAAGCTGCGTCAATCGGGACGCGATGCCTTGAAACTGAATTTCCGTTAGCGTCTGTCTTTTCGTCTTGTCTGCATCAGCGGTGGTGGTGAGTAAAATGAAGAGAAAGAGAGAGAGAGAGAGAGAGAGAGAGAGAGAGAGAGAGAGCAAAAGAGAAAGCCTTAATTTGATAGTAATTTGCCTTTAATGGAATATCGCACTTCGAAATCTTGAGACACCTCATGTATATGGATATCACGTTTGACTGTGGAAATTTAAGGGTGATTATGCCGCAACTGCTTTGAAAGACTTGATAATTTTCGGAATATGTTAAGCTTATAATTGACATGTATTCGAATTTGGATAAACAGTTAAATACGCGGACTAAATAAGTTTACCAAGTGTGAATGTTATCTATACGATTCAATATTGAATCAATAGCGACAGCTTGTGTACGGTACTGTAATTTTATTTGCTCGGTATTTAATGATTTATGGCTGATGAATAAGAATGGTGCGTATATATAAAATATGTACTAGGCAAGTACTTCAGGTTACTACCCACTACTAGAGGACTACTGATAGTCGATTATACTGGCGGAGTACTACTAGAGAACTTTTTGTAGTTAATACTAGCTAGTAGTAAAGTATAGTACTTTATCGAATTAGAGCACTATTCATAGTGTGCTTACTCAACAAAAGCAGTATATATACTATATTTAACTACTATATATATACTACTTTCCATAGAATTCTTTAATTATAACTACCAGTAGAGTATTTCAACCAAAGCTCGTAGAGTATTATTAATAGAGGTATAATACTGATTGTACTCTAATAGGACTTAGTACTACAATTAGAGTACAATCAGTAGAGTACTTCATAGAGTTCTTCAATTAATACTACTAGTAGCGTACTGTTGGTAGCGTTATCCTACTACTACTACTACTAATAGAGTTTTATTGGTCGTGTACTTCAATCAAACGTTGCGTCAATATTAATACTCCAGAATTATAATCCGATTTAAATAAACGACGTGCATTTACTTATGACATTTTAAACACGAGATTCTCGTAAAATGGACCTTAACGTCTTTTGTTCGGCAAACTTTATTAAGCTAATATCGCCGCTAATAAAACATTTTTCAGGCGCAACACGATTTAATTTCTAGTTCACATCTGGTCTACCAGTATCGAACCAGTACTTTGTTAAAAGTCTGGTCCATAATAATCAGCCCGATATGGAACGGAAAATTCAGCATTACTGCCATAGACACGGTTTATTGTTCGTCAGTAATGACCCATAATATCCGTAACGCTAATGCTTATCGGTATCCCTATTACTATTTGAAGTTTATCGAGTTACAGGAAGATTTTCAAAGGCACGTGCGCAATTCTGAGCTATAATGCAAAGATTTAATTACCCCGCTTACATCGAGAGTACAAACAAAGGTATAACCCTTTGGAAAATATGATCTGCGTACCGTAATAACTTTCCCAGAATCCAACACAAAATTCGACGTCTCTGTCGCAGGGAAAATTAAACGCCACGCCAGGATTAAAGCTAGTAGTAGTGGTAGTCGCTGCTATGCCCGTCATCGTAATTATCCAGAAGAGTAGCGCCGGCTCTCGACTACAGACCTAACGTTCATGACATTATAACAATAAACGTGTACAACACGCGCGCGCGTACACACGCGTCTATATTAAACTCGCAATAGGCCCGAGCCACTTTCTTATTCCAGCAGAGCAACGGGTGTATTGCTCGCACCAGCGCCGTCTCTCTTTCGCCAGGGCGCACATGCTTCATGAATATTTGAGTGGTTTAAATTTTTCGAAAAGCACAAATCCTTCAAAGGCATCGTCAGAGCTCCGGCTCGGGCTTCTATATGTATGTGTATATCTATGTGTATATCTCGCGCGTACAGGGTTCAACACAGATCTCTCTTTCTACTTCATACTAACTTGGATATGCAACGAAAAAAATACCCCACTACTTATACACCTTCTTTTTTCTCTCTCGATCTCTTCATTCTCACGTGTACCAAAACGCATAGCTATACGCGTAAGTTTATATTCGTATACACGTGTGTCTGCATTTTACGCTCGACGCCTTTGTCCTGTTTACACACGCCAAGGGACGAGAAAGAAAAAAAAGGACACCGGTGGCGCACACGGAATTTGAACACCGAGACGAGGATGATCCCTCTATATAGCTCATGTACCACGTGCTCAATGACTTACATATCTTCGTTATTCAGTGCGCGACCTCTGCAGAGAATCTACGCAGTCTCTCAAAGCGTAACTTTCTCTGGCTAGGGTCGGTAAACTCGTAGCTTTACAAGTTTTCCTAATGTTTAATGACGTTTACGGACGCTCGTGATTCTTTTATTCTTACATGCGGTCCGATGCACTGTTTTTCTTTTTTTTAAGTATCACCGACTGGACGAGAGAACTCTTGGTTCGTGTAAATTTACGACGCAGCTGGTTTATGTGAATAATGCAGCGTGTTTGATGCTGTTGGAAAAGCGTATAACGTTACGTAGAATATGAATACTAAAATGATCTCTTGATATGAATATTATTGCGGCCGAGAGTAAACAAAGTTTATTAAATTTTTATACGAAACGTTATGCGTAATCCGCACTAAAGCTTCGTCCTCTCTCTCTCTCTCTCTCTCTCTCTATCTCTTTCCCTCTCTCTCTTTTTTATGCACGTTTATTTGAAGCACTGGGAACGCAAAGTTTATGATATACTATATACATATGGGCTAATTCAAATTCTCACAAAATCCAAAGTTTTCAGCTTTAAAATTAAAAACTTTTCCGCGAAAATTCCATCCACCTTTATTTTAATACGACATTTGCATAATAATACTATAAATAACTTAAGAAGCTAACCCGTGAAGTCGACTGTGCGAGTGATCGACGCTTATACGAATTAAGTCGTAATTTCACTGGAAATCCTTTGAGCAGCTCAATTGGCACTCTTTAAAAGTGGCATTTCTCTTGGAAATTATGACTCCAACGATTTTAGAGGGTAAACTTCATCAAAGTCAACATAATAAAAGTTAGAAAAGATGTCTTTAAAACTACTCTTAGATAAAAGAGTCACAGCGGTATACCGCGTGCACTTTCCCTCTCAAATATCAAAAATAGCGCAGTGCTTATAAAAAAAGTATATATATATATACATATATATACATATCCACTCACCTCGCACTATCCTCTCCTCTACTCACGGCCTGGGGCGTTTTAGCTCGTCGACATGCCCCTACCAGCACTGCCGGCTTGAAGACTCGGTCATCGCGGTGTCGACTGGCGTCGTCTCAAACGCGACGACGACGTCCCAGCTACTTGCTGGTGCGAGCACGGCGGCATACCGCTAGACTACACACTTCTTCTTCTTCTGCCCTTTGACTCGCGCACTGCACATTACAACGCACTTTGAGCCTTTAGACGCGAAGTTGCAATCCGTTGAGAAACTCGAAACTATAGAGTAAAAATGAAGTCTTCATCCGTAACTTGCACCTGAATTTCGCAATCACTTTTAACGTACACCGGAGAGCGATTATAAACGGGATATCACTGCGACGTGGATTTCTGAACACGTGTTCGAATTACACAGAGTTGTAAGTAGCGATCTTGTTGTTGGCTTTAACGCACGAGGTAAACATGCGCGTTAAGCGCGAATGACCACCACGAGGTTCGGTATCCCCTATTCTATCGTCAACTTCACTCATGTACATGTATATACATAAGTATAAATTTACACGAATAAAAAACTTAGTTTACTCGTTAGAAAAAGAAATTAAGACGGACAGTCGGAATAAACTTCGATTATATAGGCTGATTTCGATTTAAAGGTTGCCTCGTAGTAAATCCGCACCGAAAACTCTCCAGAACTAACCCCGGCCAAGAAGCAGAGAAAAAGAAAACGAAAAGAAGGAAAAGGTAGTAGCCTCAAAGAAGTGCTCGCTCGAGCTACGAAGAGAATACAAAATAGTCCAGCGCTCAAGGGAGAAAGCCAAACTTTCCTCTTCTAATCAATGAGCAATACGGATAGCGCTTCGTAAATAACGGCGCACGTGTCATTTACCTATAGAAGCACATCAAAATATACATATGCGCCTGTGTATACGTATAAAATATTTTTTTCATTCGCTAATAATCACTGGCTCACTATATTCGCTATCGAAAATTCAGCTTACCTAGAAGAGTTGCGATTTTAAAATAAATATATATAGATAACAACGCGCCACGTGTCGCGATGCAACGCACTCGTCGTCGCGAATTGTATATATGTAAGGATAGATACGTGTATGTATATCTATATATTTATATATCTAAATATATATATATATCTGTATATAAGGATAAATAGAGTTTGAAAACAGAGTCCGGATACGCACAACGTATGGTCGCACTTGGGGTGCGGGCGCGACGACGTCGAACGCGATACTGCCGCTATGTAGCAGACATTGGCGGCGCTTAGCACAGTGCGCGCGCGCATAAGGGGGTGGTAGAAAGTCAGGCGCCGCCGGCCGGTGTTATTTTCTTTAGACGCCCTCCCTATGTTTAATCGCTCGGCGTGAATCAGTGGGTTAGTGACGACTGCTGCTGCTGCTGCTGCTACTGCTACTGCTGTACGAAGAACTGCTACCAGGAATGGTGATGAAATTTGCGACAGGTGAAATATGAATAATGTATAATACGTGTATATGGATGATTCTGTATTAAATCGTCACTTGAACAAATTTTTTTGTCCTTTGTATTTTGAATTCGAAGAAAATCTTTTTATCAGTTTTTATGAATTTTTCTTGAAGCTGCAGAGCGTGAGAAATTGAAATTTACGAAGAGTTATGTACGTTTATTTTTCATTTTGAATTTGTAACCTGACGGGATAGCATTTGTCACTGTGGACGTTTTTTGTAAAATTGTCTATATTTCGAGAATAAGCAGAATTTTAAAATATAAACTTTATCTAAAACGAAATATACTGTACTCGAGGCAAACAATTGATTAAAATTCATTATTATGCAAAAATAATTATATATAAGTGGAAATAATTCATAGACAACAAATGTATTTATATAATATTATTTTTATGTAATTTTGCAAAACAATCACTCGTATGTAGAAAAATAAAGTTACGAACACAAAAGGATGTGTCACATTCGCGTATACCAAAACACTTTAACGGGGTCCTCTTTTTTGATGGATTATTCTGAACGATTCGATCCTGAAAGTTCGTGTAGTTAATATTGCACTATTTTAAAAGTCGCTCTTTTCAATCATGGCATTTAAAAATTCATCAAACGATTTACCTTTGAAAAAATTAAATTAAAAAGAAAAAAAAAGTCAATTTTTTCGTACAAATTTTTCTTTAAAGTAATTTTTCGATGCTTTAGAACTATTGTATTATGCACCTAAAAGTTTTTCAAAAAAGGATTCTTGATATCCAAGCTTGATAAGAAAAATATTTATGACAATTTTTTCGCCACGTGATAAAGGGGCTGATACGAAAAAATGTATTTACTGCGACGCTGCGCTTTACTGTGTGCGGTTATAAGTTTGTGCAATTTATGCTTGTCGGTGTTAAGAAGCAACTTTACTCTTGGATATTTTCTGTACAATCGACGTTATAGATAGATTGAGACTGAACGAGGTTACAGAAGATCAGTGCAGAAACGACGGGTAACTAAGGCACAACAATAACCAACAAGTACCTGAGAATCAACAAAGGCCGCTGGTTCCATATCATCACCCGTTCAGCAGGGTTATGCTGAGGGACACCGCGGAGGAAGGTCAAAAGCTGGGATTTAATCCTAGCATTGACTACAATGGTCAGAGCAATGTGATGAGAATATCTCATAGCACCCTTATATCCATGAGCTGGGGTCAAAAGCAGGTGAAGCGGAAACGCGGAACCACTGTTGATGGCCTCCATATCTGTATAAATCCAACGATATGCGGGTTATTTTACCTCATATCATGCAGTTCCTGGCCTGATCGACCGAGAGGGTTAAAGGGTTGAAGGGTTATAGGGTTATAATTGCAAATGAAATTTTGCATGATGTGGACTGTTCATTTGACGCGCCGATAGATTCTTTTCCTGATTCTTAGTCTGCAACATCCAACATTTGAAGAATTTTAATATCGGCCAATCGATAAATATATGTTATGTATGTTCCCGATCTTTCATACATTCATTTCATACATTCTTTCATAAAAAATGTACAGAATAATTTCCCAGAACTATGCAAACAAATCATATTTTTTAATGAAATAAATATTTGTAAATTTTTTTATTGAAATAAAGTCGATTCACCAAACAGCTAAAGCGATAGATCATAGTTTATTATGGACGTTACAGCTTTAAAATTTATTTGTTCTTTTGTTACACACACAGCGTTATATTTCTGTATAAATCGAGTTTCAAATTTTATTTAACGTTTTTAACGATGACGAATTAAGAGGAATCGAATGTCATCATTATCTTTGATAAGTGAATTACACGAACGTTTTTCTCTTCAATTTCTCTCTTTGAATTGTGTTGATGTGTCGTATTGCTGGTGTGCAAAACGAGCCTTGATTAGTTCGAAATACCTCTTGTAATGGCACAGCCACGTGTTAAGGTGTACATTATACAGACACATATATATATATATATATATATATATATATATATATATATATACATATGTCGAGTAAAGTTAATTATTTTACTGAAGCATGTAGATATTCGGCAGCTTTGGGATAAACGCGCGAAAAGTAGCATTAAATTCGCAATTACCTTTGAATTCATCTCACAAAGCAGAAACTTCTAAACTATGTAAGTAGCATAGAATACCCTGGAATAATTTATGCGACTTCAATAAAATGTATTATCTCTAGAACTTTTATTTCAATTGCAGCCAGAGCTCAGAATGAAATTTCCATATGCAGAATAATTATTAAATTACTTTGCTGAACGAAGCTATCAAGAAATGAAATATGATAAGGTTGAGTACCTAATACATTTTGACAGATCAAATATTTGATATTAAAATATAAGAGACACAAAGGTTAAAATGAAATTATTGCTTGGAGGAAAAAATTGCACAGACCGATCAACGCTACTGTCTAAGAATATTATTATCGAAATTTGTTATTTTTCCTTTTATTTGAATTATATTGATCCCCAGCAAAGGTACAAGCCCGCAGGTACAAAACTCTATTTCGCGAAAACAAATAAAACTGTATAGAATAAATGAGATCTCGAAGAACTTTTCCGATTTCGATTTGTAATTTAATTTTAGAAAAAAAAAATGTATAATAAATCTGGTATAAAGAGCATTTTGTAGTATGAAAATAAATATTCCGCGCAACTTTCTACCAAATATCAATTGCTCTGTAAAATTATTTTTTTTTTCTTTAATTAATCTAATCTCCTCTTGTGAATGTATTTATTGTTATAGTTGAAATCCATTTCCAATAAACAATTACGTATATCTTCGCGAACAAAGACACAATCGAAGAATCGATCACATTTCCAGACGACAAATATCCCGTGAAGCTCGCAAGCTTTCAATCGGTTATTTGTCACGTGCTATAAGCGTGCGCTCGTCATCAGTACCGTAGAAACAAAGATTCACATAGCATACACACACACACACACACACACACACACATATATATATATATATAGAACTGCATTCTTGTTCTCTCCGTTGCGTGCTCATTCCATCGTTTCCGACTATATATTGACGTATTCGTTGTGGCGTACCGAGACCATCGAAGGAAGAAAAGCTGCGGCTTTTGCGGTTTCTATAATGCGCGCACACGCGACCAAACACCTGTAAGCTCGCCCAAAGAAATAGACGTTATTATATATACACTTGCTTTTCCGCAGCGGATACAGTCTTGTTTGAAAATAAATCGAAAGCGATGCTTATTCCAATATTTTCAAATAAAAAGAACTGACTAAAATGAAGCCGACTTAGAGATTAAAAAAGGGGCGAAATTCGAAATATTCGATTGCAATGCAAAGTTCAGTTCAGACAATTGTCTATTAGATCAATTGTTTTAGTTCAAATATTCAATTGTACCGCGAAGTATGAAACTGGTATATCGTTGTGTGTAATCAATTCGATGAATTATTTGAAAAGCTTAGATTATCGACGATCAATTCTAAGTACACAGACCGAGAAATATTCAATAACCAATTTGTAAGCAATACGTCAACGCACACATGAAAACGAAAAAAAAGGCCCACACATATGTGCGGCATGAATCCGAATATTGGAAGCATAGCTCGACAGAAGTATATATAAGAAAGCAAAGACAAAAAGATAAGATAACTTCTGGAGAAAAATGAAGAAGCAGAGGAGATTGCACAAGCGTGATTGATCAAGCGGTTGTGTGCTTCGAGATGACTATGCACAGACATAGCAGCTCCGTATAGCAATAAACACATGCATATAAACGGAGGAGTACACAATCGCATACCCGACAGCGAAGATGTATTCATGAGAATACGCGTATAAACGCCTGACTTTTTTTCCTCGACGGATTAAAATCGCACACGTTCTTTCTCTTTCCCTCCCCCTCTGTCTTTTTCGCCGATTTGCGCACCAGCTGGAGAAGATTTTCTTTCTTCATCGCATTCGCGTCGGACTCTCTAATTGAGATTGAAGTATGAGCTCGGATATTATGATGTGCGGTTCGTTCTTCGGCTTCAACTACACACTTTGCGACTGATATAATTCTTTTTGCGCGTGTGTATGTATATAATGAGTGAACGACGGGTGACACATTTTGCATCAAAATATCTAACGATCGGCCGCTGTAAAATTAACGAATCCGATACGATTTTTCTTTTCTTGGTTAAACCATTTCTAAGATCATCACACGGTGTTTAGAAGTATTCTTCAAAAAATGCTTTTTAGTTATATTCATTCTATTCTTTACATATTTAATATAGAAGATGTAGATACTTATATACTTAATTTAAACTTACTCTTTGTAAAATTCAAAGTGACTTAATGGACTAGTTGAAATTGAAAATTGATGTGAATATTCTTTGAATGTTCTAAAATTTTATTCAAAATTTCAAATTTTTTAAAAAATTCCCTACATTCGTATTTCGAATACATTCTTTCGACTCATTACTTTCGGCTTAGCTTTTCGGGTCAGAAACACATATTCAAAAAATTATACCGTGAAACATAACATAAATCATTATAAATTTAATTTGCTTTAATAAATATGACGTGTATTCTGTATATCTACGGAAATTACTGATTCTAATAAAATTCGATAGGTATAAAATAAGAAAAAAAAATAAGATAGGTCAAATATATGCTCGTATTTTTATAGTTCTGATTTAATTTTGATCCGTTAATTTTGTGAGAAATTTCCAGTACGTTAACTAATAAAAATTTAAAAAATAAAAAAACATTTCGGTTTTACGATCAGCTACATATTTGGAATGGAAAAAACAGATGCACGCCGACATGTGTTGGAATTTGTTGCGCAGGATGTAAAGGTCATTAAAGTATCATATCAGCTTATCCTTTGGAAAATATCCCTTTTTACCTACTCATTTCATAACTGAACTTGACTCATTCATTTTTTATTTAACAGCATGAAAAGTATAATTTGTTGAAAACATTTTTTTAAATAATTTGTACACGAATGTAAGATTTTTGTGTTTAAATTATATACGCTTGTAGTCGAAATCATCTTAAATCAATTCGAAAAATAATCAGTTTGATTGTTTAATTATTACATTTTTTTCATCAAAAGTTCGGAATATATTAAAAAGCACAGTGAAAGATAAATTTAGATAAACGTGTCTAATTGTTGTCGTCGAAAAAGTAATACCACCTGCTTGCCCAATGCCGTTTCTCTTTTAAAAAGAAAAGCTTGAACGTATAAGTCAGAAATTATTTAATTAAAAAAAATGTGTCATATTCCTTTATTTCTCAGCTACCTGTTACGGGAGGCGATTGTTAAATTTATAAAATCGTCAATTTTACAAATTTATGATTTTCGATTTAATTTCAACGAATAGATTTATTATTAGGTAACCATATAATTTTTTATTTTATTTTCAATTTATATATAAAAGTTAAAAAAAGAAGACTGTGTCAACATATAACTTATACAAGATACAAGATGTTTTTCGAAAAATATCATTTTAGCTTCAAGTTTTTAGCTTATATACAGGTAACTACGTTTACCTCCTAAAGGATTTACGTAATCAAGTGTTTATTATTGATTAATATATATATATATATATATATATATATATATATATATATATATCGTGAGAACAAGTTCACGATATGCGATACCACAGTAAGGGTATATTTTCTAAAACAGAGGAATTTATTTCGCGTGGTATTGTTGGCGTGCGGTGTGTTTTGTTGACGCTCTTTATAAGGTTTCGTGCGCAATCGATTTGTTTGGAACGAAAGAGAAAGAGAGAAAGTGAGTGAGTGGAGTGAGATATATATTTTTTCCAGCTTTT
Organism: Apocrypta bakeri; assembly: GCA_018906985.1. Classification (NCBI taxonomy): domain Eukaryota; kingdom Metazoa; phylum Arthropoda; class Insecta; order Hymenoptera; family Pteromalidae; genus Apocrypta; species Apocrypta bakeri. The sequence goes on from JACCIA010000004.1 coordinate 1,549,563, forward strand.
TTCGAGTATAACAATGTAAATAGAACTATCGAGATTTTTTAAGTTTTTTTTGCGTTTCGTTTTAGTTTTTGTTTCGAGAATTCGGTAGAGAAGAGCTTTCGAGGCTCTGCTCGAGTGAAAAATAAAAAGTCACATCTGCGGGAGATTTTCTCTCTCTCTCTCTCTCTCTCTCTCTCTCTCTCTCTCTCTCTCTCTCTATTTCGCCAAGTTTCTATCCTACGGCTAGAGAAGAGAAGTATATAAATATACTCATTGGGTGTAATCAACAAAACGTGAAACTAATGGGAATCTAATGAATGAAGACGGCGAGCAGTGCACGAAGCGGTTAATTGGACGCTCGTCCGCGAGGCATTGTTCATAAAAATCTTTGTTTTCCAGCGCTTTTGTGCAAACCGACAAATTAGCAAGCGAGAAAACGCGCGAAGACGAATAATCGCGAACCTTGACGTACCGTGTGCTTTCTGTTATAAACTGCAGTCATCCGAGAAACTCTTATTATTCGCGTCTATTTTTCGGTTTATATTCGTTATGTCAATGCGTTATGATATACACGGAGAGCTTTTGGCGAAACTAGTGAGAACGTCAACTTTGGCCCGTTTAATTTTGACTTTGCGGTTTGCTGGGCACATCCAATTAGCGTCGATAAAGGTCGTGTTCTCTTTTTCTGTTTATTTTCCGCGCTTGTCTTCTTATTTCTGTATAGACAATTAAAGCTTCGGTTATTCTTGTCTTTAAAGTTCTTAAATTTTTGTTGTTGGTTTTTACTTTTTAATACTTTATCGTTATGGCTTTGTTAATTCCGTTTGGAGTGCAGAGTGCATTTTTAGTAATTTACGAAAGTAATGTCAACTCACTGTTTGTATAGTGAATTTTCAAGCTCTTGAGTTTTGATAGTGTAGAGAGGTTGACTTTCTAAATTTAGTGAATATTCACTATTTAATACAGTGTGTTTGTATAGATAGAAATTGAATTTCACTATTTTCAGTAATGGATTTTGTTATTTTTTGAGATGATAAGACGTAGTTGATATGTCGGTTCTGTAAATTAGAATTTTAAATATTGTTAAAAATTGAATATCTAAACGATATTAGAAAAAATATTTAATTATCATTGATTGATATTTCTTCGATGACATCGAATAGAAATTTTACTAACCACAAGACTCAAAGGGAACCAAAGCGATGAATCGAAAAATTTTTAATTGCTAAACTTTTCCCGCATACCTCGTGGAAGCAAACGTATCACAAGCTACTGAATTTTTTCTCTCCACCCTCCGTGTAAAAATATTCGACTCGCGGTCCGAATTCAGAGGACAACAAAGAGTCCTGAATCAAATAATCCGCGTAAATCTAAACGAGGAAAATGAACGGTAGTTTAAAACAGTCACAGTTAAAGAATCGTCGGCTTACACTTTGCGCGCGAGTCGGGAACTCATAAAAGGAAATTGATTCGTCCCAATAAAAGTGCGCAAAAGGAAAAAGAGGAAAGCATACATATAGTAGCTTACGCCGTAATAAAAATGAAATTTATATTTTCTTTATATATGTATATATAGGAGCAACCATACAGTACGGTCAGCAACACTGGAGCTTAATAGCGTCTCGGCTAGATGACTCTCTGAGCATGAAATCTCGATCACAAAGTACAGCAGACTTTGGGTATGTTGTACATCACAGTCAAAATCAAGCTTGTCCTCTCGAGCTGCTATCTCGCCCTTTCTTGCTTTGTCTGACGTGTGACGTAAGGGCTCTCGTATCGCGATCAGAATCAGCTCTAGAGGGTGGACGGATGGAATGGCAAAGAGGTCAACGAACCCTCGGTCGTAGACTGTTGAACCAAAAGTGCATCGAGCAGCTCTTGAATTTTTTATAGCTAGCCGCTACCCGAACACGTGCAGTCGAGATTAAGACACGAGATAGTTAATCTTGAATGGAAGAATTTGTATTGTCAGCGAGAAATTTAACACTTTTTTACTTACATATCTCTTGTTAATTTTTTATGAGTTAATTAATTAACAGAAATACTCGATTGATACCCCTTTCAAAGTTTATTGGCTCAGTGAGGGGAAAGCTTGGTATATTTATATTTATTATAGTGTAAATGGTATATTTGTATTTATTATAGTTGGTTCAGAGGGAAAGATACTTTTTAGTGAGGTTACTTAAAATGAAAAATTTTAATCAGTTTTATTACTTGTATTCTTTAGGTATTTAATACAGAAGTTGTAGATACTTATACACTTAATTTGATCTTTGTTTCACAACTCTAAGTCCTTTCGATCGCCACTTCTAGTAGGTAGCTGGAAACTCATTCTTCGTAAGATTTAAAGTGAATTAATGGACTAATTGAGCTCAAAATTCGTATAAGTACTCTTTGATACTTTCTTCAAAGCATGAATATAAGGATTCCCAATCGAATAAACAGAAAACAAGTTTACATGTTGTAATGTATCAAGATTTTTTCAATAATAATTGTAAAGTCAGATGTTTATTTTTAATAATTTTGCTATACATTAAAACTGAGAACATGAGATCAGAAACAATATTTACAATTTCAGTGTTAAATAAATAACGAATGTAATTAATACAATTAAAACAAATTTTAATTGTAGTTGCAAAATTTACTATAAGAGTGAATTTTTCAATGGTCTACGACTCTATATAGAGTTAGGCAAATCCTTTCCACTATAATCTAAATAACAAAGTTGCCGTTAAAGTGAAAAAATATAGATAGCTCGAGGGCTTTTAAGAGTTTTTTTATCTCTAATAAACTCAATAATTGGTCACATTCTATAAGGGATTTTTATAGTCAATAAAGAACGTTTAAAATATTATTAAATAAAAAGCGCTTAAATCAATATAGATTTATGTTTTTATGTGTGATTGCATTCTATATTCTCTAGATTTTTCATGCACTTGATGAAAAAGAATTTAATAAAAAAATCACGTTTTTTCAAAGGTAACTTTTTTTTCTATGCATTTTTAATGGTCACCATCGTAAAGAACGATATCGTAAATAGTTTAAAAATCTCCGGTTGGAATCAATTGACAAAAAATTAAATCCGAAATATGTCTCTACCCGAAATAGAAATTTCAATATTTGGTAGATTCTATCAATAATTAGCATAAAAATTAGTTTAAAAAATAAATTATTCGTAGGTTTCTACACCAGCTTTAAAGCTTGTAATGCACCGATGTAAAATTCATATTAAATATTAACGAGGAAATGGTGTATCATATTTTCTGTTGTTATTTGCCATGAAAATATTTATTTTTATAAAAAGAGTGTGAAATTAAATAAGCATAATTCATGAAATTCCCGATAAATGCGGTAACTTCGCATCGTATTTTTTGCTCTTGAAATATAGTAATTACGATATTTTCCTTTCAGCTCAAAAGCATATTTCTGTCAATTTATTAATTTAAAAAGTTTGATTCATATGTAATTATACATCATTCTATAATTACATTAAAGATATGTAATAACGAAACGTCAAGAATTCTGTACTTAAATTTTTTTTTTACTTAGAAATAAATATTTAGCTAAGCGTGAAGGTTAAATTAAAAGTCGTATCCTAAGCGATATCTCAAATACTTTCCACATAGTACAAAGTGGAAGCTTAACAAAGGAACTACGAGCAAAGAAAAATAATAATTGCTTTCTGCGAGAAACCGCATTGAAATCACATTTAAGGAGTTTGAAACTCTTAAGGAAATCAATCATATAATAAGAGATAAAATTGTGAATTCTCAAAGCGAAGTCTTTCCAGAAATTATTATGTTCATCAATGACTTGTCAGGTACAAATGAAAATAATTCAAAAGTATCGTGGAAATTATTTTGAAATTATCATCTATAACAAGACAATTGGAGCTTTGCAAAATTAGAATAATAGGTCATTCACAGACTGTAGTTAATTTACTATCGGTTTTTTTTAAATAAAGAACGTTAAGCTTAATTATAATGATCTGAGTTGGCAATCTATTCGAGAAGTGTATTGTTACGTTAAAAGAACAATACGTTGTTAAATGCTGTATTCGCTTTTATTCGGTTCCGACGATTTGGTTACATTTGCATACACTATTCGAGTTCGAATTCGTCAATTAAATTAAGAATAATTGAATAAAAATGTTTGCTATAATTGAATAATAAATCCTCACTTTTTCGTCGATTAAGGGCTCCAGAGAGGGCTAAATAATGAAAATAATGGAAAACAATTTATTTAGCGCAAACAACAACTTCATCTAACTTCATATTTTTGATCGTTAAAAAATGTTATCGTTTAATTACGTTTCATATGCCGTGTATTATACGTGTACTTATTATTATTAACCAGATTAAGTTGTTCCTTTTTAGTGACCAAAAAAATCGTTTTGTATTATTTTCAACATTTAACTCAGGCTTCCCCTCTGAAAGCTTCTCATTGCTTCACGTAATAGCCTCTTGTTCTTATTACTCCCTGTTTCCACACTAGTAGCTTTCGACTCAAATTTCATCATTTCAGTTGAAAATTAATCGTTTGCCCTAAAGTCCTCGTTCCTCGTTGGAATACAAAATTTTTCATCATATTTATTAATAAGTTAGCATTAAACAAATATTAACATAAATAAGTAATAAATGCAAATATTTTCAAAGAGAAGTAGTCGCTTCCTACCGGTTATTAACATGTATTACTAAAAGTGACTTAGGTATCGTTTCGGGAAAAGGGAATGAGTGAGGTTAATTGTAAAATAACAATAATAATTCTCCAATTAGAGGAATTACGAATAATGCCATAAGGGAAATATGTCATAGACTGTAGAGGTGTATTTTCATATAAAAAACTGTACGCGTAATAATTTGTGTATTGATAAAAGAAAAATCATAATATTACGTTAGGTAACCCTTAATACATTGTAATTTAATAGTTAAAAAGTAGTGATAAAACAGTCGAGATTTTACCTTGATAAACCATTTCTTAACAATTTTCAAACTGTTCCTTGACACTGCATCTACTTTCATGAAATTTTTTAAATATTTTTCACTAGCCTCTTTCGAGTTACAAAGAGTTAAAGTCAGCATTTTTAGCAGTTTTTGTATTTTATGCATATTTTCAGTAATTTGTAGTATGTTCCACACACTTCCCTAACCATAGTATGACTATAGTAATATTCTGCAGAAGTTACAACACCAACGACACAGTATCCAAAACAATTGTCAAGAGGAAATAAAAATCATCAAACACTCATTGCCAATCAATCCCTGAACCCTCTAGCAACAATCATATTCCCTACACAAGAGCCCTTGCGTCACACGAGCGAAAAAGAAAGTACAAGCGAGATGACGGCATGAGAGGACGACCTTGAATTCAACTGCGATGTACAACATAGCCAAGTATGTGCTATACATAGAGAACGTGATTTAATACTCCGAGAGTCATCTAGCCGAGACGGTACTAAGCTCGAGCGCCGCTGATCGGACCCCTATAGCCTCTACAATATAAAAGAAATAAAAATATCGGCTTTATTAAGGTGCAAGCTACTATACTATGTGTGCCTTCCCCTTTTTTCCGTTTGCGCACTTTTATTGGGACGAATCAATTTCCTTTTACGATTTCTCGACTCGCGCGCAAAGTGTAAGCCAACGATTCTTTAGCCGTGACTGTTTTAAACTACCGTTCGTTCTCTCCGCTCAGATTTACGCGGATTATTTGATTCAGGACTCTTTGTTGTCCCCTGAATTCGGACCGTGAGTCGAATATTTTAGCACAGGGGGTAGAGAGCAAAAATTCAACAGCGTGTGGCGCCTTCGTTTCCACGGGATTTGCGGGAAAAGTTTAGCAATTAAAAATTTTCCGATGCGACGCTTCGATGCCTCGAGGTCGCGACGAGAAGGATTTTTATTGAGCATATCGGACCTAGCTATGGTTGCTCAGTTGCAGTTATACCTCTATTACGTTTTTCACTGCCGTTACTGAACTCTCCTATATATAGAATATTGACTAAGAACTTGAACAGATGGAGATTGAAATTGATTAATTTTTCTGCACTTGGGATCGCTCATTTCTGCAAAGAGTATTTTTTTTTATTTTAATTAATTTAAAATGGATGTCTAAAATAACCTTTGCTTTTCTACTACGATTCTTCTTTTCATTTAAAACAATCGAGAAATCTATTGTGAATAATGTGCATGTAAATTTTACAAATTAATCGCGAATATGCACTGAATTTTGAAGTTTTAACTTACAAACAGGGAATCTTAATTTTACCCACAGTATTCTGTGTATATTCACTATTAATTAGCGAAATTTCTATGATCACTTTTATGTTCAAGGAATATGCACTAATTATAAAGTACAGAGTAGATTTGGGATAAAAATTCGAATATTTCGAACTTTAATTGTTTAAAAAAATTATCTTTGGTAGTATAGAAAGTTACTAATTTAACAATACGAACAATAATTGAGAATAGTCTGAATTAAAATGATATTTTTGTGTGAACTTTTTGTACGAATCATTCAATGATTTATAGTAGTATAAGAAATCATTGATTTTTCAGTATAAATTTACAGATTTATGAAGTAAATTGGTTGTTTGTTCTTACATCTAATATAAGAAAGTGAATGAAATCTTTAGAAAATACCTATATTACTTCTCTGTTAAAAATAGTGTCACAGACGTTAATCCATTGTTACAATAGCAACATAAATTAATTACATTTCGAATCCGTGAAAATTCACTGCCAAACAGTAAAATTTCATCGTTTCAATTCCACAAAGTAAATAAGAATGTCAATACCTCCAAAAATATCATTACATTCTTCCTTACTCTACACATAAAATTCCCCCAAATCCCTATCAAGAAAGCACAAAGACAACGTAAATACTTCAACTCATCCCAAAAAATAAGCCAAGAGAAAAGCGCAACGTTAAGAATTTTTGCGAGATTTTTCAAACGTCGTTATAACGTAGCTCGCTTAAGCAGAGCACGCGTCTTTCGCTCGATGTCACTCTTTCCCTCTCTCTCTCTCTCGCCAAGGGACTTCCAGGAGCGCGAGCGCGCTTTTTGTCACAAGTCAAACCGGGCGAGCAGCCAGGATGAGGTACAGAGAGCGGTGACTTCGTACCTCTACGAGCGCACTTTGTCTTCCCAAGAGGAAAAACTCCAGAGTCTGTGAGGAGCAAGAGAGAGAGAGAGAGGGGGAGCCGGATATATAGAGGGACAGTGTTTAATCAGGTTCGACTAGTTAGTTGGGAGGTGCGACGTACTCTCAAGTACCGGAGCCGTCAGGCCGCGCGAGAGAAGTCTGAGAAGCAGAGAAAAAGACAGACAGAGCTAGAGAGGCTGATGCACGCATAGCGCTCGCAAGAAATGAAAGCGCGCGGGGCCACCAGACGGGCTATACGAGTCACAAGCTCGCGCAACTATAATAAACGAGAGCTAACTATATTATATAAGTAAGAATTCAGTCATGTCTGCGATTTCGGCTATTTCGCATTCTTTGTGTACATGTATGTATATGTAGCTTTAAGAGAATTTCTTATACATATATATAGATTTATATATATATTCTTTGACTTTAAAAAATTCATAAAGCTACCTTTTATTAATGCAAAAGTATCATGAAAATTTAAATTTGGGAATCATGTTATGTTTCTGACTGGAACTTTGGACTAATGTTCAGAAAATCATATTATATCACATGATACGTTATACAATAGCTTCATCATTTCTAATTAGAAATACTACTTCATTCCCAAGTAAGACCTTAGTGGGTCTTATTAGTGTATTTAATTCAGTTTCAGTCTTTGAGTATGAAATTAACACATATTTTATTATGAATATTAGAGAAATTGCTAGATAACTATATTTCTAGCTAGAAATAAAGATTGATTCCCAACTTCTAATCTTCATGGACACTTTTACATTCATCGAAGGCATCTTTGTAAAGTTTTTCATATTAAATCTCATCGAACCTTCTCAAAACTGAATTTGAAGTCTTTGAAAGTATTTTATTTGTAAAAATTCATTTATTTTACAATAAAAATCCCTTTTACGTTTTTAGTGTGAAATGCTTCCCTGAGATGTTAGAATTTTTTCGAAATTGGCTTAAAATACCAACGTTAACATACTGCAACTAAGAGAACCTTTGATGAAAAATAATCTAAAAAAAATTCATGAAGGTAGATACAGGTCTAAACTAAAGTTTAAAAATATTTAAAAATGAAAAAATTTTGTTCGGTCAATCTGTCAGAGAATGATTCATATATAAATATATAAATATAAACGTAGTAGAGATGGAAATTCACGAGTTTAATTGATATTTATTAGTTATGTACAGCAACGGTATTACAAGCATGAGTGAAAATTCGAAGAAATGAAAAACAACACTCTGTTGTGTATACCTATATAATAACCCGGTCAGACAGAACGGACTCATTCTACTTAAAGCGATTTATGCTGCTCACGCGCTAGCGACGGTAATTTCTGTTCGACACACTATACTATTTCGATATGTTTTACATATACTTAGGAACTCTTTTTACAAGGATATACTTACAGATAAATACACAAACGTTACGATTGAATATTTAGGAAATATTTTTTATTCTAATTTAGAATTAAATGAATATACTGATTACACCATGGAAATATTTTTATTTTTTGAAGATTAACTTAATTTTGTCATTAAGAATTAGACATTATGCAGTTTTTAAATTTTTGGGTGAAAATTACTCCGTAACAGTGGATTGTCATTCTCAGAAGAGGACAATGGTCAACTTCTCTATATGTATAGAGTTAAACACGGATTTTGACTAAAGTTCGCGTTTGCTCTTGTAATTATTGGTTCGCTACTCAAAGTTACCGTTTCTTTTCATGCTAATCTACATATCGAGACAACTATTAGAATAAAATATCTAACCCGATTAACAACGTGTTATTTGACTCTAATCTAATTATTGAAATATCTTTTAGAGATAATAAATCTAGGATCTTTTGAGATTAACTTTCTAAATAAGAAAAATGATAACCAAACAGATAAAATAATGGATATGTTTTTATTATTTATTAGTGGTACATATTATCAATATTTACTTCTGATTTCTAGAGTGACAAGCTCTAATATTTACGCTTAAATAACATTTCAATTGTGTTTGTATAAAAAATTTTTATACAAACGCAATTTTAAATAAATTTATTTTGCACTTAACAAACCTGGTAATCAAGATTACTACACTGTTCACTTAATCCTTATCCAGTTTTGTCAATTTAATTTCTAAGCAATTTTGTATCGGACCAGTGAACAGAAAATCTGTTACCTTCTGCTAGAATACAAATAATGTAATATTTTATACTCTGAAATATAAATAAAAATATAAAAAATATATATTTCATTGAGTCTATATATTATAGAAAATTACTAACTTCACTATCTACAACAATACAGATCTGTAATTACAATTATTCAAATAATGATTATCGATTTCTCTAACTGCTCCTAAACCTTTTCTCTAGTCAAGTCCGGAATCGCAAATTAGATAATAAGTCAAGTATAAACAAGCAACGAAAATCTACAACTTACGCCTAGAATTTCCATGCATCGCTAAACTTTTAGTTTCTAATCTTCAAAAATCTGGACATCGAGCCAATTCTGTCAATTAAATCATACACAAAGAGCAACTAGCTATACAACACAATACTACATACTCATACAAGAAAAATGTATAAACAATAACACACCACCAATTCGATCAACATGCATCGAGAAAATGTTAAAAATAACGAATGCTCTTGAAGATTTCGTGTATATGTGTATAAAGTACACTACACACACACACACACACACACATATATATATATATATATATATAAAATACGTCCTCGAAATTTTTACACTCGGCTGCAAGGCACAAGCTCGTTCTCCTTTTTTCCGCGTCCTCGCGCTCGCGCCGATTCATTTTCTCACGCACGCAACGCGCATCTTTAAACGTATATATGTATAGAGAGAGAGAGAGAGAGAGAAAGACGGCGGATGCATTTTTCGCAGCGAACAAACGGTGCAGGAATGTCCAGTCCTCGTCTTCGCTACGGCTTTGAAGGATTTATTGGAAATTATTTCACGACGTACGTTCGTCGTCCACCTCGTGCGGTTCTCGTATAATCGATGTCCTTTTACAGAGCGCGCAAAAACGCGAGCGAGACCGTTTCGCGGCCAATTCGCCTGATGAATTTATTTGGAAATGGAAACGCTACGGCTGCTCAATTCGAAAATAGAAAACGAATAAAGCTGGATTAGGTATTCAATTTGCACCCCGAATTCTTGGTCTATGTGTATGTGTGTGTGTGTATAATATCGGGAGATACGAGCATGTACGCGTCGTAGTTGATGTATCGGTTCATCGTTGGCTTGATTGACAAACTACCGTAGAACGAGCCCCGTCTCGGTCGGTCTTCCGTCGATATCGCTCGGTCGTCATATAAATTTGTTATTCTTTCCGTGCAGTGTATGTTTATATATGTGCGCTATGATTTGCGGAAATTGAATTACGTCCCGGTTATGAAATTTTAAAATGCAATGTTGATATGATTTCTGTGGATTTATTTTCGATGTAAATAAACATTCCTACTTATGTAACGTAGCTTTGGGAAGTTTTGAGAAAAATTGATCGTATGTCAAATCAAATGCAGATTCTCCAAATTGATTAAACGGATATAATCGATTCATCGCCATTGATGGTCAATGACCACAGTTTGCGGATTAACCTTTTTTTCTTACAGTACTCATTTAGTCATTCGGTTCTAGCAATAAGTACACATTATACGTGTATATGAGTGTATTATAAGACAAATCAATAATTACTGATGAAAAATCACAAAACAAAAGAATAATTTTTTTTTTGTTTCAGAATTTTGTTATCTATCCCAAATTTATTTAAAAGGTATTCTCGATGTCTGTGCTTAAGGGGTAAAATATTTTTTGGTCTGGGGATTTTTTTAATCAAGCAAAATAGCGGCGTATACGGAGAAATTTACTTTTAATTTAACAGACTCTTGTTATATTCTCGGAAAATATAAATTTTTATATAAATTTACCATGAACGAAAATGTCTTATAATCAGATATTTGATAATAAATTGTTTATGAGCTTTACCAAAAATTTCGTAAAGCTCATCAAAAATTTGCATCACTCGATAACGAGTACTTTTATAGCCTCAGAGTGATATTTCACTCGTACGACGACTGTTTCAAACAACAACACACGTACATAAGCTTCAGAATTCCAAATTATCACTCACGCAAATTTCACTGAAATTCTAAAAATCTTCTGTCATAATGAAACTTGGAATCGCTTCCACCACTCGGACATCGAGTGAACCGATCACTCTAAAAATGTAATCAATGTATATATAGAATCTCATAGATATATAGATAGCGAATGAATGGACAATCGTGAGCGCGAACATCAGCACCGGCATACGCAGGTATTTTTGCAGACCAATGGCCGGAGGAGGTACATACGCGCGGAATGCCGACGGTAGCAGCAATCTCGGCCTTGTTAGCCAGTGCGACGCGACGGCTACTACTGCAGAGAGCCGAGCAAAGCCAGCTCTCATCGCTAATGAATTCCCGGTAAATGCGCGAGCGAGTCTCGATGCGCAGAACTGCGATAGATACACTCCTCCTATATATATAGATACTGTTCTACGATTCGTTCTTACTTTATATATATATATATATTTATATATGTATACATACGTATATATTTATATATATCGTATATACAGGACTGTATAGGCACGTGACGGAGAATACGTGGAGGATTTGCCGAAAGATTTGCAGACACAGTGTAGCTCCTGACGTTCCTATCTCGATCGATGGATTATAACGGCGGCAGTATGATATCAGTTGCATATAGATATACAGTCTCGTTTTCGGCCGATAAGCTTTCGTTCGTTATTTCATTTTTCTTTTCACCCGACAGTTTGCGGCGTTCTGTATAAACCAATAATCTAGGGAAATGAAATTTCAATATAGGAATGAAAGATTGAACTTGATAGTTTTTAGTCCTTTGCTTTTTCCGCATCGAGAAAATCAAAATTTCTCGGTCACATCGAGTTCGAAACATTTTTATACGCCTATATACCATTTTTTTTCGAATCAGAATTGCAACTTTCTCTCTCCATCTCTTTTCGAAGTCGAGTTGCACTTTGCTCTTCTCTCTCTCTCTCTCTCTCTCTCTCTCTAGAACGCGTACGCAAGTCCCGTCATAAAATCGAAATTCCGAAAGTTCGGCTGGTCTTGTACGTAACTCCTTCGACCTTTTTATATCCGCGTAAAATCTCGACTTTATGCGAATATTTTTAAAATTGAAGTACGCTGCACACGTCGACGACTACAACTCTCTCTCTCTCTCTCTCTCTCTCTCTTCTTCCCGATCGTAAAGCACTTTCGGCCTGAATTCGGCGATACATAAGTTATAGTTTAATTTTACGATAAATACATAACAAGTCTTCTTCCTAGATTTCAATCTGACCGTTCGTCAAACAGAATACATAAAAAAAAATAACCAAATTTAACAAGCTCAAACGCACCTACACACATATACGTATAGTCGAGTAAAAAAAGTGCCTCTAACGAGCGCAACAAAGCTCAACTCGGCGTGAAATATATCTATATGTATATGTGTGTATATGTATACATTCGTTGCGGGGGAGGTCATCAGACGAGCACAGAGCTGCGCTTATTAAAAGCGAAGGAATCGAGCAAGAAGCCAAGGCGTTCGGAAAAAAAGGGCCGGATGTGCGGTAGGTAGGCACGCGCCTTTGTGGCTGTACCGCTAGTGCAGGAGAGGATATACATAGCAGTATATAGGTATAGCTATCATGGCTAGAAAAAGTGGATAGAGTGATGGCGAACGGATAATGCGTGCTAGAGAGAGAGAGAGAGAAGAGAGAGAGAGAGAGAGACAGGCAGAGAGAGAAAGAGCGGGGATTAATGGAAGGTTTGTTAATTCGAGATTAAGCAGCTCTTCTACGGTGGCATTCCGCCTGCGAGTTGTAATTAAGATTTATTGGATGATTATATGGGATAGCCAAGTGAGCTTTGCCAAGTTTACTCGATAATGCGTATTGTGTTTTGGAGTTGTACGAATGCGATGCAGTTGACTGAATGCTTTCCTATTACATGGAATTATATGCCATGTGTCGACGATGAGCTGTGGTATTGTATACGACTCGAGCATGATACACAAACTGATTGATGAGTTGGATGTATGGAGTTCGATTCTGTTGAATCAATTTTTTAGTTTTATTAATTTTAATGGTTAAGTACCCTGGGGGGAAATTAGTATCTGTATATGAATTTTATTGAATTTTGGTGTATATTTGTTGTAACTCAAATTTAATTCGAAAAATTCTTAAATAGTAATGTTTGTTGGAGTCGAAAAAATATTTAAATATTAATTTCAATTGCAAAAAATGTTTATCAAAAGAAATATATAAATATTCTTTATAGAACTAAAAAAAAATTAGGTTTAAAAGATTTATCGACTGAATAATTTTATGCTAATGTAATGAAAGTAACGTTATAATAAAAAAATGTACAAAATATTTTGTTCTTCAAAGCAATATTTATTAATTATTAAATATTCTTAAATATAGAATACTTTTATTTCCAGTGTAGGTTTGAATAAAATTGATCTTAAACTAGTTTATGTCGAAAATCATACTATATCTATAAATTCAAATCTGGATAGATTGAATGCTTTCTGTATTTTACACTCAAGACGGTATATCCCAAATTATTCTAAGAAATTTGTCTTTCATAAAATTTCTGCTTTGTCCGTCATTTAGAAGAAATTAGGTTTAACAGATTTTTTCTTCGAATTACAATTAATTCCCTCACATATTAATAAGGATCGTCAATCTATTTTCACATAAAAAAATATATAAAAAAAGAAAATTTATAAACTGTTCAAATAAAATCTGCAATATTTTTTCCGAAGCATTGAAACGCAATTTCGACCCCATAAATCGAAAAAGCAAACTCAAAAAATTCATTATTCATAAAGTTCGAATATATTCCAGAAATTTTATGATTTTCATCGTTAATGGGTTAATTTAATCTATGAAAATGTATGCACTTTTATGTTAATTCCATGTAGTTTGCCATTCAATTTAAAATTAACTATGAGTAGTATTTCACGTACAAGAGCCGGACTTATAATTCGTTCATTAATATTGAGGTACATTTTATTTACGCGGAAATTAAATACAAAGTATATTGAAGTTTTAAATTGATTTGCTTTACGTATTAATATTATATTACGTTCAAATTGTATTACAAAATCAAATGTAAATTTCACGCTTTCCGACGCTGAATATCATAAAAACGCGCTTAAATTTGCATACGTACGAGTAAATAAAAAAAACATCGACATGTACGTGTACACAATGATTTTCAAGCATACGAACAGGCGAAATAAAAATGTCAAAAAATTCCTCAAAATTCTGCCAGTATAGACCTACTTCAGCCAACGACTGTAAGAGCTATCGAGAAAAATGTTCGCGTGTATAAAAATCTAATATTTATGCCTACAATTTCATATCATCCATAAAACCCTAAACCTTCCAAGAAATCATTTTATACGCTCGCCAAAAACACGCGCGCACCTAGCTATAACACGAATTTAATTAAGAATTTCATTAGATCGATCCAGAGCTTTACAGTTAACACAGCTAGAAAGAGAGAGGATCAATTCGACATTCCCGTCCACTGACCCTCCTCCAATAAGCAATAAAATAACTCGTAAAAACTGCCGCATCGATATAATACGAAGACCTGCACACACACACACACACACACGTGTGTATATATAATATATACATATATATATATATATATAGTCAAGAAAGCAAGCACGCTGAGTAAGAATCGCTGGGATCTCCTTATTCTCGAAGTGCGATTAACGCGTGCAGCAACGGCTAGATAGCCGTGTGTGCGAGCAGCTCATTCGGCGACTAATTCAATTACGCGTTACAACTTCTACCGGAGCTATATGCGGTACTTCCCGTTTCCGCGCTTGGGATTTCTTTTGCTACCGTGGAACGCTGCGGAGGAATACACTCGTGTACGATGCTTTGTTTGCTTATTCAATAACACTTCGTTGAGTTGGTCGAAATTTATATATATATTTTGACCGAGTGAACTATATATATATATATAGGGGAGAGTTCACTTCGGTACATTGTTATTTTACTTTGTTACAAGTCTCTAATGGAGGATTTACACGTTTACATTTTTATAGGTTGTCGGAGAGAGTTTTCGCGTTGATAGAAAGGCGAATGTTAACTTTTAATTCCTGAAAAGAGAAAATCGAAGAGTGAATTTCTACCTTTGATTGCGGAATTAATGGGACACTTTGAAATGAAGGTGACAAAAATGAAAAGATTTAATTAGGTTCACCACTTATAGTAGGTCG
Source organism: Apocrypta bakeri (assembly GCA_018906985.1). NCBI lineage: Eukaryota > Metazoa > Arthropoda > Insecta > Hymenoptera > Pteromalidae > Apocrypta > Apocrypta bakeri. The sequence continues at coordinate 1,565,021 of JACCIA010000004.1, forward strand.
TTGAAAATACACTCTTTGTAAGATTCAAAGTTAATTCATGGGCCAATTGAGCTGAAAATTGATACTTTATTTAAAGCATGAATATATGGATTTCCAATGAAATGAACAGAAAAAAAATTGCACGATGCAATGTACCAAGTATTTTTAAAAATTGTTATCGAGTCAATAATTCGTCATTTTAAAGATATCTTGTCCTCCAATCTCCTAGTATTGATAGATCCTTCTTCTATCACGACAATACTGAAGGACATTATTAACCCTCACAAAAGTAACGATTTTTTTAATTTTGGCAACAAATTTTGTACGGTACAAAACTACTCCTAAATATTAACATTTTTTTTATTGCCAAGCCTTAAGCTAATATTTCACTCGGATAATGAGTCGCACATTAATTTTTAAACGACATATTTATGTCATTCCAGTTTTAGAGAGACACACAATTCTAATTTTCCACCAGGGATTTGAGAGTGAAATATCACTATAAAAGCCGGAGTGAAAAAGTACTCTGATTCTAAGAGTTAAAATTCACACTATATTTAAGAATGGCAAATTATTACACGTAATTTTCGCTCTAACTAAAAAAATGTGATTTTTTTCATTTACTAAAGTCAGAAATTGGACATTTCACCGAAAATACGAATATAGAGCCATCCATCACTCTCTAAAATTAAAAAAAAAAATATTTTTGTTTCGGATCGATTATTTTTTTTACAACAAAGTGTATATTTATATAGAAAGCTTTGATATAAGTTGAACAAGTAACGCGAAGTACGAAGAGAAAGCATTTTCCACAGCTATGATATATAGCCCTTTTCATCAAACAGCTCTTTTATTGCTCAGTGTGTAAGCTACGATTTTACCTCCTTTATTTTTGCGGTGCGAGTTTCTATCGCAAACAGACCACTGCTCGCGGGTATAGCCGTCGCCTACAGTTCGAGAACGCGATAAAGTAAATCAAAAACTATTATTTTTAAAAACTTACGCGGCTCATTTATTCTTTTACGCTGAGATATCGAGCCACATTTTCGCGCAAAATTTAACATTTCTATTTCAACCGTTTGTAATACAAAATATGTAAATCCCATTTTTCTCTGTGTAATAAATACGCCTTGGATCATTTGAGCAATGCGCGAGTATATGGTATAAACGTGATTATTGCAAAAGTAGGTTAATCGTATCGCGTACAAGATAAAAAGTCCATAAACTCCAATTAACTCGAGTCGGATTAGAAAAGCGTAAAAAAGTATCCGCAGTCATGATCATCGATCCGGCTGTGGAGCATCTAATTTCTGATCTCGATTCGCCACCGGCTCGCGTAATCCGCTTAGCGGCTTCGATTGAAACGTTTGTCAGAAGCGTAGGCGGTAACCTTCTGAATGTTTACCTTCGGAATCCACTTTCTTCCTTCGACCTATACAAGCTATCGCTGAAAATGCTTTTAACACCGCACATGTGTGTGTGTGTGTGTGTGTGTGCTTTACTCGAGTTAATAAAGGACGGATTTTTTTTCGTTTAAAAAATATCATCAAATATAGATATAAATAAATTTACCTTGAATAAAAAATTATCGACGTTGAATAAACCGGATTTTTTTTTAATCTATTTAATACTATCGGATTTTACTTAAATCGATTTGATAGATAGGAATGAAAACCACAAGGTGGATCGGGTAAAATTCAAACGACAGGATTCACTTTGATCACCGAAGAGAAATAAAAAAAAAAAGAAAAATCCGTTCCTCGATGAAGGATCGAATCGAACTTTATTTTATAGGAACTATGTTTGCTCGATTACGAGGAAGGAAAATAGAATCGACCCAAATTCGACGAATCGAGCCAGTTTGCGAGAATTTAAGGACGATTGACACTTTTAATCCTCCGCAGCTTTGAGAACAGACCTTTTTTTAAAAATATTTAATAAAAAATCAATGCGTTGAAAGGCGTATTTTTACGAAAATTGAAGAAAACGATGTAATTTAATTTAACAGCGAGGTATAATAGTTTTACTGAATACACGCGTTACATATATTTTACAGTGATATCACGCACGACAGCTGGCAGCCAAGATGTCATCTGCAGAAAAATGACTTCGTAATTTTCCAACTTCACCATCTCTGCTGGAATTCCCAGGTCGAAATGTCTTGGAATCCTATGTTCTTTCGCCCTACGACTTATTCCTGCGTTTAAATTTTAACTTCAAAATCTCACGAGATTCAACTGAAAGTTTTCGAAGTTTAATTAGACGAAGAATATGACTATATTTTTAAAATTAAAAGAAATTATTTTCTCTCCCATCGACTTGCATTCCAGTATTATTATCTGTAATAATCGATCGCAGTTGCATAACTCATGCAACTGGGTATTCGAATTTTGACGTTTAAATTACAGAATATTGTTATTCCGTTATAAGTGATAGGTTGAAAAGTTGCTTCGTATCAAGATGTCATTTATATATGGTTGGGGCATTTGTGAAATCACGAATTAAATAGCAGTTGCAAGTAGCTCATGGTTGACATTTATTCTGTATTGTTTTTTATTATTTTTTTAATAATAACCTAATGCTCATTTCGCATTTCGGAGAAATGATAAATAACTGAACAGACGGCATTCTCGTTAGTACTACAATAAAAGAAATCAGTACGTATGTACTTATTATCCAAATACTGGGTTGTGTACACTGAAAAAAAGAAAGTTAGTTGGTTTGATTAAAAAAAAAAATGATTTTAAATATAGCAAAAATTTTTTCAGCGTAAATTGTAATACAAATTATAAGCAACAACTTCGTTACATATTTCATTTCAACCTGTCGCTCCTTGCAAAAGTTGAATTATGATTTACGAAAAATCGAAAATTGTAACGGCTAAACCTAAAAACATTTAAAACTGTTCTTTGACTATTCAAAGATATTCTAGTTCTTTGAAAATTTTTATAAAAGTCTACTTCTTCCAAGATCAAAATCTGTGGAATTGAAACATAAATTGTTTTCGGATCGGCTGTTATCTGGTTTGATGAAAAAAATTCCTAGAGTCCAAAAATTACAGTTACCGTGAGATCGGACATCGAGGACAGCTTTTTCAAAACGAAAAGTCGATTAAAAAATAGTAAAAAAGCGTTATATACTTTATCTTTAATTTTTGAATGGTATATCTCGATTAGACACAGCTACTTTAAAAATAATGGAATAGGTCTACACACGCTACTCGAATTTTCAATTCGGAACAATCCATCATCCGAGGATATTACAAAAATGTCCTTGCAACGTTAAAGGTTTAAAAAAAAGCCCAAAACACGTGCAAATAATAATAATTATTCGATATTCAGGAACTTCCTCAAATTACAAATACGAGTTAAAACATTGCTCTCGAGGGAAACTCGGTTTGAAAAAAAGAAGGTAAAGAAAAAAAAATAACCAAAGTACCTTAAGCGTTTCCCCTACCAGATTGCAAAGGTTCAGCCGATCAACGCGTCAGATTAGCCTAATCAATACCCGGCCAGTGAACTCCACCTACTATCTACATTTGCACCTCGAAGCGCTACGCTTGCGGCGACGAAAAGTGGTCCCGAAAAATTCGTAAAACTCACGTGTACCACAGACGGTCGACTGAAAAAGAGTCCGATTTGCATAAGAGTGTGGAAAGAGACGGAGAGAATCGCGCGATTCCTTTGCAAATGCAAAGCTCGTACGGTAGATGGCGAGGGACGGAAGAGAAGAAGAAAAAAAGCCGCCGCTGTAAAAGAGAACGCTTCGCCGCGGTTAAAACTCGATTATATAATACACCGGCAGTTGAGCAAAATCGTCAATTTCACGGGTAAAGAGAACGAGTAAGGCCGAGAAGTAGGAGGAGGAGGAGGACTGGGTAGAAAAGTGCAGGAAGCGCTGGAACAAGTGGCGAAATTAAGACTCAATTGTGCTAGTAGATATATGTGGAATTAGCTATTGTTACATTCCGTTTTCTTTTTCTTCATTTTCTTTTCTATTAATCGATGTGGATTACGTATATATATATACAGACTTGTAGAGAAAATGTAAAGTTGTTGTACGTGTAATTGAAAACCCGTTATTCGTTAAACATTAGAAACAATCATTATTTTTAACTCTGTAGGTAAATCATTTGCTTCGCTGGCAGTTCACATATGCGTTATAGGCGTATATATACGCATTTAGAGAATTTCTAAAGGATTTTTAAAGAATCGTTTATTATTTATTTATTTATTTATTTATGAACTCGCTTCGCTCACTCGTGCAATTACCATACGTATGTAAATAATTATAATTTATGCACGCGTGTGTAAAATAGCTTTTTTCAATATCAGCTAACTTTTCAAGACCTTCTTTTCAGTAGTTGTAAAATATTCATTTAATCCATAAAATTCGCTTCGGATTATTGTTCGATAATCATTCATACAAAAGTGTGGCGCAATTTAATTTTTTATTTTCGTAAAATATCGACAAAAACGTAAACAAATGTATTTTATAAAAAAATAGCTTTTTGAAGGAGGAAAATATTTACGTCATTTATATACAATACTGTGTGGTTTTTAAAAGTGTTTATTTGCAAGTAAAATTATGTTCAGTTAAACGTTATTTGCGTAAATAAATAAAAATTTGCTTGAATGCATTAAATCATTTTTTGTAAATCATAATGTTTATTATTTTAAATGTAATTTAGCAAAATTTGTATTTAAGAAAAATACAAATAGATTCTAACCAAAATTTTATAAATTTAAACATTAAATCTCATTGTTTTTGATTTTATAAATTCTGTCTATAAATATAGTCGTAAATATTTTCTCTCATACCACACTTTAAAACTAAGCCCAATTTTTCTATCGAAATCCAGTGTACATATGTATACATAATTAACAATCAGCATCGGGATCCGTGTCGATTGAATAAAAGATTCCTGTAAAATCGTGAAAAAAAAACATTTTCCCCTGGAAAAAAAGTTTCTTAAAAGAAATGAACTTTCCAAGCCGTTGCCTCTTGAACGAATGACATCGTTTACATCTCGGCCATAAAACAAGCAGCTACGAAGCCTAAAAAGCCGCGCAAGCAAAGTAAGCGCATTATCGAACAGACGGTGGCGTCGTCTATCGCTTCTATACCCAAATCGAAAAATTACAATGCAACACGACGTGTCCTCCGTATTACGAACGAGGCTGTACTCTCTTCGCTCTGACACGTATAGCGCGAGGCGTGCAGCGTCCCTCTTACATAAATTACATCAAAAACCACTGAGACCGGCTGCCAGCGTTAACTCGACATTCCACGACATCCTCTCACCTAGAACGAGAGAAAAAAAAATCAAACGAATCAAAAAAAAATCCAGTCACGAGGAGGTGCGAACAAATTCACAAAAGCAAATGTCGAGATGATGCGTTTTAGCGAGTTTATCGTACTGTCGCCGATTTTTAAACTGAAAAATAATCGTTAGGATCTTAAAAAGAAATTTTTCGATTTGTTCGATTCGATAAAACGACTTCTTTGCATAGTTCTTGGGAAACGTTTATCCGAATGTGGATATGTTATTTATTTGAATAATATACCTTTTTTATTTAATAAATATTTGTAAAATTAAAAAATTTTTTTAATTTATTTGATACTGGAATCTGATTATAATGTTTATTCGAAAGTAAATTTAGTTTAAATATTAATAAGAATAGCTGTAACATAAATAATAGTTTAAAAATACACAGAGAAAACATAACTAATTGTTACTTAAGGTTTGGATAAACTGATTTTTTACGGTCATTTACGGTCGTTCTAATTTTCAACAACAAGCCCCTGTATTCATTTGAACGTGCTGCACAAGGACTTTATAAATAAATTAATAAATCAATAAATTAGTATATTAGTAAAAGGCAAAAAAAAGTAAATTTTCTCAAATTATGACCTATAAATATTTTTTTATTTTGGCCTAACTTGTTCTGTATCATTATGATTGTACACTATCATTTTTGGTTTACCTAACTGGATTTGTAATGATAACCTATTTTTTCAACGACTAACGGTCTTTTAGCGTACTAATTCGTTATTTATATGAAATTTGTCGACTCTCAATAAATATTTGTAGAGCTTAAATAAATTTATTTACAGAATAGTCACATATTACAATCACATAAATGAACTTTTTGATTACTAAAAAATTAAAAATGAAGTAACAAATAAATATTTTGTATTTAAAATAGGAATTTATTAATAAACAAATTATCTTAAATAAAAGAAACTTTTTTTAGTGTAAACGAGTATAATAGATTTGAAGTTTGCAGTACGTAAGGTTTTACTGAAATTAATTTAACTTTCAAATACATTCAAGTAAGTATTTTCTTTATTCAAAAACGCAATTTTACAATAAACAAATTTTCTTAAGCGTAGCAAACTGTTTTAGTATGGACTTAGTTCAAAACAATATTTCTAATTTAAAAAACATTTATTTGGAAGTAGAATTATTTTCAGTATAACGTTGCTTACTCTAAACTTCAAATCTATTGGACTACATCTACACTCAAGTAAATATTCACTCCATTAAAAAAATGAATTTTACAATAAACAAAGCAAACTTTTTTCCAGTGTACACGAACGAGACTGGAAGAAGAAACCTTGCGCGGCGAGGCAAGTGTATATGTATACAGTGGAAAGGGACACGATCGGCTATATACGTGTAATTCCTAGCCTAGGCGGATAACGGAATTCGCGTTTCGATGGCTGACCCCGAGACAGAGAGAGACAGCGAGAGAGAGAGAGAGAGAGAGAGAGCCGCGCCCGCGACGTGTGTCTAGGGTGATTCGTGCAAACACACGTACACACATACACACGAGTCCTCCGTTATTGGCCGCTTTCGAAGCAAGATAGTCAGGTATGCGCGCGAGTCTCTTTTTTCTTGGGATGCATTAATTTTTTTTTTTTTTTTATTTCTTTTTTTATTTTTTAGACCGCATGCGCGCCACTTTTTTCCCGAGACACGCGTACACGTTGTGTGTTGACTCTTCCAAGAGCCTCTATGTGTACTTAGCTATTTGCGACGGGCCTAATGAATGCTGTCTTTTTATTCGAGATAGATGTTACGATAGTGTGTATTACAGGTGTGCAATGGACTTTTACAGTACTCGTCGTCGCCTCAACTCGCGATGCAGACGACGCGTTTAGTGCGGTGATAAATAATAGTCGGTGTCGTTATTTTCTGAAAATTAACTAAGAGAAATGGGCGTTGTTAGCATTTGACGAAAGCTGGGATAGCTGTAATATTTCCATAAGACACTGAATCAGCCTGTCATGGGTAAAATGGTTTGGCTATTTGCTTTAGGTAGTAGGTTAATTCGATACGTTTGTAACTTATAAATCAAGTATCATTTTAAATTATCCTTGCGTCTTTTGTATTTGCATTGATTAAACTCGAGATAATTTGCGTAAGTAAATGATATATAGGTAAATAGGAAGTTACTTGTGAATAGGTTGTAAATACTTAAAAATTAAGATGTGAATCAAAAATAAAACGGTTCTTAAAGTATTATTTATTAATCATGTTTCATTTATTTATAGTTTATTTAAACATGTGTAAAATTATACTCTCCAATATATCTATTTCTTCAATATATTTATCGTTTATCCCTTTTTTATTTTTAACGATATGATAGCTCTATTTATATAGTCTTTGATATATCAAATACACACTCCGATTAATTTTCCATACCTATATTACCGATTCTGTGCTAGATATATTAGTAAATAAGGAGCGAATATATATTATTTGACCTGATTTTATACAGTTACCCCTAAAAATTAATGCAGTTTCGAATAAAAGTTATATATATATATAAATATATTAAGGAGGTATATTTGCTATACCTGTACATAGTTCTGGTTTAGTTGAGATACGAATAAGTAATAACAAAACTATAAGTATGCTTAAAATTAGCTCAATATCTAATACATTACAGCTGTACATTTGAGTAAGGTGTAAGCAACAAAATTAATTGTTTTTCCGTTATATAGATATCTTTTTTATTTTCATTTACTTTATCCTATTGATATGAATAAAATAATTATGCAAAATTCGAGTATATTAATTGAATATTGACACTGTAATTTCTCCGAAATCGTTAGCGAAATTCTTATTTAAACATTCCGAAAAACTAATAAAAAAAATACACATATTCTCTTCGGAAAACTGTTTGTTCTTTCTTTTTATCAACTTATTACAAAATCGAACGTTTTATATTAAATTCAAAAAACTTAATAAATAGTAAATAACGTGAATTTCATTTCGATGAAAATCCTAGATCTTCTTACAAGGCGACCGAATGAAATTTCGCCAACTTTTTCCTTATTACACATTACAGTTCATTATAAGAGAAAAAGAGAGACCTCGTGACACGAAAAGAAGCCAAAGCCATAGATACCCCTGGATAAGCCTTTAAGAAAGGTGACCATTAACACGTTTCGCCCCCTTCTCTTTTTAAAGATATTATCAGTTGCACACGGTAATCGCAATCAATCCCGAGCGTGAGTAATGTCGCGCTTCATTCAACTATATTCTACTACTATAGCTTGCATATACGCTACGACTTCCTCCTCGATTCCTATCGCTCACTTACTCTCTTAGGCGATGAGTCTTCTCCGATAAGACCGACTCTTAATTATAAAGGCGTAGCTCTCGCTGTCTGCGAAGATATAAGCTTACCACAGAATTCGAGATTTTCGCTTTTCTCATCTCTGGCGAACCTCGTTTGTTCCGATTCTGGATACGAGTACATATGGGTCATTCTCCACCAGATTGACCGGTTGAAAATTTCTTGTTATCTTCGCGAATTTTTTTAGATTTTTTTTTCATGAAGGTTCTTTAAGTTACAGGATGTCAAAGTTGGCATTTTATGCGTGTTTTCATAAAACTGTTACAACTCGGGCAAGCACTGCTGGAAAATTAGTTCAACTTTAGAAGTAAAATATTTTTAAAGCTGTAGATATATGTATATCGTTATAATTTCGAAAGTCTTCAAATTCAATTTGGAAAAGGTTCGATCGTTGGTATCGACATAAAAAAATTCATGAAGATACCTTGTATTATTACACATCAAGCTCTACTTCAAACTAAAAATCTTAGGAAATTCATATTTTACCATGCGATGGCTCATACGACGCTTATTCATTTCCCCTTATTTGAGCTTGTTACATAAGTTGAAACTGTCGTAGATACTTTTGTATTGATCTAAGGCATTGACGACTTTTTTCCCGTTGAGATTCTTCACGAAACTTTTTTTTAATTGAATTTGAAGACGTAATAATTTTATAAAAAAAATCCCTTTTGTATTTTCAGTGATAAATACTAACTTGAGAAATTACAATTTTTGTTTAAACAGTCATAAAATATCATAATTGGTGAAAATGTCAACATTGACTTCCTGTAACTAAAACTGGTTTTGTACAAAATTTAGGAAATTAGATACGGTACCAAGGACAGTTTAAAAATATTTAGTAGAAAAAAGGATTTGGCCGGTCAATCCGTCAGAGAATGATTCAAATGTATACAGGTTTTCATCGTGTGTGGAACGAGTATAATTAAATCTTAATTAGTTGGTATTTTCTTGGGTGACGAAGCAAGCTTGTACGTGTCACAACTTTGGAGATATACATCGATGCCATTATATAGGTGTCATAGATACTGTCGAAACTTTGCTATTTGAACGGATAAACCCGTTTCAGCTCATTTTCGGAACATCGTGTTCGGGTAGCTAATACATATAATATATATAATATATATTATACAAATCACAATGGGGAAATTTGATAGCATAAAATAATAATAGAATAAAATAATATCCGAATTTCTAGCAGATGTTATTAAGTAATAGTAATAAAGTTTTGTAACGTACTTTAAAAAGAAAAGTTTAATTTTTCGTAACAATATTACATTTTTCGCTTCAAACCTTCCAAGTATCGAGAGTAATCCCCACTTAATCGAGTTCGGTTATGCAGGTAGAGATTATTAGCACACACACATATATATGTTTTTAAGATATTTTTCATTACAGTAAGTTTCAAATGCGACGGCATTCCAATGCAAATAAGTAGTAGTGAAAATGGAATCATGGCTTAGTGGCTCGGTGTAAACGTAAGTTAATTAACACCAATATTTCTCTGAGGATTGAGATCGATCGACAGATTAGCTAAACCTCAGTTAATCATTTTTAATTCTCGCGTAAATACTCCTATTTACGCGAATATATCTTTCGTTTTTTTTTAAATCAACGAAAAATTCTGATTAACAAATCCATCAAATAATTTCTTGCAATTTCGCAAAATCAAGCCAGGCAAACGAAGACGGATTACCAAGCGGGAAAAGAAAGACGCCGCTGCTTACACGTACATATATAAGTTATGTACGAGCTGTAATGAGAAACACATTTTCCGGAGAATACGCTCGGGCTTCACCTGTGCGCGCTACATCCTTCATCCTAAAGCTCGGTGATAATTTTTTCGTGTTTATATACGTATATAAATACATGGGTGAATCTCTGACAGATTCACGGCGATCAAATATTTTTATTCGTTTTAAATAATTTTTTAACCGTTATTTGCACTATAAATATCTACCTTCGTTGTAGTGTTTCGATTTTATTTTTACGAAGGGTTTACGAGATACGGGGAGACGATGTCGGCGCTTTCAGCATTTTTCTATTTTATGCCAGTTTTCATTAATTTGCAACTCCTAGGGGTTAGATTTCTCACTGCAAATATACAAGAAAGTTTTTTTGTAATGCTTTTGAAATATTATTCAAAGTTGCATCTGTCGTAATAAATTTACAATCCATCTAAATTTTATGAACAAACTTTAAGAAGATCGATAAAGAAAAATTTATGAAGATTCTTTTTTTTCACTACAAAAGTAAAAAAAGTCTCAGTATGCGAATACAACTTTAATTTTTATTGAGTTGATCGAAAAGCATATACATTTTTAAATTACATGATAGAAAAGATGAAGACTCAGAAATACGTTGACGTTATAATATAGTAAGTTATATTCGAAACCGTATTGATCTGAGGGAAACTAAATAAAATCTAGTCTTATAAATAAATAAAATAAATAAATCGTTTTCCTGGGAATGGCATACACTGCTAAATATTAAACAACTATATTTAGCAGAGAATTTGTAATGTGTCGTTATATAAAATTAAAGAGACACTACATTTAAAAATATATCAAAGACTAAAAATAAATAAAGTAATAAACGATAAATTTAGCTTTATTGTAAAATTTAAGTTTTTTAAAATCTTTTTAAGTAGTCAAATGAGTTGAAGTTTATACAAGCGTTAAGCTACTTATCTACAAATTTTAATAAAGCTGTTCTAGTGATTATATAGGTGTAAAATAGGCATTTTTGCCGTAATTTTCCATCATTCGATTGATAACTTTATTTCAACTCAAAATTAAAATTTTACCTCATATTCCAATACAAAGACATAAAATAATAAAAATGTCTGTTAACTTATAAACTACGAGTAAAAAAAAATGTTTAACTATCAGTCTGTCAGAGAATTATTCATATGCACATCATCTCACTCTTTCCGACGTAAGACGTATAATCGTATACAAGCCTCGATGCTGTGAAATTATATGTACAATACGTATATATATAAATATATATATATATATATAATGCATATACACACGCACATGTTGCGCTCGCGAAAGCATCATGTGCGCGATGGACGAGCACCGATCAAGTCGCGAGTTTGATTGAGTAATTGCCGCGAAATTAATCGACGCGCAACGTTACCATATGATGACGTTGCAACTAACTTGCGGCGGCAGAGAGGCTCAGCGAAGCTTCATTAATTAAGACACGCGAATACGCGCAAACGGACACACGATATATGTATGCCTATACATATATACAGGCGAGTATTTATATATGCATACGTTTACCGCGAGTTGGCTTAACGTCTCTTCCTGTAGTCCCCGCATTGAACAATATCGAAGCGAGTCGAGTATGCGGTAAAGGTGATGTTTATAGGTGAAAAGTATAAACGTATATGCCACCACTCGATTATACCATTTGGTACTGGCGTTGATAACGCTTGTATATATATGCGTCCGTATGTACGTAATGTATATATATATATATATATATATACCTGAGGATATTAATACTAGTGAATTTCGGTGGTTCGTGAGATAAACTACTGTATAGTTGTATAGTTTTCCTCTGCTATTAGTTTGAACTACACGTTGAATATTCACTATCGGCAAGATCATTAATCATTTCGCTCCGCGGATATGACCGACCACATGAGGTCATAAATGGATTTGCTTGTATGCATATATTTCGAGGGAAGTCAGTAACTGAAACGAACGTAAAATTTTGTTTTCCTATCTATTTGTATGTAAATATGTGTGTGTGTGTGTGTGTGTTACTTAGACGAGGATAGGTATGTGATTTAGAGAATGATTTTTTAAAATAAAATACACGTCGATTGATAAAGCATCCTTTGAATCGACGTGCAATTCGTTTTATTGATTCAAATTGATATTTCCAATTAATTTTAATACGTGATCGATTGTGTTCGGAAATACTTTATTAGGATGTACTTTGATTGAAGTATAATACTTCATTAATATTATATATCATGAGTTAAATGACGAATGACAGGATATCAAATAACGAAATTGTAGAAAAATTTGTTTGTTTGAAAATTGAAAATTCAGTCATTTTATTTTTATAAAATAACTGTCCGATTGATATTACCGCAACTTCGAATTCGTACAAACATTAATAATGCAACCGTATTAAAAATTGAAAATTTCAGTAAATCCTTAGTCAACTACGTTACCTCTACGTTTTCATATAAAAAAATGTTTCCTTTCTTTTTAAACCGTATTTATTTGAAATCCTCTTTTCCCGATATTCCAAATTAAAAGTTACACATTTACCAATATTTACATAAAAAGTTATCGATTAAACATTCTAATCCATGTTCCAATCAAAATAGACCTCTATAGGAAAAAAAAATAGTCTCGCATATTTAAAATTCATCGATACGCGCCGTTGACATTCAAAATATTACCTGTCAACGTTCGGCGCTTGTATTACGTAACACGTTTATAAATCCGAAACAAAAGCTGCGATTTTTCAACGACTCATAACGACCGGTACAATTACGTTGAAAAATTCACGCGCTGATATCGGAGCAAACTAGAGATCCTCATGCGCAGCGCGACGTGTCTCAGGTGAATGGGAAATATATATATATACATATATAAGAAAGGAAAGGAGAACTCTTGGCGCGTCTGAGAAAAAAAAGAGGACTACCGCCGGGGATTTTCGCTAAAACCGTTCTTATATGCATTTCGTTCCCAGTTCCCAGGCGGCCCCGACGAAATACTCGCTCGTTATGCCCCTCGAGCGGTACCTCGTGACCGAGGCATTTTATATTTTTGCCGGCATCCGTCTCGCTTCTTCTCGCGAGTTTCTCTTAAACGAACGAGTAAGAGAGATAGAGATAGAGAATAAAAGTACATATATACATACTTACCACGGGCGCATATTCATACTCGCGCCAATTGACGAAATTTCAAAGCAGTATAAGCGACGTCGTCGAGTATTTTCGAATAGAAATTAGGAATCAGGACGCGAAAGCGACGCTCTGCGAATAATGTATATAAACGAAATTTCGCAGCTAAGCGTTAGTTTAGCTTTACTCCTGTTTATGTGTGTGCGTATACAAATATACACGTATATATGTGTGTGTATCGACGGGCAGATTTCTATATGTATATATATATGTATACGTGGAACTGTCCGTATCAGGCTTTTGCGGTCAGGATGTGTTTCCTACTTTATGGCTTCATTGTTCTGCTAATCAAACAATTCGATGAATCAGATAATATTTGGCTGAGACGAGGCCAATGACTCGACGTCGCGAATTAATGCGAAACACTACAATACAAAGACTATTGTAGCCGTCATCGGCTTCTTTTTTCTTCTTCTTCTTCTTCTTCATCGTTGTCGACGTCGTTGCCGTCATAAATAAAAAATGAGACGAACGAGCAAAGCGTTGATCGTGAAGTATGAGAGGAAAGTTATTATGGACTACTTTTTGAATTATCATTGTACTTACAGACTTCCACCGTTGTTTCTCATGGGAACAGTCAAGTAGTTCGCCTCAGAGTTTTCAAGTAAGACGAGCTACTCGAACTTTTGTCGTTTTGCAGTAGGTGCGCACTTCTCAGTCACGGACGTTTAAAAAATATATAAATGCAAGTCGATCAACACACGTCACGGATTAATCGATATAAGATATAGAATGTTTACGGTAAGAATTACCGGTACTGATGCATCAACGGCTCAGTATTGACGGACAGTATTCTGTTAATCAGTACTGGTGACACTTTCATTATGTGTTGGTATGATTATAATGAGTCAGAATTATAATAATCCGGACGTTATTACGGGCCCTGTACCTTCTATTATTGAGCTATTCAAGCGCCACATTACGCGAATGTTTACGCTTTTGCAGGTATTTATACTTTATATAAATATTATATTATATAATATTATAATTTTATTAAAATATATTTTAAAAAAGATAATATTTAAGAATGACAAAAATATTTATTAACTGCTAATAGTTAAACATACGAAAATATTTAATTTCAAATAATTTTGGTTAGAATCTAATTGTATATTTTCAAAAAATGATTTATTGTATTCTAACAAATATTTATTTATATTCAGTACGATCGTTTTACAAAAATAATTTTAGTCTCTAAAAGTAAACAATCCTACTGAAAGAAACACGCAATTTTTAAATAAATAAATTTTCTTAGATTCGTCAAACTTTTTTTCAGTATTGTTTAGTAAAGTCTCGACAAAACAAATTACAAATCATCGTATTCGCGTCTAAACATATCTAGAAATATTTGATTCTAAATGTAAAAAAATGGTCAAATAAATAAATAGTACATAGTGATAAATCATTTTTTAACTTAATACAATTACCTAAAAAACGTGACCATCGTCAAATACTCGGCCAACACTGGTTTTAAAGTATAGCTCTTTCGATTCCCTCGAGTATTGTTTCCATACAGACCAGAACCTGCATAAACAGTACCTCCACCAGGATATCAATACCAGCTCAGTATTGAGCTATTTCTCCATTCTTATTCTGAAATATACATTAAATATCAGTAAACAAAGCGATGAAAAGGCTCATTATCGTCAATAGCAGCAAAATCACGACCCCTTGCTCGCGACACGTTCGAAACTTCATAGAGGCACGGACCATTCATTTCCACCCCGAAAGCGCAAAGAGAAACCGCGACTATGTCAGCTAGATTCTCTCTCTCGTACAAATACACATACACGTACATATACACAGAAACTGTTGAAAAAAGGAAGGAGTTCCTGCAATACACGTAAGTTGCATGGCAAAAGCGCGAGAGAGAGGGAACTCTCGTATTGACGTTGACGAGTGAGCGCGAGATATTCCCGCTGAGAAAGAGAGAGAGAGAATCCTTCGGATCCGTTATAGGGATCTCCGGCAAAGACAATGGTACCTGACCCTGTTTCGACAAAGACGGCTTGCGCGCGGCATAATTGAAAATGCACGTCACACAGAGAGAACGCGTTGCCTGTTTCTCGCTCTCTCTCTCTCTCTCGCTCTCTCGCTCGCACAGCTTCTCTTTCTCCCGCGACGAGCTGCCCCGGGGCTGATATCAATGCAGACGCGCATCGCGTGTATATAGCCGTATACACGCGGCTTGTAGGCAGACGTGTACGTGCCTCGCACTCGAATTCCGGCGGAAAAAAAAGACAGGGTGCTACTCGCACGATTACCGAAAAGAGAAGAAACCAGGCATGTCGTAGAGGTGTATCCGTGGATTTGTATATCTGTGTAGCTGAGAAGATTATTTTCTGGATTGTAAATGTAACGACTCATTATATTCCATGGAAGTCTATGTATGTCCGTATATCGCGTTACAGTCTATAATTATTCAGGGATTTTTTGTTTCGCTGGAAAAGAGAGAGACAGAGAGAGAGAGAGAGAAAGAGAGGTTGGTCCTTCCGCGGATTCACAATGAACGACGTGTGTTTGAGCAGGGAAATTATATGTTTGTTAATCAAGAGATCTTTTTTCGATTTAATAACATATGAGCGAAAAATCAATTTTCGAAAAATAATTTGCATATCATATTCGGAAAAGAAAATAACACATTGCTCGCGAAGAAGATGAGCCGTTTGAGATAACATTTGAACGCGGTTTTTTCCTTTAAATTTGAGACTTTGAACATTTTTCATATATACCTGTATGAAGTTGTAGTTTAATTGAATGTTTCTTTGAAGCTTGTAATTTGAAGTTGTTAAGAAAACGTTTCCGATAATACGGTATTTCGCCTTTGACCAAACAAGTCTTCCTTCATGTTATATACAAGCACATATATACAATATATATATTTTGAGGTGACAGGATTTTCATAAACATTCGAGAATTGTACCTGTTAAAATCGTATAAGATAGCTCAAGTCTTAAGAATTCAAAGGTATTTATCTTTTTATCAAAAAAATAATATTATCAATTTGCTACGGTACATCGAAATGTATATGGGAAATAACGTGGGAAACACAGATACTCGTACTTGTCAATAAAAACTTTTTTTACGACCACAAATTGTTTAACAAATATCCATGAATTGACGTCAACCGTTTTAAAATGCTAATGAGCCGAAGAGCTTGAATACAATTTTGGTCAAAATTATTGATATTTAGGGCTCGTTAATATGGTTTTTCCTGTAACATGTTTTTTTCTTTGTTTTTCGACACAATTATTTTTAAGGACACTGAGACCAAATACAAAGAATAATTTTGAAGAAAAAATAAGCAATAAAGTTAAAAAATAAATTATTTACGCCAACATACAAGACTAAAAAATATACGCAATAATAATATTAGCTTTGTAGTAATCGTTCAAACTCCTGTCAGCCTAATCTACACTATATAATATACTTCTAATTGTGGCAAATACTTAAATTTTTACATAACATTTCAGCTCATTGCAATTAAAACATCTCTTATAAAATATTATTCGCAGCTACCGCATAATTGATTTATGCTCGATGAGTAAATAAAATGATCGATGATTCGATTTAAACTAATTGTAACTCACCGCGTACATGCGGAACGAGCCAAATATATCACACAATATCGCAACGATTCATCATCGGATTCCAAACGAATTCAGAATTCGTTCGTCTGAATACTTATACACGTGTGCATACGTATATACATACACTGACCTCAGAAGAAAGTCGCATGGAGCAATTTCAATTTTGGCAATGATCGATCACAATCATTGCGAATTGCACAGTTGATACGAACTGTACTTTCCTTAAAAAAATGAGTGAAAAGAACGAAAAAAAATATTAATGAGATTTTGATCGCCGTCCTGACAATAATGTTTTTTTCGGAGTCGCGTGTCTCTCTCGCTTGGAAAGCAAAAGGCACACCTGACTATATGATACGGCCACACGTTACATTTGCGCGTAACGACTTTATAATGAATCCCCGACGAATTTCGATCGCAACCGATTTCATACAGCACTGGCTCGAATGAGTATATATAGAATTTAATGAATTTTCGAAAATTCGATTATACGCCCTGCGCTCGGAAATGCCATTGTTATATACGTGTATATAGATATACACACATACGCATACGCGCGTGTACTTTTCATCGATTGGATAGTCGGTGTGTATATAACACAGTGCGTATTTGCAGCTCACAATCGCGCAATATACACTGTTATCGTCGGCGCGTTAAAGGTAAAAAAAAATTACCGTTCCGATTCATCGGTCATTAGTTATACATCTATATATGCGCGCACACACACACACACACCCACATATATATACATGTATATATATATAAACAAAAGAAAGAATACAATCCCAGATCGTCTATTCCAAAATCCCGCGGAAGATCATCCGGATGGAAATCACGACTTGCCGTAAATTTCCAGCTCGTAAATTGCGTGTATGGCTCGCACACGCCTCGGAAATAATCGAATCCCATCGGTCAGAGCTCGTGCTCTCATACAGAAACACTCGCGCGCACACAGTAGCCATTGGTTCTCCACTAGAATTTACGCAAGAATAGCGGCCGGAAGGGCAACATCGAGTTTTCTTTGGCGGCCGCTCCCGCAACTCATCGAGAAAGACATTTACCATTTTCAAGATATGGGCAACAAAAAAAAACACACACACATACACATACGCACACGAACAAAGAAGCCTTAGGCTGAAGTAAGAGAAAGAGAGAAGACGTTTCCGAGAAGTATCGTCTGGTTTCTCCGTCTGTCCTTCTTTTCCCGCCGTCGCTTTTCTCGGATTCTTCCTTTTCTTCTATGCGTCGTGTCTCTCTTTCTCAACAGACCCTCGATATAGACTTGTTTCTCTCTCTCTCTCTCTTTCTCTTTCTCGAAGAGGCTGAGGATAAGAGCTTGTACAGTATAGGATGTTTGGAGTTTCGTAAAGGATCTCTCAAGGGCTCTTCTCGAGGATTTTTGGGTACACTTGAGTGTGTTTATATGCAAACGTATCTTACAGCTTTTATTTGTACGAGTTGAGAATTCGTTTATGTTTCAGTCTTTACACGAGACGGCGGCCACTTTGTCACACGGTACGTCTTGCGAAATTATTTTCTCTGGCAATTTTATCGGTGAGGGACACTTTATACTTGCGAATTTACAGCAATTCCTCGTATATCCTTTTACGCCCATTGTTGCGAATGCGAACGTCTCTCTCTCTCTTTCTCTCTACTTACTGGATTCTTTTTTCTACTCAGTGCACTTTTCTCGCTTAATGTGACTCTTCTTCTCTGTTAATCCCACTTTCCTACTACGATCTATATCCGGCGTGTCATTCTCTCTCTCTCTCTCTCTCTCTATCTATCTCATTGCTATCGCTTTTTAATTGAGATTCGCGATTAAATAGTCGTTAGTCGTTTTGCAAAATTTATTCGGTTAGATTGGCAAGAGTTGCCAAGTTGGAAATAGAATTTGACACGTTCTCTAGACGTAGCGGTAAATACCGGATTCTATTAATAGATTGCGAATGGCCAAACCGCGTATCACGACTGTGAATGGGATATAACAATCTGACTGGGCAGCGCGGTCTCTCACGTGTCGTAGAGGTATAAAATTCTTTGCTCTTGGACGCTGTTACGTAGTTTCAGCGTGTCATTTTTTTTCGATCGTGATAAATTTCTGGAAAAATCGTCCTCAGAGCCACTAAAAGTAGTAGTCTATGCCCTAATAAGAATAGGATTTCCAAACCAATATCATATCGATACCAATATTGGATCGACAATGACCGTTTTGCACGTCAGTACTTGCTGAGTATGCATTTACAAAGTACCAGTAAACTTAACTAGTACTGCTAGAAATGTGACTTGTAGAATACTACTAGTAAAGTACTTAAAAACATTGCTTTGCCTATGTTCTTACTCCGAAATTCCAATTAGATTTAAATAAATTTAATAACAATTAATAGTAAATTACAATATCAATTGTGCAAGCTTTCAGATGCAGAGTACAACGGTAAGTCATGTACAACAAGATTTTATCTCTAATTCTGATCTCGCATATGATCATTTCGTCGGAAGATTATTACAATTCTGATCCATTCTCAGAACCGATACTGCTGGACAATACGTTGTTGACACTATTGTCCCAATGTATCAGTAATGGCCATTTTTAGCAGGGAACCGGCCGAATCATCACATCTCCGGAAACAAAGGTTTCCTCGCAGAGACACGTCATTAACCGCTAGCTCTCGGACAGACCGTCGAAAGAAGTAGTCTTCGTCTCAAAGCTACCCCGTGTACAAAGATACAGATACACACACATTTGTACAGCTACATATACATAGAGAGAGGCGGCTTTCAATCTGCCATCAGCTGCAGATCTTGACCCTCGCATAAAAACAATCACTCGTCGCGCAGTTACGTTGTCTCGGCTACAGTAGCAGCAGCAACAGCCACGTCTCCGACCATTTAACTCTCGTCCGGTCGCTGCTGCCGTAAAAGGCACTGATCGCACACGTACACATATTGTCGTCGTCGTCGTCGCGATTTTTCCGAGCCAATCGCGGAAAAAAGCAGTACAGCGTATAAGCTCGCTCGACGGGTTCAACCGACGACGACGACGACGACGACGACGAGGACGACGACGACGACAACGAAGAAACCGGCTACTCCGAAGATCATTGGTTTCTCCTTTCGATTCACTCGGGAAGAATTATTGCGCGAGAATGAATTTCCCTGAGAGATTCTTTGAGAGTAGAAGGTGTTCGCATGATTTTGGCTACTTTCTACGCAGCGAATGTATTTCTAAAGGGAAAGTTTAATCAAAAGGAGGACAGTTTCGTGTAGAGGAGCGATGCTTTTACAACTCGATGCAAGACTGTGACTGAAGATATCTTGTATCAAAGACGAAGTCGACTAATGGAAATTGAAATCCTCGCCTTTTCGTTTCTTACATTATCGACTCAAGTGGACTACTGCAGACGACGAAAAATGCACGAGATACCAGAGTCATTTTTTTTCACTTTTAATTTTTTCATCAGACTTTATCCTTTCGCTGCACTTTGGCTTCCTATCGATGGTACACATTAACGAGACTTTTTAATTTTTTACATTCGTTTATTTTCCTTCGAAGTTACTGGTAATACCGAGTAAAATAAGCTGTAATACGATAACATAAGCGATTATCCATTCGCGGAAAAGTCAATGAAAAAAGTATAAAAGAAAGGCATAAAGTCGACTAATTTGTTGCATAAACGTCGAAGGTGAAAATAAATAGACATATTCCTTCAATACATACTTGACTGCTTTTCGAGTTGCTTAATTGTCCGGTCGCCACTAAGTAGTTTAGAGAGAATAGAATACCCGCTAAAGTAATCAAGTACTTGAAAGTAGTCGACAAAATTTCAAGCAGTAAACGTCGCGTCGGACGTCCAATGAGCGTTAAACGTTTTTTTCTTCTCTTCGCGCCGACGTCGACAAAAAAAAATCCAAAACGTCTTGTCCATTATTATTACATAAATATATCAAAAGCTGACCGCAAAAAAGCGTATAATCGTCTTACGTCCCATTTTTTTTTTGTTCACGCGATATAACCAATCATTTTTCACCATCGGATTTAAATGCGCGAGATAAATGAGCGAACGCTTATTTCCGCGATATAAATTGATTCAATTATAAATCGCCTATTATCGATCACAATCAAGAGTAAAATTAAAAAAAAACGACGCATTATTCCCAGCATCATCGTCCCCTTTCCCGTGTGTCTCACGATCATCGCCGAATTCCTCCTTCGAGACCTATAACGAATAAGAAGAAAAAAAAAATTATTCTCGAATATAGCCCGTTATACACACACATACACATCCATAACGAAGCTTTTCTAAACCTGTACAGTCAGAACCGCAGCGAGAGAGTGCGACTGACTAAAAGACGTAAATCAGCAATCGGCTCTCCATAGCTCAATTATTCATCCGGAATCGAGCAAACAACCCTTTCATCTCGTGCCTCTAATCGCAAAGAGACTTCCGCTATAAATCTCAAACGGGAGGACTAAGCGGTTTGGACTCTCAATGAAATACGATAACACTGAGTATGTATATATATATATATATATATATATACATACATATACATACATATACACATAGGTGTATACAGATATACACCTGTGTATAAGAATGAAACGTGTCCTTCGAATCTCCCCGAGAGCCATTTCGGTAAATGTGTCGAAGGCACACATGAAGCCGCCGCTGCCGTTGAGCTCACTCCGTTTCTCGAGGCGACGGCAGAGGCAGAAGGATTGGTGTCGTTGCCCTCTGTGCTGCTGCTGCTGCGAGAGGAGAGTTGCGCGCATCATCTCTCTCTCTCTCTCTCTCTCTCTCTCTCTTGGTATATCCTTCGTATCGCGGATTCTCTCTCCATCTTTTCTTTCCGCGCCGGCGCTGATGCGGATGCCTACGAGGTACAGCTACTGTTACTACTACTACCCTCGAGCACACTAGGACTTTAAGTGCGGTTGGGGAATTTCGATTGAATCGTTTTTTACTTTTTTTTTTGTTTTTCTCTATTTTTTACTGGCTGGGTCATTCCTTTTTTTTCTTTTATTGTTACGAGTTAAGTGCCGTATTAAAGGCAATCGCTCTGCTTGTTAATTGTTTTATATACGAGTGTTAATGGCGAGAGAGGCTTTCGCTGTGCAAGGTGTATACGTAACGTGGCTATCAATGTATTCTCGAGTAGGAATGGAGCGATGGTCCAGTACTGGGTTAGTACTGATTTACTGTCAGCAATGTACTGTAAGTTAGTTCTGATCCAGTATTGAACCAGGACTGAGGTGATAAGAATGGGCCGCACTTTAAATGAAACACAGAACTGTTTAGATATTGGTACATAGGTAGCTCTTTAGATAGTACTGGTAAAGTACTTTAAATAATACTGGTACAGTACTCGAAACCAAAACTTTAAACAAATAATGCTTGTGCAGTACATTAATCCAGTACTTGTATCAGTGATTTAATTCAGTACTGAAATAATACTTTAATCTAGTACTGATACAATACTTCGATCCAGTACTGGAGTAATAAAAACAGGGTATACTTTAAAACCAGTACTGTAAATCTGTAGCCAGTATTCCAGCTCCGTACCAACATTGTAGTATGAGTGCTGTGCCAGTATTGTTTCATTCAACTTTTTTATTTAAATATATTTTATTTATTGTTTATGTTATTATAACATTATAATTGATTTATTTGACGATCCGTATGAAGCACTTCATCGCCTGTACTTAACTTCCCGCTACTAGATTTATCACAACTGAATTATAATTTACTTTACTTATGGTTCACCTGTTGTGACCCAATCTGATACGTCAGCATTGGGCCAGAACAGTACTACAACTCTGACCCGTTCTTATCATCCTGACATCAAACCAAGTTTGGGCCAGTACTGGCAATAAATAGATTGGCTGTTAGCAGAGGAACAAGTACCGGCAATTCTTATCCAGGTTGTTCAACACTTGAAGAGACATGAATAAAGATGAGGAAAATTGAATAAGCGCTTACCGTGCTTGGTGCAATCTACTTAGCAAGGATATAAGACTTGACAAGCTGTGTAAATCAGAAGTGTAGTTTATATACTATCGTTTACTCGATGTTTCAAATAATGCAGTGGATGATAGAACGGTGTAAATAAAAATCAAACCACAATGAGAATCTCGTAGCGTAGCAACGTATAACACTGTCCTCAATGACTCTCGTTCCATTCATGCTTCTCCCCTCCCCTTGAGCTCTCGAGCCGCGCAATTTCATCGTTACGTTTATCAAAGCTAAATTTCTATTGTCCAGAAAGTACCGCGTGATTGACTCATATACTCCATTGCACACATACGATCGACTTCATATGTACATAATATATATATGGGCGAATCTGTATCAATTAATTATGTATCAACAAAATTGTTTTGGCTCACATTATTTTGAATGCTTTTAAAGAATGTTTTCACATGTTCTTTTTAAATTGGTGAAATTTTAAATTTTGTACGTTGTTTTTCGAATAAACTAAAAAGAAAAAATTATCATCTACGACATAACAGTTCTTTTATAACGAGGTGCCTTAATTTAAGTAGTACAAAATTATAATATATTATATTGTAGTATAAAATTATACACATGGATGTTTTCAAGCTGTTATTAATGATTTAAATTTTCTAGTGGGTAATCACAGAAAAATTCATACTGAGACCTGTAACTAGTGCATAGATACCTAAGGAATTTGGTGACAAGTTGCTATAAGTAATGATAATTTGAGTTTAACAAAAAAAGTATTAAAACATAAAAATAACATAAAAAAAGTGTTCTCTTGCTGTTTTATACGACAATAATGTGCGTTGACAGAGAATAAGCTTTCAGATAATGAGGATAACTATAGAAATTTATTTAAAGTACGCGTAACAATCAAATTATTTAATATATATATCAAGTTGTACAATAATCAATTGAATCATACTTTTATAAAGTGAAACAATAAAATGTTATGCTTTTGTACTTCCAGAACAAATAATACTTTACGATAAGAATAAAAGTGTATAACTATTTTATTCTATTTTATGTACCGAACGAAGAAAAGCTTTAATATAAATTATTTATTTTTATAAAAAAATAATTAAAATAAAGATAAAGCTAAAGGAGAATTGAGTATTACTGTTAAATAATTTTTTTTTTAATGATTTGAGGCAGAATATAAAAAAGAGTCCGACCAATCTGAATTCAAATTACATAAAAAATTTAATTTAGATGAAGGATAATGATTGTAAATGTCATTATTATTTAAGAAAAAAAACGAATTTATTTATTTATGGTAATATCCTGGTACAAAATTTAACCTACTTAAAAATTCACGACAACCAACGTGATTCATTACAACTTCATAAGCAAATCTTAAGTCAATCAGTACCCAATCTGATTAAACCGACGTAATTTCTAAAAGTTTTGAAATATCAAAAATAATCGTAGTTTGCAAATAGTAAACATTTATGATTTAAAGACTGAATTAATTTAATTTGTTACAATAGAAATAATCTCCATCTTATAAATCCATAAATTAGGATGCTACAAGTAAATGAATACTAAAAACTATTTACTTTCCATGTTCATACAATTATTTTCATTACCACAACAAGTCATTTGACTATTCTTAGGACATTCTTAAAGCAGAAAAAAAACCGATCGAATTTGGTAGAGAATCACCCGTATACACATATATCTATATACAATAAGCAGAAGAAGAAGAGAGCCAAGAAAGAGCAGAACAGTGGGGGTCAGAAAGAGTCCCATGGAAGGGGGAAGGCACCTAGTTCCCTGAGCTCGGTGAGAGAGCACCTGTCGTGTTCCCTCTCTCTTCTCTCCTCCTATGCATCGTCCTCCTGCTCTCTTTGCCGGCCGCTGAAGAGAGAGAGAGAGAGAGAGAGAGAGAGAGCAAGCGCGCGCGACTCGGGGGTTCGCCAGAGCCTAAGTGGACAGGTTATCAGTAGACGCAACATCTTGCTCGCGACAGGAGCACAGAGATCGAGTGCAGAGAGTTAGCTTCTCTTCTCTCAGCACTGCTACAGGGATAACCGACCGGCACAACTTGTTGCACCTGAAGATAGACATAGAGAGGAAGCACGTGCCGACCAGTGAGGTGATTCAACGATATTAAAAAAAAAAAAAAAAAAAGTGCTGATCAGAATTTGAGAATTCGAGCTGTGACTGTTGTGCGACGAAGACGAGCTAAGAGGCTGTGGCTGCATAGAACCGGCGGCCGGGATGCGGCACGAGGAGATCGCAGATCGTAGTTAGTAAGAGGCGCGCGCGCGCGAGGTGAGTACAAAGACCTGTGATTCTATTGTTATTTTTTTGTGTATATAAATTAAATTACATAATGACACTATTACGTGTAGATTAATATATAAATCGATCGGTTAAACATTTGTATTCACTCTCGCTCCTTGTAAAGCGACTGCGCGCTCCTGCCCCGTGTCGCACGCGCGCGATCAGCTGATCCGAATCTCTCGTTTATGCGCTCAGAAGCGCCTCTCAGCTGCACGTGGGAATTTCTCATTAGAGGCAGCAAAATTTGAACGAACTGAATCGACGAAAAATGAGACAGTTTCGCGCAGTGCGAATTAACTCGTTCAAGTAGATTAAGTCCGGGAACGGTAAGACGTCGCATTGGGATGAGTTTTTTTACGCTTGTTATACTGTTTTTATTTCGCTACTTCTGCGTAACGCTAGTTTCGTTATAAGTTCCGCTGATGGCTCGCCCAATGGCCGGAGCTCTTTTGCGTGTGAACGTAAGGATCGTTGCGTACAGTATTGTTCCAACCTTTTTTTTCAACGATTATAGTACGCCCATTACTACGGTACACTTATACAGACACGCGTCGGCTGTATTTATCAATGGAAAGCCGAACTGACTCGATTAATTCACAATTGCGTGTAATAAAGATATCGTCGAGAAATGTTAAATATCTTCTGGATATATCTATAATTATGTATATATATATATATATATATATATACTTTAGCATAATGGTTCATCTTTTTCTCATCAGCGCTCACGTGGATGCATAGAGAGAGAGAGAGGCAAACGGTATATTACGTCTGAGCGAACGCGCGCGCGGTCGACTAGAGAGAAAAGACAGAGAGAAAATGAAAAAATGAAAGGGGGCGCGCCGGAGAAGTGGCGATATTATGCGCTTTATACGATTGCAAGCGAGTGCGGTACCATACGGTATAAGTGGGTTGCATATAGATATAAGTAGTTCTCCAAGGAGATAGTATTACCGAAGTAACTTTCATTTCGTATACGCATAGGCGATTGCGAGGGAGGAAAGTAATCTGTCGGCGCCAACGATCGAAAGAGGTGAGAAAAAAAAATCGATTACGAATGAAGTGTAATGGAAACTTCATTTATAATTTGTATACCGAGATATTTGAAGCTTCCCGCCTTTGGTCGAATAAAGCCAACGATGTGATCCGAGTGCGATATCACCCGGATTCAATCTATAGGGTTTAACACTTACGGATAAGACTACTTCCATAGTAAGAATGAACCTACAGCCCAATGCCGGATCAATAGCGGCCGCTCATACATAGTACTGTAAACCGGTACTTTCTCGGTATTCGATTAATACTAGAATGTTAAGAATGCACCGCACGATGAAATTTTATATTTACGACAACTACTTGAAACCAATAATACTGATAGAGTACTACAAAAAGAGTACTTTTAGCCAACGTTACTTCTAAAGTACTAGTAATGTACGTTGATCCAATAGTACTAATAATAGAGTACTACTGAAAGGGTACTCTTAACAAACATCACTTCTAGAGTACTAGTAGTAGAATACGAGTATGTATTCAGCGTACTCTATTAGTCATGATAAAGTACGATGGTGAAATATTACTAATAGAATATAATAATTGCAAGAGAAAATAATCCTTAATACTGCTTATAACAGTATCACTAACTCAGTACTTTGAGCCAACAATACTTATAAAGTACTAATTGACTACTGTGAAAATACTGAAGGGTAACATGACTAGAGTACTTCTGGTAGAATGCTAAAATTAAAGTACTATACCAACGTCATTTTGCAAAATTCTACTTAGTTTTAAACAAATCACGCCTATTACGTATCATTATTCTTGTGAATCAGAACATCATTTTATACAATCAAGTCAAAGATTGATCATTACTACTAGAGGATACGTAACGTACCGTCGATAGTATCGGACCATAGTATTCTCATTCTTACGAAGAAAGCTTTTCTATTCCAAACGGAAAGCTTCGAGTCGTTTTACGAAAATCACGAAAATTACGAAAACGTTTGCCTAAAATCCACGAAAATAATAATAGCATCGAGAAATATTCTATCCTCGACACTTCTCCAAGGGAGTCGCAGCAATGGAGAATGAGAGTGAAACGCAGAAAGCTGCATCAGCCGATCGAAAGAGAGCAAAATATTCAGAGAGAGAGAAGAGCATCATGAAGACGCAGCGGAGAGAAAGAGGAGAGAGACATGCATCCTGCGAGAAATGCAGAGCGCGAGAGAGGAAGGAAAAAACGCAGGTGGGGAGGGAATGTGGTCAGATCGGGAGCTGTGCAGTCCAGGCTTTGCTCGCAAAATTTTCGAGAGCAAGCAAGTGAGAGAGAGAAAGAGAGGGGGGATTACTGATGGACCATCCACGTGCTTTCCGATCGTCGACTCTATACTCGTCGTTCTCTCTTTTATAGCTTGAGGCTCTCTTGGGAGATACTGCACACCGTCGCACACTTATGTCCGTGCAAATTTTAATGCCTCTCTCTCTCACTACAGCCACCGCTGGTTCTCTTGAATGAATATTCCAAATACAGTACACTCGATATCGTGACACGATAGATAATCTATCTATCTATCTGTATATATATATATGGGGAGAGATTCGTTTCGGCTGTTTAACTCGATATACTCGCGGTGTAAACGTATAAAACGTATAGGATATTACCTGATGCGTATGCGTGTTTATACATATATTCCATATATATACCATCGAGCACGAGTAGTCTTCGCAGACTACTTTTACCTCGTAGTACATGCTCTCCTAGTTACATACAAGTCCTTCGTCTATAAATATTCATATACAAGCTCGAGATTATATATGCACAATCGTGCGGTTGACACTTTTATTGGCTCTTCTCTTTCTCGGTCTCTCGAGTCGATTTAATAATTAATACAGTTAGGTCTGAAAGCGTGAGAAAAAGCCTACCGCGTATACACACTCGTGGTATTGTACATGTGTACACCGGTAATTGCCTGTAATTTCCTAGGGAATAATAGTATAACTCATTTCAAGGAAGCTGAGAGAGAGACTGTGTGAGTGTATATACATGTGTGTACAAAAAAAAAAGAAAAAAAATAGGATGAAGGGGCGCCCTGTTTCTTCTCAGAACGAGCCATTACGCGCAAAGCGTACCGAATTGCGAGCGGGTCCGTCATTCACACTTAACTCCCCGATTAGTCGCACAATATACGCAGCAGCCGCAGGTGAACCGATATCCAACAGTCACAGAGAGAGAAAGAGCAAAAACGCGTGGCGGCTCGAGTGTAAATTAACTGACCTCCTGGAGCAGCCGTTATTTCGAGTAAACATCGCGTCAATATATATGTCTCTGTAGCTTATGTTATTTTTTTTCAAAGTGGAATAGCTAGAGTGTGAATTTAAGCGCTTTTTCGGCGATTCGTATTATTCGCACAGAAGCGCGAGTTTACGCTTGTCCAGATGGATTGGATACACGTTTCTTTCAATCGGTTTGTAATGCGCAACTCGCGGATTTTACTCGCTGTACCGCAAGAAACTTACTGCTATTGTACACGTACAAATTATGCAAATCGGGTATATGTACGAAAGCAATGAATAGTTTAGCAGTTTTTTTTATCACTACTAACTATTTTCATAGAGTCATGATTGCTGTGTGTATTCGCTTGAAATTGCTCGGTGAATTTCGACGTGTAAATTTTGATTAAGCGTTATTGTTCGCGAATAGGGCCTTTTAATTGCTCTGCGAACGAAACGTATATTCAGAGTGTATGTGTGTACGATGCGTGGAAAAAAAAAATCAATCTAAATGAACATCGCCTCGGTAGATAATGAGTTTTTTTTTAATGTTGAAACGCCCGACGGAAATTGTATAATTATCTACCGTTTACTTCTTCATAGCTTTTCTCGTCGCCCGGCGAGATACTCTCAGCCGTTGCAAAATCTAAAAAAACACGCCACCAAAGAAGCACCAACAGCAACTCGGAAACCTTCTCGGATAAATACACGGGAGATTCTCTATACTAAATTGCCACTTTAAGTATTTTTTTTCCTTTTCATATTTTGCCAATTTTTTATGCACATTCCGTAGGTTATTAACGCTTTTTGCATGTGTTACAGAACTAGTTGAAGTTCAGATTTGTTTGAATTTTTTGGTTTAATTAAAAAGCTAATGTTAATTATTTATCGCTCCTTAAAGGAGCGAATACGTATTTGTGTGTGTATTTCAAGTACAACAAATGACAAAGTTTGATTATTATAATTCAATTGGACTATTTGGTATAAACAATAGTATTGACAAGTCAGATTGTATCGGAATGTATACTAATAGCTAAGAAGCACTTAAAGTTTAAAAGCCAAATAATGAAATAAAGACATTTAATTTTTCAAAAGATTACAAAATCAAATCCTTCTCGATTCGATAACGGAATCGGTTAATTTCTATCATAAAAAAACAAAACAATCCACTGTAAAATATGTCCGTTATTTACTTTCCATTTTTAACAAAGTATTAGAAACCATATAAGCTCATCGAAATAGTTTTTAAAATGAAAATTATTTTTTTAAGTGACTATCCGTTAGAAAATCGTCCATATATATACATATAACCATACAGTATATACTGTAGCTGTACGCATATAGCTGGTAATATGTCCCGTCGAGCTCGCACGCGCTAGACAAACCGGCGTCGAGGCACGGAACAAAGCCGCGCGCGATTGTCCGCTATTAGTTTCTCTGTGTAGGCATCGGGTCGAGCGTACCGATTTGTCCGGCTTCTCGAAATCCATTTCCTCGTTACTGTAGCTCCGCGTCGCGAAATTATCGCGCCCAAGCGTCCAGGACAATGAGGTGTTGTTTTCTTCGACTCCATAGTTGGTTAGGAAATTCCACTGGGGAGAATAATTCACCGACTGAGAATAAAAGAAAGAAAACGTTACAGCGATTATACGTGAGTCTATATATATATACATGTGCGTGCGTGTGTAGGCGCGAGAATTGACGAGATAATCCTCTGGCGGGAAAATAATTACTCTCGTCGTGCTGTGAATGTCGATTTTTTTTCTTCCATAGCATCGTTCCAAAGGCTGTAACATTTGTTCCGTTGGATGCACGATGTAGTTGGATTGTTTATTAGAATCAAGTAACTTGTTTTAAAATCAGATACACTGTATGTATAGACATATACCGGGTGTCCCACGGTCTGGCTCTGGAAAAAATTCAAACTAGGAGGATTTACGATAAAAAAATTGTTGACGTATCGTAAAATTTTATCGCTTCTAATCAGGGTAGGTTAATGATCATATCTAAATTATTTTTTATTCAAATACTCACTTGAGAGGCGCCGAATTCTTCTGCCAACTGTGAAATGGTTCGAATAGTATTGCTATGAACGTTTACCTCATTGAAATAAATAATTATAATCCGTATCTTTACCGTTTTAAAAATGGTCAATTGATAATTTTATGACAGTCTGTAATGCACAATCTTACCTCCAAAAATATTTGTTTATAAATATCTAGGAGACAAACATTTTCC
Source organism: Apocrypta bakeri (assembly GCA_018906985.1). Lineage (NCBI taxonomy): Eukaryota > Metazoa > Arthropoda > Insecta > Hymenoptera > Pteromalidae > Apocrypta > Apocrypta bakeri. The sequence continues at coordinate 1,595,970 of JACCIA010000004.1, forward strand.
TACGCCACGCAGACAGTGGGACACCCGGTATATATACCTACCCGTATACACATACGAGTTTGTTAAATAGCCTGTGTCAACCGCGCGATTCATTGATTTAGTAATACATCAAGTAGTACTATTAGGTACGTCAAAAAATCATCGATATATATTCACAAGTGACTTACGCATCGTATGTACCATATATATTTCTCCTCGTGATTTTTCTCAGCTCGCCAAGTGCTTTGGAGCGCGTTGTCTTATAAACCTCTCCTTGAGCGCGTCGCATTCCGGTTAGCGGTATGCTTCTCCACTTCTTCCGAGCGTTCGCGCGCGCGCGAGCGAGAGAGAGAGAGAGAGAGAGAGAGAGAGAGAGAGATAAAGCGGCTGATGCGGTCAGCGGTGCCGAACGCGCGACGCCAAGTCTCGGGAAACACAGCGTTGACCCATCTATGACTCTATTCGATGGCTTTTGTTGACTATTTTTGGTGAGCTATACGTTGGCTTTTCTTTCCGCTGAGATATATTGTGGGAATTCGGTGTGGCTTTTGTCCACTTGAATATATAGATATATATACATATATATAGCGCCGGTTCATTAATAACCCTTGCGACGTAGGATCGTTATGCATGTACAGTGTTTGTGTAACTGTACGAGAATTATGTACGTCGGTTGAATCGAGGAGAGAAAGAGAGACTCGAGGGCTTTTGGATTCTTTTTTCTCTTCTCCTAATTGGTCACGCGGTGGGTCGAGTATGTTGGGAAACAAGTGTCGGAATGAAGGGATAGCTTAATTTTATTTTTTTTATCGTATTATATGGTAACTGACAGCTGGATAATGTAGCTGATACTCAAAGTATGTTGGAAACCTGCTTGATACACGATTCGAAGAATTTGAAAAATTCATCTTTCACTTCAGCTTTGGTTTTACTATTATTGATTTCCTGTTAAGCTTCAAATGGTACTTACTTAAAGTGCCATTGCTATCGTACGCACGTATGAAAGAGACATAATACGTCGATACTTGAAGCTTTTATGCGATACCTCCCTTATACCTGCGTAAAAATAAATCGCATACCTTCGCTGATTTATAGTGATTGACGTTTTATTCGAGCTATTATTATATATCTTTACACAATAAGCTGTTTGAGAGTGTAATCCTTGTATTAATATTATAATATACATCGGTAATCCTACGATAGTTTGGCAGATGAAAATTTTAATACAAATTTTAATTTTTTCTTTTCACTGTAAAAATGTGTGTTACATCCATCTAGGTGATAAGATATTTATCTGTAAATTTTAGTGATGTTCGGTACGGCCAAAGTAATGACAGTACGGGCCGAATAGGCGTTTTGATTGTAACGTGTGATAATTCCAAAGATATCTTTTATTAAGATAAAGAGTATAATTACGTAGGTAGCTTAAAAATATATGTGACTTCAAAAGTATTTTATTTATGAAGTTCAAGAAATTAAAAAAAATCTTTCACTTGTGTTTTTAGTGAAAGATGCTTCCCCGAGAAGCAACTAATTATTGAAAATAGGTGAAAGTTCATGAAAGGACAATTTAAAATTAGTCATAACAAAAAATAATGTTTTTGATCAGTTCTATCAATCGTGAGAATAGTCCATAATATTGAACGAATAAAAGTGGTCGAAGTCACGAGTTTGTGCTTATTATAATTCAAGCAGAACTAGTATTTTTCCCTTGAAAGGAAAAAAAATAATCGCTTGAAATTCACTTTGATTATATATATATATATATATATATATATATATATATATCCTTTGGGAATGTCGAGTATTTATCAACGGTGAATTAAGTGATGCGTTTCGATTTCTGTAATTTGATTATTAAGCATCGAGAATTAGCTGTGTATTAAATCCAGATAATTATTAAACCACGTACGCAATGTAATAATCAGTATAGAGCGAATTATTCTCGACTTATTAAGTTTTCATTTGAATCGAAATGAAAATATACTATATCAGCTAAAGTGACAAAATTCGAATTTCTATAATCGTCGCGAAATCGAAACGTAAACTGATTAATTTTAATCCATTCGAATGCGATATTATGCATTAATGAAGGCCTCGTACTTATAACGGTAAAGTACTTTAATAAGCAGTGCTGTTAAATCATCGATCGAACGCGTACTGACCAACAATTACATATATATATAATTAAAAAAAAATCACAGACACACACAAACTTTATATTAACACGATGGGCGGAAGTAGCTCTTACGGATACAATTAGCGTCCAAGGAGTTATAAAAGGTAATTAGCAAATTTACCGCAATAGGAAATAATTGTCGACTCGGAAAGATGCTTATACGCCAGTAAATAAATCTTCTCTCTCTCTCGCTCTCTCGAGCGCGAAGCAACAATTCATCTGTCTCGCAGTAAATCCCATTGTGACAGCAATATCAGCGATTGCACAGTGCGCATAAAGGCTATCCCCGACAAAAGAGAAGGCAATATTTTACCAAAATTAATTCATCCCCTGTGTGTATATCTGTGTATATATACCGACTTCAAAGAAGCTATCGAATTCATTGCCCTCGTCGATAGGAAAAATGGGAACGAAGCTTTCGCTCTACTTCAATTCCAAGACAGAAAAGGACTTATCGATATATTTCGTGTATACATATGTATATATATATATATATATATATATATATATATTGGCAAACTCTAAGAAAAAGTGCCTACATTCCTTGGCACAGGTTCAAAGTGAAAAAGGCCGGAGTAGAACACGCGACGTATTACTTAATAGCTTGTACGTATGATCCTCGGATCGGCACGTAATATTGTACACGTATACTCATACTCGCGCATAAGAATGCTAATAAGCCTGCAGTATGTCTTTTTGGTATTTCTCTCTCTCTCTCTCTCTCTCTCTCTCTCTCTCTTGAATTTGCATCGAAATCCTTACGCGCAAGAGTAAGAGAGTTATCCCCACCGAAGAGAAATTCTCCTCGAGCGTTTAACGGCGTTTTTTTCTTTCTCTCTCACTCACCGGTGGCTCTAGCAGGTGTCGCGGTCAGCTCGAACTCGGTGAAATATTTAGCGCGCGCTTGCTTCGTTGAGACTTGTATACTTGACCCTCTACACACACATATATATATAATCTCACTTCAGGCAAAATTTCAAAGCCGAACGACCGTGGCTTTACTCATGCTAATGAGGAGATGCTGTATGTGAATGATACGACGCGTCGCTCGTTATTGATGCTCGGTTTGTCGGTATGAATGGGATCGACGTGAGCGGATAATACATCGCTCGTGTATATGGAAAAGTTTTGCCCGAAGTATACGTGGGAAGTTATTCATCGTTTGATTTGGACGTGCTTTTTTCGAGGCAATGTGCTGTTGAGTTGAATAATACGAGAGATTTATCGATGATAGTTTATTATATTTATTACTTTTTGAGGCAAATACCAAATGGAGAGTTTAGCTATATAGGTTGTTCGGTAGTAGCGAGAACTTTTTTTTACTGTGATCTCGTAAAAACTTGACGTTCACTACGTATATACATTTCTCTCTCTCTCTCTCTCTCTCTCTCTCTCTGTCTGTCTCTCTTTCTCTCAATATTTTTGCTAAATGTACTCCGATATAAGATTCATTTGAAAGTTCGACGCTCGCCGAGCGCAAAAGTGATTTAACGACTCGACGATTAAAAGTTTCCTCAAAGCCTTGGAAACTTGAATTAAAAAAACTACTTTGCGTGAGGCATAAAATTTACCGATGTCGGACTTGATTAAGAACTCATAAGAACGTCCGATGTTTGCGTAAATTGGACTGACGTGTTATATAGAAGAGAAGAATTTCATTGAATTATTTTCAAGTAAACAAATAAAAACCGTAACAGTCGAGTCGATTAGTATTATAATTTTAAAGTGTTCATTTAAATAACAGGTTATAAATCACCGAGTGATTTTTGATGATGAATTTCAATAACTTAGTTCTGCACGGCTTACGGTTAGTGGCTTTGGATTTGATGTATACATCTGCATTGCGAACTTGTAACCTCTCACGGTTTACCAACAGGTTCTAAAGGCGACCCGAAAACTACGTTCCCAAGAGACGTATCAGTAGTCCGGTATGATAATTAATTTCTGCAAGTCGTTTCAGAAATTGCGACTTATTCATAATTCTGCGAATTGCAATTGTATCAGTTATATATTATAAATTTAAATTAAATTCTAGTGAGGGAAATGTAAAATTTCATTTAACTTCCTATGATATTTCGAGCATAGTTGATTTAAATAAATTAAATTGCTTGTCACTTATTTACGTTGTGTTTACCTTGAACAATTGTTAGTGGTATAAGTATTATTATGTGTACGTGATAATAAAGCATTAATGCTTGCTAATCCTTACTTCAAATTCTCATCATTTTATAATTGCCATTACTTGCAAAAATATTTAAGTATCGGAAGGAAAATTCATAGAAATATAGAAAATTATTTTTATATATTTAATTAAATAAATCAAACTATATTTAACGTATACACTGAAAACAGTATCCAATACTGAAACACCAGCTATATACAGTGAGAAAGCACAGAAGCATTAATAATCATTTTTATCTCACAATAGCTGTAACATTAGATTCAAATCAATAAAAGCAATTAAACCGATAGCACCAAAGAATATATTGAAAAAATAAAGGAGAAAAATCGAAGACTCATCGATCTAACGTTCACCTTTAGCCTCGAGCCTTTTTTCTCACTTACGCATACTGAAAGGAAAAAAACAGAATCTACACCCGTCCGAAACAGCAGCTCATTGGCAATAATTTTGAAATTCATCGGGCCGTCAATGTAAACGCGCGAGTCGGCGCTAATCCGGCAAATGGGCCTCGGGAGATATTATTGCGCCGTCCGAAAGAAATCGCTGCTGGGGGAGAGCAGCATGTTGGACTCGAGCCAAAATTGCTCTCGTGCGCAGCACATCTATAGGTGTATTTACATCTGTATATACATACATATACATATCCAAGGGACATTCTACTCTCGGCGAGTAGTCCACTAGTGTATTGGCTTAGTTTCGGTAGCGGAACTTCGATAAAGATGGAGAAATAGTGTATATAGCGGTAGTTTTCCTGGCTCGAAGTTCCGCTCTCTTTTCGTAGCCCCGAGCTTCCCTATCTTTTTTATTATCTTCGATTTTCGCTCGGTTGCAATTATTATGCGCGTCGGGGCTTAGCTTCTCCCCGAGCTTTCGAATGAGCTTGATATTTAATCGGGTTTCGCGAACTTTATTTATAGCTTCGGTAAATAAGAATCGTTATACCTACAGCTGAACCGCTGAGCTTTTGTTCCCTCAGGTTTAATCAAGAGTATATTGCCGCGTCACTGCATGGTATCGATGAACATTTTCCGAATCTGATTCCCTTTCTTTTTTTTAATTAAATCGGCCGATTACACCTGCATTTTAATTGTATCCATCTCTTAGATTTAACGAATTCGCAAATGTGTCTGGCTACGATGTATACTTGTGAATATTGTCGACCTGGCTCGGTAGAGCACTATTCGCTTAAAGTACTCTACCTTAAGTACTTTACCAATAAAATTCAAATAGTATTGGCTGAAAGTAAAAATTTTATCAGCAGCATTGTCTCAGTAGTACTGTAGCCGTAATTCCTCGCGAGAGTAACTCACCAATAATGTTGCCCACAGGTATTTGTCCAACGCATGTAAATTATCCGAATTGGATTTTTGTTTTAATTAAATCGACCGGTTATTCCTGAATTTTAATTTCATTGAACTCGTAGATTTAACGAGTCCGCGAATGTGTCTGATCCTGAAATACTTGGCTTCATTATAAAAATGTACATCGGTTCTAGACCTATAAATCGATCGATACACGCTCGCACTAGCGTAATTACACGTTCGAAAAAGATTCTGGAGAATAATGGCAATCCCATATTATTTTCATCTGCAGTTCTCTCTCGTGACAATGAGAGGCTCCTCGGTATGTACTACTCCTCTTTGGCTATACGTAATTTCCACGAGGCATTAATTAGAAGCTAATGAACCAATTATATTATAGATCCCAGTGTTCCGATTGCTCCCGCTGCATAAGCAAGTGCTCTTAGCCTACTTATGCGCTTAGAAAAATCTGCCTGCGGAAGTGTACTTAGTACACTTATGCACACACACACACACACACACACACACATACATACATACATATATATATACTGGTGGATATCCACCAGTGTTTCATTTTTGTCGGAGTTGCATAATTTCAATCGCTTTGACCCCAAATTCGTAATTGATAAGATTATCAAGCCTTCTCTTTTCTTACTCGCTGATACGGAATACGTGATTTATAACGAAGGAAAATATACGTGTAAATTATTTTTTTAATTTCGAATCAAATAATCTTCCTTGTTTTCTTGCATCTCGGATTTCTTTTTGCATACCGATAACTGACTTTCTAGCCACTTTACGCACAGCGATTTCTAAAATCGATTGTCTGGATCGTATCAGAGTTATGAACACTCCCTCTTCGGAATTCTGTAAAGTAAAAGCAAAATTAAAAAAATAAAAAAACAAAAAAGAAAACGAAAAAGTATATACTTCAACACTTTCCCGCGTTCCAGCCTCAAAGCGCCCGCAATAAACAGCCTCGATAATAAAGAGGCAGCATTCAAATACGACCGCGTTTTTCCGCGCACGTCCCACTTCCACTTTATATATACACATGTATATATATATATATATATATACATATACACATGTATACACATATACACATATATCTCTCTATATATATGTGTGTTATATACATAGCTATAAGAGGAGCGTATAAGCGTGCAAGAGGAGTAACAGGAACGAGAGCGTCGGGAAAATTGTATGACGCAAGCGATCAAGTGCAAGGTCGACTTGCTCGGGGCGTAAATACGATTGTTTTCCCTCTGACTGTCACGTTATATGAAAGAACGCATATGTACGCGTATATAGGTGTGCCTCGGTAAATTGCAGAGATGGAGCTTTCCTTTTATAATTTGAGGGGAGGAGTCGGAAAATTACAGCGAACGGACGTTGAGAATGAGAATGTACGCACGTCTTTGAAAACAAAGTTGGGATTGACTCTATATATATATATATATATATATATATATATATATATATACATATAGTCAGGCAGTTGATCGTCCGAGGCTACGTTCCCGCAAACTTTGTTCGCGTGTGACGGCTAAGTTTTTGTGGAATTACAGATGAGCTTTCTTCATACCCCCGAAGGATTTTACAAGCTGATTAAAGTTTTGCGTATCTCGATGTAAGCACTCGATCATTCTTCACCTACAGACAATTTTACAAAACTCTTCTATCACTGGTATTGTATACCTTTATCGGAAAAATGTTCATAGAACACGGAACCGCAGATAAAGCTGAAATTTATAGTACAACTCTATCTGAAATCTACCTGGAGACGTAGTGTGAATCTCGTCGTATATTTTCTTATCCTAAAGATCCTTTGCTGTGAAAAATTTCTTTGTTAATTTCTTTGTCAATAGCGTAGAAGAAAATTTAATATCCGTATGTGAATTTAATCGGGTGCCGATTTCATTTAGTACTTCCTTAAATTATTTTTTTGATTTCCGTTATCGTTATGTACGTCTAAAAATAACGTAATGCTAGTAAATAATGAATTCATGTACGTATATTTCATTTGATGCTGGTATATTATGGATAAATAACTTGTAACTTAAAAAATGAATATAATTCACTTGGAGCTCTAATACCAAGCTTATTGGCATTAAATTTAAACTACCTGTACATGATATATTCATCGCATACAAGCTTGAAATATTTAAAATATTGTACAACAATAATAATTCACTATAAATTATACAAACCGAAATGAAATTTGCTAGAAAGTTATAAATTTCAAACCCAAATAAACACAACATACAACGTAGGTCTCCGCTGACTTTCAATTACAAATACACGTGAATTCGTGCATGAAAATTCATGTGATTTCTAACGATACATTTATTCATCTAATCCATTATCGCTGGTATTTTAGCAACAGCAGACTCTTCCTCGTTACACCTCTAAAGAAGTCCCAATTTTTCCTCTCTTTTTACTTTCTTCTCGACTAACGCTCGGAAACTCCTCTATATAGTTGTGCGCGCGTTTCTCTCTTTCTCTCCGCGCACGAGGTGCACCTGCAGCGAGGGAAATTATTAGCGTGGGATCCCGTGCGCGCCAACGGAAAACACCGTTACTACGAGCGACGCGCGTCTATGTGTACGTACGGGCCACCGACAATATATATACACAAACGTATGTATATACAGTACGCAGGCTCCGCACTGCAAGCGCGTAAGCCTATAAGAGGCTCGCGCGCTTCGAACATTCCAGAAAGGTATTGTGTCCTGGGAACCAACCTTCCGTCCGTCCGTCTGTCTGTCTGTCTCCTGTCCCGACACATCTGCGGTATACTGAGTGTCTGTCGCGAATTCGCGAATTTGCCTACCTCGCGAATTTCGACTGTTCTATCGATACTGTATGTGTATATAACTATATATATACACATAGCCGCGAAACTGATAATACTGGGAAAATGTCTAGTGCTGAGGTTGCGACATGCTATACTTTATCGAAGCTGAGGCAGAGGATCAATTAGTTCGAGGTGAAGGAATACGGTTTCAGGGGCTTTGTCAAACTTAGTTCACTTTATATATATATAGATATAAGTATATGTGTGTATGTGTAATCTGGTAGGAATGGAGGAACGGCCTAATGCTGGTCCAGTACTGATAGCCTGTCAGCATTGAACCAGTACTGCAGTGATAAGAACGGCTCAAATTTTAAAGACAGTATACTGGTCAAGTATTAGTACCGTACTTTAAACCTGTATTCCGTCAATCTTGTTTTGTTTCTTTATTTTTTATCTGAATATTTTTGTATAAATATTTTTTATTTTTATATTATTATAACATTATAAAACGGATATATAATATATGAAATTTCATTTAATTTCATTAATTCCGCCTGTACTATTTTTAATCGTAATCTTATTCTTTTGAAATGACACTTTAACGCTGGTTTCAATCTCGACCGGTATTGGCGTACATTATTTAACCGCTACACAATGAATTCTACTTTTAATTTTATATATTCACATATACATATACTCCTATATATAGTAGAGATTCGTCCATTTTTTTATAAATATGCGTATATAAATTTTTTTTCTTTTTACTGAAAGCGTTATCCATTATTGCTGACGCACGAAAGCGCGCGGTAAATAAGCGAGTGAAAAAAGGACGGGCAGTTTACGTATTTTTATTTCGCAATAGACACTAGATCATGACCAAACATGCAAGGCGGTACTGCGTTAATAAATTTAACCTGGCACAAACAGCAGAGCTGACCACTTTCCTCCAAGTGCGGCTGACCTCGAAATTTCGTTATCTTTACGGATTTACGCTCGATTTGAAAGTCGGAAAATACCGCTCGGAAGATAAAGCTCTATTGCTCTTGCTCGTTTTCAAACCGCATAAGTTTCAATCGTCTCGTTTTTCCGGTCTCTTAACAGATTAATGTCCTAATTAGCATTGTTGTCGTTTAGATACGAATTTTATTTTATTTTTTTTTTCAATCAACTATATTCATAAGTGTTTGTATATACTCAACAGTTACAACGATTACGAAATAGTCAAGAGAAAAATCAATAACCTGCTCTGCTTACATCACACCCGATCTTAGAGAGCGACGATGCGTAACGCTGAATCACCAGAGATCGCGATCAAATAGCCGAGAAAGTTATAGACACCTTACCGAAAACGAATATCACTTCCGAATCTGCATTACCATAGCGAAATTTCGTGATGACGAGACAGAATGCAGCTCGTTTAAATTTCATAGCACGAGCCTCCCGCTCGAAATCTCATTTCCTAGAGCAAACACACGCGCTACTCTAGCACATGCATGCGTCGCAAAGAATGCAAACTCAAGTATATATATTTCAACCCCCTTTTCCCCCCTCCCCCCTTTAAGAACCCGTTTTTCCGCTCGATTCGTCGCAGATAATCTCCGTCGCACTCGCATAATCACAGCTTTGCATTTCAACCTTTCTCTATCCCACTTTATCTTTCCTGCAATCCCCGTCCGCGTTTGTCTCATTGTTTCTCTCTCTCTCTCTCTCTCTCTTGTAGACGGAGCGACGACGCCAACTGCAGGTTCGCCTAATCCTCGCACACGCCCGCGTGAATTAAACGTCTTCTGTGCGTGTTTCGTGTACATAAGATGCTTTGGGAGATGCTTGCCTACCTCGTTATGGTTTTGGCTCTGCGAGCGCCTGTAAACACATTCACTTTCGCAGCTCGCCTTTGAACTTCTCCATACTGTAAACGCGAACGCGCTCGACACGACCTAGCTGCAGCTGCGATTGATGTACTTACGCTGAATTTCTCGTAAATCTTATATATGGTCATATATATTACTTAGATATATGTGAAAACGGTAGGAATGGAGGTCAGCGGTATTTTACGTTTGTAATGGTATGGGCTAATAGTGACAAACAGTACACTGACTAAACTACTAATGAAGGTGAATCTTTGTTTTATTGCAGAGATGATAAGAAGGTACTGCACTAGAATTATAATAATCTATCGAGCTAATGCTCGCGCTTGGCAGATTTCAACTAGAAGTACAGTTGTGTAGTAAACTGGATTAATGTATGAGAAAGCTGGTCGAATAAAATTGGCAGGATTCGAGCTGTATTTGAAAACTTGCACGACTTAAGCTTCATTTTACGAGACCTCGATCAGCAAAATTTTCGAGCTGCAGCATTGGCCCTGCACTGGTGTGAAGTACTCTACCCGCTGTACTTTATCGGTAAAGCAATCTATCAATGGTACTCTACGAAGAGCGTTGACTGCAAGTTCTTTACCCGCGATATTGGCTCGAAGTACTCTACCAATACTATTGACTTAAAGTACCAAGCCACTTTACCTGTTTTTCCAAGTAGTATTCACTTAAAGTACTCGACTAGAAATACTCTACCAAGAGTACTTTGTAATTAGCACCGCAGCATTAATACTTTCCGAATAATTTACCAGTAACGCTGTCCAAAAGTACTTTGTCAACCACATATTTTATAGAAAATCCTATTCTCATAACTCTTATATTGATTGAAAATTGAGCTCGCGCCAGCTTAGAGTACTGATGGAATTGGTCCATAAATCCATTTTTATTCAAGTGTATAGGCTTAGCAGATAGGTCTACTTTTAAATTGATACTCCATTCAGCAACACAAGTAGATATCAAACTATCGCCTTAAACAAACCTCATTAACTTCTTCTTTCCGAAAGAAAATCTTTCCTCGCCCATATCGTATTACTCGTGATAATGTAATGTAATACCCTATAACGTTAAATTACCCCCGACGATCATAATCGCTTAGCGTCTTCTACATGGCTCCTCTCGGGCACATATACAAGCTCGATAATTTAATCAGCGATTTATTTAAAGCGGCGCCGGGAGAACGAGACGAGCTGTTACGCTACCGCAAAAAGATACGCGAGATCAATCCATATCCGAGGGCGCCATCGCACTTACGGATAGTCGTTTAATCAAAATCATTTCTGGAGAATCTAATAGAATTAGATTATTTTCTACGTGGATATATGCATATGTTTTCTTAACGCAGTTATTTATCGAATGATTAAGAACAGATCTACGATCCAATTATAAACACTCGCAGCAGTCCGTATCGGATCTCCAATTTGTAACTCGCTGAAAATTATGAACCGATACCAGATCCTTGGCTAATGCATCCAAAAGCCAATATTGTAAACCTAATATGTCGAATCAATCCTAAAGTAAGCATTACGTTGTTGAACTTACGTATATAACAGTACAGTGTTTATACGATCGTATCTTATAATCTCGCTGTATCGGTAACTACGTTGTATATATATATACATAGATTTAATAAATCGACGTCAAAGAAAGTATCACTGGAAATCGAATCCAACTCACGAGTTTATATTCGAATACAGCTGTTCATTATGTAGACGCACTTTTACAACCAGTCATGCAATAAAACGTACATTCACACTTGCTTATATTCAAAGTACATATATCGTATAATTGGTGCGTTTAGAGAAGCGGTTAGACAGACGTTGAGAAAACATTGCTAAGCTATAAAATACCATAAACAAAGTGCCTCTACCATAAGTGCGCGTCGAGCAATTTGCAAACATCTTCCCATGTACACAATGATTTTCAATGTAGCCACTGTGTATATAATTTCAGATAAAATCGCAACGTCCCCATGGATAATGTCTCGCATTATCTTTATCTCTCGGTACTATCGTAGTAGTCACGATATAGCTGTATTTTTTTGTTCCTTATATAGCTGTCGGTGCTGCAGCGAAATACACGACAACTGAAGAATTTGTGCGTGTCAAAGCCTACATCGTAATGCACACGTATAAACCTCGGCTTCGCAGTTGACTCTTTTATTATCAACTGCCCAGACCACCCGTGCTTACGGTATCTCGCGTTCCTTCGTCTCCTGGAATCATCGCTCGACTCGAAAAATCGCTTTTAAATTACGTCTGCCTTACGTGTACGTATACATCCAGCAAAAGTAAAAGCGAGCTGAGGCTCGTACGGTTAAACCAATTTTTTTACTCGGATTTTTATTTTTTTATTATTATATTTATTGAACAAAAAACAAATTGACGCACGAAAATCGTACAAAAGATAAATAATGAGTAATATTACTTTTATCGCGTAACAGTGAAATTTTTTATTTTCTTTTTAAAGCAATTTTTCATTCAATTTCAACCCATCGGCTCATTAGGCAAGCTGCTTTGTTCACTGTGTGCCTTTGTTGTAATAATGCACTTCCGAAATTTCGAAATTACTGCAATGGAAGGGATTTTTTAAACAACCGCCAAATTAAAAAATACTGGAAACTACACCGTAGTCTGAAAAGGTTACTTATTCATCACAATTGCCTGATATGAACGATTCAAGCTCGTAGACAAAAGACTCGAAGTATTTCAAATTAAAGAATTTATTCTGAGCTGAGAGTAGGACAGGCAAGAATTGCGGGCTAGAATGAAAATTTTAAAGCAAAAAATACATTGGAATGCATTTTCTAAATATGAAACAATGATTCTTTTTATGCTATAAGCGCACTATAAATATTTATCCTGAGCCGTCCACTATCGTAAAGTAATAAAAATGAGAGAAATAACCTTTCTCTAAAACTCCAGCTTTATACATATACATCTCTTCAAGATTTAGTTTTTAAAATCGTAATAACTAGTTATTCCAACAATACCACTAAAAATTCAGAAAATACGTCGTATTTCAATAAAAATTGTACAAAAATGTATGCAAAAATCCTATTATTTCTATATATCTATTCCTATCCCACTACCAGTGTATACACCTACCTACTTCTTCCAGTCTTCGATAAAAAATTTCTAACTAATACTCTCCCTTTAATTTTCCGCAAAGGTACTTTAAAATCGACCCTCTGATAAAAAAGTTCGAAATTCGCGATAGTAAACTCGTAATTTAGTAAAATAAAAAAAAACGTTCTATAAAATATACGCGAAACGGACGCGAGCAGAATCTCCGGGACGAACTCTCGTCCGCGCGGGTCCGACCGAAAGTTATGTAACGGCATCGTAAATTATATGCAGAGCCAAGTTCGGTCGCGTACAAAACTCACCGCTCGATATTTGATACGAGAAGTCTGCCGGAGAGAAAGAGCTTAGATAAGGATCTTTGAGGCCTTTTTATACGTCGAGATACGTACCGCCACACGCGCGACTTATACCGCGAGGTATACATGTATAATGCAAATACATACACGAGTGAGCGAAGATGAGAAGAAAGAAGAAAAGAGGACCGCGTCTCGCGAGGAAAAAAAGACTGGTCCACGTTTAACTGTTATACATACACGTGTATCGGTCCTTTGACTTTTGCTGTATATATACATGTATATATTATACGTGTACATATACGTATGGCTTCATTTCAGTCGGGGTCCTTTTGGCGAATCGAGGCTACGCGTGCGGCAGAGATTATACGTATGTAAATATACATATATTTATCAAACAAAAAAAAAGCAGAAGAGAAACTGTTTCTAATTTGCGAATGAATTAGCATCTAATTAGCACATGCCGAGGTTCCTCACCCCGCGATTATCGAAAGAATCCGTCGTTTATAAGGAATGCGAAGAATGAGATGCAATACAGCGCGTTACTGCGGAATTTCGTGCTCGTCTTTAGGTACCTATATAGCGTATAAGAACGTGTAATCGGTGAAGGATTTTTTCCGCTGTAATCTCCGTACATAATTTGCGATCCGATAAAATCTACACTGTACAACGGCTCGAAAAATTGAATACAAGAAAGCGTTTAACGTAAAAAAAATATTAATAAAAACTACAATATAATACACTGTATCTATAATTGGCTATATAGTTATATCTTATGTACGCGATATTGTTTTAGAAAATGTTAGCTCAACGAGATTGAGTTTTTGTCAATTTACCTTAAATTCCTCTCGACGTTTCTAATCAAAACCAGAAAAGAAATTAATTTTCGTCCCCTCGGAGTATTCCGTTAAGCGAGCTATATCGGGGTTTATTATATCAGGTGATACATCCAAAAGCATAAAACGTGATTATAATAATTATGGGAAGCGACTGTGCGATTTTTTCGTCGATCTATTCGTCATTAGTCTCCTGAGAAGACAGGGCGAATGTTTAATCGGAAATCGATCGGAGATAAGATTGAACGGTAAACAAATATTATGTTAATATAAAATACGATTTGTTTGACTTCGAAAAACCATTTTTTCGGATTTTTCCGAATAGATAATAAAAAGTCATTATTGAAATATAATATATAATCATTTACTAAATAATTAATAGAAAATTTTTATTTAATTTCAGTAAGTAATATTTGCATAAATAAAAATAATAGCAGCTTCAAATAAATATTTTTTCAACCAAAAAAGAGCAATATGTCTATTAATAAAATACATTTTCTTACTCTATCATTTTAGTTATTTGAAATTATTCAAATTAACAAAAGCCCAATATATATATTTTTTACTTATTACTAAGCAAACAAACAAACAAAAGACTCATACAACAATATTATTTTATTAATGCGAAAAATGACATCTCATGATAACAAAAACATTATTTGCACCCCTGCATAAAAGAAAATTTCGCCTAAAAATAAAAGAGCCACCAGAGCGTAATAAAAGAGCGCAAAACGTCTTACGATTCACCAGCTCACACAATGTATTATTCCACTAATTAACTCGCGATATAGAAGCAACAATTAAAGCACAATAAAATGAAATTAGCGGTACCCCCGCGAGTGAGAAAGAGAATCTAAAGCCCGGGCCTAAAAAAAATAAATAAAAGCCTTTAATTAAAATTTTTTTAATTAAATCCCTGAGAAAAGTTAGAGCAAGCGCGTGTGTAGACCGTGTGAAACGCATCCCGCGCAATCGTACATGAGGCGCTTGCGCTTCCCGAATAATTCCGAGATGCATCTCTCGCACTCTCGGATTTTCGGCTGGGATTTTATATAAAACGGAATATAATGGCGACGCGTAGAATTTATGCGATGTTCGTGTGAACGACGAGGCTGGAGGGGGGAAAAGGGATGCGTAAACGAGTGTCGCGTTGAAAGAGAGAGAGAGAGAGAGAGAGAGAGAGAGAGAGAGAGAGAGATAGAGAAAAGAAACGATCAGCAGAGCGATTAACGCCGGTAATCACGCCGATGCATTCTTGCTTTTTCTCGCTATACCGACCGTTAGGGAACTGCTTCGTCAACATACCAGTTGCGTTCTGGCAAAAACTTTATTTTCCCTCGTTGACGATGGCTTGTAAACGAGTCGTAAGCTTCTTTTTCTTTTCTTTTTTATTTTTTTTTATTTTGTTGCTTCTTTCTATTTCTTTTCTTTTTTTTATTATTCTCGTCAACATCGACGTAAAAGAGCAACAAGTGGGATGTACACGCGGATCGTAATTAGTGAACCAACGCAAGTTTGAAAAGTTTCTCTTTTGAAGAAATAGCAAGGAGCTTCACTTACGTTTGTCTTGTATAAGTTCGGACCGTTTACGCGAGAGAGATATAGTTTCAAGGCTTCAAAGTGGGCCGCTAGCGCGTGCTTATGAATATAATGCTTAGTGCATATATGTACAGGAGGGTGTATTTGACTTTGCGGGTAAAAAAAGTTTCGTTAACGGGGTGGCTTGCCTTCTTTTCCTCTACGTGGAAAGGTTGGTTTAAATTAGTTTTCATAAGCTCAACTTTTTGATACGGTTATCTCTGGGGTTATTTCTTTTTTTTTCGCTCTCTCTCTCTCTCTCTCTCTCTCTCTCTCTCTCTCTCATGGTTCTCTCACTCTCTATGGTTAAGAAGAGTTAAACTTTGTTGATCTCGAGACCAAATGTGGGTTACGCGAGTTTTCACGGTGAATCCTCGAAACGATCGAGTAACATCGTTAAAAATCGTACTTTATCTCGAATTGCTCAATTAAAATACACAGTTAAATGTAACACGAATTTCCGTGTTCGCTTTAAGTATACTCGTACTCGAAAATCTGTGTAAATGTATATTAAAATGTTGGGGTTTACTTTTGCATAAAATTGAAAATATGTTTATTTAAATTTAATGTTGAACAATATGAAATTTAAAAAAATTTACAGTAGTTTTTCAAAATACATATTAACATTTGTACATGAAATGTCGTGTATGCATTATTTAAGTTTTATGTCGGATTATCTGAAAGTCATTAAAATTTACAGGACACATTTTACTCTATTATATTTAAAATAATTTAGGTAATTTAAATATATTTAAATATATCATAGTTTATAAAATTTAGTACAATTTAAACGCAAATTTAAGACAACTCCAAATAAATAATTTGACACTGAAGAAATATCATTATTCGTTAATAGAAAATACAATAATGTTCGAAGGTCACGGAATAAACGAAAATTCACGCACTTAAACATGAAGATAGTACTGAATTAAATTTATTTTTAAAGAATTAAAATTAAAGTAATTTCAAAATTCCTTACAGACAAATTACAATCTGTGTCTACAAAATCCACTGCTACAGTACGTAATTTCAAGGAACATTGAAAAATTCACCTCCTTAAAAACTAAAAAAGTTCTTAATTCTTAACTAAATTCAAATTACAATTAATATGATATAACGCAATTTGATAACCAGTGTATTTGGTATGAAATTAAATTCGTGTCCAGATATAAAACCAGTTTCCAGTACTTTGACATTAAAATTAACGAAGACATTTTTATCAATATACAATTAACTTAAACAAGTTCGGTGGAAGTATCGATACGAGCTTCAATCTCAAATGTAAAAATGCAAAACGATACGATAAGAAAAAAAATTTTTCTCGAGTCAGCGAGCACCATCTCGTGACCGCAGACTTGGCTTTGGTCGGCTGAGCGTTTGCCTTGTGCAAAGAGAGCCCGGTGAATGAGGCGTGTAGGCATATTGTGCCTTGTCGATTAGATCGCGGCCAAGCGAGCGTCTCCCGTGGCTGAGCGATAATTAAGCGGCTCTCGGCACTGAAAACGCCGACCCCCGCGATACGACGCTCTAATAAGCAAAAGCGTCGACGCTCCTATTTTCGCCCGTGGACTTTGACGGATCGACGATCTGAATTCTGTTTATGCAGAATTTAATGTTATCGTTTAATTTATTTTCAGACGAGACTGTATAGATCCGGTTCCGTTGGGAGAAAATTCGACGACTTGGTTTTTCTTCTATTCGTGGATAGTTGATGTGTATATATATATATATATATGTGTGTACGCATGAAAATACGATTTTAATTATTTCTTATGTACATATATACGTATACATGAGTTCATATTCGTAAATTGAACTACCACGAGCTCATGAGGCGCTAATGTAGTTGCCGAGTTAAATGAGCCTTGGTAACAACCCAATCCTGTAATTACTACATTTGAAGTTCTGGTGTAACGCTTAATGAAAGGCAGAAAAGTAAAGGTTTTCTTCTTGCTGAAGTTAATTAAACTTCAAAATGAAAAACTGAAACATTTTCATCCATTACCGCGTAGCCATCGAGCTTGTCGACTAGACTTATTTCAATTCACGTAATTGTAATCTAGTGCTAGATACATAGGTGATTCTAATGCGTGATTTTAGGTTGTAGTGTTAGAAAGAGAAATATATACACATATTATTAAAAACACTTGAAAGAGATTTTATAAACAATATGGACGAGCGATTACTCATCAAAGTCATCTCTGCCCTGTTTGAAACACTACTATAATAAGTTACTTCCTTAAACTGGAAACATCGATTGGAGTATGCAACAAAAAATTGTGTTTCCCTGAAGAGCAATAAATTATTGAAATTAAAAAAAATAGTGCAAATAACAAACCTGGATTCTCTGTAACTTGTAAAAGATTTAAGATAAAAATCTAAAAATAAATACGCAATGGCAGGTACAACGCAAAAGAACAGTATGAAATTGTTGACCTGTCCATCTGTCACTGAAACACCTCTATACACATCCACACATATATAACATATATTCGTAACGTAAAAACAGTAAAATCGAAAATTTAAAGATAAAACAACTTTGTGTGTTAACGAATTTCTCGTAAAATTGTCAGCCGTTGACACTCGACGATAGTACCTTACCAGTTCATCGTCGTTGGCCAAGAGAGGAACGTTTAACGAATTTTAGCGCAGTTACCTTTGTAGCTTGTTTCGACAGAGGAGAGCCTTGACGGATCAATTCGATTATTGTGTAGCTTCCCCGATTTTGCGTGTGTTCCCTCTCTACAAGCTCTGGAAATTGTCAATTTCCCATATCATTTGGGAACGAAAACGTGCGCAGGCGCATACGAAAAGCTTCTCGCACTCGAGAAAGAGAATTTTAGAGAAAAATGACCCTCTCGTCGTCGTTTTCGCTTTAACCGTAATACTCCATTATGTATATACTTGTACCTAAAGTATTTTTTTAAAGTATTTTTTTTAAGTATTTTTTAAAGTATTTTCTCTTATGAGTATTTGTATATAAAGGCATACGGTATATGTATACACATATCGATCATTTGGTCTACGATTTATTCACGAACAATTTAGAATCGAGTATATGTTTATAGTAAAAATTTTTTAAGCGAATGGATTAAAACACAATTTTGATACGCCGCCTACAGCTGACTGATAGGTTTATTACGCCGTTTCGCTGCCCTTCATATACAGGTCCTACTATACCTATATATATTTATATACACGAGGGTGACAGGACTTTCATCAACTTTTGAAAATTGTGCCTTTTGAAATTTTAAAAGATCCAAAGCTTATGAAAAAAAAAACATTTTATCCTGCTGCCAATGAATAGCGAAATTTTCTGAAAATGTTTGGTTTATATGCAGAAGTGGTAAGGTTGGAAACTGAATGAGAAATGAAAAAGGGGAAAAAAATGATTTTTTTTAATATAATTCTGCTGCAAATGTTCGGGGCTAATTTCAGAAAAAATTTACAAAAAAAGATTCAGCCAAGGATTACAATAATATTAAAATGGGATAAGTGTAATAAGAAGCAATGATTATTAATGTAAGATTACGTTAAAATTTACAGGTCTCGCCTGATTTTTCGAACTACAGTCATTAATTTTGAATTAATTTTGTGTATGCTTATATTAATTATAATAATATTTTTTGTTGCAAAATTATAAGTTGCTATTACTTAAATTATGAAATTAAAGTAAATATTTATCTATGTTTCTTTAAAGAAATTATTTTCTGGAATTAAACAATTTTTGTTTTAACTTTAAACTCTAAACATTTATACTTAGCGTCTGGTTCAGAGACATTTCAAACCAAGTTCGCACATTTAAATCTCAAAGTAAATTATGAAATTGATAAAATTATTTTTCATTTAAAGTAGCACAGCTCTTATTAAGAGGGTAAGATACCTTGAAAAGAGGCTACCTAAAAATAAAAATCTTAATTCATTATTATTAAGTCTTGTTAATTAAGCCCCTTCGGTGACCACTTGTAGTAGGTCTTTAAAAATTGACTCTCCAAAAGATACGATTTAGCTGAAAATTAGCATGAATACTCTTCCATACATTTTAAAGTATAACAGTAGAAATTTCCAATCAAATGATGAAATGTAGCAAGATTTTTAATGATTAAAAAAATCTCTTCATTCAATCTTTAGATAATATATCAAAGAGCTGAATTGATCCATAAATTAATTGTCTTTAAATCTTTCCAAGAGTAACATACAGCCATAAAGGTACTGAAAGATGCCAAACTAAGCTCCAACTAATAGTAATTAAATTTTTTAATTTTACCCACCAGACGTTTAACCACCTACACATACGTCATAAATTCTTCTCGTCACTCGACAATACCATACATCCAGCGAAAATCGATTTTTCCACAGCTACAGAACAATCCGTTTATTCAAAATTAACTCAGAAATGCAATAGCGAAATCGCTCCCCAGTGCGCATTCCTCGGCGGAAGCTGTAATCTCATTTCCGGTGTGTATCCGCGCGTCGTAGCTTGAAATTGTCGCACTGCACTTAACCAACTTGTCTCTCTCTCTCTCTCTCTCTCTCTCTCTGTCTTTCTCTCGCTCTTAAGGTATGTACATATATAGACACATAAGTGCTTTAAGATACATAAACTACTATCCTAGTGCTCCGGAGACCTTGTTGGCTCTCGAAGCGCGACCTCGGTAATCGCGACGCGGTTAATTTACTCGCTAGACCATGGATCGGCGTAAAACAGACACGAACCGGACTCGCTTGAAAAACCGGATACGCATATGCGTTTAGTTATGATATTTCACGCTGTGTAGCGAATCGGTGGGTGAACTCTTTACTGCGCGTGTGTATGTGTGTTTGATACATCGTCGGTATGTATAATACGGTCATCGAGTTTAACTGTGCTTTAACGAATTGCAAATTCATGCGCAGTGGTGGCTTTATCCGCTACCGACGACGTCTATGTATATTGTGTATCTGATATAGGGAGAAGCTCGCTTTCTTGTGGCCGATGCATTTTTCAGCGGATAATGGAGGATCCGTGTGAGTTTTATAATTCATTCGACGTACCTCAAGCTGCATTTATTTTTCGATTTTTTTTTTATTTACGCGTGACTGGTCCTATTTATTTCCATCGAATGAGAAAAAAGACAGGCTTTTACTCGTTTATTAACTATGCTGTATGGCTAAGGATAACCGATGGTATGTAACGTTACGCGTTAGTTTAACTCGTAAGCTTTAGCTTTTTATCTACAACGGACTATGTATGGGGAAAAACAATGTTGGCAGGTCACGTTGATAACCGATAGTCAAGATAATTTTGCGATAGCATTAGCATAACAGGATGGTTCTGCGCGTTTCTCGGTTATTACCGGAGCTCATTTATAATTGTTTGCTCGGTTGCGCGCGTCGACTTATCGGATAAAGCTTTGCCTCTCAAAGTTGTCCTTCGTGTAAATAAGGTAGGCTTTGGTGAATATAAGTAAGGAAATATTGTTTGGATCTGGTTTCGGGTAGATGAGAATATATTTGTTCAGTACATGCAAACCAGTTGGTCAGTGAGAGAAAATGAATTGACACGATGAAATATTCTATTTAACACTGCTCTGGTAAAAAGCTGAAGTAACCGTTATGTACAAGTTGGCCAAATAGTATGAACATACCCGCTAATTTCGTCACATTGAAGGACGTTTGGTTGTTTAAGGGGGTAAAGACATCTTTTTTGTATTAATTGCTTTTTTATGTATTTAGTACTTTCTCTCGAATCTCTAAGTCACTTTCTTGACCACTTGTAGCAGCTTGTTGAATACTGACTCTCCAAAAGATTCAAAGTCAATTTGTGGACCGATTGAGCTGGAAATTCATGATAAAGTCTCAACATTCCATATTTATTCATTTAAACCTCAGTATTAAATATATAAAGAGTGAAATTAATATAACTAATCAAAATTGTTTAAGTTTCGTGGTTTATTTTTAAAAAATAATTATTGTTTTAATAATTGTTCACGATACAAGTAATTTAATACGTAAGGATGCGTCTAATAATTAAATGACGAATTATCTTGGAAAAATAAACTAGAGAATCCATGATGACACTCTAAATTAACATTTAAAGCATATCCGGTGAAAATTGTGTGATCGAAAAGCTGTGGCTAACGATTAATAATGGAAAAGTCAGACACTTACAAAACGAAACAATGCCGAAGCCAAAAAACACTGCACGAATTAATTTACTATACTTATATTTAAATAGCTACAGATTCAATAGTTTTATTTAACTAATAATTTAAAGTTATTTTCATCATTCAATTCAGACTTATCCCCTTAAATAAATTAGTAAACGATAGTCGTTAAATTATCAATGATTTGAGTAGTATATATCTGTATACATATATATTATATATGCATCTATTAGTAAACGCAATATGCTCTCGGTGCGCATTTAGTATGCTGTATTGTAATACATAATTAAAATGTGTGTATATATCGCAAAAACTGCTTCTCGAGTAAATAGAGACAATTATTTATAACACAAGATGTCATTGCAGCAGCTATTATTAACACTTTACATGAATATTGAAAAACGCAAATATGCATTTTTAAAATGTTCCCATTTTAACCAACTATTAAGTAACCGAGTAGGCGAAATTATTTTAATGCGTTCGGTTGTTTTATTTTCTACGAAGCCTATTTTTCTTCAATAATAGAACTGAAAATGCCTGACGCGTTTTTAATCAAATGCACGAAACGAATGCTGCACATTAAATCGAATCAGACATTCGTTTATCCAATACTGTCGTAGTATGTGTATATATAGAGCTATTGAAAAGTACTGCTGTATACAGAAAAATATTATGAATTTAATGTAGAACAAGCCTTACTATACTATAATTCAAACGATTTCTACGTAATGTACAACATTTTCCAAGCTATAAAACTAAGTATGGCAAATTGCTGCCTTCGACGAATAAATAGCTATAGAAGACCACCGCTGCATCTCCTGTACTATTAGGAATGTATCTAATCTTCGAAATCCATATCAATAAACCTCGCTTCGCCGATAGTCCAATCAGCATCGGAGGAAAGATAATCGCTCATCTAATCGCGCGATAATTTCACCTCGGAATAACAACACACTCGGCGCATGCGCTAATTTTCTCTTCGAAAAAATAAAAAAGCTTAACTTGCTTATGCACACGGAGGGAAAAAGAAAGCAAAGGGAAAAGCGCCAAAAAAGGAGGTTGAAAATCTAATTAATGATCGGTATCGTTATATCGCACAAACCGATGTTTAAACGTAAGCTATACTCATCGAAATTTATCGCCGACTGCATCGGCTGCTCTGTAATTACATAATTTTCTCCGCTACTCTCCCGTAAGAGCAGTAAAATGAGTAAATAGGATGAAAAGCTGTCGCGTCGGCGTTGGGAAGACGAAGTGAAATCAGCGTCGACAAGTGACATCGCTATCAGCGATTTCTGATAAATACATTGACATTTCAGAAGTAGCGACGAGTCTACGCAGATATTCCGTCAAATTATGCGCTTCTCTATTCCAACGGCAATTTCTCCAAATTGCACTCGAGATATGTATTTATGCGTTTACTAATGGCTTGAACCATCGTTTCTTCCACGAGGTTTAGAGGGTAGTCGCGTCATATAGCATACATGTATTGTATGTACAGCTATATAGCTATACGGTTACTTCAAATGATATTACACCTTTTACGATTAGGACGGAAGGATACGAATTTCGTCGATGAATATACAACATGCTTAGACACACGACCGATAAGATGTGTACGTTGATGCCGCTCGTTAAAGTCGGTACGAAATAAAACTGATAACGAATCGCGTCAATAAGCAATAGATTTAAAAGGAGAAATTACTCCTGTTAAATTACGCGTAGACGGCGATAATAAATTCCAATGTTTCTTTCGTATTATAGAAGTAAGAATGAGAAAGAGAAAGAGAGAGAGAGAGAGAGAGAGAGAGAGAGAGAGAGAAATAAAACCTCGTAATCGTATTAATGAACCAAACTGATAAGTTTCATTTTTTGTTTCAGAAAAGCGTGATTTAGCGTGAGAGGCTGGTAAATCCAGGATGCCAGGGGTGCGGATACTGCTACACACGCTGATCTACATGGTGAGTGGCGCACAACTCTACTAACCCACATTTCTCGCGGTTTTGCTTCAAATAAAAAGAAAGTTTTCTCTCTCTTACTGTATTTATATATTATATATATATATATATAGGTGCGTATACGTGAGTGTGTGCATGCATTAAACAAATTTTATGAGAAATAAGCGATTTATGCATTTCTTTGAGCTATTATACTCTCGCGTATATTAGACTAATGTTCTTTTTAGCGAAACGTGTATATACATTGAAAAATAAAGTTTGCTGTATTTAAGAGAATATTTATTTGAATTAAAAAATAACGTTTTTAAATATAAATAAATATTTACTAAATAAACACATTCATTTTATTGCAATAACTGTAAAGCGTCTATAGAAATTTCATATGTAACTATTTGGCAAATTGTTGTTTTTAATCGAATATTTCTGTTTAATAAATATTTTTTTAAGAATTAGGTAATTTCGTAAGAATCATAAAATATCTATTGCAATTTTATATTAAGTAATCATATTGAATCAAATTTCGATTTTTTTAACTCAACTAAAAGCAATAATTAGATCGAAGTAAATATGAATTATTCTTAGAATAAAAAAAATTTTCTTTTTTGTGTCAAACACATTTTCGTTTTTAGTATAATACGCACATACCTATGTACGTATTATATACCTTACACATATGTATATATATGTACAATACGTTCTATAAGAAGAGTGACTTTCGAAAGCAGTTAACAAATTGTAAAATTTCCCAAACGAGCGCGAAATAAAAGTCCGTCTCTCGTTGATGCAAGGCGTAATTGCCTACGGCGGTGTTGCAGCGTGCATCAAGCGACAACTCGTAAAATTAAATCTCGCAAAAGTGTACCGGAACGCGTGTACGAGCGAGAAATCTTGCTTAGCTCATTCCACTCGATCTCCTTCGCTATATGTATATACACATACATACGTACATACGTACGTAAGTGCACACACATATATATATATATATATATATATATAAAGAAAGACTCGAGCAGATGAGAGTCAAAGAGCGTCATTAAGAGCCCCGCGTGCGGCGCCAGTGCATTACGATTCATAATGTTCCGGCTAGTCATAAAACGCGCGCGTTAAAACCTCAAAGAGAAGATTCCGCTACCTTGCAGACACATTATTTCAGTGTGAACCGTCGAGTGTATGACGGTGTGTATCGAGAACGAATTTATTACGGCGAAGTGAACGTTTTGGTTCTTTTTTTTCTCCTTCTTCTTCTTTTTTTCGATCGAGAAAGACGATTAAAAACTCGTCAACGAATGCTGATGATGCAATGGAATACAATCTTCAAATAAAATTCAAAGGAGGCGGCTTGTTTTTTAATCGACGCTGAATTCGATGTGAATGAATATCATCGCATCATCGCTGTAAAAAAAATAAATAAATAAATAAAAACAGGCGACCCTGGTTTTGCACACAAATCGTTCTATATACATTCGATCGAAATGAAAGCAAGTGCGCGCCCGGAGAGGATAAAGTTGTCGGCGATGATTCGCAGATACCACGAGTACACTGTCTCTCCACAGGGCAATACGAGACACAGTGTATATAAGCCGAACAGCTTGCAAGCGACCGTAACTTACTTTTCTTTCTCTCTCTCTCGCGCTCTCTCTCTCTTTCTCTTCGGAGCGTCACTTGTCGTATCTATACAATCGTCCCGTTAGTCCTTGGGATATAATGAGAGCCACAGCGCATCCCCTTAGAGCAGGATTATTCGCCAGCTCATTCCGAGTCACTGCTTGCATACAAACACATGTGTCTATGGTATGTGTGTGTGTGTGTGTGCAGCTTATCACGAGGCATCAACGCATCAGTTAGCCGATCCTATATCGCGCAAAGAGCTATTAGATGCAGGTATCTTGGATATTTCACGGTGCGGGAAAATTGAACGGGGTATGTAGCCGCGCCCGTATGCGTTTTCGGTATGTATCTATGTATACGGATACAGAGATATATACGTATAATGACTTCGTTATTACGCTGGTTATGCGATAGATATATGGATGCGGATTCCTTGGGATATCGCGATCTTGATTTCGTGCAAGTGTGTTTGTATGTCTCTGTGTGTATATGTGCATCCGGGTACCTCGCTGTCTGCGTGGAATAGGAACAACCGGAATAAAAAAAATTAAGCTTAGGACAGTTTGTTACAAAAGACCTTAAGTCGACGATCAAATTTGTCAGCTCATGCGTAATTATTTTAGCTGCATATTTGTATAGTACACAAGAAATATGAAATTTGATCGTCTCGCAGTGGTTCCGATTTAAAAAAAAAAACGGGAACAATTATGGCAGTATCCAGTTATGAACAATTTTGGTTACTTCTCATACAATCGAACAGAATTATTATTGTATATAAACTGTGTAACAATAATTTGATAAACAATCTATTCAATCAGTGGATGAACTTACCCTCACCGGAAAGAAAAAAAAAACATTTTATCAGATTACGTCTAGAATTAAATTTCTCCTATTCCACGCAGACACCGAGACACCCGGATACACCAACATATACACTTAAATATAAATGTGCGAATACTCGAGTTGGTATAGCAAAGATATGAGAGGCTTTCTTTTATTCGATTCTCTCGATGATTAACTTTGTCTACGTCGAAGAAGTTTCGTACAGTCTGTAACGATGGAAACTCGGAACTCGAGGTACTCGAAGTACGCGTGTAACGAAGGAAACTTGCGAGCAGTTGCATTAAACTCGCAAAAACTATTACGAGCAATCGCTGAACTAGCGCGTCTATATTTCGACGTTTTCGAGTGCTTCCCAGACTACATAGCGAGAGAAAGCGAGAAAGAAAGAAAAAAAGAGATTAAAAAAGAAACATTCCGATAAATAAAAGCTCTTAGATCAGATCGCGTATACATTCTACGGGAGAGTTGCATGCGAAACGAGCTATCGCTCTTATACGGCTCTACATACATGCATAGCAATCGCGAAGAAAACATTCATCACTGCGGTACGAAAATTCTATTTTTTTTTTTTACTTTTGCACCCAAGCATTTTTCCGCTCGAAGACTGCGGGCTTATTTCTCATCGGGAACATGACAGTGTAATGGATACTCTTTCTATACATATATGTATATGTATATATGTGGAGTTTAGACTCGAGCGGGGGATGGTTCCTCCAAAATTTAACGAGCTACCTGAATTTATCGTTGCTTCGATAACTGTGCGATTATTCTGCAATTATTATACGAGGATATGTACTCTGTCTGGAGGATATTTTTCTTTTTACTTTTTACGTTTTGGATAGAAATAGCGGGAATTTTTATGCTTATAATTTTTAGAATAATTTTGTTTATTTCGCTTGTTTGATGTTTAAAGGTGCATGAAATTCGATAAGATTTATATTTCATTCGGAAAATAGAATATTTAATGTATAAATCACATATAGTTAAATTTACCTTAATATACGGTTTAAAAATTTAACGCTTGTACAAGATATTATGAGATATCATTCATAATTATTTAAAAATTTAAAGCCAAAATTTAATTTAATTCGAATCTAATAATAACGAAAAACAAACTGCTAAAAAATTAAGACACTCGATAAAATTTTATTTGCAATTAATTTCCAAAGCTGAAATGTGATATCTCCGCGATAAAACTAAAATCTAACAATCCAGAAAGAAATAAAAATGACAAATAACCGATATGACGCACAAACGTTAAATTAAATCCATACAAAACTATTTTCCACTGCCTTGCAAATTTTTAACGCAAACTGCCACAATGTAAAAAAAAATAACCCACAAGGCGTTAACTTCTCGTCGAAATCAAATATTAGCAGTGGCAGCAATGCAAAGGTACATAGAAACAAGTTTGCACACGCGGAAAAGAAGCCTTTCCCTTGCGTCCGTCACGAGCCACTCATTAAAATTCATTTCTCCCTTGTAGCTCTTAAAAAATAGAAAACCCAAGCTTCTCTCAATAATCAATGGAATAGAGTAGTGAACAACGCACCTTAAAAAGATACAAAGATATACGTATCGCACGAGCAGCTCAGCACTCAGTTCTAGCGCGTCGTCGATTCATTATGTATGTTATTCGCGATATCCTCTTCGTATCCCGTCGTTCCTCTCGCCATTAGCGAAGAGGCAGCTTCGGCGTCAAACTGATTTGACTCGGTAGCTGAGCAAGAGAGAGAGAGATAGTTGAGAACGGGCCGCCCGTTTTCACGAGGTAATTGCCTTGTCCCCCTCTCTTACAGCCGTCTGCACGATTTGCTGTTGCTTCTCGCTTGTTTCTGCGTATATATACTCTGCTATCTTATATGCGTTTGTATGCAGTACTGCGATTTAGAGCTGCTGTCTTCTTTGTCCAGGTGTGCGCTTACTTACTATATAGGCTTCGAGAGGGAAAAGTACAGCTTTTCTGGGCTCTTCGTTAGCGTAATGGGCTTCTCGCGTGTTTGCTTCTTTTGGATTTCTGTATTTTTAACCGTTGATGCTGTTTATGGGCTATTTTCATTTTTCGACATCGGTCAATGTGTTTAGAGATTGATTAGTTGAGATTTATTCATAGTATGTGATACCCAACGATTTTTCGAACACGGAAAAAAGACTAATTGAACTCTAGCTAACAGTAACTTTTTATACTTCAAGTAAACGCGCAATACACGAGGTTGGGTAAAACGAACACGATAAAGTTCGATCTCAAATATTCCTTTAGTTTTTTATGGTCGTATATCGAAATTTTCAGTAATAAGGTCACTTTTTTGTGTGGAATGCTATATATTAGGTTTGATTGGTGTACGTAGCGAGTAAGGAATAAGCGAGAGGTAAAATTTAATTTTAGAAATTTAGGGGATATAAAGGAAGATTTGTGGAATATATTCGAATTGATTGGCGTAAAATTTAAAAATCTAACTCTCTGGAAAAACATAAAAATTTGTTTGATTTTTGACAAATAATTTCTTTGGATAGTCCTAGTTTTTATTTTAATACAGTAAAACATGTTCAGCTTAAAAAAATTGTTTTCAAGCAATAATATAGTTTATAATCAAACTCAAAATTTTGTTCACTGCCCATAAAATATTTTTTTATTTTAAAAATATATTATTCCTAACATATCTTGTAATCATTACTATTTTTCTCTGTCGTATTCCGTTTGTCTTACTGGATTTGTAAAGATTACCTGTTCATGTCACCATATTAACGAATGTACAAGTACTATTTATAATTAATCGATACAGTTCGTCTCTGACTTTCGAGAACTTTCTATAATTATCGCGTAACTGTAGTTCTATTGAAAAGAATCGCATTAATTATTATGTACGAAGTACGTATAAAAGATTTACCAGAGTTTGCCGTAATTATAATTTTGATGATAAGAGAATTGCGTCGTTACATCCACTAAGTGTGTACTCGAAGATTTAATTAGACGACTCAAATTACGTATAAATCAGTATCACTAAATGAGAATATTATATGTATAAGTATATAGTATATAAATCAATATTTGGAAAACTAGTTCAAGCACAACTTGTACCGTGAAAACGTAAAAATATTTTAGGTTTCGCGTAAACAGCTGGACGTTCGCTAATAACTTTGTCAACTGACTCGTCCGGAATAAGCTTCTTACGGAGTCGTGAAAGCTCAATAAAAATAATCCCGTGGAATCATTTTTACGACTTTTAATAATAAATGTCAATCGCTTTTTTTTACAATAGTAAGAAATCAAAAATAAAACTCTCGTACATCTCGACAATCGTGTAATCGCCTTTTTAAATCTAAGAAATATTTTTGTAGCGATTTAAACATTTTTTTAAAACACTGTTTAAATTTCATAACATGTAAGTTCGCAAGTGTTCGGATAATTTAAAAAAAATTTTAAGCGATTCAACGATTTTAATGCGTGTCTTTAATTATTTATTTAAAACTGAATTTTTTAAATCAGACGCTCCGCAAAGCTAAAGCAGTGAAATAGCAAGTATAATTATATAAATGGAAAATAGTGGGCTTTTTGCTAAAGTTGAAATAATTCACTTTTTAATTGAAAAGTGATTATTTACTCTATATACACGATATAAATTATTCATCAATAATCTAATCAAATCTCGAATTATCTTATTTCTATATTAACGAGTCTCAGAATGAAAAAGGCATCATTTTATTGTTTTTTTTCAAATACGATACATACAATACATTGTGAATTGGAATATGCAGTAACGTATTATAAGCTCAATCGCAAGTACCCAATAAAATAAAAGTCCATTACGAAATTGTAACTTGAGCAAAAGACTGTATGCGTCTCCACGATTTTCCGTAGAAAATCAAAGAATATGAACTCATCTAAATAAACATAAAGCGAACTCCCGACTAACTGCATCACTTAACGCTCGTTCCAACTGCAGCCGTCACCCATACTCCTCCCACCCTTACGAGTACTCAGTCGCGTCTTCCGCGTCAAGTATACATATATATAGCGAAGAGAGTAGCAATTAAAGCTCTACTCGTCGACACGCGAGACCTGCTCTCCACCTTTCTCTCTCTCTCTCTCTCTCTCTCTCTCTCTCTCTTTGGCGTCGGTAATTATTTCCAACGAAAGAGCCACACGTCGTATCCGGTTGCCGCCGCCGCCGACGCGATCGCGCGGCATTTTAGAAGAACACCGCGGCAGCGAACTCTTGCACCTATACAGAGAAAACAAGGGACAGTAGACATGCGGGAGACAAACAGATCGGACGAGGAAACTAGTTTTCAGTGGCGGGCGAAAAACACCGACCGTTAATGCAGCGGTAAAGACGTCTCTCCCGTTACTGCTCACGCGTATAGGGCATATCTACCTATATATAAATATATATGTGTGAATATATATATATATGTACACGCAGACTAGAGTAAATGGCTAGAAACGCGTGCGTACGTGTACAATACAATACACGGTGTTGGTTGCTTACCGATCTGCAAAAAGGATTATCGGTATATTTTTTATTGTTCGATTTCGATCTTCAGCTCTGAGGATGAGATCGCGCGAGATTTTCTCGTATACATATGTAGTGGACATATATGCTTTTTTTAAGTTGATAAAACTCGCGTTTCAAGCAATGCGAATATAAGATGACAGTTGATACTTTCCGTTTCTTTGAGCAATTAGTCATGCCGATCTCCGACGATTACCTCCGGAGCTTACAGGCACAGATGAGCAAAACCACAAATGTACAATCTTCTTACGAGGGAAAACAAACTCCTTTAACCGATTTTATAATGTAACAGTTTTTTTTCATTCCAAAGCATCCACTAGTCTGGAAAATCGCATTATAGCATGTAACACTTCTTGCGGAATGCAATATCCATTTCGACTTATGAAGATGAAGAAATATATATATATATATACTCAGACTCAACCCTTCAAGACTTCAATTACTTGATTATTCAAATGCACAAACGGCTTTTAAGATTCGCGAGACTTTTTCTTAGAAAAAAATGAATAATCTCATTCCTCCGGAGACAAGGGCGTAGCTCACGCAAGCGGAACGTGATTGTAGACACAGAAACGATTATGTACGAGCCAGAAAATTTTCCCCGAGATATTATACATCTATCTTTCTTACTGAAGCTTTCAATGATTTACGAGTACGATGCGCTAAAGTTAGCTCGATAATTCCGTTCTCCAAGTACCCCCGAGGCTTTCAATCAATTATAACATCGAATCATTGGTCTGAGGCAATTTTTACAAAGCAAAATATCGTGTCTGCAAGTTGACTGTTTACCATCTGAATTATTAAGGTAGTGTAGTGTACGTTGCAACAACGTCGAAGAAAACTATAAACGCCGAGCAGAGCAATGGTAAATTACAAAAACCGGTTTCACACCTATATCCTATATCCGTTTCTATAACGATTTCCGACAACGTTCGAAACCCCTGACTATAGCCGCGGGTATACAATAGCGCGAATAATCCGGTTGAACTTCATTAAAATTCACCAGTGATAATATATTTTTTTTTCTTTTTTTTCTATTTCCAAGCGGCTGTTTTCTCATCTGATGGCTTTGGAATTGAAAGTGTGTATACGCAATAATATTAGGTTTATATGTGGATTTTTAAATAATCGGATATTAATACTTTTTGATTTTTGATAAATTTTATAACCGTCTGGTTCTTGGATTTTTAAATCGATATCAGGTTGTCGATTTTCATTTCGAACTGTCTGTTTCTTCGAGACGTTTTTGTCAATATTGAAACTAAAATTAAAAATTTTTAATAAAATATCTAGTCACCCCTAACTCAAAGGGTGAACTTTTTTTAGACAGTTCGTGCTGATCAGCCGCCGAATCATTGCAATCGATAGTTTTTTGTCTCGCAAAGGTGAAGAAAATTTTTTTTAAATGACTCTGAATGTAGATGCGGTATAACTAATGATGCAGACGTTGTCATATTACGTTCATCACGTAATATGACAATGAGACCTGTACAAAGATACAAAATTCCGTTTATTGAATCACTCAATTAAACCATTCCGACCTTCAAATTTAATTTTCTTTGCACTTTGAGCTTATTCAGTAATTATAATTGTTTACAGTGATAAATGTTCCAAGTACATTTAATTGTATATAATAATAATACACCCAAAGTAATGATCCTCTTGAAATACACTTAAAATGAAACTGGAAAATTTCTTTTCAATAAAATTAATTAATTTAAATCATAAGCTTTCAATTGATACTGACGTACATCATTTAATAATTCAATTAATTAATTAATTTAATATATACACTTAAAAACTGCAATATCGATTTTTATGGGGAAATAAATTATGACTTTTCATTATAAATATGGTTCCTTAATGAATATACGGAAGATTATTCCTATTTCCTTTCGATTACAAAATGAATTTCTGCCTGTGTATGACAACAGAAAAATAAATAAACAATGCGAATGTCCTTAGAAATATAAAAATCAACACCCACAAGAAATAGTTATATTATGCATTTTAACATTTTTAATAAAAATTTTCCAAAGAATTAAAAGAATCAAGTAGAACTACACATATTTATTCGAATTTCCATCGTAAAAGCAATTTCATAGTACTCCTTAAGACATCTACTTGCAATCTACTAGAGCATAAGATCTAAATAAATACTACCAAGTAGCCAATAATAACAATAATAAAATAAAAATATTTCCAATACTCAGCACGACAGTAAAACCCTTACAAATGGTTGAAAAAACATAAATATGTAAAAAAAAAGAACACAAAGAACATTTTTAGCGAATCGACGCTTTTGTATTGGTTCACAGACGGTTGGCTTGGAAATCGCCTGGAGTAGCAGCGACGTCTGGCCGCTGGAGAGGCCAGAGGGTATGCCGGCGATCCAATCGCTCGAGGTCATGTGCGGTAAGGACCACATGGATGTACACCTCTCGTTCTCCCAACCGTTCGAGGGTATCGTCTCATCCAAGGGTCAACACTCGGATCCCCGCTGTGTATACGTGCCTCCCTCAACCGGACAGACTTTTTTCTCATTCAGAATAGCATACGCGAGGTGAGTAGAAATTATAATGTTTTATTCTCTGAAGTCGAAATGTCGAAAATAAAAACGAGGCCAAAGCAACGAAGCCGGCAAATTCATATATGTGGACAACTAAGAGAGACGTCATTTGTATTCAATACAGGTGTGGCACGAAGCCAGATATGCATGGTCAGTTTTATGAAAATACTGTTGTCGTGCAATACGATAAGGATCTACTGGAGGTATGGGACGAAGCGAAAAGACTGCGTTGCGAATGGTTTAATGATTATGAGAAAACGGCATCTAAACCTCCTATGGTGATTGCTGACCTCGACGTCATACAGCTTGACTTCAGAGGTATGAATTTCAAATGCTAAATCTATAAGTGTTCTATAGAATAAGACTTGTCCTCTCTCTCTCTCTCTCTCTCTGAGGTCATTATTCGTCGAGTGGATCGTTAAATTGAATCGAGCAAAATTGATAGTTACAAAGCGACATTATTTTACGCTGTTCACCAATCGACATCCTGATTATAAACTCTTGTAACGTCTTCACTGAATCGACTTCGATTTAAATCTCGGTTGCTTTATTGCTATAGCTACGGATATTTTATACGCGATCATGGTGCAATTATTTTTCATGGCTGTGTATGTATGTGAGCGAAAGATCGTAGAAGTGATTTTTTTCCTAGCTACTCTCGTTCGAAATTTCCCATTAAAAATTTGATATAGTAAGCTCGTTCGTTATTTCCATAATAAAATAGCTTTTGATCTAAATCTAGAACTCGTGTCTTCGCTGCGGAGAATAATTAGGCTTGTAATTCTTACAACGAGCACGCGCACGAAAGCATGAAATTTTTCGCGAGCACGCAATGAACCTCGTGCAGCTTTACATCGATAATAGGTAGGAAAACCTATGAATATCGAAGAATTTTAATAACGATTACTCGTCACGTTTTAGGAGATAATGTGGATTGTTGGATGGAGATACAACACGGCAAGGGACCATGGGCACCACCGGTTTCCGGAATTGTACCACTTGGTTCTACTTTGACTCTGGTCGTTGCTATAAATGATTATCGAGGTACGCGTCTAATGTCATGACAAAATATTTGGTAACAGTTTTATTGAAGGAAATGACACCTTGTGTATGGTTTCTTGAAAGAAAATTGTAGAAAAATGAAAAATTAGGATCTATAGAAGTAAAATGTTTATTTACACAGTTTATGGATGGAGGAATTGAGTTTTTGGTATGAAAATAAGAATTTAAATTGCTTCGTTTTTTAGAGTAATTGGTCATTGTAGATTTATTTTAATTTTCTGTTCAATCCATTGATAA
This sequence comes from Apocrypta bakeri, assembly GCA_018906985.1. Taxonomy (NCBI): domain Eukaryota; kingdom Metazoa; phylum Arthropoda; class Insecta; order Hymenoptera; family Pteromalidae; genus Apocrypta; species Apocrypta bakeri. The sequence continues at coordinate 1,631,015 of JACCIA010000004.1, forward strand.
TCCATGTAATCTATGAAAAATTATTGCTACTCCATTAGTTCTTCTCAAATCTTGTATAACTAAATGGTAGACCAGTTTATAGACGTCCTAGATTTCTTGAATTACGAAAAGAGTTAACAATTAAATAGATACTATTTTTACATAATATTTAATTTAATATTTTAGGAAACCATGTGTAAAAGATACCTTATCCCTTTAAAGGAATGCATCTGACCATTTTTTTATGTTCTTAACACAGGCGAATTCGACATGAGGGTAAAGTCGTGTGTAGCATCTGACGGAGGTGGACACACGATACAGCTGAGTGACGAGTTCGGTTGTGTCCTTAGGCCTAAAATGATCAGTCGGTTCCTCAAAGCCAAGGGATCCGATGATCGAGCCACCGTCATTACTTACGCTTTCTTCCACGCGTTCAAATTTCCAGATGCATTGAGCGTCCATATCAAATGCAAGGTTGGTTTTATAATCCATTACCATTTGATAATGACATTAGAGCCCTTTAACCAGTGATTGATCCAATTGAAAGGTTGAAATCTGTCGACACGGTTGTCTGGACCACTGTCAGTCCAATGGAAATGGTGAGTTGGGACACTATCTGCAGGACCGCAATGACGTCCAACAACAACAGCAATCGTCACAACAGGTAGACCACGAAATACCTGTTAGCAGCTCGAGTCCAGCGGATGGACCACCGCTGTATGACGACGTGGTGCATAACGGCGATGAGATGGCTGCGATCGGCAGTCACTTCCTTGGTGTCGAAAAATCCAATGCGCCTAAAGCTCAAGCTCAGACAGGACCTTCTTCGACCTCTGAACCTATTCTCGACATCGCTGATGATCCTCTGCTTTCGCAACCTTATCTGGTAAAATTTTACGATATTCATGTGACTCTCTAAATATTAAATAGTGAAAATTTACTTGACGTCAGTGTATACTCGCTGTTTGTGAATATCAGAAAAATGTAAATACAAAAGATGAACATTTGCTGTTGAAATTTGTGATAATATTTCATTAAATGAACCGAGGATATTGACTTAACTTTAATCAATTACACCACCAAGAATAGTGAATTTTCCCTATATCAAATATAGAAAGACAACTTTGACTAAAAGCATGTCTTAATCCAGTGCACTCTACGAGCGTGCATGAACCATCAACACTGCTAAATATACATTATGACGATTTCCATAAACAGTCAGTGCAACCAGCTCGAGTAACGCGTTACCAGCCCCAAGAACACTTTCCTCACGGGCCTCGAAATTTGGAACAAGACGAAGTCGAAGTTCAGTCAAGTCGAGAAGGTAGATCGAGAACCGTCGAGTCACCTAGAACCAATAGCTCGAGTAGTACTACCAGCGGTAGTTCCACTACTACATCTACCACTGAGAGCAATAGTAGCACTACTAACAAGACCAAACCGGAGCCGTTGAACAGCTCGACGAACAGGCGGAAGCGATCGCTCGTTGTGTCAGATAGGAAGGTGCGCAGCGCCGACGTTGGCGTCTCCGGAATCTACGAGGTCATCTCCGAAGCCGATCTTGCTTTCAGCCCTGATAGTCACGCTGAGGCCGTCACTGTCTTCCAGGTGATTATGAATTTTATCTCGAATTTTTTTTTCGGGAATAATAATAACTTTCATTCCGTTAGAAATGTGCAACAAAGCTCAAATTACAACTTGCGGAGTATTAAATACACAAAGACCGCAATTAATATAACTAATTAAAATGTTTAATATTAGGTAGTTTCTCCCTATAAAAAATCACCCCAAATAAATTTGAAGCCTATCCCACTATATAAACTATATGTACAGGGTCGAATCCGCGAGGAAGTCGTCTACGGAATTTGCCTACCTCTGAGCGGTTTCAGCGCACTATTCGTCGTGGTTGCCTTATCGGCTGTGGTCTCAGCCCTCGTAGCAGGTGCTATGGTTCATCGACTTCAGGCTCAACGCGAACTAGCTCGCAACGCTCGGAAAAATCTACCAGCGAGTCTGCAAGCGGCCATAGCCGCTGGACAACATCAGCTACAGCAACCAGGATGGTTACAAGCGTATCGGCTCTTCCGAACGCGTTGCGTCAATCAAAGGCCCGTAGCTGTAGCCGACAGGCAGCCAAATAACTAACAAATCTCTCTCTTCCTTGTATCGAGCGGAACTATTTCGGATTATTCATTTTCGCATATCCCGGATTCGATGGACGAGAATCAATGCGAAACGCCTACGTTTACATATGTCAAGTGATTGATGTTACATTATTCAGTCGCGATCGCATCGAGTGCAATTCAATCAAGTTTCCGTGTGATATTTAAATGGTCATGAATAGAAATTAGGCATATGGTACTTAACCGACTATATATATAAACTCACTTACGCCACGAGCTAAGCCAGCATATAAAGTAGGCGAGCTAGTTGTTGTTGTTTTATTTCCCCCCCTCAAAGTGAATATTCCTCGGCTAACGCTGAATTTCCGCTCGAGAGAATCGAGCATAGGGAGGACAAGGAGGCGAGCTATGTATATGATAATTTTTGTTGAGAGACCTTAATGAGGCAGACGAGCTAGAGCGCTCGCGCGAACGGGCTTATCTAAATACTCCGAAGAAATTCGATGATCCATTACGCATAGTTATATTATATATATATATATATATATATATATATATATATATATATAATAGCGGCTTAGCCGAGCGTTTAGATGAGTCTGTTACCACCACTGAACTCGACGGAGAAAACGTTTTGATGTTCATCGATGACTTCAACTACATCCGCTGTTGCCGCTTATCGTATAATTGATCGATTACGAAGAAGTAGGTAACTCGAATCGGATGTTATAAATTCGTTTTCTTTGCTACGAGTATATATATCGATACAATGTTTAGTTTAAGATGATTTTTTTTATGTACCGCGAATGTCATGTGTTATTTATTCCGTTACATTTATCATGTCGAGACATTACAAAGACATTGTGTTTGCTCTCCCCGCTTGATTTAAAAACCTTGACCGAGAGATCTCGTCTCTCTTATGCATTATACATATTAATAATTAACAACAATAAGTATAGTAATAATAAGGACTTTTGCCGAGAACGAGGATTTGACATTTTTTCACCAGATCTGGGTTAGTCGAATTCTTTCATTAACCATTAAATGTGTATTTATATTATCTCGTAATTATTGTATGCAAAACACGAAAAAGCGCACTCTAGTTTAGATTGGTACCAGTTAGCAAAAGTCCGTGTGCAATATACTAGTGTACAAAGTACCGTAAGTGCGTATGATATTTTTTTCAAAAAGAAAAAAGTGAGAGAGAGAGAGAGAGAGAGAGAATGGAAGAATTTTTCTTTACTAACTTGAATTGAATGAAAGATGCATTTATGTACTATCGTTTTTTACTTCTCTACGATTCTCGCACAATTGTTTTCAAGCACGGTACAACAGAAGCATGAACCATTAAGATAACGTTTTTTTATAACTAAGACGATTAAGATCGAATGGTCCGAAGATCGTGCATCTGCTGTACCAGATTCCATTGCACGGAGTTTCCATTTTTTTTCACTGCAACGTTGGAGATATTACTGTATTTGTATTTATCCCTGTATACGAATCACATTTGCATCTAGTATTATTACTTTCTAAGGTAATCGTTAAGCGTCGAAAAAGGTGCGAAATAAAATCGATTGGTTGTTTTGTGAATCGACTGAAAATACCGTGACATGTATTTTTTAATTGTTTGAATCGTTGTAGTCGTATATATCGAGTTCTTCAACTCTTATAGTCACGAATTTGTTGTTGTAGAGAGAAAGAACATTTTTTTTTACTTTATACATAATATTTAGTCGTGAACATTACTTGATGAAATGCTTCATTAGCTTCTACTGATGGAATACGTTTTAAATGCATTTTACGGGTGAAACAGTTAATGTCCTCTATACCGGGACTGAAAGAGTTGAATTACTGCGTAAAATATTTTTTCGTAACAGTTTTAGTTCTGTAGAAGTAGTACGTTAAATTTAAAGGTCAAATTGCGTGAAAGAAATGGTATATTTCGCCTTTTTCTCGGAAAAATAAAAAGCGAGAAAAAGGTATATTTTATAATGAAAACTTTACTATATATATACCACTTGACAATCGCGTGCAAAGTTGACCTTATGGTGTTTTGTATAATGATCACACCTTTTTCTATCTTTTAAAGCATTTTTTGTACGAAAGAAAATATTGTAAGACGGTATTATTGATGTTTATTATTTTACCGAAAAAAACACTGCACAAATCAAACACGGTATATATATATATATATATATGTATATATATATATATACAAATATATATATGTACACAGAATTTAATTTTTATCTTTATAATAATATTTTTACACACGCGAGAAGTGCGCTGTCAGAAATAATGGAATGAGAGTTCTTTATATATTAATGTTATTTAAAATATTTTTTTAATTTTATTATCTTTTTAGGGCCTTTATTTATTTAAATACTCTAAGATTGCAATACGTAAAGTTTAATTCTCGTCCCTGCCAATATACAATTACTATCGTTTCTATCGCTAAATTCGTTCCATTGGATAATGGACGATTTCTATTGTTCTTGCTCTTTAACTTTGGGTATCTTCCAATTTCCATATTTAAGACAAGCCTACGTTAATTTGTCCATTTACGTTATACTTGTGTGAATTTCTCAAATTTGTTTATTTACTTTAAGATTCGCTCTAATCGAAGAATAAATGTTGAGGTGCAAGGATTGGTGCTGTAAGAGAAAAAGTTTAAAACGTGTTTTAAATAATATTTTAATAAATTACGTTATTTGAAATAAAAATATCCTTGTCATTGAATAATCCTATGAATTCCTTAATGTCATTCACGAGAATCTTATATTTTCGTTAAAAATTCCTAGACGAGAGTTTCATTTTGACAGATATTTTTCTATCCCGTCAAAGTCATGTAGGAACTTGACGTGCTAAGTAAATAAATAAGTAACGAGATTTGGAAAAAAATGTAATATTGAGTAAAAATACTTTTCGAACATTGAAAGACGTACATTTCTGTTTAAAAAGCCTCAGACATGGCCTTAATGGGTTTCTCTCGGCAGCTACCATTAAGAAGCTTCATTTACAGCATACTAGCTGATAACCAAGAGCATATACCTACTTTTTTTTCCTACTTCTCTCCTCAACTTGAAAGTACGCCTACTAATTATAACACGATCGTGAATGAGTCGCGGAAATGAATTGATATTTAAATATGAGCGCGAACTTTCCTAGATAAGTTTCAATCGCTCAAATATATATATATATATAGATTTACCGAATACAATTCTAATACAAATTTTTATGTTTTTGCTATTTTTAATATTAGATAACGAAAATGGATTTTTAAACTTGTTAATTTAAATTATTACACTGAAAAATAATTAATAACATTTTTTATGACAAAAAATAAACATTTACTTAAATCTAATTATTATATTTATTTAAATTACAGTAAATATTTGTTCAAATACACTATTCTCTAATCCATCATTCACTTAAATTTCTTTATCATCCAGCAAATATTTGTACAATTAAAACAAAAAACTATTTACTAAATAGTTACATATTACATTCACATAAATTAATACTAAATCCAAAATCGTGTTTTTTTTAATTTCAAGTAAATAATTTTTTTTTTAAATATAGCAACCCCTTTTCGCGATGTATTATTAATTAGTAAAATAAATTAGAAAATTTTAATACAAATAAAATTTTTATAACGATTTTAAAGTACTATCCTTAAAGTCCCTCTTGTCACTCATCGATTCTCTCAGTGTCAAATTGTATACATTACACAAACACCGAATTTTCCCTACTCCAAACGCATCACACCAACAAAAAAAGTAGCTCATCATTCCATACGTATAAATCTCGGTAAACTTAGGAAAAAAAATAATCAATTTTAATTGCTTCGCGAATCTGCCTTGTCAAGAGTTCGTAATTTCCAGCTGTGAGGCAATATAATAACAATCTTAAAATTAGCCGATGCGCCCGAGAGATAAGCGAGCTAATTAAAGCGTTCGCTCGCGGCGAACAGTAAAATAAGCAAACGATTTTAATTAGCCTAAGCCCTGCAGACGAATCAGAAAAAGAATCGCTCGGTCTGATTTGAAACTCTCTCATGGTACATTCGAATCGTAGCAATGGAATAATATCGCGTCTTCCGTGTCCGCAATAAAAAAAAAACAAAAAAAAAAAGAATATGAACAGCACAATACGAATAACACTCGCAATGAAAGAAAAAAAAGAAAGAATTACTCCTTACAGTAGTCGCGGCTCGATAGCATCTGTTTCGCTACAGTACTAAACCTATAGCTATATATGTATAAATGTATGTGTATACATAGCAGAGGGTATCAAAGAGTGATTTACAATAGATGTGCCGAGGACTGGGGCGAGTGCAAAAAAGGCCGACTCGCGTGTGCGCGCCGATGTTCACCGTTGCAAAGGCAAAAAAGCTGCATTCACGCGAGCGTATATAGCCGCCGGTTTCGGATGCGTCTCTATGCTATACGTATGTACATACGTGAGCAAAGGAACTTTTCGTGCCATCGTCGCGTTAATTAGATTCTCCCTTTTGACGTTGCACATTTACCCGCACGGATAAGACGGCTGAGATGTATAGACACACATACATATATATTGCATTATAAAGGAGAGTATCTTTATATATATAGACACTTCGTAAGGATGTAACATGACTATGTTGCGCATGTGTGGCTTGAAGCTAAAGCTTATTCTCTAATTGCACTGTGCGATACATTATTTGAACGAGAAATTATTGTATATACATATATAGAATATTGTTACATACATAAGCGAATCGTCGATGACGCTTTACAATCCGATGCTCAGGCAACAGGCTTTAGTACACGTTCGTTGATGAAATTCGTACCTCGCAAAATGTCCCTGTGCATGTAAACTGGCGGGAAATTGCACTGCGCCATTAGGAACTTGTCGAATAATGCATCGATATACGCGACACGATTCGAAACTATACAGTTTATTACTTGTGATATCGATTAATGTGTACGAACGAATTACTCGTTATTGTTTCTTTCTTTTCGCGCATTCAATGAGGCAAAATCATCTATAACCCCGGGATTAAACTATTTAAAATATTTTAATTTACGTAGGCTCGCTGTGTCTTGTGCCTTTAATACTTCCCTGAGCTTTCATTGTCTGTATTAATACAAAATTATAGATCACTACAGCACTAAACTTTTTTTTTAAATGTAATAAAAAGTTTTATTTAATAACACGTATTGGAAGCTCATATTGTCATCCCATGCAGATATGTGATTTTTTTTAAATTTAGCTTTGGCGAAAGCTTTAAATAAAACAGATGCGTGGATTTAGAAAATTCAAAGTTCATTTAAGAGATCTACATTTTGAAATTTTTCAATATAATAAATTAAAAATAATTTATTATTATTAATATTTTACTTTATGGTCATTATGATAGAAATAATTTAATTTTTTATAAAATTAAATTTTTTATTAATAAATTTTCAATTCGGCAACCCAAAATGACAGGAATAATATTATTTAAGCTTTGAACTTTAAAATCGTGTCTCCTTTCAATTGAGTAATGGGTTTAATACACTGTTAAGAACAAAATTTAGCTTTGTAATTGCATTACATTCTTTGTTACAGACATTCAAAGTTCAGGTAGAGAATAAGCGTAAACCACGATGATTTTTTTTAATAATTTTCAGTTTATTTTTATGTAATAATGTATAATAAGATGTTGTTTTGGTGATATTGAAAATTCATGCGGATTTATTTTTTTTTTATAAAATTAAGTTTTTTAATTACAGAATATTACAATAGTTACTACAAACTAAATAAATAATAACTGTCAAAAATAAGAATAATAAATAAAATTGATTGTACATTTACATCGAAATTATATATCAGTCTGTTTCATTGCTCTGCAACAACAAAACGCACTTATACCCTATTGCTAAAAACTTCTGGACTTCAACAGTATCCATTTAATTGCATATTATATAAGCTATCTATGTAATGGCATATTTTATTGTTAGACAATAAGTCAAAATGTTAATACACATTGTTATCGGCTAAAAAAACAAATTATTTCTTTTGCTTCACCACATTTATCGTTAACGATTATATAATATGAGAAAACGTAATAATAATAGCGTTCGTTATCTAGTCATAATAAATATGTCTATAAGCTATTTTTTATATCCAGGTTAGTGTTAAAATAGAGCTTTCAAAAGATTAAAATAGTCTCTTGAAAAAAGCTCGTTTCCATTTCAACTTTTCAAGTAATTTCGAGTGAATTGTAAAACTTCACTTAAAGTACACTTACTTAGAAAATAAAAACTTCCGAATTAAGGTAGCCCTAACAACGAGGTCAACTATTAGACAATTAATTTTGTCAAATCTATAAACTGATAATCGTGTTTGACAATGATAAAAATGGAATAAGGTAACTTTACAATGAAAATTGTACGTATATGTGATGACACCGCGATATCCACACGTTTTCTCTACGAAACCAAGGCATTTTTATTAAACAGCAAAAAGGAAATTTCCTTATACCTCCCTGTATCACCATTGAAAATTTCATCTACACGTGACCGCCACTAAAAGCTCGTATACATAAGTATACTTTTATTTTTTGACTAGTATGACGTTAGGACTACCTTAAAAAACGAAACTATCATCGAACAGTATCTCGAAACAACAACAATACACGTAAATAAATACAAATACACTGGCAAACGCACGAGAAATATTAATAATAATAAAAAAACAATTTGTCATTTAACGCTGTGATTCCGTATTACTTTCAAAACAAAAAAAAAGTCAAGCTCTATCCGATATACAAATGAAAAGAGGTACTCATCGTAACGTATGATACGTAATACATATGTATATATGTATATATATATATATATAAAACCAAACACACTATTATTATTACGAGTAGAAACAAGCAGACTTGAGAGGAGGTTTTCCCATCGGATGGACCGGAAAAGCCCTGACGTGAACGACGCTCTCGTCGATCCGTTTCCTAAATGGCCTGAGCCTAATGCATAGATACGCGGAAAGTCCACAAGAGCCGAGCAGTATTCCGAGCAGTAGCAGCAGAGTCAGCGTGAATCCGGAAGTCGTCATGCAAATGAGGTTGGCATTGGCAGTCTGAGTCTCTCGAACGGGAAACACCATCGTCGAAGCAGATTCGCTCGTCGACGAATTCGTCGCTTCGTCGAGAGAAAAGGTCAGGTCACCGGTCGACACTACGCGGATCACGCGGTTCACGCCCACGTTCTTCTCGGACTTAGCGGGGCTACTCGGGATCGAACGAGTTTTCCTACGACGCTCGTCTCGTGGTCGACCTACGGACTGTAAAAACAAGTCGAACAGTGTCGATGCGTTTGTTAAAATTCTGTTGCTTAAATTTAAGTATGTTTCTAGAAAATATTTACTTGAATTACTTGTTTGATAAAAATGCATTTATATTTTATACCAATTTCAAATTACTATCCTTAAGGTCTCTCTTGTCACTCAGTGATTCTCTGGGTGTGAAAATGTATAAATTATAAATAAAATAAAATTTAAATACATTTTTAAAACGTTTCGTGTATGCTAGAGTACAGTGTATGAAATGTATGGTCAATTTTAAAGATACGATATTTAAAATAACGTTGATGTATACGAAGCGTACAAATTTAACGTTTGTACATGAAATGCTATGCATAAATATTTTTAATTTCATATCGTAGTACATGAAATCCAATAAACTATATTGAACTTCCATGTAAATGACTGGTACAAATTTCACCATAAATTGGCCATAACCGTATACAGGAGTTGACCAAATGGTATAAAGGTATCCACCTTTATTACCAGGGAAAAGTGACCTTTATTGATATGCCAATAACAATTTTACATTAAATATCATTTACAGTTAGTCATTGTATCTCAAAGTATATCGAATTAATGCAATTAATTGTGCAAATTTCAATAGAAATTGAAATTCGCAAAATTTTTATTTGAATTAAATTTAAGTTACTGAAATTTTATATCAACAGCGCTGGTGTAAACTTTGAATCCACACAATAGATATAAAACAATATTGATTTAACGTAATTCTGGCTTAAATATAAGCTATACTATAAAATTTATATTTACAGCGCAATATTTATTCTTCCAATTAGTATACAACATTAAAATGAATAAAACGACATCGTACAATGTGCATAAGGATAATACACGAAAATTAATTTCGCAACTATTCGAGAAATGAACGCAACTCACCTGAAGGTAAGCATCGATGGGCAGATGTACCGGTGGAGGTGCTATGTTGTAAGCTGATACATCGGCATGTCCAATAGAGGCTCTATGATTCTCGATGAGTAGACCATCGCCGTGTAGGAGAGGAGGGGAATCGGAACACTGGTCTGGACACTGATAGCGGCAGATTTGTATCGTACACTGGAAGTGTACCTCCATCGAGTCTGGGAACTTGAAAGCTTGGAAGTGAGCGTAGGAGAGTACCGAAGCACTAGCTCCAAAGTTCTTGATCTTCGTGAAGCGAGACATGAGTTTTGGACGAGTTATACAGCCACGTTGATCGACTATTCGAGATACATGTTAATTAATTAAATTATTACAGCCAGTTCATAGTGTAACGTATGCTTTTGTAATTTACAGTCTCGTTTAAAAGCGCGAAAAATTCTAATTTTCTCTTTTACGGCTGGGAATTTCCTTTCGCTCTAGTTTCAATTTTCCACGTAGCTACTCGTTTTTTTTCAGATTTCAATTTTACGATATTCACGCATGAAGCTTGCTCGGATAATTGCTTGACTATAGGCGCGTGAAGCGTAAAGAGCTATTGTGCCACCTAAAACAAAATGACACTATTCCGACAATAAGCGAATATACGCGAAGCGCTAATTAAATTAAAAGAAAAAAAATACTCACACACATGCGCGCGCGCGCGCGCGTCTTTATATATAATACGTAATTGCGCGCATAATTTATTCCTCCACATTACAAAACAGCTATATGCGCGATAATTATCTCATTTATTCGAAATTAATTCAACAAACGCACGCTATCCTACATCGGCTTAACAAGCTTTTTATGTCTTTTAAATTAAGCATAAATTGTTTATGATCCAGGCATAATACAAATTATCCTTACCCAGTTGTATAGGAGCACGTTTACCATCGTGAGCCATGCAGTTACGTACGAGCATATCGAATTTCGAGTCGTCATCCTTTATGGCAAGTACCATCGTCATGGTCTGGCCAATTTTAACGAGACCAGATACCTCTGATGCCCAAGGACCTTTACCGACTTGAATTTGCATCCAACATCCAACGTTATCACCGGCAAAGTCAGCTCTTACGACATCGAGCATATCGACCGGGAAGGGCCTGAACGTGACCGATTTTTCGTATAAATCGTGCCAAGTACAACGAAGCTTCCTAGCCTGGTCCCAAACCTCTTGTACCTGCAAAAATACGCGTGAGAACGCACGAGGGCATGTATGGCACACTTTGCTGAGAGTTGGCTCGCAAGTTTGCTTTTCGAATTCAGGTAAATCGTATGCACGAGTGGCGCCGGTTGACGGCCGAGGACGTGACTCTCGCTTTATCATTTGAATATACACAAGCTCGTGGAGATATTTAAATATTAACATCGTTTGCTTAGCGGTCATTGCGAGAATACGTCGTTCGTTATTTTTTTTTTCTTTTTCTTTTTTTCTACGTTCTATCGTTAGTAGAATGTGGGTACGTGTATCGTGTATACAGATGTACGAGTGCACGTAAATTTTGAAGCCGACTGGTTTTTAGAACACAAAGAGGTTTAAATAGAAGTCAACTCACCTGTGGATCGTACTGAATAACAACGATATTTTCGAAGTAAGTACCGGAACCCGTTTCTCCGTATCCATAGAGACCGTTTTCGGTGTTGCCGTTGGTACCACATGCGTGAATACCGATTTCAAAATTCACGGAGGTCCTTCCGAGACCGGCTGGCAGGTGGACGCAGTTGACATTACTGTAGTGTCCCTTACTAAAGACGATACCGTAGAAAGGCTTGTCGAAACCGAGATAAACTTTCATCGAATTTTTCTCGCACTTGACATCCAACGAGACGATCTTTGGCATGTCATTACCCGGTGTCGGCCAGTTTTCGTTGCCCAAATTAGTGCTCGCTGCTATCGCTGTATCGAATACCTTGTCGATGCTGTCTTGTGGACGTTGCTGTTGTTTCGACGGGCCGGAAGACTGTTGGTTCAGATAAGATAACGTTTTCTTTTAATTCTTTTCTCTCTCTCTCTCTCTCTCTCTCTCTCTCTCTCTCCCCTGTCCCTCTGTCACGGAGAAGTGTCGTAAAATGACCCTCGTCAGCATCGCCAAACAATTTTTATCGAGGGAAACGGTAATTTATACACTGTTACTGTTAGGTGTGTTTGGGTTTTTTCGTTAATGAAGACGTTATTTAAACGAGATAATTCGTGGACGACTGTCAATGGCTTCATTCAATGGACAGATTCTTTTACAATAAGCAACAGTAGCTTGTAGTTATTATTTTAATTTTAATTTGTAGCCGATAATAATTAATTTGTTAATAGTAAAGTAGCTTTTTCATATTATTTATCAGGTGTAACACAAAAAATGCTATCGAAATTTATTTAAAATTAAGCATACGAAGTTATGAAAATAAATATTAGCCAAAATCGATTTCAGTACAAATAATATAAAAAAACTCTGCGATAATTCAGTGAACATTAAATATTTACATCTTATCTGACTAAATTCTAATTGACAAATTAACTGAACATTTAAAACTCATTTAATCCATGAACAAATAACGATATTATTGAGTAAAAGATTCACGAAAATAACAAATAAACTCATCCTTACTCATCTACACGAAATTATTATTATTAAATAAAAAAATTATTAATTCTAACTTTCTACGCGAAATAATAAAGATGAACGAAATATTCAAGTAATTAATAACGGAATTATGAAATAAAAAATGCAAGAAACTAAAAAGGAGCTCATCCTAGCTTTCTACACGAAATAGTCAATTAATAAATAAAAACTCGAGAAAAATAGAAAAAAAACAACTCATCCTATCTCACTATAGAAGCTAATAAAGATAAACGAAATTTTCGTCAAATAATATTCTCAAGAAGCTTACTGAGACAGATGAAGGAGGTGGAGGCGGAGGTCCGTGATAAGCGACGTTGTGATGCGCCCGAGGCGGTGGCATTCCTACGGAGCCTCTGCCCGGATGAACTCGCAAATTCGACGAGCCGTACTGACCTCCATTACTGTTACTACCTCCGGCGGATTCGCTATCGCCGACTAAAGCGTCGAGAGCCGCCGCTAGTACATCTGCAGTTGATTGCTGTTGCTGTTGTTGTTGTTGCTGTTGTTGCTGCTGCTGCTGCTGCTGCTGCTGCTGTTGCTGCTGCTCGACGTCTTGACCATTTTCCTGGTTTTGATCGTCGCTCGAGATTGCCTCTACGACCTCGACATCGTCGGCGCGTGCCACCTGTTTCGCACATATGACGATGGTGATTTTCAGACTCTGCGATTTGATTTACACGCGAAAAAAAGCACGCCGGGTCTTTCGGGATTAACGAGCGGTTATACGAGCTGTACTTTTTGTAACTTTCCATTTCGATGTAAATCAAAATAGTGGACACTCTTCGATATAGCATGAATTTTCATATATGTTTCAGGTATAATTGTGGTTAAAGATCGCAATGTTAATGGACATTAAATGGTAGTGTATATCGTTTTCAATCAAATTTACAAGGTATATTGCACACATGTTAACAACTGTGTATGGAAAATGTTGTGGATAGACATTTTATACATATGTATGTAATGTAAAATATTTCACGTCAAAATACGTGAGAATAAAATTTCAATCACATACAATACCGATATCTAGTAGCAATATTAAATGAAATTCGTACGCCTCTAAGAAATTATCTTCCAGTACCAAGTCAATAAAACATCTTTAACAATGTATATATAAATATATGTCTTTATGTACACGCATGTATGTCTAAAACATTGTTCTTTATCTGGTATACACATTTCTAGCTGTTTGTATATATATAAACACAAGTTCAACGAAGCGCATTATTTCGTATAATTACATCAGAACCGAAAAGAAACAAAGCGACAGCTCTGATTTCCCACAGACAAGGGTGGCGAGGGAGGGGGCAAAGGAGAAAACATCAATCCGCATCGCAAGCAGAGTGCAATAGTCTCGACAAAGGTAAACCTTCTCGCACAATAGGAACGGCAAAAAAAGACGCAGTTCCCCGGCGTACTCGCTGAAAAGAACCAAAAGAAACGAGAACTGAAAGGCGAAGTAGAAGAAGAAGAAGTGGAAGAAGAAAATAAGGAGGCGGAAGAAGCTTCAACCGGCAGAACAAAAGGTTCGACGCTATAGCAGAACGTGAACCACTTCGACGCCCTTCGTATATTTCTCGCGCATTAATATACTATTTTACTTATATTACACTTGTATATATACGAGTGATTCTGTGACGGATTGAAGAGGTGAAGCATTTTTTTTCTTCTAAATATTTTTAAACTGTGTTTGGGTAAATATCTATGTATATGGGTTATTCTCTGATAAATCGAAAGGTACAAAATTTTGTTTTTTTTTCTAGATATGTTATTCGGATTTTTTTCGCGAAGGCTCTTTAAGTTACAGGATGTTGAAGTTGTCACTTTCATGAATTTTGATATTTTAAATCTATTTTGAAAAAAATTCAAGCTGCTCAGGAAACATTTTTCAAAAGCAATTTTTGTTGGAAAATTAGTTAAAAGCGTTCAAAGCTATAAATACGTGTCATATAATAGGTGCCCCCTTGGAGAAAGACTTTGGTGATTTTTTTATGAAATAGTGTAGTGATTAGATAGTTTGGTTCAGCATAAACTTCGACAAACTTATAAGTGTCAAAGGGAGTACTGAGCTTTTATTTAGTGAATTTTAATGACTTAAACTGCACTAAATAATCAATTCTTTTGTATTGATATCCCATGATCGAACCTTCTCAAAACTGAATCTGATGACTCAAATGACTTTGAAATCATTACTTCGTCATACCATTAGCTTTAAAAGTATTTTATTTCTAAAGTGTAACTAATAAAAGAAATGCTTCCTTGGGCAGCTGCAACTTTTTGAAAATAGACATTGGTACCAATACACAAATACCGGTGAAAGTGTCAATTCTGACATCCTGTGAAATCTAAAAAATTCACAAGATAAATATAATCCCAGAAGGAAGTTTAAAAACATTTAGAAGAAAAAAGGAATGTTTGACCTGTCAATCTGTCAGAGAATAACCCATTCGTGTGTATATACACACATATATATATTAAACAAGTGTACATAAACGCTTTGGATAATTATCCGGTGTGTGCGTACCACGCATTTTAACCCAGATATATCGCGCGTGTAATGCCGTTACCACCGCCGCTCTGACCCAGAGCTAAGGGCGACGAGTCGCGCGAGTCAGTACGTCTTCGAAATGCCGATGAGCGAGTAAGTGAGCGAGAGAGAGAGAGAGAGAGAAAAAAAGAGGTAAAGAGGAAGGGGAGAGAAAGGCCAAAGAGAGAAAGAGAGAGAAGGATGGGATACGCGTGTAACGTGAGGATGATGCGCTTAACGAGGAAAAGAAGAGACATGAGTACACAAGAGAAACGGACAAACGGAGGCTGTCCACCGGATGTCATTGAACGATTACAGCTGCGCGACGTCTGTTTAATGACCGTTGCGAGGATTTTGGATTGTATATAAGGACGGTTCGTTTATAGGCGATTCGATGTATATGAGCAAATCCATGATTCATTGTGTATACGTGGGTGATTTCGATATTTTGGACTTGTTTTTCTTTTATTATTATTAAACTTGTTATTATTAGTTTTCATTTTTTTAGAAGCAACAAAGTTGCATAGTCATTCTTGCACGGTTTCGGTTACTTGGCAATCTTGTCTATACAGCTGAAAAGTGTACCGAACGAGCTTTAATTGAAACAAAAGTTTGTCCCGACCAGATATGGAAATAATAAGTTCTCGTTTAAATAGCGGGAAACATGTATAATCAGACTATCGTCAGTTTTTTTTTTATAAATTCAGTCCGTTAATATTCGTGTTTTTTTAGTTTTTAAATTAGTTCAAGTCTATGCTTTAAATAGAGCCAGACCAGTGAACAGGAAAATTTTTCCCCTACGGCATGCAATGTAAATGTGCAATAATTATTTCGTAGTTTTCTGTCTGCACTCTGGTTAATAAATAAATAAATACATAAACAAACAAATAAATAAATAATGTATATCGTTAAATTCTAAACATTGTTTAACAATTTATGTATTTTATCATAATAATTCATAACTGACTGTGAAATTAAATACCAAAAGAATATCTAAAAGCTCACGATGCATTGCTCAGAAAACCTTTTAATTTCTAAAACATCTAAACCAACCATGGATTTGCTTCTATACTCGTATAAATACAGTATTCAACCTTTTACGATTGCGTTCATTATGACCCTCGTTTATAACCCTTCCAAGCTATAAACCAAAAGTATCAGTAGTACGAGTCCGACTCGGTAAGCCGGCCGCTCGAATACAAAGTTGCAATATAATCAATCACGTACAAAGTAGGACCGAAAGCAACACAAGCATACGCGCGCATAATCCCCAAAGACAATGCGCACACTTTCTTTATCCCGCCATGAATATATGTCCTTCTTAAATTAACATGTACAAATGCATATATATATACATACATACACGCATATAGAGATAGAAGTCGTTTCGAGAGAAAGCGCAAGAAGCGTCCCCGACATGGAAGATCCCTGGCCGATTGACCCTGGAAGTTGTCTCGGGCCCGTTATCCATAGGCTCCACGGGTCAGAACCACCGCGTGACGCAATCGAGAAAGACAGACAGACCGTATGTTTCGCAGTACGACGAGATCGTGTCCGTCCGCTCCTATTCGCGCGCCGCTTTACTCGCTCGCTCTCGTTTTTTTCCAGCCTCTCGGAAAGTCACGGCGTACAGTCGCGCCTTTTCCGCGAAAGCGCGCACGTAGCTCCGCGGGTGGTGGGGGAGAAAAAGGAAAAAACCGATCTCAACGTATAGAACCAAGTGGCTTCCGGCGTTTGCCCCGTAGCGAGAGATTGAGAAATTGTCTGTTATTTTTTATTTATTTATTTATTTATTCATTTTTATTTTTCCCGCGACTTGATCCACTCGATTGACTCGCTCGTTGGGATGACAGTTATTACAGCTTGGAGAATCGCCGGTTCTTTAGATATGCGAAATTGAGGATGATTGTACGGTACTGCGTATAGATACTATGTACGTCTATATAGATAGTTATTTAAGGCTAATAGTGGATGATAAACGCAGAATTATGTAATCATCGCTTAATGCCAGATATACGTGTAAAATGATGAGTGAGAGCACTTTCGTTTGCGACGCTCGAGCTTAGCACTTGCGGAAAGTGTTATGCGGAGAACGTCGATCGAACGCTTATGAATAGGCAGATCTGTTCTGCATACTGAGCGGAATGATTTGAGTTATTCTCTCGTTCGATCGATGTGCTTGATTTCTTGTTTGTTTTTTTTTTTTTTTTTTTGAGGAAAATTGTGTTTAATTACTACGGATCTTTGTAACCTGTGCATTAGGAAAAGTATATTTGAGGAAATGGTATTGGATTCAATTCAAAAACGGATTAAAAGTCGTGATTTAACGTTGAAATTGTTGAAAAATAATTATGAAGAAATAAGCATTAAAAATGCTGTACTCACCCCTTGTAAGAGGAGACACGTCAACATAAAAGCGCCTAACCGCATTCCGCGTCGTCGTCCACGGTGGATCGATTCGAAGAGACGATATCTGAAATCGATAAATAATAATTAACTTTCGTACATATTAGACTCTCTTACATGTTCGATGCATATGAAATTCCATGAAATTTTTCATATCATTTTTAACACAACCCTCGTAGCCATACTTGAACTTATTCTCATTAAACGATTATTACAAAGTACACATATATATGTATACACCCTGAATTACTCTGATATATAACATATATATAGCAAATCCACGTCAGTTATATATATATATATATATATAACTAACTTCTAAAATTAGTTAACGAGCCGTATACTGATTACCGAGGCGAGGAGCTAATATCGGCTAAAAACAATCGCGAACTCACCCTATGTACCCATATAATTAATATAGCTCCTTGAAATTATTAAGCTATGTATATATATAGATATGTGTAGAACGTCAAATCTTCGCTACCGTATATACATTGTTCGATCCGTGACAACAAAGTAGAACATCGAGTCACGTGTACTTTCCAACTTTCCGCGAAACGTCGCTCCGCTGCCAATCATCGATGGTCGATCTTTTCAGCATCCACTGTGTGTGTTTGTGTGTGTGTGTGTGTGTACACATATGCGTTCCAAATTCCACATCGTCCGCATTTTCGCGCGTCTTCATTCCGCCCGAGGCTAACGCTCCCGACAATGAACGCTTTGCCGTTAGCAAGTAGGTGTATACTCACGTATATGTATGTGGGGTGAAAGGTTTCATCCTTATCGATATGTTTACGAGTGTTGAAAGTTTATTGTTGTTACAGCCGGTTACTGCTGTAAACGTACATATATATTGTTATAGGAGTGTCGGTTCCTTGTGAAAGGACGCGATAACGATCAGCTATTTTCAGGATCTTTTCTTGCTTAATAATGCACCACCGATAATTGGCTTGATGCTCCCAACCCTCTTTTCTACTGACCCACTGAGTATCGGGCTTCCGTTGGCGACGAACAATGCTATTTATGGGAAAGAGAATAGCGCGTCTGCTATCGCTTGCCGCGCGTGAATTTCCTTTATCTCGATCGTTTCGTGAAGCCTCCATGCTGTGTATACATCTTTTTTTTTGCTATAGTTTCGTAAGTGTATCAGGGTCAATTACTAAACAATTCATCTTTTTGTAATACATAGTCGTAGTATTATATATATATATATATATATATTGCATATATGTTCTGATCTTAAGGATATGAGTTAATATTTGTGTGTGTGTATATAACTCGACATAACAAAGGTAAACAGCAGTACAATGTACCTTGCGATCAACGAACTTTTTTTTGCTACAGTTTTGTAAGAGTATCACGGTCAGTTATTAATCAATTCGTTATTTTCGAATTTTATTACTGCTGTTACCGATTTTTTTTTATAAGAGCATATATAACTTGAGATAACAAGTGTAAACGTTAATTTACTCACCGACTAATGGCGATTTTATCGCTACAGTTTCGTAAGTGCATCGCAGGGTCCATTACTAAATAATTCGCATTCGATTTCGAATAATAATACTATTACTACCGTTACCGATCTTTCGGATAAGACGATATATATATACATATACTTCTAGACTAATGGCAATGTTTTTGTTATAGTGCCGTAAGTGCATTAGGCTCAATTACTAAATAATTCCTATTGGATTTCAAATAATAATACCATCACTATTTTTACCGATCTTTCAGATAAAACTGTATACATAATTCAAAATAACAAGAATAAACGTCAATGTGCTTCTGAACTAATGGCAATTATTTCGCTATAGTTCCATAAGTGCACCAGACTCAATTACTAACTAATTCGTATTTTTAGAATAACAATACTGTTACTATCATTACCGATCTTTCCAATGAAACTGCATACATAACTCAAAATAACAAGTATAAACGTCAATGTACTTTTACGACTAATGACAGTACGTCCTGTCGGTTATTTCATATGAAACAAAACCACTGGTAAACGATTAGTTTTTAAGCACTGCGAACGCGTCAGACGACAATGAGATAATTATGGCCATCTGCGAGTATAATGACTTCGTCGCACATAAATTTAAATTAATGCTCCAAAGCAAAAAGCGTCCATTATCATACAAACTGCTCCGTACAATACCATGAGATATTCTTATAGTGAACCCAGTAAATTGGCACCTTCCCCCTTTATCTCATTCGCTCTAAAATTAGGATTCGTTTCGTCGACCGACTTAAAAAAAAAAAAAAAAAAAAAAAAAAAAAAATAGTTACGCGATTGTTTACCCATAAGTTCCTGCAAAGAAAAGAAGGATCTTGACGCGTCTGTGTACACATGATGGCAAGCTGCCAAATAACTCGTGTATATAACGGTCCATCGATCCGGTGATTTTCGAACGAAAGGTCCCAAATCACCTCTATACGTACACCGTACACACGCACCTATGCATATATGTATAGCTCAGTATGTGTACATAAAAAAATATATATTCGAGCGATATACGACTCACTTAACCCGTTTCTCACGTATACTTACGATACGGGCTAAGACGCCTTTTTCTATCGCTTGCCCGAGTTACTCCCACGATTTTTCGTTGTTGTTGGCCTTTTTTCTCTCCCCCTCTCTCCCCCTCTCTCTCTTTCTCGACGTTCCTTTTTGGCTTCCAACGCGCGCCGAGAGAAAAAGCTGCTGTTTCGATCTTTGCGACGTGCACGGAATCCTTGCAGCGGTTCTGTCAGGTAGAGAGCATTTGTCGGCTAGAGGGTCGAGAGCTTTGGAAATCTATTTGCGACCGTTTCGTCGAGGGTTTAACATTTTACCTTCAACCCCCTTTTGCCGAAGCAGAAGCAAGTAGAGCGGTTTATCGGAGCGAAAGAGAGAATATCGATTAACTAATGCTTACGGCGTGACTCGGTACTCGATCTTCCTTTTCGAAAGAGCTTTCGAGGTGATTAGAGATACATTACCGATGATTTATTTTTAAAAATTAAACGTTTATTCGTGTGATTCTCCTGGATAATCGGGGTCGAAGCGATTCCACGTCTTTTTATATTCCACGTCTTGTGTATATGTATATACGTATACTGTCTAGTAGACGTATCGAAAGTTTTATATATACATATGTATATATACGTATCGAGTACTGAATAAACGTGAATTCATTTGACCGAAATAATGGAATTGACGACGAGCCGTTAAATCCCCTGATTAAAAATCCAAATTCACAGAATTTCACAATCGCACTCGTTAACTCTGCACTAACGCATCGGCTTTTCGTTGGAAAACCTACGCTGTCAGTAATCGCGTGAATAACACACACCATTAGGTGCTCTATTGCGTTCGAACCATGATTTATATATAATTGAATTCAAACCGTCTAGAGCTTTCAATCCACTCGTTAAGCCCGTCAATTTAATATTTCGTTCGTATATACGTTTCGTCGTTTTTTTTTAACTTTCTTAATCGTCTCCGTATAATTTACAGTCGACCTAACGCGAAGATAATTGAAGAACTGTATATATAGTAAATACTAAATCGGTATGTTATCGAACCAAAAGAAAAAATCGAACTTTTTAAGCTGTATCTAACTGAACTTCTTTTTTCCCCCAAAGAATTCCTCAAACGACTCTTTACTAGACTTTACAATACTGGACCGACGAGACCAGCTTAGCCACGTGGAACAAGACCATAGCCTACGGCAATTGATTCCTCGCCTTGTCGTCGCGGACTTCGCACGAACCGATCCGAAAAAAAACCCACTGAACTTTGCAAGCTTCGACTCTACCTATCGAGCGATTGTTTATATCGATGTGCTTTTTTCAACCTCTTCGCCGCTATCAGCTGACTGACTATATATATACATATACATTACGAAAAGAGCCGCTTGTCGCATCCAGAAGCGGTAAAACGAGGAAATTCAAAGTTGTACCATATAAAAGAACCTGTTGATTTAGAATCGAAAGAAACGAATCGGACGGGTTTGAATTTAACGGTACACGTTACACCGAGTCGATTTTCGGAGATAAATAGAGTCCATTCGACACACTTAGAAACCGGAAAAAAGAAATTTTTAATTCTCGGATCGCAGGGATAACAGCTTCGACTATCTACTTAACGGCGAGAATGCGACACGTTAGGTTTTACAAAGCTTGTGCTTAAGAATGTAAAGGGTTCATTCGGTATGGTTACCACAGCTTTTACGACCTACCAAGAGAATCCGACTTCTCTCGCTAATGAAATTCTCCGGACGTTCGAACGAATCAAGCGGCTCCTTCCAAGCGAATACTTAAACTTGATACGACGTTTTCGAGTGTATATTCGTATAATTAAAATAAAAGAAAAAAAAAATTAGCTTCATACCTGTTCGCCACAATCGTGCGGTCGCCAGTCTCTCCGAGGGGATAACGAGGTACGCGTGCGCAGAAAGAGAGAGAAGCCCTCGAGAGTATCCTTAGGCTGTAGTTTCCGGGCGGTTCGTATCTCCGTGTATACGTCACATGCGACGGTCTTATCTCGCAATTGGACGTATATAGCTTGGACTGCAACTCGCTCTTATCGGCCGATTCCTCTCACAGGGCACTTTGCACTACTACTCTCGCGTTTGTTTATCTATTGCGGCGAGCCTCGAGCGAGGCTACGTCCATTCCGCACGAATCGGTCCTCTGAAAATCTCACAAAGTCCCTGCAATGAATGAACTCTGCTTCTGTATCTATATGTATACAATGTGTGTGTGTATGTATATATATAAATATATATAGAAAGAGAGATAAGCAATAAGCCGATGCCTCGATCGCAGCCGGTCGCGATTGAATGAGCCCGCGCTCCAGCGCAGCCGCTGCCACTCGTTTATCCTCTCCCTTTTTCTCAGCGAGCAGCCTCGTCAAGGAATGGGATACACCTGTCTCCGACGAGGTGTGCGCATATGTGTGTGGGTATATACCCATATAGTATGGCCCGCCGCCGGCGGACCGCCCCCTGACCCAGACACGCGCCACGGGCTGCTTCTGCTACTGCTATACAGTTATATAGGTCCCTTCTACCTTATGTGTGTATGTGTGTGTGTGTATGCGTGTGTCTCTTTCTCTCTATCTCTCTCCCCACCTGCAGTTCAGACGAGCTTCTTCCTTCCTCGATGTGTTTGTGTATACGGATGCCGCCGATATAGTCGACGAGTTTATACTACTGGTGGCCCGATTTTTGTGTCTACAGATATGTTAGCGCGCACGTGTGTGGCGGGAGTCTACAGGTAAGTCTACAGGTGTAAGTGGAGGGAAAAGGTAGACGAATACGAATGGAGATTCGCGTGTTTGTTTTGAAATCGGGCTTTTTGTATACGTTTATTTATGTACGGCTGATTGTCCGGTAGGAAAAAATAATTTTATACTGTTCTTTCACGCTGGTTTTGTTCTGTTGGATTTTTTTTCTAGAGACGTTTCCAATTGTTTGTAAATTTTGAATAATTTCTTGCTGTTTAGGGAAGCCTTTTTCGCTGAGAAGAGTAAAGAAAGTTTTCTTGGCATTATTTGCTAAAATTTTTAAATAAAATACTTTCAAGGTTGTATGTATACGTCATGATCAATTTATAAGTCATCTAAGTCTTGTAGTCAAATTTTGAAAAGGTTCGATCAATTAAAGTAGCATAAAAAAATTCATGAAGATACCTTTATTGACAATAAAATTGTCTGTATTAGTCAGAACTTGAGAAACGATATCTGTTATTAGCTATAAATATAAAGCTATCGGTCAAAATATCTCATATTGTGACTAAAATGCTTATCACTAAAATGTATTATGCCTAAAATTTGCTTATCACTCAAATTTATAGAAAGATAGATTATATTACTGAGTTTGTAAGTATCTTAGTCTCAAGGTATTTATATATTTACATTTCTCAACTACGAATATTAATTCAAAAAATAGTCATAAAATACATTGAAAAGAATGTCTGGAATTTTTGAGAAGATTTTTTTATTTATTATAAAATTGCGTTTTTGAAAGAAAAAATTTTTTATTTAAATTAACAAACAAATTCCAATTATTTGTGAGTCTACATTTCTTATTTAAATTTAAATTACAAAAGAACATTTTAATGCTTTTAAAAGTCAATTCTGATCAATTTATGCCGATATCGATGGATATGCAAATATTGTTATAATACTTACGACTTTTTTTACCGATAATTTAGATTTAATTAATTCAATATTACGATTAACCAATTTACAAAGTGGTAGTTTACAATACTGGAGAACACACCTTTCTTGTTCAAATAACAATTTAAAAAAAATCAAAATTATATTCATTTTGGTGTTTTTAACTCAATCCAAATGGTCCAATAACAATCACAACGATAAAACAAGTCAACCTCATTATAGTTAATGAAGAATTTTACAAAAGAGAAATAAATGAAAAAATCGTTACAAAAACTTGAGCAAAATCCTATCAACAATCTAACCGAATAATTTCATTTAAAATCATTACATGCTTTTTTGGTGAGCTAAAAATAATCACAATATCAGTGCACTAAATAATGAACTATTTTCTAATCTAGTAATTTAACCATCGTCGACGAGCAATTGTACGTTGAATATTTCTCGAGTGTATTAAACAATATTTACATACACACATCACTTTCTATGTAACTGAATGAAAAATAAATAAAAAATGCTTATCTGATCAATCGATCAGAGTACCACCCATAGACATCCATAGCATACAACCGAGAACGACAAGTCGCACGTCCATCTCTTTGTAAATACATATAGGTAATTATACGTATATTTTTCGAAGGTACTATTCCCCTATATAGTATATAGCGATGAATTATTGCTGCAGGATGTTTATGGGGGCTATAAAAATTCGGATACTCCTTCTTTTATACGTTATAATGCGAGTGCCTTCGTTGCTTTAACAAAACGCGCAGTGTCATGCATATGCATCGAGCATCGAGTATAACGGTCATCGGAGTCGTAAATCCATGAATAATCAAGTACACGTAAAATTTTGAAAAAAAAAAATATCTTTCCGTATAGCCATGTTTTTGGTGTGGACTCCGGGCGATAAGTTTGTTTTTTTCCAAATCGTTATACACGCGGTGTATACGATTATACCTTTAACTCGATAAAGGTATGTGTGTGTATATAATATATATATTATATATATAAATATTTTTATTTATTTATTTTTCAATCGTGAGCAGGAAAAAATGTGCTCCTTAACGAGTTACACACACCATAAACCCATTTACTAGAAGCATCCGCTTATATATATATTCTAATACTCTTGTGTGCGATAATTAAGCCTTTTAGTCTCCGGAGTATTAGAGCAATCAGTTGCAGCGATCGCTTTGAAGCTATGCATCAAGTATAACGACATTAGTCCGTAAAGACGTGGATATATACGTATACATGTAGTTATATACTCTGAAACCGCAAAATCAATTTCATTCACTCGTATCGGATGTATTTTGTATCCACATATTTGCTATATAGACTTGAGATGGGACGGATCGGTACGAAAGGAAATTTCGTACAATAACTCGAGAGACGTGATTTTTATAACCGAGAGTCATTCTACAGTAGCTAATGTTACAATTTCCTTTGGAAGATAAGGTTTCCCACTCAATTTCCGTTTCGCCAAGACTTCGGAGCCTCGTCCTCTAAGAGTCTGGATCGCTAAACGACGACACGGTTTGTCGTGACTGTCGCGTGCACGCATTCTACATTCTCTCGACGTCTTAATCCCACTGCCTAAGTCTTTTGCCTCACTGATTCTCTCGGCATCTGCTTTCTCTCGTTATTTATTTATTTTTTTTAACTGTATACGCGATGTCAAAGCATTATTCATTCTCTCGATTCTCATCGCCTGTTATGTCTAGATCGAGCGTTAATGTATACATATATATATTTTTTTATTTAATATAATGTTGTATAGACAGTGTGTTGTTTGTGAAATTTTATAGGTGGAACGATTTGAGACTTGCCGCCTTTTTTTAAATATTCCAATTAAAGTACTTTCTTGATTGGAATCACTTTTGTCGGTTAGATCTTACTAAGAAAGCATATTATTTACGGTTAATAGTTATTCATTGAATGTTTAAACAATTTTGCGCTTTGTTCGAAACCAAAAGATGAAGATATCGCTACATTCTATTCTTTTTTCTCAAATTATTTACTATTAAAAAAATAATAATCAATCCAATAAACATTTTAAAAAATAAGTTATAACATATGATTAAATTTATTATATAAATATAATAAATATCGTTTATTATATTTACGAAATAATAATTATTCCAATATGTGTTTAAAATACGCTTTGAAACGATAAAATGTTTCAACTGGCGTTTAACCGATCAAAATCTTCTTGGACTGACGTCTTCCTTGAACTATTGACGGGTGAATTTTAAAAAAATGTACTCTAAATCAAACATCGCAATAATTAATTGTCGAGCGAAATAATTAAGAAATTAGTGCCATTTTTCGAAACTGACCAATTTAAACAAACGTACACAGCTTCAATTTAGTTGTTTCTCTGTCTTTAAAAAGAGACGTACAAACGTTTTAAACGTTTGCCATTATTTCTAGTAATAATATTTTCATTCTTCACAAATACTCGAAACGTACATAACATATATACCGCTTAGTGTACAAATTACAGAAATCTTCGAGCCCAGCGAATTTATGGCTCACCCGTTTCCCTTATATATATATATATATATATATAATATATCTATACACTCTTGTATAGATATATACACGTGAGAAAGAGCATCCCAACACAATCAGCAACTCGACAATCAAACACAAGTAATAGAACCTCTTATTTTATTGCTAGTCAGTGCACGTGAGCTAAAGTCAACATTAATCTCACTTCATCTTCCAACTCTCGCGCACATCGTTGCGCTTTAACCAGCTACTCGTGCGTTTTCGCATATATATATATATAACTGTATATGGGTTATTCTCTGACAAATTGACCGGTCAAAAATTGTCTTGTTTTTCTAAATATCTTTAAACTGTTCTTTCGCGCTGTATCTGTTTTATGAACTTTTTAATATTTTTTTTTCACAAAGGCTCTTTGAGTTACAGGATGTTGAAGTTGTCGCTTTCATCAATTTCGGTATTTTATGCCCGATTTACAAAAATCGTAGTTCCTCAAGGACGCATTTCTCGCTGAAAACACAAGAGGAACTTTATTTGAATAATTAGATCTTTTTTACATATAAAATACTTTTAAAGTTGTAAGTATATGTCATAATAATTCCCAAAGTCATTTTAGTATTCAAATTGTATTTTGAGAAGGTTCCATCATGAGTCTCAAGATGAAAATAAAATCATTCGTATACTTTATATCATTACAAAAGTATCTTCGGGAGTTAAGTTATATATCTGGAAGTCTGGACCAAACTTAGAAAGGTGATATGTGGTGATATGATAAGAAATCTCACAAGAAATCTTCATTTCGTCTACAAAGGTATCTTCATAAATTTGTTTATGCTCATTCTACTAATCAATCCTTTTCAAAATTTAATTTTAAAACTTAGATGGCTTATACATTTTCTGTATCTTAGAATAAATGACCTTGAAATTATTTTATTTGGAAAGTTTAGCAAAGTGTCCTTTTGTGATGTCACGGAAAGATGCTTCTTTGAGGAGTTAGAATTCGGCATAAAATACCGATTTGACATATCGCAACAGAAAGTTTAAAAATTTGTTTAAGTAGAAAAAAGTTTGAACCTATCAATCCGTCAGAGATTAACCCATATATATAGGTATTCCGTAGAGAGAGCGCGCGAGGGAAGGTAGTCGACTATGCAGTTTCAGCAAACTCGTACGGGTCCGGCGTGACACGCGCGCGGCATTTGCATAGTTTAACTACCGAATGGGAGGAGGAGAAACACATATAGGAAAGGTGAACGCACCTAATGTAGACATTGTTCCTACTTTTCACGCGAGCTCGACAAGTCGATAATTTTAGTGCCGCAACGAAGTGACTCGGTCAGAGGAAGGAATCCCGGATGCTGTACGACAAGGAGCGACGTATTCGATGACGGAAGAACCAAGTGTGAAACTCACTTGGTTTTGTTTCGTATGTTAATGAAGTAGGGTGCGTTTAATCGCGGTATAGATAAGGAATAATAATACATTCGTTTGATAGCTTGTGTATAAAAAGCTTTTGGTTTTGCGACGTATTTGTTACAGCTACAATAATGATAACAATTACTTTATTCAATTTAATGCTTGAAAGCGAACGGGAAACTCATTTCATTTCTGCTCATTAATTATACTTAATGCTAGTATATTAGGTATTTATTATTTTGTTACTTAAATTTAATGTTTAAACATTATTATTTTACATTCGCTTGCAAATGAGATGATGGAAGCCAAATTCAAATCTGCATACGTTAATTTCATTGAACGGTAGTGTACTGATTATATAAATTACTTGTAACGTAAATTTAATTCAGAATGACCTAAAACTACGTACTCCTGTTACGTCTTACAATGCTGTTAAGTACATTTTATTATTACCTACGTTTTTTAAACGTACGTGTAGAAAATAAAATTTTAATTTAATCCAAGAAATTTTGTATTTTTAGTAATAAATTGAAGTTACTTGGAAACTCATTTTAATAAACTTTGTGTAGAGTTCTGGCATTCGATTTCAAATATTTAAGGATAATTCTAAATTCGCTTTACAAATTAAATATGAATTTATTGATTTGGATACACTTCTGTATTTGATATTCTTAAACCAATAAATTAAACTTATATATCTTGTATCCATGTTTACAACCAAAGTTAATAATATTATTTATTTACATTTTGTTTCGTATGCAATAGTAAAATGTACGTACTGTGTACGTTACTATTATTGTCAAATTAAATTTAACAAAAATATTCGGATATTCATAATATTCATGTATTAAAAATAATATACATAAATTATACATTTACACTGATTTCCAAGTACGAGTACATCCACTCGAAACGTACACGGAAATTCATGCTATTTTTAACAGTCTGTATCTTTATCCGAACTCATTATTCGAATGGTACTACACTTTATTCAAGTACTTTCTCGATCACGAAACGAAGGACCCGCGGCTAAATTACACACGCAAAGCGACGTACAGTGAGAGTATACGATCAGTCCGATCCATCCTCTCTCAAAGATTTACCGTTTTTTTACGCGAAAAATCGTTCACCTCTCTCTCTCTCTCTCACTTTAGGCGGCTCGTCGTTTCATCATTGTATTTACTGTTATACGAGCTCGTATAATTATATCGGGTACGTTTATATATCTATACATATACTTATACATATATGTGTTTGTTACCACGAGATGAAATAGTGCGTCGCGTAAATGCCCGCAATTCGCGCACGTGTGCGAGATCTTTGTCGATGGTCCACTTAAACAGCTGAGTGTACACAGTCTACTTATGCAATGTACCAATATAAGACACATACATATATAGCGAGAGAGTCGTAAAAAAATAAATAAACGCTCGGAGTACAACCGAACGCTTGGCAACAATCCCAGCGCAACTTTATTACTTTGAAAAGTAAAAGTGATGCGGCAAAGCCTATAAGGAGAGTCATGCGAGCACGAGTCACTCGGAAATATATATAAGGAAGAAAAAAAAATTATTCTCCGCGGAATCTCTATGGCTAGCCGTGTATCCTATACAGACCGAGCGCATCCGCTAACGATCATGAAAGTACGTCATAGTTGCAATACCTCCGTGTCTATGTATATATATATATGGGTTATTCTCTGACAGATTGATCGATCGAACATTTTCTATTCTTCTAAGTGTTTTTAAATTGTACTTTGTCACTTTATCTAGGTAAATGATTTTTTTTTACAAAGTTGGTATTTTATGTCAATTTTCTGAAAATACTAACTTCTCAGGGAAGCATTTCTCGCTAAAAACTCGAAGGAGACTTTTCTTCTAAAATAAGTGAAATTTTAAAAATAGTATACCGTCAGACCTGTACATATCGATCATAAGAAGCGCCTAAACCTATTAAGATTAGTCCAGGTTGCACTATTTCTTAAGAATAACTCCAAAGTCCTTCGTTGAAAGCCATTCAGGTCTTCTGGATCAGTTTTGGAACAGTTCGATCACTGGTATCGAGGTGAAAAATTCATCTTTGAAAGTCTCAACATGGGAATTAAGCTCTATTTCTAACTGTAGATCTGGATACATCTTGAATGTATCAAAATTGGTCCAGATAGAATTCTGGCTAAAATAGAATTTGGTTCCTAAATTGCGACCATCGCATACGCTTTTATAACTATTTCAGGTATTTTCATGAATTTTTTGTTATCAATACCAATGATTGAACCTTTGAAAACTGAATTTCGAGATTTGGATGACATTAAGCGCAAGACTTTGGTGTTATTATTGTGAAATAGTGTTATGATTAATTGGTTTCTTTCAGTTCAATAACAATACTGGACTTCTATTCAATTCAGTGCAAGCTGAGAAGCTACATTTTTTTGAAAACAGGCCTGAAATACCAAAAGTCGGGAAAGTGACAACTTCTACTTCCTGTAACTTAGAGAACCTTCGTGACAAAAATGTAAAAATACTCCCGAAGATACAGTATCAAAGAACAGTTGAAAAATATTTAGAAGGAAAAAACTGCTTGACCGGTCAATCCGCCAGAGAATAACCCGTATGTGTATATATATGTGTGTGAGTATGTGCGTGCACATATGTACGTATATACTGAAAGAACGACGGCGACCTCGAGCGAGCATTACGGTCCTGCAAAAATCGCGTTCGCACGCGAGTATGCGCGCTCAGGCTGTAAAATGAGGACCGCCGCCGGCTCGACCGACTGACCGAGCGACCGCGAGATTCCCCCTCGCGTGACTCGCGATCATCTTGGCTGACGCTTCTCCGGAAGGCAGTCGAGAGAGAGAGAGAGAGAGAGAAGAAAGAGTGGAGGTGGGGAAACTGTACACTTGCCGACACAATTGGTCTCTGCCCTATTGTGAGTCTGATGGGTAAGATGCCGCGGAACCATTCACTGACTATATAGAGTCTCTGTACAGGCGTTGCGTACACACATGTGTGTGCGTGTGTGCGCGTGTACAGCGAACGTGCCGATTGCCAATTGCCAAAGGAAGTGCGCGCTATATATACTGCCGGAGACAGCTTACTTTTTTTTTGCTTTGGCTGTTATCGAGATGGATGTATGTTTTGAGACGTCGAAGCGATACTGGTGATATTTTCATTTGAATTTCAGGCTTAGTGGCGATGGGAGCTTATTTCATTATTTATATGTACAGGAACGTAAAAAAGCGTCATCGATATAGGAACTCGATGGGAAAAATATTCTTCGACCCTGGGGCTTTTTGGAATCGGGCTTGATATCGATAAGAAAAGATTTACTTTTGAATTTAATACATTTTATTCTCGATAAGTGTGTAGACTTTTATGAAAATATATAAGGAACGAACTGTCTTTTTTACGAGTAACCGCACTGAAATTTTTATGTATTTTTTGAAAAATTTATTTAAACAAATAATACATAAATATATAACTTTTCGCCTCGAATTAAAAAAATTATTTACAAAATACACAATAATGCACTTTTTATTGACTTTCAAAAAATTCTGTTATCCATTCAAACAAATTTTTATTTACAAGCAATAAAGTTTTACTATCAATAAATTTACGTTGAAATATGGATTCTTTAAAGCTGAAATATTATCTTTCTTTCGTTCAAATCAATATTTTCATCTTTCAAACACGCAATTTTATAATAAATAAATTTTCTTAAATACAGCTTTGTTTCACTTTTCAAAAACTAACTTAGATAACTATTATTACAAAAATCTTGGTACATTACATCGTCTTACATTTTTTTACTCATCCAATTGGAAATCTTTACTTTCGTGCTTTCAAGAATATATCAAAGAAAATTCATGCCAATTTTCAGCTCAATTGGTCCACCAATATACACTTTGAATCTTAGCAAGAATAAGTTTTCACCAACGTCCCGTGGCTGGTCAATGAAGAGAGACTTAAAAATGTAAAATAAAGCTCAAATTAAAGGCATTTTTTAGAAGTAAATATTAAATACTAAATAGACGAACGGAATAACAAATATAACTGATTAAAATGTTTGATTTTAGATATCCTCCCTGAAAGGTATCATCCCTAAAAGACGCAGGATTCCCATTTCGAATGATAAAATCATCGCTCAAGGTATGAAACACAGGTTGAGGTTCGGATAAAGCACTACTCCGAAAGGGTATTAACGCCGCTACCGCTTGCTAACAGAAGTTGCATTCGTCGAGGAGATTTCTATCTCTATGCTCTCTCAGGCGTACGTGCGCATGATTTATGAAAATGACACGGATGTGCACGCGCCGACGGGACTTGATGGAGATTTCGCGACGCGCTAATACGTGTTATTGGATAGTTTCGATGGCACTTAAACGCCTTTAAGAATCGTTAATGACTTGCATACGGCGTGTCGTGGCGAAAGTCCAATGCGTCTGAGTCTATATGTACCAAACAAGTGTTTCATTAGAATGCGCTGCAAGAATTATTGATTTCGTCAGCTGTGTCGTACGAGGATTTTAATGAGGTGAAATTCGATGGCCCTAGGCTATCTTTCAACAGGATGGGATATGCTCTGGTATTTTATTTTAGGTTGCCATGCTTAGCTTTTTGCCGAAGAATCGCGGGGTTTGTTTTTTCGTTTAACGGGTATTTGCGTTTGTCCGATGCCTGAATTTTGAATGTCAATTGCGAAGAAATGAATAGCACGATAGAGTTAAGCAAGTTTTTCTTAAAAGTGTATTAAAAATTTCTGTGCAGATATATGACTTTGTATTATTCAATTATATTTTATTGATGTATTTCTGTTTATATTTTTAACTGGCTGATCTCGTGTCCTTTCCGATGGCTATTAGAAAATAGAAAAATAGAATTAGTTAAACAAATTAAATTAATTATAATACGTTTGGTAAATTTTTCATTCGATATAAAACGACGTAGAAATAACATTATTAATAATCCATCGAGCTACTGTACTGTGTGTAGCTAATGCACTGTATTTTATTTTAAGTTTATGATTAACATTCAGAAGAAGTGAGAAAGCCTTTTTCAGTGAGAAAGTCAAATTTCCAATATTTACTAACTCAATTCTATCGCTGAAAAAGATATTAGAAAATCGCAAGCCCTCACGAGTCAAGATTGTGCCTATAAAAGGTTTCACAAAAGTATTCAATAAAAATACATCGATTTAAAAGTATACTTCGTTCTTTTATTTATAATACTTAATGAACAATTATCATTGTATAGTCAGCTCTCAACAAATTCACGTATTAATGAATTTTACAATCAATCAATTTCCAAGTGTGATGGCATAAATTAGAACAAAAACAAAAAACGAATCTTGCGATTAATAATAATACGCCTTGCTATAGTCAACTTAAGTAGTATAAAGAATGAAGAAGTCACTATGGAAATAATATACATAGCATTGATATACTTTGTATAACAGACGATATTAGTCTACGAACGAGATCACAAACAATGTATTTGTGCATGACACAGCCAAACAATGGCAATGTTATACGAACCCACTAAAGCATACTCTCGCTGTGTACCGTCAAAAATCATATTTACAATCTTAAATCTACAACGATTTTTATCTCCCTTCACTCGATCTTTTTTATAGCGTTTATATAATTTTTTTTTTACTTCTTGCGTATTTACATATAATATATATTTATATAGTGTAGATTCCCTTCGTCTTTTTTTAGTATCGCAATGCATGTTAAATAAATTGATTTTCTTACTAAGGGAAACGATTTTTTATTGTTTTTTTGTTTGTTTATTTCAGAAGCTTTGCCGGTTGAAGCGTAACCATTGTTTCAAAATTAATACTAGCTAGATTTATACTATCAGTTTAGCAAAATGAATTTGTCTCGATGAAGTTCAAAATCAATAGCGAAAATTTAAAGCGTAATCTTTGCAACGAAGCGATTACATCTAAGCAAACTTGTTCTTAACAATTATAATTTGTCTTTCATAACGACAAGCGAATTATGCATACAAAAATGTATACACAAATAATCGTCTACTATAGTTTAATTTCTACTAATATAATGGAATACTAAAAGCAATTTTGTTTGCAAATTTGGCTTTTGCGAGGTTCAAAAATAATCATTATACACCGCATAAATTATTTAGAAATGTTTTCAAACTTAATAGATTTCGATTTCTAGGTAATTTCTTAAGTAAATTTATAAATTTTTTTCGGTATTTTTCTTAAAATGATAAATATCTCAAAGATTGATAAATCATCTCAGCGTAAGACTTTATGAAAAGATCTGAAATAAATTTTACGAACAGTACATAACAATGAGTATCATACAGGTTTTGTGAAAAAAACCGATCCTGTGATTATAGACACGAATCATTTAAGTTTCTGAACAGTTCAAAAATATATAGCAAATGTAAAAAATAGAAAATATTTTTTTCAAAATGTATATAAACTTAACAAACGATTAAAAAATATTTTTGTAATTCTGTGAAAATATTTTCTGACACTTTTTCAGTCGAAATACAAAAAATCCGCTTTTACATTTTATTTAAAACTTCAGCACTATTTTGGAAGATTTAGATTTATTATTAAATTGTTACTTCAGATAACTTCATAAAGATCAACATACTGAACATACAAATGTTTAAAATGTTAAAAATGAACTAAAATGCTGTAATTATAACTGTTCTAAAAGTATACATTTTGATGTTTTTGCACTTGTATTAAATATTTTTTCTTATTTCAATAATATCTATATTATAAAAATATATTGATAAAATAATGCATCATTATGTTATCAATATAATTCAAAAGATGATTGCAGAGAATCTTGTGATTTTTTAAAAGTCCAACAAATTTCACAACTTTCTGTAATTGGTACGATTTTCAAACATTTTACTCATTCTTAACATTCTAGAGAGCTGGGCATCGATTTGGATATTGAAATTACGTTTCTTATAAATTACACTGCCTTTGTAAAATTGTTTGTATACCTTATTATAAGCTTAGAAGTAAATTGTTTCTTTAAATAACAAATTTTAATTGTTTAAAAATTGTAATTACGATTTTCTAATTAAATACGTGACGTATATAATTTTCAAATTCGGGAGACAACAAGCATTATTTGATGCAGCGAACAATATAATCATCACTACTGTGAATAAGCACACAATTTATCTAAAAATTTTCCACAAAGGCACGTAATTGATAATTGACTTGATATTGCTAAACTATTAATAAGTTTTCCAAAACAAAATGTTTATGACCGGTTAATGTACCATTTATGCGCGTATATAATTTACCACTGATAACCATAGTGCTTAAACATAACAATTACATAAACATTGTCGTTTTCAAAATAAACGAGTTTCGCATTCGCAATTATTACCAAGCCTTACATATACAACGCTAAATACAAAACATTTAACTGTGTGCAATTCGATAATAAATATTTGGAAATTTCTACTCGATCAATAGATTATCAGGAGGGACAGCCCAAACATCGTTCATTCTTTAAGTAGCAACAATCTTACGTCCAAAAATTTTCCCTCATACCCAAATAGACAGCCCAGCTCGGGATTATAATATTACGTTCTGTTCTCTTGTTTACAACGAATTAAGCAAGAGCCGACGCCGGTAGGGAACTGTGCTTTGGTTTGGTCTTATTAAGGAACACCTTGATACATCCAGTAAAGTCAGCACTGACAAGGACGTGACCACCACAGCCTTTGGTTCTCTGTTCTACCACAGGATCCACGGGTGTAGCATCGGTACTCGCACTATCGCCTCCGGTCTTACCCATCGATGGACCACCACTAGCTGTCGCTGCTCCTTCGGCATTCTTCGCAGCCTCCAGTTGCTGTTCCCGAGCTTCGATTTGTCTTATTATGCTGTCAGGGTTCGGAGCAAAAACAGCACAGGTAACCACTGCGTTATGGGCTTTAATACCCTCCCAAAAATCATTACGGTCACGACGAACACTCGAAAATTTAGAATAATCGTGATGTGTCTTCCAGATATATATACATTGATTTTCTGATCCGCTTACAATATACTGACCATCTGGGCTGAAGCTTGCTTTGATCTGACTGCTCACATTCACGTAACCCTTGTACTTGCAGGATAAATTTAGATCTCGCAAATCGTACAACCTGTGAAGATAAAATGAATTAGCTTTCAACAGTTTATTGAATAAACAAAAAATTGTATGTATTATACAATAGTGCATGCAAATATTATAGAATAAATAATAACAAAATACACAAAAAAAGGTTTGTTCTACTAAAGAAAAGTTATAAAGTGAAAATTATCCCTATTTTGTATAAGAAAGTATTTAGTAAAATGTAAACTTTTAGAACGATAAGAATTATAACACTTTAAAACATCCCTATTTTCAGTAATATCGTTCTTTAAGAAATGATCCGAAATAATAATTTAATAATACATCTTGATCTCTCAAAATAATGCTGGTCTTTTAAATAAAATGTAAAAGAGGATGTTTTACATTTTATTTATTAATCTGTATTTTACTGGAAAAAGTGTCATAGATGTAATATTTTTTACATAATCATAGAGAAATGGTAGATATCTGCGATTTATTATGCAGTACATCTTCGGTAAGGAAAATTGATTTCTGTTTTAATTATTTTCGACCAAGTAAATAATTAATTATTAAAACCTTTCCTTTAATTCGAGTAAATATTTTCTTCTTTCAAATTCTTTGGTAAATAAATTGTCGATAACATATCAAATTTTTTCAGTTCATGAATATGCACCAGTGTATAAATTATCTTCAAATGCAATACTAACAAGTTTACCAAATATTCAATACATTTTTTTTCATTCAAATAGAAATCAAAGGAAAATTGTGTTTATACGTAACAAAAAAAGCTATCTATAGATATTATGCTTTTATCCATTGTACCTACTAAATGCATTTGAAAGCTTTCGCGTCAACGTCGATTATTCAATAAGCGCACGTATTCAAATCAGATTAAATAGATAACGAACTAGTTATACGAAAATACAACTGACCTAATACGACTATCGTTGGAAGTCACGAGAATCTTGTCTTCACCAGGCATAGGCTCGATACCACTGATTTTTCTACCCGTGGAATTTTTGCCTCTTGTTGAGCGTACGTGTATTTGCGTGTGATATTTGAGCTGATCCGTGTTGTAGAATATACATCGTCCGTCGTACGATCCGACTACAGCAAACAGACCGTTTTGGCAGAAATTAGCAGCTGTGATAAGTTTTGTCTGGCCGTCTACCTCGTTCCAAACAGCTACTTTTTTATCTGGTATATTCCATAATCGTAGCTTGCCATCAAGAGATCCCGAAAGGAAGTAACGATCGTCTCGTGGATGAAAGACTATGGCTGTTACAAAGTCAATGTGCTGAAAGCAGCACAGGCACTCCTTGCGCGAAATATGCCACAGACGTACCTAAAATAAATGAGAATTTTTAAATATTGTTCTTTTTTTATGTAAATTAATATACATAAAAGAAAAACAAATCCTACCGTTTTATCCATAGAGGATGATAAAACAAAGTAATTTTTCGACCAAGCAACATCCAGGAGATCAGAGGTATGACCAGTGTAGGTGCAAAAAGGTTTGGGCATAAAAGGTCCTTTGCTACCTTCAGCCTCGCCTTGGGCATTAGCCATAGAGTGTGGATCCTCCATCGACTGTTGCGATACGAGTGATTCTTGCGACGGAGTTGGGCTAACCTTCTCCGCGTTGTACTTGGTTCGCATATCCTGAAAGTAGCTAAAAGCATCTCGCAAAACCCAAATCCTCAGTACTCGATCCTGACCAGCAGTAGCGAGGAGTCTTCCACAAGCAGAGAATTTCATACACCAAACTGGACCAGCATGTTCGCCACTGAGATCCTGCACATGTTGCAGGCAGTAAAACTCATATGGACCTTTATGGCTGTTGGAAGCCTTTAACTTGATACACTGTTGTTCGCCTGGATAAACCTGGAAACGCGTGATTTTTTTTATTACAAAAAGTTAAATACTAACACGGAGGAGAAGAAATACCTTTAAAATGGTGAATCTAAAATTAAAATTATAAGAAGACGTTCAGAACTTCTCTAAGCTTCTTCGATGGCTAATTACACCACAAAATACGAATTTCACTATCAATTAGATTCAAATGGAACCAATCGATGACGTCAATCAAAGCCTGAGTCTTCAACCAATTATTTAAAATAATTAATACGTTTTGTAATGTCCAAATTCTTCTGATCATTACGTTTTTAATTCTTATCTTCACTACTACCAATACTGAGCTCAATCTATCCATGGAAAAAAAATTGTATTTTTTGGTGCTATTAGCCATTGCCGATACCTAGAGAAGACCTAGACCTATTCAATCAATAAAAAAAATATTTATTTGAATATACATTGAATTTAAAGTAAATATATATTACAATAAATATTTGTCTAAATATATATTAATTCGTTATTCATGTATTTTTTAACTCTCTGAATAGTAACAGATGACATGTACATAAATGCACTTTTTGATTATCAAACAATTATTTAATGCATTAAAACGAATTGTACGTTCAAATAAATATTGTCGTCTCTAAAAACATGAATTTAAAAGAAAAATTTTCGTATATATTCAAGATCGAATTGTATCTCCTAATATTGGAATAAGTTTAAAATGATAAATTTTGATATCATCATTTGAAAGGTATGTTGACCTAATAGAACGTAAAGTTGAAAATAAATGTTTACATCGTCTACGATATCGACGACATCCTCTTTATGACGAGCATGCGACACCTCTTGAGCTATAGACTTGGCTTTGTCCATAGTTTTCTTTACTGTCGATCCTAAGAAACGCCTGAGCTTCTGCGTTCGTTTACGTACACGACCTACAGTTACGTCTTCATCTGGTGGTATACTCGACATCTTACTGTCGACACTTTCCTCGTCACTCTCCTTCTCTTTCTCGAGGCTCGAGTTGCTTATGTATTCTGACGTTAGTCGCATTATATGCAATGACAAGGGATTTATGCATTGCGGCAGTTTATCCTCAGCTATGCTCAAGGGTACTCGCTCACCAGTGTCTAGGTTTAGAACCGTCACTTGTTCTAGTATTTCCTATGAAATTAAAATCTTTCATTGGTTCTGGATTTATGAGTTGTTATATAAAGTAATTTTAAAGGAGTTAAATTGTAGAGAGAATTGATTCATATCTTCGCTGCATGCATATTTTAACCATTGCAATTAAGTATAAGTGTAAAAAGTGATAAATTTTGTACGAATCATACTTTTGGTTTTGCGTATAGAAATAGAAATGATTACCATATCTGTAAGACGTTTTCCAGAATCTGTTCTAGTTCTGACAAACATATTTAACTGCCTCACTAGATCCTGATCACCCGCTGACTTCCGTCTTTCCCTGGTACCTTGTGGATTTAATCCTGTAATTTTATGGGGTCCCAAAGAATGTCGACCAATGCTATTACTAGTTATCGAACCTAATGCACTATTAGATTTATCACCTGTTTTCGCACTCATTAATTCTGCTTTTAGTTTTGCTAATCTTTCAAGCTCATCAGAAGACGGACCTTCAGCTTTAGCTTTATCTTCGTCCTGCAGTAATTTCAAATAAAGTTGATAAAAATTCATCTAAATTTGACATATCATTAATTAATCGCACTTAATATGAAATTGTTAAAATGCACAGATCTAAATTTAAAAACATTCGACTGATTAATTTTATAATCATTGAGTTGGGATGTTTATTAACGTTTTAAACTGTGCATTACGTAATTAGGAAATCGATCGATCATCTTACCTGTGGTTTAACAACGTATTGTCCTTTTGTGGCAGATCTTATGTCTAATGAATGTTCAAATTCTCTAGTTATAGATTCTATGGTACTAGCTGGACTAGGCAACGACGAAGTCGATAGTAAAACTTCCTTGTTTATTGGCTGTAAAAGGATTAAACGCAAATGTTTAAAATTGAAATTGAAACTGACAAAGTCCATAGAAAATAACTTACAACTAAGTCATTAGGTGTTTGAGCTTTTGTTTTCTTTTTGCGTCGAGGTGGTGCTACAGGCATTTTATTAGGAATGGCTTGAATTTCCGTAGCTTTGCCATTGGATTTTGTACTAGCAATAACATCAGGTTCTTGAAGAACTGTTGTTTTATCACATTGCGAAGAAGACGATTGATCAGACTTGCCATTTAAAGATGGCTCTCTAAGAACATCACCGGATAGTGTCATCACACTCGACGATTGAGATAGTTTATCAGAAGCAGTGTCTTCGTCTTTACTCGAAACGCTATGTATCGCTGCCATTTGAATTTCTCTGGGTAAAATACTTGTTGCCGGAGCAGTTGCTAACATTCCAGGTGGTAAAACTTGCGAAGTATTATCTGACGCTCCAGCTAAGATACGACCAACGCGTCCTAACGAAGTCATACTTTGCAAACTCAGCGTATCGTGCTCAATGATTCTGAAGGGATGGGAAGTTTTGGAAGGAGTTGGGAAAACTCCTTCTATCGAAGAGGTTTGACTATCCGGGGGAGAGGTGTTAACAGGAAGGTCCTCATCCTCTGTTTGCATACGTTGCCTCAATTCTCGAAATTTCCGTCTGCCTACTATTTTATCAGCTCCAGCTCCTTTCGTTTCTTCCTCCTGCAAAAAATTGATTTGCATTGAATCGCTTATTAAACCATTTTTAATTCACTATCAATTTCAATGATTTTCTATTTCAAAAATTTACGTTACAGTATAAAAAAATGTTCGACTCATGAAATATTGCGTTACTTTGTTCTGAAAACTTAATCATTACAAATTAATCTAATTTATTAAAATATAGTAAAAAATCATCCTCGACACATAATACTTCAATGCTAGTTTTCCAAAATACTAAAAGTTAAACGAAATCTTACTGTTTTTTCACTACATGGTTTCTGTTCTGGTTCTTCGCTGATAGTTTTTTCGCTTGGTTCGCTTGGAGGTTGCGGCTTTGGATCAGCTGGTTTAACAAAAACATGACTTTCTGTTTTTGCAATAGGAGTTGAAAACTTTTCGTCAGTCGACTCTGTGCTAATGGATTCTCTGTGTCTGCTCTTCCTAACAATCAAACCCAAACAACGGTTAAAGATCTCTCTCTCAAAAGGAAACATCTACATGAAACAAACAGTGTAAAGACCATAGTGTCAACCAAAATCAGTCTTACCTGGCAGATCTATTAGTCGTATCATCCTCTGCATCGAAGAACTCTTCAGAGTCACTACTGGCAGACATTCTCGCTCGTTAAAACCTCTCGGCTGAAGTAACGTCAGGCAAAAAGCTGATGAAGTATAGCGTGATCTCGTCAGCATCGAAAAATCCTCGCTAATTTACTAATGTCACTCTGTACCATTGGACGCACTCGCTCTTTTTACACACCTATGTATACACACACGTATATATATGAGATATAGAATAATTTTCTAGCAGACGAAGAAGCGGCTAAGGAGAAGGAAAACACGCGTAGTGTCTGTGTGTGCGTGTGTGTGTGTGTGTGTGTATGTATGTGGTAACGTTTCCGAGACAAGGAAGGAAAATGATATTTCTTATATGGGCTTAGGGCCAAGAAATAGAGACGAGAATCGGAGAATCGGAGAATCGATGTTGTCCGATGCAGTGGTATTACTTGTTTGTCGTCGCCAGGTCAGAGCCGCGTAAGTAGTCGCGTTGCTCGTGGGTGTGAGCGATCGCGTCATCGCCGAGGCTATTTATTTCCAGACTTCTCTCCTGACGGAGTAGCAGCAATAGCGCACACTCGGCATATCCTCTCCTAACTCCTATGCACACGTCTGACGCTTCCAACTTCTCTCTGTATACTGTATACGTATACCACACACACTAATACTAATGCGGCTTTTAACGTTTCGTGAGTTTCGTCTCTCTTCGATGCTCTTTGTATATATATATATATATATATGTATATTTCTCTCTGTCTATATATACATATGTACGTAGTGAGTACTATAGATATATATAAACATATATATGCGTATGACTAAATGTGAGAATCGAGATTCGAGAAATCACACACAATAGTATTTAGATATTAGTGCGCAACGTATCACTGATATATGTTCGGGAAATCTTGTGTAGTCCCTACGCCATTGAGATTTTGAGAGAGCTGCTTCGGACACACTACTGCAGTAGTAGCAGCAGCGGCGGCGACACACGACCACGACCAGGCAGCTGGCGCGCCATATATATATGTTATCTACACTCCTAATAATATATATATATGTCTAATGTATTGTATATATTGTATATATATATATATATATATATATATACATTCAGTATAGTATTTTTCACGAGTTAGCGAGCGTCAAATATTAGCGCGGAATATTTGAATTTCGCTGTGAGATGAAACAGTTTATAAATAAATAAGATTAATTATAGGGTTATTTAGGTGCTCGAATTCCGACTGATGATTACTGATTCTACTTTGGAGATTAGAACTTTTTGGCGATTTTTAATAATGATACGTTATTAAAATTATAGAATTAAAATGAAAATAGCAACATTTATAATACATTGGAATGATGTAACAAGTAAATGTAAGTAAATGAAAAATAAGAGTTTTTTGTTTGTATTGAAAAAAAAAATATCGTAATCATTTATTATCATTTGTCGCTATACCTCAGTAGCGATAAACAAAAAGATTTATGTAACTTTTTTGATTCGCACAAAAGATTAAGTAGATACGGAACAGCCTTAAGCGCACATCACAAGATATCCTGGCAAAGTTACTTTTAAAAATATCCATTACTTTTATTGTCAATTTTTTAATAAAATTCGCCGTAATATAATAAATAAACGAATTTCTCGTAAGACGGTAAGATTTATTTATTATCTAAAAATTATTGATTTTAATATAATTAGTGCAAAGATATCCTATGAGTCAATAGCACCTGTCGCTCGCAATATATTTCAATAAATTAACTACAGTATTAATAAACAATAAATATTCCGTATGACAGGAAAATTTCAAAAATAAAAAAAGACGACGGGAAGAAATATCTCATAATATAAGACCCGTCGCTCGATGATTTCCTAATAAATGAATTATATCATCTCTAACAAAATGTTCAATAAATTAACAATTACAATACAATAAATAACAAAAATCCCATAAGATAGTGCGCCTTGTCGCTCGCACTATGTGCACGACAAGTTGATATAAAACAGAGTCGATGGATCGCAACTATGTCGCACAACAACTCACTGTCGAAGTGCAACGTGCTTCCGCTGTTTCCTCTCTCTCTCACTCACTCACTCACTCTCTCTCTCTCTCTCTCTCTCTCTCTCTCTCTCTCTCTCTCTATCAAGAAACAAAAAAAGATCGCGGTATCTATCGTAATCCCGAAATAATCGACGACACAGAGAATATCGATTCGCCTTACGATTATCCAAAAATACGTCTAAACAGCGATTCCACGATCCTACGCATACTCAGATCCGAATATATAAATACAATAAATATATACAAAAAGAAATATATGTATATTATATATATATACACAGAGAGACACTATCGGACATATAATAATAATAATAATAATAAATATAACGCGCGTTATATACGGCAGTAGCCATCGACGACGATCAAAAGGGGGGAAAAAAGAAATTTTCACGCGACGACAGTAGCGCCGCGTTCGTTGAAGAAAGAAGCGAACGCCATAGCGCTAGGCACGCCGCGCGTTACACAAGCAACGCGCGTATCGTCGTCTCCTCTACACATCGCGCATTTCCCGTGGCCGCTAAACCACACCACCGCCACCATCGCCGCCTTTTGCCTTTACCGCCGTGTATACATATACACATAGCATCTACAGCATTCAGCTTTCAACTACAGCCAAGAGAGTATAGCTATATCTATCGACATACTATATATATAAGACTCGGAGGCAGCCGCTACGCCGCCGTACGGCGCACGCACGACACACAGCAGCAGCGACTCCGCGCGCGCAGGGGAGTCGAGCGAGCCGTGTCGTCCTCGGCCCGTCACACACAAAAGCAAGATGGAGGATCTCGCAGTCGAAGTATGCGGCGAAAATGGAGCGTATTACAAGGTTCGTTTCTACGAATAGTATAGCTTACGAAGGCTTATTCGCGAGAGAATTAGCGAGACCCGGGTCGGATACGACCTCGACGGGTCGAAACCCTGGCACCGGCTTCGTACTTCATTGCCGAACCGGCCCGGCTCTCGCTCGCTCGCTCGCTCCCTCTATCTCTCTCTCTCGTTCTGTCTCCAAGTCTCTCTCGCTCTCCTATACGCACCTTTCTCGCGGCGGCTTCCCTTGCCGAAGACGCCATGACTTGGCTTCCGATGCTTCCGAGGACTATGCTTTGAAATTTTTTTTTTTTTCCTTATTTTTTTTTCACCCCGGGACTGGATGGGTATCCCGAGGAGAGGATGCTCCTTCCCGGGGAGACCTCTTCCTTTTCACGCTCTTTTGTCTACCCTTTGACGCTGTGGCGTCCGGCTTCGCCCTGGGAAGTTCCAGGGTCGACTCGGGCTTCTTTGGATTTGGATTCGTTGAATTTCCCGGAATCCCGATGAGAAGCGATCGTCTTCGTCGATGATGCGATGTCGAGTCGTCCCCCTCCTTTGGAGATTTTTTTTTCTCTGTGCGCGGGCGGCAGCTAACGCACTAGGTGAAAGCACCTTTTTTGGGAATACCGCGTGCAGCGCGTCGAAAGCCGATGATTACGATATCCATGGCTGTGGCGCTTCCCTT
Organism: Apocrypta bakeri; assembly: GCA_018906985.1. Lineage (NCBI taxonomy): Eukaryota > Metazoa > Arthropoda > Insecta > Hymenoptera > Pteromalidae > Apocrypta > Apocrypta bakeri. Next base: position 1,675,799 of record JACCIA010000004.1, read on the forward strand.
CGCTTTGCCGACTCGTTAATTTTTTTCTCTTTTTACAGGCCTTTGTCAGGGATGTATTTGACGAGGAAGTTCTCGTGGCTTTCGAAAATGAGTAAGTTGTTTATTCGTTTTGAATGGAAAGTGAAATTTTTCTACTTTCCTTTTTGTTAGTGGACAATGGACTTTATTGCAATAGTAAACGTATAGACTTTGACTGACTGCTTTTGTACGAATGATATTGTTTGACGCATGGGGACCTATAGAAAGATTTTAGTTGTATCTACGATGACTAATGGAAATGTTTCTCATGTTAGCTGGCAACCAGAGTCCAAGTTTCCCTTCTCTAAAGTTCGATTACCTCCTAAGGATGGTCCAAAGCCTGAATTCCAGGAAAACCAGGAAATCGAAGTTTTTTCCAGGGCCAACGACCAGGAGGCTAGTGGATGGTGGAGGGCTATTATTAATGTAAATATCGTATTGAATTTTTTTTCATTCTATGGAATATCTAGTTTAATTGTGCGGGTGATGAAATAAAACTAATACAACATTGTTGGACAATAGATGATCAAGGGTGGATTCCAAGTGATTGAATATCTTGGTTGGGACTACGCTTACACCGAAATTGTTGCCAGTGAGAGATTAAGACCGAAAAATCCAAATCCTCCTATTGATAAGAATACATTTCACAAGGTCGAACTAGAAGTACCTGAAGATCTACGCGAGTTGTAAGTCATTTGATTACTGTTATTTGTACAACGTATCTGTTGTTACAACATTATTAATTAACCTTACAAATATTACGATTAACCTAATATCTTATTAAATGTATCTGTTCATTAGCGCGAAAATAGACAATGTACACAAGGATTTTCAAAGATTTATAGAAGCAGCTATATGTCGATACGTGCCTGAACGGGGAGTATTGCTGGCCATCTCCCGTCATGAGAATATGCGTCGACATTGCAGTATGCTTCAAGAAATGCATTTACGAAGTTTATCACAAAAGGTAAAAATTTGCTTGGTTATAATAATTCAGATACAAGTGTTCGAACAACATCTACGTATGATATTTCAGTTACAATATTCTAATTATTATTTTTATTCTAGGTCCTACTTCTAAAAAGGACAGAAGAAGCGGCTCGTCAGTTGGAATCTACTAAGCTTCAAACAGTCGGAGTGTGAGTATTTGTTAATTTGAATAATCCAATACTATTCATTTATAATAATTCCTATCGTTTCTGCCTTATCTACATCTGCGAAACCAACCTACTAATATGTATACAGACATGATACATTCACTGTCCACGCTACCATCCTGTCTGTAATTTGCTTTATTGGCAAAGGTGAAAGATACTCTGTACAAAAGCGCAAAATATTCTTGTTTTTTTTGTTTATGTTCTCGATGTTTTTTCGTTTTTATTATACATTTCGTGTTTTACCCTTACAGCCACTTTACAAATCATACTGCTCATTAAAATCTAAATTAATTCAAGATTTATGCTTCACAACTATAGTGTATATAAAACCTTTGAAATCTTTTATTAACTCACCACCATCCTAACACTACTTTTAATACAAACGCTTATGAAGCTACAAAAAATCATTGTGAATGACATTTTTGCATTCCTTCTGTCTTGTTATTATTATTATTATTATTATTCTTTTTTTTGTTATCATGTAAAAAATCGCGGAACATTAAATTTTCCATTTATTCCCTAAATGATCGATGCTTTGCTGGTATATATTTCTTAAGAAACGTGCACATGTCAAAAAAAACAATGAAAAAAAAAGTTGGATTTTTAAAAACGAGTTGCTTTTAGGCCGACCAAAGTGACGTTATGCGCATGCAGTCTTTTTTTTACGCACATAAATTAGGGATCATTTCGATGAACGAGGCGATCAAGAATTGTGTCCGTTTAGTTGCACACCAGCAAACAGACAGAATGGCAAGGGCGCAGGATAGGGCCATCCTTTTGTCACTTCAAGTTCTATTGTCCATATTGTATAAGGAGAGATCCCAATTGAAAAAAAAATCAAAATTTCAAATATCAGAAATTCGAATCTTTGCAAAACTGGTCACTATTATTCAAGCTTCCTGAGCTTTTGTAATAAGTAACTAAATTTATTGTCTGAATTTAGATCTGTTGTTTTTTAAAAGTTACAGATATTACAGATATAATCGTTTCATAATTCTTATTATTATTTCAAATTAATTTCTATTCCTCTAAACAATTAAGAAATTCAACACTCCTCGTAGTAAATAATTGGTTACATTAGATATAATAATCTGGTAAGGGCGATATTACGATAAACATTATAAATTGTACTTGACTGAATTTGACATTTTCTGAAATTAGGATCTCACCGTTATATCAGGGATTTCTTTCTTATTTCAGCAAATTTAGACCTGCAAACTTTGCATACCAACGTGTCTCAGACTTTGAGACAGGAGTGAGAACAAATTCAAGGTGAGACCCATGCAGCGTGGTCTAGACCACTAAAGTTAGCTTACTGTATTTTGATACCAGTTTACACCGCTGTATATCTTTTAAGATACCAAAGTTTTTATTCGGATAATTTACACATTTTGTGTGCATGACACAATGCCGCGTAGATATCAGTAATAACTGTATGCTTTAATTACACTTTGTAAACAAAAATTATCTGAGTTTTGTAACTAATGTGATACTTGCTCGTATAGTAAGTATTGGATATTATTTATTAATTGCAATAGTGGCTGGTGAGGATCGGTAGTTGCCTCATTTTAATTAACCGTTCTTTAATCCTTTTTTAAAGTAATTATTATTATTTTCTTAAATAAAATATCATTTTATCTAATATAATCAAACTAAGCACATTTTTTCAATTTGACGATTGATTGATCAAAATTACAGAGAAATCTTGAATATTTGTAGATGGTATCTCGTGTGCTTACTTCTCGTACGTCTTTTCTAAAGAATTACAAAAATTTTGAACAAAAACTCATTTTTAAATACCATTTTTTTTTTGCTATAAACTAAATTTATTTTCTGATAAAGATAGACTGTTAATATACATAATATATTATGAGTCAATGAAACAAAGCATTGATAAAATTAGGGAACATTTGTTTTTTAACCAAGTAGCACTTCCTGCCTGTAATGCATGCTTGTTTACACGTTTGATTATTTTACACTGAAGAAGCGAATTCTCGTACATTGCAAACAAATAATAATTTGCTTTACTAATGTAAATAAATGTATTTCTCTTTTTTATACTTTGTAAATCTCGAAGATATTGGTACTAAAAGTCGATTTTTTTACAAACGAAAAGAATTTTTGATTGAATAAAGACATTTGTAAATATACCTTTCAGCCTGGCCAAATCATTTCATATTTTAAATTGCGACATTACTTATTCATTTTTCACTCATATAATTTTATTTTCTGTTAGATATATTACTAAAATCTTTGTCTTTACAGGTACACAGACGAATTTAATGTCAGGGAAGATCTTATGGGTCTTGCTATAGGATCTCATGGGGCAAACATTCAGCAAGCAAGAAAAGTTGATGGAATTACTAATATTGAATTGGAGGAGAATTCTTGTACTTTTAAAATTTATGGAGAGGTAATTATACAAATAATATAAACGTAATGAGTTATAAAGATAATTAATTTGAATTTTTGAATATTGTTATATCATTACAGATATTTTAATACGTTTATTTATATTTTCTAGACGCATGACGCTGTAAAAAAAGCTCGATCTATGTTAGAGTACAGCGAAGAATCAATACAAGTTCCCCGTATTCTTGTGGGGAAAGTTATTGGTAAAAACGGTCGAATTATCCAAGAGATTGTGGATAAAAGTGGAGTCGTAAGTATAGAGAATGTATTGACCTTTTGTGTACTTTTTTATTCCAAAATTTAAATTTCGGCAATATTGATTACAAAATATTATATTGCGTTTTAGGTAAGGGTAAAAATTGAAGGTGATAATGAACCTGAACCTACGATTCCAAGAGAAGAAGGACAGGTACCATTTGTTTTTGTGGGTACTATGGAAAGTATCTCAAATGCCAAAGTTCTACTGGCATACCATTTAGCTCACCTCAAAGTAAAGATTTTTCTTTATATGTTATACCAAAGTTTTTAATCTATCAAACATGTGATTAATTCTTGGTTTTCTATTTGTTTTTACAGGAAGTTGAAAAATTACGAAAAAACAAATTAGAAATCGATCAAAAGATCAGAAACTATCATGGATCAAACACAGGACCAATGCACAATTTCCAACCAGCAAGGCGTGGTATGCCAATAGGACCTGAAGAAAGTAGTAACAGTCGTGGTGGCAGAGGTGGTCAGACCAGAGGTCGCGGTAGAGGAAGAGCACCCGCCAGACACAATAGTGGTAATTAAATATAACAGTTGTAATATAGATAACATCAAGTAACAAAACAATGATTACTTAATCATCTTACATTAAATAACAATAACAACACCTGTAATAAACAAAATGTTCATAAAAATATATTCGCTATTCAGGCATGCGTCGCGACACTATGGACAGTAGCGAGGATCGCATTCGTGATTTACCACCAAGAAGTGGCCATCAGGGAGGTCAAGGTGGTCAAGGTGGTGGCTCTAGTTACGGTGGTAGGCAAGGAGGCGGTGGCGGAGGTAGAGGAGGCCGACCCAACACGCAACGCCGAGATCGCAGGGACGATCGCCGTCGAACCACCGATGATGAAGACACAGTTTTGGATAATCAAGATGTGTCGAGCATTGACAGAGGTAAGAACAATGTACATTTTCGTTTCGTAATGTTCAATAATCGAAAAAATATTATTGTTGGTTTGTCTGGTTTGCGCAATTCACGAGCATGGCACTAATCAAAACTTTATTGATAAGAGCTTTATTATGATGTTATTGTCTGTACAGTTTGATTAAAAATTATTCAAAATTATGTGTATTCGTAATGTTGCTTATGGTGTTTAAGTGTCATTTGTTACTATAACATTACTTACTAATCTTATTAAAATCAGTTTGCATTATGAATTTGAAATCGCATTTCGTTAAAACTGTACATTCAATGAACTTTTAAATAGTGCACAACATGCAACTTTTAAATGCTTATAGAATGTAATTAGACATAAAGCAAACACTTGTGACCATCTAACCATTCTTCGTTTTTATATTGAGAAGTGGGAAAATTAACAAAATGCCTGTTACTAACTAGCCTGTGATACATCTCATGGCTTTAATTGAGCCTATAAATACAAAAATTAAGTACTCAGACTAATAGATGGTCACAATGGTTTGTATTTATGTAGAGTCGGTATCGAGCATGGAAGGTGGCTTCAGAGGATCGAAAAAAGGATTACGACGCCATCGACAGCGCAGTGCTACGCCGTCCAATAGTAGACGAGGTAAATTATTCGGACATTGATTTTGTCTACAGTAACCAGGACTGTCAATCAGACTAAAATAAAAATGCAATATCGTAGCGATTTTTTAAATCATTTTTTTTTAATAAGTTACATCTGGATAATAACTAAAACGAAAGTTTTTAATATTTCGTATTTGAATTTCAGGCAGTAACGCTGGTCAGGTCGATCAGTCAGGTGGTCCAAGTGTCGTGAACAAGGAAGTCACCCCGTCAAATAACGACATTTCTGCACAGACAAACAGTAACAGTCAGCAAGGTCCCAAGGGTCAACGAGAGCAAAGAGGCGGCCGTTACCCTCGCGTGCCACAAAACAGCAAACCGAAGGAGGCCATGGTCAACGGAACCAGTGGCTAAGGTCACTGGTGTCCTCATGACGGTAAAAGGCGAACAGCACATCCCCCCCCAAGACGAACTGATGAAAGAGAGCGATCGTTTACAAGGGACAGATACATATGGGCGAGAACATAGTTTTTTCTTAACGACGCGAGGAAAGTTTAAAAGACATAACAACCGAGAACGGTTTAAGGTAAAACGAAGCATTAAGATTAAATGCTAAAGTAAAAATGATAAGAGTATCAATTAAATGAACGTAATACACGATGAGAGAACTGCCCGCGACACGATATATATAAAGAATCATATATATATATTATATAAACGATGTATAATGTAAACCCAGAAAATGAGCTACCTACATCAGCACGCAACATGACGCATTAACCTCTACTCACTAATGGACTACACACGAATTTTGAAACGCGACATGAAGATTAACCTATGCTCGTCATTAAGACTGTTTGCTACCGATAAGAAAAAAAACAAACAATGACACTTATAATCGACGGTCATTTTCCTTAAAGATAAAAAGGATTTTTAAAAAATACAAAAAAACATTTAAGGACACGTATAATATTCATGCATGGTTTAGTTTAAAAAGAACGATGCGGCACCTGGATCAAAGGACCGCCGTCGTTTATGCGATTTACGGACGCATTCATTGGGAGACAGTAGCAGAAGCAGCGGCCGCACAATTTGGTTTATAATATGTAGTGAAAAAGAGAATTTTTCCCGTGATTGTAAAACTGTGCCTCATTTTTTATACTCAACTCTCGATTGACAGTGTCCCGGTGGTGGCTAGTTAACAATTCGTACGTACATCGTATGATGCGTTTGCAGCGTACACCCGAGTAGACGTGTTTGAAAGAATGAAATAAAAATATTACAAGAACCCGGTCGAGCGTTCGCTGCTCCTGCGTGTCAATTAACGTCCGCGGCAAATGCGCACTAGTAACGGAAAAAAAGATCATCAATAAAAGAGTTTATATTTCGTGAAAATCAGATAGAAATGGGTTTGGGAGACGTTACTAGTGCGATAATTGCTATCGATGTAAAAGGTTAAACACCTGTTCGACTATCAATGGTGGAAACCTATAAAAGTTGAGAAAACAAAAAGAAGATTGGAAAAATAGAGAGACGGCAGCTGTAGTGAACCCTGATTAAAAACGGTATCCCAATGATGTTCCTCCCATGTTTTGCTATACATGATTGAGTTGTTCTTTTATTTTTCTTTCGTTTACGATTACTAGTAGTTACTTGAAACATGATACTAGATTTTTACGTTTCTATGCTGAGTGCTAATTAATTGATTAGTTTATAAAATATTCGCCGATAAAATTGGCTAAAGATAAGATTATAAAAGTCTAAAAAAAATATTGAGAAAAAAATAAAGAACAAAAAGAGCGGCCTGTGCACACATTGTGAGTTGTACGTGAGAGAAAAGTGGCGTTTTTTTAAGCGCATGAATGGTTGGTTCGCTTTTTTCCTCGGCAGTTAATTCGCCGCTGTGTAAACTTCGCGCCGTTTTTCCAGTTTCCCATATTTTTTTGATTTCTTGTTTTTCTCCCTTATTAATAGCTGCGGCATATGCGTAAACGCTGTAACTTGTCGACAGATTAAGATGATCGATATATGGCATCTAGCCCAGGTCTCACACATTGCGATTGTTTTCACATGATTTGTAAGAGAAAAAAAAGTAAACTTATATTTAGCGATACCCATGTATGATGTGCCAGAGAGAAGGAATGATACATGTTTTTATGATATCTAGCTGAAGCGAAGACTTAGGGTGCGCGCATACCTTTATTACTATATTATAACTTGGTAGAAATGTGGATGTCTGAACAAATAAATTAGCTTTACTGTACCAAGAGCTATAAGAAAAAATAGATATGGTCAACGATCAAGTTAAATTGAAGCATCTTTCAATTTAAGGAATAAAAAAACTGGTATTTCTTCTTCCGGATATGACAAGAACCGATCGGACGTGTCTGATAATTATTGTGAAAACGGATACTAAATCAAGTGCGAGAATAATACTGAAAAAACGTACGCCGGTTAATGAAACTATCGTATAATTGACATCTAAAAGAAGTAGCTGCCCCTCTTTAACATCTGAGACACGTACGCTATATTACTGTAAGGCGGCAAAAAAACTGAGATATCCCCCAACTTGCTTGTTTCAGATACATTTGTATTGATTGCAATTTGTGCATAATTTAAGAATAAAACATTTCTGTACATAATTGTCGCTTCATTTATTTTTTCAATACCCAATGTCTACCCTCCCGTTTCACTCTTCATTCGAAAAAAAAGAGAGAACACAGATTTTGTAACAAGAAAATAATTACTTTTTATTTACAACAACATATGATCTTTGTTCTTTAAATTAAAAAATAATAAAAATTGTATTCAAGAATAAAGACCCACCCAGAGGTGGAAACAACAGGCGTTAACGAAACCTTCGATCAAACTGTGAATATCTTCAATAGTAAATGGTTTGCTTGTGATTTCTTCGCACTTCCTATATACAGCGTACAATTCCTGAAACGACATGATAACTCGTAGAAATTATCAAAACCTTTTTTATTATCATAAAATAAACAATGAATCAATCCTACTTACACCCCTGGACGTATGCAAATCAATGGTTAACATCATAAATGCTTGCACGTAACTCTGATGAAGAATTAAATGATGCATGACATTGCCATCCGGTGCATTGAATTGTTTGTGATATTCCTGGTATTTATTCTGCAAAAGTTTAGCCAGAGTTTGATACCATCCAATCGGTTGATTAAGCAAAGGGCTCAGTCTTGGATCAATTCTGGATAAAGGCTCAACGGATGCCAACGAGCGTAACTCGGTAAATTCCGCATAAGTCATGGACGATCGACTCTCCAACAGTCGATTCCAAAGCAAATGTGTGCGACAATGTAAAGCTCCTTGTTCGATCATATTTCGGATATGCTGTTGTGCTGCACTAGCCTGGGACATGATGAGCTGTTGCATCAGCTGCTCGTGCGACGAGTAATAGCCGAGATAATTGATGGACTCTTGACGAATTTGGGTTAAGTTACTGGAAGAAGCTGCTGAAGCATTGAGAACATTACTGGCAAGTGGTGAATCAGGTACCGGTGGTGGTGTCGGTGCAAGTGGACTTCGAACTTCGTTATCGACGTCCTCTGAGTCCAGACCGTCGCATTCTCGCAATGAGCCTAGTGATTCTGCGGCGTTTGTGTCCTGTGAAGATGTACAGAGTTCGAATTGTAGTTTATTGTTTAATGAGGTACGAAATAGATCGAGAACTTGTCGCTAATGTCTTATGAGCAAAAGTACATTTCAAATATGTCTTACAGTGTTGTTGTAATTTAGAATTATTTTAATATTGGTAAAATATATACATTCGTGAATTAGTCGAAAATCTCGCACCTTTTGAATTGTGACGTCTAAAAGTTCATTAGATCAACATTTATTCATCTCTATAAATGAACATATCGAAAAAAAAATTTTTTTTATACAATTACATAAAGATATGAAATTTAAAAATCTGGATTCCTTCAACTTATATATAATAACAATAAAAAGAGGAAAACAATAACAAATTTAAAAAACCATCTGGACAAACTCACGTCAGCTTGCAGATCACTGGAGCTAGAAACAGGTTCGCTCTTAATCTGCTTATGGAGATAAGGCGAAGTCATCGATACAGGACTGGATTCAGAAGGACTATCCATCTGTGAACTGGCCATCGACTTGACTACGCTGTAGACAGTTCGGAATTTTCCAATTTTATTATTACTCTCGACTTCTCGTTTTGGATGCAGCTCCCTTTTACTCGTCAACATGAGGTAATATTTAAGAGTAATTTCACGACTATCGCATTGAGCAAACTGCTCGATCCAGGTGACAATCAGGGCAACATCGAAATCGTCCGTGTATTTGGTATCCTGAGAATCGTGGTAACTCACTAATGGAGTACTTTGTAATTTTACGAGTACGTATTCGCTGTGTTGAGTGTCGTCTGTGTCATCGGCCATAGAAAATACCTGCATACCGTAAGTCTTCTCGTGCGAGAGTAGATACTGGTATAAGGTTTGCGCAGGTGTTACCAAATCGCTCACTGTTACAACGCCTGTGAGAGAATGAAAAATAAAATTAAATATCTTTTTATATTATTGGAATTCACTGATTGAGTGAGTTTGCAAATCGAATCACTGCCATTAATAATAATAACGGATTCTAAAGTCTATATAATGTAGTTGTTGTATGTTTGTATAATTATACGTGATACGCAATATAAAGTAATTTCGTATTATAATATCTATAAGACTAGTATTTAATTTTACAATATAGGCAATAACAACTATGAAAACCGTGAATATTCAATTTTAATATTATCATTTACTTTCTAGAATAGATAAAGTAAAATATTTTTTAAATAATTATAAAATAAAAATAAAATCTGTTGTTTATGCAATGTCGATTCAGCAATGAAAATAATTTCGCTAAAAATAAAAATTATTAATTTTCACTATTTAAACTATAGAAAATAGGAAAAACACTGTACTTACCACTATATATTAAATTTCTGGCATAATTCGGAGCTTTACTGTAATATTTGTTAAAATCGTCTAAAAAGTTTGTAAGATGATACCCATGTCTCAAGGACCACTGACAATTTCCGGCTATGTAAGAGTGAATGCATCTCAAATGAAAATCGTAGGTGAAGGAATGTAAATGCATATTTATTTTTATTTTATCACAGGCATCCACAAAACTCAGCATAAACTGAAAGAGAAACATAATTTAATTAGTTACATTAACTTTCGTAATTTATTAAATAAACAAATTCAACGTTACCTGGTTAACTAAGGCACTGCTTGATTTGGCTTGTAATCGACTGCATTCGATGACTCTCAATTTGACAACAAAAAATGGCTCCGCTAAGTGTATTTCAAACAATAGAACACCACCAAGCATCGATTTTTTTAAGTAAAACGATTGATTGAGAATATTTTCACCGTCGCTGTAAGTTTAATAAAATTAGCATTTTCAATCCTACTCTGTAAAATGAAACGACAATCGATTGAAAAAATAGAGCTCACGTTTTCTGAGGTGTCTCGATTTGAATTGGATTAAAGCCAAGAACTTGTAAGTATTGTTTGTACTCTGTAAGCATGAGTTCGCATATCTCTCTGTGCCATTCGGAAATAATTCTTTTATTAGATGCATCGCTGGTGGTTCTCGATCTTTGCTGTGAATTTATAACCAAGTGGAATGGAGGTGGTATCAATGAATGATCTCGCGTAGCTGCTGATTGTATTCGCCAACTTGGCAGAAATAGCAAAGGTGTGTGGCAGTAATGGATCAGCCTTGAGTGTTGTTTAAAAGTATTCAAAGTCGGCACGGAAATCGGTATGTTAGGAACAGCACCTCGACTTTGCCACATTGCGTGTAATTTATTAAAATCGTCTTTCGACTTTTTTTCCTTGTGGCGAAGCTCTTGGAAATCGTAAGCTGCTTTGACAACTGGATCTGTGGTATTGGTTGGATACTGTCCACTCGGTTTAGCGTCGCGCATCACTTGTCCCATTAATTGATTCCAAGAAAGTACCATACTTTTACCCGACTGACCTCGATTGTTAATTCTTTGCCATTCCTTACTGTCAGTTTGAGTACCGTTTGGAAATTTAGCTAAACTTTCCATGTCTGTTATTTGGTAGTATTGCTGCCCACTTTGTTCTTCTTGTTCGTAATTTCTCATTGGTTGGTGATGAAATATTCCTAACTTTTGCATTATTATATTAGAGTAAAGATTAGATCTTGAAGATAACCACAGGCCTAAACTAGAAACTTGTTTGATCAACTTCTCAGAACGCTCCTTTGACCAGTTGTACATGTATAGAATAATCTGTTGAGTGATATGTGTTTTTAACGTCTATTGCATTGTAAAATATCGATTCTAAACTTTAGAAATACGTACGTGTTCACTTTGTACTTTAGCTAAAAGCAACCTTTGTCTTGGTACAAATGTCTTCTCCAAAATTAAGGGATTAAATTTTTGAAGTAATTTTTGATCTGAAAGTATGGATAACAATCGTTGTACACAGAAAGCAAAACAATCGATTTCTAAATTAAAATTTACCTTTGGGAATAAGCTGTTCAGACAAAATAGTACTGCTAAATGATGCTTTCCATTGATTGAAATTTCTCGCTATCAAAATACTTCTCACATAAGTTTCCTGATCTTCCTTAGTTGCATCACAAGGCAGAAATATCATGTTGTCGAGAGTTTTTTGTTCGACAGCTTTCTGCAACCATTTGATGTTTCCTTCTGGATTCTCGACAGTTTTACTAAGTAATAAGTCATCTTGGGTCGAGTCTGAATCGATAAATGGTTGTCTGCTCCATTGAACGAATGTACGAGCCGTAGTGTCTAATGCATGGCTGTGTACCAGATTTTGTAACTCCTTGAGGATGACAGGTAAGGAGTGCCTTCTCTCCAATTTGACGACGTGTTTCTTTATTGAAGGAGCAGCAAGATCCAAAGCAAATTGGAACCAATAAGGTAACGTAGTATGATAAACTTGTCTTAGCTTTCCTTTTTCTCCCAGTTCGTAACTATTCAGTTCTGACGGATCATTCCTAATATTATGATCGTCGGTATCATTTTCATCTTGAAAAGATTCAGTCAACGGTGTTGGCAGAAAATTGTACTCGGTAATCAAGTCCCAATTGGCGTGTTTCACTGCAGCTTTGAGCTTCTGAACCAAAGCTTCCAAATTCACTCGACCTTGCTTCCATATACGAAATTCGATGTAAGCTTTCGTTGTTGTTTTCAGATCGCTCTTTTCCTGGAAAAATTGTACAATGAATGTCCGTGTCTTTAGGACAAGCTGCAATAGAAGAAAAATAGACTTACGCAATTGAGTCCCCAATAGACATTTGTAGCAACGATATCTTCAAAGTCTTTAATCTCTGGACAATTTGGAAACATTGAATCAAAAATATTCTCGTTTTCTGTAGCAATTATTTCTCCTTTTTCATTTACGATTGCAATAGCTATACAAGCTATTCCACGACTTCCGCTAGACTGGCTTTGGTTATACAAAAAGATATCACTTTCGGGAACTCTTTTGCTCGATCCATCTGGCTGTGAATAATCTTGGAAGTGCGAGTGAGCTCTTGTATCCGTATATTTAGGAGTATAGAGAAATTGCAGAATATTTTGACGAAGATAGTAACCAAGAGCACCCATATGTCGTAAACAACGTTGTTGAACAGACAATCGAATGACGCTCTCTGGAACTCGGTACTGTCTCTGAATAAAATGCACGTCTGATGGAGTAAGTTTACACATGGGATTTCTCGCTAACATAACGGACAAAACTTCTAAAACTGCGTCATCCAGACGATTTTGTAAAACTTGTACCAGTTCGCATCTCACTTCTGGACCTGCTTCTGATATTCCGTGTACCTGTCGATAAAATTCATATTTATTTACAGTACTGATACGTAACTGTATTAATAGATGTTTGTTCGTACCATAAGTACAATTGAATCTCCAGATTTGTTCAGTATATCCGATTCTCTTTCTCCAAAGGATCGTACTCGTGGTCTCAACAAATCCATAGCTGAAACGGATGAGGATGAAGCATGATCTACCGAGACACCTAAACTTTTGGTTTGCGAAAGTGAGGCTATACTACTGCTTCGAGATACCATCAATTTTTCATCGCTTTCCGACAATTTGTTGTTCTGTAAGGGTCTATCGTCGCTTGTGCGTTCGTGCAATCGTAGGTAGAATACGTTGCCATTGCTCTCTTGATAAACAAACATGTTACTGCGGTTATTTACAGAAAAACGATTGAGCACGGCTTGCAGAGCTTTGATTCCACGAGATAGACCTGTTTTGCCAGGACCAGTTTTCAATCGGTGGTGTAGACAGAACGGGACTTCCCACGCTATAGGGCATCGGAACATTCCAGGCGATACATTTGATCCTGAAGCTAAAAACGAAAATAAATAGTATTTTTATGTTAAATAGTATTTTACGTTGCCAAATAATATTAGACGATGTACGAACCTGAACTGCTAGCCGAGTGTTGATGATGTATAGACGATGACGAGGAGTCAGCACTATTTTCTGCAGCTTTCCAACTGTAATCTTCAATAGATTCAGGTTCCAGAAGTGGGTCACATATGCGTTTATCATGTAGATCTCGCAATAATAGATACTGATTAACTCTTCTACAAATGGCCTTTATTCGCGTGACTGCTGTCTTCTGTATCTGCTGGTAACGATCGACTTCGGGCGAAGTTAGTTCGAGAAAACGGCAGTGAAAATAGACATTCACGTGGTTGCTTTCGGTACGAAGAATCAGCCAAAAATTAGGCAGTAGATCTCTGCGATGGTCGAGATCGATGAGCCATTGACATTCATCCTCTGAGTCACTACTATCGCCTTCGTAACCATCATCCGTGCCAATTTGATTGTCACCGATACTAGAGATTTCCGAGTGGCAACCCGGAGGGTCACCAGAGTCTTGTTTCTTAACCCGAGGAGGTGTTTCCATAGGGAAATCATCGGTTGTAAAGACAGAACTTATGTGCTCAAAGGCTGAACAAAATGCAATTTAGATAATAACAGAGGACATACAATGATTGAAAAAAACGAACTGTTAATTGCTTACCTCTTCGTTCTGGTTTAGCAAGGGGAAAATCACCCAGCGATGTCCCATCAGAATCCACAGTCTTCTCGTTGTTCAAATTCTTCACGAAATAAAAGAAACTACCTTCTTGTCGAATGCAATACCGGTCTATCGTGAGTTTTTTTAACTCCTCCACGAACCTTGGCAAGCTATTGTCCGAGGAAAAAACGAAGTGTAAATGTACTTTGTCGAGATAACAACTGGGTCTGTTGTTTGACTCAGCTACATGTTTGGCAACGAAGTTTAACGTCTCTTCCGTTGGCGATGGCTTGTCCAGTAGTACAGCCGCGGTTTCATCCCTTAACAACCAATGAATTTCTTCAACAAGGTTGGACACAGCAACGCCTTGATGAGGCGTTAAATTAGTCATTCCTTCGTGAATCTGATCAGCTTCAACCGATTGCAGGCGATCGAAACTGGCCTCGTTGGTGTCGGTACGCGTCATGCTACCCTCGCTGCAGTACGACGTTGTTCTCAGACCAGCAGGTGTATTGTCGATACTCACTTCGAGTACTTCCTTTGGCAGGTTCAAACAGATTATATCGAGAGTAACTTTGAGACTAGAAGTATTGTCCGTCAGGTTGAAATCTTCGAGCTTTTGCGTAACCTCGGTAAAGCAGGTGGGCAACAGCTTGACGGCAGTGCTTGAGAAACTCGATTTCGAGTGTATCGAACAGTTCAATTGAAGAAACAGTGGTTGCTCGCGGTTATGTTCTGGATCAGTTTGCAGGTCGCTTATAAAAGATTCAGCTGAATCCGAGCTTTCCGAGAGCTTTCCACGCTCGTGCAGTACTGTATTACACCCTGACCATAGCATCGAGCCTATATGGTTGACTGTAACAGTGAAACAATTGTGAATCGATACATCTTGTAAATGTCGTTAATAAAATATAATTAATTACCCTTTTTCAATGAATTGCCCATCTTTCCATTTATGACTTCCGAATTGAAGGTAAATCGTACGTCATCATCGCTATCGGACGAGGCTTGAGTTGCAGCATCAGCCTGAAATAATTCATAGTACACATTTAACGGTCAACGCAAACTCATATCTCAAAAGCACAGTTATGAACAAACCAATTGATCGCAGGACTTCCAAGCAGGTAGACAGTAGTAATAGTCCGGATGAACAGGCACTTGCTTAAAGGCAACGTTGATGATCTTTCTGAACTTATCTTTGATGAGGTTGTGAATATTCCTCATCTCACTACAAGGCGATTCAGCATTGTGTTCCTCTTGGGATCCTAAGTGTCTGCAGACAGCCCTGAGGTAGTCGGTAATGTTGATTTCGATAAGACACTCCTCGCATTGCTCGACGGCTGCATCCATGTCGTCGTAACTGATCGGCTGCTGCAGGATCAGGGATTTGTAAACAGCTACGACGTACGAGTGGCAGTGAGCAAGACTCAAGACCTTGCAGTGTTCCGTCAAGTTTCGCTGGTCTGAAAGTTAAAATAAATTTGTTACAATCAAAATAGAGTTGATACTTTATAAATTTTAGAATATTATTTTGTAATGGATGGATTTTTTGCGTTATAGTGAAGTTCGAGACATGTCATTCGTCATAAAAACACTGGAAGTAAAAACTAGCCTCTAGAAGTAAAAATGACTGAATAAGAGTAAATATCCATTGAAAAAAATGACACATTACCACTGGAAACATTATCGGAATCTTCGCTTTTAGGCTCCGGCGAAGAAGGCTTGGTGTTCTCACCAGACTTGAGATTGACAAATTCCTCTTGGAAATTATCAGCCACCCTGAAGGTATGATCCCGGTAAATATCCTTAAACCTTGGCCTGTCGAGTTTCTCGATTAGCGCATCGATGAGCAAAGCCAGTGAACAGTCGTACACGTAAACCGGAAGTACCAGACCACGTCTCGAGGTACCATCAGCTGAAGCAGATGCCGTCGCCGGGGTTTTGTCGAACATATCCGCGGTTTTGGGCGTACTGAAAGCCAGTGCGTTTTTCAGATAATCCAAATCTGTACTCTCCTGCGAATAGAAGAAAAAGAAAATTGTGACGAAAGTGACGATTTAAAATTTATTTTATTAAATTGATTTATTTTTTTTTAAACGAGAATCGCCAGTCTCACCGCTGTCTCGGCGCGGTTGCGTTGAATCGGCGATGTCTCCCCGGATTGCGACATCTCGCATTCGCCGTAAAGCTGTTCGAGCTGTCTGTACTCGATGTGCTCACTCGTTGATTCGTCCGGTTGCTGAGAGAACACCGGCGTTGTGAGTACATGTCGATCTACGTCCTCGTCAGGATGGCTCATCAGTTGTACGTCGCTCTCGGCTGCCGGTAAAAGCGTCACTATAACGTGCGTTACGCTGATACCCTTGATGAAACACCTCCAATGAGGATATGGCATTCCTTTTCCGGTTAGCGAACTTTCTGCTGAAATTTATGGATTTTAGATTTTTTTTATTTTTAGACGCGAAATTAACACGTGCCGATTGATTGGTCGCGGAAAAAATACGTCAAGTGTGTGTAACACGACATAATATAATGTATGATTTTTGTACTTTCAAGTAATATCCTTGCTATGTGTGCTTTAATTTTTACAGTGCTTGCACCACTTAGAGACAGTAATTGTAACACTGGAATTTAAAATAATTTCTCACCCTAAAACTTGGAGTGGTTTTTCACTCTGAAGCTTAGAGTGAAATAATAATATCATCTAAATATGTCTTTTTGTGCTACTTCGAGATTTAGAATGATTTATCGATCTTAAGCTTAGAGAAGAATCTGAATAACGATTCACTCTAAGATTGAAGTGAAATAAAAGGTCGTTTTATTTGCAAATCGTTTAATTAACTTACGTGGATAAATATCAAAGTACGAAAATCATTTATTACACTTAGTATAAGTATTATTGTACTTAGTATAAGTATACATCATAGTTACCCAAATTAAGTAATCTTATTTGTCCAACCAATTAATCGTTCCGTATTATTAATAAAAAAACTATAAAATAAAAAATATATATACCATAATGCCAGAATAAGGGCCTTGCACCCTCTTCTCTGGGTCTTTCCGAAAGCATCTTCGAAAACCTATCGGACTCGGCTGCGCTGAGTATAAGTTCTTTGTTGTGCAAATTTTTTATGTGACTTAGTAGGCCTTCCATCAAAATTCGGTTGGCGTTATTTTCACCGTGTAACTGATCGTGGTAATCTGAAGATTTTTAAACGAACGTATAAAAAATCTGAATTTTAAGGGTAGTTTACACTTATTCCTTCCCTGAACTAATAATATAATATTATATTATTGAGAGGCTAAACCTTTTTTTCCTTATAAATATATGAAAAAACACTATTTAATTATACATACGAGAAGTTGATGTTGTCATTTTGTATTTTTTTTTAATATTATTTTTGTATGACAGTGCGGGCTATCAAATTCTATTTTATTAATTTACTATTATTTAGATTTTTGAATGGGCTTGTGTCTTTTTGGATGGCTTAAATTAATTATTCGAAAAACGTCTTTAAACAAATAAAAATACATGACTTTTTGAATCAAAATTTCAAACACCTTCTGGTGCACCGTGTATCTAGAACCTTTTTATCGGTAGAATAAATGTTTAAATTTAAAAAGCTTTTTTTATGATAATTTATTAATATTTATATTTTATGTAACTCTGTAAGAATGAAAAAAATTGATTTTATTGTTGTCTTTTCAAACAAATTGAATTATTTATACGACAATAATACAATACTAAAATTATAAATTTTGAGTACGATGCCCCAAAATTTAAGAAACACATAACATATGAAATATATATTAAATAATATTTTTTTATTACACTTTTATAGGAAAAAAATTTTAGATGTGTTATAATAATACATTTTTGTCACCGGCGCTCAACATTTAAGGATTGAAAAAGTGTAAACCCCCTAAAGATGACAATTCCCAAAAAAAAGAAATTTAAACCCCAACCATCGGCAAACATGGAGAATAGAAGTTCAGCCTGTTGACATTTTGGAAGTATACCAAGCGCATCGAAATCAAACTGCATCGGACGAATGCGATCGTCGACCAGTGGATTTTCCGCTATGTCCGCATACGTTGGTCGTCTCGATGTCTTCCCGTGACTCAAACCATTATTATTATTATTGTTATTCGAGGACTGATTTGCAGGAAAACCACTGGACTGTTGCTGATGTTGCTGGTTATTTGGCAAATCGTAGCTCTTATCGAGCGGTGATTCTTGGCACATCATACTTAGGTGTTCCAGCGTCAATAGGGCATTGATGCATTCTTTGTCGATATTCGATATCTGTTTCAGTGTACGGAGATAAAACTGTGATATTTCACATTTCGACGAAAACTTATAAATATGGAGGACGATTATTTTAGAAAAAAGTACTTTTTGTGTGTATTCAAGGGCTATTCGACACTTTTACTCGGATGATTCGGATATTTATAAATAAATTTCATTATAACAATGGTATAACCAAAAGTTTATTTACGTGTGTCTATAATTTGGAGTAAATTATTTTCAAAAAAGTACTTTTTTAAACCACACTTTTACTCGGACAATTTGGGTGTATTTATATATAAATAAAATTCATCGTAATGATGACGCAAGAAAAAAGCTTGTCAGAGGTTCATGTTTTATTTACACGTATGAAAACAAATATAAAAATAAATAATACATCTATAAGCAAGAAGAATGAATCTATTAAAAGAAAAAATATTTACACAAAGGTCATTAAATGGTGATGACAAAGCGTATCCAACATGGACAGTTTTGATAAGACACTACAGTACGAGACATAAAATTAATTAATTTACTGCAATACATCACTTTGAAAGCATAATAGATTCGTTCTCCCAATGCTGAAAATTATACAATCTTACATGGAGAGTATTACAAACAATATAATTTTTTTTACAAATCATGTATAAAACGAATATTTCGTACAATACAATATGCGATTCAATCGATATTCTCATCGATAGATCATATTTCTCGTAAACAAAGTCAAAGACGATCTCGATGGGCAAGGGTTCCAGGAATAAGTTGGAGGAGTTGAATCTCACTTGATCACAAAGCGCAGAGACCACTACTCCACTTGAACCTCGAACCCTCGTTTTCTCTCTCACTAATTCGATTTCTTTCATTGTTAGTTGCCCAGCAACAGTTATCTTCAACGATATCACTCATATACATATATATATATTTGTAAATCAAGAAATCGATTGGACTAGTAAAAAAAAAAAAAAAAAAAGAATAGTTCATCGATCTCTAATCGATGATTAACGCCGACGACGTAACGCCAAGATCTCTCGAGCTGGAAGAGTTAGATCTGACAAATTCCTCAGAGTTTCAGGTGCTCACTGTCTCGATCCCCACTTCCAACTCAAGAAGACTCGACTTCGATCCCATCCACCCACGGGATAACAGTTGATTCCGAGACTTCGATTTTTTTTTCTATCGAAGAAATTGAACTTCTCTCATTGGACGATGTGAGGAGTACGCGCGCGCGTCGAGGCGAGCAAATATCGAGAGCACGTTGCTGGCGACGATTGAACAAGATAGAAATTGTAAAATTCGAGTGTATACGTGTCAGGAATTATAATTCGATTCCATTAATTTTCAACTTCGCGATATACGTATACAAAGGTTTGAAATTATCGTTAGATCTTAAGAATCGTTCGGATTTTACAATTTTCTCATCCAACGTTATCGACAACACGCACTGACGGTATGGTATCACCCGGTGCGGCAACAGTAATGGAACATCGCACATTTATTATCTCGCGACTCGTGATTCACTCGAGAGATTGAGACGGCTTTAGATCGATAAGACGAGTCGACTGTGCGCGGTCTCTTATCGGTTCGCGCACTTCACCGAACCTCTTTTCAAACGATGTATAAAGAACGTATACATGTCTATATAAAACATATGCATATATATTTTAGACTTTCTTCGCGTTTTTCGTACGATTACATACATGAACGCGTAGAGATATAGAATCTGTCTTTTGTAACATTCTTCACGATTTTTTTACAATTACGTCGCTGGCCTCATGACTAAGGCGCGTTTCCGTGACGCCCCCGAAAGGCTCTCTTATCTCGCGGGGAAACCGTATGTTTCTCTTTCTCTCGTTTTCTACTGGAGATATATACGTAAAAACGAAGCTTACATAACTCGCGCAAGTTTGCTCAGCCATCGGGGCACCTTTCGACACTTTTTCCTAAGAGACAGTCTGATTTCATTTTTTTCAATGTCCGTATCAAATAAATGCCTCTTGTAAGTAAAATTTAAAAGATGTCGCCCTCACTGTCACAACGCGCGCCCATTTCCCAAAGAGAGAATCGAATTTCATTTTTCAACGTACACGTCCACGCGAGGACGAATAAAAATTTCGCGCTCACTGACGAGGTATGTTTACGACACCGAAAAAAAAATGTCCCGCTCACTGTCACAACGCGCGCCGATTTCATTTCTTTTCATTCGAGAGAGACTGCGTACATGTATACGAATTCCGTACGTTTAGACACGGAGAACAAAAAAAAAAAAAATAAAAAGACTAAAATTCGCGCTCACTGTCACAACGCGAGCCGATTTTCGCACTGTTCGCGATGTTCCGAGCACTGTCACACCGGATGAACAACTCGACATCCAAAGGAGAAGTATTCTACTTATAGACACTTGGCTAAGGAGAAAATGGAAAAAAATAAAAGATGCGTTCGAAGTGGCGCACGAGGGGTCACTAGAAGGCCCAAACGATATGCCAGGCCCTATATATACGCAAGAGAGCTCAGGCGGATTGATAGCTCGTCTCAGGTCCTTATTCACACCTAAGCTCATCGGTATCGGTACTCGTTCTCTTTGGATCGTCGTCGGCTTTCGTGTACGCGGCCGCCCCGCCCCGATAACGATAACGGCGCCCTGTCGCCTTATGCTGAGATACAGAAAACTAGGTGTGCACCATGGAGTGGGAGTCGGAAAGAGAAAGAGATACGTGTATTTGCAGCGATATATAAGGTTGATTTTTTTTATTATTTCAATTGTCCGGTAGCCGGTACTTCGGTGTAGGTACTTTGGTAATTGGAGAATTTTTTTTTTCTTTTCATCGAGGAGATGCAACGAAAATAGTACTGGAGCAAAAGTAACGTCGTTTCTGTATAAGAGGGTTTATGTCTTGGTAAAATATTTATTTGTGGAAACGAAATTTTGAGAAACAAGTTCTGCCTTAAGGATGAAATGTTTGGATAAGACCGATAGTCTCTTCCTTTTGACGCAACTGGCACAGTTCGGAGGATTTCGGAATCTCTTAGCTGTACCTTAGAAGTCAATTATCGATGTGTCGGTGACTGAGTCAGTGATTTTAAATAGAAACAGACAATTATCGATACGGCTTATCGTCAATTTTTTTCTTTCTATCGATTGCGCGAAAAATATTGGTTAAAAAAATATTTATCAATGCAAAGGTGTTGAGGAAATTTATTTTTACTCCGAACATGTTGCACGAGATCTCTATCAATTGTGCTTTTGATAATCTGTTTATAAACTCAGTAATCAACAACGTTCCGATATACGCAATTGATTTTATGCGATTTAATAACGAATAAAAAAGACACCGTGCACCGAGAACGTGATAAACGATAAAAATTCTTTTCGATTTCAAAATTTCTCTCTATACGTGTCTTCAATACCGTCGCTGAACTCATTTACGTACAAAAAGTACGCGAGTAAAAAAGAAACTTTTAAATCCTTTTTTAAGGGTGACTGCACTGAAGGCACAAGTTAACTGTATTTTAGACAGTTTATTCGTTGAAAATATTTACTTGAATTAAAAACTAAGATTTCATTTATTTACGAAAATTTGTTTCTCAAAAAACCGCTTTTTGAGAATAGAATGCGTTGACTTCAATGAAATGCTAATATGTAATTAATTTAAAAGAATGTATTTATTAAAAAAATTGCTTTTTTCAGAGAAGAGATATTAACTCGAGTATATTGAATCGATTCTCCAAAATGTATCTACTAATGAATAACTTTCTTCCGTAAAAAGAATATCAACCTAAATAAACCATTACATTTTCGCATTTCTCAAAAGCAGAAAAACATCGCGAAATAAAATACATTTTCCAAATAAAGCCATGAACAATTCCTATCGAAAATTTACACAGCTTCCCATCGTCGTAACGCAAACCAGTTGGTTATCGTAGTTACGAGTACCCGCTGCTTCCCAAAACAAGAAAAATAAAGCAAAAAGAACAAAAAAAAAAAAACGACTCGTCGTAAACGTGCCAAGGGAAAATAAAAAAGTTGAAAATTTTTCAAGCACCTCATGGTTGGCGCAGTTCTCTTTCTCTTCTCGAGCAGCGACTGAAATCTTCAATATCTTTGACGGCTGTTTGCCGAGCAAGATAGCGGACGCGCTCGTTCGCTCGCTTGCCTACCTGACAAAATAAAGCACTTCAGAAAACCGCTGGTCAGGATAAATTTTTATTTTGCTGATTACGGACATTATCAATGTAGCCCCGTTGCCAACGAGATAAGGACAGAAACTCGAGGCGCAGCTTTTCCATTATTTCTACGGATCATCTTTGGGAAATTCAGCTTTCCTTCTTTTATCGCGTCTTGCGTAACCACGTACGAATTCGAGGGCATACTGCTTTCAAAGAGCGCGATTCGTCGAGAGGATTTCTTGATAAATGAAAATTTCTCTGTGCCAAAGAGAATCGCTCAGCGCATTCTTCGATGCTCGTGTATACGACTGTGTGTGTGTGTGTGTGTACATATATAAAGTATAGACGTCTGTTGAAATATCGGAAATATTACATATCTTATCAAGTGACGACTTGTTCAAGATAATGAGATACACCTCGCTCTATGCCTTGTACAATTAATCTAACTCTAAGCGTTTGCAAGATACGAGGCGATTTTACAATTTCCAATGTATGATTGGATTGTTTTAATTTTTTTTTTTTTTAGATTTATAAACATTCTATGAAGATCGTCTTTGACTTGTATTTATGTTGCGATACTCTCCATTGTTTTTGTAGAAATTTGGAAATTAATATTTTTACTCACAGCTTCGGGAAGTTGAAAATATTCGAGGAGATTCATGTATGCAGCCTTTTTGGCGGAAGTAGCTTGCACATATCCGCATTGGGGCTCGATCCAGACTTCCATGACTATTTGAAAATCCCCAGACGTTTCGGTATCCTCGACACCGTTTTCCCCATCCGCAGTACCTGATTTACAAATATTTTATTATTTTATATATACTGTGATACTTTTTTAAAATAATTTTTATATTTTTATTCATTTTCTATTTAATAGGAGATCTATTCTCTATTTTACGATGAAATAAATGTTTGCGATATTTAAGAAAAAGGAATATTTTGGCTTTAAATGTATTGATTTGAAAGTAAAATTATTTTCAGTAAAACGTAACTTACTGTAGAAAAATAAAAATTTGCACGAATATATGAAATAAGCGCATTTATGTGAATTGTAATAAGTAATTATTGAGTAAAAAAATGTCTTTTAAATTCTACAAATATTTACTGTAATTCGAATAAATATTTAAAGAAAATTTACATTGAAAAGATTTTAAAGTAAAGTTCAAATCACACAGTTCAGCCCAGGGAAAATAGTACAAAATGATATCCAATTTACCTTCATCGGTTTCATCGTCAGATCCACTATCTTTTTCTAATCCTCCTGGGCCTACTATCACGTGTGGAGGAAATAAAATATATTGTACTGTACACGGATATGTTATCTCATCATTTCCAGGCCCTTTCATTTGTACTTCCATCACAGTGTTTATTATGCCAGCAGCGGAGTAAGCAAAATTGAATCCCTCTGCTAGGCGAATCCTGAAATTCATATTTTCACTCGTACAGTGAGATATTCGTATTTAACGAAATTTCAAAAACATCAACATATTAGTACAATCAATCCTCACTTTGTAATAGTAGATAAAATCCTAGCTACCGCGGCAACGTTCAGTCTCGGTAATGTAATCACAGGCACCGTTTGCAGCGAAGGTTTCTTCAGTAGCCATAGCCATCTTGCATGATACAGATATCTGCTAAGGGTAGTGGTGAGACTACTACCAGCGAACGACGCATTTCTGGCTATGATTTGTGAACCATCAGGGAAGATTACAGTACTCAAATCGATCGGCATCCTTTCGTACCTGATCAATATTTTTTCTAAAGCTTTGTGCAGTATAATGCAGCAAGGGATTTCTCTCTGCTCAGTTCTCCGGCTTGGAAGTGTCAGCTGCGACAATCTCTCCAACAAATCAGTCATTACGTTGTGGCGAACTAGACCTTCGGTACCACCAGCAAAGGCCACGTTTAGTACTACACAGAGAGCTTTGCAACTAATGTTTATAAGTGAGAAAGAAATCGGAGGCTTGTCCGCTTCTTTATGAATAAATTGAACATATGTGTGGTTTTCAACTAGGACGAAGGTTGCCCAGGTCTTGAGCATACCGTATAAAACGGCTGCGGCCTGACGATATTGCACACTTTGAAACCGACCACTTTGATTCGCTTGATGCAGATGTTTGGAGAGTGGCCTGTCGTGAATGAGGATGAGAGTTATACGTTGTGAGTGAAGCCATCGTGGCCATTGGTGAGGTTCTAGCGTGACAACTGGCTGCCAAATCTGACCGAATTGGGGACACGCTGCATCGCTGTAATCGTTAAAATACTATTTATTATTTCATTTACCTTTGGTTTATTTACATTTTGCGTTATTACATTGAAATAAAGATTTGTTGGCCAATTAAGACAATTTGCTTATTAAAAAATTCCTTTTTTTAAATAGAAAACTATATTTATTTAAATGTAACGTGTATCTGTATTTTTAAAAAATATATCTTTAAAAAATTCTGTATTAAAAAGAAAATGTTTGTTATATTTGAGACTATTTGCTTTATGGTGCTGAATTTGAAAAAATTGTTACTTTAATAAATACAGTTTCCAGGAAATATTAAAGGAAATGTGCTTATTTGCTTCAATTAAATGTTTTTTCTTCGATTCATTCAAATATTTTCTTCATTCCAAACATAAAAGTTTATTAATAAATAATTGTTCCCAAATACAGTTATCTCAAAGACATTGAAAAGAATAAAAAATAAGACAAGTATTTACTGTAAATATTTTCCTAGGACTATCCAAAGAAATCATTTTCTGCAATAAAAATAAAAAAAACTTTGTTTTACTACTCTAACAAATCTTTTTTCCACCGTAGGATACAAACCTTAAGCGTTTTAATCGTCATTACCTGATCTGGATGGAACTAGACGACGACGTGGGTAAATAAAAAACCGGCATACCACTTCTGATCGTATCCGGAACATTGTACCAAGTCCAGCCCATACCAGGAAACCAACTGAAATGCGCCAACATGCTGTCACCTTCGGTTAACGATGTTAAAGCAGTCCAGAATCGAGAAACCATATTTTGTCTGTATTGTGATTTTAATGGTTTTTTCGATAAACAAGTTATGTCGTGTAAAAATTCATACGGTGCTTCTATCGTAATTGTGTACTGTAGAGTATTACAAACTGAGAGAAATTTTAAAAATCTTGGACACGTTACCACATACTCAACGTAAACGTGAGTTTTCCATGGTAATACAAAACATATTTCTAAACAGCCATCGCGTATAGCAGTTTTTTTTATTAAATACCCTTCCCGCAATCTACAGCATAAAAGACTATTTAAAGTGCAAGTGACTTGATCGTCGATTTGTTTTTTCCTGAGAAATTGAGGTGGTTCATGACCATAAAATAAGCTATTTTTTGTATGCCATGCATTTGGACGCTCACTTGTCACTTCTAAGTCATCGTTCCGATACAATTGCCAACACAGTAAATCTTTGTGGTACTTATTCATGTACATTTCCTCGGTGGCACTCTGTAAAGTAGAATTACATAATACGTTCGATTTAGAAACTTGTTATTTTTCATTATTTACATATGTGAATGTATATTAATGGTATTACGGTTGTTGGAAAAACAGTCATATAACTTCCTAAGGTAGCTGTCGCAAGAAATCTTAATAAATCTGGATATGGCACTAAACCGTTTGCACTATTGGGATGATAGGAGCTTCCTACGTGTAAAAAGCTGCATGCAATTGTCGTTGCTCTCAATTGCTGTATTATTGAATCTAATGCATGAACATCGTTGACTCCAACTATACCATCCGTTACAATGACTAAATCTGTGAAAAATTCATCGATATTATTAAAATGAATTTGGCTATTAAATACTGTATTAAAAAATAAATGCTTACGAGCGCTGCTGTGCTCCGGTAAAAGGGATAATGCCAACATTCCATATCGTAACATATTTACAAATCCAGTTTCTGGTGAAACCATTGCGATGGTAGATACATTATTGTTTGCATTACTTTTACCAGTACTCGTTCCACCTTCTTCAAACAACCCGCCAACCAATCTGTCACTCTCGGCTCTTAAAGTTTCTAATTGTAAATTGACTAAACTTGTAACTTGAGCAACTTTTTCTTCTAATGAATTTAATTGGATTTCTATAGTTTGCATTAAATTTGCAACGTTCTCTTTAGTGACTAGCCAACCTTGAACCAATACTTGCTGGGCTGGGTTAGTAAAAAAAGGTGTATGAACTATCACAGTTACGTAAATCTCTGGATGAATTACTCTTTTGCTTCCAGGGACAACAAACTATAATTGGAGTTTTATGATTAGTTTTATTTTTAATTAGATTTTTAGAAATTATTATTACTTACTGGTCTTGTCATGCCTTCAAGGCACCGCTTTGTTGACATAAAAACCTCATCGATGACTATTTCTCCGTGTTGAATATCCTAAAATAGACCCGATTAATCGGTTAGACTCTATTGAACGTCTTTACATTATAATCAGTACTAATTCTACAGTGTTACTTACAACCGTGGCAAGAGAAGGACTTAGGTCTAAACTAAAAACCATCCGATATTTATGAGCTAGAAATTTGATTGTAGTCGAAGAAGTCACTTTGTAAAGATATTGCAAATTATTTTCTGGACACCATGATTCAACCCTATCCTTAGGAAGTACAGAGATTATTTCCAGGTCTGGTATTTCATCAGTATCTAAAGCAGGATTTTGTATTGCAATTACAGTATCCAGGTGCTGTAGCACCCACTGTGCCCTTACATTGCGAGATATTGGAAAACCTTTCTTCATCAACAGATAAACAGTATCTGCTTCCAGCACTGTTGGTTTCTGCAAATACAAAATCATATTCCTAATTCTATCCTTACAAAACGTTAGCTCCCTGAATTTCTTGAATAAATGTTAATACCGATAAGAAAAGATTCAATAAAGAAACATTAACGATCGTATCATACCCTAAGACAGAGAAAGCTAAAAATTACTCAACAGATTTATTACACAGTCCGTATATTAAAATGAAATGTGAAACAGTTGACGATAAGCACACAAGCGATAAATAAGACAAATAAATATTCATACCTCGTTTTCTGAAGAATCCATGATATTAACTAATTATTACACAATAAACTAGAACTTCTGACATGTCGACGAGCTGCTACCGAAATATTCTTATAAAACTCGTAATTCTCCCTTCTGTTATGCACATGTAATAAACAACCGGAAAAGCCCATATTTTCTTTTCAGCTGATCGAGCAAAGCTTACTTTTCGACTGATATTTTTACAGCTCAACATCCACAACTCATCCAAGCCAGACTTTTTCGACTTGGGAGCCAATGTTTTCAATAGTAAACATAACCTGCAATTCTCTTCTACGTCTCGCGTGTGTGTATATAACTCCAGCTGCAGTAAAGCGTATGTTATATATGTAAGTTGTTATGAACCCTACATACACATATACCCAGTGTCCTTAGTGTAATAAGACAAGTATGGGCTGTGGACAAAAATCGTTTAACGAGGGTTGAGGAAACAATATAAAATATATGTTAATGATATGTTATTAAAATTATTGAAAAATATATGGATATTTAGTAATTGCGGGAAAACATGAAAAATAGTGATTACAGGAAAAATTGAATTTTTGTAAAAATATTTGTTTATGTCATCGATATTAAATAATATATCATCTTTGTGACTTTAAAATCTTAATTATATTCATGTATGTAAATGTATACGTAAAAAGACAGTATTTGTTATGTCACCAACTATACTTATAAATATGTACACACAAACAAAATTTGCTACATTTACGAAAATTTATTTATTAAAAAATTAATCGATTTTTAAGAATAGAGTATTTGGTCACTAAAAAAAGGTTTGTAAACCCTATTAAATATACAATAAAATTTGTTTAAATAGTCGATATTAAATAATACACAACATTTTAGCTGTGAAATCAAAATTACTCAAGTAAGCATACGCAAACATACATCGCCAGAACTGGCGTATTTCTGGTTCAACTATCATTGATAATTTATTGAATAAAATAATTATTAACTCTTGAAAAATTATTATTATTAAATTTCCCTCGATTTTTCTTGTACTCGATATTTTCCGTACTCAATAACACCAAGATAATAAATTATCGAGTATCCATTTACAACGTTTTTAATGATATTTCAATATTACATATTTTTTGCGTCACTAGCAGGTCTAAATATTGCCATAGGTCTAGAGCCTCATCAATAGTAAAAATTGCTTTTTCGAAAACGTTTATTCGAATAGAACACTTTTTATATAAATTAAATAATTATTTTCAGTAAAACACGTTACTGTACGCAAAAAAATACTATCTCGAATACGTTAGATACCATGTTTAAGAAAAATTTTGTTTACATTCGCCTCAAAAATAATTCGAAAGCATTGACGCAAATTCAAACGCACCCGTTACATTCGTACACATGATAAAGTTGATATATGTTTTCGTAGTCTTCGTGCAGCTGAGTATCTCCATCTCTGTCCATCAGACGACCGAAACGCCTCTAGGAGCGAGTGAGATAAACGAAATTCGCGTACATACATACATATATATAGACATACATATATACACATATATATACACATGAACTATGAAGAGAGCGAGAGAGAGAGAGAGAGAGACAGCTCTATTTCTGGATTTTGTAGGTTAAGTTTTAGTTCGAAGTTGTTTGCATCGAAGGCTACGTACACATAAAACTACACACGCATCTCTTTTCCCTCTCTGTCTCATTATCATCTACGTATGCGTGTGTATGCATGCACGTATGGTTAAGTTATAATTGAGAGAAGAGAACACATTGCGATTCGCGATGCAGTCGCAAACGAGTATTTTCCACAGTCAGCCTAGCATGACAAGATACGTCGGCCGTCGGTGTATAAAAGCGAAAGTTTATTCTGCTGTTTTGACAGCTTGAAAGAGAGACAGACCGAGAGACCTACAGCGAAGAAATCAACAATAGTTCCTTGTTCGCGTAATATATATTTTTTTTTTGTTATTCTTTTTTACTCTCTGTTGTGTAGGAGTGTCACGTGCGCGCGCGAGAGTATCACTTATCAGCTTTCGGAAGTTTATCGGCGAAATTTTTTCGACGTTTACTCACTGAAGTTTACAGTTGTTCGTTATTGTGGATACGTGTATACACATTAACACATACACGTATACCTATACAGTGTTCAGAGAATCGAGCCGTTAAATTTCGAAGACATTCTTGTGCGTGTGTGGGTGTGTTCCTCGCCCGCTGAGCTGTCGTGCTGTCGATCTACCTTGTTACAAGTGTTCTCGTTTTTTTTATTCGCCTAATTGTTTCTACGGACGAGAATTACAATGGAAGGCAAATTAAAGGATGTGCCGAAGTATGGCTTCAAAGTCAGACTCGATCACGAATATCCCGAGAAATGGTCGCAAAAGCTGAGGCCGAAGATCAGACATACGATTAACATGATGCCTTTGGCTGTGAGGTTTGTAGTTACACACACGCATATATATATATGAAAATGTATTTATTTATGAATTAGAAGTTTTATTGTACTCGAAGAAGTTACTTTGATCGATGTATATTACACGTACGCGTTACATCGTTACATGCAGACATGCTCACACCGGTATATATGTGTGTGTAACTGTGTATACATACCTTATCGATTACGAACCTATGCTACACATACGTATACACTCTGTCCGCGAATTCTTTATTATCGCATATACATATGCATGTGTCTATACGCAGGAATGTACAGAATCAAGGCTATTTAAATGTACACCTGACGAATGTAATTTCTTGAGCCGTTGCTCAATTATTCGCTGCAAAGTATTTTTATGCGCAAACCGATCGTTGAAATATTTCAATTCGAGCACTGACGAATACGCTTGAAAAAACGAAGAAAAAGTCTTACGTTCGTAAAATAGGTTATTAGTATATTTATATGTCGCGTTGATCAATGGTCGTTTCGTAATAATAATTGCTACTATATAGACGATGGCGTAATTTTAAGTTACTCTCATAAGTCCTAATTACCATACGATTTATATATACTATTTATATTATGCATTTACAATATACATATACATATATATATATAACACATGGGTATCTTTGATAAGAAGCGATATCGTAAAAATATTAATCCCCATTTTTTACGAACAGCGGAAATTTCAAGCTCGTTTTTAATTATACGAAAGTCGTTTCCCATTCACTGAGCTGTATAATATTAAATAAAAGATAAATTCACAATTCGATAATTCATGCAAATTAAAAGGAAAAAAATCAGATACATCGAGTTCACCGCCTTGTTTTATATTCATTTTTTCGTTTAAATCACAAAGTCTATTGATTTAGGTTTCGTTATTTGGAGTATTCAACAAAATGTTATCTCGCGGCGATATCGGAAAAAAGCACCTCGCGCATATTCGACGATAAATTACAAGCGCATTAAAATTACTTTTTTTCGTTCAATTATTCTTCCATTTTTTTTCTCATCCATCCATATAGATATGCATTTTACTACACCAATGTCAGCCGAAATGGTCGTCCCGTGCTAATGGATTATTTGAATATGAAGCATGGCCAGCAAATTTACGGTAAGTTTATATACATTAATGTATCAATTACATATAAAATAGAAGTTCACACCAGTACATTTAAATGCTTGATTTTCACTCAGTCGTTACGGTAATGTACAGTGAAAAATAAAGTTTGTTGTATTGAATAAAATTTGTTTATCGCCAATTTGCTTTTTTGAAAGACATTTTTTTAATTTTTTTTTATTGGAACATTTTTTAC
Source organism: Apocrypta bakeri (assembly GCA_018906985.1). Classification (NCBI taxonomy): domain Eukaryota; kingdom Metazoa; phylum Arthropoda; class Insecta; order Hymenoptera; family Pteromalidae; genus Apocrypta; species Apocrypta bakeri. Next base: position 1,707,486 of record JACCIA010000004.1, read on the forward strand.
TTGAATTATGAATTAATATATTGTTAAAAAAATTTTAAATATCTATTGAATTGAAGACAATGGTTAGATTTAAGAAAATATCTTCCTAAAACTATATTCAAAGAAATGATTTTTTGGTAATAAACAAAATTTTTTTTCATTGCATATATATATATACATATATGTATATATAGATATTGCCAAGAAGGAGCGAACAAGAGTCATTAAAATAAATTTCCAAAAAAAATACAATAAAAGGAGAGAAAGAATAAGGCATATCGGGTGAAATTTATGCTACTGCCGTGCCGCATGTGCCCGTCCACTATCGTATAATACGAACTTTGCGAGTCCGGATTTTAGCTTCGCGAACACACTGTATCCTCCTGCCCCTGCGACTTTTTTTTTATCGCTCAATATGTGCGTGTATATATATAGCTTATATGCATGGGTGCACGAGGCGTTTTTCGTGGCATATTTTTTTTCATATATAAAAATACGTATTTTTCCTCTCGTATAACACACATACACACACACACACACATACATAGACACACAGATAGAGCTCGCGGAAAAGTTCGAGCTGTAAACTCGACGCTTAATGCTCGACGCGGAAAGTTGCCGATTCCAGCGATATTGCAAGCGTTTGGCTTGATTTGGTGCTAAAATATCGGAATCCCCAGTTTCGAATTCGAATTGTCGCATTACCAATAGTGCGTGAATCCTATAAAATACACGGGACGGAATCGCAACGATCCTTTAGAAATTTCACTCGACTTCGACTCGTTCACGAATGTAGCGTATAATTTCGTATGAAAAATCAACCGTACACCACGCACACGCGATACAGAAAAAGTATAATTCTACAATTATGAAAAAAAAAAAAAAAACAAATGTCTGTACTTAAAATTAATTGGTACACGCGATTCGTCACGCAAGCGAAAAAAACACACACGCACACACAGACACAAGGGAACCTGTAAAACAATCGAAATGAGAGATTTAACGCGAGGTCAGCGCAAAAAAAAATTTTTGTAACAAAAACAGAAAATGGTTTTTTATTCGATTTCTTACAGGTGTTCCGATCGGCGGATTAGGTGGTGGCTCGATCGGCCGTGGCTTCAGAGGTGAGTTCTGTCGGTACGCGTTACTGCCTGGCCTCTACAGCTATCATGTCATCCCCGCTAATCAGTTCATCCTGACTGTGAGGGACGTTAATGGAAACACGATATACAATCAGGTCTTGTCGACGAAAACGTGAGTCTTCGCTAACTGCTATATATATGTGTGCGTATTATATGTATACATACGTGTATATTCGACGCAATGTGTCGAGCACATTATTATGTGCTACCTGATGTATGTGTATTATGTGTATCTGCCTTTGAGCCGCATTATATATATATTATATCTACTAGATTAACTTTATCATGTATATGTCTTATATATATGTGGATATGCATAGAACGTATAGGAAACTTCTGCGGCAAATTGGATGCTTGAGTTGCGCGGCTTCAACTTCGATATCCAACCGTCGTTAGAGAGAAAGAGTAGCTCCAGTCGATAATTTTAAGATCACTTTGTGTGCACGTCTTGCATATAATATATCCTTGATGCCTTATAAGTTCAGCGTATATTGTTTGGTTATATTAACTGAGATTCTGGACTTACTTATATATACTCTTCTATCGATAATTCAATCAGCGACAAATTACGCATTGGTCAACAATTCCTTTGTTATGACGTCTATGGATGATTCTGTGGTGAAAATTTTTTTTTTTAATTTCGCAGTATGTCATGGCAATTATAAATTGGTTTCTAAATTGGAACAGAGATTGATTGGTACGCTTGAGGTCAGTGCAAATAGTTTCGTAGACGAAAAAAGTATATTTGTGGATTTTTTGAGGGATTTGATAAGAATTTTTTTTTTATTTTTATGGACCATTACAGACTAAAATAATATTTATCATAAGATAATACTATTTCACATAAATATTCACGTATTTTTTACTTGTTATTAACAAAGTTGCTTTTCTTCGGAAAAATCACTATTTTGTCAATATTTATTAAATATAATTTTATTTTTTTTTTAATTTCAATTTTAATGTCAAATGTAGATTTACAAAATAATTATAGAATTATATCGTCAATTGCTCAGTTAAATAAGCTGTTTTTCTGTAGATTTTAGAGACGTTAGATGCACAGATTCAGGTCGTGATTATACCTGTAAAATAAGCATTTTAGTCATAATGTAATTTGACTGGCGTTTTTATTTCTAGAAAGAAACAGAATTCGATCCACGAGTTGCGACTAATGTAGACAGTTTTCAAGTCAATAAAGGTATCTTCGTGAATTTTTCAATTCTGTTTCGAACGATCAAACCTTTTCAAAACTGATTTCAAGACTCAGCAAATATTTTTTGTGTTTTTATTTTAAACTTATTGAAAAAGGGTATATGATTCACAAATGTTGAAATTGCCAACTTTGCGACTTTATTATCACTTCGATACTGCAATGCCAAAGAACAGTTTAAAATTATTAAAAAAAAAAAATGTTGACCGACCAATTTGTCAGAGAATCGGCGACCCATATACCACTAGATACACATTAATTATTAATTTTAATTCCTATAATTATCATTTACTAATTTGATTATATATACGTTTAGACTGCTATATATATGTATAAAACACTGCTATATATGGTGTGCTTTATTTCCAATCGTTATAAACAAAAGCACATAATGGAAAAACGATCGATGCTGAAGTATGCATTGCGTTCGAAATTGGATTATTGCTTTTGAAATATTCTCTAGATTGATCCACGCATTCTATATTCCATTTCTAAAGCCTATATACCAACGATTCGAAAATAACACGCCGACATGCTTGGGACTCGTGATTTCTTGATTGCCATAAGGGAACGATTGATACGCGTCGAAATTGATTATTTCAACATTTACGACACGAGTTTTACATTATATTGTACGATTACATCGACAGGAAACCAAAACATTTACGATCATGGAATTGGGGCTTCGAAGGTAACAAGGCCTCTTACACAGGGCTCTATCCACGATCGTGGACGGTTTATGAGCTTGAGGAGCTCGGATTAAAGCTTATCTGTCGACAAGTGTCACCGGTCATACCTCACGAGTACAAGGATAGCTCGTTACCCTGCGCTGTCTTCGCCTGGGACGTCGTCAACAGTTCCAACCGAGATCTTCGAGTGGCTATCACCTTTACTTTTCAAAGCGGCTGCGGTAGTAAAGACGACCTTCAAGGTACATTTTTTACGCTCCGAGAATTCAAATTGGAAAATCTTTTGAAATAATTATGTTTGACCCTTTTTAAAGGGGTGAGAGATACCTCGAAGCGAGGCTACTTAAAATTAAAAATTTTAATTAGTTGTGTTAATTGAATTCTTTAAATATTTAATATTCGAGTTGTAGATACGTAAACCTTTGGTTCAAGATTTGTTTCACATCTTTTGGCCCTATATCGTGAATTTTTTTACTTATTTTTTCACTTATAAGGAAGTATAACTTTCATATTATCAAACAGATCGTTTCAAATAATTCGTAGATTCTCAGGGAAGCACTTCTGAATAAAGGGAGTTTTTTTTATAAATTTGTTAAATTTTTTTAAATAAAGTACTATTACTGATTATATAAGTTACGATAGTTTTGAAACATATAAAAAATTCACAAAAGGCCTGGTTTCACTCTCAAAAGAAAGTCTCCCAATTTGCGAATCGCCCGTAGTTTCTAACCAGAAATAATTTTATCGCTCAAATTATCTCACATTATGATTAAATACCTTAAAAGCCATGAAAGTAACTTACATTTCCGAGAAAATATAACCATCGTATTTTCAATGTTTCCGCGAAGCTGCATTTCTTCCGAAACTTTTCACGAAAATAAATATTCCAAATTATCCGGAATATCGTTCCATCTGCGTAATGAATTATTACGTCAGTTTCGCCAAATGGGAAAAAAAATTTTTTCGCGGGTAATATAAAGAGCTTGAAAGTTCTCGATTATAATATTCTTTTGAGTAACGCCGAACTCGATTGCGATTGACGCGTTGCTTTTGTATCCGTATATATGTTGCAAAACGTTTCGATTAATTAAAATATCTCTCGGCGGTGCGCATCGCAATTTTCGCAAATGGACCGAGCCACAACAGATCTGATACGACGAAACAACAGCTGCAGAGTAGTTCGAGTTGAAATTTATAACCCCCGATATCGGAGTCCGTCTCCAAGCGAGATAATCGTTTTTCGATCTAGGTGAATTTAAAATCTCACCTTCAATGGAACACAAGCAAGAGAAAGTATAGGCTTTCCCAGAAAGTAGCTATATAATGTGTATATTATATACGAAAAAATATCTCTGCATCTTCTACGCGTTACGTGTCTCTGTATACATATATATGTATAGACGTATAGAACGAAAAGAGAAATAGCTTTCGCAAACGAGCTTTTGATGCATAGCGTAGACACACAAGATATATATACACGTAGACGTATACGGAGTTCCGAGTGATTTTTCAGGTGACAAATGGACGGAATTTTTCGAGCTAGACGAGAGTAGAGGGGCGATGATACACCAGGAATTTCGAGGTATGCCCTGCACATTCGCAATAAGCTCGAGGACGCGGTCCGATGACGTAGCCGTGACTCGAATGATCGGTTTCGATCCGAGAGGAAACGGAGCTGCACTTTGGCAGAGACTACAAAATACTGGCAGATTTGACGAGAGCGCAGAGCCAAGAATTTCCAGCAAGACCAGTTAGTATTACGTTATTGTTTGTTTATTTATTTATGTAATTATTTGTTTACTTGTTTACGCAAAATTACAAGTTATTGTAATATTATCGAATATTATTGCGTATCGGATTATATATATAAAATAACAAATTTTTATTAGTTATAGTTAAATCTTCGATATAAGCTTTGTTTCGCATTTCAAAGTCCCTTTGATGCCTACTTATAGTCGGTTGTTGAAAACTCACTGTTCGTGAGATTCAAAGTGAATTAATAGCCTAAATGAATTCAAAATTCGCATGAATACACTTTAATTTAATCTTTAAAGTATATATGTAGGGATTTTTTTGTTTGAGCATTTTTTGTTTTATTCGTACAATTGTGTATTCTACTTTGCAGTTGATTTTATATGGTTGTAATATAGTCCGATGTGATAGTTAATAACATTTAAAAATAGTGTCCAAGAAGGTGTGTACAGGTGGCGTTACGGATAACAGTTGACGTTATAAACGTTCGTATGCTTACGTAACGGTTGGTTAGCAACAGGAAATTATAAAAAAAAATTGAATACTACTGATAATATTCATCTTTAGACGAACCAATAGTTACAGTATAAACAGTAGTTGTAAGTTAATTATAAAATGGTTTAAAAACTAAAGAGATTTCGCGAATTCGTTTCTTTATTGTTTACATACATTTTGTCGTTATCGCTTTAGTTCGATTGGTATTGTATATAGTTTACTGTGTATTTCGATTTAATTATTTATCTATTTTACATATTTTTTTTTCGTTTGCCAGTCACATTAATCAGTGAATATAAAAACTTTTAGGTATTTCCATTTCGGCAGTCGATCTAGTAGATGCATTGAGTTCGTATAGATTAATGTTTTTTTTTAATTTATTTTTCTAACAAAACTTATCATTGATTTTCTTCTATACCTAGTTTCATGTCGCATAGCTGTTAAAAAATGAGCTTCTCACGGCTCGAATGGCTGAGTTTACATTATATGAGGTAGATAGCCATCGGCGAGGTGAGCACGTTAGCCTATGCTGATGCTAATTAGCATATATTCTCTCTCTGGTTGTTCAGCGTAAGAATGTTAAATTTTTAAGAAATAAATCAGGTATGCTTAACTGATGGAGCGACTAAAATATTGGATTACTTTTTTTTCGATTTTCATACGTGCACTCTGTGAAATAAAGATCTGAATTTCGATCCATTTTCAAAGTTTACACATGCGATATGAAGTTCTCGCGTTATATTAATAAATATTAATGTAAATGGCCATTAATTTTAACGCTTAATTGGTGTATTCGAATTCAACTGCGTATACGAAGAGAAAAATTTGCATCAAGTGCATTTACATTAAAATGGAAGGAGAATTTTTTCAACTCAGTTTACATAATAGATTAAAAGTATAAATCATAATAGCATATCTATTTATAAGTATATACGAGCGATTGTCTGACGATTATTCTTTCTTCTAAATAATTTTGAACTGTTCAACATTAGTTCAGCATTTCTGTTTTTTATGCCCGTTTTCAATAGTTATAAAATAAAAAAACAAGAGAGAGTTTATTGAAAACGATATTTTGCGAAAGTTTGATCGTTCGAAATCAGCATAAAGAAATTCACGAAGAAACGCATCATTCAAATTATCTCATATTATGATTAAGGGTAGTTTACTTTGATTTATTCATTTTCAAAACTTTGTATGAGTGTAACAAAAAATTTAATATTGTTACGAAGCTAAACTTTTTTTTTAAGTATATTAAAAAATATTATTTAATAAAAGCTACTAGAAGTTGATGTTATGCTGTGCAGAGATATGATTATTTTTTAATTTTGGCTTTAGCGTCGGATGCGGCTTGAACAACGTGGATTTTTTTAATTTAAAGCTCAAATTCGTTGAATTCATTTTGTTAATTTATTATTATTATTATTTTAATTGATCATGGAATGGAAAAAGGGTTTATTTGTGGCTTTATTTTTTCAACTAAATTAAATTATTTATACCATACTGATGCACATGAAAAATGTTCGATTCGACAGCTTAAAATGTCAAATGATTATTTCCAAAACTTCAAAAAAGTATTATTCACATGAACAAAATATACAATTATAACAGAAAACCTTACTTTAAAATTTTAGTTTTTAAATATTGTCATTTGTCAAGAAAGACGTTTTGCAGTAGCAATAAATACGTGCAATGGCTGACCAATCGAACTAAAGCGATAACGACAAAATATATGTAAACAATAAAGAAACGAATTTGCGAAATCTCTTTAGTTTTTAAACCATTTTATAATTGACTTACAACTACTGTTTTATACTGTAACTATTGGTTCGTCTAACGATGAATATTATCAGTAGTATTCAATTTTTTTTTATAATTGCCTGTTGCTAACCAACCGTTACGTAAGCATACGAATGTTTATAACGTCAACTGTTATCCGTAACGCCACCTGTACACACCTTCTTGGACACTATTTTTAAATGTTATTAACTATCACATCGGACTATATTACAACCATATAAAATCAACTGCAAAGTAGAATACACAATTGTACGAATAAAACTAAAAATGCTCAAACAAAAAAACCCCTACATATATACTTTAAAGATTAAATTAAAGTGTATTCATGCGAATTTTGAATTCATTTAGGCTATTAATTAACTTTGAATCTCACGAACAGTGAGTTTTCAACAACCGACTATACGTAGCCATCAAAGGGACTTTGAAATGCGAAACAAAGCTTATATCGAAGATTTAACTATAACTAATAAAAATTTGTAATTTTACATAGTCTCACTTATAGGTGTCCTGCTCCCATGATAAATATCACAGTCGTAAAGAATAATTGAAAATTATTTAGAAGATAAAAAAAAATCACCCATACACATATAGCACACAATGGTTTACGTATATTTCGCAGAAAAACCGATCGCTACAGCCATCTGTTCAGAAACCCTCGTAAAAGCTGGTTCAACCGGCCTACTCGAGTTCAGCTTAGCTTGGGATATGCCAAAAATACAGTTTTATTTGAAGAGGAAAGATCATCACAGGTTCGAGTGGCTCTTTCGCGAAGATGTAAAATATTACTTCCTCAAACGAAGCTGAACCTTCCCACAGGTACTACACGCAGTTTTTCAACGGAGAAAATGCATCCGCTGATATCTGCCACTACGCGCTTTCTCAATACGAACGATGGGAGGAGGAGATAGAACGCTGGCAAAGACCTGTCTTAGAGGATCCTGATCTACCCGACTGGTACAAGAGCGCGTTGTTCAACGAGTTGTACTTCGTCAGCGACGGAGGCAGTCTATGGCTCAAGACCGAGGAGAGTAATGAACTTCAAGCGGATGATCCTAGGTATATTTTATATATGTGCATCAGGTATATATGTATAAATATATATATATATGAAAAATTCCCTATCAAACCGTTTCAATTTAGAAATTCATTTTTTTTTTGTAATTTGATAATGTTTAAAGATTATTTGTAAGGGTTGCTGGAGTTACAATTTTAATAACACATTTCTGTATGTTATAAAAAAAGTGATAATTTTTGTTTAAATAGGCTAAATTTAAACAATCATTACTTTTCCAGAGTAATTTCACGAAAATATACTTTGAAAATTGTAAACAACATTGTTTGAATTTTTCCTCTATTAGATTAATTTGAACAATTCATAAGTCCTTCGAAAATCATAGTAAATTGATTAGATTTAATTTTCAAAAAGAATGACAGTAATAACGGAACAAGCTAATATTATACGACCATTAAAACTATTTATTATTTTACAACTTAAGATAAATACATTTATGTATTTTGGACAGTCAAATACTTTTCCAGAACTGTCGTAAACGCAGTTCAATGTTTTCTGGTCAAATTCACTACTACAATGATTTATAGCCACTAGACCAATTGGATTCTCAATTCAAAAATGGAATATAATAAAAACATGTTGAGCTACAGTTAATGAAGTTTTACATTGACGCAACAAAGCTTTAGCACATCCTTAGTAAATAAAATTCTTTAAAACGTCGAATCCAACAGACAGAGTACGTCCGTAAAAAATATTGCTCTTTAAACTGATTCAATTTTACACAGCAAAGCTTCAAATCCTTAGCAAATAAAATTGCTTAAAGTGACTTTAGTCAAGCTGAGAATTGCCCATATATACATTTATATGTACATATTACATACACACATAGTTGAGTAAAATGTAATATACCAGTACGCATTCTTCGCCCGAAGCGACTCGATGTTGATTCAACGTCGAACACGAGAGCTTTTTTTATATATAAATTTTTGTTTGCAACGCGCTTAATTGAATTTTTTTTCCAATTTATTTCGACGAGGGAAATATTACTACGCGCATCGTCGGTAAAGGCCAAAAGGCGGGGGAGGGGGGATCGTCGCGATATTTTCAAGCGTCTATAAACACGGCTTATTGTTATCAAGCGAGCGAGCTCTTGCTGTGTCGTCGCTCTCTCCGCAACACAATGGAACCAACAGAGAGAGAGAGAGAGAGAGAGAGAGAGACCTGAACGCAACAGCCCTCGACTCCGTATTTTAAGATTTCCGGGTGTATACACTCGCAATTATCTGGACGCAAAAAGCGACTTATCAGCAGAAGCAGACGCAGCAGCGGCGACACTGGCGTGTATTATCCCCCGAAATTTCCCACCGTAAAAGCAGCGTCTCGAGTAGGGTGAATCGCGCTAGTTTCGTCCCTATATAGATATATATATATGCGTCTGTGTATGTACATAGGAGGAGGTACGGACGGTTCGCGTATCTCGAAGGCCACGAGTACCGCATGTACAACACGTACGACGTGCACTTCTACGCGGCGTTCGCTCTGGTGCAGCTGTGGCCCAACCTGGAGGCCTGCATACAATACGAGTTTCGCGATAGCGTACACGCGGAGGACCAGCAGAGACTCCAAGGCCTTTACGATGGTAACAGGAGGCATCGCAAAGTCAAGGGGAGCGTACCCCACGATATTGGCGACCCTGGTAAGTTTATATGTCATATATATATATATATATATTACACTCTTTTGAGAGTTTTACGAGTGAGCCTTTATACCCACCCCCTGTCAGCGCCTGATTTTCGAAGGGTTGAAAAGTTCCGTTTTTACAATGATTCGAATTTTCATTGAGGTTTACAGTTTATATATATGTATATGTATAGTGTACGTTGTATCGCTTTGATCGCGTAGGTGAGGAACCCTTCGAGATGATCAATGCCTATCCGATTCACGACGTGTCGCAGTGGAGGGATTTGAATCCAAAATTTATTCTCAGTTGCTACAGGATCTACTTCTTCAATAAGAATCTTGAACAGCTTAGAGATTTCTGGCCGACTATCAAAGATGTAAGAACACAACGATTCGTTATTTGAATAAACTAATAGCTACATGATGTATATTCGGATCTGATGCTTTTTTTCAGGTAGTCGAACACTGTCTGACATTCGACGAGGACAACGATGGTCTTATAGAGAATGGTGGGTTTCCAGATCAGACGTACGATGCTTGGGTGATGAGTGGATCGAGGTATATTGGTTATTTGTTTATTTAAATATGCATAGGCAAATTCAGCGGAGTAAATATTATTGGAATTAAATTTCCATTGAAATAGATATAACAATTATGGATTCGAGTAAATATCTTTGTTTTTTTTGGACATTTTTATAAAATCCTACAGCTATCGATTTCAAGTTTAAAAAAAAATTTTGCAATGGCCGATTGCCACTTTGTTCGTTTGAAAAATTATCAGTGCCAACTACCATATATATTAAGGTTAGATATCGAGGACACTTTTCCGACGATGATCGACTTTATACAAAAAATTGTTTCCCGAGTCATTTCTTTTTGTAGATTTTAAAATTTTTAACCATCAACTGAATTTTTTGATGAAATACCCCACGTCAATGAAAACTACACATTCGCACCAACAAAATAACGTATCAACGAGTTCCCTAGTTTGCTCCAATATTCGGGCAAAGAGTGTCCCATTTCTATTTAATTATATGTGCATTGCATATCCGTTATTAAATGCATTAAAAAGCTCATTTTCGTGTTGGAAACGTCGATCACGACGTTATATCCCAAAGCGCGAAATTCGAATCAAAGACTACGCGAGTGAGCTAACAAAGCCGTTTGCATATAGCTATTCGCGAAAATCTCGCGCATTATTCACTCAATTATGCGTTCTACATATTTATCTATATATATACATAATATCCAACGAAAAGTCAGTCCCGAGGTCCCGAGACGCATTCGTCTGGATGGAAACACACATAGATCTGGATACGCGCACACAAACACAGAGACAACGATAGTATCGCGTCCGCATTAATTTTATAACGAGGCCGTAGCTCGGCTCATCTAATTCCCTTGATTCTCATTCAGCGCGTATTGCGGGGGTTTATGGATCGCCGCGCTTCACTGCGCCGTAAAAATGTCCGAACTGCTCGGGGAAAGCGAGGACGAAGCGAGGTACAAGGAGATACTTGATCGTGGCAAAGTAGCCTTTCAGGATAAACTCTGGAACGGTTGGTATATACATGTATATATATATTTATATATAGGTATAACGACTCGATGTACGTTTAGTCGCTTTTTAATCTCGAGAAGTCTTGGTGCTTTGTCGTTCTTTTTTTCTTTTCAGGAAAGTATTATAATTTCGACTGCGGTAAAGACGATCGCAAAATGAGCATCATGAGCGACCAGTTATGTGGCCATTGGCTTTTGAGAGCTTGCGGATTTAACTACGAGGTAAAAATCCCGTGGCTATTAAGGGGGTATTTCAATGAGACGGGTTTGAAGAGTTCAATTTTTGTCTTTCCTTTTTTTTCGATTGGTCTTATTCGTGTGATTGATGTTTTGACATTTCTCCTTTTTTTGAGCAATTAAAATGCTACAACGGAGACTTTTTGCACCTGGTGTAGGTGGTTTCTCAAAAACGAACGACCGAATTCACTTCAAATTTCAATACGATTCTCAGCACTATCGCCTGAAGCACTAATTTGTTGATGTTATTATTTTTAACTATGATCTCATGTAATTTGTGTGATTTTTACGCGTTGGATGAAATAAAAAAGCTCATACGGTAGCGGCGCTGCGTTGGAGATTAATAAACATTTCGAATTTTCTTTTTCTATCCACCAAAAAGCTCGAATCATCTGCGCTAGCAAAAAATATTCTTTTACACACTTTACTTTCGTTTTGTAAATAATTAAACTTTCAGTTACTTAAATTGCATTTTATAAGTAAATATTTTTGATAATTGAACAAAATGTTTTTTCACTCTCGCTGACGATAGTTCTAAGGTAACAAGAACATTCATTCACTCATACACAATAGTTCCCGAAATAAAGGAAGTTTTTTAATACGTGTCTTTTTTTTCATCGGAATACCCCCTCAACTCGTTAACGATTTTGTGGAAAATGGCTTTGAGCGTTTTGCGTGGAAATGTTTCCAGGTGTTCCCGGAAGATCGAGTGAAATCGTCCCTGGAAACGGTATTTCAGAACAACGTGATGAAGTACAAAAATGGCCAACAGGGTGCAGTCAATGGCTTTTCACCAACGGGTTCTATAGACTACTCGTGCATACAAAGCGAAGAGATGTGGACCGGTGTAGCTTATGGACTAGCCGCTCTTCTTCTACACGAGGTAAAACCTCTCCCTTCTACTCTCCTTTCGAACACTTTCTATTTCATTGGCTCTTTGAAAAAAAAAAAAAAAAAAAAATACCCGATAGTATATGGACTTTACTCCGTCGTGTCTGAATTACCGGTAACCGTCATTTTTCAAAACGAATGAAAACGCTCGAGTCTTTTCTCGAGAAGCAGATGTTGGCCACAATTTTACTTTAAAAATTGAGAATGGATACGGGCGTAGAAATGGCAAGTGCCTAGGGACAAACGCTATATATAGCTTGCACTAACCCCCTCGAGAGACTTGGGACTTTCGCGACATGGATTTTGAAAGTTTATAGCGCGCGAGCTTTATACGTACGAAAAATGTGATTATGAATGGCTCACACCAAAGGGCTTTGAATTATGTAGCGCATCCCCTCGAAATCGGCTGCTATTAATCTCTCGAAATCGATATACGCCAACGTTGAATTTTCCAATTTAAACTAAGGTTCCAGTAATTTTAACTAATTTTAGTATTATTTGTTTTATTAACGAGTTTAGTTGAGATTCTGGACGATTATTCGAGAAAAATCATGATTTTTTAGATGATTGTCGATGCGTCGATCGAACAACTGTTCGATCGAAATAGATTAATTTTAGGATAATTTTATGAGTTGACTTTTAGTTTATTTTTTGAGCGACTATTAGTAGACCGTAAAAATAGTGTAATGAAATTATAGAATTTTTAATAGAAAATTATAATATATACGCAACACGTCCATAGGAAATTCCGTAAAAGTCTGGTGTAGTATAATTCAAAATATTTTTTTGAAAATGTAGCGAAAACTATTTAAGAAAATAAAACAATGACAATCTTCTACTAAAGTTTCTTTATGCGATTTAAGTTAACTCTATGCAATACAAGGACGTCTTTTTGAACACCTAATTTGACAGTTTAGTTTTCGAAACAGAAATAATTTAAGGAAAATTCACGTAGAATCTATTCTTTTATAAACTGCAAATTAGCCACTTATTCAAACTAGTTTAGAAGATGAGAAACATTACAAGGAAAGAATGAAAAAATTCGATTTTTAAACTAAAAGTCACTGGAACTTGTCTTATAAAAAATCAACGCAAACTAGTCTAGAAATTGAGAAACTTTACGTAGGAAGAACGGCAAAAAATCGATTTATTCTTATTAAAAATCAAGGCAAACTAGTCCCGAAATTGAGAAACTTAAAAATACGAACTAGGCGATTTCCCAATTGACGAGCCGTATCTTAAATTATGATACCGATAATCCAAAATGACGAGATAAAAAGGTGAACTACAAATTAACGGCGAAGGTCGGATCGCTTTGTATCGGTTAATCGAACCGTAGGAAGCCAATCTAATTTTGTTGCACGCGGATTCTCTTTGACCGTGTGTATATATACTATATACACAAGTATACGCGCAATTTCGGACTGCCTTGCAAAAGGCGACTATTGAACGGCTGCTTTCAGGGAATGATCGAGGAAGCGTTTCGTACGGCTGAGGGAGTATACAGAACGGTCTACGAGAAAATTGGAATGGGTTTCGAGACACCAGAGGCTTTGTACGAACACAAGGTATACCGAGCCATTGGATACATGCGTCCACTCTCGATTTGGGCTATGCAACACGCTTGGACTATGAAGAAAGCTTCGCTATCGGATTCGGATACCAATGACGAAATGACCGAGATTAATCTGACTCTCAGTCCCCAGTGAAATTCCAGTGGGATGACACACTATATGTACTTAGGCCATTAAATCAAGACCTTTCTACAAAATCTATCTTTGCTCCGTGACTCGGTGCACGTTTACTTTAGAATAGCTTTGCTTTACCACGAGTTATTGGCGTTTCTGCAATAAGTTGTATCTTTATCGTTGTACGCACGAGTTCACATCTGTATATTATGTCGTTCGATTGTTCAACCTGTCGTTGAGATACCGGACAATTAAGAGAAATTGTTAATTTTATGTATACGTGGATTCTTCGCTGGATTGACTGGAAATTATTGTTTTTTCTTCTCGGTAATCATTTGAAACTGGTGTTTGGGAATGCGTCTGGATTCGTGAATATTTTGTTCACTTATCGTTGGCGAATTGCAATAATAGTGGTGGAGAAGGACAGAGACGCATAGTTGGTCGTCCAGATTGTTGATAGAATATTTCTCAAGTGTTTTCAATAATATTTGTATATATTTCCTTTTCTACCACTACTACTCGATTTCCGTAGCGAAGAATTATTTTATTTAGTACAGTTAGCGTAATGATTGCACCGTTTTTTAAATCGATTTAAAAGTCACTAAATTAAATTTTCAATTTTGGCAAAAAAATGTTAATGTACACTGTGATAGCTACTTTACCAATAACGTAAGTTACCTTTTTACAAACGGTAGTGATACTGAATACAGTCAAAATCGCGATTATACGCATAAAACAGGCATTTATAACTAGAAACTAACTAACCGACTAACTAGGATAAAGGTATCTTCATGAAATGTTTGAATAATTTAACCTTTTCAAAATTTATCCTGACTTGTTTATGCCACCTTGAAACTATGTTATTTGAATAGTTCGGCAGACTTCGCAAAATAGTCCCTCTTGCATTGAAAAAAACGAACGAATGACTTATTAAATAAAACTTAAAGAACGATTAGAGAAAGAAAATTAAAAGGTAAATACAGTGTCAAAGAACAAAAGAAATTTATTTAGATGAAAAAAAAAACATTTTTTACCGGTCAATTCTTCGGAGTATCTTATCATCCATATAATAAAAAACAATCATTTTACGTATATATGTACTTTATGCACATATTATAAGCATAAAAGCTATAAAAATCACATACGAGTATTTAAAAACAAGCGAAAGCGTTGACGTATTCGCACAATTTTGTTACCTCGTTAAAAGACTAGTCCGCAATTATTCTTCGCACATTCATCTACGTACGCTGTATTTCTTTTTCATTTATCCTTTAATTTTTTCACAAATTTTTTATCCCGTTAGACATATATCTCCCAAATCACATTGTATGCGAATAAAGAATTTTTATGTTCACATAATCGATGTCTCTTCATTTTTCAATGCCTCGTTATTATCCTTCGATATGTACACAAGACACGACGACGACGAATACAGAACAATACATAACAATAATAATAATAATAATAATCGAAACGACGAAGTATACGCGTACTTTGTAATCGCGTAAAATTCCCCGGCGTATTCTTCCGTGCGACGGCGAAAATCGCTTTCGAATTGCTATAGCATCTGCGATTTTGCGCATGAATTAAGGTATATACGCGCACACACACACACACACAGACACACATATATATACGTAATATATAACACCATCTCTCTTTCTTTCACTCTCTATCACGTATACATGTATACGTGTATATAACACGCATGAAAAAGGTTTTTTATGCTCGATAGCTCGAGCTAGATCGCGGCCAGCAATAATTTACGCTTTACGCGTAGCTACGCAAATCGAGCTTCGGGTGATTCATTTCATTCCACGTCATTTTCCTGTCAATAATCATCGCACCGTAGTGCGTCTGTCTGTCTGTACGTATGTCTCTATCTCTCGATTTCTCCCCTTCCCTTCCATCCATTTCGTCCCTTACGCTTGCATAAGTGCTAACCTGTGTATGTACATATATTTTCACGTATATATACGATAATCGACGAGCCTATATATTTGATTAATAGTTGAATCGTTCGTTCGGTGGGCTGAGCTTTCCAATAAAATATCGTTTTACTTCGCTTCCTTCCTCGAGTAGAATACGCGCGCTTCGCTGGGATTTTCGCTGGAATTTTTCAATTGCTAAACTCTATAAGATAGAGACGTCACGAAGATCGACGAAAAAAAGCCATGAAAAATGTACTTGGAGGGTTTTTTTTTATTTGCGTTGTGAACTATAATTGAGACTGACGTATAGACACTTTTGTCGTCAAAAAGGTATATCTTTGGTGATACGGAATAATTCAAATATATTAAAAAAAAAAAAAAAAAAAAAGATTTGACTGCTCAGTCCATCAGAAAATCACCCACATGTATCCATAATAGCGAATTGAACGTGCTAACGTAAAAAAAGACACATTGACGAGTATCTACGAAGAGAACAGCAGACTGATTGGCGGAAACAATCAATAATTTCCTCGCAATGTGTCACGGCTCAAAAAACAAAGCTATAATTACTTCTCCGTATTGCGCGTACACTGCGATTTTCGATAATACGAAGAAACGCACATATATGTATATATACAATGTATAGATGTATATAAATATAGTTGAAAGTTTCGTGTTATAAATAATCTAATTAAAATGTCTTTCGATACGAGATATGCTAGGGTGTATCAAAAATCGATGCTCACGTTGGGCTTGCTTGATTTTTCCGATTTTCCGGTCCGCGTGTACACGGAAAGATATTTCGCGCGAATTCACCTGTGCACTCGCGTGTAATTCAATGAACGCGTCGCCATTATTCATTCGACGTGCCCCCTGAGTCATTCATTAGATTTTTCGCCTGAACGGAGTAATATAATAGCTGAGAAGAGCTCAGAACGAGACACGAAGGGGTGAATACACGTGTATACTCGTAAATATATATATATATATATATATATATATATATACATTGTGGGCTGATAATATTATAACATATATTAAAAAATGTGTTGTTATAAAATGTTTCAATGTATACACTAGGATATACAAGAAAATTGACAGACTTTCTTGAGCATCGCCGTAATTATGTATTCTTAGATGTGCGGAAAGCAGTTAAAGTATAGACCTGCTCCCTCCGTGAACTTTAAATGTCTGTAAAAAAAATTAAAAAATATACTTTTTTTATTGAAAGCATATTTAATAAGACTACCAGATTTTTGAAAAAATTGTCTTAGAAGACTACAGTTAATTAAATAGTGAAAATTCACTCAAAAGGGATACACTTATTCCTTCCTGGAACTTAAAATTTTTGTTACAAAACTTTGATATTATTTTATTAGAAGTTGCTGTTATCGTGCTGTACAGATATACATATATATATTACTTTTTTAATTCAAAGCGTAATTATGTCTTATTTCTGTCTTTTTGTGCTATCGAATTGAAAATTGATTGCACGTATCATTAAGACATGAATAATTTTATTTATTTATTTAAAACAACAATCTAATCCTTTTTTTATTCCGAGATTCGTTGAACATATTAAATAAATATTTTGTAATTATTCAATGAAATAAAAGTTTAATTAAAAATGAATAAAACACAATTCGATATTCCAAAATCAAATAGATAAAATTCAATAAAATCATACTTCGACTTAGCTTTGTGATAATATTGCATTTTTTATTACATACATACAAAGTTCATGAAGAAAATACGTGTAACTCCCCTTGATATTTGATTTTTTCATACGAAAACTTTTTATATTGAAATATGACATTTTTTCGGTTATTTAACATGCAAACTTTAAACATAAAATCCATTAACAGTATATATGCTATAATAAACGCTACAAGAAATAGATCAATTTCTGCACGGCTATGAATTATTCTGGCATTGTCAAACAAATTCTATTTCCTAAGGTATATTGAATTAATTAATTAATTTGAAATATTCACACTCGAGTATGAATATATATACTGTATATATAGTATATATATATATATATATATATACACACACACAATAGATGAAATACAGAGATTATTATTGGCATCGAACATTTCATCGAAGACACTGCGTATGCGGTGGAAGAAAAGAAAAGTGCCGGACACAGCGCGAACGAAAGTCAGATCTTTTAAAAGTCACGTTTACAGTGGAATACCAACTCCGTAGTCGGTCGTAAAATTCAAGATCGTCCGTACGAGCGATCGAACGGCGACGAGAGTCTGCTTACTGTCCTATACGGTTATCGCGATTTTATTCTTATTCTTTAATAACCCGCTGAATCTTACATTTTATTTTATAGATCGCTTTCCATGTATATATAGATATATATAGTAGACATACAATACTTTATACGGCGCTTCGTCAGAGAATAGCACTTTCGAAAATTTCGAACTGCCGTTTATATATGTCGGTATAGACAAACGTGTGAGAAATACAAAACCGTCGATTTGCTCAGTTTTATTTTCACATACCTATATATCCGTATGTACAATATTACATTCGCGGGTGAAAAAAGAGAAAAAAAACTCGCGTCTGGGCTGATGAGTCGACAAGTATATAAGTTTGAAAGAACTGCAAAGAGAGTAGCGAGAAAACCCTCGCTTGCTCAGTGGGAATTTTTCCGAGTGTATTTATCGGTCCAACTTCGACGAGCAATGGCCAATAATTTCTAGCGCCGGATACGGAAGGAAGCATCTCTCAGCCCTTTTACCGTATATATCGCTCGATTTACTCGACTCCTTTTAGCGTCTGACCAATTTCGCCTTTATCCACTTAAGTCGAAAATGTCGTACGTTTGTTTTCTTCGGTATACGCTTTATAGTGTCTCTTGCCAAAAATGCAGTAGGAGATTTTGTCGATTTTGCATACGTTATATTATACAAACAGTATGAAAAGCGACGAAGATTTGAATAATTTTTATATGTCGTATTGAAAGTAGTTGTCATTTCTATTCTCTGCTAGCTTTTTCCGCTTTTCGTATTATTATTAGTAGAGGAGAATAGCGAATGGAGTGGTTTGAAATATTTACGGAAATTTTTGCTTGAATATTCGTATATTTACGAGAATTATATCGTTTGAAATATTTAGTTTATATTAATCATTTGTTAATCCAACGTATTCCCACAATTTGAAACTATAACTAGTTGAAGATATAAAGTTGGCAATGGACTATTCTTACTTTTTCATTAAGAAAACATTTGTTCAATGCGATACTTTTTAAAACGATCTTAAGACTAGGTTTTAAGACTTGTAGTACATTTAAAAAAATTTTGTAATGTAATATTTTGTTCTCAAAATTGATTTATATCTGATACTAAGGGACAAAAATCTTCTTAAAATTTGATTTTAATATTTCGAAAGCTGATAAAGCTATATAGAAATAATTAGAAATAATTTGTATTCAATGACTAACACAATTTATTATAGTGAATTCGCACTTTTTTTAAGGTTCAGCGTTCATTTGTCGATTTTGTTTTTGAATAATGAATTTACTGTAACATAATAAAATAATATTTCATCAGAACAGCTTTAAGTTTGTCATAGTCGTATATAAAGCGCAAAATCAATTGAAAAAAAATTCTTTAATACTACGTAACTAGAAAGTTTCTTAATATTAACACTTGTTGAAGTGTCCCTGCCTCATAAAGTCGTCAGAACCGACCGTCTGAAATATAGAGAAACACGAGGAAGCGTATCTAAGTCCAGCCTTCAGCTTTACGTATATATGAAAGTCACGCGGTGAATAGCGGCATGGGACAGGCCGATCCGAGCTTCCGGTTATTGGAAATCGTGCGACGACTACAGGTATCGAACTCTGGAATTTGTCAAAGTATCCTGTCAATGTATACATGTATATGTATATAATATTGAAACTACATAGGTAGAAGAAAATTTCATATTCTGTAAGTGGAGATTTTTATAAATAAAATAAAAAAGCACCTTACGGAGTTGTAGTTATAGTACAAGCGACGATTGATTCGTCTAAAAATCAAATCGACTCGCAATTACGATGTCGAATATAAATCAAGCGGTTTGTCGACGGTACATTAACTCAAAGTTCAAACTTTTATATCGACTCTCGACTCCCGAGGCCATTTTTGTGCTCGTCAGTTCGGACGTCGCGTCCCACTCGTAGAATGGAATTTTTCCCTACAGCCCATTAAACCCATTGCTCTTCTCCCGCAAGTCGGCGTACTTTTCAGCCGAAGGCGCTGCTGATTGATTCGGATTTTTTTTTTGTTAACCCAGACCGACTTTTCTTTCACTGGGACAATGGACCGTTTCTCTCGGCTCTTTCCTTCTATTCTACTCTAGCAAACTCGAGCTCAATAATGGCAGATATGCACACAAAGGAATCACCCGGACGAGTTTGGAAAGTGAATTAATCGACAGTAGGCAAATATTTTCACGCTGAGTGTAAGATAATAATAATATTCAGTTCCATGACGTCTCCTTGTTGAAACTCGAGAAAAGGACGTCTGGTTCAGCTGCTGGGAGTTACAACCTAGCCTGTCTATATAGATATAGTTCGGTTGTATCTTCGAGCAAACGCAGTATTAGCACATTTCTCTGTCTCTATCTCAAGTGTGGAACTATACATTCTGACCGAAACGAGCTGAGTGACAAATCGCATTTGTGTGGAATGTCAGCTAAGGCGATAATGCTTCGTATCTGTTACAGTCGTGTTATAGCAGTAGAGTAGCTTCACACCACAGAACTATATAGGACTATATATAGTCCTGCAATTCAGTCTTGCAAGCTTCGCTTTTCATATAACGGGTCTTAGATATATGTATATACACACGACGATGTTATAGGTACGTATTAAATGGATAATCCGTATTACAACCGCGAGTTTATTTTTTCTCTCCAAAACTATGTCGGATTAACCCGTTTCGAACTAAAACGACATTAGCGTTACATCGTTTAAGGGCGATCGTATCTACTCGAAGTTGACACGGAAACATTAACTTCAATGGCGTAAATTAACTTTTACAAAAAATCACTAACTCTTGGTTTTCTAGCTGCTATTCGGTGGACTTATTAAGTTTGAAGCATATCGCGACTCAGTCGGTAAAAGTTGATTATGATACATCCTTAAACACTTTCAGAAAAAATTATTAATAAACAAATTGAATAAAGTGCAAGAAAAAATTCTTCGATACTTTTTTCGTAGATTATAATGAATTATAATAAAGACACGAATTTTGTCGTGGCGATTTGAATTAGATATGAGTCGATAAGAATTTCAACCAGACTTCACGTATGAAACAATTCATAAGTATATCTTTTAACAGAATAAATCTGTCTGCAAAGGGTAAATAATTACATAGATATTGAAATTCTTGTGAAATTTCAATAAAATTACTAAAAAGATTCAAAGTGAATTAATGGATCGATTGAGTTAATAATTGAAATAATGAATGTAAGAAATTGTATTTGAACGAATAGACATAAAAAACTGACTTTATAACAATTTTTTCTAACATTTTTTCTGCTCATTCACATCGATTTTCAGCTCATTTGACCCATTAATTGACTTAGAATCTTACGAAGAATGAGTTTCCAACAAAAGACTAAAATAGCTGAACAAAGGGACTTAGAGAAGTGAAACAAAGCTCAAATTATTCGTATCTAAAACTTCGGTAGTAAATGTAGAAACAATGCAATTAATATAACTACAAATAAAATTTGTAACTTCATCTAGCCTCGCTTAAAGGATCCCTTAATCAGGCCCAGAATCTATTCTTCCCACCTCCTGTCAGGAGTTCAGCCTTAAAAAGGCTTTAGGCACCGTACTCCGTTAAAATGTAATTCGCATTCGCGTCTGAGAAGGAGAGAGAGACAGAGAGTTAATACCAGTGCATTCGTCAGACTAGTCCTGATTGAGATTTCTCCGACTTATTCCGTCTGTTCTGGGAATTAAACAGACTCTCCCCTGCGCTGCGAACGTGATTGGCATCCGCGTAGCTCCTCTCTCTATCTCTCTCTCTCTCTCTCTCTCTCTCTCTCTCTCTCTCTTTCTCTTGCTTCTTATATCTTATGCCGAGGAGTTGCAGTGCAGTAGTAGTAAGTAGAAGTTTTTGGTTTTCCTCGCACAGGGCAATAACGAGCGCGCATAAAGGATTCTCAGCGAGCGTTCGACGTGCTAAAGGAGCTGCGACGTGTCGACGACTGCTTTATTACGCGACGTGTGCGATCGCAGTTTCTACCAAGAGAGAGTGAGAGAGAGAGAGAGATAAAAAGTGTGGAGAACTAGTGCTACTCACTATTCAATTTCTACGATGGAGGGAATCTTAATGCGAAGGAGTAGAAAATTCCGCTTTTATTCGTACAAGAAAAAAGTATGTCATTCTGGAGATTGGTGTGATCTTGAGCTCAAAAGATTCCTGAATGCTGTTGATGCATTAGTTTGCCAGCTGAGATTGAATTACCAGATGATCCAGAAATTAACTTCATTGTACAGCTTGTATTTCTCTGATGAATCACTTTGTTAGCGAGACTCTCAGTTTCCATGGTGTAATAGACACCAAATTTGGTTTATTCCTGTGGGAATTGTATATATTATCGAGGTCGACTTATGGTGTATTTTCTTCCAGTCTTGGAGTTGAAAAGTACAGTATGTACTAGTTATGTTGAATCGTTGTTTCAGTATTGGGTTGGTAGGAATGAAACAGAATTATAATAAAGAAAACATATTAATATTTAATTTACTATTGCTGTTTACAGTAATCAGTCTTTTAACCTTAATGAACCTCCTCTTAATTATCGATACATATGCACTTGATTTATATTAAATGTATACATTAGCTGATAATTTACAGGCTTTAGATTAAATTAACCTTTCTATTAATATGTCAGCCGTGAACTAGTGCTGAAATTGTACAGCATCTGAATAGTCTATAATAAACACGAGAATACTGACCTAATAAAGTTTACCGAACTTAAGTCACATCTGAAACTTTGCTTGACTCATAAATATACATAATTAATTATAATTGAATTAGAATTTTGGAACAGCAACATTATATGAAATATTCTATCAGTCTTACTCTACTAGATGTAGACTATTAGTAGTAATATCTTCAAGTACTCTACTTGTAGTACTGAATTAGTAGAATTGGTACTGGTATTAGCGGTAGTACAAGTACATTAATAATAGTATTCCACCAGTATTCATTCGAAGTACTCAACCAGTAGCGTTGGTACCAAGTACTTGAACAGTAGTATTCTATCATCATTTTCTTCAATGTAGATTTGGAGCACAAAATCAAATGGCATACGGTGAGATAAGCTTTTTTCTCCAATTGTAACTTTTTCCTACCATCGAACTACCCACCAAGAACAAAAAGGCACTAAGAGATGCTAATGTATACTATCAGCACATGTACCTGAATAATGATCAATAAATTTGGTGATTTTTTTTTTTTAAATTGCTACAGCATTTGTGAACATAAAAATGCACGAGAGGCAAATTCTTTCGGGTTTTCAAGCGGAGGTTTGTTAAGCCAACAGCAATTGGAAACGCTTTTGTTTCTCTTCTTTTTCAGGATAGGAATTGAGCGCGCTTTTGTTTTCTAAGTAATTGCTCGCGGTATCGAAAAAGTGATTGCGAAGCTTTTGCAAAAGTGAAAAATATATTTTACGAAAATGTAATTTCGTTATTTTCCGTTCGTTCATACAACGCAATGCTATTTTCCAAGTGAGACTGCGCGTCGAGGCGGTATGAATTTGATTATACGAATAGAATTATGTCGATGGAAAAATTGAATAAATAAATTGAAAGGAGTTTTTTTTCATTCGTGACTACGTGAATAATGAAACGTCGACTCGTTTTCCTCTTCGTCTTCGACACACAAGAACGAAGTACTTCGACAAGTTCGCGAATCGACGAAAAAAAAATCGGCATTGTACACAAGGAAAAGCATCTTCTACAGCCCGGTATACGCACTTCGTTCCAATTACCGGAATTGAAAAAAATTAAGCAGCCGGAAAATTTTCTTTCAAAATATACGAATGGCGTATATATATATATATATATAAGCTGCATACACGTGTAGATAAATTAGAATCCAATGGGCTCTCGACTCACTCGAGAAAGAGAGCTAAAAAGTCGAGTAGCTCAATTACAAGCGACGCTGTTCACTTGAATCTGAACAACAACGTGGTTATGTGTACATGAGTAAATCCACGAGATACTTGAAACAATTAGGAGTTTACAAAAAATTTTTCGAAATTAATGAAATAGCAATATTTAAGTACAATGAGGAATTCGATTCCATGAAATTTATCTGGTTTGAATGCACGTGTAAAATGTAACAAGCATTTGGGGACAGAAAATAGCAGTTCTGGGAAAACGGATTTGCGAATATATGCGCATTTTCTTATTTTTTCTTTAAATACTTGTATTTTCCTCGGGATTTTGGAACATTTCAGATCCTTCGGCCTATAAATTCTTGATAAATTTAATTAATTAAGAAATAATTTGTCTAAATGCTTATGACTTTTGTTCCAAATGCATTTTTTAACAAGCATTTTTTTTCAACGAAAGCTCTGCTTTCACGTATTCAACATTGACTTTTGCTGTTTAGTTGGCTATATATGCGCCAAACGAATTTTAAAATATTACCCGTGAAAATATAGTAGAAATATTGTTCAGAATTCATTAAAAAATTCTTGATTAAAAGACCTCTGGAAAAAATACAAACGTTTGAAACAGTCTAAAAATCGAGATATTTTATACGTGATTCAAATACTCGTAGCTTTTTGATCAAGAGGAATTCTTTTATCATTTTTTTATATTTTAAAGATTTTTTAAAATTTATTTCTAAAAAAACAATACACAACAAACTGCACTACAAGAGTAAACAAATTGTGCAAAAGGATTCATCAATCGTATTATCTACTTTTAATTCGTTTATGAAAATTCAAATGCTGTGTGTCCATTTGGCGAACTGAAAAACGCGAGCTCTGAGTTTTCCTACTCTAGAGACACCGAAGATCCAGTAAAATAGGGTCGAATCGCTGTACCTCGAGGAAAAAAAAATTTAGTATCTCATGGATTTGCTCATATATGTACAAATCTAGCATGTATATATAGGTCAAATTACCCCCTTTGGAATTCTGTAACCAGCCAGAACGACGTCCTTATTCATGGTTCTTAAGTTCCCCAGGGCGATGGAAGATATCCTCGGAGTTTCCTTAATGCAGGCTTTCAGGTAGGGGATCTCGTTCACGGCATTGTAAGTGAACGGCGAGTCGATTCGAGGCAAGACGTAGTCTACCTCGGCCCTCAATTTTTCCCGTACCCTCGGATGCGTGGCTATCATGTACAGCGTCTTTCCGACCGAGTTCGCCTTCTGAGGAACAATGCCAAACGGAATGTAAGAATACGAGATGGTACTTTATTCCGAGACTTCCATTGCGCTTTTTTCTCTCTTCTCCTTTCATCGATGCTATTAATTCAGACTCTTTTTCCTTTGTTATCATAATATTCTGTATAGAAACTACGATTTGGTTCTAGGACATAATGGGGATATCGAATAAGTATACACGTCGCGAGCCGAGTGATGTACTCCACAAATTATTACAATAGCAATGCGAACGTATGTATGTTGACTCTGGTCATTAGCATATCTTGAGCTATTGTCCAGACTGTCCTTTCATCGATAGCCAATAAGCATATATTTCTCTAATGATTTCTCTAATGTGTCGACTGGTTTGTTTGTCGTCGCGGGTGTACGATTGTTTCCAAGCCTGCGAAATTTATTAATAAATTACAATCGATGTCCTTCGTACGTTCCTTCGTATTTAATTGATGTAGTGTGTATATATTTGTACAATAGATAGATGTAGCCGTGACACAGAAAAATGCTCTGAATTCTGATCGATTACATCACTGATAAAAATTTCACCAGAAATAGCCCAAATTCTGCTGTAAATTTTACCAGGGATTATCGGAAAATCAATTCAGAGATTCTGTATTGGTAGGAAATTCAAACTTTTCGACTTCGAATTCCTATTTTTGTATGTACACCCATTTCTACTTTTTATTTGCAAACAAATGTAACTTATTCAAGGAACAATGGAAGCAAATTTTCAATCGAGCTTGAATCGAAGCTTCACGTACAGCTGCAGAATACAGAGTAATGACATACGTTTCTTACGCAATTCATGAGAGGATACACTGGAGAATTAAGAATAAAGTTAGGGAAAAAATTAACCGATGGGTATTTGAAAAATTCTCCACTTCATCTCAATTAAGTACGAGAAAGAAAGTTTACTCGATCAGTCATCGCGTAAAACGTCTACTTACACTCCAGCGACCATTTGTTGAGTTCGCTGTTAAAGCTTTCGGGCAGCTCGTTGCTCAGCGGATCCCTGAGTTGTCTCATCTAGGCTATAAAGTCCCGGGTGACCTGATCGATCTGTTCCACATACGGTACGAAGCTGCATCATCGCTTGGATCACCCTCGAGCCGAACTGCTGCCATTGTTCCCCATCGGCGTGTACATGTATGCGGTAAAAAATTACGTTCCATATATATATGGGTCATTCTCTAACAGATTGACCGGTAAAATTTTTTTTTCCACTAAATATTTTTATACTGTTCTTTGGCACTGTATGTACCTTTATACGTTATTTTACACTTTTATCAAGGAGGTTCTTTATTTCTATTTTCAAAAAGTTCTCGTTAAAAACAAAAAAGGCAGATTTTTAGAAACCTTCAACAAACTTTATTGATAAAATGATATAAAAGCTGTATATATATACGGTGCAGTTATTTACTAAGACATGAAAGTCTTCAAATTCAGTTTTGAGAAGGTTCGATCACGAGTCTCGTTATATAATATAAGAATTAATGATCACTGTCTCAACTAGTGAATCGAGTTCTTTTTCTAGAAATTTCTCGGATATTAATAATGAAATGTCTATTTACCGCATAGGTAATGAGTTAAATCAGACTAAATAGAAGCTCAGTATTTTCTTTGACACTTATATAAGTTTGTCCGGGTTGACGCCGAACCAAACTAATCGATCACTACAGTATTCCGTTTAAAGTCGCCCAAGCCTTCAAATTCGCTTTTGATTAAATTCGTTCGTTGGTAACAACATAACAAAATTTATGAAGATGTCTTGCTCATTATAAAAGTGTCGATGAAAGTCTCAACTTGTGAAACAAGTTATATTGCCAGCTAGAAATAAAGCTATCGCATCTTAAAATATGAGTTTCTCAAGATTGGTCCAGACTTTTAGTTAGAAATAGAGGTTGATTCACAAATTGAGACAGTCGTAAACAGGCATATTTATATTTTTTTTATGTTGAGATTCACCATAAACCACGAACCATCTCAAAACTGAGTTTGAAGACTTTGTTTATGTTTTATGAGATCATTATGGCGTATATTGCAGCTTCGAAAGTATTTTATCAATGAAGTTTAATTTATTTTAGAAGAAAAATATCTCTTTAGAATTTTTTGAGAATTGGTTGAAGATGTCAACTTTGTCATACTATAACTTTGAGAACATTTCTGAAAAAAATCTAAAAAAATTCGTAAAGGCAGATGCAGTGCCAACTAAAAGGTTAAAAAAATTTTGAAAAAAAAAATCGTTTCACCGGTCGATCTTTCAGAGAATCAACCATATACACTACCGGATATTATTTCTCTCCCCTTCACGACCGAGGAGAGAAGAGCTAGCTCTGGTCTAAAGATCTCGAACTAGATTAAAAAAAATTTTTAATAATCCACAAACTAAAGAAATTTGTCGATCGATCGATTTGTCAGGGAATGGCTCATATATACATATATACGAAATTTTTCTTTAGGGAATTTCCGATACCTCCGAGCATTTTCGCAATTCGGTGCTGTGAGAGAAAGAGAGAGACAGAGAACAAATAGTGGTTTATCGCAGCGGATTTAAGGCGAGGAAAAAAGAGCGTTGGAAACGAAACTAACAAAAAGCTTTGCGCAAACGCAAATAAATCCCTGCATGCTAGTCCTTTTCTATTGCTCTCGCGTCCATTAGAAAACAATGAAGAAAAAGGAGAGGCGAAAAAATTCCAATATCGAACCAAATCTCGGAATTGCGCAATTATAGCTGACACGCGCCGCGCGATTTCTCAACTCGTATCGTCCAAACCGCAGTTATTTATTGTTATTAGAATTTTTTCCTAAAATACTACACATTACGCGCATGCGTCATTTGCTGACTAGTTCGTTTACAAAATATCGGAGAACCAAAAATATTAATTATCATTAGTTATACGATGTAGTGTTGGAGAATAAATACTGCGAAATTGTTTACCGAATTTCGTATTGGATAGTTGTGGACACAAGGAAATAACTATAATTTTCAAAGCAATGTAAACAATTTTCAACGCTCGAGTTAACGGTACGTGCTATGTGTTCGGAACACAAGCGGAAAAGTCATATCGGTAAATGTAGGATGAAAGAATGAAAAAAAATGTTGATTTTAAAAATAAAATTTATTCGGATTGGAAATTTTTGTATTCATAGCTATTTTGATTTGAATGAAACGGAAAATCCGGATTTTTACAGAATTCAGTGAATTTATTTTATTTTTCAAATGATTCTAGATCACATACAACAGTCTAAACAATTTTTTTCTCAAATTGTATTAGTAAAAAGTAAAATTAAGTTATTTTAGTGACTTTTGAGTAGTCGAGCACTTTGTCATGATTTACAGTAAATAAGGCAATTGAATTTTTGTAGCTAAACTTTGTAGGCATATTTGCATTGGTTATTAGTCTACGTATGAATATTCAAGATTTGACAGCGAGAATCGCTGTCTCATCAGCTTTGGCTTTTTTCTAATTAACATGCAATATATATAATCTTTAAAGTATGTTATTTTTAAAATTTTAAATAAATTACATAAATTTTACTAAATAAAACTTGTATACAAATAAAGTAACACGAAGATATTTCCTCTGCTGCATCGCTTTCGTATTAAATTAGTAATGTCATTATTTTATTATTGTAAATTTTTTGATTAAATAAATAAACAAATAAACGTATTTTTAGTGACAAGTATAACTTTTATAAAGTTAATTATAAAAATTGACAGAATCTATTGAAACCCGAGACGTAATTATTAAAAAACTCCCAAAAAAAAAAGAAAAAAAATTTGAAGCGATGATTTGTCAGAGAATCGCTCATATATAAATACGTGTCAAACGTACAATAGTATTGTAAACCCTTAATGGAAATTCAAGTATTCCTTAAGGCGATAAATTTTCTCACAGAATTCGGTGTCGTGGATTAAGCAGACAATTGAGTTCAACGATGTTTTCTTACTCGAAGCAGTAGTTGATCGGCTTTCAATAAGGTATATAATACATACACCACTGCGGGTATATCCAATAATATTTGAAATTTTTCGATATAAGAATTGGATAACAATAAAATATCTCGTGTAGCAAGTCAAGTCACTGGAATGAGATATAAGCTGATAACGCAAGTTCAGAAGGAAAGCAGGATTGGTCGAGTCTTCTCGTACGATCTGGCGAAATCCCACGCGGTGCTGTTTGCATCCCTCAAGTTGGGATCTATGATTTGATGCGCTGCGAGGTTCCTCGCAGTCTCTTCGGTGGAACGTGATTGCTCGTCAGTTTGTCGAAACTTTGAAGCGTTTATCGATTTCCCGTTCATCATCTTATGTTGAATTTCCACATACGTGTGCGGTATGTTATGTATATGTGTAATTGTGAGAAAACTAGTCTGATGCGAGAATAGACGGTACGGGGACCACATCTATATATATGCGTTCTACGTACTCTTTAAATATTAAATATAACGACGAATATACAGTTTTTCACTCTGAAATTATTTTCACTGTTCAACAGAGCAAAGAAGTCAGTTTTACAACATAATTATAACAATACATTCATATGTATTGTTATTGAAAATTTATCGCATGTGTCGTTGTGGTATGAATAATTGAATTTGTTTGAAAAAAGACACGTTAAAAATATACATAGTAATAAATTGATGAAATGCAATTCCATAACCCAAAATTATATGGAAACTACATAATTTGAGAAGTATGATAACGTTAACGTCTGGTAGGTTTTATACTAAGAATATTACTCAATAAGAAAAAAGTTTAATTTTGCAATTATAATATATTTTCTGTTACAGAAATTGAAAGATCAGGGAGTCAATAAATGTAAACCCCTCTTGAGTGAATTTTCACTATTCAATAAAGAGCAGTCTTGTTATACGAAATTACTTTGGTATTTCCAATCGCGTGTAATTAATTATGCAAAATCTTTAAAATCGTCATTGATCCTTAATAAAATAAATGAATTGGCGACTGAAAGTATATTCTATACATTCTAAACGAAATAAAATATTTATAACACTTTCAAAGAATTATATTTTAGAATTCAAAGCGTCTAGATATTCAGCAATTTATTGCCATTCGAATATATTGAATTCATTGTGCTTAATTTTAAATAGCCTCACTCAAAGGTGTGTTGCCTCTTAAACATTTTATTAATTCCGTAATTTATATATATAATGCTAAAGTTGTAGATAGTTATACATTTTATTTGAGCTTTGTTTCACATCTTTAAGACCTATCGATAAACATTAATTAATTTTTATTTATAATTAATAGACCTATTGAGCTAAACATTGGCATAAACTAGATGTATACATAAATGTACGGATTTCCAATCGAAGGAACACAACAAATTTTACGTGATGATTTTTCTATTCACTTTGAATTTTATGAAGAGTATTTCTATTGAAAATAGCTCACTGTAAGTGATCTGAGGGACTTAAAGACACGAACAAAGCTCAAATTAAAGATATACACGTTTCTTCAGCATTAAATATATATATATACAATGCAATTAATATAACTAATTAAAATGGTTAGTTTTAGGTAGTTTCACTTAAAAGTGTCAAAGAGAACAGATGAACGCGTTTCTTTTAACAATAAACTGATACAATACCATTATTATTACAAATTTATACTCAATTTGCAGAAATAAACATTCTAAATTTCTACACGATTTTCAGTTAAAAAATTATATATTAATCCAATGCATTTTCACTACTCTGGGTAGTGGATTTATTCTTTTTCGTCTAGTGAATCATTTGCACTGTTTCAATCAGTGTATATACGATATGTTCATAGTTATGCAGCTCTGACTTTTATAAATATATAGGATACTATCAATTAGTGAACATTTAATTTTTAATCGTTGCTGTATACAGACTCACTTATTTTTAAGGTGAGGTTAACGAGATATTACTGCAAACGCTAAATATAATTCTACAAATTTTATTGAGGGAAAATTTTATTGATTTTATTAGTCACCCGCCTCTATTCACTTCAAATACAGTGTAATCGTAACATTAAAAATAACGAACGTTTACTTTACACCTTCTATATGCAGTGTATATGCACACTACTAATTGGTAAACTTTACATGGTAAATTTTATTTTTAGTGAATAGTCACTGCGTACAGCGTTCAACGTACAACTGTGATACAACCTAAAATTTTGATAAATTCATTGAAAAAATAATGAATGGAATTAGCTGATTTTCAAATAAAAATTTACTGAAATTAAATTAAAAAAATCACTATTTCAAATATATATTTAGTCTGAGATTCATCAAAATTATGAATTGTGGTAAATTACGCAATTTGAGCTTTAAATATCCATGAAGCTATTCAAGCTTACATCAAAGCCAAAACTTAAAATAATCATCTAAGAATTCGTAAGCAGTTTACATTTAGCCATTCCCTGTTGAATAATAATGCCTAGTTTTAGAAGTTGCTTTTTTAAGTGACGTTAATTTAATTTTTTTATATATATTTATAAATTATTATAGTATATTATTAGATGTCTACACCAAAGACAAAACCTAAAAAATAATCACATTTCTGCACATGATAATAACATTAACTTCTAGCAGGTCTTATTAAAAAGTGCCTTTTCAAATACTTTAAAAAAGTTTGGCTTTCTAAAAATATGAAATTTTTTATTACACACATTTAATATTCAGGGAATCAGTGTAATCTCTCCTTGAGTCTCTCCTACGCAGTTTCCTACTTATAACATTTCGTAATATGTATTCAAAATACACTGCCAAAAAGTTAAATTTCACTATTTCACATAGCAAATCTCCGTTAAATACTAACTTTTTTAACTCTCACATCGCCAGATTTTTCAACGCAGGTGTTTTTACATCGAGAAAAATTAGTCAAACCCTCAGCAGCAAGAAAACGCCATACACATACACCTAGCAGAGAGTATACGAAAAGATTGGATTGAAGCTCATAAAATTCTTGGCCTCCAGGAAGCCACACCTCGAGCCACACATTTCCCACAAGTTAAAAAATGTAATTTTGAAACGCTCTTTGTATTTATTGGACAGGGCGCGAGAATGAGAGACCGAAAAAAGGTATATAGCCATACGAACGAGCTACCGGTGCGCGCGCGCTCGCGCCCCTGGAAAAAAAGTATATATATATATATGTATAGAATGCGGCGCGAAGGAAGACAGAAGAGAAAGAGAGAGAAGCGGCCCCACGGGAGATGATTTATCAGCGGTAATATTCGCGATGCGTTGCTCGCGAGCGCGCGTGGATATCAATTTTTCATGATCTTCTTGTGCGCAATTTCCGGTGAAAGGTCGCTCTTTCCTTTTGCCCTTGCGAGCGCGGGAATTTCAAAATATCCATACCTTATTTTCTCGTTCGCGCACATTTTTCTCTCTTCTTTTCATAAATTTATCATTTATACTCTGTTATATCTATTATGTATAATATTATGTATGCGTCATTCTCTGACAGATTGACAGGACAACAATTTTTTTAATCAAATATTGTTAAACTCTTTTTCCCGTATGTTCTCTAAGTTACAGTATGTCAAAGTTGACATTTACACCAATTTTCAAAAAATTCTTACTTGCCTGGAAAGTATTTCTCACTAAAAACACAAACGAGACTTTTCTTCTAAGATAAGTTGATCTTTGTATTTAAATAAAATACTTTCAAACCTGTAGATATAGATCATAATAATTAGGAGATTATTGATATATAGGTCATCAAAGTCTTGAAATTCATGAAGTTGCCTTGCACTATTATAAAAGTGTCTATGAAGGTATTTACTTGGCAATGAAGATGTGTTTCTAGTTAGAAATGAAGCTATCGTTCAAGCTATTATGGCATATAGTATGATTTTGTCAATATTGGTCCAGATTTCCAGGTAGAAACATAACTCGATTCCCAACTTTAGACCTTCGTAGACAGTTTTGCAATGATAAAAGGCGTGTTCGTCAATTTGTTCATCTTGATTCCACTGATCGAACCTTTTCAAAAATGTTTCCACGTTAAAACTCATTATCGAACCTTCTCGAAACTGAATTTCAAGACTTTGATGACTTAGGAGATTATTATTATGACCTATATATACTGGTTTCAAAGTATTATATTTATAAATTTAACTTATTTGACAAAAAAGTTTCTTGTATCTTTTTAGCGAGAATTGGGTCTCTGAGAAGTTGTACATTCTTTTCAAAATTGGCATAATTAGGGAAAATGACAACTTCCTGTGCCTTAAAAACTGACAATTTGTAAATCAATCTCTATTTCTAACTAAAAGTCTGGACCAATCTTGAGAAACTCATATTTTAAGATGCGATAGCTTTATTTCTAGCTGGCAATATAACTTGTTTCACAAGTTGAGACTTTCATCGACACTTTTATAATGAGCAAGACATCTTCATAAATTTTGTTATGTTGTTACCAACGAACGAATTTAATCAAAAGCGAATTTGAAGGCTTGGGCGACTTTAAACGGAATACTGTAGTGATCGATTAGTTTGGTTCGGCGTCAACCCGGACAAACTTATATAAGTGTCAAAGAAAATACTGAGCTTCTATTTAGTCTGATTTAACTCATTACCTATGCGGTAAATAGACATTTCATTATTAATATCCGAGAAATTTCTAGAAATAGAACTCGATTCACTAGTTGAGACAGTGATCATTAATTCTTATATTATATAACGAGACTCGTGATCGAACCTTCTCAAAACTGAATTTGAAGACATTCATGTCTTAGTGAATAATTGCCCCGTATACGTAGAACCTTTACAATAGTTCATCAGTGCCAACATAAAATTCAATATAGTTTAAAGCAGAAAACTTTATTGTCCGATCGATTTCTCAGAGAATGACCCATATATATATATGATTATATATATATATGATTTGTTTGCATTTGAAAAGTATCGCTATGGGGATGTCAGGGATGTTTGACGAGCGAACGACTGGGATCACTAGCTAATTTGCGAATAAATCGAGCGCATATATAGATGCAATGATACTGATGGTAATGATTCTAATCCTGCCGACACGGCTTAGTGACCTTTTTGGGCGCTTGCATAGCAATAGCTGCCAACGGCCGTGTTCCTCGCAGCTCCGGTTATTCTCTGTGAGCCGACGCGTGTTATACTGCATTGAGATTTTGCTCGCGGGTGTATTGAGTTAAACTTAACCCGCAGACTTTGATGCAACGGATGCATTTATTTTAATGCCATATTATATGGAAACGAATTGAATTTATTGAGTTAGTTTTATTTCATGATTTTCGTTTAAAAATTATAACTAATCGTAAGTACTTTGGTATTAGATCTTATAATACCTGCGATTTACGTGCGAAAAAAATATTCGCGTTAGTTGCGTAGGAATTGTTAATTATTTAGGATCGAATAAAGCATGTATTCTGTATTGACACAAACAATAAATTTTTGTATTGTAGATATCGTATAACTTTTTAAGATTTTTTTAAATACTGCATTTTGTAAAATTAAATTACTGCGACATTCAATTTCATTAAAAAAGTAACATACTCAATAATCAATGAAATATTGCAAATTCACAGCATATTCATTTTTTGTAAAAGTCACAATGGCTCGACTACGAAAGTAGTGGATGTTCATTGCTTGAATAAGCGACAATAATTTATTAAGTTTCTAGAAATTCGAAAAATATCATAATTTACTTTTGATAAACGTTGACGCACCAATGTATTTGACACCGGCGATAAATCGCTGAATACCAAGACGGATTATAAAGAAAATTCTTTGAAAGAGATATCGATATTTTATTCCTTTTGCAAAATGTAAATAAATTCTTATAAAAAGTTAATGAATTTTCAGTCAATAATAATGTAATAACAATCGATTTTTAAACCTGTAAGAATGATTTTGTATTATTTATGAATTAATTACAATTTGGAAGAGTTTCGATAATTAATCACACGTTTGTCTAATAAGCATACGCGTTATTGATTAGTGAATATTTACTTGTCGAAATAGCGAACTTTCACTGCAAAGTATAATTTATTTTTTTTACTATCAATAGCAGTGATTTTTGTAACTTCTACTATGATATACATAAATATATATAGCCATAATTAAGCCTAGATGAAAGTGAAAAAATTAAATAAACTTATTTTCTTAGTTCGTGGCTCTACTAGATCTGTCTATGGAAACGTATATAGGTATAGGTCACGCGCGATTTCTCAGTTTCAGACTACAACGGCCGAGCGCATCGTTACTCACGCCATAGTCTTATGGCTCCATTTTTTAACTAGAGAGAGTGTGTCGTCTTACGACTCTTCGTTGCTTTTTCTAGGTACAAACGATGTGCTTTGAAAAATCGAGTCTGAAAAGCTCACAGCTCGATTCTACACCGACAATGCTGCTGGTACCTTCGGCTCTATACTCGGCTTCGTTTTGCTCACTGGTTACATCAAAATAACTCAAACCTTATCCCCTTTTTTACTCGCAACGAGTGACTTCGTGTAACTATTGAAAATTTATTATATGTACTATGATGTAAATAATATAATTTTTTAGGGAAAGAAACTGTAGCTCAAAACACTTGGAAATGGCACGATTTTTTATTTGGCGTCTGAATCTTGAAAATCCATAAAGGTGTATGCCAAAATTAAAAAAAGAGCTGCCTCAATTAAATGTAGATAAATAACAAAAGAGAAGATATAATTCATTTTTGCGGTATCAGTATATCAGCTTGTGTACAGCACAGTGACGAAAAAAAAAATTAGTCCGATGCACACGCAGAAGTAAAGTTGTATGTACATATAGATAAAACATAGGAAAAGGACACGAGAAAGAGAGCGAAATAGCGTATATAATTGCGAGAAAAATAGAGAGACGTTGGACACAAGCTGCTGCTGTGGGTTTTAAACGGAACAACGTAGTAGTGGATGAATATAAATGCCACAGCGGTTTAGTTACGACTTGTGATATAACACTTTTTTTATTCTTCCGTGAAGAGGGAAGTGACAGAAAGAAGCAAATCGCGCGATAGAATGTCTGATCGTGCATTTTATATACCACGTGAATGCAACTGCAGTAACGTTTGATACACGTACGTGTATGCATATAGGCAAAAAATAGATTAAAAATGTTTGAAGGAGGTAAGCATTGAGTTAAGAAATCATAATAATTATCTTTTTTAAAAGTAGTATTTATACTCCTTAAATTACGATAATTTCGTAAATTAGATAATATTATAATTAGACTATATAATATATGTACTGATGATATTAAATTAATAATATGTATATACATTATTATTGAGGGTTTATTGTTACATACAGAGAAGGATTACACGTATATACTATTAACGTTAAATAATTGTAATTATATAATACACATTATTACTATACAAATTATAAATATTACTATCAATGCTGAATATCAAAGAGTTCAATTTTTTACGCCGTAGTACTTCATTTTTTTTTTTGGAATGTGAGTATGTTCAATAGTATTTGATTTAATTGAAATTTAATTTTTAAGGATTGTTTTAATATGTCATATAACTCAACTAATGCATAACTCGTCTAAACGAAAAAAATTTATCCACTTGATTGATTATTTTTGTAAAAATATATTTAAATAAATTATATTTTGCAATAACTATGAAAACAGATTTTTGTTTTTAGTTAAAGCTCTACCATTTTGATAATCTTTTATATTTCACTTAAAAATAAATGGAATATTGGTCTAATATCGATGAAAAGAATTATTGAAAAATACAGTAGATAATAAATAATAGAAAGCACAAAAAAACACGTCTTTCGAGTTTCAAATAAAGAATAAATTATGAAAGCTTCAATTTCAAATTAAAATATCCATTAGTTTTAACAATTGAAAATCTTTCAAATTCTACCGTTGTACCAGTCGACCCCTTTAAATTACTTATACGTCTCGTGATCTAGCGACGAGAATACCTAAAAATCGAGTCAATTATACATGGGTCATTCTCCGACAGACTGTGGCTGGTAGACATTTTTTTCTTCATTTTTTTTCGTTGTGGTTCTTTAAGTTACCCAATGGCAAAGTTGGTGTTTTATAGCTATTTTGAAAAAATTGTTACTCTTCAGGGAAGCATTTGTCACTAAAACGAGAAACGGGACTTTTGTTGTAAAATTATTTAAACTTTACAGATAAAATACTTTTAAGCCTGTAAATATATAACTCAAAAAACAATTTTAAAAAATTCATAAATCTGCCTTGTATCAATACAAAAGTATCTACGACTGTCTCAACTTATGAATCAAGCTCTATTTATAACTGGAAATCTGACCCATATTGAGAAACTCATATTTTATGATATAATAGCTCATACGATAGCTTTATTTCTAGCTGTTAATACAACTGTACCCGAGGATTTAGAATTTTTTAAAAATTTATATAAAATATGCTTGACAATAACGATATTATAATTTGGTCAATTGCTGTATATGGTTAATCAATTTCTGGCGAAGTTTGTACCAAACTGCTATAATTAGTGAAAATACCAACCTTCTGTCTCTTAAAAACTTCCAACTTGTTTTTATAATCTTAAGAAATACATATTTTATGATATTATAGGTCATTTGATGGAAATACAACTTGATTAGCAAATTGAGAAAAGACATCTTCATAAATTTTCTAGTGTTCATACCAACCACTTGAATTTGAAGAAAATATTGTAGGAATTCATTAGTTTGGTTCATCAGCGTCAACTTGGGCAAACTTATGCAAGTGTCAAAGAAAACAATGTGCTTCTATTTAATGCAGTTTAAGTCATTCCATATGCATACAACTGCCAAAATACGAAAGATCAGTACAAAACTATTTAAAAAGAAAAAACATTGTTTAACCGTTCAATCTGTCAGAGAATCACCCATATATATATACACCACAGCCATTGTATTACAACAACAGTACTAAACCGAGCGTGTCGTTTTAACATTACTCTTCTTCGTATACTTACTCCATGGTCTGCCGAATTAAACCGATAAAGAAGTCGTATTCCCCAAACTATCGTTTGCTACGCAAGCTCTTTCCCCTCTCTCTCTCTCTCTCTCTCTCTTTCTCTCTCGAGAGAAAACCAACCTCTCGAATTTCTAAAACATTTCTCTTCCATAATACAAATTTCATTCAATTCGAACTACTCGGAATTCAAGAAATAAAAATAATGCAATTAGTTTCCTCTAAGGTCTAAGCTATTAGCGCAAAAAAAAATGCGCTAAGATTCTGCCGAAAAGTCGAGCAGTATAGCAAAGTCGAATGAAAAATTTAAGTACGCCTCGCACGCGAACACGAGGTGAAAGCTCGCGATCTCAAGAGTTTGGCTCATCGCCAAGTGGACGTTGAGCTCGATCCAGAGAAACAGAGGGAAAGACGAAGCAGTAGAGGAAGGGGATGTACACTGATACCAATCAATAGGACGGTCAATCAATGCGCCATTCAAACGGCCCGCGCGCGGATATCCGGCCACGGATGGGACGTTAAGTGTTCCCCGTGTGCAGCTACTCCTCGCGAAACACTCTATATATGTATAGAGCAGAAGAAGAAGAAGAAGAGGAAGAAGCAGCATCGTCGGCTCAAAGCCAAAATCGATCCTCGTCTCGATGCTGCTGCATCGGATTTGTCGAAGAACCTTCGGTCTTTTCCTTCGCTTTGCGCTACTACTACATAACTTGTATAGGTATGTATATATGCAGTATATGCGACGAGACTCACGTATCTTGCGGGACACGGCGTTTTACTGTTTCGCTGCTCACCGAAGGAACGAGCGTGACTTCTTTACGACGTTCCATGGCATGTGCTACTTTAAATTGTCATGCTATATCGAACAATGTAATATATTTTAGGCTTAATTCTCCTCGTCTTATATTCATTCATTTAAATATAGAACAGTGAAGCACTGCACACGCAGAACTTTTCGCGTCTGAAAAGCTCTCTGTACCTCTGCATTTTTTATTGCTTTTTGTGGATTTTTTCCTTTTTATTTTCTGTATTTTTCTGTCCTTTATGTGGGTGGTTCTCCGATAGATTAATAGGTATTTTATTGTAACACAAGTAATCTCGAATTTCGTTATATGTTGATCAAATTCTTTTTCATTTTCTTGTAAAAATACACGATTGTTAGTGTTAAGGGTCATTTTTGTTTGTATTATTATTTGTTTTTATTCATTACTCCTTTATACCAGCCCATATACGATGTAGGTAACTTGTATGTAGATTATATTTAGGTAGTTGATATACGATAATACAATTATATAAAGAACAAATCGGTAATTTTATCAATTTTCAGCAATAAATATAACTCCTCGGGGAGGCATTTCTCGCTGAAAACGTATAAAGAAGATTTTTTGTACAAAGTTTATTAAACTTTTCAAATAAAATACTTTCAAAGTCGTATATATATATAATACAATAAATTTATAAGTCGTCTAAGTGTTAAAGTTAAATTTTAAGAAGGTTTGATCCTTCGAATCAACATAAAAAATTCATGAAGATGGCTTATTTTACTACAAAAGTATCAACGAAGGCTCGAATTTGTGAATCGAGCTCTATTCCAGCTAGAAAAAACGTTATCAGTCAAATTATCTGATATTACTACTAAATGTCTATTTTACGGTATAATCATAACTTTGACTATCTATATCATCGCTGAATTTACAGAAAAGTTTCTTGAATATGACTAGAAAAGTATATAACTACGATAATTCTGAAATATTTCTTGCTAAAAATGTAATTGAAAAAAAAGTTTTCATGGTATTTAATGCTTTTTTTAATTAATTCGAAATTTACTGCCATGTAAAACAATGTGAAATTTGCAAAAAAGCACGAGATTTACCAACCGGTCAATCTGTCAGAGAACCACCCATATATCGATCCGCATCAACAAATACACGTACACATCCGCATAAAAAAAAGATAGACAGATACATCCATACATCGTTCCTCTAACGCGTATCTTGTACTCTTTCCGACTCTGCACTTTGGAGAAGTTGTCCGCTCAAGCGCGAACGTTTTCGCGTGTTCCATGAGCATCTCTCTGTCTTTATTTCTCTCTCTCTCTCTCTCTCTCTCTCTCTCTCTCTCTCTCTTTCTCGCGTGACTTTTAGCGCAAGCGTCAGAATCGATGGAGTTTTCGAAAGGAGAAAGAGAGAGAGAGAGAGAGAGAGAGTGAAATAAACGACGCTGAACGCTGCAGGCAAAAGGTCGTTCTCTCGTCGACAGCCGTGCCAAAGATCGATCTACGACGAGATGCAGCGTTACAGTCTCGAGGCGTAAGTTGATTCGATGAAAAAAAAGTACGGCTGATGTATTTATATATAGAGATGTATATAACTAAATGCATTATATCTATATGTATATACGTATAGATATATATACATATGCATATATATACACACACATATATCATCGATATTCTTAAAACGTTCTTTTCCACCGACTATACGAATTGATGTCGCTTTAGATAAATATAACCTTCTTCTATAACAGTTTTTATATATCGACAAGGAGAAATATATATGCATATATATATATAGCTCAGAAGGTATAGGTTTTCTTTTACAGAAACTTCGAATGAGTATACGCAGTATATATACATATACAGACGATACAGACAGAGATATATAAGGAAAAATGTAGAACGACACGTTGAATCTAAAGCTATGGATTTTGCATATCAGGACCGACACGGAATAGGTATAAAAAAAGAGGAGACGTCGATCGATTGGTTCTCGCAGTATATTTACATTGAAAAAAAAGCTCGACCTTTACATTCCGTTGAAAAATCTCAACGGCAAAGGAAAAAGTATCGAGTCCTAAGAGTCGAAAAAAGTTGTAATATGCAGGATAGTAACAGTAGTGGAAACCGTACAGCGAAAGTATAAGAGCAAGAGAAAGAAAAGTCGGCAAGAAAAGGGGAAAAGCCGACAGAGACGAGCGTTTATTGTATTTTCTCGTTTGGCGAACTACGCTAGTAGTAGCGTAGAATCAATATAGGAAGTGCAGAGTCGAGCTAGCGCGAGTAAGAAAACGTGACAAGATTCCGCGCTGCGATAATGGCCCACCTCTTGATCTTCCGTTATACGGACTTATCCAATAGCTCTATATATATAGTACAGACTCTGCAGTCGCTATTTTTGCTGTAGTCTTCGAAAAATCTACATCCAGAAAAGTTCGCTTTTAGAGCCGTTTAGGCGCGAGGGATGCAGTTTTACGTTATCCTGTAACGACGCGAGGGATTTTTTCTTAAACGATATGAACAGACGACGAGGGCAAGCTAAGTCAGCTATTTCGTGTACGTTGCTTTCTTTTGCTTCATTCGATGATTCCTGATAATCTTGTATTTCGATGGATTTATCGGCGACGATTAGAGCGTTTATTGGAAAAACGTGAATCGATCGTTGAGTAGACCTCATTAGAGAGCAATTTGCACGTAATAACGTTGTGTGTATAAATCGAGACACTCCTATATCTCGATGGAGTGAGAAATAGTAATAGAATTTATTGGGATTACTTAGTCTTCGAGGTATACGCGGTTGGTTATTGGAAAGTACAATGTTTCGAATTATAGCATGAATTTTCGTGCACGTGTCAATTACACTCGTTGCTGCGAATCAATGTAGCTGTACTTTAAATGTTATCTTATTTATTTCTATGTCGAGGGTAAGTTACGTTCTCTTATCGAAGACGTTAACGTTGCGTAAAAGAGGGATTTACGCTTATTTCTTAACCCGAATGCTTGAATGTTTGGTTTAAAAGTTAAATATTATTGCAAATGAACTGTAAGCTTGTTTTTTTTTTCAAGAGATTTGATTTTTCTGTCTAGGAAGATGATTTTTTAATTTATCGAGTCGTATTTGTTAAAAAAATATTATTACGAAACTTTACGTTTTTTTTCTAAAAAGAGAATCTATTTCCCTGTGTAGAAAAATGTTTTTTTTTATTTATCG
Organism: Apocrypta bakeri; assembly: GCA_018906985.1. Lineage (NCBI taxonomy): Eukaryota > Metazoa > Arthropoda > Insecta > Hymenoptera > Pteromalidae > Apocrypta > Apocrypta bakeri. Next base: position 1,749,913 of record JACCIA010000004.1, read on the forward strand.
AATTGTAAATTGGTATTTATCTAAAAATTAAAAACTATTACAAAACGACATTTTTTCTAGAATTGTATTTTATTAATTTAATACTAGTTATAAAATATGTATTATCGATTTGCAATTCAATAGTCCAAACTGACATACAAATAACATAATTTAAGCTTTGAATCTTAAAAATCCATAGTTATTCAAGCTGTAGTCTACAATAAAGCCAAAATAAAAAATTCATAGAATGTTAGCATCAACTTCTGGTAGGTATTATTAAATAAATATGCAACGAAGTCATACTCGACAGAAGCAAACAGCAAATTTCCCGTATTTCAAATTTAGCTAGTACAAAATAACCCAATCTCTAATAAAATTAAAAAATACAATCCTTGTATAAAATCCATTACCAAATATCCAAAGATAATAAAGCTATTCCACAATTCCACTGATTTTCCAACAAAGAACGATTTAAAACCGGCCATTCGTGTATAACCTCGGGATTTTCAATTCCACAGGCTTGCGATCAGCGAAATGAGTCGACCTTTTTTCTCGGAATGAAACGAAAAATTCCCGACGAGATAACTAGGCTGTCGTACACCTGCGATAATCGAAACCATTAAATGCGAGAATAGGAGCCGTAATAAGATTTCGTGCAAGGTCAATTACGTGAACCGACACATCCTCTACAATCTGACGTACAATGTACATACAGTGGCTAAACTAAACACATAGAGCGTTACAAAGCCACATTTCACCTCTACTCTTTTCTTTCTCCTATTGCGCTGGAACACGTGTGTACACCTATAAGTGTATATAGATATATAGTGTTTATCTAAGACGTGCGCCGGCCCATTCAATGCAAATCATCAAACGGCCTTACGTACGCGCCTCAATTCTTTTCTGTCTCTCGTTTCGAGGCTGTACAAGGATTACTATTGCCCGCCGTTTCATCGCTTATTTCCGATCGTCTAATGCTTCTCTATACGTCTTCCGAGACGTTACACGATTACAAATAGTTCTTAGGTGTATTGTTATATATTTTATTTTCGTTAATTTGAATGTGAAATTAGTGGGAGTAGAGTTATATAAATTAATATATTTATAAAATTTCTATGAAAATCATTCCGTACAGCTGGAAATAATTTATTCGTAAAATATACAGTTATGTGCAATAATTTTTAAATATTTGCATAAAAAAGTCATTGGAAGGCAGAAAAATAAGGTTGCGAACAGAAAGTGACGTGTCGCATTTACGTATATTAAGTATTTAGTTTCAGTTTGTTCGAACTGATTCGAAACATTTCTTTGAATATTAACATATTAAGAAACATTTATTTATTAAAAAGTTGCTTTGTTAAAAGAAGAAATTATTTAGTAAAATTAGAAATTATTTGTATGTATAACCGTAAAATCAGAATCAAAAACTTGTTTGATAGTTCAAGCAAATATTTTAATAAATAAATTTTCTTATGTATAACAAACTTTTTCCAGTCTATATAACAATTATAATTAATTTACATAGAAATTGCATACGAACTATTTTATACAAATTTTATTCACATTCTATTCAATTAGCTGTACGTTAAATTTAATTCAAAAACTGAACGTTTTCTAAAATTGTCCGTAGAAATTGAAATTTTAATTTAATCCAAGAAAATTTATGCACAGTTACGTGCATTACATGTATAGTTGGATGTTAAAATTTAAATTAACCATAAATGATATTTTGTATACGAAAGCATCTATAATTTTTTATTCCTATATTTAAATTAACTTTTACTTACGCTTAAATTCAATATTGACTAATTTGTTGAATATTATGTACTTGAAAATAAAATTAAAAATGATATTTCATATACAATCGTTTAATGCTATATACCTTGTACTTAACATTATAGCGTTTACCAAATGTAACTTTTATGGAAATTTACATTATGGAACATATACCACGTTAATTTTCGCATTCAACTAAACGAAACAACATATTTAACTCACAATTATACTGATTTTAAACTCATATTATTTTTATCAAAATACTTTATATCTACACAATGGAATACATTCCTATACACACACACATATATATATACATAGTACACGCTGAAAGTATTTTTTCCGAGCAGTTGCGAATTTCTCCATTGTTTTTCGAAAGTAGGAGAAATGAAAATTGATGCGCGCTCGAATCGAATTGTGGTACCGAGCGCTAAGTATACTCTGAATAAATGATATAATAAGTATGTAAATACTAACATAATTTCGTTGAGCAAGCTACCCGCGCTTTGCTTGGTGAATTTCAGAGCGAACGCTACGCTATATATACGTAACTGAATTTTCGATAATTTAAATCGAAACATATAACGAGCTCGAAAATAACTATAATACGCCATTATTCGATGATTGGAAATGAAAGATCGGAAAATGATTCTCGATAGACGAGATAATAAAAATAGAAGAACGTCACTTATACCTTATATTTTCCTATATCTTTTACGAACAACACGACTACACGGTCGGACGGTCGAAACTGACGGTATCTTAAATTAACGATCGGATCAATTTTCAGATACGTAGCTTATTTGGATAACGAAGAGTAATAAATAGAATGGGTAATAGAATAGAAAATAAGCAAAGATTCGTACTACTTGCTCCTCGGAATCCTCGTGAAACGTCAGTTCTGAGAGAAGCCGTAGTTGCTCCTTTGTTTGGGCAATAAGGTGGTGCCGGCCGGAAGACTAGTCCGTCGCTGGTTGCGCAATCGCACATCTTTCTTGAATCTAGCTCGAGATCCTTAGAGTAGAACTAGCTCTTCTCTCCTCGGTTTATTCGTCATTGCGAAATTCGATTATAACGTCGTGAAGGGGAGAGAAACAGAGAGTTTGGGATGCGAATATCCGGTAGCGTATATGGTTGATTCTCCGACAGATTGACCGGTGAAACGATTTTTTTTGTTCGAAATATTTTTAACCTTTCGCTTGGCTCTGTGTCGACCTTCGTGAATTGGTCGTTCAATTTATTAGGAAATCACTCATACACATACATATAACGATATGTACTATATGTACTAACAAAACTATTAAAATGCATTAAACCATTTTTTTATAATTTTTTATTTAAAAAAAAAACGATTTTTAAAGCCAATCTAACAAGATTTATTCACTCAGATCGAAGCGAGAAGGGACTCTAACTTTGGATAATAAATAGTGTATCATTAATTGCAAGAATTACGTACACAACTCTATATAGAAAAACTCACTATAAATCCCTATTCTAAGATTGAAAATTCACTCTAAAATCTCAGATTCTACAAAAACAAAAATTAAAATAACAATAACCCGAAATACTTCAATGTCTCTGCGCGCGATGTGGTATAAATTTACAACACCAACGTAAAATAAAAATCAACAGCTACGAGATCACAGCGCGTTAATAAATAAAAAAAATAAACGATTTTACTTGGATCCCATTATAGCAGACACGGTGAATCGTGAAAATACTGCCTGTAATCACCTCGATTTCATATACCTCCACTGCTGCTGTGTACAAGGAGAAAAAAAAATAAACGAGCGACAGACAGGACAGAGTAAACTATCGCGTGTATACGAGCGACGAAAAACTGCTTCGCAAAACAAAATTGAATTTCTAGCTGCTACTGCTCTGGTCGATGTCAAAAAGCGCGCGCGATTCAAGAGTAGGCAGAAAAATTAGAGCTTTTCGCTTTTGCGCACTGTAAGAGAGGGGGGGGGGGAGTGATGGAAGGATAAATGTTGACGCATCGCTTTTATACAAGTTCCGGCTGCGCCAGTGAGTCCGAGAGTGTGCAAACTTTGCAGTTTGCCTTTCAATTTGTCGGTTTTATCCGCTAAGGGAAAGGGGATGGGCTAGAAGGGAAACGAACGATTAAAAGTTTTTGCGGGACTGCTCGCCTCGTCTAAGTGTCGGTACGCCAACCGCACTATAGAGGAATTTTCAACCCTTTTTTTATACCTTCTCTCTCTCTCTCTCTCTCTTTATCTGGAGGATATATATATTTTGGAATTTTAGAACATCGCGCGAACATTTGTGTAAAAGAGAACACGAAAATACACGTTCGTTTAGTTAACCAACTCTCGGGATTTCTAAAAAAAAGTTTGGCTATTCCGTTGAAATTTCATTTGGGCGATGCCAAACGGATTTTTTTTTTTTTTACGACCTCGATAACAAAGCGAATCGGTTTTGATACCGGGGGACATGTGTCAGCTGCGCGAAAAACTTCTCCCATTGATTTCTCGCAGAAACGCTTGGTACGTCACTCCGTAAACGAAAGAACAAAAAATAACAATATTTCTGAAACAATCTATACACACACACACACACACATACATACACACACACAGGTATATAAAAATAAGTTTCGCAGAGCTTTTTTGGAATTTATTAAAGCGCGCGAGTCAGTCGAGAATTTAACGTTAGCTGAGAGGGTATAGGAGCGTTTGAAAATTTACCGCAGCAGCCGCTGCACACAAGACTTTACGCTTTCGCGTATTTCACGCTATCTCTCTCTCTCTCTCTTATACTTCAGGTATACCGCCGTAGAGCAAGACGCAATTATCGTTTCCTTTTTTTTTCCAATAAAATGCAAGTATCCTTTAATTTCTTGCTGCGAAATTTTTAACAACGTCGCTCAACGAGATAGGACGAAAAATCAATTTACCAGAGTTATCTCTCGCGGCTATGAGGTCCGCCTGGAATGTTTTGCGTGCATAACGAGCCCGAGGGAATTTTTCCAATTTCCGAAGGTATACACGGTAGAGACTCAATTAGCGAAAGTGCGGCGCGACTTTTCTTACTAACCGATCGATATACATATAGCTAGGGGTAACATTGAGTATCTCTTTCTAGCTGTTTTTTGTCATAGGACGCGAATTTACGGGACTCCGGAGGATTAAACGCGGGTGTGTGTTCACGCAACTCGATTAAACCAGACGTGTCTATATCTATATACACGTAGGAAATAGGAAACAAGATGGGGAAAAAAATGTGAAAACACAGGAGGCGAAGACTGAAACTGTTTATAAACCGTGGATTCTATATATGTCTACGTATACGGATATATGTATATATGTGTACAGAAGTACGAGGATATAGCATAGACTGGCTGCCGTCGTTTTCCACACCTCAGGCAATCATCAATATTAACGAGGAACTCGAGCGCTTTATAAGCCAAAACCTTTTAAAACGAAAAAGCTCGATTACCCTTTGAATTTACCAGCGGCGCAACGGCAATCCGCGTATAAGCTCAGCCATAGTCATGAATATGCAGTAGCTATAGCACGCGCCCAACGTTTGGAATTCCAAATCAATGGAGGTGCACGCGAATATAGAAAGAGGAGGGGGGGGTCCCCCCTCCCCCTTATACGTTCGTTTCTAAACTGCGCATAACTACTATTTTTTTTTCATATTTATATTTATTTTCTTTATCTTCGCCCTCGTTTCACTCCATTCGGAAAGTATACCTTTTTTGTAAGGCAGTGCGTGCGTGTAATACAATTAGAGGCGGCCGATACGCCTCATAAACCTTAACGTCTCGCTGGTCACGACTGCCGTGTGAGAAGACACATAACTCTTTGGTGTATATGTATATATGTACATGTATATGCATATACCGGTTAATTATTGTACGCGAAATAGCGATGGCTTTGTATATTATCTCTCTAGGCCAGATACGCGACCTTCGACGAGGGAAAAGTAAGATGAACCCTTTCTACGTGTACAATACACTGTGTGTACATATATAGGTCGGCCGAGGCGAAAAATTCAATTTCTATATACATAGCTGTAGGTAAGTTGCGCAAGACCGATGTCTCTAACGCCGATTGATGAATCCGTCACTCTACTTCTTCTCGGAAGATGTGTGTGTGTGTGTGTGTGTGTGTGTGTGTGTGTATGTGTGTGTGTATCTCAATATAGCCAGAATGGATGAGATAGAGAAAGAGCGTACACTCGGTAAGGAATGTCGCAATTTTTTTTCCTTTCGCACTCGTTTCGTTGTTGCAGCTGTGAGATTAACACTCTTGACTCGGCTGCCTGAGGAACTTGTAATTATTACGCCGTTGTTTATTTACAGCTGCACATCGGTTTGTTAACTAGAAAGCAGCTCGAAATTGCAAAAGTAATCGTGCAACGAACTCGAGTCGCTTTACTTTGCATCGTTCTTTTTCACCTTTTCTCTCTTCGTATACCAACGCGTAAGTGCAGAACTGTATATACCGATGATTCTTTACCGAATTCTCTTTGCAAATTTTTTTTTCGTTTCTATTCTCACGAGATTCCATGAATATATTTAAGAAATTTTTATGCTGTCACTGTATGTTATCGGAGGATTGAAATTTGAAAATTTTTCTTCGATTACGTTTAATTTGAAAATGTGTGTTTGGCAGGATTAGATTTGTCACTGAAGATGTACATAAAGCCTAGTTCATATAATTGAGTGTATGATTAGTCTGAATTTGAAAAAAAAAATATTTGTTATTATTCAAAATTCAGAATCATTATGTATTACATTCTACTCAGCTGATACGTATATCTAACTGTAATTTATTAGCTATTCAAATAGTTTTATGTTTGATCGTATTTTCGTTATTATTATTAGATATTTGTTTAATAATAATAATACTAATCCATAGCTAATAATTACGCTTCTGTTCTGAGTACGATTTATTCATAATAAATAATATTTATTTACAACAATATATAGACTTTTCAAATTTCCTTAAATTAGAATGAAGTTATATATTATATATATACGTAGTGAGATGCAGAAAAAAGATAATTCCAAAACACCTTCTACACCATAATGAATGTTGATGGATGAGGGGCTTAGGATAATCCTATAATTTACTCAAGGTATACTCGATAACCATATAATTAAATAATTCACTTAATTGTTTAATAGGTTTAAGAAAGGCGCGCTCATAATGAGTTTGGTCACTTTGAATTGTAATTTGATAATAAATAAGCGTATTAGTTATAAATGTGTTTTAAAAGGTTAACGAAAATTACTTGTTCAATTATATTGTCACAAATAATAAAATTATTTCTAAAAGAAAGAATGCTTAAAATAACATGTATACGTGTAATGAATAAATACTTACGTTTGTCAATTCGTCAATACATTCGTATTAAAAAATAGATATTTCCTTTTCGGCGAGACTGAATAGGCAGATTAGTGAATCAATTAAGCATCACCGCCTCGTCAAACAGAAGTTTTCACGTCATTCGAGCTTTAGAGTGACGCATTATTCAAAACGTACTCTAATCTCCCGAATGAAATTACGCTGTAACTCTGGAAATCCTTCCATTAGTGTCAATATTAGAAATTCCATCGTTAGCTCGAAATAAAAATTAATGTAAAACTTAAAAATTTGAAGAATAAAGGAATGTTCAGTCAATTATTTCATTCTCATCGAGTCAATCCTGGAACACGACTTTGTAATTACCGCGAGACAGTATACTGTCCGACAGTAAAGAACAAGCAGAGTAGCCCATATTATCAGTAGCATCGATTCGTAGCCGAGTATATTAAGAGTCTCTATAGTGCGAGAGAGGCAGAGACAGAATCGGAGGATTTCAACTTATTGGCAGGTGTCTGATTAAAGTTCACTGGGGCGTTAATTTATCTACTCAATGGTGAGTGACGAGTAAAAAAAAATCAATAGCTATACTGACCTATTCAAGTGTGTCGAATAATGTTACCGGATTAACGTATAAAAAAAGTAGATACTCGATTAAGTCCTGTTAATGACGTTAATTTCTAATGGCCAATTAAATGCAGAATGTTCGGTAATGGCATTTTGTCGAGTACAAGCATGCGGAGCTAATTTTATATATTAACTGAAAAGTCGATTATAAAGCTTTGTGCTCTCGAGGATGGAAAATACAAAGCGCGCGTCTACGCGCAAGCTATGCCTTTTTGATCGTATACCTGATTTTCGTATTATATATATATACTATATAAATGCGTGTATGTGTGGTTAATAACACGGCTACAAATGCGTTAGAGTAAATCAATCTTTCTATACTCAAAAGAAGAAGAGACAAGTCACATCAGCTGAGAAACTAAAGATCCGACACTAATCGGAATTTCTCATGTCAGTATAGAATTAGTCGCGCTGAGCAAAGTACGATCAACCGTATCCTCGTAAAGTGTCTCCGACAACTAGTGTGGGTATACATGTACAAACGTAAATGTAATTATTATTTACATATATTCCAGTTATTTATAGCAATAATCAGGTCGACGCAATTCGTATCGGCTAGTGGACGAGTTACTTCACTGTGAAGTAATGAACGTTATTTTAATTTTGAATCTATTTTAAAATTTCATTGTTTGATTTGTAAATCTATTCGTGGAATGGAGGAAAATCGATAAAAGAACTTCTATGGTTCTTCAATGCTGCTGTCTTGATTATTTTTTTTTTAATTTTTAAACTTAGCTGAATCGAACGTTGAATCGTTCCAATTTACAGAGAAGTACTAATAAATTCAGGCGACTTCAAGAGGTAACAAACGCTGACATTAAAACGAAATGATTTATTAGATACAAAAAAGAGTATTTCCACGTTTCAATTTTCAGAGTAAAAATTACTGAATAAAAGTGAATTTTCACTGTCAAAAACGAGTATCCCAAAGTCAACTTAATATTTCAGGCTATATTTAAAATTTTCCTATATGGAATAACATATAGATTGACTGGATGTAATAATTTACGAACATAGAACACATCTATATTCACTGGAATTCTATTCTAATTCTTCTTTAAATATTAAATTTAATTAATTAAATAAATTATTACATTTATTCAATTGTTAAATTATTAAATCTGTATTTTACAAGCGTACAATTCAATTAAAAGAAGTATTATTCTAGAAAAGTAATTCACTCATTCGAACGTTCCACTTTAAAGGTCAGTTTTAAATCCAGTTTCGTAGAAATGGGTTGAACGAGTGGCATATAACGCCATAGAGTACATTGTACGTGTATTTAAATCATACAAAGTTACATTTATCAATAAATCGGGTTGTATTATTTTCAGCGCTTGATTCTTCTTGCAAAGACTTCCTTTCAAAAATATATTCTTTAAAACGAATAGTAAAATTTCTTTATTTTCCAGTGTACAATTTCACAATTTCAAAGTGAAACAAGTACGCAAAGAATAATACGCGAAATAGTGAATTTAACTTTTTCGAAAAGTAAAAATAATTCACTTTTTGAAAAGGTGTGACATTTTTAAAGTAATATACACCGATTGAAAAAAAAACTAGAAAAAATCACATTTTCAAATAGTGTTTTTTTTTAATTACAAACAGTCAGTTTTCGCTCTAAAATCAGTGAATTCCAAACGACCATACATTTTAATCATTGAATTTTCACTAAATACTGTATACACTAACCACAAAAATAAAAATTGCCACGAAAAGTTTACCAATATACTCTGAATAATGAAGAAGAAGTCAAGATTCGCCATTTCCGAGTTAAAGGGGATTACGCTCACTCTTTTTTCTGAGAAGCAAAAAAGGGACGCCTTGTGTCTTACAAGTATAGTCAAAAACATTGTCTAGTGCTGTACGGAAGTATGATTTTTTTTTAAATTTTATACTTTGGCTTTCGATTTCAGATTAGAATTAAAATTATGTTATTTGAAGCTATCGAATAGTATTTTATTATTTCATTAATTTTATTCAAATAAATTAAATTATTTTTACCATAATAATACGTCCGATAAATTTAGAATTCAATAGCTCCGTATCCCGTAAAAATAACAGAGCTTTGAACATTAAAAATACATCAAGCTGTTATATGACAAAGTCAAATTTAAAAGATAAAATCATATCTCTACACAGGATTACAACAACAGCAACTTTTGGTAGATCCTATTACGTACTATTACATTACTAACTACATTTTTAATATACTTTTAAAAAGTAAAGTTTAACTTTCAAATAGCATTAAACTTTTGGCAATGCACATTCAAATTTCGGGTTCGGAATAAATAAATTGAATTGAAGTAAACTAAAAACAAGTATATTCGAATAACGATTTGCTCAATAATCTATCCGTATCCAGAGAAAGGGCTTCGCTCATCGAAGACAAAGCTTCATTAGGAATGTGCGTTATGACGTCAGACAGCCTCGATGAATTTTGTAAGCACATCTGTGACGATCTGCGAACTCGCAATCTTGACCTGTACTATAGGTATATGTACAATGTATACGCATGTATATATATAGCTTTTCGCCGATATGACGATCCTTACATTGAATGCGACTATTCATGCGGCATGTATTATTCGCATTAGCTAGAATACGCGAAGCATAATCAGACTGTTCAATAGACTCGAGCAGTCTGAGAATAGACGGATATTCGAATCCCTCCCGAGCGTGTATCGATTTCGGCAACACGGACTTCTTGGGGACGAGTGAAATTGATCGGAGAGGGTTTCCCTCTCTCTGTCTCTCTCATTTACGTCCTTGAGCACATCACAGTAGACGAGAGGATGGGAGAGAACAAATCAGCCGATTATCCAGATCGAAGTGGATTAACGGATGCTGATGAGCATCGGAAAGGGATAAGGGGATCTTGATTCGTCGGGGGATAAGAATTAACACTTTAATTGGAGATACATACATATATATATATAGATGTAGAATTCGTTCGATTAAAGAAGAATGTCAGCTCTCCGAACTATCGAAGTAAAAAAGACAAACAGAGCATTTTGATCAGAACTTATTAATGACCAGCTTGAAACAAAGTTACAGCCGTGAAAAGTTTTAATGAATATCCAAGAGTATAATATGCACCGCCGCTGCTTTGCTACTGCTACTGCTGCTGATGTATACTTGGAAAAGATGAAACAAAATAAATTAATTTTGATTTCCCCACAGTGAAGTTTCAATTATTATGGCTGACCCTTTTCAAGCGTATAACTACTGCACTGGAACTATATGTATATATATGTGCAATATACATACTATATATATGCACATGTATACGTATATTTATATATAGATATACTTAGTAAGTACAGCGTGCGGGGGGAAACAGTGTGTCCCAAAACTTTTGGAATTGAGATTAAACTGCATTATTTTCGTCTACTCTCTCCCTTCCTCTTTTCGAGTTATATACAAATCCGACCGAAAAACTTTCTAGCAGAACCACTTCCGTTGGAACAATCGTCGATCCGAGGACAAGAGGAGTATTATACACGCACCTACTTCTCCAAAGAAAAAGAATCAGAGAAGACAAAAAAAAATTGCGTCTCGGTCATTTGAACACAAGGTATATGTATATACATATATATATGTATGTAATACCCACGTAGCCTTGCACATCAAGCAGCTCGAGAATCTCCCAGGTTTTATTATTATGGCGCAACGACGTTTTTCGGTGCTCGTTACGCTCGTGCCATGCTTCGAAGGGCCAGAGGACGATTGGATTACTGGGGGGAGGGGGGGGGGGGATTTTTCGACTCCCGCAATGCTAGTGTATGTATAAAAGTTTTGCTCGACCCGCAAAGTGGATCATTTTTTTCTCTACCATTGTCATCGTCGTTTCGTGTATACGTTTGATATATATATATTTAAGTATTTGTTATATACGTATATATAGAGAACGTTCACCAGGGAAGAATATTCGGCATGAAGGTAAACTTTTTTCTTTGCCGCGCGCGCGGGCGTATGTGTGTGTGAGTGTGTGTGTGTCTGTGTGTCTGTTTACATATGGCGAACACACTGTTTGCTCGGGATTTCGTTTTGCGCGACGTGCTCGGGATTTGGAAAATTTTTTTAAGGGTGATGGTACCGATGAACCGGCTGTGCTGGATTTCGATCTTTCTTTATTTTTTCATACCACCTCGATGCTACGTGCGGATTCTAAAATTGCTTTTATTCTGTGTGGAAAACTCCCAACTGGTATGTGTATATTGAATATTCAATTTTTTCTTTCTCCTCCTCCCAACGATTTTACGTGGAATTGAATTTAATCTCTGAGTAATGTATAATATTATACTTAACGCATGATTATACGTTAATTAAACGAATCGTTTACTTGCAGGATTTAAATGAGATATTTTTGTTCCTATTGTTATGACTACAATAAGATTTAAAGTGTAATGTGATATTTGGGAATAATTTTGGAAGATTAAACGGATATTATATGTGTTTTTTGAAGTTTATGCTCATATATTTTACTCATGCATGTTAATTGAAAATAAAACAATTTTTGGAATAAAAAATGCCAGGAGTTTTTTAATAGTCCTAGGAAAATAGTTATTTATTTATTTATTTTTAAAGTGAGCATGACTTATAAGTAAATGTTGTAATATTGTTGTAATTGTTAAAATCTGCGTTTTATTCAAGTAACATGTATACAAATCGAATAATAATTAATGCACGTTTTAATTAATAATCTACGTATATATTTTCCACATTCAAGATTCATTTAAAGTATATCTAGTACAAGTGTTAATGATGAAAATCGAGTTTAGATCGCAGCGATCTTCGTTCTATTTATGGGTTCGACCTCGTGCAGTCTCGAACCACCTGGTTACGGATATCGGGAAGCACACTATTACCGAAATCTGGAACCACCTGGTTACCGAAATTTCGATCTACCAAGTTATCGAAGTCTGGAACCAGCAGGCTACCGAAGCCTGGAACCACGAGGTTTCCGAAGTCAGGAACCACGAGGCTTCCGAAGTCAGGAACCACGAGGTTTCCGAAGTCTGGAACCACGAGGTTTCCGAAGTCTGGAACCACGAGGTTTCCGAAGTCTGGAACCACCAGGTTACCAAAGTCTGGAACCATCAGGTTATCGAAGCCTCAGGCAGTACTTACCACCTGATAGACCACCTCGTCGACAACCGTCGTTGACGTTATCAGCACCTTTTCGACATTACATGTCAAATGACGCAACGGAGGCCCACAATGAGTTTGAGAATCGACCAGTGATCGCGGAGGCTCGTCGGACAGCTGTTCCATCCACTGGTTACGGTGAACCAGACTACGAAACGAAAAGTTCCCGTTATCATCGCCAACATCGCGAGCAGAAGCATGAGGTGAGGGTATTTACATCTTTTTATTCTGACAGCTCTGAGACTGTTTGTACATAATTTTTTTTTAATGAAACGAATTCGGTACGTGTGACGGTTTTAATAACAGGTTGCATTGGATTGACAACTTTGATCGCGTGTTTTTCCATTACGTACCTTTTTTTCTTAATTATAGATTTTTAGTTTAAAAATATGATTCCTGTAAATATACATGGCAGTGGATTGATTGAAAGATTGGTTTTTTTTGTTCTCACACCTGTTGAAATTCTCGTTCCAAAATTGTAGGATCTCGATCTGATGAATATATTTAGCGAGACCAGTGATTAACAGAGAACAGAACGTAATCAATCATAATCTGAAGTTTACAAAATTATTGTACGTTTTAAAACCAATTATTAAGGTAAAAGTGTATTTACATTTTTTCATTACTTTCAAAGAATTCTCTTTAAAGACCCTCTTCGTATTGAACACTTCGCGTATTCTTAAGGACTTTCTAAAAATTGTGTTTAAGTTTGATTGATAAATTGCTCGATTCATTTATTTTTGTCTTTATTAAAAAGGACATCGAATACAATGTATTAAGAGAAAAAAGAATTAACAATTAACATTTTCCTCTTAAAGGAAGACCTATATCAATTGCCTGTGAATCAGATTAAATTCACATTTCAAAATTATAGGATCTCAATTTGATGAATATATTCAGTGAAATCCGTATTTAATCAGAGCATAATCAATCAGCGAAACAGATCTGTTTCTCAGTGTACATAATATTGACAAAAATTTCGCAAGTGTTTTGAATGAGTTTCGGTTCATAAAACGTGCACTTACTTATACGATTCTTATAATTGAACATTAGCCACATCTGTTGCGAAGAAGCGAAATTTCGTTCTCGAATTAATTAGATTATACCCTTGCGCTTCGGTGTGTACGTGTACGTGTACGCGTATATCTATACAGAAAAATAAACAAAACGGCGTAACGAGAAATCCAAATGTACAATATAACTCGGACGGCAGAGAAGCGAATAACCCACTCGACGGTCAACACACAAAACCAACTTCATAACGAACTTAAAAAAGTTCCGAGAGTCATTATACGAAAACCTGCTGTATACACGAATGTGTATGTGTATAGAACAGAGCATAGGTGTTGTGAAAGAGAAGGTGTGCGCGGGAGAAGGAAATAGATGTAGTTCAGGAAATCCCCTCCAGAACACAACAGATTCCAAGCCTCTCCATCATTTTCTTGTTCGCGACGTCCTTATACTAGGTATATATATATATATATATATAAGTATTCTCCACTCGAAAACTCTTTTCCGCGCCTCTTGGCTACCTAAAATTTTTCGTCCACTGGATTCGAGTGGATCAAGTTTCGAAGTCAGTACTTCAACTGCTAAACTTGCCGAGTCCATGTACTAGACATTTTTGACTTCCACCTGGAAGAAAGCTTCGTACTACTATTTATGGTTGAGATACCGTAAGAATGAAAAATATGCGTTGGAAGTTTTAATCTCGTTATAATTTTTGAATATTTATTACGTATGTGTGCGTATTAATCGCAGAAACTTCGTAAGTTGTAATAAAATTGAAATAAGAATTCGAATTATTCGTTTTGTTTTAATGGCGGTATTGGAATCTGAAATTGGGACCATTCATTAGTATTCAGTAGTCAACGATTGTAAATATATTTTACATTAATGTAAATTTACAATCATTGGTTTACGATATTGTAAAATTATTATAAAATAATCTGATTTTAAATTCATAGTATATACTTTAATACATATTTTTAATATTTATTGTTGTTTGAGTGGTTCTCTGAAAATTAAACGGTTAACAATTTTGCTAAAAAATGTTAAACTGTTTTTAAGAACTGTATCTACCGTCGATATTTTAGTGATGCTAGATTAATAGAGATTTTAATCGTAATACCAAATACTTCAACTGATAACTTATTTATAACTAGTAAGGGAAATTGAATCTCAAGCAGTGACTAATGTAGATCTACGTGAATTTTTTATGCAATTTCTAACGATGACACTTTTCAAAATTTCATTTTTAGACATAGTTTATAAATGTCATGTGATTTATTTACATGATTTTGGAAGTATTTTCATTTTAAAAGATTAGCGAATTTCACAAAAAAACTACCAGAGGTGTGTTTTTAGTGAAATATACGTCCTTAAAGAGCTACAAACTATTGAAATAGACTTAAAATATGAAAAAACTAGTTTTGACTGTCTGTATCTTGGAAATGGTTTAGAAAACATTTTAAAAAAGGTAGTTAATGTACCAAAGAACGTTAGTAGTTGTAGTCACTGATTGCAAAAGTTAGAATTACGTAGCTTCGAAAGTAATGAAAATTCATTGCTTTGAAAAGCAAAAAAATATAATTTACTAAATGAAAAAGTTCGTATTCAAATAGTTAAAATACAATACATCAATGTGTGTGTGTGTCTGTGCGTGTGCGTGAGCAAATAATGTAAAAATTTAGAATTTCTGAGGAAACTAGTGGTAATCTATCCGTGAAAGGAAATCTTTTTAACCTTTTTCCGTAACAAATAATTTTTAGTAAATAATATTATTATTTATTATTCATTATTTATATATATATATATATATATATATCAATAAAATAATAAAATAATATGAATACTCAACAAATTGATTTTCAGAATGAAGGCGAGCCTGCGAAGTACAAGTTTGCTTATCACGTGAAGGACAGCGACAATGACTACAGTCATCAGGAATCCCGAAATGGTACCCTAACACGTGGATCCTACAGCGTCTTACTACCCGACGGTCGACGGCAGATCGTCGAATACGAAGCAGACGAGGCTGGATACCGTCCCAAGATCTCGTACGAAGCTGCCTAACCCAAGAATCCATATAACCATGCCAACCCAGCTTATCCCAGCAGACCCTATTGAATGTCCGTTACTCGATATGTTATGGCATCTCTCATACAGACGCGTTTCTCCACTGTAAACTCGAGACTTTGTTATTATACTTTTTGTCAATAAATATATATATATCCATTTGATATTGCGTTGTACTTGAGATTCTTTCACTCCGGCTCGTTCTTTATTTTCTAACTTCGCACAGCTATATGTGTATATATATACATAATGAAATTGAAAATTGTATTTCTTTGACCAAAGTAAATATTATTTCTGGAATAAGTCTCGCTTTTTCTGCGCACCACTTGTAGATTCGTTCTCTTTTTGAATCGCAACATTTTAAGCGCCGTTTGGCGGAAGAGCGAAAACATTCGCTCGAGAGGCGAAGCAATAGTAATAATGTTTCCTTAAGTTCCCAGCGTTACTGTGAACAAATTTTCTTTTATTTCCGAAAAATTATTTTTTTTTTCTTTTCGCTAATATCCTTATTAAGATTAGTAGTTTGCAATTAAGCTTTATTTCTAGCTAGAAATAAACTAATCCATCCCTACACGATTTCATAACAAAGACACCAAAGTCTTTTTTTTGCAAAGTCATTCAGGTGTTCTGGATCAGTTTTTAAAAGGTTCGATCAATGGTGAATCAAGATGAACAGACGAAGATGCATTGCACTACTACTAAAGCGTCTATGAAGGTCTTAACTTGGGAATGATGTTGTATTTCTACTTAGAAATGAAGCTATCTTATAAGCTGTCATGTCATATAATATGAATTTCTCAACATTGGTCTAGATTTCAAATTAGAACCATAACATGATTCCCAACTATAGACCTTGGTCGACATTTTTTAATTGATAAAGGTACATACAGTGATTAAAAACAAAAGATTAAAAATATTTTAAAGAAGAAAAAATATTTGACCTGTCAATCTGTCTGAGAAGGACTCATGTATATATAGCTGCATCCATTAAACGAACAAGCAGCTTTGAAAAGTAAAGCTGTGCCGTATATATCGAGGAAAACGAAGCCTCTACCGTTAGTTATCCTACAGCGCGATTCAGGCGCTTTCACACATGGGATCATCGGAGTAAAATTAGACGTGCCGACA
The DNA here is from genome assembly GCA_018906985.1 of Apocrypta bakeri. Classification (NCBI taxonomy): domain Eukaryota; kingdom Metazoa; phylum Arthropoda; class Insecta; order Hymenoptera; family Pteromalidae; genus Apocrypta; species Apocrypta bakeri. The sequence continues at coordinate 1,766,988 of JACCIA010000004.1, forward strand.
CATGCGCTGAGGTACTTGCTCCTGTTTCGTGCTCTGGCATGTAAAGCTGTGAAAATACCTCGTGGTGTGCAGAGAGAAAGGCTTCTTGAGATATAGGTTTATGTACATGAGTATACCTATATGTGTGTATGCCTCTCGAGATGTCTAGCTGTTGAAAAAGGTGCATATAAGCGTATGATATATTTTTTAAATGTTGAATAATATTTCGAAAAATATTGCTCTGCGCATGTATCTGTAGGTCTGTTGAAATTTTTTAAAATAGAAAAATATTTTTTCGGTTTAGTCTTTTTTTGTAGAAGTTTATTGCGTATATAATAACAGTAATATTGATATTATACTTTTCATCGGATTCTGAGGCGAATTCTGGATGTTTTTGTTTCTATTTGCAACTAGTAACGTCAACAATGAATTTTTTGTTTAATTCAGAGATAATATTCAGAAAATAGTAAATAATAACATATTACCCAGATGAATTCTAATAACTACTGAATACCATAGAAGACCTTTACAGAAAATTCTCTGTAAGTGATACCAGTGTTCCAATAAAATATAAATAAATTTTTATAAAAATAAAGCAACTTAAGGCTAAGATTCTAATTCATACAATTGAAGTTTCATGCATAAGAAACTATGCCGACTCAAAAGCAAATTTTAAATAATTAATTATTCATTGTAAAATTATTATTATTTCTCTGTATTCAACAGATGACTAATTTTAAAGCGAATATCCATATGATTTCAGTCTCAAGAATAATGAATTATTCACTATTTCAGCTTCAAAGTATAATATACATTAAATGAAAGAAATAAATTTTCTTCCGAATTTCCTATAGAAAGAATAAGCTTAAACGGATTAAAATGAAAGTTATAGTTTCCGAGATAAAGCGATATATACATATACATACACGCATCCATACATGTATTTTCTAAATACGTCTGATCTGAACTTCTAATACTTTAAAGCCTCTACAGAGAGTTTCATCGAAAATTTTACTAATCCAAAGCTTCATTTTTGCCGCAACAAAATTTAATTCCAATTCTTATCAATATTAATCAATGAAATGTGCCGGGACTCGGAAAAATTTATTGAATTTCTAAAGCTTCCTTTGCATGCAATCGCGGGAATTCATTTATTAGCAATTATTTTTTGCACAAATGAAACGTAGTACTCGCAGAATTTTTCCGATATCATCAAAAATTAATTTCCATCGAGTTACAATGAATACGACTTCAATTCTTTTATTACGATTATCCTATAAAAAATTGCTCAAACATCCACCTCACAAAGAGTGAAAGGTCGTCGCATCTGAAATTCCAGAATCTTCATAGATATTCGTGAGGATATGCCTATATATGCATAGCTTCCGACCATATAACTTCGTAACACACTTTAATAACAGATGTATGATAACGTCAGTGAGTTAAATATTGCGGAGGAAAGTCATTAAATCATGAAGATCCGCAATATCTTTTATATGTATATGTATGTTTATAGATAATTCTCTGACAGATTGACCGATGAAATATTTTTTTCTACAAAACAATTTAAAATTATCCTTTGGCTTAGTGTTTATACTTATTATTCTTTGTAAAATACGTATCTAAAATGTGAAAACACAAGAGGAATTTTTTTAACGTAATTTGATCATTTTTTTAGGTAAGGTGGTATGATGCATATTTTTGAAAGCCAAAATATTGTTGCCAAATTTGCTAACTATATAAGTAACGATAAACTTATTAGCTTGTGAATCACAAAATCGTTAAAATGATCTTCCTAATCGGCATAAAAAATTCACAAAAATGCGCGCTCGATTTCTATCCAGAAATAATTTGAAACCTTCTATTTTACACGTACAATCGTGACCTTAATTATACCAAACATCACTCAAATATACAGTGAATCAGCTCACAACGATTAAAAATGATTCCGTAATAAAAACCATTTTCAACCGGTGAATCTGCCAAGGAATCGCCCATGTACATTTACTATACACACATAAAATATACACGAGATAAAAAAAGACGCGCCAAATTTTTTTCGATGCGCCCGTTCATTGCGCACTGCTTTCGCTACGACCTGATATGTGAGATCGTTCTCGAGTGAGGAATTTAGAGTTACGAGAGCAGTGGAGTAGGTCCATGAGTTACGTGTTTATCGGTTATTATGGAGTTAGATGTGGGAACCGAGTTACAAAGTAGACGGCGTCGGAACTATGAGGAAAGGTCATCTGTAAAGAGGATCGGAATCTACCGTGAATGGGACGTGTAAAAGCTGTAGATCATATCTCTATAGTATATTGAGACTATATATAGCTTTATACCAATGTGTTTGTAATGTAAATGATTGACATTAGTCGGTAGCGATGTTATTCATACGTAGAATTTTGTGGGCTCAGCATCAATTGTCCTGAGTGGATAATTGATGTTTAATTCTCTCCTCGTAATGGTTGTCCACTCTGGCAACGATTTAATAAAAAAAAAAAAAAAAAAAAAAACGATATATAGCTTGTATTATATACGCGGATCGATCAGATTTATTAAGCGTAAATAATATTCGAACGTGTATAACGCGTTTATCGCAATATTAAACGGGACATAAATTTCTTGAAATAATCGCGAATAAATGTAGTTACAGAATGATTCTGTATATACGATTTAATCATTCATTGATACGATAATAATGCATGTTACACACAGAAAACTATGAATATTTAATGCCGTGCGTTCGTTTGATAGCCGTTATAAATAATGCAAAACTGGATCGGATAACGATATTGGTAACAAAAAAATGTAGTAAAATATAGTTCGGTACTATGTAAAGCTAAAATAGTGAAAATTTACTATTTGGTAGTTTATATTGATTTTTCGTAAAAATCATTCATTTTTATGATAAATAAATTTTACTTGATATATTAAGCAGCAGAATTGTGTAGTAAACATTCAATGTTTCGAAATAAATATGTTTTATCTTTCTGTAGTGAAAATTCTCTTATTGACTTTGTAAATTACAAATAATGTAAATTCAGTATTCGGTGGTGTGTACAGACAGTTTGTAAAAGTCATTCGTTGTTTTAATAAAATTATTTTATTTGATCAACTGCATAATATTACTTTGTTAAATCGTAAAATGATATAGCAAATATTGTTTAATCATGCTGCAGTAAAAAAGTCCTCCTATTTACTTTCTACATTATAAATAATGAAAATTTACTTATTGGAAGTAAATTGACGTTTTGTACACAAGTGACAATAATTTTCTAAATGGAATTACTAAACATTTTAGAAAAACTAAGTAAGATATATCATCGTTAACTCGTGATAAACGTTCACTGACAAATGCATACATTGCTGAATACCAATAGTGACTGTAAAGGAAATTACCTTAAAAATTATATCAATATTTTCATTCGTAGAAAATATAAATACATTTTCATCAAAACAAATCAACAAATGGTCAGTTATAATAATTTATTCTGTAACACGTAACAATTGACTTATATTTAAAAATTAACTCTGATCTGAAAGATAATGTTGCGCAATTAATTATATGTGATACGTATAACGTAATAATCAATAAATGTTATATTGTAAAATATCTAAAGGGTATAATATCTTTAATAAATAGCGAATCTTCACTTGACAAAATCACGAAATTTAATATTCTAATACCTACAATTTTATTTGAAGATTTTCAAACGCAACTATTATCTAATATTCTATACTTAAATAAAAAATGTATTTCGTTATATTTGAATCGACTATGAAAGCCAAATTAAACACGATATCGAATGTATTAGAGCATAAACATAATTTCATTTCAAGTTTATTAATCAATAATTCCTAATTTTACTGCAACTGATTTCCTTACATCTACATCGATGATAAAGTCGAATTCAGAAGTAGAAAGAACCACAATGCCAAATATATAGAGTATAGTCACAATTTTGTTTCAAGATTTTTTATCAGTAATCATAGGGATAATGTTAACTTAAATTTATTTCTTTACTTCTAAATCGACGATAAATGAAACAATAACAATTCGAGTATCGAATGAATAGAAGAAAAATGAGACTAGGTTATATGCGCTGTTGAAATTCGGAACAAACATAAGTACGTGCTTCATGGCGCCATCAACAATTCGGACAGTGAGTGTACTTAACGTCTCTGCAGCAGCAGCGCACGCCTCTGCCCGAATTTAAACCAAGTCAAAAGTCAAATTTTGGAAAAAGGATATTGCTTAACGCTCGTTCAGAATACCGATGACAATTAGAATACAGCTATGAAAATCACTCGAATAATCGTTCATTTAAATAAATCTAAATAATTCTTATACACGCACACACATATATATCTATATATGTGTGTGTGTGTGTCTACTTATAACTTACCTTCAACGGATGCATCGATTTGTCTTTCGAAAGTTGGATACGTAGCGTCGAAATGAAGGAAAAAGAAGCTTATCATCACTTGCATTAATTTATCCTCGAGTGATTAAGCACACATTTTCACTCGTCTGATTGCGGATTTGAGAGCTGTGTAAACAATAGTAGTGGAGAAAGCATTTTGATGGAGTTCGTAATGCGTGCAATAATGTGTGTTATAAATTTCGAACGAATAGATTAAAGACGAAATGTCAATGGTAAAATACAGGTGATTATTATACAACGTAAAGTTAATGCTTATTTGCGTTATATATACGTATATATATAATTAGGTGTAATATGATAAATAAGTAATTTAAATGGTAAATTACAAATATTTTTAATTAAGCTTGTAATTGTCATTCGGTCCTTCAACGTGGACAGTTTCTTCATTACATAGTAACACATGCAATGGGACTCGCACGTCCCAGAAGACTTAACAGCGAAAGAATATTATTTAAAATAAAAAGGAATACCGCTTAGTGCAAGATCTAAGATAGTTAGTATTTTATACTTTTAAATTGTGTTATTTGAATATTTAGTTTTAGTTTTAGTTACATTTCATATTAATGTTATTTTTATTCGATTTAATTGAGTCTGGCTATAGCAATTAGGATGTTATTCCTCTGTTGGGTTACTTTTGAAACGTAAATTTATGTATAATTAATTTCATGGATTTATTTTATTTACGCAAATGAAATAAATTAATAAATAAGATTATTTCTCAACGTCAAATTACGACGATACAGAGGGTGATACAAAAACATTTTCTACTGTGCGAATTTAAATAGTGAAAAATTCACTGTTAACTTTTTCTAATTGAGTATTGAGACATAAAAGTCATTTTGGCACTCCAAATTGGGTGTTGAATGTAAATTCTGTGATATATTTACAATTTGATAAAATGTCTTAATCGTTCTAAAATTCACTGTGCAAAATCTTTTGAATTTGAATCGATTCTCAAACATAAAGCAATTATCGTCGGTTTGCAAATTATTATTCTTACTGTCTGTAAATTGATTTACTGCGATAAAATTATCCTTTCTGTTTTATACGAATGAAATATTGATATTACTTTGACGGAATTTTCATTTTTCTAAAGATTATTATTCATAATTTTTAAAAATAAGATCAATACGTTCTCCTTAGTAGTCGATAACTTGTTAAATGCATTGATATTGTATACTTTTTTTAGAAATCATATTTGAATTAAAGAACAAATTAAGATTTTATAATATCTTCGATGCATTTTTAATACCGAACAATTATACCGATACATTGTAGTCGAACTATACGAAGTAGAGAATTCGCAATTTTTCATTTAGCGAATAATTTTCACTCATCAATCATTAAATGTTCATTACTAACTCTTAAAAATAGTATTGACTATATAATATACGCGGCAAAATAATCAAAATTCTCTATTTCAGATTTAGAGATTACATTCATCCTTGCCGATCAAATCGTAAAAAAAAAATTCGAAATCGTTATTAATTACGTTACAATTTAATTACAGTCCAGTGATAGGCACAAATAAGAAGCAAAAAAATTCAATAACCCAAATCCATCAATTCCTCATCATCATCATCTAAGATCCACTCGAGAGGGAAGGAAATCCAACCGATCCGCGATGTTCGGTTACGTCGTTGCCGATCCTCGTTGCGTCCTTGCTCTCGATGTTACGCTGTATTGCGAAAACAGGCATCACGCACGCGGCTCGAAGACAGTCTCGGTCTCGATGCGCTCATCGCACGCGTACTTGGCTCTCGCGGAAGATGAATAAGGTCCATTAGCCGATGACGGGGGGAGGCGCCGCCGTGGTTCGTCTGCCCTCACCTACTACTACTAGCCAACTGACTAGAATGGAGAGGAGCGGAGGACTGGCCGATGCGTCGAAGAGGTGTGTGTCTGTATAAAAGGCGAGGGCCGTCGATGGAGCCAAATCAAAGCCACTTCCGAGCTTAGACGAGAAGCAACATGAAGGTAAGGATCGAAGAGTCGCAGAGACATGCTCAGTGCGCGGAGTGATTTTTTTATTCGTTCAATTGCTGTTATTATTCATTTATTGATGTGTCACGTTTCTGGTGTGGACTTTTTTTTATTTGGAAAGTTTATGTTAATTCCGTACGCGACGAGTCGACGTGGATTTGAAAACATTTTCGGTCTTGTTTTGAGGAAAAATGATTGAAAAGAAACTAAGAAAAGAAACGTTATTTATATACAAATGGGAGATATGAATGGTTGGATGACAGGACGTTAAATCAAACGATATTTTGTCTTTCTACAGGTATTCGTAGTTCTACTGAGCGTAACCGCGGTGGCGCTGGCCAGTCTGGAACCGGCTGGATATCGACCACCAGGTTCTAGTGCATCTTCCCAGTATCAGCATCATCACCATGAACACGATCACGAGGAGTTAGTAAACCCTTTGTCACCTATATCTCAGCAGTACCTGCCACCCACGTACAGCCGTCAAGCTGCTCCAGTGAACAGCAACCAGTACGTACCACCTCGGTCTCGTCAGCAGCAGCAACCAGCAACCAACTACCTTCCACCTATCGAGAAGCCGATTCCCAGTTTGGCACCTCCATCACCACCAGCTGACAACTATTTGCCGCCAATTCAGACCAACAGTCAACAGCTACCTTCCGACCAGTACCTTCCACCCCAGATCAACAAGTCCCAACCTACCAGTGCTCCAGTTAACGATTACCTGCCACCCAGCAGAACCACCCCAGCAGTACCTGCCAACGAATACTTGCCACCTCCGAAACCATCGACCACCACTGTCACAGTCAAGTCAGAGTACTTGCCACCAGTCAAGGCAGCACCATCAGCTCAGCCTCCGCAGGACGACTATCTCCCACCAACCAGCAGACTCAGCAACAGACCTACTGCAGCAACTCAACAAAGGATCGCCACCACTCCAGTGCCAAGAATTTCCGTCGTTCCATCCTACAGTCCAAACGCACCAGCCTACACTAAGTCCCAATCCAAATTCTCTGGATTGACCAATTCTGCTACTTCGAGCCCACCCAAAAATGCATACCCCCAGAGAGGCTACTCTTCTCCTATCCAAACACTCAAGGCACCGCAACAACCAGCCGACAACTACCTACCACCACTGAACCGTGAATCATCTCAAACATACGAATCTTCCGCTCAGGATGGCTATCAATACGGAATCGCTTCCTACACCGAAGAAACAACGGTAAGCTTCAACTCGCTAAAATCAATCACACATTCGACTACATATATTAACCACCTCGAAATTACACAGGAACCAGCCAAATACGATTTCGAATACCGAGTGAGCGACGAGTTCGGCAATGACTTTGGACACAAGGAATCTCGTGACGGAGCTCAAACCTCTGGTGTCTACACGGTTCTCTTACCCGATGGTCGCAAGCAGATCGTCACCTACGAAGCTGACGAGAACGGTTTCAAACCCAGAATCTCTTACGAAGAAGCTGCTTCGGTTCTTGGACCCAAAGCTGCCACTTTGGCCGACGACGCTTTCGGTGGATACGACAGTAACGCCAACAGCATCGACGCCCATCAGGGACCCTACTAGTCTGCTCGCGGATTTTAGAAATTTTTTTTACAAGTGACCTCGTGCGCGCTATTTAGTACAATTAAACTAACTCAACGAAGAACAGAATAGTATTTAGTTTATAAATGAAGCAAAATAATCCAAGAGCGCGTCGAACGAGTATAACCAATCAGATGTGAGCTGTAGCAATATATAGTTGTATGTTTGCGATAGCGAAAAAGTACAAATGCAAAAGCGGTTGAAAAACTCTGAGGTAAATATATATTTAGATATGTATGCAAACTCGTGTAAACGGCACGAAATTTCAATAGTTTTTTTTTCTGTAAATTACTCGAAAGAAAAAAAACAACTTTTCGAACGAACGCCTGCGTCGAGAACAGACGGAAGAGCTGATCGACGTTCCGATTTACCGAATAAAAAAAAATATTGCCAAGCGCTCGATTGAACGTTTCACATATGAGCGATCAGTTGGTGTAGTACAATTTTTTTTTACGATATGCGCACTTAAATGACTCTGCATTTTTTCCGTTGGTTGTAAAGTCAAAGAGTTTATCACATCGTAGCTTCGTAAAGGCAATACCATATAATAGTTGTAATTAAGTAGTATATATTTACATGTCATACTGTCATACTGATTTTAGATCGAATTTAGTAGTTATCTGTGCTCGTATCGATGCGACGGAAGTATTAATATCGAATAATAATAATAATAATAATAATAATAATAATAATAATAATAAAACGAACATAGTTGCATTCTTTTGTACAAACAAAAAAACTTCAAAATATATAGATAATATTTATAACATTGAAATCTCAGTGTATATCGCAATTCATTGATATTCTCGATTAATCCAATGGGCCAAACGGATCATAAGATTATACATATATGTATATTTCGTTATTATTATCGAATGGTTTTACAAGTATACAACCAATCGTAGAGCGACGATTCTTCACGGCTTCATCCCACGTAATTACGCAAGTACGGAGTTGGAGTACGGAAACGCACGCGACAGCTTGTGTGTCTCGCAATACATCAGCCGGAGAATCAGTGCACGTAGACAGCCCATTCAAAAACACATCTTGATTTTCTCATCCATGAAAAGCGTCGCTCTTTTTTTGGCTTCTCGACTCATATTCCATTGGGTATACTTCGATTTCAACAGGTTATTTATTATAATTCTAATATTACAATGCGCACATATACACACGTGTACAACCTACGTAGTTTCTTTCTTTTATTTACCATTACCTTCTTTGTATAGATGCCTAATAGCTATACAGCGCGTGCATGCATACGACTAGCACGGCAAATAAGTTTGTTAAAATTGTAATAACAGTTATGAGCAAATCAGAATGTCATTTTTCAAATTTCAAAATCTCCCGCCAAAATGAATAAGTCATGCGCACTCGCTTGCGCGCGCGCGCGCGCGTAAATTATTTAATTTTTTCGCTCTGTACCGATAGGGACATCGCTATGCAGTTAAATCATACGCATCGTATTTTCCGAGCAGTACCGTACGTCGTTGCCACACACGATGTCGCTGCCGCACACATACACGTGTAACAGCGCAAAGTAACACGTGTTTCTAGCATACGATATTCTCGGCGCATTACTTTCACATCGGAGGACGGAGCCTCTGAAAGACGCATACACACACACACACACACGTGCATGTGCATATTGCTATATATGTGTATATATATATATATATATATATATATATATGAATGTATGTATGTGTAAGAGTAGTTTTGTTCGGCTACTTGGTTACGCGGACGATCCTACTTGCGCAATCGTTTGTATTAGGCGCATTTGTAACCAAGATATACATCGTCGATAATTGTAAAGGAAACGTGCGTTCGCTATAATAGCGAGATTTTTACCTATAGGTCATTGAAGAATAAATTTTTTTTTTTTCCTTTTTTAATTTTCTGGAGCGCGTGTGTCGCAATATTCGCGCGGCCGTGAAGATATTCTCTATGTAATTTTCATTCTCGGTACTGTCTTATTCCGTAAAATATATATATATATATATATATATATATCGACCGCACGAGCGCGTTGTTTTACTCCCGTAAAGTCTCGAGAAACAGGCTCGAGCAGTATAGCGTATAAATGATGCGACGCCGTAGAACGTTGCATCTTAATTTATGAAGCACTTAAACGGGTTCGGCACTCGAATAAAGCGCGCAATGAAAATTCAATGTCTTAATTACAAAATAGAAAATAAAGTATCTGTTCGTCATGATTCTATACGACTGGGCGTGTTTTTTTTTTATTTTTATTTATTTTGTTTTCTATCTGTAAGATGAGGTTTACGAATGATTGATGTAATGGCAAAATCATAATGCTCGCAGTTTTCGTGGTATTAAATTGACGTTTACAAGCCAGTGGATTACATGCAGGTTTCTCGAGCATAGATAGAAAGAGAGAGGGCGAGAGACAGAGACACGGTTGCTCGTAAAAGCTATTTTCCTGTATACTTACGATTGTAATTGTGTAGTGTCTTCGGCACAAAATTGATTTACACACACACATGAGAGTATATATATATGTGTGTGTGTGTGTGTGTGTGTGTGTGTGTGTGTGTGTGTGTGTGTGTGTGTGTGTGTGTGTGTGTGTGGGATTAATATATATTTAAGTATTGTCTGTCTTGAAAATTACCTAGCAAGAACAATGAGTCCATTGCGCGTTTGATAAAATGATGGAAACTCTGCTCTGATTAAAAAGAAACAACCAAAATAAACTGCCAAGCAAAAGTTAGATTTCTTTTTAAACCAACCGATAATGACTCTTTTGTCTGTATCGTGACTTAATAATTGGTTAAAATTGAACAATACAAAAGATCAAATTCAGCTGTTCGATATCGATAAAATTATCATCATTACTATGGAATAATCGATGTTTTAATGTCATAATGTATGATAAATAGTAAAATAATGCAAGCTCTAAAATATCATTTAATCTCGAGAAATTAAGTTAAAACAGCGAATATACCGAAACTCATTTATTTATTTATATATTGTCCGTAGCCGAAGCAAAATAAAATATAGCCAAACATTATATATAAATATATGTCTACATATACGTATATAGCTTGACTCGTCTTGAAACGTATACATATATATGCATAATTGACAAATCTAATCTCAATGATTAATTGAATGTTTTAAGTATTAAAATGCACTTTTAAATCGAAAATTGCTTTCCTGCTGTCAATGGCAATGAGTCTATTAAATTACTTTCATTATAATATGTCTACAATTAGAATAGGCATTACGATCTCATGTTTATTAATTTGCAGAAATTCAAAATTAAGCAAGCGTTAATGCGACGAAACGAATGCTACTTTACCAACTAAGATCCAATAATATATATTTAAGTAAAGTTTCACCGATCCAATATGAAACGTCGATTTATGAGAAAATTAATCACCCAACAACGCGTATGTATACACATACACAACCTGTATGATTGAAATATGTAACATATAACCATTAATTAATATTGGCAACAGCCAAGCTATCTTTGCTCTGTAATCGTGATCCACTACTATAATTTTCCTCCGTTTAATCGATCCTCTCTCTCTCTCTCACACTTTCGTATTTTTCAGCGATATCATTCGACGCAAATATTTTACGGCTTTGAAAACGGTCGTAAAACGCTCGGGCGCCGTTTCGCGCCGGGCGAAATAAAAGTAATCTAGGCTATTGAATCGCGCACTGCGGCTCCTGATTTTTACGCGATTTTCACATATATATTATATACACATATAACATTTAAAAAGGAAACATCACACAATAACGTCTTATCTGTGTGTGTATATCTCTACGTAATATATATTATATACATATATCTATGTGTAGTATACTGTATATATTGTATATACACACACATATAAAATGTTACATTGGCAGCGGGAGTGATATTTTGTCTATTTTTATTTCCCAGTCTAACTCTGTATGTATAAATAGCGAATACAGATGCTTAATGTATATAAAGGCTTGTTGCTTTTCGAAGGTCGCGCGAAGATGCAAAAAAATAAACAATTCTTACCAATAAATTTCTAGCGTCTATAAGTCCAAGAATCTTTGGATTTGCATGAGGTATACACAGTTATCGAAGTCTGTGTGTCCAAAATATATATCGACGTTCGACATATGTGCATTAAATTGAAGTATTTTCTCTATATAAACATATATTTATACATATGTGTTTCATAAAACATTGTTTTACATATAACACTTGGTTGTGCACTCATATGTACATGTATATGTGCGTTAAAAACATGGAAAACTTTGTAAACGAATACTTTATACAAATTTTAATTTTTAGCCAGAAATTTTGGTTTTTACATTAAGTGCATTTTTAGCCCTTATTTCTTACATTTAAGAGCCTATCTATGCCAGCCCTTGTGCAAGCAAGGACAGGCAAGCACTGCATATTTATTTATATAATATAGGAATATTGAATATACTACAATAAAATGAATATATACGTTTCAATTTATTAGTATTCTTTGTACAGATGTCCCTGAAATGTATACGTACATGTATATACAATATATGTATTGTATATGTATATATATACATACATTTCGTAGGAGAAGAATACAGACAATTCTTAAAAAAAAAACAGTTTTAGTTGTATATAACTAGCATAATTTTGACTCCTGTAAAACAAGAAAATCGACGTCTATGAATTTCGTATCCACAGCGGTAATTTATTTTTTTCCAATAATCAAGCCTTGAGTATCAAAATATCATCTCCAGCAATGTAAACAAGCTACAAGAGGACCTCAACGAACATTTCAGTTGAGATTGCCGAACACTTCAAAACGTCTCAATTCAAGCCAATCAGCGCACGGCTTATATCTCAAGCGTCCAATCACAGCTCGTCTACCGCGATGTTTAACGGTTACGATTAGAACATTAGCTATGCTAAAACACTAACCGAAAAAATTCCATCAGTAGTATTCGGTTCGCGAGTGAAACACATCCTCTTCCTACAACGTTACTTCCTTCCGTGTGAAAAAAAAAAAAAATTTCTCAAGCCTATACAAGGAACGTACCTACATCCGAGTAAAAACAACAGCGAACGTTCAAAAGCACACACGTCGAGGTAAGTAATTTTCTAGTGAAAAATTCCGCAATAATACCGTAACGTACGATTCATTTTGAAAAATCGAACGTATAACGGAATTCGAACGAAATCGCGCGTATGTACCGCCTCAAAGTTCTAGAAACCATCTGTACAATCGATGTACAAGTACAGGGTGATGTGTGTAAAAAGTTCGTTCGAAAGAAACGGTTCGTCGACGTTTTTGCAAAGGGCGGCCATATTGCGCTTTCGCGAAAAGCGCGCGTAAACTTCGAGTGTTCCGCGGAGTCGAGAGATGAAGAGACTGAAGTTGAGACGAAGTTCGATGAAGAAAGAACAAGATCGACGTATAACTTCGACGTGTAATTTGCGCAACGACGCTTGCAAAATTTAGCTGCTCTATCTTACTCTCTTTCTCTCTCTCTCTCTTTTGCGCATATAAGCCTTTACGACGATGATGACAGCGTTGCGGTCGCGTCCGTGCTTTATCGATAAGCACGTCTTATGCGCGGGAGAGAGAAAGAGAGAGAAAGAGAGAGAGGATTTTATCCTTTCTTGTCGGTGAAATTCGACTTGAGAACGCATTAGGTTGCCTCGTCTTGCGAGACGCTTCGATTATCGGGATATGTGAGTACCTACATATACCAATGTATATATGTATATTTATGCATGTATATATATGTTGATGCATTACGAAGACAAAGAGGGTAACGGAATTTCTTGTATACGTTGACGTATGCGCGAAGATATATTGGGTTATTCAAAGTGAAACGTACGAAGTCTCGGGAGTACGTTTTCTGAGAAGTATTGTTAAATTGAAATTTATAGATTGAAAATGAAATGATTTGTTTGAACTTAATAGAATGTTACATGTGAGATGTGACTTATTCATTTTGGCGGGAGATTTTGTAATTTTAATAATGAAATCTGATTTGCTCGCGAGTGTAATTATAATTTTAAAGTTTCGTATTTGTAAAGTTATTGGGAATATATACTCTTCGAATTTTTATAAATTTTATAAATGTAATATTTCTAGATGATATATCCTATTTTTTATTTTGTTAAAAAACTATATGTATGTATTAGAAGTATTTTCAGTTACACTGAAAAAAAGAATGTTCGAAAATGTGTTTGATTCTAAAAATGATGGAATTGGATAGTGAATTACTTGAATCTAATATTTATTATAATGGAACTTGTGTTTAAATACTTATTTAAATTAAAGTAAATATTTACACAAATATTTATTATGAATAATTTATGAAATTTGTCGATCCCAAGATATATTTTTACCTAAATAAATAGTTATGTATTACATTTACATAAATGTACTTTTATAGTTTTAAAAGCTGATTTTATGGATTGAAGCAATAGTTCATTTATAGAGGCATTAAGTAACGTTTAATTTAAAAAAAATCTTTTATATAGCTAAAGTATAGTTTTTTGATCCTGCTAAGCATTTTCTTCTGTTAAAAAAAATAATTCTTCAATAAAAGAATATTAATTACAGCAATCATATTTTTCAGTGCATACTTACTTCTAAATTAGGCTTATACATAATAAATATATTGGGTACGAAATGATTTTGTACGCATATAATAGACACAAGAAGTTTTTTGTTTTAAGTTATTATATTATACAAACACGATACATAGAAAAGATTACATATATAAGGTAAAAAAGGGTATTTTCTTTCATAGGTATGTGTGTGTATGGAGTGGCTAAGATGTGTATAACATAGTACAAGTAATCACTCACTCTACACTGGAGTAAATTAATTTATTTTTTTTGTATTTTTTTTAGTTGCTTGCTTCCTTTGTATTGGGCACATCTATAGAAATATTTGTATACATATACATATATACATATATATATATATATCGGTACACAGTCGGATACACGATCATCACATTACGTACGCGTATAGGTATGTATATGAGCACAATGAGCTATGTTACAGAATGGACAGCGCGCGGATACACGTGTATATTATATGTATGTGAACGTACGCGACGTTATCTCGTGTTACAATCAGATATGACAGAGAACATCATTTCACTGTCTGTGTACGTGTAAGTGTCCATGTTCGTGTTAATGTATGTACGTACGTAGAGATATGTGCATATATGCATATACATATGTGTATAAAAAATATGAGTATTTTCAACAAGTTTATACATTAACTCGTCTCGTAAATTATATATATATATATATATATATATATATATATATATATTTATTTATTTATATATTTCTCTCTCATTTAGTTTATTAAATTATCGCTGTTTTCATTCCCAACTGTCGAGGCTCCCGTTATGTTCCGCATTTGTAGATTTAAATATGGCGTTTGAGCTTGACGTTTGTGGATAAATACAAGCGATGTACGTATGGACATGCGCGAGCGCGCGATGTACTCTGCAGTAAAAATTTATTGACGCCTCTCGTTTTAATGCGCGTTCATTTGATGCAAAGTCATCGGCGCGTAATCGATTATCGTATTTTTTTTTATCTCCGAAAGAACGACTTTGTTGAAATTTTCTCTTTCGATGCAACAATCGGCATTGGCGCGCGATTGGCCGTGTCCGAGTTACCGATGGAATCTTTTTCGAGTCAACGATAAGCATTTGTACAAAAGCGAAAGAATTGTGTTCTTTTTTTTATTAAATTAAATTGAACGTTGATTACTCAATTGACCGTTGGTGAGTTTACGGTTAGACAATTCAATTTTTTTTATTGGGATTATTGAATTATGTTACAGAATAAGATGTGCGAGTAAATAAATAAAGAATTTGAAATAAATATATGTGGAACAATCTTCGAATAAGATTCCATCAGAAAACGAATAGCCTAATACTTATACAGCCGAATGTTCTAGTACCGATAACCATCTTGGCCGCCAGCACCACTTGGGTAACCAGTAGGACCCCCACTGGGATAACCACCTGGGCCACCACTGGGATATCCACCAGCACCTCCTGGTCCTCCGCTGGGATATCCACCTGCACCACTACCGACTTGCATGTATGTAATTTTTGGCCTGTAACCATCCTGGTCAGCTTCGTATTCCACCATCTGACGACGACCATCGGGTAATAGAACGAAGTAGACACCACGGGTTAGGTCACCGTCTCTGGATTCTTTATGACCGAAATCGTTGCCAGAGGGTGGATCGTTCACTGTGTATTCGAATTCGTACTTGGCGGGTTCCTGAAAAATTGTAATTATTGTAATTCGAGTCCTGTGTTTATACGTTGTACACAGAACTAACGTTGTTAGAGCCATCTCCGTATCCGCCGGAACCGGCGCCTGGTGGTCCGTATTGCTGATTAGGCGGAAGGTACTGGTTGGATCCGCCGAGTTGTCCCGGTCGGTTGCCACCCTGTTGGGGTGGAGGCCTCTGTTGGAGACCCGGTGGTCCGTATAGCTGATCTGGCGGTAGGTACTGATTGACGGGTGGCTCGGCACAGCTCAACCCCAATAACGCCATCAGCACTGTCGATGCAATGAATTTCTGCGGACCAAGCGGATTTCTCTTTATACTTTTTGCTTGATTACAAACTGCGTTTCATTCGTGATTTGTTGCTTTTTTTAAAAAGAAGTTTTTTTAAAAGAAAAGTTAAATTACCGTTTTATAGAAATAGAAAATATTTATCAATAATTGCATTAGTACTTTGTAAGACTACTTTTTTAATTTGATATTTTGTTATTCTAGGTCAATACACACTGATTGCGAAGGAAAAAGAAAAATGTGGAGCTATAGGAAAAATTCTGATACTTTTAGTAATGCTTCACACAGCTTCGGTCTTCGATTACAATTCGCTTGAAAGAGTGGGTTCGAAGGGATCTCCGAGCCAGTGAAGTGTGAAAAAAGAATGTCAGAATTTCCAGCAACACATTTCCTCATTTTATCAACTATCCACAGAGTAAGTATCTGTTATCACACGCTATTACGATAATATGCAAATATATAAATATGCATAAATGAAATTAATATTACGTAAGCAGAATACGTCATCGCCCCATCCTAGAAACAAATAGTTAATATCTGAGATTTTGAATCATTTTTCTTATGCACAAATGAAATATCGATGCGAATTTGCATTTACTTGATAGAGAATATACATACTCTAAAATTCTCTAACGATGTGCGAAGTAATTTAAATAACTATCGACTTGACGAATGCGCTCACTGATTAGTCGTTTGAAAACTCGTTTGCTGTACAATATAGCCTATACAGGTTCTTTTGCAAACTGTGTTCCAGAATTTGAATTCCGATGATTTATTTATCTTTGCCAATGCTTGATAGAGTGAAGGCACAATTAGCCTTTGCGCGAACTTGTCTGATTTATGGACGTTATAGGATCTTAAATCAATTCAAAGATGGGAGGAGGGGGGGGGGGAGAACTTGATACCGATGTTCGACTATTTGATCATAAACCATAGCTCGATCTATGCTGTACTGTATCCCAGGAATGATCGATAGTTTTTTAGCTTTTTCCAAGCCATCTTTGTCGCAATGACTGTACCGAGTACTCATTATTCATTGCGATCTCTATCTCGACTAAAACTCTTAAGCTACAGTGTTGGATGATATACGGCGAAGTGCTATCTCGAAAGATGCATTTTTTCCAATTAACCTTTTCGTAAAACCAGTAGTTTACATAAACCTAGCGGCTTTCTGATTAATTTACAATCGATTGGTATAAAACATTCTTTTTTGTCTCATTTATGTAACAAGTTTCTCGTGGAAAGCAAGCGATTATTCACAGCAACTTTTCATCGGATTTGCGAGTAATTGATGATTTTCCGGTTCTGTACAACGAAACGCGTAGCATCTTCGACTAACGCAATTTTGACGCAACTACGAGAAAAGAGAACATTTACATTAGCGCGGAGTGTTTTGCAAAGGAAAAACGCGCGAGAAAATCAGACGCGTGGCTTATAGGTTGCAGACAGCGGTATAGTGTAACGAATTGAAACAGCAGCTGCACGTGCCAATGCGTATAGCCGAGATGATCTTCAAACTGTAAGAATTCTTCGACTCTCTTTGTCTCTTATGGATGTTATATAGTGATTTGCTACTTTATGGTTACTTAAGCCGATGATTTTCTTCAACTTTTCTTTTTTTTTTATTCTTAGGAATGCATTTATCGTAACTCGTTGATATATATATGTGCGTGTACGTAAAAAGCGAAAAGCAAACGGCGCATAGATGCGGATTAAGTTGACGCGAATAAAATTTTCGATGCCCGTTCGCAGCGAGATTGAATTTGAAATTTATTTTGGTATCTAGAGTAAATAGAATATCTCGCTCTGTAATATATTGTGCTCGCACACGGAGCGAATCTTTATCGAGTGGATGGGATATTTCTCGGCTTTGATAGATTTTTTATTTGCTCGAGGGTCGATGAAAAATTTTAAACTAAATTGATGCGAAATGCGGGAAGGGGGAAAAATCTACTTGTGTGCAATAGAGAAGAGATATTACGAAGAATAAAAAAAAGAATGTATATACATACATATATAGATTCGTCCCGGCTTTGGTAGCTGGAATTGAAAAGATTAAGTGGATTTCTAGACGAGCCAAAGAAGTGTGGAAGCATTAATGTTTTCTTAGTAACATGCGCTCGTTCGCTCATCGAAATACAAAATAGATCTCGTCGCGGATAATAAATACAAAGTAGATTGAAATGAAGACGACCCGATTCAATTAGCGTGACCGAGACCGTTCGTACACGATTATATCTAGACAGCGGTTGAAGTGTCTAATTGAATGTTGTGTGAAGAAATGCTTATCTCAATTTTCTCGATGCTTTATTACGTACATGTATATAGGTATATACCTATATACCTATATACATATATACTCGAAAGCAATCAAAGAGAGAAAGAAAACTCTCTCTCACCAAGAAGAACATAAACTTCAGTCGAACATATATCAGTGTATATAATGAATTATAAATAATTACACTCGCGCGTGTCAAAGAGTCATTTTTTTTATACCTCATGAGAGCAGTATATATCCCGTTAGCCGATTATATAAAATTTCGTCGAAGCGCCGGCTGTGCGCGCGAGTTAATAATTTTCCGCATGAAATTATTGAGCAACTGTATGTACAAGATATCAGGAACCTATTTGACAATTTCACTTTAATCTGTCCGCGCAATCGTAAGGACAGATGTAATATACGATTTTATTTCAATAAAAGATACGAATGCATGTATCAATTTAAGTGTACTTAAATTATCCGAAATAAGGAATAAGATTATTTTTTTTAAACGGAAAAGAATCGGCTACGCAACTGTTTGACGAAATCGCGCTATTTATCCTTACCGCAGGCTGCATTGCTGTATTTTAATTAAGACACGCATAGCAAATCCCGTCGTGCATAATAATCGAGAAAGGCCAAACAAAATTAAAACAATGAAACGCATCTTACGCGCGGACCGTGATAGAACCTCTCTGGCTTTATCAAGACTAACAATCGCCGGGTTACGCCGATGCATAAATTAGCCCTGTTGGTGCTTTATTCATATATATATATATGTGTATACACTCTTGAAATACCGGTAACTTTTACCTGAGTCATCTCTTTCGTTTTTAACACCAAGAAAAAATTGTTTAAATAACAAACAAAATATTTGTTCGATTCCAAAATAAATCGAAATATTTACTTGAATCTCATCGTTATTTATGTGAAAATATGCATAACTCCTAATAAATATTTACTAAATTTATATATATTTTATATTTACATATGCTATTTCAATAAACATTCTGGTTTTGCAAATAGTATTTAATATACGCAGTATATAATGTTTTATTTAAGATAACGTTAGATTTAAATTATACTTTTCAATCTAAGACAAGATATTGTTTATTTAATTAGAATGCATGTTTTGTCCTTTCAAAAAAGCAATTTTAAAAAAAATTTCAAAATAAATTTTCTTGAATATATCAAACTTTTTGTGTCAATCCAGTATCGAATTATGATCATTGAGACTAATTAATCAGTAACCCTCTGGTTGACCGATTTTATTTTATTTTTACCGACTCTACGTGCATAATACCTTTACTTTTACTTATATACACATACGTATATATACGCAGTGAGAGTTGGGCAAAATAACAACGCGTCTTCTTGTATTTTCGGTTTCACCGATAAATTACACGTTATATCGATCGGTTGGATTTTTTTCCTCATCTATAGTGAATTTCGCTTCCAAATCTCGAGAGGCGAGATTTTCCGCGCTTGGATCCGCATTTCGCAAGGGAAGCGATCGCCGACTGATTTACGGATGGCAATCATAACGGGGGGGCTCCCCCCCCCCTTCCTTTTGCCATGATTTTTCTGTGAGCGCGACGAATTGCGCAAGAGGCACAGCGCGCGATTTTTCAGTGACGGTTTAGCCGAGATTTTTGCCTCTTTTTTAGAGACGTGGATGTATTACAACGGTTGTCTATATAGAGACCCGTGATTTGTAGCCAAGAGGAGCTTATCAGGAGTCGATCGAAAAAAAAAAATGTAATAATCGACTTGGTTGGTCGAGGAAGTCGGTTGTATAGAGACGGGAAAGTGTCCGAGAGATTATTGTGAAAGCTGAAAAAAATGTTTGGCGTTGGTTTTGTTATGTTATGGTACAGATACGTGTCCGGACATTACGGATGTTTCTAATCGAACAGGTGGTTTGAGCGAAATATTTTTTAGTTTAGTAGATTGTAGATATATCCCGTTGGAAATTGTTATTGATGTTTTGCTGTCGCGAGCGAGAGATTTTGTTTCAGTACTGAGCGAACTTTCACGGGGAACTGCGTTTATATACTGAATAATAATGTAACCGGATTGCGTAGAAATTTATTGCGTGAAGTAATACAGACATTTACGATTATATTCTTTCGATAGAAATATTAATATGCAAATTGCAATTTTTTTTTGTAAATTTTAAATACATAAAGTTTTCTATCTTATATCACACCTTGTCAAAGAACATTTTAATATAATCAGGATGTAATAAAATGCCTATTATGTACGTATTAGACATATAATACGTCTTCGAGTTCCTTTTGAAAATAAATAATTTAAGCTAAGACAGTGCGAAGAGCTTAGTATAAAATGTTAATTGTATGTTGCAAGTTTATGTAGGAAAAAGTAAAAAATTTCAATTACACACTCTGGCTTCTGTATTGAATTTTAATGACAAACGAAAGCTTGGAATTTCCACGACTTGATATTATGCTCTTTATTTATATATTTAAAGGTCATTTCGAAAACGAAGTTATTAATTATCAAAATATGTTTGTTTTTAAATAATCTATTCCGATATCAATTAATTAAATTAATAACATGCTCGGCACTCGTTTGCTTAAGGGTTGCATCGAAAACTCTGTCATTAGTCACTGAATTATTTTATTTTATTTTTTAATTTCTGTGTTTGCAACTCTATTGAAACGTTATATAAATATATACATATTTTCACTGGGAAATATCGTTACAAGCAAAATTCGATGCTCTAATTACAAATGCATATTAATAGGTACTATCGACGGTATGTTTGTTACACAATCTGCGTTATTATTTTTGAAAATATTTTCAAACGAGTTGTCGATTGAAGGGTGCTTTTCACGAGTAATCATTCCGGGGCTCTTTAACGTCAGTTGTGTTTACTCTTGCGCGCGATGATATTACATTTTACATGTCGGTTCCCTCTGAAGAGCAATCGACATTTTATTGGACATCGCGATGCACAAACATTTTGTACGCGTTTGAAGGTAACAATTATTAGTCGACAGTAATGCTACAAGTTTAATTGTTATCGTTGCTCGTGGTGTACGATAAAAATAAAGTTTCGAACATTCTGCAAAGCAATCGATGCTAAACTCGACGAAGTTTTCGAATACCCTATACCAGAGCATTGTTTTTCACTGTTACCAAATCGAAAGAGAAACAACCCGTCCGTGTAAATTTCAACTAAAATTACTATCCACCGAAAAAGGTTGTTTTTAAAAAATATATATAAAGTTATTTCAAATATGTTGAGAAGAGTTATTGATAAATGTAGTTCATTGTTGCTTAAATCTAATTAAATACAGTTTAAAAGGAAAATTAAATCTACGGGTTAGTATTAATATAGTTTAGTACAAGAATTAATTATATAACAATTGTTAATGTTAACGTAATACAAGAATAAATTATAAAAAAATGTTAATATCTACGAAGTACAAGAGTAAATTAGAAAAAAGAACTGTTAATATCTGTTACAATCAGTCTCGTAAAGCTAGTACAATACCTATCCTTGTATACTTTAATAGGATTAGCAAAAAATAACAAATAAATATACTCACATTCATGGTTTTATCCTCTTTCGCCTAAAAAATAGGTTCACACTCGGCTGTCGTAGCACAGTCGAATAAAAAAACAAGAACACTATACAACACGTCCGAATAGTATCCGTAGCTACAATGCCGTAACTACAGTCGCGTATACGTCTATAGATATATATAAGAGTCTGGTTGAGAGATCCTTATGGAAGATGACTATGGTGCCGAGTGCGAGGTAGCATCTGCCGAGAGCCAGGTTTTATACCTTTCGCGCCCGAGATATGCGGCTGCGAATCATCAAGCAACATCATCATCCACTCGTTGGTCCTCTCTTTCCCTCTCGCAGTCCGATATATGTAACATCACGAGCAAGGCCGTTGCGCCACCGGTGATATCCTCTTCGCACGCCGACGCAGTAGGCCCCACCACTTGGGTCCGTGGACACCCCCTCTCCGGCAGTTTTTCCTTACGTATAGACGTTTTTGGGGTAGCTATATGGCTGAACATACTTGCGTTATGACGTGACCGGTTAAAAAGCTGGATGGAGGGGTTATACGCGTGTACGTGTGTACCGTCTACGGAGAGGAGCAGAGAGAAAGAGATGATTGAGCTGTGCGCTGAGCGAGTAGTCGGGGAGAGATTTCGAGATCGCGGGAAGAGTAAGAGCGAACGCGTTATTATTACACGTGTGGGCTGCAAGACGCGCTCGAGTACGGCTACGTGTGTATTTTTCTGTCGCGAATGGCTTTTGTCAGTCGCTTGTACTGTACTTTGTATATGAGACACGTGAGAGACTATTGTTTTTCGTGTAGCTTGGAATGTTGTGCATTGAAAATAAAAAGGTTCAGACATTTAAGATGATAATGCATTTATTTGAAACATTGCTTTTTTGAATGAAGAAAATATTGCATTATACTTTAATTTAATAACGATGGAAGTGTATATAAATCAAAATATGCGATTGAATGGATTAAATCAGCTTTTGAAAATTAAATGTTATGTGTAATACTATAATATTATACTAATGTGTAGTGTATTATTTAGTAAATAATTTTTTCAACACGGACACCGTGATTGCTTATAATAATCTTTTATAAGAAGTTAATAAATATTTTTTCCATTCAAGTAAATATTTTCTTAGGACTATCCAAAGAAATAATTTGTTAACCTAACACAACAGTAATGAAACAAATTTATTTATTAATTTAATAATTTTTGTTTTCATTATAGTTTCTTATATATCGAATACGAAATTAATTTTTCATTTTCGAGATTCTGGTAGACGAATAAATGATATTATATTTATTATATTTTCTTGTGTGAAAGTTAATTATAGTGATTAGTTAATTAAAAAATATTTTCTGAAATACGAATCGCGTGCGAAGTCATGAACGGTTTCTGCTGGTATTATCTAAGACTGTATATATTGAAAGACGCGATACTCTTGAAGCAAAAAAAATGTGTCAAATGGAAATGCCTTTTGAGTAGAATCTATTAATTTAAATTACAATTTTTTATTTAATGGATATATACACACATATGTTTACCTATCCGCAACTAGCATATGCTAATATTTAATATTTAAATTTAAATATGCCTCTTACAAGATTATTTTTTGTAATTTTATTCTGTTAAATAAATATACATATATAGATGCTATTTATAAAGAAGAAAAACAGAACAAATATATTAAAAAAATCGTCGATGTAAAGTATTTTTATTCTTCTGCAGTATGCAGAATTTATTACACTCATTCAAGTAAATATTTTCTTTTTTAAAAAATTACTTTTTAATAAATAAATGTTCTTAAATATAGCGAACTTCAGTTACATTGCCTTTATCGATTCTAAGGTTAATAATTAAATAATAATGTTTTATTCATTTTTATAACAAAGTTTAAAACAAAAGGAATGCCTTTAGAAATAAAAATCATCCGTTAAAATCACAATGAATGTGGTAATTTCAACGCGATTTTTCTTCTTGACATATGAATCAAGATTATTTCCTTTTACATAAAAAATGCATTTGATTCACTGTACAATTATTACTTATCACGGAAACGCTTCTTTTTCTAAATAAAACAATAATTTCAAGTAAAAAAAAACACCTCTCGAAATAAACATTATCCAATAAGTTCATATCGAATGGGGTCGCTTCAATTCGATTTTCCCTCTTGACATACTAATCAAGTTTGTTTGCTTTTAATTGGAAAGGGAATTTTCGATAGTGGAGATAGTGATTAAGGTACAAATATTGATAGTGTTTTAGCTTTTTTCGGTTTATATCTACAGCATAAAGAATAGAATTGAGTTAATCGACGTTTAAAATAGAATCTATTGATTTGTTTCTATTTTCGACGACAATTTTATGAATAATTTGATTATCTACTTTCATTGCGTTAAATTAGCGTTATAGTATCTGGTTTTCACGATTGCACTGCTATTAGATCGAGCGTTATCGTTTACTCAATTTACATCGAAACGATTTGCCTTCGTATCCAGCAGACGTATACGCCGTGTATTCAGAGTTACGAATACAGTCGTTTTTAATATCGAATCGTGTCTAACAATACGTTGTTCGATCATATCGTATACACGACGTTTAAAAACTATTTACCCAACCAAAATCAATTCTGACACAAAAGACTCGTGGACCAGTGAAATCCACTAACAAACTATCCTTAAAAAAACAAAAAAAAAGGGTTACCAGGAAATATTTTTTATCGCACCGATTATTCCGAAATATTTCAACCCACTGTAACGTGCTGGAAGTCGACAAAAAAAAGGTACCTCCACCATAGGGATATTGCAATGATCGGTATGAGCTCGAAGGAATTTGTTGAAAAAGATCGAAGTATCTCAGCTAAGTCAAGAGCTCAAGAGCAATCTCGATACATTTCCCAATGATAGCCATTACAAGAGCTGAGCAGGCGCACAAAAGAGAATTTCGCAAAGCAAAAATCAATCTCCGCAACGCGTCTATGCGAGTCGCTGCATCGAATCTTTCATGAAACGCACAAAGACGCGTGTCGGGATGCCGCGTGATTTTTTTTTCTCTTTCTATACAATCACATTCTGCACAAAGGATCAAGGATAGGAGCAATCACAGCTCACATTCTACCTTGTTTCTAATGGCTTCCGTCGACGTACGTCATATTTCGAGTTCGCCCCCGCTGTGAGTTTGCACAAAAGGATGAGTGTGCGCTTTCGTCTTGGAGCTGATTGAAAAATCAAATCGAAGTGTAACGATAGTGTATGATTTGCTGTTAAATATAGAGCTATATGGCTGACAGAAAAAAAATTATGCTGTTGAAGCGAAAAGTACGTGGAACGAGTGGAAATGTATTTTCGATGCAATAGATCAATTTAAATGAAAAGAATTTGTTTGATTGGAAAAAATGATTTTTTAGATTTAATCATCATTATTTATTTGATTGTAATATTAAATATTGTTTAAAGCCAAACTGTTAAATTTTAATTCAAGTGAATATATTCTTCTTTCAAACACGCATTTTTTAATAAAAATTAATTTCCTTAGATATATCAAACTTTTCTTCAGAAGAAAAAAACATTTCTCGATTCACAACGAATGTGATTGCTTCAAGGCGATTTTCATCTTACTATTTTTTACGATTTTTATTCTTAAGATTATTATTTCATTTTCCTTCAAAAGGGCATTCCTAGCAATGTTCAATTATTAACGAAGTCGAATTTTCCTATTTCGTTCATTTTTTCAATCGTGTTTTCTACTGATCTCTACACACACATATATATATACGTATG
Source organism: Apocrypta bakeri (assembly GCA_018906985.1). Lineage (NCBI taxonomy): Eukaryota > Metazoa > Arthropoda > Insecta > Hymenoptera > Pteromalidae > Apocrypta > Apocrypta bakeri. Next base: position 1,793,170 of record JACCIA010000004.1, read on the forward strand.
AAGCCTTGAATCGTCGAAGGTCGGGAAAGCGTTAGTGTCTAACACACGAGAAAACGATTCCGCGGACGAGTGACATAATCGCGCCTTCCGTATAATATATATACTTAGTCGCGCGCGCGAAATTTCAACGTCTAGAGGTGTCCGTATAATTATGATTTAACTCGCTTGGGACAAGCGCATTCTCCGGGTATATTTTTAAATTACGCAGTCGTTTATTTCTGCATATTTATTTTCCCGTAGTTTTTCCTACCATCGTTTATTTATCAATTAATTTTTTTCCTAATCCAATTATCACAGTAGTGCGTCTTATTGCCCTAAATCTCCAGACTCTAATGGATTACAGAATCGCCGTAGCAGCGTACGGTTAGATAACATCGTATATAGGCGAGCGCACGTGTACGAGGGAGAGATGATTGTAAAATAAGACGAATTACAAAGTATTTAAGTCGAGAGTTTGAAAATTTTCGCTGAATTTGCGCATACGTTACGCGATAGAGAGAGAGAGAGAGAGAGAGAGAGAGAGAGAAGAAAAAGTATGCATAGGTTTCTCTCTCTAAAAATAGCTCATCCCCGCGTTTCTCTCTCCCTCGTAGATCGGAATCTCGGGGAGCGCACTACATAATCGGACGCTACGCGCGGTTTAATAATTCTAATTACTGCGCGCCGTTGAATTTATTATGGCTAATGAAAAATTAATTAAAATTCGTGGACCGTGGTAGTGGAGAGGTGGCTTTGATTTGTACCAGCAGGCGCTTATGCAACGGTGGTCTCACGCTGCAGCAGCAACAGCAGCCACAGCATCCTCGCGTATACGATTCACGAGCAATAAATAAAATTTCAACCGCAGAGTGACCCGCGAAAGCGGTGAGGACGAGCATGTATACGCGCTCGTTTTCATTATGCTCAAACGTAAAAGCGCCTACACGATTCTTTTTTTTTTATTTTTTTTTCTCATTTTTTTTGAAAGCGGGAGAGATGCATTTTTTGTGAAAATTAGTTCATTGGGTTAATAGGTATTCTTGAAGTTTCGAAGCTGTGTTATTGGTATTTATGTTGATTGTTCGGAAAAAATTTGCATAAGTAAATTATATGGGAAGTGAACTTACGTAGGATGAATTTGATTGACTTAATAAAGTTGAGATTTTATTAATATACAACTGCTGTAATAATGTTACGATGAGTTTCTTTATTTTAGTTTAAATACAATATTTATTTATAGTAAGCTATTAAATAATTTTTAGTTGGACTTGATTGACAAAGTTTATCCTTTCATTCAAATTCAAGTGTTGTAATAATGTAACGATGATATTCTTTATTTTATTTTTAATACAGATTTTATTTCATTTTAGAGTCTTCGACGTATATGGCAAGCTGTAAAATAATTTTAAATTAGTCAAGAAAAAATATTTTCAAACTTTTTTATTGTACAGTATAGCTACTTCATTAAGTAACTACTTAATACTTACATTCATTGGTACTATAAAGTCATAACAAATTTTTCTTCGTGATCTACTTTACTTGAACTCTTTGTAGTAAGATGACCAGGACATTCTGGTTTACATTGAAAAACTAATTATCCTTTAAATTATTAAGTAATTTAAAAATAACAATTTCAAATCAAACAACCTAATTAATATCCAAAAACTCATTACTGTTCCAAGTACATACAAAACTACAATTACGTAGATTAAATAGTCTTTTTTATTCTCTGATCGATCAATCATTTTGCGTTCATTTCATCGTATATACATTTCAAGCTTGCCATCTTAAGTTAAAATTATTTTTCAGATTTACTCTTGTAAACACCTATATAAATTGTACAATTACTCTCATTACTCACATTGTTTAAAACTGATCATTTATTCGAAGAGGAAGGCTGCAATGACGCGTAATAATAATAATGTTAATCAAGCGACGATTTATAGCAATTTAGTACGCAAATAAAACGCCGCGAAATAAGAAAACGTGCCAAGGTGCAGCGGCTCGTGCGTCTCGCGCGTCAAAGTGGGACTAAGTAAGCGACGAAGTACACGGAGCGTCGACGACGGGCAAAAAAATGACGTCGCGGCGGGAATTTAAAATCCTCCGTGAAAGAGAGCCTGCGGCGGTCATTAACGGACAAAAAATTCCGGTCTACCCTCGTACAATTGAACGAATATATACACACACATATATATATAATATACACAGTATTATATACTATGCATATGAGTAAATCCAGAAAATGTAGGAAAATTAGTTGCGATAGACTTTTGGTTCCCGATTGTTTTCTAAATAAAACGAGCTATTAGTAGGTTCGTTGCAGTTTGTAATTCGGGTTTTATTTTTCATGTACGATGTTAGGTACGGAGTTTAACTAAAATTTTATTTCAACAAGCACTGATAAAGAATTTTGATTTAAAGAAACATTTTTAAAAATAGCGAATTTTAGATTTTTATTATTTTATATTATCTTACATTTTTAATCAATAGCTTATTTTGAAGATTCATTTTAATAGTTGAAGGTTTTTCCAGCTACCTTTTATCTTGATAATTTTTAATCAAAATTTAAGAGCTTTATTAGCTTATAAACCAAATCTGATTTTTCATATCATATATATAACTTATAAGATTCTTAAATTGTATTAATACATAAATTTAATTATAATAATTTATCCGAAAACTAGACTTTAAAAGCTATTTACAAAACAAATCGTCGAAAATACTGTTTGTCCGATCAGATCAAAATAAATTTTAAATCATAGCTCTTCCAATGCTCTTTGCATCTGTGAAATTTCGATTCGCAGCACAACCATGCACTCTATAAAAATTGACAAAATCCGCATTTTTCCACCATAAAAATCGAATGATAAGCTCGAATAAATGTACAAACGGCTCGTTTAGTTCAACAGAGACCCAGAAATCAGGAAAAAAAAGGTCCGATCGATATACCTTCGTGCATAATTTTTCGATCTACACATACCTGATTGTTTCCTGTATTTTGTGGATTTACTCCTATATACACGCGCATTAAAATTTTTCACTGGCTTTTCTACTCCACTCATCTTCGGGGTATCTCCTCTCACTCCGAGAGGATTTATATCGATCATATACGCGGGTATGCGTGCCAAGGGCATATCTCGCGCGTTCGTCGTACGTACTGATCCGGTGAAGATGTTCGTCATTGTCGCGAGGCTCTTTCCTCTTTAATTGTCGCGCAATAAAGCATTTTTTTCCCTCGTAGAGATCGTTGGAGTTGAATTTCGTGTACCGATTGGATTTGCATGAAAATGTGGGTTACGAGATATTTTTCCTTTCGTCGAACGTGATTTCCTCGAGTGTCCTTCTGGACTTCGAATTGAAAACAAGCTTGTGTTCTACGGTGGTCGTAAATTTGAATAAAAGAAACTCGATAAAACAAGAGCATTATATATTCGGTTTACACACAGAGACACACTCGCTCCTCGAAATTCCTCTCATCTCATGCGATAATAAGTAACGCAGATGCATCGCTGTCTCTTCTGACGAAATATCTCTGTATGCATATATGTATATACACACATATATAATACTCTCTTTTAAAGTCTCTATCTCTGTTGCGAGCGGTAGACTCTTCATTTCTCCGCATTACACATGCGCACACGTAGTTGAGTAAACGAGAGCTAAATTACTTCACGCATATGCCTCGCGCTCTTTAGCAACTCGGCTGTACAATAATTAAGCTTCGCGCGAGGCGTATGGAGCATCGGCCATCAATTCATCCCTCTGCCAGAGTCGTATATATATATGTATACGTTATGTGGAAAGATTACGTAAAGGAACGAGAGGAGACGCTCTGAATTCGTAAAATCCACGTTTGAACGCTTGGATATAATTCGCGCAATTTTTTTCACACTTATAGCTGTTTATGTACGTGTGCACGTATATGGGATGACTATTTGTACCGAAAAAGCGAAAGAAGGAGACTTTCGCTGAAGCTATTTGCATATGAAATTATCCGTGCTCACGCTTTTCTTGCTAGTTTCTATGTATGAGTGCTATACATTGGGAGTTCGTTACATATTTCTGAATAGGTTCTTTGTAGTGAGAGTTGCAGCTCCGTTGAATTACAGTAATTTCGTTTGAAATTATATATATGCAGAACTCATTGTTTATATACTTGGTGATAACCTGTACTTTTGAATATTAATGTGTAAGATTCCAGTCTGCTTTTTTCAGAGTAAATGGTGTGATCGAGAATATTAAGGGTTGTAGTGAATTTTTTTGGGCTTAGGGTGAGGGCTTTGGGGGCCTTGAGGCTTCGGCTGTAATGTGGTTCGTGTGTAAGCTTATAAGTAATAGCTCGTTATTTATTACTTAAAATATTTGTTTTCACATTGAAATTCAGATTGATTTTTTTATCTGTAACTTCGAGAAAGAGTTTAGAGTTCGAGATTTTTTTATAGAAATTAATTGTATTATGAAATTGTTTCAAACTCTTTCAAACAGCATTTTTATTATCATCAAATAATACAATATTCATAATGATTAACTAATTCGTCTATGGCCTTTTATTATACAAAGATTATTTTAGATATATTAGAGGAATGAGATTTGTGATGGGGTAACAATGAAAATTTGACTTATTATTATATTTATAAAGTATAACTCTACTCGTCAATAATGCTCATTATGATATATTTGTTTCCACATACAATTTCCCATCCAATATATAAATATAATTCAATATGCATACATCGTTGTCTGCAAGAAGTTAAAAAAATATTTTTATTATCACTATTATCGAGTAATATAATATTTTATTTATTTATTTAATAAACTAATCTAAATACAATTATACTAAATAAAATTATTTGTATCAAAATTTAAAACTAAGTTAAAATTAATGATTAATAATTAACTAATTATTAACTAATTAGTTTATTAGAGTAAAAAATATTTTTCAATCTGTAAATATTCATCTACTTTTCCTCTCGCTATACTTAGATTAAAGTGACTTATAACTCATCGTACAAAATTCATTCTAATAGAATAATTTTCACTTTAAGATTTTAAGCATACACGTAACTTTTTTTTTATTTGTAAATAAAATTCTGATTATGCAGATGGTTATTTGCAATTCTTTAAAATAACACTTTTATTATCAAATATAATTAGATAACTATTATCAAATGGTTTATTCATTAATTAGTTATTAAAAAGAGTGAAACCATCTATCCACGTCTTTTCACTCTAACAGTAATTTCGTTACTTACGTTACAGTGAAAACTATAATTTTAGATTAAAAGACACCTTTAAAATAATAATTCCAAAATTAAGAAATTAAAATATTTTCAAAAAAATTGTTATAATTTACATCTATTCCTGTCTACAACTACTCGCAGTCTAAATGGAAATAGAAATACTCTGAACAGAAATTTCACTAGTCGGAAAATTCAAAAGGAACCGATGGATGGATTGAATTCAATGAAAATAATACTCTTTGATACACTCCTTTTCGTATGAATGTAGGGATTTATAATTGAGTTATTTGGTATTACCAAACGTATTCATTTTTTTAAATTGGTTAAAAATACAGTTTTTGATTCTTTTTGCTTTTTCTATTTAAAATGTCTGTATTCATACCGAAAGGAGACTATCAAAGAACATCCCCAGAAATTGAAAGCCCAATTCTATTGGTAGCTTTTAAATTATTGAGGACAATGAAATTTCTTTTTTTTTTTGTATAATTAGTCATCCACACATATTTTCTAATATCAGAGTAAGTGTCAACCATAACAACATTACTGAAAATATTTAATTTTCGCGTCGTCCTTTTAAGAACCCCATCCAAGATGCGTATCGTGTGTCTTGAGAAAAACAACCCGAAATAACTGCTTAAATCTAACGTACTAAAAATGAAAACTGAAATTTCACCCCTCACACATTAATTCTCACTCTAAAAATGAAATTCCGACCAGTAAGTCCTGATATACATTTCAGAACGATTGTATATCTTATACACACACACGCATACTCTCATAACAATCATTACGTGTATATACATAAACATGCCTATAGATATTAAGCTATTTCACATTTGGGGATGGTTACTTTCCGAAGGACAATCTATGGTTTCGCAAGTGAGACTGTTTATTTTACGACGTACGCGCCGTGCGCTTGCCCAAAGACTACTGTAATACGTATACCTACTTATTAAGAGCAGCAACGGCAACCGCGGGGTGCAATGTTTAAAAAAAGTGATAAACTCGCGGTTAAAAGGAGTCAAAGCATAGTCAATGATCGTTCCTAGTTGAAATTCGAGGAGATAATCACTGTGTCTTTAGTAAGACGCAGGCGTCGCAAACGCGGTGTTTAACCATCATTTTTTTTCTTCTTTCTTCGTCGTTTTTCTCCTTTTTTTTCTTCTTTAGCACCAAGCTAGAGTGTATAGCGCTGCGCAATTATCCCATCAAGAGTCTCGAGAAACGCTTGCGCGCGAGCACGCTTTCAATTGAGCAGTTCGAGTTAATCGATTCCCTCGTTCACGATCCGCATAGCTGCGTTTCTCGTCGATCATCCTTCTTTTACGGCTTGTCTATATATATGTGTGTACACATATATATAAATACATATATATATATAGTCCTTTGTTTGGCACTTCATCCGCGAGAAGAAAAATAGCTTGTCGCGTTCTCTCGGGACTCTGCGAGGAGAGAAAAGAAGTGAATTAGATCGTTGAGTGGCACTCCCTCTTTTTCTCTAAGATTGTATTATACATTCGTTAAACGCGTTGAGCGACTGACGCGCAGCTAGATGAAGTAATACAACATTGTTGATCACGACACGCGTTACGGGGGGGCCTTCTTCTAGAGAGGAGGTATATAGAGCTCTATACGTCTACATCTTTGTCGGGCCGGTTACATGTGATGCATCAGCGCTCGCGCTGTTAGTGATGTATATATGTGTATATATGTATATGTATATAATGTGTATATGTATGTTTGCGACTATATCTAGAGCTACACGCGGCGCGTTTGTACCTCATTATTATCCGGTGTGCGGCAGAATTCGGAGAGTCAGTATATGCCTTTGTGTATGTGTGAGAAGTACTAATTGGGAAGTACGGTATGCTTCGTTCCGAAATGTTAGATGCTGTTTCGAACGACGAATCCTCGTATCGGATTTTTTTAATTTATTTATGGAATATAATTATTGCAGTTAAAAAATTTTAATTAGTTAAATTATGATGTAACTAATTAAAATTTGTAATTGTATGTATCCACAGTTAAAAGTATGCAAATATGAATTGCAAATGAAACACTTTCAGTAATGTTGTTATATTTCATATATTTAGATGACTATAATTATATCATAAAATAGAAATTTCACTGCCTCAAAAAATTTAAAATGATACAATAGGTGGATTGAGCTCACAGTTTCTGGGAATATCCTTTGATAGCCTCCTTTCAGTATGAATACAGGGATTTTCAATTCAAAGAACGAAAGAAATAGAAAATTGGATTTTCAACCAATTATTAAAATGAATACATTTGGTAATGTCAAATCACTCAATTATAAATCTCTATTCATTTGAAAAGGAGTGTATCAAAGAGTAATACTTTCATTGAGTTCAATCCATCCATCGGTTCCTTTTAAATGTTGCGGCTAGTAAAATTTCTGCTTAAAGTATTCTATTTCTATTTAGACTTCGACTATAGTTGCATTTTTAAAGTATGAATATAGGAATTTTTTTTAATGACTAGAAACATTTTTAAAAACGAAAAACTGCCTTTATAACTGTTTTTTTTTTCTTAGCACTTTTAATCGTATAAATTTGTCTCTGTTCATTCGATTGGAAATCTCTACATTTATATTTTAAAGAATCAAAGAGTATCGATGCCAATTTGCAGATTAACCGGTCGATTAATTCACATTGAGTCTTACGGAGAGTGAGATCTCAACGACCCACTTTAACTGAACTATGGGACTTCGAGAAACGAAACTAAGCTTAAATTAAAGGCATACGAATCTACAATTTCAAAATTAAATGTATACAAAATGCAGTTAACATAAATACATAAAATTTGTAATTTTAAATAGCCTCGCTTAAAGGCGTCTTATAATTTTAAATGTGGTAAACGTGTACAGAGGCTGATATCATTAAAAAAGTAAGGTGGCTTGGGATGCTCATTTAATCCTTTACGAGTGCATAAATTCAATTTCTAACTCCTTTTCGAACTTAATTGATAACGAAAAATATGAAAATTGATATAAAGAAACCTGTTTTATTACTATTTTTGTTCACACTCATGCGATTTACGGAGTCGAAATTGCGTTTTCGCGCCTTAGAAAAAATATAGTGGATTTTATTTGAGAAAGTACCAAGATATTGGAAATTTTCTTTTAAAATATATTTTCAATTGAAAACCGAATTACGGTCTTTTATAAATTGTGTGTAAAATAGCTGTAGTTTAAAATTGGTTTTTTTTGCAAAAATATTAATTTCAAATATTGTACTAAATTGAAAATGAGATCTATTTTTAAATATTTTATTAGCTCATTAGTCAATGTATTAAAAAATGTCATTACCATTATTTTTATTACGCATTATTTGTCCAGTGTTTCAAACTACAATGCTTTTGTTTCTATCCTGTTTTGTAACCGTTATTTTATTTTTAGTATTTGACGTGAAATTTAAATGTGAGTTGCGGGGGTGTCAGACACGGCTCGTGTGTCAAGTGTTTTTATCACATTGTCAATTCTGTTGGTAGGCGGTTTTTATTTTTTATTTGACGTGTATATTATTAATATCGCTTTTTTAATGTATTTACACCTATAGCTCTTAAGTAGATATGGAAATGCATACCCGTCAACTTCAAGTGTGAATTTACGCGCATAACGTAGCGACAGGAAAATTTTTGTGTATTGAATTTTTTTGGCTATGCTTTACATTGACAATTCGAATAACACATAAATATAATTCTACGTGTATATGTGCGTTACAATACTGAATACCGAAAATAATTTCGCGCCCGATTCGTGGAAATTCCCTTTGATTTGGCAAATATACTGTACGCTTTGATTTAACTCTCCCAATTGATCGTTGAATTATTACCGCCAGACACCGCAAACGCAGTTACAAAGAATAACGAATAGTCACTTTCTAGTACTGCTTAAGTTTGTGTTCTGCAATTTTTTTTAATTTTTTTTAGAATTAAAACAGATTTTTTTTCGACTTAACAAAATGATTGCTTTGTATAGCCATTGGAAAATATTTGCTTCCTAGCTTGTATTTATATTTGGATATACGACAAAGCAATATTTGTAATAACTACGTTATTTTAAATATAGCAGCTTTTTTTTTTATCAAACTGTCAATCAAATCCAGACTATTAACATGTTAATTACCTTCTTTATTGACTCTACGCTAATTACTCCGAAAGCCCCTACGGCATCTTAATACATGTCTCGCGGCAAATGAATTACAGCATCGACAATAATTTCTGAAGAGCACTTCTATGTATATCTCTCTTTATGCAAAAAGTCTCTTTATCAAACTAACTGGAACTAATAACTCAACGCTACGACTGACCGATCGTCGTTTAATTTACGTTAGAATGAAAAAAAATCATTCGTCTCTGAATTCTGTACAGCTTCTATTCTCCTCACCATATTAAGACAAGCACGTATTTCGCTTCTATCGTATATAGTATAGTAATTATGACATTCTCTCGGCAGCGGCATCGCGAACGCGCGACTCTCTCGGTCTTCTGCAATTTCACGGCTCGCGAATTCCCGACTCGTCGCGTATTATATAATCATTGGGCATGAAGTTGCCCACCGCCGCTTCCATTTCTCCGCGTGCGCGCCCGTTTTGTATTGTATATATATTATATATATACGTATGACTGCCGTTGGATTGGTGGAATCCTTATCCATCTTCATTGGCGATAATTGTACTGGTCTATAATTTATGGGCTTTGTGTGCTCTTGGCGTGTGTGCAATTGTACGGGACTTCCGCGTCAAGTGGCTCGTGCATGCTTGCAATACGTATAGATCAGAGATTCGATGTGTATTCGATGTGGACTGTGAGTACGCTTGGGTAATCATTTTGCGGTGTAGTCGGTTGATTTAACGATTAATAATGTACCGACGTATCGATGAGATTTTGTGATTTATATATCGTATTAAGACATGCTACAATCGACATATAAGTGCAATTTATAAGGGCGGTGGTGGGGAGTTATACTTATTACCTATCTGTAACTGCCAATACGAGTAAGAAGAAATGTTGTATTGTTGTAACTGAGTTAAACTTATTTTCGGAAAAGTATATTAAAAAATATTATTTAATAAGATTTGGCAGAAGTTGATATTGTCATATTTTGAATGAGACGTCATTTTGTTTTAATTTCGGTAAAATTCATTATATCGAACAATCGAATTGTATTTCATTAATTTTTTTAATGAGCCACGAATGAAAAACGGATATATTTATTGTTTTTTCTTTCAAACAGTATACAATAATAATAGATGTTCAATTTGACAGTCCATTTGGGTTACTATTAAGATAATGTTTTAATGGACAATTGTTACTGTACTGCTGTATTTGTAATACGTATATTTACTAGACCAACAAACAGGAATTAATTTCGTCTGTTAGGTTACTATAATATTAAGATAATGTTTTTATGCGCGGTAATTATTGTATTGCTACGTCTGTAATAATTATATTTATTCCGGTTTAATAAATGAAAAATTTTATATTTAAAAAGTGCAAATTTCAGAAGAATTTATAATTGGTTTCTTATGCATTGTAGACGTAATTCGATTTAAGGGGATATCGATGGTGTCTAAAGCGATATAGCCCTGACTTGGAGTTTCGCTCGTTAAGGTTTGCAATGCAAATCTGCGTAGAATCGAGAAACTATAACGGCTGGAAATTTTGTTTAATTGAATTTTTGTTCGTATTACTATTGATTGCTTGGATATACGTAGAAGAGTAGTTCTTCGTGTGAAAATAATTTGCTAAATGAAAATGTATACGTATTCAGTACGTAGACTAATTAAAACACATTATGCTAATATGTGCTTTAATTGGATTGAAAGCAATTAAAATATTTCGAAAATTTAGATTAGTGAAAATTAGCTAGATAAACAGTAAATGTATATAACGCATGTGCATCGTAAATAGCGGATATTCATTTTGAAAAAAGTGGTTTATAACGTTTGCTAAAAATTCACTTTATTAAGGAAGTCCGCTAATACGCGTAAAACGATGAAAAAATGAATTTTTTCTATAAATAATCGGTAACTATTTAATAATATAACGATAAAATTTTAGATCGAAATTCTAAGCTATTTAGTGATTACGATGGTTGTCGTAAACATTTTACAGTGCGCGGAATAGCTATGCGGGTGCGTGTAAACGCTTTACTTTCGAAATTTAATTTTTGAAATTTTGATCGTTTGCATAGATTATGTAAATGAATGTTCAACCTTTCTAAACAAAAATAACATTAATTTTTTAAGCCGACTTAACACTTTTGTTTTTCCAAAGAATTGTTTATTAATTATAGTACTTTAGAATAATATCACAACAATTTTCCAAATACTATCGTATCGACAACTTTTTACATGCTTATTTCGAATTAGGTCAGTCGACGAGATATTTATTCAATAATGACAATAAAATTTATTTTATGTCTACGAAAGTTACAACAGACGCGAGATATTACACAAATTGCAAGAAAAAAAAGAGTATACATCTTGAAATCACATTGGCTAATGTTCTATGAATGACTATAATTAAAAAAAATCTAATAATGTATTAATACTCAACGCGATAATAAAACGATGTCAAAATCGTCGTATTACAATATTTTACTAGTTCATTTACAATGAGATGTTTTTAAATCAGTGCAAATACACCATAAAATGAATTTTCACTTTCCCTTAACAGTAACTCGATGAATTCCGAAGCGAATGTAATTTCTCAATAATAGTACATTTTTTTAGCATTTGAAATTTAGAGAGTACTGTAGATATGCGCATCCATAACGCAAGCGCATATAATCTTAAAGAGAATAAAAATATGCCTGGCGCAAAATCATAACGAGCAACGATTGCGCGCGCTCGTCTATAATCGCCTTTTTATATCGTAAAGTATATACGAGAGGGAGAAAACTCGGTACCGGCCGGTATTTTTTCATGTTTCCCGGGTGCGCGAAAGCGGATCATCTCAGTCGCTTGCGTGTTAATGTCATTTTTCGCAAAGGCCCCTGCAGGCCCGACACGTTACAAAGTTCATCAATTCATCTTCATCTCCCGCACTAACGCTCGATCGATTTTCTAACTAGAGAGGAAGAGAGAGGCTTACGAAACTACTTATATGCAAGTACCTTCACGCGCATTTCTTCTTTTTTCCTTATCTGTTTCTCATGAAGATGGTTGGTTTCGTTTGGTTGATATTTGCTTTTTATTTAAGGATTTTAAATCATTCAGGGAAATCGTTTTATATTGAAACGATTTTTTTGTTTCCACCAACCAACTGTAAGAAACACAAAATTAATCTTATTGTAGAAAATTGTTATTAAACTACAAATCAAGGAAATTATATAATTTTTGTTGTTTTTGGAAATATACTTATTGATTTTGTAAACCTCAGAGGTCACTAATACCTTGTAGGGGATGTGACATCAAATTACTCCAAATTTTAGAATCGATCGATTAACTCATTTGACAATTCAATATAAGGATTATACTTGGCTATCCTACTTTGCACGAGTTATCTTATTTTCATTATCCAAATTCATCTAACTAAAAATAAAAAAGTTTTCAAACAAAATTTTACAGAAGATTTCCCGTTCTTTCCTTTCCTCCGGTAGTCATTTGCGAAAGAGGCGCATGTGTACGTTTTGTTTCGCAGCTGTATTCTGCATATTACACGGCACACTCGACAGCCACTCTCCATGATAGATACACTCACGTCGCCGCGAGACGTAATTATATTATTGATAGTCGATGGGGTGAGAGTAACGTGATTCCGTAACGTGTTCAATTTGGAAAATAAAATCGACAAAAGATTACATTTTATGACCAAATTAAGTTAACTCGAAAGTGTGAGAGACTCGTGGTTTTGACACAATGATGTATATTCGCTTTACCCTCGGATACTCCTGTTACTTTAACTGTGTAAGTAGCCGAAAAATCGACAGCGCACGTGCACTCGTCCTCCTATTGCGAAGTAACCGTGCGCAACGACGTTAATTAGTTCGATGTTTTTTTTTCTAATTCGTCGTTGACGCGATGTCGATGGCAGTGACGGAACCCTGGTCGAAATTTAATCAACCAAAATGATTTCTTAGCGGTTTGATCAACCGTTTGATCAAACCGTTTATTACAACAAATTTTTCAGACCAATAAAATTTGCATTTATTATATAAATTAATTATGTTTAATGTAAATTAAAGGGTATATAGTATGAGTAGCGAAACATACGTATTACAAGTCGAGTCAAAATCGCAAAATCCTAGTTTTTAACCTAGTTTTTTATTTGATTATGGATTCTAAAACATGTTCGAATTTATACCGACGTAGAAATAAAACTAAAAAAGTTATTCAAAATATGCATTTAGCAACTGAATATCTTAATCAGTTGAAAACTCTAGAATTTAATGGTTTACAAAACAATTTTGCAGGAAGTGAAATTAGTGATCTGAGTGATATTAATGATAACGAATTGTCTCATGACTGGGATTCTAATACTTCAAAAAATTCCAAATTAACAATGAGTGATAATTTAAAAGAAAAGAATCTGATAATATAATGTGTGAAAAGACAGAAATAGAACAAATAGATGTAATAGCTAAGTGGATTTTAAAAATATAAGTTCCTCATGCTTCGAAATTATTTATAAATTTGTTCCTTTTAAATTCTTGTCCTAATTTTGAAAGATTGATAGCATAACCTACATGTCCTGAAAACTATATATTTTTCCGAATTATTTAATTAACTGAAATTAATTATTGATTAATATAATAATTGTAGTCGCTAACCAAATAATAAGCTACAAGACGTTATTTTAAAAATTGTTAAATTTGCGTAACTGTTGATCAACGGATCGTATATAATGTAACGAAAATAACGGTTATTTTAATCAACAGTTGACCAAACTGATGTGTGTTGACCAACCGATACTCAATTGCTGATTGATTTTTCTATCAGGGGCTGGATCACTATAAACGATCACTTTTTATTTAATTACTTAACTTAGCACAAAACGCTGAATCAAGAATGAAATTTCTTTTTTCTTTGCTCTTTTTCGATTTTGATCTATCGTAATTGATTTTCAAAATATCGCGAAAATTTGTTTTAGACTTTTAGTTTCCAAAGTTATATGCATTATAAATATACACAAAAGCCTGGTCGAGATATCGCGTTACAAAGTGCTCGCATTAGCCACATTGCAGTAACGTATACACGTAAATAATACACAGCTGTAGGCGAAACGAAATTTAATTTTAAAGTAACGAAAGTGCGCGCGTCTCTATGTTTGTCGATTTCTATCAAGCCGCACAAGCCGAGTAAATTCATGATGCGGGAGCCAAAACAGCGAACCAATCCATTTAGCCAACGCGTTGCGAAAAAGCCGCCGCCGCTAACATTGCTTCCATGTACTGTATAGACTCACATATATATATATGTACATATGTATTTACATAGACGTACAAAGTTGTATATAGCGATAGTACATTCGAAACGCAACGTTAGAGTTTTTTTCCAATTTGCATGACAAAGTGGACATTTTCACAAAGTTAACTCCCCCGCACGAGTGTAACATATGAAGAATGAAAAAGATCAGCGTCGCACACGATGCACCAAATATCGTCCTATATACGTATTTGTGGTATATATTGCGTAAGGAAATTTTATATTCAATACAACATAGACAGTCGTGTTGAATCAATCAGTCGTGCAATGCTCCGATCAGTTACATTCAATATTCAGACCTGAAGCGGATATATACATGTGAATATATTCCATATGCACATCCGCGTGTATACTTATATTATAAATGTATTGATTAGATTTCGAGTGCGATCGCGAAACAAGCTCTCTTGGTTGTGCTACTTTTAGAAAGTCAATTTTCAAACTGAAAATTACTGTATAAGTGTTTAAATTAAAGAGTCGAGTACCTTTCTGGGATAGAGTTTGTTTTCGAATTTATAAGACACGAAACACAACTCTCTGGTTGAGTTTCTTTTTAATTGAATCTGAATTTCTGATGCATTTATTAACGAGACTTTGTTTTTAGATATAGAATTTTTCTGAAATATACACAAAATTTTATCAGTGTAGGATAGAGAATTGCTATAGAACTGATTTTCACAATTTATTTAATACTTTTTCGTTACCCAATTGTAAATTATTATCATTTACCAGAAGATACGCAGCATCCACTTTACTTGCACTAAAAATATTTATGTATTTCATTTTTATTTATTAATTTAATAAAACGTTCCTTGTATACCTATAAATTTTTATTTGTTCATTTGATAAAAAATATTTTGCAACATCATAAATATCTGGACTATATATTATTTTGCTTAATTGCCCTTCATCATCATTTTTTTACGTAACTAATATTCATAACTTTTTTTTTAATGTGTTTTTATAACTTGATGTGTTATTGATGTGTTATTTTCCAATCCGTTCGCATCTGCTATAAAAAATTTACAACATCCTACTGCTCTGGACCACGTCTTGATATTTTTTTCTTCAAACTTTATTACTATGTCAGTTTCACTAAAAGAAAAATTGCTATATTTAAAAAAAATATTTATTAAAAAAACTGCTATTGTGAAAAAAATATTTACTTCGTTTAAAAACAATATTTGGCTTTAAAAAATATTTGTTTGATTCTTAAATTATTTTCAGTAAAACGTTATTTACTGTAAATACATTAAAATTTGCTCGAATACATGAAATAATTAATTGAAAATCAAAAAGTATATTTATTTAAAATAAATTTTTTAGATAACAAAACAAATAATCACTATAATTTAACATTAAAATATACATTAAAATAGCCATGAGATCAAAACCAATTTTTCTAGTACTATCCCCCCAAAAAAATAAACCACAAAAAATCCTAAAATTGTTTTCCCAGTTAAAATTACAAATTTCGTCAAAATTTAAAACACGACGTCGCGTTAAGAATCCGATTTTAATTAATTATATCGATTCTCTAACCCATTGCGTAAAAGAGTCCTTTGCCATATAACATATATGTATCTATATGTCGTGGATATACATGTGCTCCAGTTATTCATTAGCAATAATCAGTGTCGGGCGTAAATAAAAGAAAGCCGTACTCCAGAGAGTGAGAGGGCAAGCGAACGTCGCTCATTGCGTCAGTCTCTCATCCACGTGTGTATAATATATTATATGAACATCGTAGGGGAATTATACGAGGTGGTGAGGAATATCGCGGGGGAGGCATATACGTACATATAGACACGTGTATGTGTATATATACAAATAATACATATATACATATATATATGCGTACATAGGACGTTTCAAATTAACCTCGCGTTCGCGCATGGAAATGCGGTTACATCAGAAATTACGCTCTGCTAAGCGGGCATTCCAACGGTTTAGGCACACTTTCGAGAGAACGAAGAGAGAAAGGGCGAATCTCTCGCGATTGTCTTTGGAAGAAAGATAGCTTCGCGAGACAAGATTTACGACGACTTATTATTTTTGTAATCTACCGACAGCTATTACTTATTTTTTTCCTTGTGTACATAATAAACACTGTTTAATTATACGAATCATTCACTGTCGAATACTCACGAACGCAAGTGACTGTGTATATGTGTGTGTATATTTAAATGTATATGCAGCAGCAATTAGAATACGATTCTTGTATTGCATTACTCGAGGAAAATACTACTAACTGAGAGTGGGCGATACCCACACCTCATCGTATGCGTGTGACAAATTCATTTCGTTATATTAAAACATTAATCATTATTCGACGTTTTGTATCTTATACCATACTTATGGGTCATACGATCCGGAGCTACGACTGTATTTTCGAAGACCGGTCATTATGTTCGCAACGGCGGCTACTCACGCACATAACTCTCTCTCTCTCTCTCTCTCTCTCTCTCTCTCTCATTCATACAAGTAGCGCAAAGATGTTTATCGCGATGCTGCCCATATTAATCGCAATGCGTTCGGCATCGAATATCCTTGTAATACGCGAGAGCAGATTGTCACCGAAATTTACGAGTGTCGAAGTTAATTTTTTTATCTTAAGGGGGTTATCGCGTTGCGATACCTTTGGCGCATTTGTTTATTTTTTCCTTATCGGATATGTTCGGTGTAAGTAATTTAAATTAGTCAGCACGAGGATAATCACTGGTATACATATATTTATATATGGTTAAATACGCAAATATTAACATTTCAAGCTTAACAATGCTTGGATTTTAGTATATAAATAATAGTGGAATTATAAATTTGTTATATAGATTGATTTGCATACGCTTGATATTGCAGTAAATTATCTGTGTATAGTATACACAGTGTACACTGTATACTGTTATGCACTGTTCATTCTCAATATGCGGAAACGATATATCCGTATGAAATTTTATGCAATTAATAAATCATTAACATATTCTGTTTATTTACTTTGGCCAAATATATTGTCCGTTTTGCGAAACGTATAATAAATCGTATCGGTATCCGTTCTAAAATAGCCGACATTCTAAAAGTGTCCCGAAATTTTTCGTTCACGGATCTTAAACAGTATATATATGGGTCATTCTTTTACAGATTGACTAGTAAACAATTTTTTTTTCTTAAAAAATTTTTAATCCTTAATTTGGCACAGTATATACCTTCATGAATTCTTACCATTATTGACATTTTATGACATTTTTCAAAAATTCTAACTTCTCTGGGAAACATTCCTCGCTATAATACAAATACATGAATACAAAAGGTCAGTAATTGAGAATTAAGCAAAATTTTTAGATAGGAAAAAATAATCTAGTTTCTCTAATATTTATAATAAAATATGTGTTCACCTCAATCGTAATGATTTAACAATACAACAAATAATAAGACTCTTGTAAGTTAGTCCAGGTTGCCGATGAACCAAACTAATAAATCCCTACAATCCCGTAAACATTTTACCAAAAATTGGAAATTGGATAGTCAATCGTTTATAGCTGTAGCCATTCGTTGACCAATTTTTGGTTAAATTTTTTCCAAAGCTAAAAAGAAAAGGTTCGATTATGAATTCTATTGCAAGATAAAACTTAGACATATCAAAATTCATAAAGGTAGATACGGTGCCAAACAAAAGATTAAAAATGTTTTCAAGTAGATCAATTTTTTTGTCCGTCAGTCAATCTGTCAGAGAATGATTCATATATATATATATATATATATATGAATACGCCAATTTCATCATTCGGCGAGCAAAGTGATATTTCGATTGGCCCACCTTCCGCGTAAATGCTATAGTCGTATAAACATTCACAGATTCGTCCGGTCCTGTTTGCAATTTCGAGGGTCGAAATAGAGAGCTGTACATAGCTTTCGTCACATTGCCGTGTGCACGTTTTGCGGTCTGAGAACAGCACGCGTACGTACACACACACACATATATATACATATACATATACATATACATATATAGGTTTGCTTTTCCCAGGCAACAGGCGAGCGAGTCTCTCATCGTGAGCTCCTCCAGACCTGTAGAACACGACGACGTCTGTCTGTCGTAGACACGAGTGTGCAGCTTATATATGTGCTATACATGTGTTTGGCTTCTCTCTATCTTCGTTTCATATACGCTCAAGTCGGAAATGAGATGTATGATGCTTTTCGTGATTTTTGATTATGTCGATCGATGAATTATTTTTTTTCGTATTGCCAGAACTATATATATGTTCCTTTGAACAAAATGGAAATATTCTTGATTAGTATGTTAAGAGGAAAAATTACATAGAAGCAACCGCATACGTTATGAGTTTATATTTATATTTATAAAGATAATGTTTGCTTCAAGAAGATTCGCTTCAATTTTTTTGTAAAAACAGGTGGTTCAGGTGCAAAATATACGTTTTCTATAAAAATGTTACATCAAATTATTGTCGGGTTTTTAAAGTATATAAGCTGAAAAATATTTGTTATATTTAAGAGAATTTACCAAAAAATTACGGCTATGAAAGAAGAGAATATTTATTTGAAACTATAATTATTTTCATTAATAATTATAGTTTTTAAATACGTTACTTACTACAAGTATGAATTATTTAAATGTATTAAGTCATTTTTTGAAAATGAAAACCTGTAATTATTTAAATGTAGGTAACTATATTTAGTAAATAATTTATTTAAATCTGAACTAGTATCTGAGATAAAACGTATACTTTTGCGTTTTAATAAATGCAATGATTAGATTGAAGTAAAAATTTTCTTATGACTATCCAAAAAATCGTGTATTTTGAGTCAATTTATTTTTAGTGTAATATTGCAAATTTTTATAAAATCATAAATATTTGGTAGTGATTTTTCACCATTTCAAAAAGTGAAAATCATGCAATTACGAAAGTAATGAATATTCTGAATTGAATGAATGAAAATAATTCGCTGAATAAAAAAATGCATATTTCCTACCTAAAGCAGTTAAAATATACTACTACTCTAAAGTGTAAATTCATGTAGATTATAACTAGATAATGTAAATTCAGGATTGTCTCTCAAATATAATTATATTTCATAAGCAACGTAAGGCTAACAATTTTTATTTTTTGTCAATTAACAAAAAAATTTTAATTAATATAATTAGTGTATTTTAACTACTGTATAGATTTACTATTATTGGATATAATCTATATATTAGCTTATCGCTACATAAATAGAGAATACGAAAAATACGCACTGTCATTTTAATATACTTCATGAACAGTAAATATTTACTACTAAAAAAGTGCAACGCAAAATGCGTGAAAACCAGTATTTAATTGACAATTTTTTATAATATTTCACTTATCAGAATATTCAATTCTTGTCGATAGAAAATTTCAGAGTACATAATATGCATTGTCTGGAAACTTCTAATTTAAATAATTGAATTATATTTATTCAAAAGAAATTCCCACTTGTTTTTCCCGCTATAGGACCATTTTTGCCAGTCTCTTGCGTATTCGATACATAGAAAAGTTATCGGTCGTCCTGATTTTACAAATATATCAAAGATCACGCACGTACTGGATATATAAGGAAAAGCAGGTTTTTTTTTATTTATAATACGAGCGAGTCATCGATCGTTTTATTTGGCGTCCAGTTACTTCTTTGGAAATTACGTTTATAATTTTTCTCCGTTGTCCTGTGCAATTCTTCATACCGTTTGTGCATTTCGGGGTCGTACGCTCCTTTGTATGCACGCTTAACTATATATAATGAAGCATCTTCTCCGCCTAGAGGCACGTACTCGCGATCGTGTACTTATAATGTATGGGTTCGGTCGTTACTTTTACGCCATAAGGTACGTGTGCTCGTACACACACATATAGTATACCGCGAGATCATTCTCAAGGTCACCGGCAGAGATGAGTTAGCTCACGTAAAAGCCGTTTAATTCAAGTTAATTAATAAAAGAGAAGAAAGAAAACGAGTTCAAGTAGAGGTGGAGGAAAAATATGGCAGGATCGCGCCGAGGCTGTCTGTTATTGAATGCCATAAATTGCCACTTGACACTTTCAACGGCTCCTTTTTTTAATGCTTGGTCTCGACAAATGCTTTATACGGATAATTGATCGTCTCGACTAATAAATAAATGGACAGAAAGTATTCTCGCTTGTTTTGGGAAGTGTATGGATTCGCGAAGACATAATATTCTTTGACAATTTATGCTTCTTCTATAGACAATTATTATCTGCATTTCCAGTGTAACGAAGATCTGTTCTTTTTTTTTCCTCTTGCAGAAATATATTGCACACATATAAAGCGGTAATGATTCATTTATACGTTTTTACATAAGGTCTCTACAGATGAATCGTAAGATTTCGTTCGGTCGCGAAAGATATCGGCCCATCGTATTGGAATGTAAAAGTACGTCCGCACGTGTGGACGCTGTACGGAGCAATGAATTTTAAACGAGCAAAAAGCTAAAAACAACTGTATTCCGTAGAATCGATAGCGCAAATTAAAAATAATAAAAAGAAATGAAATGAAAGAATAGCGCGCGTGCTCGAGTCGAAGAGAATTGTAAAATGTAAAGCGAATATAAATAGATCAAATATAAAGTATAGAGATACACGAGAGATTCGAAGAAAACAACGTGGAAAAGAGGAAAAAATTATTCGTTTATTTGATAGTCAATTCATTTTTTCTTGTATTTATATCCCTCGCTAGCGGGCGATTGCGATGGATAGGAGGCGGTGCCTTCGTATCGAATCATAGGTCTGTAGCCACCTCCATCCGCCACGTAGTCCACGTATTGCGTTCTGCCATCCGGAAGTAAAACGTGATAACTTCCGGTTGCCTCGTCGTCCTTGCGCATTTCCCTATGACCAAAGTCCACACCGGCTTGTGCATCCTGAACTTCGTATGAAAATTCGTAGTTCACTGGGTCCTGTGGAAAATTTATTTACACTCGTTGCTTTTATCAGTTGGATCATTACCGCGATTATTCCTTGTCTCTCTTGTTTACTTCGTATTGCGTAGGTGTAACGCATTGTCCGCGACATCGGACGCGTGTATAAATATTATTTTATCTGCGTTAACCGAGTGGTTGAAATTTTTTGTTTGCCGCAGTCTTTGTGTACTCGAGAGCCTTATTTGCTCGAACGCGACATGCGTTTTTGAATTATAATTCATGAAGCAGAGTGTTGGATGAAAAATATGAGTTATCGTTATGAGCTTGCCGTTAATACATCAAAAGAATACAGCGTCGAGAAGTAGACATAACACAACATACCCCAGCCCATTCATCAGGGTGACCATGGTTCGGCCTTGGCGCTGCACCACCGCTGGGTGGTAGGTATCCAGGCCCTTGCGGTTCACTCTGAATTCCGACTAGCATTGTCGCCAACAACAGTGCCTGAGGAGAAAATGATGCGTGAACTTAAAGCCCCTCCTTGTCTCTCTCTCTCTCTCTCGCTACCTCCACCCCCTCTCCTCTTCCCGCCCCTTCTCTATCTCTTGAAGTTGTAGACTATGCGTATATATGTAGAGGACGGTCCTTGGCATAGCTCTTGAATGCCAAGTAAATTGAGGCAGGGCTTTGAGAGGGTCAGGCAGGCGAATACATGCGCGTAGCAAAGGGTATAACGGTGGAGAACGCGCGTGACGCGTCCCTGACAAGAGAACTCGAGATGGTCTGTATGGACGAAACTACGTGATCAAACGAAATCGTACTGAAATTCACTGAATTGCTTGCTGGAGTATGGAAGCTTTTGTCAGAGTAAATAAAGACTTCAAACGATTTGATTATTTTGCTTGAAATTTCAAATACCGATTTCATTGATCCATTTTCCAAATTCGCGTTGTTTTAAGTTATTTAACGTTTTCGGATATCGACGCGTGAATATTTTAATAGATACCGGACGAACAGGTAAATAATAACGATAATTCGTATGAAAAGAAAGGACATGAGTTCGCGAAATAATGACACGAAATACAATTGAAGCGAACGTACGGAATGATGGACGTATGTCATCGTTATTGATGAACAAAAACAATATATGGATACAAAGTAATTCTTTGTCAAATAGTAATTCAAGTTGTACTGTATATATAGCGATAGAAACGAGACGTGAATGCATAATAGATTAAAGTTTCGAAGTTGGATCGTTCTAATCACATCCATTATAACGATAACAATGAAAAATAATGTACCTTACGAATCATTAGTGTAAAGTTGGAGTTCCAAGCTGAGGGACACGAAACTGAACTATGGCTCCACAGACGCTATCGGACGTTTTATATACCAAGTCCCCAGACTGCAAGCGATGAGTCGAGAGACGAAAATACAGTAATTTGTTGGATTTACAATACAAATGTCGCACTGTGATTACATTTAATAAGCAAACCGCAGATTTGTGACAGCGACGATGACGCCAGACCAGACGCTTGTCTGGCAAGTTGGCACTCGTCGATTTCCTGATCTGCACCGCTCTTTACAATTGACTCGCCGGCAATTCACTTGTATTACTTGTCGTATCTATTATACTTTATATTTATTATTTGTTGTCAGTCTGAAAGTAAATAACTGAAAAATTATTATGGGAAAATAGCATTTTTATAACATTAGGTGTATTTATAGAAAATATATTTAAATAACGGTAACTTAGCTTTTCGTATTGATATAATAAGCTAAAAAGGATGAACATCGATTAGAATATCCTTTCTATATTACTCTGTGCGACTACATCACCATGATATGTTGTGCAAGTTGCACGTGGGATGCTAATGCACGGGTTTATTTTACACATGCAATGGATTACGCCACAGTACACTTTCCTGAGCCATCTTCCTCTAATAGTGATACAGATTCTTCATGGTAAGCAGGCCTTTCTCTACGATCCTGTAATTCATGGATCAGACACGAGTGTGCTACATACCCGGATGAACAGAGCCGGCATTGATAGAGAATGCAAGATCAAGGAGCCTGATTAATTTGACGCTATAGCCGCAAATACCGTGGATTGGTGCCTAGCGGCACTAAATATATATCCGAGTAATTATTTTCTTTATAGAATGAGTTACACAGTATTACTTATTCATTGAATGGTAATTGTTTTGTAATGGATTACTAATTAATTTATACATTCTGGAGTATAGGTATAAAATTAAACAGACTTATAGTTGGCCGCATACTTTATTACCAATGCGGGTTTTTTTTTGTTCTAAGGAAGCTACGCATATTTTTATCTTCAAGCACAATGCATTTTTTTACAAATAAATAATATGAACGAAAAAGGTAAACGTTTTGTGATTTACAACGCAAAGTTATAAAAAGTGTTACATTGTACTTTTGTAAAATTACAATACTTTTTTAACTTAATACTGATTCTAGTACACCTTATCATTTCATAACAAACAACGTGCGATCTGGACATTATACAATGCACGAATATTTTTAATACAGATAATACATGCTCATAACGGTGTATGTAATTAATATTGATAACCACCATTTGCCGCCGCGTCTCCGCCACTACCAGAAGGATAGCCACCACTGCTTCCTCCTTGGTTTTGACCTCCTTGATTGAATCCATTAGCGCTTGGGCCACCAGAGGGGTATCCGGCACCTACACGAATTTACATTAATAAATTAGAAAAAATATCAATAATTTCTTAAGTAAATATTTACCACTGCTACCACTTCCGAAGTTGTTGTTGCCACCATTTCCACTTGGACCTCCGGATGGATAACCACTGTTACCACCTCCTTGATTTCCACCACCGAAGCCTGATCCAGACTGAGGGCCAGATGGGTAACCTCCGTTTCCAGCGCCTTGATTTCCACCGCTGAAGCCAGATCCAGATTGAGGACCGCCGGATGGATAACCTCCGTTACCGTTTTGTTGCCCACCAAATTGACCTTGACCACCCGATGGCCCTCCAGATGGATATCCATTATGGCCTCCACTGTTACCACCAAATCCGCCTGCACCACCTGGTCCGCCAGATGGATATCCGCCTGCACCGCCTGCTCCACCGGAAGGATAGCCACCGTTACTACCACCTCCTGATGGTCCTGAGGGATAGCCACCGTCACTACCACCTCCTGATGGTCCTGAAGGATAGCCACCAGCTCCTCCGGCTCCAGTGTTAGCTTCGCCTTCATACCGGATTTGAGGTTTAAATCCATCTTGATCCGCTTGATATTCTACAATTTGTTTTCTGCCATCTGGCAAAAGAACATTAAATTCGCCCTGTGCTCGATCACCATCGCGCATTTCTGTATGTCCGAAATTACTACCTGATTGGTCGTCTTTCACTTCGTAAGTAAATTCGTACTTTGCAGGTTCCTAGATTAAAATACATTTAAAATTTTGAGAAAATGTTCTCCATACTATCTTATGAATAGGAATATATTTAAGTTATTGAAAAATAAATGCCGTTACATACGTTGCTTCCTTCATCTAGTCCATTTCCTCCTGGACCACCAGAAGAATATCCATTTCCATCACCGTTAACAGCTCCAGATGGTGGCGGTCCATAGCTGTCTTGTACTTGTCCACCCGAACCGCCATTACCACGTCCTGCATTCGAACCACGAAAATTGTCAGACGGGCCCCCGCTTGGATATCCATTGTCTCCGCCAGGAGGACCGTAACTATTTGATGGTCTAGCTCCACTTCCTCCTTGTCCACCAAATCCTCCGTTACCATTTCCTTGCCCTGAAGGATAGCCATTGCCGTTTCCTCCGCCAAAGCCACCATTACCACTCTGTGGTGGACCATATGAACTCGAAGGTCTTCCACCCTGTCCACCCTGTCCACCCTGTCCACTCTGACCTCCCTGACCTCCCTGTCCTCCCTGTCTTCCTTGTCCTCCGCTTCCAAATCCATTTCCACCACTAGACGGCGGACCATAACTGTCAGACGGTCTTCCATTAGAACCGCCATTATTTCCGAAACCACTACCACCTCCAGGAGGACCATAACTGCTCGATGGACTTCCACCAGTGCCACCAAAACCACCGCCATTTGACTGCGATCCTCTGCCTCCATTTTGACCGCCGAAACCACCATTACCGTTTGAAGGGGTGCCGTAGCTGCTAGAGGGCCTTCCATTTTCACCCCCGTGATTTTGCGAGCCACCTTGTTGACCAAAACCACCAGATTGTGGTCCATTGCCTCCTCTATTTCCGTTTCCGCCTGATGGAGGCAAATAAGAGCTCGACAGACTACCTCCCCCTTGACCTCCTTGGCTACCAAAACCACCAGAAGGACTAGAAGGCCGTCCACCTCCAAATCCGTTTCCACCACCATTTCCTCCGTTGCTTCCTCCTTGTGATGGTGGTCCATAAGATTTAGATGGTCTGCTAGAGCTTCCACCCTGAGATGGTCGTCCACCACTACCGAATCCATTACCACCTCCAGGTGGACCGTAAGAGTCTGATGGTCTACCTTGACCACCAGCATTTTGGCCTCCGAAACCACTCGACGGTGGCCCGTACGAGTCTGATGGTCTACCTTGGTTACCGGCGTTTTGTCCTGCAAATCCACTCGCAGGTGGACCATAAGAATCCTGAGGAGCGGCTTGATTTCCATTGCCGGCTCCTCCAGGACGAGCACCTCCGAATCCACTTCCAGACGAAGGCGGTCCGTATGAATCGGAAGGTCTTCCAGAATTTCCATTCCCAAATCCACTGTTACTGCCCTGAGGTGGTCCATAAGAATCAGAAGGTCTGCCGCCTCCGTTACCACCGGGTCGACCGCCGTTTCCACTTCCTGATGAAGCGCCGAAGCCGCTACCACCAGCCGGTGGTCCGTAAGAGTCTTGTGGTCGTCCTGCGCCACCACCAGAACCGCCGAATTTATTGGCTTCGTTATTACCAAAGCCTGGCGGGCCATAACTGCTCGACGGCGCATTTCCAAAGCCGCCACCTCCAAAATTACCGCCAGCTGCTTGACCACCACCGCCGCGACCGCCGCCGCCTTGTAAGTTCGGAGGTCCGTATTGATCAGAAGGACTCGCGCCACTCGGTCGGTTACCGCCACCAAAGCCGCCGCCTTGTCCGGGAGGGAGGTACGAGTTTACTGGTGGCTCTGGACGTGCTGCACATAACGTTAGCACAGCTATCAAACATATTACCTGAAAAGTCATAAAACAGTCTCGGGTCAGAGTCCAAGGAAAACAACACTTTTTTATTTTCTAAAACAATATTGCACGGGAAATAAATTTGCTTTCAAGCGTTGATTATTTCACGCGCAGTGTAACGGCAAGTTTTATCGTTACAATTTCAATTCTCATAAATCGCGTGTACTTAAAACACAAAAAAAGAGGAGACTTCTTCGTCTCAAACAGAGCGTAGAAAACTAAGAAGTATCAGCATAAAATCCAGAATAAAAATAATAAAAACTTACCTTCTCCATGATCGACGAATAGAATCGTAATCAAATCACACGACAGCTATCTGTCCAGCCTATGGACAATAACTCTAAGGGTAGTCCCACAGGGGAATCCCCTTTGACGAAGCGGTGCTCGCAAACACCGTTCCTTTATAAGCACACCACCGTGCAAGAGCCGGAGCTAAACGAGAATGACAAACCCGTGGTCGTAATCGACTTTATATACTCCCCAGCTCTGTCCATAGCGTTAGATCATGGATTTGGTGCAACTCCAGTGAAGATTTACAGCGAAGATCGTTATAACTGTGTCATGACGGTGAATCTATCGTTTCGCTGTGCTGGTGACGTTGGTGTACGTATGTGCATGTATGCTGTAGGTTAAGTGGGGATGGGATCGACTCTGGAGTCAGTGCGCAAGAGAGAGTGAGGAAGAGAGAGATGGGGAATCCTCTAGTAGCAACAGCATCCCACCGATAAAGGTTTCCCATACACTCTCTATTCCGATTCGCCGCGTTCGCGGTTTCGTCTACACGTCGGAGGAGAACTCGCACACCATAACAAAGTTAAATGAAAGGGCAACTGCAAAATCTAGGACGACAAACATATACCTCCTACTTGGTGCATTTTAAGCCTTTGCTCAATGGCACGAGGGTGATGAAATTAATAGGAAAACTGGCGAAATTCATGCAAATCGTATATACCACTACTCTCTCTCGCTCTTAGCTAAAGCAATCTTGATTATTTTCGGATTTTTCCCCCTAATGAAAGAACACTTTTACGTAGATGCGCGAAAGTGTGTAAACCTATATATTATTACGTCAATGATTTCGAACTGCAAAAACATCAACGATTCCGCAAATGTTGTAAAGAATCTTCCCTCTCCCCCTCTTCTATATATACTTTCTTTCGTTAGTATATTATACTCTCGTAACGTACGCAAGGGCTGTTAAATACCCAACCTATAAGAACACACGCACACACTTACACATACGTGCACTAGGAGCGTAAAACTTTATGAGCCAATAATCTCCGCTCGTGTTAGCCTCTCATTGCACCAGTCGCTAAACAAATAATAATAATAATCATAAACGTATCTCGTTAATCGAATAAGCGCGCACGTTATAATTGCGGCAAAAAATAGTAATATATATATATGTGTGAATAGTAATATTCTATGCATTATACTACATCAGAACGACTCGTGCCTGATTAATAGTTCGTACGCCTAATCACTTCTGCTCGAGCTCAATTATTTTTAAACGAGTACAACGAGACTCTGCTATATATATATATATGTGTGTGTGTGTGTGTATATGTGCGTGTGTTTACACATACGTATACAATTGTATATAACCAGTACATATAAATACATTCGAGGGAGAAAGACGTGTGCAATTTACGAACACGGAAATATGCTACGAGTTAAGTAGCTGAAGGAGCCGAGGGTAACACGATATGCAACGCGCGTGTGCGCCTATACACAGCGATTATGATAAATGCATGATTGCTCGTGAGAACCGAGACAGGCGGCGCACGCTTCCCCTCTCCTTGGCAGAGTGACACGATGTCGCCTTCTAAGTTGGAGACTGCTTTGCTCTCAAGAACTATTTGATAATACTCGTGAGTGTGTGTGCCTGTATAGGTGCATATGTATATATGCGTGTGTATTCGTATGTAGCTGTATATGTGTATATACGTATGAGTACAAATACGCACACGCGAGCGATTCTTTACTAAATCGTCACTTCAAATAATAAGTCTTGGTTGACTCTTTTTTATTTCGATATGAATATTGAAAAATAATTGTAAAAATTATAATAATCGCATCTTATAAATAATTATTAACTATCGATATAATACGCATTTTACTTATCATCCAAGTTATCGTAACTATTTTTTTTAATACACGTACAATTTTAACGATCAATCACATTAATTATTAACTGGACAGTCTGTAATCTTCTTATTTGTAATAGTAATTCTAGAATGTTCTGGGTAGTTGAACACTTTCCAAATGTAATACACACACATACATATATGTTTTTTTTGTTTTTAACTTTTTTTAGCTAAATTGATTACTATATTTATTTATAACATATCAGGATGGGTTTTCTGGATTTGAAAGTGATGGGATAAACTTTCTCATTTTTTTAGTATTGACGAGATTTCATTAAGTAATAACATCTTGAAGCATATATGTTTGACTTTCAAAGTGAGTTATTTTTGAAAGTTGAGACAATTTTTAAAATATCTCTGGAAGAGTTGTAAATTTAATTTAAACGAATAAAAATATATGTAATTTATAAAAACATTTGAAGAAATTTTAATGCAGTTCTAGGAATCTCGTGTGGGGTATGTTATTAAAACGTTCCCAAAATATTAAGGAAAACAAATTATTTTATTGATTGTCCTCGATATATTCGAACAACGCAATACAGAGAACTCGAACTATGATTAATTTTAGAGACATTTTTTATTTTGTATTTCACAAAGATTGTGTATATTCAAATCTATTCTAAGGATACAGATATATAAAGTTAAAATTAAATCATTTATTTGATTCCAAAACATGATTTTTTTATAGTCCTATAGGAAAATATTTAAGTTAAGCTAATGATCTTATTTATTTAAACGTAAATTTTGTTTAAATAATAATTTAAATAACAGGAAATATTACATTTACATAACTATATTTTTAATTATCAAAAAACTATTTAACACATTCGCCTACACAGTAAATAACATTAAAGCCAAAATCGTTTTTTTAATTCTAGTAAATATGTTCTTTACTCAAAAGAGAATTATAAAGGCAACGAATAACAGTATTGTATTATTTAAGTAATAACAGTGTCCTCAATTAATAATTTGACTTCCCGAATAAATAAAATAATGATTTTTATTTACAATTTAATTCAAAATCCCTAAATACTAGTATCTTCCTTATTAATCTACATCTCCGAAAAAAGCTCTCGAAACATTCAGAAAAAATGGAAAAATAAAATTCGAAGTGTGCCTTTTCCTCCAGACAATACTTATGTCAAGAGGTAGTATGTTAGCTCAGAGATTTTTGGTCGCTACTTGATATTCTTGCTGTGGTTTCATAGCCTCGGAAGCTGGAGTTGAAAAAGCCTCTTGTATTTTCTCACACGTAGGTGTATACTGTTTAGCGCTCGCTTTCGCGCTTATGAGGATTGGTGCAATAGAACAGCTCCTCGCAAAGGATCTGCCATGCATCCCGAGATATATATATATATATACCACACGGGACGAGTTCTTCTCGTGTGCGAGCAACGCAGAGGGTTTATTTCGCCACGTGCACACCAAGCTCATTGTGACTATACACTTTCATTAGACATGTCAAGCGACTTTTGACATCTTTTTCTGTATGTATGTGGACGAAAGGAAAGCGTATGTTAGTATGCGAGAATCTCTGAGAATCTGCTCACGCACTCACGTGTACATGTATTTTATATGGCTTTACGTCATTGCACTTTTAATATAGCTATCGTCGATGCGATCGAAAATAGTTTATGCAAATTTCTTCGCGGCTTAGCATCTCCAGTGTATCTGCATGTGTCGTCGCGCGATTTCTCGCGATAACTATTCGGAAACTCGTTGCTCGGGGCGAACTATCGCCGATTCGCTCTTTTTTTCTCCACTGTCTTTGACGCGTATAGCAACTTGTATTTTTAAAAGAATGTGCGAGAAACTTTCTCCAGTATGAGCACACGTATTTCATTGTATCGATCGAGGTGCGAATAAAGTTAAAAAAAATTTCCTTTTTTTTTAAACCAAAGGGGTTATATAAAGCAGGAAAATATTTTCATTGTTTAGACGTATTCGTATATGTATATGAAGAAAAATAATATTAGAATAGAAAAAAATTTTTTTTTGTACAGCGAAATATTTACTTGAATCTAGTTATTATGTTTATTTGAATGTAAATTGAGTTTAAATACGAATTTAAATGACAGTTAATATTCGTTACGAATCTTGTTCATTCTCAATAAATATTTAATAAAATAAATGGAAAAAGTCAGGTTTCACTTGAAACAATTATTAATATTTTTTAATTCAGGTATTATATATTCCCTTAAATATAGCAAACTTTTTGTTTCGATGTATGATTTAAAGCCTACAATGGCGATTCTTCGAAGAATCGCTTTGTCGGAACAATTACAACAATCGAACAACAGCAGCGGCAACGTCGCGCTATATGTAGCTCAATTCCCCGAGGGCGATGTGGAAAGCCATATCTATATACGTATATATAGTACATAACTATACATGTACAGTTAAAAATATATATATAACTCAATGCGATTTCTCTATGCAGATTCGAGCCGCGCGATCCGCGTCACATTGACACGATCTTTATTGATATTCTCGTTGCTCAAGTTGCCCGCGATCTATTCGATGAGATTGACTGTACACTCCAGTCGCGTATAGACACACATATGCATGTATATATTATTTTCTACGAGCGATCGGTCGCGCGCGATCAAAACAGTTACTATTGCTTTATCGATTAAGAAAAAAGAAGTTTTTATACGTCGTACACTAAAAATCAATTATATACCAGTATTATATTTTTTAGTTTTGGAATTTCAGAGTGAGCTTACTGGAAATCGGTATTGCGGTCACGTATACGAGCAGCCTTGCTGTGCATCATTTTTGCGCCTTTTATAACATGTGAGACGTATGTACAGGCATACACAAAGCTAAAAAATAAAAAATGAAAAAAAGTTTTATCCTAGAAACGCTCGAGTACGAATGTAAATATTCGAGGTACGCGAGGGATGCGGGAGCTTCGAGATACGAAAAGATATTATACCTAAATATGTGAGGATTAATTTTGAATAGACTGTGTAAGTGTCTGTGTGTGTAATGAAATAGCTGGATAGGATTCTTCAAAATAAATGCAGTGAAATCAAGACTCTTTGTACATGCATACATATACTTTTAGAATCTTTTCAAAGTATACTGGCTTTTATTTATGTGGCATTTTCTACTAATGATCTTTGAAGTACATTTCAAACTGATCGTTGGATTGCTTAATTGCAGCTTTCTTCACATAATACATATCCGTAGAATATCGCGAAAAAGATGTTATATAGACACTGAAGTACACATCTATAGTTAACCAAGCGCGTATATCCTTGCTATTCGTATATAATACGATGTTCGAGGACATAGAGCAAAACAGATTCTACCGCACGTTTCGATTTCCAAAGTGCGGGAGCTACGAGTTCTCGAAGCTGTTGCTGTGTATTGCATCCACGTGAAGATGTATACCGAAGCGTTGCTTGAGCAATCCAGCTCTTCACCTGATCTAATTTACCAGTCCGACATCGATCTACAGCTGTCTTCTTTCTCTCTCTCTCTCTCTCTCTCTTTCTTTCTCTTCTTGGCATTGCGAAAGAGTCGCCGCCACTGAGCCGCAGTATCTTCTTCTTCTTCTTCTACTTCTGCTTCGTCTTCGGTTTATCTTCGACCGATAAATACGCTCAGCAAGATTCGTAAGACGGCACAATACGTTGTCGATCGCAAACAGATGCGTTGCGGCTTAAATCGCGTTGTTTGCGTTTTGTAAGTCGATTGTGTGTATATGGGTGATTCTATGTCGAATTGGAAACTGTTTGTTTTAAAACAATTCGATTAAACTGCAAGTATAATGATGATAATAATAATAACAATACTTAATATCCGAAAATGTGACATGACATTTGTGTTGGTAACCTTATCTTTATGCGTTCGAGTGACTTTTTTTCAGAATTAAAAAAAAATATTTTTTACAAATTTATGTTACGTATGAATTGTCTCAAAATTTACTATATCATTTTTATGTATAAATTGTATAAAAATGATTTTATACAGATTTTATAAATATTGTATTCAATTGTTTTACTTGGGGTGTGGAGATTTTATCTCAGATACTAATTTAATAGTATTAAATTTATGAATAATAGATTTGGAAAAATGGAATTCATTGATCAAAATTACTAAATAATATTGTCATAATTATAAGAATTTTTTAAAACATTATACTTTTACGTGTTGGTCCGTTTACTTCGTAAATATATTTACTTTTTTATAGCTTGTTTTCCTTATAATTCTAATTTGATTGATTTAATCTTTTTAATTCATAGCTTAATTACATTATTAATCAATCTGTAGATTGATTTTAGACTATTCTTAGTTTTCTCTAAATCCTAGGTTTTTCTATATTTACTTGTGACACATATTGCAATGCATTTTTTTAATAACTTGCATCTCGAACTTGACCCATTGAAAAATTTAAATAAATATACCAATATTTTGCGGATATTTTATGAAGGAGTGACCTTGAATTTTAATTATTTCCTTAATAAAATTTCACAAAAAATTGGCAAACCATTCTATATACAGATAGTAAAATTCTGGAATTATTTTCAGCAGAGTACTTTTGAATATTATCAAAAGTCAATATTTTTGTTTCGTGAAATGAACATTCATCTTGTGATACGAAAATAACAAGAATAGCTAAGGCGGTTAATTAATTTGTTGTTTTCTCTCGTATCAAAATTATCAAAGCTACTATAACTAACCATATTATTTCCACAATTGATATTATTATTTATAATCTATAATATTTATAATATTTATATTTTTGTAAATATTTAAGCAATGCGAATTTCTTGTGATTATTATAATAAAAGATTTACAATATCATATGGAATGTATATAACGTTTTACCAACACATATTTTAACAATTTTATCGTCAATTAATTTGTTTGATTATAAAATATATTTATACACTTGTACTTTAATGTTTTTTTAATTGCATTCATTGCTGTAAGTATTTTCATAGTAAGCAAATCAATTAGTTTCTTACAACCAACATTTTCAGGTATATCATCTTCATTTGTTACAGGTAAGTGGATTAATTTTTTAGGCATTAAATTTTCTTATATTTTACACTTTCATAAGATTTAATTCATTAATAATGTCTCAAACGTAAACATATAAACTACTTTCAAAGTATGTAATTTTCTTATTCACAGAAAAAAAAACTTAACCACCAAAGAAGTTACCGAGCAATACAAATTTAAAAAACGTCGCCCCTTTACGCTCTGTAACTTAAACGAAAGTATTTAAAAAAAATCCAATAAAATTCACGAAGGCTCGTGAAAATATTTAAAAAAATATTTCCAAAACATAATAGAAATGAAAATTATTCTCATAGGGAATCGTCCATGTACACGTATAACACAATTAGAAAGAACCCTCGTTACGGTTAATTGAATAGAAAATACTCCTTTTATTTCGAATTAAACAAAGATCGTACGCGGCTTGTATATTGTAATCTGGTTCTCCGATTCCGAGGACACGAGTATGTACATTTCATTTTTAGAGGGGGATCGTAGCTGCCGTTGTATAATATTGCTATATAGTCTTTGGAAAAGTGAGAGATCGAAGCGAAATTTCGAAACGCGACCTGACGAAATTCATTTTGTATTCTAATAATGCTTGCAGAGCGTTGATTTACTGGATACTATACTTCAACAGCTGCGCTTTCGATTTCTGCGGGTTATATATATGCATACATACATACTACATATATACACGATATTTTTTTTCAAAATTTCAAATAAACGTCTCGGATCTCGGAATCTGAATTTTCAAAAGAAGGCGATATTACAAAGTCAAAACATATATATACGGTTTTATCTCGGAATAAATGCTGATACTCGTCCTATGTTTTGCATGTAAAGAACGCTTCCCTCCGGAGAGTATATATTCCAGGACGAATACTGTTACGAGAGGATCCCAAAGTAGCCGGAGAGAAGGGAAATTTTTTTTTAATAAACCCATTCAAATTCAAATCTAATTACGATCCAATACACAAAGCTAAACGAAAGAAAAAAGTGCGAACACGCATACGCACTCAACAGCCGCAAAGTTGTTTTTTTTCTACCTAGGAAAACAAGTTTCCCCGGAGCGAATTGCCTAAAATAATGCAGTCCCTCTGAAATGGAATTTCCCATGCGAAAGTTTGAATTAACTTCATCCGCACAAAGTTCCTTCCAATTAATTAAGTCGCGCTGCTGCTACTACAGCAGCAGCAGCTGTTTAATACCACAAGAGGGTGAACATCGATTACGCAACTCGCACTACTGCGCGTATACACTGTGGAACTCGAAAGTGGCGTATACCAGTCTCGATAAGGTGCATCTGCCTTGGAAACTTTGGTCTACAAAGGATATCTAGGTCTTTTCTATGAATGTTGAGCGAACGACGTAGAAAAAAGATAAACGTTCTAAATACACACTTGTCTAAGTAGTCTTAGTGGGGGTTTGGCCAGACGAGCAAATTCGCTGTATACAGCATACGAGATGACGTTGGTTCATTACGAATCTACAGAGGGAGAAAGAGAAATAGAGCTAGAGATAGGAATAGCCACGTAAGTTTTCATTTTCAACGTATCGTTTTACAGTAGAGTAAGTCGTCCTTGTATAATGTATAGACTCGAAATTAGAGCCGGTATTAGTTTTGGGTTTGTTGCTGGAAGCAAGAGACGTGTGTCCTTTATTTCGAGGCTCTCTATAGCTGCTGACAACGTCGGCTGTGCGCATTAGCCTCAACAGTCTGTAATTAATTATTATTGAGACGGATAAGAGTATTACCTTGGGCACTGCTGAATACTTAAGAGCAACAGCCCTGCTCATGCGAACGTTAATTAAGTCTCCAAGCATGTACGAACGCCAGTCGAGATTAATTGTAGGAAATTGTGGCTTACACTTTGTATGTATATGTATACGGTATAGGTTACCGATTTAATAATCCGATTTATCAAAAACTATATATGTAGATTTATTGGTAATTTTGTAATTTATTGGTTCTGAATTTTTAAAGTACATGGATTGTTGCGGCAATTTCGTAAATCCTAAATTAGTAAATGTCTTAAATACTTACTGGTACATTGGCTGGCTGGATATATAAGAAATTTAAATCTAAAAATTTAGGTACTAAAGATTACGACGTAGTGTTGCGCACGCTTTGGCGTTCATCTTCTTATAGCTTATGTAATTTTTGCCAAATCAATTTTTTTATATTCCTTTTTTTTACCATTTTGCTAGTGACTAGGTTCTTCTGAAGCTCTTGTGAAAATTTTTATTTCTTCTACGTAGTTAATTTTGTCACCTATTTTTTTTGCTAAATTTTGACAAGTATCGTTGTATATATCATGATCGGACCTTTTCAAAATTGACCCAGACAAATTGAATGAGTTCCAACGAAAGACTTTGGATTATTGTAGCTATTATTATATATTTCGAATCGTATTAGCATCTCTAGCGAATTCGCTTAGAACCATCAAACAAATATTAGTGTACTCAACAGCTCACTACAAATTCTGAATCGATGCTGCTTAGAATATTTTTTCTTGCCTCTTCGATGTTTATCTCTGAAAAAACTAAAAATAAAAACGTCGTCATGAGAATTTTTGCTTTTGAAAAAATGTTATACATAAGCTTAATAGGCAGAGACGTCGCTCTCATATCTTTTATTTGAAATATTCGACAGAACATATACATAGATACATACACCGTGAATATATTCGGAACAGAGCTTTTCGTAAAAGCTTTTCTTCAGTCAATGAAAAATAAATCGCGCTTCGGCTTGCGTAATGAGATTATACAATTGAAAAAAGTCATAGAGTTTGATAGGTATTGATATGATAATTCAAGAGTTACGTAAAGCTGCTGGCGAGTACAGAGGAGGCTATAATTTCGTCATGACTCGACGAGGAAAAGTCCCTAGCTCGTGGATCAACTTGCAGAAGTCGCGTCTATATAAGAGGTTTTCCGCGAAGGACTTTAAATTGGTTCACTGCATTGAATTGCAGATGATCTAATATAAACGCTGATTATATACTCTTCCTTCGTATATACAGCCCCTATCTCTTTTTATTTTTCTTTCTCTACTGTATAAATAATATTCGAAGTGCAGTCGATAAAGTATAACAATATTTGGATTCCGTAATAAAAAAAAGAAAAAGAAGACGAAGAAGAAAAAAAAATTCATCTTCGGTCTCATTTCCCAAAGTACGTTCTCGAGCAAAACACATATGTATCGATATATACACATGTCCCGTTCGAACCAATAACGGAAAATGCTGTCATCCCTCCTTGTGTATGTGTGTGTAAGTGTGTGTAAGTGTATATATATATATTATATGTATGTGCATATACATCTCTCACTCTCTCGTTTAGGCGATGCATTGCGCAAGTGGAATCCGAGACGAAGGATGATGCAGAGCGGCGTTCGCCCGCGACCCAGATGCGAGAGAAGAGTAAACTTTATACTCTCTAATCGTATGGGCATCGAAGCCGAAACTTTTGCAAGTCCCTCGCGCTGCGAGTTAAACTTTTACTTCCAGTTGCAGGATAATCTCTTCCCTCTATTGCATGTTCCACTTTTCTATGCGAGAGACCGATCATCCGAAGTGTGCATACACGCTTCATTTTTTGCTTGTTTGCGGTGTGTGTGTACACGTGTATTTCGAAGGACAGATTGGAAAAGTCGATAAAAACGAATTTCGATGAGGTCGATAATTCGATTTTGGAAAAGAGCTTTCGATCACGCTGCATTTTTTTCGATCCTTTTTGTACATCGTTGAGTACTTTAGGTCATTTTCTAATTGGTTGCATTGAGTATATATATCCAGCACCAGGAGTGACGATATTTTCCATTTTTTTTCAATTGGCCTAATTGATTTCCAATCGGATAGTAATATGACTCGTGTATCAAAGAGGGACACATTTTCAAGTGGAATTTACAAAGTATACGAGTAAATCCACGAAATACATGTAATAACTTGGTATCTGAAAATCGAAAAATTATTGACACTCGGTTTTGACAAAATGCGACAAAAATTTTTTTTCGGATTTTTGTCGAATACGTCCTTGAATACAGTGTTTAATTAACATTTTACTTCGAAGTACAACGAACGACCTTCTAATTAAAAAAAAAAATGTTTAATTGGAAGTTTTTTTGCGTTTAGAAATAGAAAATAAAGTCATCGAAAAATCATACGGATTTCCGGAATGACACATTTTTCCTAATTTTTCTTTAAACACTCGTAACTTTTCTTTCGGTCGTGGGTTTGAAGCGATTTTTTTTAAATTGAAGTTTTTTCTTCTACTTTCCTAGCAAGCAA
Source organism: Apocrypta bakeri (assembly GCA_018906985.1). Lineage (NCBI taxonomy): Eukaryota > Metazoa > Arthropoda > Insecta > Hymenoptera > Pteromalidae > Apocrypta > Apocrypta bakeri. The sequence goes on from JACCIA010000004.1 coordinate 1,831,449, forward strand.
CTAAGTTTTATGAAATCATACCAGCTCGAATGACTTTTTTACTTCTGGGATGTTAATTTACATTTTATTTGCTTAAACGCTTATAACTTTTTACTTGATTGGTTTTTTATTATCATTCTTTTTTTTAATGAAAGTTGAATAGTTTACATTTCTTTTCGTATATTGACTATTGGAATTTGTTAGTAAATTAATTTTGTGTTTTCGAATGCAAAAAAAACATTTTTTTCTCGATGTACGGCAATCGAGTAACGAAATCTACTTGTAAAATATATGAAAATTGGTAATTAGCGAAATTATGTGTACCAACATTTAAAAATATCATTAACTCACTTATATTAATGTACGCCTATTAAAGAAAACTGATTTTTCGTAATACTGATAGGTGTATATGTAGTTGATTACACAATTCAATGACAGCCTAAATTACTGACTTGAATTGATATAATTTGTTAAAAAAAATGTTTACAAGACCTTTTGGTGTAAAATTAGAATAGCTGATATTTACGAAAAAATCGGGATCTGTTTGCATATTTTTACCTTCATGTAAATTCGCACAATTCGTGGACACTACAAACCTTTAAATTTTGTTTGCAATTTCAGCCATAAAAATCAAGTGACAAGCTCTCAAACAAATATTTAAATGTCTAAACGGGGAAAATAATGTCTGGTTAATGTGCCCTGTGGAATGATTTTTTGATTTTCAAATTCCTCGTCGTTTCCTATATTTTGTGGATTCACACGTATACAGCAGGGCAGAGTTGAAAGTACTCCATATTTAAACGTCGAATCGATTTTTCCTAATTTCTATCGCTCACTCTGGGCGTTAATGTAATCCTCCAAATGTTTAAACTTTAATCGGTTTTCTAGGACGAGGAAGAGCATGTACAATGTACACGAATGCTTTTATACCCCTTTACGCGCGCTAACGACACCTCGAGGATTCGAAAAGCACAATTTATTGGATTGAACTCCATTGCCGGGGTTCGTTTCACTTTGCGGAAAGCGACGTAGTGGAATCTCGGTGTTTAAACTTTCTCGGGAAATAGGAAGGAGTGAAAAAATGTGCTTCAGATATATATCGATATATATAGGATCTCTGAGATTTCTCTTATTTCGAAAATGTTCTAGCTTGTCCTGTCGATATATATTCGAACTGTTTCTTGTCAATGTTCGGTTAAACCAAAGCCAATTAAAGTTTCTGGCTTGGATGTGCAATTGTATTAAAGATTTATTGCTTGAGAATCTTTAATAAAGACGATTAAATATAAGGGAAAATACACGATGCATTTTATGTAGAATAAAAATAATCGTTAAAAGTAAGAGAAAAATAAACTTTTAATACTTTATTAGAAATACAGATGTATTGATTTTTTCGAAAACACTTCGATACCTCACACCGATACCAATCATCGTTTACTGGCTTGGAACTAAAGTATAATCTCCTTTTCGAAGTTCTATCTCGTTGACGTCGTGTACGAGCGACATTTTCATTTTCTGCTCTGACGACAAAAATATCTTCGATGCCTGTCTCGCGCAAACGGATACTAGTCCAGGAGAATTAGACATCGAACTGAATGCTGCTTGAAAAGACTTATTTCTTTTTTGTGGATTATGTTCGGAAATACTTTTTGTACTAAGAATTACTATTTTTATAGTTTGCTAACTTCTGGAAAAATCGAGAACTGAAAACTATACGTTTTTAGACATTTTTCAAAATACCCTCCAAAATTAGTAGATTTAGAGAAAAAGTAGCGATATAATTGTTTACTATTCTTTGTAAGATACACAAAATTTTAAATGAATTGATTCTCTCTTATCTCTGTATATTTAACGATTAATGTATTTATAAACATAATTTACTTATTTTAGAAATTATTTGAGTTACAAAATTGTTGTTAAATACACAGAAAAGTACTTGTAAGGATGCTTCAATCTTAGTAGGAATTCACCAATGGCCCAGTATCGGGCCAGTGCTGATTCAGCTAGTACGGGAGAGATAAGATCAGTCCATACTTTAAAACCAGTAATGTGCCAGTTTTGCCGTACAGTATGCAACCGTTACAAAGTTTTAACTCTGGTTCAAATTTGTTTTTTTTTTATATAAAAATATTATACAATAAAATATAAAAATATTATCGAGGTAAAATCGAAAGGGAAACCATGAATTTCTAGGCAACGGTATCTCGGCTTCTATGGCATAGAAAATGATAATATTTGTTGAAATCAGTGTTTTATTATTAACTAATGAAATATTTGCTCTGTATTATAAGACAATGAAATTAATGATTTTTATAAGTAGCTTATTATTAATAATGAGAAGAATTTCGTAATTCATACATGAGCTTATATTAAATAACATAAGCTTCCGTTGGACATACCGCTACAAATTTTTGGGATATTCCAAAAATTCAAATAGGAAATTCTAGTTAAATTTAGCTTATTGTTAAATGAACGGGTATTTCAATGTCATTTGACATTAAATTATAGTAGACGAATTATTTGAAATTATAGGCTGATATTGATCATAATTAATTCATCGTATAAATAATAGAACTACCAGTAGAACAATCATTTCAAATTTTCTATTGAGTTAGTTCCCTGCGTTTGTATAACTCGTGTAAAATGTATTCGAAATTGTTGAGAATAATTTTAATTTGCGCTAATTTCGATCTAAGTCCAAGTTCAGATAAGTAATAAACATTATTTTAGTAATTATATTAATAATTTTATTCGCGTTGAGATTTGTTACGGCAGTGGACATCGACATCTGGGATCAAATATACCGAGCTCAAGATCATAAGTATGTGCATGAAAAATTATTAACATGTATATTTACAAAAAAGTATAATGAAGATTTTCAAAATACAATACAAAAGAAAGGTCTATATTACAAACCATTCCAAGTCTTTGCAAGAGTATATCGGAGTACTTTTTTATTACAAAACACGATTATAAATTACCGAAACCAATTAGTTCATATCAATCTGTTCAAACGTAAGTATTGTCAAATTTATAATAAATTCTAGTTTCGCAATAAAATATATTTTTTATATATATTGAAATTGACATTAATAGCTATAGGCATATAAAAATTGCGCAATTCGCATGAAAATCAAATCTTTACCGTGCATCATAAGGCTATGACGTTAACGATTTTAAAATCTAGCTTATTATTATTAATAACAATAATTTCATACTATAAGAAGCAACTTACCGCAGTTGCTTCATTTTACCGCTTCGACTCTAAACCCATTTCCGCACTTTGAATCTTTCGTATAAAGAATTTATCAGTGAACGATTTTTCTCTAAGCCTCATATTTTAGCTACTTCGGAACACGTCTGGAAAATGTGTCAATTTTTCCTGAAGTAAACAAATTAAAAAACAACATATAAAATTCAAGCCTCATTCTTTCTCTTTATCCTCAAACGAGTAGCTAAATTCCTACAGCCAAGATATTGACGGAGATTTTATTTGAACAACCAATTAGAGCGACAATAATAGTTATGCGCTTACCCGAGTCTCACTACAACAGCGAACTCGTATTGAGATATATACGAGAGAGTGAAACATAGAGCGTCGAGAGTTGTGCTGAATTATTGCTCGAATCGTTCTGAAGACAGATATATGTGCAGAATGTCTATCTCCTCTTTCGACAAGAGAAGCAACGGAATGGTTTGCTATTTCAGCGAGAAATTGTAATTGTTAATTTTACATCCTCTAAGGGGAAGGAGGGGGTTGATTGTAAATTCGTTACATCAGTTTCGTAAATGGTTTGGGTGGAAATTTTTATTTATTTAATGAGTGAAATTTTCGGTTCAATCTCGTAAACTGCTCGACTGGTTTAATGTAATACGAGATTAGATCCTTTTTCATCCTCTTTATATAGGTTTTTTATTGATACGTTACGTAATAGAGTGAAATGTTATAAAGTATATTCAGTAAAATGGATTCGTTATGTCGTTGATTAATATTTCATAAATCCTAGCGTCTTTCCACGTGTAAAATAATTAATTGTGTGTATTTATGTATTTGTTTATTTAGGTCGGTACAGTGCCTTATAAGTGCGGGTTTTTTTATCGAAGCGAATGAAATTTCTTGTACTTACGGAATGGTATATGAGAAACAATTTATGTACTGACTAATTGAATGACAGTTATATTTGTATTTACTAAGCTTTTATTTATAGTCCTTGATTGAGTTTTTCTTTTATTGTTAATAAATGGCCTCGATTTTTATTTTATATATGGGTCTAATATATGTTTATAAAATTATGCAATAATCGCTTATATTTACATTAATTATATTTATTTAATTATATATATTTAATTATATTTGTTTCGATTAAGTAAATAATTAATAAAGTTTCCTGGTAAAAAATATTCGAGAATGTGGCAAATAATTGGATTATTTCTGGCGAAATTTTGATTTATCAGGTTCTGGAGTCTTTATTTTTTATTTTGCTGAATATATCAATTTATTTCTAGTCTTTGGTTTATGTTATAAATTTATATTAATTTTACATAATAATTTTTATTTTAAAATTTTCTGTTTAAATTATATTTGCTATTCTTTATTAATTCTTATTTATTTGACTGAAAATGTATACGTTCATTTAAATTTAAGTCTAATATTCATAAACACATATCTTAATAGATTACTAATTGATAGAAAATAACATTTTAGAATAGTTACAATTTATATTTTATGTCAATGAATATTCATCTATTGTACAAATAATATGATAACTTTCCGCAGATATTTAAATACAAAAATTCGTTATTCATGTGAAATCATTTGAATATCAATAAATATTTATATAAAAAAAAATTCACCTTTTGATTACCTAAAAACGATGTAATGTATTCAGAAAATTCTCATTTCATATAGAAATTTTAGTTTCTATTAATATATACTTTATCAAACAAAAAGATCATCTTTTAATATCTTCTAATCTAATCTTGTCTATATTATATATAATAAACAATTCTAATACATTCGTTTAATTCTTTTTTAAAAAAGCCAATTTTTACACAAAATCCTCTCAATAATTTATTTAACAGTATTACAATTAATTAGCAAAAGTAACGACTACATAAACGTGTACAATACCACGAAGAAATAATTAATCTCCATAAAGCTACAAGTGATACTTAAAATAAACACACAGCTTTCAGGTTTGGAGTATAGAAAGCTAAGGCAAAAATGAGAAACGATAAGCAAAGTGGAAACTGCGTCTGGCAACGGTATTAGCGAAGAGACCGACGAAGCTCAACTTGCCGTCAGCTTATGACGAGTAAAGTTATAGCATTCATGCGACAAAGCGGAAAGTTTAATCGATGCTAAGAGCGGCGTATCGCTCGGTCCGATAACACTCCAGATTATAAATGAGGGAACGGTTCCTCTACAGCCAGGAAAATTCAACGGCGAACATCAAGGGGATGAATGATTGATATAACACGCGCACCAGTCGTCGAGTGTATATCTCGACGTGCGGAGTATGTACACCAACGAACAAGTGGTCGGTTGAGAGAGTAGTCTACGAAATTTCACTTTGTACTGGAGTAGCCGCTCATCATCCAGCGCTTGAGAGAACTGTCAAGTGTCGGCAAGAGAGTTCCTTTTTTTCAAGGGTACAAATGACCGTCGACCGCGCGCAAGACTTACGTCGAAAAGCTCTTCCTTTATAGGAGATGCTACACTCGTTACGACTCCGATCGCTATAGACTCGAGTACCGATGAAAAAAAAATCAAAAAAAAAGCTTTCTCTTTGAGAAAGCCAAGGGTTCCGCAATGATTTACGCGTGTGTGCCGGCTGTGAATGTAACGATGATTATTTTTTTTCTCGATTAATTTGTCTGATTTCGCGATAAACAAGGGTCGAGACAAGAGGTAGTCGTCGTCGTCGTTGAGATAGTAATCTCGTTGCGTTACGAGTGAGCTCGAAATAAAGTTTGAACGAGCGTAATATTGCATTAATTCTCTTATATTCTACGAGAATGTCTGTCGTCAGATTTTATTATCTTCAGTCGCCGAGCAGTTTGCTACGGCAAGCTGGCACTTGCGTCATCATCCATCACCGCCTACTTATATGCGCGCGAGCGCGTTTCGCGATATATGGCTAAATGGAGAAATAATACGACAAGAATGTGGGCTGCTTTTATTAGTGCAACGCGTGCGTAACGAGTCTTAAAAAACCTATCAATTGTCATTACTTTTCGAGTCGTAAATTGCGCTCAGGAGTTATGTATTTGTCATGGCTGTCTCATTCATCTTATAGATTGTCGCGCGTGTGCGCGCGCGTTACGAATTTCCAGATCTAATAGAAGAATCGACGTCGAAATAACAGATCTTCGACATAATAACGGAATACAGTAAAGTCAAAGTAGTAAAATGTTTCATTTTCTACTGTGGGAAAATGTAAGCCTCTTATCGTGTCCTCTTTAAATTCATACATAAATATGTATATGTGTATTGTGTGTGTGTGTATATGTATAGAGAGAGAGAGAGAGAGAGAGAAGCATACGCGTTTTGTATAGGTATATTGATTGCGGAATTGCCATTGTTCGAAGCTGAACGTTTTCACTTTTAGCGCGGTAATTTGAAAAAATGCGCGCGAGTGTGTCGCCGCAACCGATTAAGTAATAAAACTTTCGAGCACGTACGCATAATCTGCAAATTATATTTAATGCTCAGATTTTCGCGATTGTGGGAAATTATATCATTATCCTATACGAAAAAAATAAATTATTGTGATAAAAACAAAAATTTGTTTGATTCCAAAAGTTATTTCATTGTGTTCTCCTGGATATACGTGTATAGTAGTATTTGGATATAAATTGATTATAAATATTTATTTAAATTTCAGTAAATAATATTTCTTTATATACACTATTCATTATATATTCGAATTTTTTTGTATTGCAATAAATATTTGTAGAATTAAAAAGGATTAATTATAATAATCATACATATTAGGTTTAAACAAAGGCATTATTGATAACGTTTACCTTATAATATTTTATGTTCAAATTAATACATGTTAAAGCAAAAAAATTGTTTTGTAATTAAAGTTTACGCTTTAGTTACGTTTTCTTAAATATCACAAACTTTTTTAGCGCAGTAGTTATATTCACTTTTAATCGTTTAAAGATAACATGTCAATTGTTATTGAACGTAAAAAATTCAATTTTTCTGCATATAACGATAATCCCCTCCCCCCACTTGTCTATTGACGTAAATAACTTTTTTTTTATTCAAAAGAAGCTTTCCTTCTTACCTTATTTTCTTTCGAATAAAAAAAAAATGATTTACTCAATGGCTATACAAATTACAATAAAATAAAAGTACTTTTTAATCTGCAAAAATCGTTCAATGCAATCCCAAAAATGTTTACTTATATGTACAGTAAGCAAAGTTTTATGGAACCTAATTTTACTTTCAAATAAATATTTTTCAAATTCCAAACGCAGTTTTTTAATTAAAGCAAATATTTTCTTCTATCTCAGAAGCAATTTTTTAACAAATAAACATTCTTAAACATAATAAACTTCTCGTTCGATCCACGATCTATTTTCAAAGCAGCTCCCATCGCTTCATTGGAAAACAAAGATTACGTAAATCCTTCCAATCAGGTGAGGATACGATACAAAATAAAAAAAATCACCCAAACGAGAGAAGATAAAAATCAACGTTATTTCCTTTTCCATACATATACTTTCTCATTAAATCCTATATGTGTGTACTCCATGCCTTGTGTATATAGCTAAGACGATCAAGCCACGTTCGCGAACGATAGACTTTGACAAGTTATTGGCGGCGTTTATATATGCGCCGCATATATAAAGCCCTCTTATCGGAGGCTTTAGATCGCTTGCGCCTCTCTTTCTCTCAGGGCCGATGTTTATTCCGAGCACACTTATCACGCCCATCAGAGAGTCGTCCCGGAGAAAAGCGATCGCGACGGGGAGCCTTCTGTGCATACGTGTATGCGGATACATACGTAAATACACACTCACACATAATAGATACGAAGAGAAGTTTTCCACAAGGAAGGTTGAGGAGAAACAGCGGAGGAATTTTCACGCGGATTCCTGCGGTGCACGACGCGGACAAAGAGGAAGCGACTTTCCGAGCGATCGCTGTCGGCTTATTTGAATGCGCGAACATTTGTACTCGTCGCCGAATACTCTCTTCTACCTCTCATGTAACTTCGGATCATCTTCGAACAAATCGTGCTCGAAAGTGGGTGGAATTTACAAATTGCGATGAAAACGAGATACGAAATTACTTTTTTCAACAAAAGAACGTTACTGAGGGCGATAGTCTAGTGGCAGAAAGGGGAAGTATTGTTTTATGTAGAGAATATGAATTTTCTTCTGGTGTTGTTCGAATTAATAATAATTGAGACGTTACGATCTCGATAGTCTGTGTTTGATTACGATACTGGTGAAAAAGTTTCGTACTTTTCAGAACATTTATTTATAAAAAATTGCTATTTTGAGAGAAGAAAATATTCTTCTTGGATTAAAACACGATTTTGGCTTTAAAAATTTGTATTTGCATCTATGAGAATAAATATGTTTTCTACTTTCTTCTAAACAGTTTAAAAATTAATTAATTTAAACTGTTACTTTGAATAATAATTGTACCACATCTACAACTGAATTTGAATTAACCTAGCCAAAAAAAACAATCCCATATTTTTCAAAAAAGATTAGTCGATTATGTTAAAAATAAGATTAAATGAAATGTATTTAAAAAAAGATACACCAAATAGCATACTGTCACAGAATGAAATATGCGACAATCGATAAAAATACCTATATAGTATCCAATAAGTCATTTAACACGTTACAAAATAATCCGAAGAAACTAAATTGTACACAGAATTAAATAACGATTTTCCATGTTTCACATCAAGAGTCCAATACCTACAAACTTGATATCAATGTTGATATCAATTTGTTTACCCTCAAAATTCCATTTTATTCTAACGAATAGATAATTAATCGAAAATTCCCGGATAAAAATAATGAGTCACACAATCCATCGAACAAAAATCAAACATCCATCCATGCACGTATAGACTGTCAGTGGGACACACAAGCACCAGCAGTACAGCCTCTGTAATCAATTAAGTTTTATCATTGAATTTGCGGCTCCGCGTTCTCCCCCAGAGATGCGACAGGTGACTATTTAAACATCGGTTTAATTACATTAGAGACACGGCGCTCTCCACCCGCCCACGTGGGAGAACGAGAGAGAAAGCTATTCCAAGTGCCGAGCGTCGGACCACGAAAGTTAGCGTTTAAGCTATATACTCTCTCCTCTGGCACCCGCACACGCTCACAGGCTGTATACTCGGAGAAAGAGGAGTTTCAAACAAGATAGAATAGTGGGGATGAGGACTTGGATATAGGGAGAATGGACGAGAGAGAGAGAGAGAGAGAGAGAGAGAGAGAGAGATGCGGCAATGCAGACCGGATCACCTCATTACCTACGTGACTCCCACATCGTTATGCAACCGCTAAACAGTGGCTCGCAACGGCTGCTGCTTTTGCTTTTTCTTTGCTATTTTTTTTTCTTTTTCTTTTTTGCTCTGCTTCCCTTTTTCTCTCTTTACTCCTGTTGGCGACGACGCACTGAAAACTTCATTGTTTCTTACGGGCTTCGTCTGACCGACTTTTTCTGGCTTTTACGCGTGCACAGATTTGCTTTTTTCCAGCTTCTCGAGCAGCTTCTTTGCCATTATATTTCAAACTTTTTTATAACCTTTAACGCTTACTCACTCTGAGAATTATGGGGATTTTTGCTTGACAAATGATTTTCGTATTATTCTTTATCTGACTTTTCAATGGTATTGTGGAACTTTTTTTGGTAAAAATGTTTAATGAATGTAATATTATTTGTGTGTTAAAAATGGATTTGTACAAAACGTTTATCCGAAACTATAATTATTTGCATCGCAGAGCGTACTTACTGTAGTGAAATAAAAATTTTACGAAATGTCAGTATGAATTACTGAACTGTATTAAACAAATTGTTTAAAATACCATAAGGTGTTTTTATGGAAATAATCTTTTTCTTTTAAATTCTATAAATATTATTATCCTAACATTTTTTTTCCAGTACAACGCACTTGGATTTTCAATTAAAATTTTTTTCTGAATATTTCTCAACTACAAATTGAAAATTATTTACATCCAACATTACAAGCGTTTCCTTAGCTTCAACTAATCCAAACGTAGTTTTGAATAATCAGTTATTAAAAAATCAACGTGTCTTCTTAACTGCAAAGAATATATTTTCAACAGTATATAAATGAAACATTACCAATTTGCAAAAAAAGTCGCATGTGAAATTGACGGCCTTGCAAAAAAAAAATAAAATAAAAAAAAGTATCGTCGTGCACGCAGAAACTGCATAAGGAATTCCGTGCATAGCAGTGTACAAAAGAATAACTCCAGTGCTCTGTTATACGTGTCTAAAGGTACAGCACATAGCTCGACTGCACGTCCTACTAGTGCGGGCTTAAGTGCATTTTCGCGCGAACTTATGTTGCGCGACATTTGATACGTTATCGCACTGTACTGGACACGCTGTATATCTTGCTTCTTTTAACCTGTTCTCTGCTCGCTGCAATTATACATAATCTTACTTTTGACGATATAATATTGCTGATTTACTAGGCTTTTTATCGGCTTTTGGATAATAAAGCAGTTGTATACACGCTCGTTGTAAGACTGCGAAATTTCCAAATGAGACCTTAGCATGATATTATTATAATACGCTCGAGGATGAAATGTACGTAGGGTTCTATGGTGTACAGGGGGTACACAGTGATTTGCATAATTTTTTCACGCGTTAACGTATATACCTAGGCATACCGAAACTAAACAGCATCTAAGACAGCCAAATACCCGGGAATTTCACCGGAAGCAGCTATAAATAATGCCATTAGCAATCCTCGGCCAAAAGCTCCCGTCCGAAAGCTCTCTCTCTCTCTCTCTCTCTCTCATGAAAGTCATTTCAGGCGCGTTTAACCTCTGCTCTTAGACGCGGAATATAACGCGCGCTCGCGCACACGGATTCAGAGAGCCACGCGAGCGGAATAAGCTCCTGCAGGATTTATATTGTAAGTCGCGCGTAGACCCCCGCTTTATTTTAATGGGAGCGGTGTCTTCGTTTCCAGGAGCTAAACCGACGATGCGAACGAGTCTCTTTCACTTTCCCTTTTTTGAATATCATCTCGTCGCGACTCTCGAGATTGCATATGTACGAGCAGAGACGGTTTTGCGGGTAATTATTTAGCATATGTAAGGTGAAATGATTTATAGGGAGGGATTCTTCGCACGCTCAAGTTATTTGCTGCGTTCGAATATTTTTCAATGATTATATAGCGATAAACATGCGTTTTGCGCAACTGCAGCGGTATACTTATGTATATATATATATATGTATATATTGATTGGTAAAACGGATTTATGAACAATTAGATGGGTTACGTGTGGGTAATTGAGATTTCTTATTTCAAGAGCTCGTAATATACTTTTACTTAAAGCTCCGTATTAAATCTCGTTGTGTATTATATACGATCATTACGTGCAAGGGGAATATAATTTTTCTGCTTTTTTTTTAATTTATTTATTTTCTCTTTCAGATTCTGGATGTATATACGAAAAATCAACGATGCGTCATTGTTGATCAACGGGAGAGCCAGCTTCATTATAATTGAGTGAGTTATGATGATTAAGTTTCATTTTCGAAAAAAAGAAATCGAATTTTTCATTTAAATATCGTATAATTTTAATCGAGAAATATTCCTACTGCAATTTGGGAATTCCTCTATACATGTATAATAACGATGATTTTCGTCCACTGAAAAAATTAACGAACCAACTCAGCGTCCGCACGCAATAACATGAAAACTTATTGGGGCATCGATGGCTCGACGGTGCGAAGACTATTATCACGTTCCATACGTATATATGTATATATATATGTATGTGTGTATAGGGTCGTCCAACAGACTTTCGAATAGCAGCGAAAGAGAGCAGAATAAAAAAAATGAAAGAGAAGACCCAATACAGAGCCGTGTTTCTCATCCCAAAAGCGCGAGCGCCCAATTATTTTCGTGCAACCAGCCGAGCTCCATTTACTTTGTACACTGCAGGAGAGCATGCTCGTATTCTGCTCGCACTCTATCCGACAATCAAACCAATTAACGCGAAAATCCGAAGATTCCCAGGAGCCACAGCGAAACGGCGGCTCGTCGACCAAATTAAATTCTACCGACCGAGAGCCCACTGGTCTAAAGGATAAAAAAGAAATTCTCAAATGATCGAACCAACGCCCGCGATGGCAGTTCTAGTCGTCGCGGCGACTACTACATACACATAGGAGAGGAAAAATTAAATCGCGGATTGTCGAAATTCGTATATATACAGTCAATCTCAGAATTAAGAGAAAAGAATAGTTTTTGATTTTGAAATGAAACGGTTTTCTATTGTTGTTGTTTGTTTTGTTAGATGTACTACTAGGGAATATATGGGTTTTTAAATGTTCGTAAGTCAGTGGTTGCTTCTAATTCAGAAATATTTGAATATAATAGTAATGGATTTTTTTAAATTTATGTAAGGATTTTTAGAACATATTTTTACATCTGTAATATTAAAATATTTTTGATATTTAAGTAAACAGTCAATTTTACAATAAGAAAAAAATTGGTTTTGCAAAATTTAACGCTGTCTAAAGTTTCTTGCACTTTAATATTTTTATCATTATTTTGTAGATTTGTTTATTATGAATAACTATACGACATTTTTTAAGTACATTGACAGTTTGAAAAAATTTTAGTATGATATGTAGAAGTTTTTTTCAATTTTCACAGCACTGAAAGTGCTGTCGATTTACAATTCAATAGTACAGTTTCTAACTCGAGCTAGACTTAATATTTAAACTGGAAAAAATTGTTTTGACTTCTTTGCATAGTACTAGGAAAATATTTATTTAAATAAAAAATATAAATTTTTTAAAGTATCTTTAATAAATTTTTAATTGAAAGTAAATTATATTTTCGTAGAACAACCAAATATGATTTATGCCGATGAATATTTATTTGTAGCATATAAATCTTATCATTACCATAAGCAAATATTTGTTTAAATATAATAATTCGATATTCATATGAAATTTTTCGAATAAATGATAAAAAAAATTATATTCTTAATAGTTACATATTATTATTATAATTGTCATTACTTTTTTAAAAAAATACAATTTCTTATCTCAAACTTTCATTTTCCAGTGTATTTACGCATTACTAATAGTAAATAAAATACATCCTCAAAATGAACGAGCCCTTAAAATTCAACTCGATTTTGCTCCATCGAAACTCGTCGGCCCTTAAAACGTCGAGGGTAGAGAAAAGCCTAGCACAGGTGGCGAGAAAGTGAGAAAAGAAAAATGACGAAAGGAAAAAAGGTTTAAAGACAGCAAAAAAAAAGGTTGAGGAAAAAAAGGGCTTCGCGAGTTCCTTTGTTTTGTCGCGAGAACGCTAGCAAGCGCGCTTAAGAGAGTCGCATAATTCGCTTCATTGTCGTGCAAAAATTATGCGCACCAGGCATTAGAGCGAACGGCGCGCGCCACGCGGCGACAAAGAAAACGGGAAAACAGAGGAGTACCGGGAAGGGTAAAGTGCTCGTGGTATACAAAGATGAAATGGAAAAACGGCGTCAATGCTGTTCCGCGTTTCTTTTCAAGTTTAATAAGCGCGATCGCCTTTCGTTGCTGCTATTTTCTGTTTGTTAATTCGTAACGGGTAAAAGAGCGCTTTAATAGCTTTTTGCAATTTTAATTACTCTTTCTCGCTTTTGTAGTATACGCGAATTCTGACGCTTCTATTACCTATGTGGAAATGGAGCAACGACCCAGTACTGATATGCTGAACTTTAATAGCCAGTACTAGCTCGGCATTGAACCAGTACTCGAGTGATAAGAATGCGACAGACTTTAAAGTCAGTACTGCTTAATTACTGGCAACGTAATGTAAAGCCAGTACTGGTCAGTTACTGTCATCATAATCAAAAGCTAGCACTTGTCAATTACGGGCACCATACTTTAAACCCAGTACTGGCCAATAACTGGACCCATACTTTAAAGCCACTAAAGTGCTAATATCGTGTCAAGCTGGTTTTTTATTTGACTACTTTAATATAAATATTTTTTATTCTTATATTTTTATTACGTTATAAAATTGGTATATAAAACACAAAATAAATTATATGATTTATTGGACAATCCGAATGAAACACTTCAACGCCTATACATTTTAAAACACTTTTTAATCATAAACTTGAACTCTCGTTCCAATCTTGTATATCAGCATTGGTACAGAACATTATTTACAACTTTGTCCCGTTATTATGATGCCGATATCGTACCAAAGTTGGGCCAGTACTTGCAATTCTTTTTAGGGATTATATGAAGGATTTGAATTGATTATCGAACAGATATTACGACGCGTATAAACACCTCGTCTTTGAATTATTTTTGGGGTCAAGTTTTATGTAGGAGAGGACGTCGTTAACAATGAAAACACGCATCCGGCCTACACACTACAGAGAGTTTAAAAACGGCGGCAATGTGTAGGGAATGATAAATTTTGAAAATTGCAGATGACTGAAGTTAATGGCCGATCTTAAAAGCACTCGTAAAAAGGTATGTTCCGGTGTATGGAAGTACCTCATTCGAATGAATTTTAGTGTTGTAACTGAAATGTTTTATAGCTGGGCGGCACCTAAATCTTGCCTGTAATGTGACTTTTTACGGTAAATTTTTGCAACCCCAGCCCCGGTAGCTCGTATTATGGATACTTCGGGAAGCGAAAATGCTTACTGTCCAATTTCATATCGTCCTTTGCATTACTTGTCGCGAATATATATGGCTTGACGCGCGTTGCATTCGAGAATGAGAATGAGAAAAATTTTTTGAAAACCTTCAACCCACACACACTCACTCACTCACACATATAATACATACATACTTTCTCTCTAAAAGTATATGGCCATTGTCAGGGATATTATATTATTCAGTAGTTTCAAAACTTGCGAGCTTCTCTTACAAAACGTCACGAAGAAAGTTGCGCACACATCAAGAACTCTCTACACTCCGAACAACAACAAAGATAAGTTTGCACACTCCATTATAAACATTTCATGAGTTCTCACTTCGACGTGAAGAACATCAGAGAGAGAGGGAGAAAAAACAGAAGCTTCTGAAAGCTCGAAACAAATTTAATCCTCTTTCCGCACCTCTTCCTAAATAGAAAAAAAATATATATACTCAACGCTAAATTCGTAAAATAGCTAATAAAGCAAACATATTCTCCTCGCGTTTTATTATCCAAGCATTTTGCACGCAAGGGCAGCAGTAGCAGCAGCAGCAGCAGCAGCAGTGGGAATGCTCGAAAGAAGAAATAGTTTATATCCTTTGCTGTTTATAGAGCTTTCAAATTCAGGCTCTCGCGCGCATAGCGGCCATTATCGGTCTTTTGCCTCGCCTTTGATCCGCAAGCTTCTCGCGCCCCCCTTCTCTCCTTCTTTTTTAATAGCTTCGCCGCAGTGTTTTGCAAACGCCCGCGAGCGCCATTTCTTTCCGGGCGAAATCCTTTATTTGCGCCGACGGAAAACTGCGCGTAAAACTTTTTCGCTAGCCGCCACTTTGGAGTTGGATCGGGAAATGCCTCTAACTCTTGCGGACCGAGAAAAGCTCAAAGTATCTCGGTGCAGCTCCTGTTCTGCGGCAGAATGTTCATGCGGATACATAGACGCGCTGCATTGATCCGTGTTGAATTACATTGTGATAGTTTATTTTTCCGTTTTCCCTCCTTCGCTATTCTTCTCGAATTTTACTCTACTCTTTCTCTGCGCTTCCGCTATCTATTGTTGGTCGACTCTAAATATTCGCTTTTACGAACCACGGAGTTTATGATGAATCTACTTACTTCGAATATTTTCTCTCCCCCTCTGCTACCCTCTCGAACTTTATTGTCCCTTTCAATTACAGCTCGAGGAATATTCGCGAAACCCATCTATCTTTTTCTTCTTCCCAATCAGCAATCCTTTTTTTTTTTACGACTCATCCACAGAATTAACCTATCAATCTCTTTCTCGGAAACTTTTTGCGCTTCAGCCTCTGTCCTTCCTACCCCCTCTCTATCTCTTTTCCTTAATATACAGGTATACGAAATGGAGTAATTCCTCTTTTTGCTCATCGCGTGATGCTTCCTATCTCCGTGCGCGCGTCTTTCAGGGCGTCGGCAACGAAGCAGCGGCAGCAACCGAGACGTTTCTCGCGCGGCTGAGCTTGCTGCTCGTGCACGAAGAAAATTGCGAGAAGCCACTCGAGTCACTGACCGAAATAACGCGTCGTTTTTATCCACAGTATTACAGCTTGTTTTTCGGTCCGTACTTTTCTTCATCGTCTCATTTCCTTCCGCAGAGCGTACAGATAGGCAAAAATCTTTTCCACCTATGTCGAAAGCTTGAAATTGTTCGAGAGCTTTTTTTTTTAAGTTTTGATGTAGATATATGACGTACGTCCTATTTATCTCGCGACTCGTGAGCGTTCGACGCCAAGTTAAATACACGCGCTTGTGCACAGATGTAGGAGAGGTCGACCGCATACAGGCGCTGAACTATCTCGGTCGGCTGAGAGATAGCGTCATAGGCTGTAGATTTTTGTCGTATATGAGTAAATCCATGAAATATGGGAAATAACTCGGTATCTGAAAATCGAAAAATTATTCGCGAGGGTACATCGACCGAACCGTTTTTCAGTGGTTTCTGGGTGTCTTCCGTGTATATATTCGTTTGAACTTGTCATTCGGATTTTACAGGGAAAAAAGGCAAAAAATAATTTTCTATTTCTTACGTTTTTGAGAAAATATAACAAATTTTTCAATATGTACTTGTTTACAGTTTTATGTTAAAGTACAATTTAAGATCTTCTGTTTAGTTTCTCTGTAAGCTTTCATGTCGGGTGAGAGGCTTTGATACAATTTTTTTAAATTGAAGATATTTTCTTCTACCTTCATTGAAAATAACTCAATTTTATGAAATAATACTAGCTCATGTGACTTTTTTTACTCATAGGATTCTAATTTATTCTTTATTTGCTTAAGCGCTTCTAACTTTTTGTTCGATTAGTCTTTTTTGCTATTCTTTGATGAAAGTTCAATAGTTTATCTTTTTTTTCATGTTTTAAATATTGAATTTCGTTATTTAATTCACTAAATATATATTTTCTATATCTCTGTATAGATATTTTTTTCTTGTTAGGCATATATAGATAACGAAATATCGAAATTTAATACTGAAATGTAGTAAATTAAAGTAGAAACACAGAGCTTTCATGTGCAGATAGAATAATTTGAAAAGAGACATATTAGAAATCAAATGATTTCTTAGACATTGTTTGAATGCTCGTAACTTGTCAATCAGTAGTTTTTTTTAATAATTCTTTTTCATAATTGAAAGATTTTCTGTCTATTTATAACTAAATAATTATATTAACATTATATTGCGTAGCTAACTATATATGAGTATCTACGAAAACTGACTTTTCTTAATATCATTATGAAAATCAAGTATATGTAATGTTCATTACGCAATATAATATTAACATACATTATTGATCTGAAAAGAAGACTCTGAAAGCTGTAATTTACAAAAACTACCTTTTGACTGAATAATGAGACCTGTTCTTCACTACTTCAATAATAACATTTTTTTTAAATTGAAGTTTTTTAATATACTTTTTAGTTATACCCGTCTAATCAGCGATCTAACGCTTCATCCGATTGAATTTGGCGAAATCCGCGTACTCAAAATTCATTTGAAAGATTTTTTTGCATTTTCATCCATAAAAACCGAACGACAAGCTCAAACAAACGTATGAATGGCTCGTCTTACCCGGAAGACACCCAGGAACTATGAAAATAATGGCCGGTCGATGTTCCCTTGCGAATAATCTTTCGATTTCCAGGAACCTCGTTGTTTCCTTAATTTTATGGATTTACTCATATATAACCAGCGCTTCAAGGAAGCTCAACGAAAAATCTCGTAAAATTACACTTCGACAATTGGCTTATTATACGCACTCAGCCGACGAGTGCATTAGTGTCGGGACTAATTCCTCGACGAGGAAGGTGTAAAAAAATATATATATATATAAGCAATGTAGGTAGCTCGATATCTGCGTCACACGCATCCTGTATTCACAGAGAGGTCGAGCAACGGTAGCGACGACGCAGCTGGTAGCTTATTGATCAGGAGACGCCTTTTGCGCTAAAGCGAAGGTGCGAGCGAGAGAGACTCTAATAAAAATGTCGAGCGCTCCAGAGAGTCAAGTGGATTACGGCAATTTTCTGTAATTTTCTTTGGCCCCGAGTCGTTCCTGGCTCTAGATCCATCTATCGATCGGCCGCGTCTAGTCGGTATATGCACTTTCCTTATAAACGAAAATTCGTGACGCGCTTCCCCCTTTCATCGGGGCTTCTATAGTTGCTCCGATTGTATAATGCGATCGGCGCCTTTCCTTTTTTCTCTCTCTCTCTCTCTCTCTCTCTCTCTCTCTCTCTCTGTCTTTCTTCATTGCGCAGTTTTCTCGTTCTTCGGTCTATAGACTATATATACTACTGTACTAATACAACTGATGGAACGGACGGGACAATGCGAGGAAATATACGACGCTTGCGTAAGCACGTACACGCGGAGCTCGATGCGTTCCTTCGATTTATTGTTTTTCTCCTTTTTTTCTTGGTAGTTATCTACTGGCATAAAGGATGTAATTGAGACCGTTGCGCGTGATATCGTTTCCAACGATCTGTATGTGTATGTGTATGCAATGAGCTATCGTTTTTAATTGTATAGGGAGGAATGAAGTAATTTGGATCGATTGCTCGAGCACAAGCTAAAAAAAAGTTTGGATCAGATTGCGACGGCTCGGTGGCGTTAACTTTTAGCACGCAAGTGCTGTTGGTAAAAAAAATCTTTTCTTTTTTTCAAAAGTTCTGATCTCTTTATACAAGAATATTTGAGTATATATATGAGTAAATCCACAAAATATAGAAAACAAACTCGGTACTTGGAAATCGCAAAATTATTCGTGTGGGAAAAGAGAACGGAGTATTTTTTCCTGGTTTCTGGGTGTTTCATAAGCGAAAAAAGACCTTTACATACTTTTTCAATTTTTATCGAGTTTGTTAATTAGATGCGTATAGCTGAAGAGTATATTAAAATAGCTTGAATTTAAATAAAATTGTCTTGATTGAATAAATAGAAGAGATTATGACTTCATGACCAGTAGACATTTTTTATGTCTTCTTTTGTCAATTAAAGCGGTTTTTAGCCTTTTTCTGGATAAATAATTTATATCGGCATTTAAAAACGTCATTAACCAAATGTATGCGATTCTGAACCCAAATAGATTTTTTATAGTATTGATTAAGATATGTACATAATTGAATCAATTTTTTTTAAATCGTAGCTCATTTATCGTCGTTCACCAAAATTGAGTTCAAAAGAATTTGTAAATGGCTCGTTTTGCTCAGAAGATACCCAAAGACGATGAAAATAGTGTCCAGTCGATATTCCCTAACGAATTATCTTTTGATTTCCAAGTACTGACTTATTACCTATATTTTATGGATTTACTCATATACGAAATTTTCAGGACATGTACGCTTTAATTATGTATAAGACATTTAATCCTCATAAACAGCCCCTTATATTTTTGCCGTTTCCTCTATCCCGGTTATACGCGAAGCGTCACGATACATTTACTTTACACAGACATACACGCGCAAACACATGCACACACATATAGACCATATAGTTACAGAATAACTATAAAATTCTGATTACATTCCATTACGGACTGAGCAGAGAAGGCCAACTCCGAGCTTTTCCCAGCTTGGCTTTATATTCCGTTGCATTAGGTCGTTAAGCCATTTTCGAGGCTGACGGTGCAACGAGCCTCGCAAAACATCGGAAATACGATGTTATACAGGGGATCTAATTAGCGGACACCGATTGAAGGACAGCCGTCCTATTTGTATCGATCTAGAGAGGACTCACTCTCGCCTCCCTGCGGCGTAAAAGCGCTTTATCAATCACTGCGAGGGAATGAGAGAAAATCGCAATAGCAGTTGGAACAAACAAATACACTCCCAGCAAGAAGATAATGCAGCTATACTGGTATAGTGTGACAAGTCCATGGGGCGCGTTAGCTCATCGCTCATGGACAGCTTCCGGGTACATCCCTCTCTTACCTAACCCCTCGGGGGTAAGCGGAGAATCAAACCGGAAATGTATTATTTGCAGAGAACCTCCTTCGACACTCCCCACTGTCGGGGGCAGAATTAGGAAGAACGCCTGCGGCGATTTTAACGGCAAAGCTGCAAGGATTGGCTTTGCTTTATACATATATTTCTTTTTATGTATGTATATATATATATATATAATAGGATGGCTCGAGAAGTTTTTGCTTATTTTACTTTGGCGTAACATACGTGAAATACGCTTGAGAGTATTTATACTTCCTCGTTCATATATCCTCGTAAAAGCATTCGAATTTTCACAAAATTTTAACCCGAATCGAATGTGTTTTTTTGAAAGCTTGGAGAAATAAACCATTTCGGTACGGTTCATTACGTTTTCAATACATTGTATCGCGTTGATGCGTATCTTATATATAATCCACGCATAAATATAGATTTTTTTTGCTTCCGACATAATGTGGATATAATATACGAAAATCGATCAATTCTCAATAATAATCGGATCTCAGCGGCGCTTATAGGCTAATCGGCTACATTGAAGAGCAGAGAGATAGAGGGTAACCCATTGTAGTTTCATCATTTATTCTTGATTGGTTAACGTCGTTCTTGCGTCGACGCGATGCACATCGATTCAGAGGACGAACGCGAATGCGCCAGACTTAATTGGATCAAACGCTCATACACGCACGCTAACAAGCTGCCGCCACCATCGCTTGCCTCTTTGTACTAGGGGGACTATCGGTTATTGTTATTCAGCAGACATCGGTGATATAGCCGAATTATCAGTAAGTTTCATTGAGAATAGAGTGTCCTTGCTTTTTAAAAATTTCGTAGACAGAGAGAAATAGTTTAGTAAAATTTTTATTATTTGTTCAAATCGCGGACTGATATAACTAACGTTTTTGTAGATTCCTCCATAGTTTTACGTACTATTAATACTATATTTTTAATAAAGTCACTGGTGACAATAACTGGCTGATATGTAATATCGGTATGTGAAGATATTTTTTAATTATCAGATGGATTGTATTTTTAGATTGTAACCGGATTAAAGGGCGTTCGATTGTTTAATTTTGACCCTATAAAAATTAACTATTTTATAACCGTAACGCGTATTTTAATGTAAACACGATGAAACTAATAGATTGAATTAATTGTGATTAATAGGAGAAAAGAAGATTTCACTTTAAAAGTATATTCAATACTGAAATAATGTATTAACTGATTGAGGTTAGGTAATAAATTATACATATGTCTACGTATATATTGCGCCTAACTCTGTTTTGTTCAACTTATCTTAAATGCGATATGTATATTCGCTGTTTTTAATCTCATTATATCATTAAAATAGCTGTTAATGATTCCTTTTATTATAATTGCATAGGAATAATAATAATTTTATCGATATCAAGAACCTCAACTTGAATTTTTAAATTATTCAATTATAGCCAATCCTCAATATATAGGTGAAATCACTTATATTCAAATGGTTAACGGTTAATTTAGAAAAATATCCATACTATTTAGAATTTTTTTTAAATTAATTCATAATTTCAGTAAAAGAAACTTAGCGAATATAAAAATCAACTTTGGTTTTGTACATTTTTCAACTTGATTTTAGAATAATAAGAATTACTATCAGATTATAGTAAAATTCAGAAAAAATAAATTTACCATACAATCTTCCTCACGTTTTTCTATCATTATTTTCTATGTTTATTCTCTTTATCTGTTCCCGAATAGCGTCGAAGAACCAAATAGGATATTCAAATCTCAATATTCGTAAAGATCGAAAAATTTCGAGGTAAAAATATTTTTTCTTCGCATACAAGTTTAAAAAAAAGAAAAGAAAGAAAGCGCATCTGATTCAGGGAGCTTTCGAAAGGAAATCGAAAAATACTTACCAATTTTCCGGTAAGCTGGAAAATATTTGCTCGTATAAATAGGATCTCTATACGTAGCTCAACATCGTCATTGGTTTTTCCGCTTCTACATCCAAAGGTTCATAATTCCCAAGGCGATAATGCGCTCGTATCTCCACCTCTTCTGCAGCAAACGAGCTCTACTCGAAAAAAGGAGCTCGGCGCATTAGACGAAGGCGTAAAGACTGTTGCATTAACGACGAGAGATAGCAGGTGTATAGTTGTAGAGGTTTTAAATTTACTTCTCTCGAGGAAACGATATCTCGCTGCGCTGCACGTTTCTGTCTGTGACAGCGAAGCGGCTCGGGCGTAACGCAATAAGTGTAATAACACGGCTGTGCCTCGGCTGTAGTGTCAAAGTAATACCAAGTTTTGAAGGGGCTACGTGAGAAGCGAGAATGAGGAGAAGCGCGACTCGGTGACGTGTATACGCGCCGCAGTGGTGCAGCCGAGCTGTTGCTGATGGGACATCCTTAGCAGCTCGCAAATAAGAAACAAGATGCGCCAGCGTAGTTTGCTGAGTCAAGACTAGCTTGGAGGGTGCGAGAAGGAAATTTTCCTTAACTTTGTATACGACTCGTTTTCTTCTTGGGATGAATACGAAATTTAACCTCGTCGGGTTATTATGTGCGACTTCTGATGTTTTTTCGAATCTGTCTTTTCTTTTCGTTCTCTCATGTTTATTTTAGCTTTCTAAATAAGGGAGTCTGGTCGGACCCGTCTGTTTCTACTGCGCGTAGTCTGACGCTGTATCGCGCAGTCAACAAGTTTCCCATCTAAAACAAAAAAGTCGTAATCTTCGAGTGACTTAGAGCAAACGGAGGATTCTGTTGTACACGTTCTCGCGATGCATCCGTCTGATTATATATAACGCGACGCGAAAACGCGATCAATCATAGCGAATGCTATTTAGCTTCTAAACGCATGTACTACTGACTGCCCTCTCTCTCTTTCCGGAATACCTCAACGTTTGCGTAAATAGGTAAACGCGTTCATCTTCGTATGAACAACACAGTTGTCAAGAGTTGCTTTATGTAGTTCAGTGGTTCGTCTTGCTGTTATACTATATTCTCGTCTGTTTGATTTTCCTCTTGTGACCACACACACGTATAACGTGTATGTAGTTGTATATATGGGCTATTTTCACGCAGTGACGGGTAAACAGATTTTCTTATTCTTCGTGATTTTCACGTTGATAACATTTTTTAGATTGTTTCGAATATCTCTTTTCATGTGCGAATAGTCAGAGTTAGAATTTCTTTTTATTTATACCTATTTTCAATACTTTTTAGCTCTCCAGGGAAGCATCTTTGACTATAAACACACATGGAAGTTTTTTCGTAAAATGTGCTAAATTTGACAAGTAAAATACTTCTAAGGTCGTACATAAATTTATAAGCCATCAACGTTTTAAAAACGACTTTTAAGACGGTTTGATTATATGAAATAGTATAAAAAATCACGATGATATATTCATTTACTAAAGAGCTGTCTATATTAGTCGTAACATGTTAAATGAGCTCTTCTGGCTAAAAATAAAGATATTAGTCAAATTACTCATAGTATTCCCATTTACACTTATAATCGTGAATTTAACTGCAATTAGCATCACGACAGTGGAAATTTCACTTAGGAAACTACCTTAATGCTAAAATCTTCGTGAACCTATATTTCTGGCTAAAATTAAAAATTTTAAAAATCAAAATAGTATTTAATCTAATATTTTTAAGTTAATCCAAATAGTGCAATTGACTATACGAATTGTACTTAATGATGTAATTTTGTGTTGTAGTGATAGAAAGAGAAATACGTTTAAATATTGTGAATTTTTTTCAACAGTCTAGACAAACAATGACTTATAAATGTCTTATTTGACCATTCAAAGCACTAAGACATAGGTGAGCAAATGTTAAAAAGCCAACTTTGACTGTCTGAAACTTGGAAACTGTTTGTGAACAAAATTTAAAAGAATCCATGAAGTGTCAAAGAGTAGTTTAAAATTATTACAGAGTGGTTCACACTTATTCTCTTCCAGAACTTTCAATGGCTGTAACAAAAATGTAATTTTATTAAAAACTTTTTTTACAGCATATTAAAAAACATTATTTATTTAGACTTACCAGAAGTTTATGTTATCATACTATAACTATCTTTACTTTTTGGCTTTAGTCAATTTTTAATATTCAAAAGTCAAATGATATTTTTTATTTTATTAATTTATTACTATTTATATTTTTAATACCTGTCGTTCGGAAATGCATTAAAAATATAACTAGTCATAAACTAATAAAATGCAATTCGATAGCCAAAATAAAAAAAATCTATTTCTGATAGGTCTTATTAAAAATGTTTTTTGATATACTTACATTAAAATTTAGCTTACATTTTTCCTTACAATCAATCAAAGTTCAGGTCAGGAATAATTGCAAACCCTCTTTGAAAAGAAAAAATATTATCTAACAGATCAGTCTCACAGAGAATAACCGACATTTCTACACATAAGTAAGTGGCAATTATATAAGCTCATTCGAAAAATGCCTTTGTCAAAGCTTTATATACGTATTGACAAGCAATTCACTCTCGACAGGTATTGGCGTGTTCAGTAGACGCTTACTGCAAAGGAGATATATACAGTCGCGGCGCAAGCATAGGGAAATTCTCGCAGCCTCGTGTAGATATATACAAACAAGGTTGTGCTCTGTTTGCGCGAAGACCACCTTATCCGTTTGCTCGCGGCAAATTAGCTACCCACTGTATGCGGGGATAGAAAGGAAGCGCACGCCTCAGACGCATATACAGAGAAAGGGAAATATCTTCTGCTACAGCTACAGCTACTACTGTATAGTAGTCTAAAAAATTCAAGTACATCGTCTCGGTGAAATAATAGCAAGGATATTCCGTCTGAAGTAATGAGCTTATATACCGTAGGAAGTTTCGTTTTGAGAACAAATCCGATTTACCAGTGCGGCTTGTTTGCTGACGAAAGTCCTGGATTAAAAATCCATTTCCATCTCTTGGTTTCGTTTTGGTTCTTTCGTTCTCGCATATAATTAACGTCGATAAGAGGGATTTTGTCATCCGACTAAGCGGATTTTTCATGTTTCTCGTCTATAAGAAGATTCGCAGTAACAGCATCCGCCGATATTGGAAAACCAATGGTCGAAGAATGTTTTGGTCTCATTATAACGAACCTACCCTTCCGTCTTTCTTCATAGTGAAAAAATATTAAGGGCTTTTGATAAAACATCTTTTGCTATTCTGTCTTTTTTATCGCCTAGTCAACGAGTTGCAAAATCAACGAAACAAAAGTCAATCCCGACTAATCCTCGACTTAATGTGCGTCATCCAGCGACTGACAAAAAATCCGCCGAAATCCTTAAACCCATCCCGTAACCGCGTAGCTCGAGAGGTCGTTTTCAATCCGCGCGGCTTACACCGAAGATTTCTCCGCGGCGACGAGGTAGGAATCAGAAAAAAGAACCAAGATTTTCCACCCGTTTCAGCTGGAATTTCGCCTATTTCCCACCGAGTAAAATATGCAGAGCCGACGTCTCACCGCGACATTCCAGGGGAGGATGAGTCGCTTTCTCTCTCTCTCTCTCTCTCTTTTTACCTCTTCTCGTTTTTCGCTAGATATATATATGTATATACTGCGTGTGGGACGGTGACAAACGGGCCGCGGAATGAAAACCCCTGTAATAGACGAGGATCCGATCTTCCCACGAAGCAGTGAAAGTGAGTTTGCCTTTATGACTATATATGCTGCTGGTCTTGTATACATGTATATGTACACATATTCTATACAACATATAGAATGTAACCTCCGAGATTAGTTCACGTGTCGGCGGTACTTTTGCATGGAGTGTATACATATACATACAGCGAAAGCATACACGCAGCCTCCGTCACATCCTCCGCTTGTTCAAGGTAGCCTATTGTTTAAGCCGAGCGATGGGATTGACTCGTCGTCGACTGGCTCTTGATAATACCGCGCGACGACCCACGCTGTGATGCGGACCCCTTCAAAGGTCGTTTCTAAGTGCCACCGATGTGAAAAGACCTACAGAGAGAATTTGTAAGATAATACGTATTACATCGAATTTTTGATATCTTTTTTTGGATGTGTAATAATCGTACTATCTAAAATTGAAATAATGAAATTTTAACATTTGGCGGTGAATTTTAAATGTTATACCTTTGTAACTGCGAAATAGTGAATCTTAACTTTTTTATAATTAGAAAATAGTTTACTTTTTGAATGTGTGTAGAATATAATAGTAATATAATGATTGATAAAGTGATTATTCCGTACTATCGAAAACCACTGTTTCGAGTAGTGATTTTCCAAGTTCAAAACAGTAAATTTTTACTATATAATCAGTGGATTGATTACTACCATAAATTACAAATAATAGTATGAATTTTTAATTAAAAATAAGTGTTAATAATTTAATGAATAATGATACAATGAAAATTCATTGTAAAATCAGTGATTTCCATAGAACCATAAATCACTATTTTAAATACGCAGTTTTCACTATAGAATCAGTTATTTGCATACAACTAAAAATTCCTGTTTTAAACAATGAACTTTCACTAAACTCGTACTTGTATCACAATCATACCCTTTACTCTCTAATTATTGAATATTCACTAAATAAAAAAAATCATCCATTAAAAATGGATATCATTCACTAAACATCTCTAGTAAAGCTATAATATATCCACTATTTTTATGTTAATTATTTCGCTATTTTTCAAATGAAATAACTATTTACTATTAAAACGAATAACATTTACACTACTTCAAATATAAAGAGTATACGACGATGTAATAAACCAATTTTTTCTTTTCTCATCCACTGGTTCACGTTTAAATATCCAAGTTTTTCAAATAATTTTCTCGGGATTACGATATGACCGCGAAAATTGCCTCTTCCTCTTTTCTCGCGATTTTTCAACCGCAAGTAGCGCACGACACCGTGCACTTTTCGTTACTTTGAAATACGCGCATTTCTCGCTCGCATTCTTATATTTACGAGCGCACCTTACAGTCGCTGTGCTTCGAGAAAATTCATGCTTTTATATGAAAATCGTGAGATATATCGATGATCAGACTAGGACGACTATAAGGAACTACGCGAATTCGAGTTATCTCTTCCATTGTTACTTTCATCATAGGAATAATAATTTTCTCGTAATTATAATCGTCAACTAAATTTGTTTACAGAGACCCTTACACATAGACGGATTATCGTGGATTATTCATTTGAAAATCAATCTTGTCTATCTATCAGTGGAATTCGTTTTATAATTTACGCGTATACTTGCAAATTGATCTCGTAAGATGCAGCTTACATTGCACAACGTCAATATAGCTTGATATCTCTATGCGCGTTTCCATAGAATTTTATTTTACAGATTTCCCCGAGCGCTTTTCTCTGCCTCTTTCAACGTGGGGAAAGGAGGGGGGCGAGCAAAAAAAACAAGAGCCTCGCGCAAAATGGCTCGGCTATATACACACATACAGAAGAGGGAATAAAACGGAGGAGGAGCTAGAAAACGAAAATAAAGTCGAAACGAAGACGCGGTAGCTCGTCGAACCGAGTAATTTGTTTGAAAATTCGAAAGGCCGCGTCGATACCCAGTCGAAGGATTTTTATTGAAGATTGAATAACATCAAGGTATGGAAAATGGTGGAGGGGGAAGGGTAGGTGGGCGAAAAAATAAAGGAACGGGAGAAAGGCGGCGCTGAGGATATCTAGGTAGAAAGAGAATGGGAAAAGGGTCGGAAAAAAGGAACACGTTTACATATATATATATGTGGGAAAGAAGTGGAGGGTTAAGTTCAAGTGGTGGCGGACCTCGAAATTCGCGAGCCTTATGAATCCAGTTGCTTCAGTAAAAATTTTTATTCTTCGTCTTGTTATTTCTACGAGGATGGATTCGATCGAGGTGAGAGAATCGTTCTGTACGCACGAC
The DNA here is from genome assembly GCA_018906985.1 of Apocrypta bakeri. NCBI lineage: Eukaryota > Metazoa > Arthropoda > Insecta > Hymenoptera > Pteromalidae > Apocrypta > Apocrypta bakeri. The sequence goes on from JACCIA010000004.1 coordinate 1,859,695, forward strand.
TGAATCCATTCTCGAGATTTTTTTCGCTCCGTGTGATCGAAACTGGCGTCTTTTTATATATTTTTCCCTTTTTTTTGTTTATTTGAAAAAAAACTTTATTTTGTACAATGTTAGCTATTCATGAAGAAACGAGATAATTATAATGAGTATATAGGAGTGTAGTACATCTCTATATCGGATAGAGCTAACTAATAACTTTCCGTACGACAAAAAAAAACTCAATATCTGAAGTAAAGGGTAATCGTGTATGGAGATAGGTATACGCTATGATGTAAAAAGAAGGTAACTGCGTGTCAGCGTGCGTATTTTACACACGTTATAGTTCAACTGCTTGCTATAAATATACATCCTTTATATATAAATATACATGTATACATATGTATATATAAAGTTTGCCGTAAAACTGCGTGTAAGTCAAGTTCGTTCTACGTGTTACATGAGTAAATTTTTATCAGCCGTTGCGCTGAAGGCACGACATTGGTATTATTATTATTTTTTTGTTTTTTTTTTTTAAGATATTAGTACATTCTGAATTTCGTTGCCTTGCCTCGAAGGATCCGACGTTGAGAGAAAATTTTCCTTCTCGAGTTGCAAAGCAGGCAATAATAATTCTTCGCACATAATTCTCGAAAAATGTCCCTTCAACGCAGTCGCCTCTGGACAAGGATAAAAACGAAAGTTATGCGAAACAACATTTGAAATGAAAAATTATAAAAAAAAGTGTTCTCGAGCTAGTCGGGACACTTTAGTATAGACGAGCTAGATATTCTCCCTTTGCAACGAGGAAACGAAAGTAGACTTAGTAACCCCCGAAGGCGGCACCACCACCACCGGGGAAACGTGGCGTTCCCTCGTACGAAACTTGAGCCGAAAATCCGTGTTTCCAGTCAGCGGTGTAACGGACGATTTGAGTACGTCCGTCGGGCAATTGTACTCGGTACTCGCCGCGCGTCACGTCACCGTCGCTGATGGCGTTGTGCGAGTAGTCGTTGCCGTAGGCATCTTCCTTCACTGCGTAGTTGAAGTCGAACGGCATACCTGGTTCGTGAACGTGCCCGTCGTCGTGCTGAAATAGAAAATTTTATTATTTATTTGTACAATATGTAATACGAAAAAAGATATTAGCTAGGAGCCGTTTGGTTGTTGAAGATTGAAAACAAAGAAAATGTACTAATTGAAGAATTGATTTTTTGGAAGAAGAAAGCATTGAATTGAATCTTAAACGATATTTAGGATTAATTTGAAAGTAAAATGTATAAATAAAAAATGTGCTTCAATTCATTAAATTATTTTTTGACAATGGAAATGTGCATTTATGTAAATGTAATATGCCGTACATGTTTTAAATTCTATGAATATTTATTATGCGTCAAAAAGTGTCATACGATTAGATTCAAGTAAATATTGTCTTAGGACTATCCAAAGAATTTTTTTTTTGTAATTAAAGACATTTTTTTTATTCTTATTTTTCCAGTGTAGGGAAATATTCGGTTAAACCTAATCCTCATGTTGGTTTGAATGGTAATTTTGTTTAAATGCTAATTTTGATTACAATTAATATATGTTAAAATATATTAAAAAGTCGACTCCTGATGAATATTTATAGAATTAAAAACGTATTTAGCTTCAAATAAATATTTTTAAAGCCAAAATATAGTTTTAAAATTCACGTGAATATTTTCTCCTTTCAATACAGCAATATTTTAATAAATAAATTCTCCATAAACATAGCAAACATTTTTTCAACACAGAACTACAATTTTCATTTTCAATGCAGAATTTCTATCAATTTCCTATGTTATCGATCAAATTAGACTATTTGAAAGATATTTAAGTACATTTAAATTAATAAATTTTGCATAGAAAAGTATTTTATTGCAAAATCGAGCGAGCAGTTATATACCGTGATTGTAAATTAAACCAGCCAATACGAATATGTGTAATATAAATATAATATTTACACTTGTGTACAAGACATAGGTGATACAGCCGCAATTTCTAACGAAATGAACTATCGATTCGCCTGTCGTGCAACTATCGCGATGAACGAGATGGTGGAGAGGGGGAAGCCGCTCCTCATAAAATGGAGATTTCGATAATAAACTGATATTTAATTTTCTTTCGAACGCGGTCTTGTAACAGCACAGCGCGACAGCTGTCGATTCGAAATTACATTCCACGAGTCTGTGCTTGCAAACAGGAGAAATATTAGTAGGCACTCTCTTGCACGTTTGATTCAGGAGGGACGAGTTCTATGTATACATATGTGTGTATATACGTGTGTATGTGTATATGTGTGCGAAAGCATTGGTTTTCTCGCCGCCAACGTACGAATCGCTCGGAGCCTTCGCAATTTACCTGTCGCGAAGCGCGCCTCGCTATTTCTCTTTTTCTCTTTCTCTTTCTCTCTCGATACTTTCTTTGGCGTTCTTTTTTGCGCGTCTGTGTGTGCAGTCTTTCCCTCCCATCTATCTCACTTTTTCAAGCATCGATACAGGCGCAATCACGATCAGTTTCGCCTCTTATTGCGACGCTCATCTACGATTGACAGGAAAAACGACGATACACTTGTATAGACACACAGGACGGGTGAGTACAGTGATTGCGATGAATCAAGATTATAACGGCAGTTATATTCAGGAATACATTTTTTTTCTTTTCACTCGAGCTGCGAACTTACGTCAGAGCGATAGACACTTCTAATTCAATTGATAGCTGCGTGGACTGACTATGCGTATACGAAGACGTGTATCACAAGCTATCGTAAATTATCATAATGATTGTGATTGTACATTGTTTGCCGGTATATATTATAAATATGCGCTCCGCGTTGGAGCTTAACTTTTTAATATATACCTTCGACTTCTATTCTGTGTACAACAAGCTTATCTAGATTCACACGATCTCGCGCGTTAGTATGTATAAGTCTATAGGTGGTTCCCGTAGTGTATATCTTAGATATTACCGCAATTCGACGAGGTATTACGAGAATTATGCATTTGAGGAAATTCAATGCACCTAACTATGAGAAAGTTTGAGTCGATGAAAAGAAACGTATGTGCGTGTGTACTTTTTATATATGTAAATTTCTTGTTTTTTTTTTATTTTTTTTCGACTACTTGGTCGATTCGATTATATTTCCATCTCGACCCGGACACGCGAAGTATATTTTTCAAACTTGTCGTTATTATGTACATCGGTATTCCATGACTTCTGTACACAAATATTACATGTCGGGAGTCGTGAATGTATATCCATGATCGCATACGTATATGGGGATGAAATTTGTGATCGGCTAACACGCGACGACGCGTATACATGAGCGCAGTCGTCTCGTAAGACAGGAAGCGATAAGCCGCCGTAGCGAAAAACGAACAGAAAATCAAAGTGTCAGCGGGATTAGCCGCGGTTCCCTTTCATTCTCTCTTTCTATATCTCCTCCGATCTAAGCCGAGATGTTTATCTTCGATAAAGACGTGTCGAATACGAACGCAGGAAATTACCGATTGTAGTAGGTCCTCTAATTTTATGGCATCGACATTCTTTTGACGCAAATCCTTGGACGAATGGAACTGCTGTTCTACGCTTGATCAATAACGGCCTTTTTTTGCTATAAACCATTACTTGTCCCATATTTAATTAATACTAGACAGATAAAAATGGAATATAGTAGATAAAAACAGTACTCTATTATTTTATGATATTATAAGACAATGATATTATAAAGTACTATTGGTAGAGTCCTTCAAGGAAATACTATTCATAGACTACTGTTGTTAGTAGTACTACTCTATGTGCAGTATTACGAGTAAGTACTACATATACAGTTCGACTGTTTAAGTAATTAATCCATATAGAATACTAATGGCAGAGTACTAATCTCACAGTACTTCAGGGGGATATTAATGGTAAAGTACTATTGCTAACAATTTTCTACTCTGAAGTACTTCAAGATATTATAAACAGCTTAATATTGTTTCGCTAGTACATTATAATAATTCTGATAATTGTTTATCGTTCCAATAATGTACACAGTATATTATTTAACAATCGTTACAAATAACCCGTACTATCATTATTGCCAATTCTTATCACAGATGATCCTCGAGGAATTATGCATTGTCATGGATGAGACAATGTTTCGTTATCCACAGCTATATATATATATATAATTCTTTGGTACAGCAAACAATGTGATTCGTACACCTCGATGAAAAGGTACCTCAAAAATTTAATCCCGCGAGCGAGCATGGCGCCAGTATGCATCAAAGGATTCGTGATGAAATTAATTACATCCTGTGTATTATATCCACTAAATTCCTGCTAAATGCCACTCTCGTGCTAACTGACAAATTCTAATTTCAAAGCTGGGAATTTAATTCTCCGAATCTTATTGAAACATGCATATACCTATATATACCACGCTTACCTCAAATATAACAGCTACTCACAATATCCTAAACTATTTATTCTCGAAACTAATGCCAGATCAGCGAGGTAAAATCACACGAGTCATAAATTCACTCTAAAAGCTATTGAATTACTCTATTGCCACTCCTTCCGTATGAGCCGAAAATCGATCCACTCCAATCCTTTCCAGTAGAATTCCAAATTCGACCTATTTTCTCGAAAACACGAAAAGTATCCCACAAAAGTGCGAGAAAGACAAAGAGCTGAAATATGAATCACGTCTAGTCGTGATCCCAAAAGGTTTAAATAAGATCGTGCTGGTACGAGTAGTGCTTCTTTAGCTCGTATAAGCAAGGAAAAACGATCGATCAGAATTAAGAAGTCAGTGTTATAATAATTGTTATTAATTACTGCGGTTACAGATTCGAACAGATAAAGCAACGAGTCAGGATTGATGGAGCGTGTACGCGCGCGCTCCTTATTCCGTGTATAAGCTATATGTATAGCCTCTCGTGTTCAATGATAAATCAGAAATTCCCTCGCGACGACTAGCGGCAGTTTATATACCCCGCGCTCGCGCTTGGCGAACGTCGACAGCTAAATTATTTCCTATCGGGGCCAGCAGAGCGTGACTCTCCTTCGAAGAGGAGCTGCTTCTCGAACTACACTTTATATATATATACACATATATGTATATAGTTGAGTGTATCTAAGAGAGAGAGAGAGAAAGAGCGTCGAATTATACGCGCGTGGGTGTGGAGGTTTATTCGAGCTAGGATGCTTGTAATTCTGGGGTACACTCGAGGCTCGTGTAAAAATTTTGAAGATAAGAGCTTCGTACCTAAGATGTGTTTGTCTTCGACAGTTATATAATACTCTTTGTCGATGTTACGTATACCGCGAGCTTTCCTCTTTTTTTTTATTACCGATTTTCTCGTGTTTCAGTCGTCGATAGCAGTGTTTCGATCGTTCGGTGTAATTTATTTCATTATTAGTAAGTACCAGCGTTTTTCATTACTTCGTATTCTTAGCATACGTATACAGATATATTTATTTACTTAGAAAGCACGATATCGTTCTGTCGACACAGGCGCAGTGCAACTGCGTGCATTTGAAAAGTCCTGCGGAATTCAGAGTCAGAAAAGCAAGATAAACGTATTTTCTCGACTTTTGAAATACGTAGAACGAGGTAGGGCACAACGAAAAGTCATCAGAATTAGAAAACGACCAAGAGCGTAAAAAGTTATGAAAAGCTGGGAAGGGGTGAAGGGTAATTCACATTTTTCGCCTTTCAAAAATAAAGAAAAGCATACTATCACTACTGGCTGCATTACGGACGTTGTATTTAATTAATTAAATCCTATATGCAGTCCCTCGTACAGACTCTTAATTTATTTAATACGCATATCTATTTCCTTCAGAATTTTAATAGAGCAAAGTGAATTAAATTTTCGCCATTTTAATTACATCAAGGCCGACTCGTATATAGAAAGGAAGCAGCTTGTTCGCGCAGCGATACACAGCACGCAAAAGAAATAGTTCAAAACGAATCTAAAGCTCTACTCTGTATTCTCTTTCTATACATGTATACCTATATTTACAGAAAGAGGATATATGTATAGTATATATGTATAAAACAGTAGTAGTAGTCGTAGTAGTAGTGGGAGGGTTATATCTTTCAGTGACGTTCGCAAAACGTGCGATAGAACGAGATGGGCGAGTCGAGAAAAAGATCAAGAGAAAGAAATCCTTGGATTAAAGAAAAAATGTCAATGTTCAAAGAAATTCATTCTATATATAGGGCATTTCCTGAAAGATTGATCTTTCGAAAATGGTGTTTTTTTCTAATCTTCCTTCGTGATTTTTTTAATATTTTCTCACTAAAAATGTGAAAGGGACTTTTGTAAAATTAGTTAATCTCTGTAAATAAAATACTTTCAAAGCTATATATGTATGAATCATAATGATCTTCAAAGTTGTCGAAGTTTTCGTTCATGAGTCAGCGTAAAAAGAATTTATAAAAATGCCTTGTATTAATACAAAAGTATCTACGAAGATTTTAACTTGGGAATTAATTTTTTGCCTAGTTCGAAATACAGTTATTTAGCAATTTCCAGGTTTTAATATGAAAATATCTATTCACTTCATACGTTATAATGACTTAAATTGCGCTAAATAGAAGCCAGAATTGTATATGACAGTTATAAATTTATCTGACTTGTTGACGCTGAACCAAACTAATCAATCAGTACACTATTTCACAACAATAATACATTCGAGTCTTAAAATTCAGTTTTCATTAAATTCTTTCATTAGTATAAACACAAGAAATTCATGAAGATGCCTTGCATCGTTAAAAAGTGTCAATGAAGGTCTCAACTTGGAAATCAAGCTCTATTTCTACCTGAAAAACTAGACCAATCTTTAGAGACTCATATTTTATGACGTGTTCATACGATAGCATTATTTCTGTCGACAGTTTAAGTTATTAACGTTTAACTAATTTTATAATACGTTCCTTTTGTATATTTAGCGAGCGAAGCTTCTCCGAGGAGAACCTAATTCTCACAGAACCTTCGTGAAAAAACATTCTAAAAAATGTATGAAAGTAGGTTGAGTATCAAAGATTAGTTTAAAAATATTTCAATGAAAAAAAAGTTTAATCTGCCAGAGAATGACCCAAATGTATATGTAAATACACTGGCGCGCTCGTGCATAGTAACAATAATACGAGTATTTATATTTTCAAGCTCTGATGAGATATACATAATTATAATTAACTCCATCCGATCGAACGAATTTGTCCTAGTACGAGGCGATTAATTTTACTAATTACTTTCCAATTGTGGATTTGATTACGTTGTATATAACCCTGAAAGTCACGATCTCGAGAGTCCGATATGAAAAGTGAATAATTACGAAACGTAATACGTAAATATATACGTACGTACATACATACACACAAAGAGGGACTCGCGAATAGAGCCATGAAAAATGCTGAAACTCATTAGGCGACAGTGCGGTATCAAGCGAAAATATTACTCTGTACACAGACAGCACTCGAGCAATTATATATATATACATACACATGTATACACGTACACAAGTAGCTTCGCGCAAGAAACGAACACGCGGCGAGATAAGCTTATAGCTACGTTTCTTCTAGCGCCGTACGTCCTTCCGTTAGCCGTGCAAATGCGCGTTCGTGCAGAGCCGATATCGCCTGGCTCGTAAAAAACAGCGCGAATGAAAAAGACGAGCGTCCGGAAGCTCTATATATACCTACGTACACGCATACGACTATGTATCTGTATACACACAAACAGACACACACACATATATATAGATATATATATATATATATATATATCTATATATACACACGGAGGCGATGAAAAGCGAGCGGAGAAAAGATAGGGTTCGGGCAGTTCGTTAGACGACCGTTTGCATTATGCCGGAAGTGCAGCGGCGGCCGCAAAAGTTTCGTTGCAACGAGTCGCCGGCGGAGGGTTTAAACCGCAAGAAAGACTTTATCGCTGGCTATAACTGCTTTTGTAAATACGCCGGAATGTGCGCGCAGCGGGTATCATTGTAAGTGAAGAAATATTTGCTGTGCGGCCGTAACTCCGAATTTTCTCGCTCTGTCGCGCGGACAGTCGTATAATCCGAAAAAGAGCGAAAGAGAAAAGAGATGGTCAATGTTTTATTCCAGTAGAGAACGTTAAGACCGTCATTGTGTTTCAATTTGCTACGAGATGATACTCGGAAGGATGTATTTGATATTTACGATAGGAGAGAAAGGTCCTCGGATTGCAGTGCGAGAAAGAAGCTTTTTGCGCGTTGACTTTGGACCATAGCGTATAGTTACGCTGATACGATGTGAGAAGAAAAAGCATTTCCCCTCTGCTGGTGTGTGAAACTTGCTAGATGAAAATTAGTTGCTGGTGTATACCGTGTGGTACATTCGCCAAGATAGACGAATATAACTCGGACCAACTGCGTTTTGGTTGAATCTATTTTGAAACTCGATTCACACTGCGAATCCTATCATCAATTGCCTGGGGCTGTCGAAAGCAAAAGGGATTACTATAGCTTGCTACCGAGCTCCGCGCGTTATCATCCACTCAGATTTAAACTTCTCTCGACGTAATTTCCGTTAGCCCGTTGAGCAATCGGTATATCTCATAATCAATAGCTATTGGAAATTTAATTAATCCAAGCGAGAGACCGAACAGAGATGATACAAGTAGATGATGAAAGGAAAAACAAAAATGAAACGACTTTATCTTCCTCCATTGTCCGCGATGCATAAATATCTGTAGCCGATCAGACTAATTGCATACAAAACGTGAAACAATAGCGAAAGTAATTCGCATAGATGAAAGAGTTTAAACTTACCGTGTTACCAGTAGGTGAGCCGCTGTAGTCAGGGAATCCTGGAGTGGGTCTTGGACCTGGACCTGGGTAACCAGTTCCAGGTGTGGGCCTACCAGGTGTAGGTCTCACTGATGGTCTGACAGGTGGTCCTGTTGGTGGTCTTACTGGAGGACCTGTAGGGAAGGTTGGGGTCACTCTGGGTGGAGATGGACTTGGAAATCCTGGACCTGTAGGTTTGTTGTAGTCGTAACCCTTGGTTGGATCCGGTGGAAGGTATGTGTTGGCGTTCCGTCTGATTGTACCAGGTGGAAGGTCACCCCATACGCAGGTCGTTGTCGCTGCCAGACACAGCACCGCAAGCTTCGAAATAAAGATTTTTAATTAGTCAAGTTTCTTCAATTATTTCCATCGTTGTCTTTTTTATTCGACGAAGTATGAATAATTGTTTAGGAAATTTACGATCCCGATGAACTTTAATAAATAAAAGATTGTATTTATTAAATTGGATAATATATAGGATGATATAAATGTCGATAAAATATCCACTGAATTTTCATCATTTTATTATATTATTTGTATTTAAAAAATGTAGAAATGTTTTCGAAAACTTTTGCGAGTTAAAAGAACTTTAGGTATATCATTTTTATAGTTTTTGAAATACAATGACATCAAGTTCGTTAAAAAACTTTAGGTATCGCCAAGCCTACTTTTATGACTCGAAAACACGTAAATTAACGCATGTCACCAGCTTATTTTTAAAAGATTCATTTACTAGTTCGTATATCCAAAAAATCATAAATTTTATCGGAAGATACAATTTTTCGAAACTTCTTCCAATATAAAAAGAAACCGCTGAACAATCGCCGTTGTCTACAGCATTCTACACCACGCACAAAAATTATTTTATCATAATCCCATTCTTGAATAAAAAAAATATTCGACGAAAATAAAAAAAGATTCAGTTTATAAAGTCAATCGATGGAAAAGAATTTCCCGCTGGAAGCTTCGTAAAATCGACGGCACCGCATCAGCTTGACGTTGGGCAAAAGTTAAAATCATCTTTTTTTTTCATCGCAAGCACCGCAGCATCACACGCTTGGATAAGAAGCAAGGTACTCTATCAGTAGGTCGCGCTCCTTTCGAATTTCACGGCAGATGAGAGAAGGTTGCATGTGTGCCGTTCGTGCATGCAGCCCCGTTTTCTCTCTCTCTCCCTCCGTACTGCAGAGAATATGTCCACGCGTCCGTGTGTGTGTGCGCGCGCGAGCGTTGGTTGTCGCAATTTCTCGAACAATGCCCTGACCTTTCGAGCGATCAGATACGACGCTCGCGCTTCATATTGTCGAGGGAGCACAAGCAAGCAAGCTGTGGAGAAGCGAGAGGAAGAGCCTGTGTAAGAAAATTGCCGTAATTTCTAGTAGTGCAGGATACGTCGTAGGATATTTTGTCGATATTTCAAATAACGTCGGGACTGCACGTAAAGCGAAGAGATACGCTACGGATTTCCTTCTTTATAGTTCTCTTATTGTCCTTGTTCTTGCTTTTTTGCAACCTTGCTGTCCCGTTGAGAACACAATCGTTTCGATGTATATGTATATGCGTTATGTAATGCATAAATATGTATATACAGCTGAACGACATTTAACTCGATAAAACATAAGAAACGTTCATTTTCGCTCGAGAAATTACGGCGAAAGTTGAAAATTTATCAGAGAGAAAGTACAAAGCATTTGGCAAAAGCTCCTGCAAACTCTTTTTTTTCGTTAATTACGCAGAGCTTTCGAGTTGAATTTCAAGGCGCTTATTTGAACGCACGCTCGCACCGCGCAAAAAGCTCAGCGAGAAGAGGCTAAAGTCCATGAACGACCGAGTATAATGTAAGTAGTTGCTCGACTCTACTCCCTTTAAGTAATTTTCTCTCTCCAACCCTATGTGTGCGAATATATATATATATATATAGGTAAACTCGATTCAGTACAGTAGTCTCGTTACAGACACAGGTTAAAACAGGCTATACGTCGAGAAAAGAGAGAGGAAGGGGGGATTATCGAGTCCCTTGTAAGCAGAGGTAGACTGCGCGCTAGGGAGCTTCTTTTAATTCGCGAAAGCTGTACGAAGCTGCTGCTAAGACGAGGTGAAGCTCTTGTAAGATGCGCGAAATATTCCTCGGTATCATTGTGTTGCTGCCGCTGCGAGAGTAGCGATAATATTAAGGCTTGTTTATACGCTGAAAAAAGTTTGCTGTTTTTAAGAAAATTTACTTTTTGTAGTAGAAGTAGAATGTTTATTGGAATCTAAAATTATTTTTAGTTATAGATCAGTTACTGCATAGGAATAAAAAAATAAAGAATAATTCGCGTACAAAAATTTTTCATTATTTGCATCCGCAATTTTTTTTTCACGAAATTGTTACGACGGTGTGTCTTATCTTATCGGAAAATAATTAGACGTTCATGCGGGAGTTTCTTTGGATTATGAAGTTTTAAGCGGGCAAAAGGAAATCGCTTAAGTTAATTGTTTATTCTAATTTATGTAGTTGCTTTTGTAATAATGGTTAGATTTAGCTTTTAGTTTTTGAATAAGCCTGGATTATTATGAAAAATGGTGATGCAAATTTTAGTTCATAATAGAGCTAATGGGTATAATTAACATTCGGTCGTTGTGATTAAATTTCAAATTCTTATTAGGTATATTTTACCCTTAATTACACCATCTTTTAGCGAAGTTTGTTAAAGGAATGGATAACTTAATGGATTCGAACATTTTTTTATAGCACAATTTTTTATGAGTTTACTTTTTTTCAAAATTGTGAGAGCCTTTTTTCTTCTTAATAGCTGGTTTGCATTACGCGAAATTTCGCTCGTGTTATTTAAATACGTAAAATTTTAACGATCGTTTATAAAAATTTAGAGTTTTTTTCTCGTGAACCTATTTGGATTCCTTTATAAGATGATGTTTTAACAAATATTTTACTATCGGAATTTCTCCATCTCGTCGAAAATTAAATCAGGTCAATTACTGTCAACCATCTATTGGAGTTAGATCTCGCATAAATGATAATAATAGTATCGTAACGTATTGTCTATTGATTTATGCACTTCGTCATCGGTAGCAATAACTAAGTCTCTTTTATAATGTAGTTATTTCCAATAATAAAAGATACACTGAAAAATAAATGAACTTGTCGATATTGCCTCTGAGATGAGAATAAGTTCCTAAAAGATTCTATTGTACTGAAAAAATTGTTACATATCTAAATATGATTATTTTTTATAGTCCTAGGAAAATATTTATTTGAACCTAATTATTATATTTATTTGCTTGTTAATTTAAATGATAGTAAATATAATAATCACATATACATGTGACTTTTTTTCAATTAAAATTTATAGTGTTTAAAAAATTATTTGTTAATAGTTACATATTACATTGACACAATACACCTTTGGATTTTCGATCAATTATTTTTATGCATTAAAGAACATTTTTAAATAATAATCTTTTACTCAAAATAATTTTAAATTCCAATTTTTTAATCAATAAATTTTCGTAAATAGCAAGTATTTTTTTGAGTGTATAAATAAAGATCACAACAACTGATTTGATTTCTCGATTAGACAGAATATTTTTTGTTACAAATTAACTCGACAACCAAGGAATTCTCCATATCACAATCGTTAAAAATGAGTATCTTGATTATTAATTAGCGTCTCCCCCGGAAAAAACCCACACATGTTCACATTGTCGCAGAGTAAACGCTTTAGAATATTCAGTCTATCACGCAAGAATAGTTACATTACTTGCATCTCCTTGATATTTCACACTGCATATCCTGTCATTCTATTCTACCTTTTCCGTTTTAATATCTCAGAGATTGTGTATATCTGTGTTATATGCGTGTATGTGTACGTGTAAGTGTGTGCGTGTGCGCAGCGCTAGCGCGAAAGGATCTGAAATGCCGTAATTTATACTGGCAACGAGAGAGCGATTATTCAAGCGAACGGCGACAGTTTCATTTGTCGAGCAGCCAGTATACGTTACAGTGTATATATATACACAAACTCACAAACGTATATATACACACACACGTAACTGCTTTGTCACGCGAGTTGGGAACGCGCGAGACTAGCTGCCATTGATCTGCCCCTGAGGCGCGTATAAGGGAAGATCTCCGGGTTTTCTCAAACAAGTATTGTCTTATATTGCACTAGTGTATATGTACCTGTATAGCTGAATTTAGCTCCAGTTTATTATAAGCAGAAGTGAGATTAATATGCATATCTCGTAGTTGAAAAGTTGATTATTAGTCGATGCTTTGGTAAGGTCTGAATGAATATAAAAATTTGTTTGGTTCTAAAAAATCATTGTTTTGGATAGTTCCATCTGGAATATCTTAAATGATATCGTTATTTGGCCAATTACTACATTTTTACTATTATTATTTAAATTACAGTCGATATTTGATGAAATATTAGTATATTAAGTTATTAGTATATGAAGTATATGAAGTTATATTAGTATATGAAGTTTTTCGACTCTAAATATTTATAGAATTAAAAAAAATTATTTATCAAAAGCTACGCATTACATTTACGTAAGTACACTTTTTAAGTTTCAAAATATTATTTAACTGTTTATAATGGTTTACAGTACGTATCGTTTTACTGAAATTAATTTTACTTTCGACTAAGAAAACTAAAACTTTGTATTTAATACAAGTATATCTTTGAAAATACTATTTTTTTAAACATAGTGGAATTTCAAATTAATATCTTTTTAAAGCCAAATAAGCAAATATTATTTTCTTTCAAAAACGCATTTTATAATAAATCCATTTTTTCAATACACCAAACTTGATTTTCAGTGTAGGTGTGCTTAATAGTGTTTCTATCGCTTCGAGTATAACAATACTGGCTTCGATCTGAATCAGTAAAAATTATATTCGGAGTGAAAAAACGAAAAAAAGAGACGGGAACTAACAGAAAAATATAGACAAAGTGCAAATCCAACTCGGAGTGCATTTTTAAAAGACTGAGATCAGATTTTCCTGAGAAAGCCCTTTTCTTCTGTATGCAGGAGGTACAAGTGTATATCTATACATATACATATAGTCGCAAGAAAGAGCGCGTGGGCGCAAAAATCCACGCTGACTGCAGTAAATGTATATACTATAAATACGGTAGGAGGAGTATATAGCCCGAAGAGAATGTCCCGGCTTCCGAGAGCTTCTTCTCTCTCTCTCTCTCACTCTCTCTCTCTCTCTTTCTCTCTTTCCCTGGCGAAGGGATAAATATTACACCAGTGACGTTATATACGGGAATAAGACTCAGCTGGTAAATATTTACTTGATATTGAGGACAATTGTTGTCCGTTGGGTGCTATATCCACTTTTATTCAACCCACTCCCCCTCGAGATATGCGTGTTTATATCTTTTTATTTTTCGGTTCTTTTATTGCACGGGCTATCGTAGAATTTGAACGAGATTTCGGTTTACGCGCCTATAAAATAGTTAGTCTTGCTAGTTTTTCAGGAGTTGAGAAAACACGTTATTACGATACTTAAGCGTTTCTTTTTCTTTTTTTCTCTCTCTTTCATAGGAATGCTGCGTTTTGTATTTTATAGCTGTGTACGTTAAAGTGTTACATTGTAAAGAGGCTTGTGTGTAAATTTGCGAGAAAATTTTAAAAAAAATTCACGAGTATAATTATACATCAGCTTCATTGCATTCATAATAATCATCGTTACGTGTGCAATTCTCGTAAACAATATTCGGGTTAATTGAAAACGTACAAATTTAACGTTTAATGAACGTAGCGTAAATATTAAATTTAAGATGAAAATAGCTTCGAATGCAATAGACGAGCCGATAACTTATGCCCATAGCTCGGAGCAAAAAAATATTGCATTGATAGTGTATACACACATATACTAGAAAGTATGCATTCGTATTTGTTCTAGCCTTTATATATACATATTATATACATATATATACGTAATCGAAAGATGCACAGGGGATCCTCAAACATATATACATGTTAGAATTGGGTTCTTTGCGAATGTTTTTCATCTCCTTTCGCTCGTACAAACAGCCGCGATTTCCAATTTTACACAAGCGTGTCTATCTCTCTCTTTCTCTCATACACGAAGCTACTTTCTTGCAATAACAAGCCGGAAACGAACGTTATTTTTCTTCGAAGCGTGAAAAAACACTAGCCATACTTCCGTACAATAATACATCCTCGATCAAAGACGTACACCGAGCATAAGCCGCCTTTTCTACGAATATATATATATATATATATATATATATTTGGGTGATTCTTTGACAGATTGATACGTTAACATTTTTTTATTTTATTTTAAATAATTTTAAACCGATCTTTGTCACTTTATCGACCTTCGTGAATTTTCCCTGAGTTACAGAGAGTCAAATTTTTCAATAATTTGTAACTCCACATAGAAGTGTAAGTAACATTGACTCGTAAAGAAAAGGTAGTTTTATTTTAAATATGATAAAACTTTTAAATAAAATAATTCCAAGGTCGTACATATATCACGATTAATTTATAAACCATCCAAGTTTAAAAATAGAATAAAATTTGGAGAAAATTGAATCTTTCATCTATATTAATTGGGATTCGAGCTCTGTTTCTCGCTGAAAATAAAGTTACTATTCAAATTACCTCACATTGAAATTAAAGTGTCGATTTCATTATTACAATCGTCTTCGACTGTGTATCAAGCATCGTGAAAATTTACATTAAAAATTCATAAAGGTAGATACAGCGCCAAAGAACGATTTAAAATTATTTAGAACAATAAAATGTTTTATTGGTCAATCTGTCAGAGAGTTACCCACATATGTATATATATATTTTATCTGTATATATATAGGCATCTTTTTCTGACAGATTGACAAGTCAAAAATTTGCTTTTCTAGAAAATATTTTTAAACCGTTCTTTGGCACTGTATATTTACCTTCATAAATTTTTTTAGTATTTTTTTATGATGGTTCTTTAAGTTCTCTGATGTCAAAGTCGGCATTTTATGTCTATTTTCAAAAAATTCTAACTTCTCATAGAAGCATTTCTCACTAAAAACACAAAAGGAACTTTTATGGTAAGATAAATTAAACTTTACAAATAAAATACTTTCAAACCTGTAGATATAAATTGTAACAATCTCCTGAGTCATCGAAGTCTTCAAATTTACTTTTGAAAAGGTTCGGCCATTGGTATCAATATGAAAAATTTCATGAAGTATAAAGTGATGTGCCTTTTATCAAAACAAAAGTGTGCATGAGGGTCTCAACCAGGGAATTAAATTATGTTTCTAACTGTAAATCTGGACCAATTTTAAGAAACTTCTATTTTTTTGATATTATAGCTTCATTTCAAACAAGAAATACAATTTGATTCAATAATTAAAACCTTCGTAGACGCTTTTCTAATGAAGCAAGGGCATCGTCATGAATTTTTTTGTTAATATCTTTTAAAATTGTTAGTTTGGGTCAGCATCAATATGAACAAACTTATAAGTGTCTTATTAGTGTATTTCGTTCAGTTTAAGTCATGACGTATGAGATGAACAAATCGAAATACCTTATAAATGTTAGAGTAACTGCTAGGTAAGTTGTGAATCTACAAAAAAAATTGTTAACTGGTAAATCTGTCAGAGAATGATCCATATTTATATATATATTAAGAGCCATCAGTGTCGCCTTATCGCTATGCACGTGAACACTGCAAAGGACGGTTCGTCGTCGCAGTGGTCCGATAAATTTACCGACCACACACATACCTATAGACACTCGCATAGACACATACACGCGCGAACACGAATAGTGAGAGAGAGTGAGAGAGACACACGTGAGACGATAAGCATCGCGAGCACTGAGGGAAATTTCCGAATAGCCCCGCGGGATCCCCTGCAATGGTGCAGCTCGATATCTTGCTCCAGTTGAGGATGCATGCGGCTATATAATCCTGGCGTTGCGATTAGGCCGAGATGTGTGTTGCTGCAGGACACGAGAGATGTTCTCTCGAGATAGGACTCGAAGCTTTCAAGGTGTGGTCCTGAGTGCAGTTTGGCTTTTCGGTGAGGCTACTCCGTCTCCTCTATATCCTTACTGTAGCTACTGCTTGTTAAACGAGACATCCGTATCTCTACATATATATATCTTATGTGTGCTCAGGAATACGTTGACATTGACAATTTATCTCGAGATAAGCTTAATTAATTGCCTCTAGGCGGTCATTCTAATTATATATATATGTGTGTGTGTGTGTGTGTTTGGTTGTGTGTGAAGAGCGAGTGATTGTGATTTATAGGGAATAGATCGACGTAAGAATCGGATTAGCAAATAGCGATGTAGCCTGTACTTTACCTGTGCAGCTATCGAAGCGTCAAGGAGCATGACGATAGTTCGTTATCCGTCGACGTCGTCGTCTCCTCAGACTCTTCTATATCGATAACGAGGAGTTAAAGGCGCAAGCCTTAGACGATTCCTCGTTCGTCCAATCAGAAGCCAATCGAGTACTCGATGATCCACACCTCTCTTATCTTTCCTCTTTGATACTGCTGCTGCTGCTACTGCTCCTGCTGCTGTTTATATATATATATTTTTTTTTTCGTGAGAATAGATCACAAGTTAGAGAAACTCGTCTGACGCACAACAATGTCGCGAGAAGAGTTCGTTGAGTGGTTGGCTTGTTTTTCGCCTTTGTGAATATCGATCGAGAATTTGAGTTTGAAAGTTAGGCCAATGCACGCGCGTAAGCGTCAGATTGTTAAACTTCTCGACAGTCGATTCATGAGAAAAATCTGGCGAAGCGGCAAACGATGCACGTGTAACGCCAAGTGCACGTCTAAGACAGAAGAAAAATAAGCCAGGGGATTCCGCTAAGTTTAGGTGAGTAATTGGATAACATTAATTTCCATACAACTCTCGTGCAATATAGTATTTCATAAAGCCTTCTATGCTACGCTAGAGTGAGAGAGAGTGAGATATAGTTAGAGAGAATACTGTGTTAGTAGTATAGTGTGCACAACTTTGTAATTTGCATTTAGCTGTTCTAATCAAAGTAATGTTCCGTTTAATTATTGTTATTGGAGTTGTGAAAGCAGGATTTGAATCGTCGCTGTTTTGTCGAGCTGTAAAGAGTTGTGCGCAGGAAACTACAACTACTCATGTATAATCAACGAATATTAAACTGTCAATATATTACATATGTATAGAGCTCATCATATCACTATAATATATTCAAAATCCCAATAGAATAAACACGCGTCACAATCGAACGAACGTAGAGCTCATCACACAATATGACGCAGGGAAAAACATTTTCGGCTGATCACATTCGGCAACACCACGAGTACATAGAAAATAGATAGATATAGCTAAAGATATGAGTCCACGCGAAAAACAAAGCCAACGACTAAAGATAACATTATGGTATTTGTCACATTTGAAGCTACTTGCACTGATGAGCCTGTGTAATATGTGTGTCACTTGTATATCTTCCTAAGCAACACCTGGCACGAGGTGTCTCTATATATATATATATATATATATATATATATATATATATATGTATGTATATGATCCGTACCGATGGTGAATAAAGACGCTGTCTAACTGTTCGCCATAGCGTCTCGCTGTGTTTATATAGCATGAGCCTTAATAAGATGGTCCTTCGTTCGCCACTGTCAGGGGGGGAAAAGAGAGGACGACGCTCTAAACACACGACTACGAGAAGAGAAGAGGGCAGATCCAAGCCTCCTCCGCGCTCTGCTCCTCCCTTCTTACTCTCTTTGCCTTGGCGAGCCGCCGTTGCCGCCGCTGCAACCGCTCGATCTCCTCTCCTCTCCCGCGAGGGCAAGTACGTCCTTCTCTTTCGCCGCTGCGATGCGCTGCGTGACGCGATGCTCTTTCTCTTTTCTGCGACTCCACAGACACATAGACGTGTGTATTTGTACCTGGGTCTATTATAGCGAGTATATAGCATAATACGTCTAAAGCTTATGTTTGGAGGATCGAGGAGACCTTGGGGAGCACAGGTGTATATAGAACCATAAGCTCTGGATGACCGAGTTCTCGGGGTGACACCACTGGATCGAGCGAGGACGGAGTTTGAGCGGCCAGTAGTAACTGATGGGATTGGTGGGACGAACATATATTATGCGAACGTTTCAAGGAGCCTACTCTAGCACCATAACGTTTAATATTCGATGCGCACTTTTACACGTCAGTTTTATTACCGACAATCCTTCTGCAGAGGTTGCATCGGTAGCAAGAAGTTTCTAATGAGTGGCAACCATTAGTACATACTTGACGATCGGTCTCGTAACAATGAGCTATACTGCAGTGTGTTTGAGGAAGTCTTTGTATAATATGCAAGATATAGAGAGTTGAATACCTCACCGACACTGTCTTCGATCTTTTCTATTCAAATCTCTATGTGTGTGTATATATATGTACGTACATATACACTCACTAAGAAAATTCTACTGTGCTCAATTTTTCGTTAAATTAAGACCAATGACATTTACGTACACTAGGAGATAGCTCGGGTAAGTGAATATGCGAGTTCGTAGATAACAACCAAGAATATATGTACAGGATAGAATCGGAGGATTCGTTTTTTTTTGCTGCTCGTGGAAAAAGATAGTTTTTACCCTGAATCTACCGCTCTTTCTCGTTAAGCTCTGGCCATTTGATCCGTCGAATGTCTTTCGTTTCGTTGCTGCTCATCAGAGTAATTTGTTATTTCGACGAGACGGTACGTGTACATTTCGTGTATACATTTTCTGAAGAATCCTGTGCTTTTTTTCTCTCTCATTCTCATGACTTATTCATACGCTGAACGAAATGTGTGTCAAAGTTTATCGCGCTAATTCGATTTCCCGTAATAACACTTGACGACGAGAGATGAAAATTTCATTCTCTAATATCCAAGCTGTCTTTTCCTTAGATTTTCTTAGATTAAATCATCCGTGAAAAGTTAGTCGAATAAACGAAGCGTAACGCAAACATACCGCAACGATACCGCGTTCCTTTGTGATTCATAAGATTCCACCACAGGTGCACGTGGGCAGAAAGAAGACGATGAGTCCTACAGGCAAAAAGATCTTTCATACTATATAAAGGAATTCTCAAAGAGAGAGAGAGAGAGAGAAAGTCGTTGTCATGCAGGGCTCGCGGCATCGATTGCCCGTGTCAAAAAATCGGAAGCCAGCGGCGAGTCGTTTATCAGTCGGAAACACGCGTGCGTACACGAGTTGGAATCAAATGTATGCAGAAGATCGTAGCAAAAAGAAAGAGAGATAAGACGCAGAGAAAATATCAAACGAGACCGAGCAGTGCTTAACATCGAGATTTTCGTTCGTTTAAGTTTTTAGTAACGACGCAACCTTATATATACCGAGAAAGTAAAAAAAAAAACAAAAAAAAATTCTGTGCTCGCTTTCGTCACGACTGTCGCGAGGAAAAGAGTTGCGCGCGATGTACAAAGAGAAAGAACGATCGAACGGGCAAACAAACGAACGAACGAAACGACTGTGGCCGAAAGTACTGCGAAGGTGTGCGCTCTGTGCCTGCATCTCGCTTTCGACGCTCCAAATGAACAAATACCGGGTGAAAGGACAACAACGAGCTATATAGCAACTGCCGACCTTTCTATATGCAACAGCATCGTCGCAATGTAGAACCCAAGTACCGAACACATCGCTCATCCCGTCCGCTCCCCCTTGAATCCTAATTTTTTTTTATTATTCACGTAACAAAAGCGATACAATATACGATATCAATGTCTCGATGATTATCCGAGCGTATCCCCGTCCTTCGAGCGAAAAAAAATTCAGCTTAAGTCGATTCACGTCGGGACCTGTCCAGAGACACAACATAGCTCCGTAAGAGTCATACTCCATCTCGCTCGCATAATTGAGCATAGCCAAGATGACATGGAGCTTGTCAAGGTGGTGTATAATGAAGGATTGCACAGCGACGCATTAAGAAATGAAATTTGTACCCGTTGCGACAAAGAGGGAAGAAGAGAATAAAAGAAGTTCAAATGCAACCGGGGCTTTTTCCATTAATGGTAACGAGTGTAATGTCAAAAGAGACCGACGACGCACAAAGTAAATGGTAAAAAGTGTGATCTAATTCTTTTTGATGCCATCCCCGAGTCAAAATAGAAAAAAAGAAGCATACATTTCTAATTAGTCGCAGCCGAGTCACGCGCGCGTTGATACTGCACCTGCCGTTGCAAAAGTGAGAGGGAGTATTGTAGAAGCCACGGGATGGGATTTGATGTGCCGCAGTCGCGATTCGTTTGACTAAAAAAAAATGAAATGTGTGGAGGAGGGGGGAGATTTCGTATCTCATGTGCTATAGCAATATATGCGAGGTATATATATCGTCATGTAGCTTATTACATTAGTAAAAGATGAGAGTAAAAACTACGATTGTCTTTACTTTGAAAGCTCGAAAAAAATGATAATGTGATGAAGGGATTATTATTATTACGAGAGACGTGCAATTAGACACTCAATTAATCAACTCTACAGGGGTATAGCTGTAGATCGAGATGGTCGCTGGATTCCACTCTTTCCTCAGCGTGACAGACACGCAACGTATCTGGCTCTCACCTATATCATCATTACTGACGACTACGATGAGGCTTCGCTCGTTATAAAACGTTACCTACATATATATAAACACTGTGTATAGATATATTTATATGACAATGCTTCGTTTCTATATCCCTCGACGGTATCTCATTGTCGCTCTTGTTTGCATCTTACGTGAGAGAGCAGCTGCTCTTCGTAATAAGTCATTAGCATTCCGCTCGTGCACGTACGTATTATATGCCATTATACAGCGACTGTATATTACGCTTGAAGAAATTTTCGCATTAAGATGGTTTCAACGGCGAGTGCCGTATGAAGCGTGGGCTCCTTCATAAGCATATATCAATTTCATTTCATTTCTATTGGTCTGATAAAAGTAAAATAATGTAGACTGTTATTTTTGACATTACAAGTAAATTGTAAAAATTAATTAATTATAGATGTAACTCCGTCGTACAATTCAGAGCGAACTTTACTCCTTAATGCTATTTATTAAAAGGAGTTAGTTCGAAAAAAAGCTGCGCTTTTTGTTACTTGAATCGGATTATTTATGAATTTGTGATCAAAATGGAAGTCCAATAAAAATATTTTTAGATATATAGTAAATATCATTCAATTCATTTTTAAGTAATATACACTATCTTCAGTTATCTTAAATTAAATAATTTACCCTTTTTGTGCTGCGATCAATATTTTTATAACCAAGTTATTTTCAATTTATAAACGAGTCTCGTAAGAATCAATGTAAAAACAAAAAGTTTTCTTGTAAATTTCATCGATAACTTTCATTTTTTTGTACAAATCAAGTTCTGAATATTCTAGTTAATTTAAAGCCACCTTAACCCCTTAACCTCTAAACGTCGCGATTTTGTCTCAAGTTTTCAGCTGAAATTTAGATGAAAAATTAAAATCCATGATTTCCTACGTGAAATTTCTTATACTTTTACTAACGATTTATATACAATTTTCTTTCAAAAATGTGATTTCTTAGTCAAATTAGGTACTTAGTCTGAAACCTATTAAAGTAGTGTCATAATGTACATCGACGTAATTTCAAAATTTAAGATAGCGGACGCCAAAGATGTCCGTTCACACATAAATATAATAAAAGACATTTTAATTTATGAAGCAAGTATCCTTTTAAAAAGCGAAATAGTAAGGTATAAACGAACGTACAACGACGTTCAAAGTTTCTTGGATATAAAGATAAAAACAAAAAGGCAAGCCAAAAAATTACTCGTATATCACGCGGTGAAACTATCTCAAAGCGAAGATTCCTCATAACCTAGCCAGGCTATATAACTGAAAATCCAGTAGCCCTGTGTGGCTCAGACCTTCCTTCACTTCCATTATACACGCTACGAACGAAGGGAATTTCACGTCTTTGTAGGAACGTTCTATACACATGCATCCCACATAAGCTTATCCGGCGATGTCGGTCAGAACGATATTAGTCCTTTCGCTAGAGTCCATATATATATCTATGTATATGTACACACACATACATACGGATATTAAGTAGCCAAGAGATTGAGAGCAAGCGTATGTTTGTGCATGGGATAACTTCGGAGAGAAAATTATTCGCAGCGGGAAGTAAATTGCCTTGTCGAAAATGGGGCCAAACGGGATGACACGCTATATATATATATATATCGAACAATAAGTTTTTACAATAGACTTTCAATACAACCTTAACTCCTTCGCAAGATTCTCTTCAAGGCCGCTAATTAATCCCAGCGATATATATAGTCCCGCGGGCTGTTAGTGAACGCTTTTGAAAAAGAAAAGTGCTGTAATATAGCGCAACAAACAAAGTACGCTGTATGGAATAATTCATCATTCGATTATTAGTCAATTCATTCTTACTCTTCGCCCGCAGCATCTTCGGGTATGTGCGATTGCTTTAGGCGCTCTCTTTTTCGCATCTTTGCCACAGCTGAGTCATGGCTGCGATGATGATCGCAAGAAAAAAGGGTTATTTCTTTTGTCGAGTGATTAGAATATAGCTTTTGTTGAATTTCATCGTCGATTGGGCTGCACAGAGACGTTTACACTCCCACGCAAATCGCGTGTGAAATATCGAATGTTCTTCCAATATAACGTTTTACGACGATTTTATTGCTCGTATATTCACTACTGAACTCCCGTACTGTTACAATGGCAAAAAAATCACGCTTTCGCATAGTAAAATTTACGCAGATTTTTTTTATTTTCATTAGTCTGCTTTTGTTAAGAGACAGCATTTTTATTAGATATGATCTGTGATATTTTTTTTAATATTCATATACACATATATGAAATGTACACTGATAAGGTTATCGAGGAACGGAACTCAATTAAGAAATACGCCGTGGGTCTCGTGCGCAAACTTCCATTCGAGTTAATCGTTCGAACTTCGTTCTCTTTATTTCTATTTTCATCCCCGGTACGGAGAGGCTTACGGCTTTCGATGAAGAAAGGCATTTTCATCCCTTCGCCGTATATATACATACACGTGCAGAGATATTAATAAAGCAAAAGTGGAGCATTTTCGGGGTAGGATGGAAGCCTTGCGGTGGAATAAAACCTCCGAGATAGTCTCTAACATATATATATGTATATAATCTCGTACCTTTTCCTTGGCAAAGTGCCCCGGACTTGCAACTTTTATACACTTTTAAATAGTTTTGATAGCGCGACGATTGCTAGAGAGAAAGAGTCGCGCGTTCGATCAATTATATAAACGTCCGAGTGCGCAATTTCTTTCAAGACGATATATTGAGATCGATGCGTTGAGGGAATAAAATAAAAAAAAGAAATAGAACTTATAGTTTCAGCAGAGAAAATGATAGCAGCTGCGAGTTGCGGTAAGCTCGAGAGTTCGCAAATTAAATTCAATCTTCTTTTAACGATGCATGTCCATTAGCGCGAAATTTCTTATAATTTTTTCCCCCTTTTCGCTTAAACAATTAAAAACTTTGCACAATCGGTAATAGCTCTCGAGGATGAACATGCGAAAAATAGATTTACGCCAGACGGATGAGTTAGAAAATGAAAATTGAACAGCGCGAGAGTGTATTCTTCGTCGAAAAGAGCGAGATACAAAAGAACTGCTGCGAATTGAGCAAACGCAACAATAAACGGATGAAAAGCGACGCGTCATCGCGTTTTCTTTATAACATATTATTGTAATTAGTCACGCGGATTCGCGCATTAGTGTTTTCCTAAACGGTCTTTCTCCGTAGCGAAATCGTACTCGTCGTGGGCGACGACGATTTGTCACCTTCTTACAATTTCCACTAGTTATATATACCAGTGAAGCGAAAATTTTTCGACGAAGAATTGGAGTTTAAGATATAGCTGTGGTAAAGGAGGTAACGAGAAAAACGTCACCGGACTTAACCGTTTCTTGGGCAAATTGCGCTCTAACTCTGAATTAAGCGCTTTTTATGTGAAGCTTTTTTTTCTCCTCCAAAGAGCCGCTTTGTATTTGTTTGCGTTTGTCGTGACTTTTCTTACGCGTAGTTCGCAAGCGAAAAATTGCGAATTTCCCTTTATGGAAATGTCCGTTGCCACTTATCTAGAGGCTCTTTTCTTAAGGTATTCATTTTACGAGCTCGAGGCTATCATTTTTTTCCTGATGAAAATATAAGAGAAATGAATCCTCGAGACACAAATGGTTCTCTTCGAGGGTTGCGATGAAAATAAATATGCGATTTTCGGTACATTTCACGCATCGTGATTTTGTAGATTGTATTTGACTGTATTCGCGTGTATATATAGTGATAGAAAAATTCTCGAACCAATGTGAACCGAATATATATATATATATATATATTAATTGTTATTGTTTGTTAGGGATAGAAGCTTAAAGGTAAAAACATTTTTAAGTAATTAATTAAAATTAGATATTTGAATTAGTTATATGAATTGCATTGCTTACGTCTAAAGCTGTCGTTCATTGGAAATAGTCTTAACATTTGAAACGTTTACTTATAAAGCTGCTCTATCTTCAAGAGGAACATATTGTTTATGTTTTTTATTGTATTTATTTAAATAGCCTAAATAATATTATTATACGCTTTGATGCACTTATAAAGAGTCGTCGAAAACTATTGTTAGTTTTTCATTCATATAAAATACATTAACATCATTGTTTAATAAGACCTATCAGAAGCTAAAGTTATCATCCTGTATCTCGATTTTTTGTTATCTATTTGTATTTTCTTTATCTATTACTACTTATATTTTAATCAGTCTCAGAATAATAAGAATCGTTATTTTGTTCCATTTTATCAATCAAATTAAATTATTTATACCATAACGATTCAGTAGTCCAAAATGATTTATATATTTCTTTAATACTGACGAGTATACATTTGCATAATACGATATGAAAAATCAGTAATTCAAAGAACTTAATAAGGAGTAAATAATTATTTACTATCAAGTATATACATATTCAAATATCCTCTCATTCAAATAAACGAAAAAAAATCAGATTCCATTGTGAGAACTGAATTATTCCAAAGGTCGAAACAGTGCTGCAAATACAGTTTGAAGAAGGTTATACAGCACAAAGTCGGGACAGGTTGAAGGCTTGGTTTGAGAGCGGAGAAGAGGCTAATAGGAAAGGATCGAGTACACAAGGTGTGCTCGTGTGGGGCGAATTCTTGCCTCGAGGAGATTGTAACGCGCTTCGCGCGAATATAATATGATAAATATTTAAACACTGCGCACCTCTCCATCTCTCTCTATAGTTATAGTCTAAAGTGAGACGAAATCGTTATTAAATCTTGGGCAACGTCACCGGTTGTCATAATCGTATTAATCACTCTGTGCGCAATCTAAGCTGATTACACGTAACTTATTACTTCGTTTTTTTTTCTTTCTTTCTTTTCAGTACACCACCTTTTTTACTCGGATGCACTCGCAATTAGTTGAATATAGCGAGAAAAGTTTGAAATATTT
The DNA here is from genome assembly GCA_018906985.1 of Apocrypta bakeri. Classification (NCBI taxonomy): domain Eukaryota; kingdom Metazoa; phylum Arthropoda; class Insecta; order Hymenoptera; family Pteromalidae; genus Apocrypta; species Apocrypta bakeri. The sequence goes on from JACCIA010000004.1 coordinate 1,886,064, forward strand.
CACTTAGCGTGAGATTGAGAGGCTGAGGTGATCCAAGCGAATGTGTACTGTAATAGTGATGAAAACAATGAAATGTTGTTTCTCATGTAGAATTAACAATGTACATACATTAGTAGCTACACGCTTAAGAGTAGCTTGGCGCCTGGTTTCGTATCTACGCATATATATATATATATATATATATATATATATATATATATATACGCAGCCGTTTTATTATTATATCGCATTGTCATTGCGTTACGTAAAACGTATTATACGGACATCATCTGCATACGTTCGTACGGAGACTTTTCTCTATCTCTTTCTCTCTCTCTCTCTTGGGTTAGAAGAATGCAAATATCTATAACAATGGTAATTATCGACTTTCTTTTACAAAAGCACAACAATAAAGAGTTAACAATGAGACATCTCGTCATAATATACAAAGTACGGCTTCTGAGCTCGATTCATTCAATTAGAAATTACACTAAATTAGCATTCTTAATCGAATTCCACTCTCGGAGCGTCACTTTTTCTGCTTCTTACGTATCGAAGAGAAATAAAGATAGCGAGCCAGAATGAACCTTAATAGCAACGTGACACGGATCGACTTTGCGTGCGCCCATTGTTCGAACGTTCGTGACATTTTATCCCGTTGTTAACCTTAAATTTACCGACATATACGTATATACATATATATGCACATGTATATACATAACATCGAATCAGGAGTTGACCGGTCGGATCGGTTGCGTGACCCGCAGCGGCCGATCAGGGCTGATGCAGCTTACGTAAGCCAGCGACGCGGACACGAAGGGAAAAAACAACGAGGCGACTGGACGTAGTCGGAGCAATTGGATTTCCGGGTTCGAGGACCCCAAACTCACATCGATGCCCTTTGTATATAGAAAGGATGCGTGATTGCTTTTTAAAGGGATTGCTTTGCCAACGAGCTCTGATTGTTTCGGGAGAACAGGATTTCGCGATAAACTTACTCGCGGGTATGTGTTTCCTATATATAACGGATAGGAGCGAGATAATTAAAGAATGAAAATTGAAAAAAATCGTCTTCTCGGAACTTGCGATGTGTGTACACATTTGTACGACGATTATTCCGCGTAACAAAGCTTTGCGCTTGTTGCGAACAAAGATTCTTGTGAAACGTTTGTGTAAATTGATGAAAAAAAAAACGATGACAATGCTTAACATAGCCGAGAATTCTTATACGTATACAAGAAGGAAGATTGTTTCAAAATTTCACGATCATCCATGAGCTTGTTGCATTAGCATTTTTGAATGGATTAATGTTGCAAATATTCATGAACCATTTGCATTGCGAGACTTCGATGTAATTATACCTTTTCATATAGATTATCCCCTGGATTTAGCTTCGTTCGAAAAGGACAAGCTCTCGAGATAGAAAGGGGGAAGACTGGAAGAAAATGAACCCCGGAAACATTGACTTCGTGTTCATGAGCTGTCCCGGTAATTGTTGGTCCTGAGAGAGACCTTAATCCGAGGTAATTACGAGCTCTAATTGCAAAGCAAAGCCTGGATCTTCTAGCACGAAATAGAGATCCTTAAACGAATGTTTAGAAACTTTTACATTTCACTGACTTACATATGTACGCCTACCTTTACGCACATCCGCAATTTCGATATGAAGGATGCTATAGTCGCGACATTTAGAAGAAAAAATAATGTTTCCACTTGCAAAATCGCATTTTCCCGTCGATTTAACTGTATGCAACAACAGACCAACGCCCCGCAAAATTCACGACAATCACAATGTCCAATAAAACCGCTTGGCGAAGTTTTCCCACACATACATACATGTGCGGAGAGACTTATGCACGTGTACTGGCGAAATAGCAGCTTAGGTGCTAGTGAAAAAAAATATGGGATAAGGATCGCCGATCGTCCCTCGAAATTGCCGAAGCACAGAGAAGACAAAAGGAAGAATAAAAACGGTTAAAATTCCCTACTGTGCAATCGTACCCGCGGAGAAACGAAGTCGGAGAAAGAAACCGGACGTCGAGCGGAAACAGCGACTGTTCGAGAGTAACTCATGCGAATGCGCTCCGGTTGCCGTAAATGGAAACGCGATGTAGTGTTTTCATCTTCTGCTTATACATTCTGAAAAGGAAAATTATTCAAAGAAGAAAATAATTGTTTGATTCGGAAAAATAATTTATTTTAATGTAAATTTAGGGAAAATATTATTAGTTTAAATTTCGGTACATATTTGTTTAAGAATAGTTATTTGCTATTCATATTAACAAAAAAATTTTACCACAGAGTATATAATACATTTAACTAAATTTATGATAATTAATATATATAAATTAGTATACAATATTTAATATGTTCAAGGTAATTTTTATTTGTTTACAGTAATTAATGTTTTACTGAAAATCAATATACTTTTGCGATTCAAGTAAATATTTTCTGTTTTTAAATAAGCAATTTTTGAATAAATAAACTATCCTAAAGATAAGAAAATCTTTTTTACAGTACACGCAAAATTGGGTTTTGAATATTTCGCACTTCAAATTGACAATTAAGTATACTGTCATTAAAATTCCAATCACTTGGTTGAAGTATTCGCATCCAAAAATGTCACACAATATTGCATTCGTGTTATATAAATATTATAAGTATTATAAGTAAATTATAAATTACTATAGCTGCAAGTAATTTTTAATTTTATGATTCCAAATTATTTTACATTATTTTATGCAAATTTTTATATTTATAAACAAAATAATTTTATATTTAAATATCTATTTTTCATAGCGCAAATATAGTTTTTTCAATTCTAGGAAATATTTTAATAAATACATTTTCTCAAATATATAAACCTTCACTTGTTTCAGTGCAGCAATTGCATAGAAAAAATATATCTATGTCCTACCTCTCAATGATGCAATACATAGTCGATCATTTTTTTCTCTCTCGGCTACTGGTGTTACGAAAAGTAATGGATGATTGAAAACAATTTTAAAAACGCGAGACAAGCAATGGAAGGATTATTATTAATGTTCAATCATCATCAGAGGTAAGCCTTTTATCTTACATTTTTCTCAATAAAATTATAAAGATCTTTAAATATACGAATTAAACGCCTTCGATCGTTAATTATCGTTACTGGCGTGTATTTATATGCATAATTGTATAGTATCTACAGAGTAACTGCTCGGATCATTGGCTAATCAATGATCGATTTAAAAAAAATGTATATATATATATCTATATATATATATATACATACATACATTACATACATATATACATATATAATACTATGTGTATTCACAATCAGAGCCGGTCCTATTTTTTTCTTTCTCCACTACTGGAGGTTCGGTACATAAAGAATTTTTTACTTCATAAATTATCCAATAGCGTTTAAGTGTTGCCACATTTTATTGCGGAGATGTGCGCGCCTCTCACGTATAGGCCTGGGATGCACTTACCGTTTCTGTAATAAAACGCTTTAGTGGCACTATTAAGATTCGTTCGCGCAAGATTTTCTTGTACCGGATCGTACTCGGCTCTTCTTTATGGTCTACTATTCCCATCAAATAAATTAGCTTATAAGTTTTAGTTTCAAATAACTGCCATTTTTATGTTTCAATAATCTGGCGCGGGGAGAAATTTTTTTTTTAACCGATCGATCCTTACGCGTGCGCTCTCAAGAGAATGAAAAATTTATTCACTTTGCGAAACTACTCAATTTAATTGTCGAATGAATCTCATTTAAATTTAATTAAATGTCAATCCTCTTCTACTGGTAACGAGAGTACAAGTCGGAGAAAATAATAAAATTCGATTGCCTCCCATCTCTCTCTATCGATTCCGCCCTGTATACAGAACAAATACACACAAGCTAGAATATACCCTCTCACGACTACATGTACATACATATCACATCAATTAGGAAAATCCTTTACGCTGGATTTTCATTAAACTTGACTTTCTACATCTGAAAGATGTCGCTCTACCCGCGAACTGAAAAAAATTCAATTCTACATATACATGTACACATACACACAAACATGTATAGTCTCTATGCAACGTGTCTAGACTGTTCGCGCTCAGCCTCGTTCACACTCGTAAAATCCTTAATTAAAGTGAAGATGCAAGAGAAAAAAGGCTACAGCAACGGCAAAGCAAACAAACGATAATACATACGCGCGAAAGGCAACTCAGAAGCACCAGCAGCAGCAGCAGCAGCTCTCCTACGCTGCTCGCATCACAGCGAGAATCTCTTACGAATGAAAGTGAAAACTCCTCTGTACTCCGTAGTACTGCTCGCAAGTGACCTAGTGCCTGGCATCAAGAATCTAGGCTGCGTTTCTCGGCTCGGCTGCGAGAGTAGGCTACATCTATAGATATATAGATATAGATACATATATATACCTATAAAAGATAGCAGAGATTCCTGCGTTGCGAGAGATGGAGTAGAGGATTACGCGGGCTGCTGTGTGTGCGTTGCTCTCGATGCGCTCGTTTCACGCAGGCATCCGTTACGGAACTCGGTGCTATCCAAAAGTGTATATAGATATCGAGAGCTTAATAAAGCATAAGGAGGAGAAAAAGATTTTCTCGATCCTCTATTTTTTTCTTTTTTTTGCCGTTTTATAGAGCTCACGATCTCTTCCTCCGCGTGGATTCCCTTTCGAGCATCGAGAAATTCAACGAGGAAGAGGAGCGTAAAAACTGTACGTGTACGTGTACGACTTCTAAGTGTATATATATATATATATCTGATTGCTCGATCTCTATACGGCTTTTCTTATATAGTTAACACAGACGTTTGTATATCGTCGCTTTTTTGCTAGCACCTATTTCGTGATTCGCAGGAGAGAGAAAAAGTGAAAATCCCGGACGCGAAAGTATAATTTATGAATCGATAGCGTTTACGTAACACACGCGCTATAAAGAGACAGAGAGAGAGTATCGATCGCGTCGGAACAGGGAATTCTTTGCCAAATTACGCTCTGTTTGAGATAATACACAACGTTTGGATGGGAAAATGGTAGGGGTAGCAATCAATGTAACAACCCGACGATTGACGATGACGCTGTGCAAATTATCGGATGCGAACAGCGCATTTGTCGCCGCATCTTCGCGCGTGAGAATCGTCGAACTGCGTGGATTTACGTAACTTATGTATTACATATCGGGTATGTATCGCTTACACATACGCGACGGGATTATTCTATTAGACGCTATACGTGATGTGGTATTGGTGAGCTTTCGAATGAAATATTCCAACGCCGCGTAGAAAAGAAGATGAAATTCTGGGAGCATTTTTCTGAAAAATTTCTGTGGATTCAAAAACGCGAGGTATACACGCGGTGAATGTATTATAAATCATTATATATATATATATTTACGAATATGTACATAGAATTCGTAGAATTGTAGAGCGAGATTCCGAAAACGAAAAAAAGCTCGTAGCTATAGGACACAGAACAATAGCACACACTCTCTACCCCTTTATAGAACTACGTATAACACACTCGGTTCGAGTATAATACGTCGAAGAGCGTATGGACTTGCGCAAGATACAGAGACACGAGTATTTGTGTATGTGTGCGGGTGTGTGTGTATGCATAGTCGTCGGTAAAGCGAAGGACAGCTTTGTAAAAAACGCTACGTGTACCGGCTATCGGTTGCTGCTGCAACGCCCGTTATACAAGGGGGCGCTCGTAATATCAGGGCCCTCGCATCGCTCGTTAAGAAATCATCGTCAAAGACCGTATTCATCATCGAACAAAAGACGCGGCGCGAGTCTAGCGAAACATCCGGTGAATTTAGAACTGATCTCATCTCTTATTCTCCCTCGCATTGCTCCTACCTGTATATGTATATGTATATGCATATTGTATACGTGTGTTTATGCGTGTGTTTATATGTGTCTGTGCATCTATATGTATATATACTAAGAGAGACAAATGTAGGAATGTTTATGAATAGGTGCTTATTTATATATTTATACAGGCATAGATAAACATTTGCGTAATTAGAACACATCGCTCGAAGATTCGTGAGTCGGACGTCAAATTTCTTGGGGTGTTAGAAACACATGTAATATAATATCGAAGAGGAAGACAGTGGGGATATGGCCTGTTTTTGTAGCACTGTGTATACAGAATCATTGGTTACGGAGACTTAATCAATGTTTGCATTTATTTGGATATTTGTTGAACCGGATGAAATTGACAGGAGTAAATTCTGTAGAAGGTAAATATGCGTGTAATAAATGAAAAGAGAATATTACAACGATTAAAAATGCTTGGGACATTTTAAACGAAAAATCAAATTATTTATTTTGCGTTTAAATTTATTAATAGCTTTGTTGTTTAAATTACGACACTTCAATTCATTTAGCAAGCTTCCAAGAAAAAAATTAAGTGCTTATAACATTGGTGTAACGTCGTTGCTAAATAATTTATATAAAAAACATGATTCTGTATAAAATATGAAATGATTTGTATATAACATATCCATTTGTTTAAAATGATTTTTAAATAATCGTATAAAACATGATTTGAAAGCAAAAAAATTAGGTTACGAAACTATTTTATGCAAATGTACGTGTTAACTGCCAATTATTTCTTACTGGAAACATAACATGCTTTTTTCATTATTTGCATCCTAATATACTATACCAACAAATTATTGTTAGATTAATGAAAAATACATTTGATTCCAAAAAATGATTTCTTTGGATAGTTCCTGGAAAATTTGTACTTGAATCCTATCATATTTATTTGCACAATATAATATGAATCTAAATAAAATAATTATCAAGAACTTTTAAAATACATTTTCTCATTATAATATAATAATAATAAATATAATCAATATTGTATTATGTATGCCAACATCAAACGTGAAGAACATATAATAATAACATAAGATAACATGTACTATTCAATGTATCAAATCATCAGTTCCAAACAATTCAATCGTCAAATTTTCTACTACATCACCTCTTATACATATACATATACATATACAAACACACCTAATCATCCTCCGTTTCGTATTGATTACGTACACAATTACACATATACATACACACCTTACACTTCGAGGAGTTAATGCATCGACGATCGAGTACACGCATTAGACGTTGTGTATACCATAAAGTCGATTTTCTCTTTCTCTCACGGCTAACGTAGCACGTGGTGTAGTACATGTCTCTTGCGTAATATACAATCTATACAGATCTTGGAGATGGATACACTTAGCAAGAGTGCATCGTCGCTACTGCTTCTACTCTCTAATGCGAGCAAAGTCGAAGATGACCAGTTGTTGCGCGAGCTTTTCTCGCAACACGTTCGCGTGCAAGAGGGAGTCGTAATTGTACTACACAGAGGCCCGTTCGCTCTTCAGGGTGATTGATAGTCTCTTGGGTCTGTTACGCTTGACTTTTAATGCCTTCGATGATGAGATGCTGTATGTATATACTCCCATTGTTGACTTTCACCGAAACTATATTCCATACGTTAACCTGATACCCGTGGGAGTTGAAAACGAATCGACGTATACACGTCTGACATTGAAATGGAGAACACTTGTAAAACTCCGTTGAACTTATGTGGAGACTTTCATGAAAAATATTTTGAAGTTGTCTCGAATTGAAATTTTAGTATAGTATGAGAAAATCATTCAAATTGTTTCTTTATTTATTTATTTATGTATGTATTTATTTATTTACTTACTGACCAGAAAAATCTACAAAATTAATCCTGTAGAAGTAAAAACATTTGCTTTTTTTCCTCCTATTTGATTTAAACACTTTAACTCCGTTGATAGTGAGTTATGTGTTTTAATTGCCATTATATAACTGTTTTGTCATTTATAGTTTTACTTATTTACTTTTTTTGTCTATTATTTAAAAACGAATAGAGGTATATACGTCTGATATTGAAATGGAAAATGCTTGTAAAAGTATGTTGGACTTACGCGTGCTCAATAGTAAAAATATTGTTTTGGTATTGAAAAGTACTTGTATTGATTTTGAAATGAAATTTTAATTCAGTATGATAAAATGATTGAAATTTTAGTCTCAAACATTTATAACAGGTATATTACGTGTTTTAATTTTACAAGTGTATACACTGTTTCTATCGTTGGTTATATCTACAAATGCTGACACTGTTTCACATTGTTTAACAAATATTCTAGATTGTTCTTTATTTTTAATTGGCATTTTGCTTATGTGTACAATCAATTGTTATTGAATGTCGCATGTCCTTGTTTGCGCTTCCTTTTTGGTATATTGCGACAAAAAAAAGGACCAAACAATTTCAAGAAAACACTTGGGTCTCGGTGCAGTCCTGTGAGTGGAAACGGACTTTTTCACACGGCTCCAACCATCGCATTATTAAGAAATAAACAAAAACGATGTGTATGTAATATATATATATAATCAAGCCACACCTCGAGAGATTATAACAACGAGTACGTATACATGTATACATGTATACATATAGACACATCAAGAGATAGAAGACCTCTCGCGGTCGTCATCATCTTCGCTGTTTCTCTCGTAAAAGCGTAACGATGGCGAAACGTTCTCGCTATGATCATTACGTGCCTATAGGGGTTAGCCACTGCACACTATAGCAAAAGTAGCACCTGTGTGAGAAAGTAAATTCTGACAATATTATGATTTATAGCGTAATGACGCTAGCGCGTACCGAGAGCTAATCGGGGCAGATGCATCGCGACGCAGTTGACAAGTTGACGAATCATTTTGCGCCGTCGCTCAAAACTCGCATAAATATTATAAGCTACAGAGAGAGAGAGAGAGAGAGAGAGATAGAAAGAGTCAACTAGCCGTTCCACTCGGATACGGTAACGACCGTCGCCACAGCTCCAGCAGACCTCTGATTTATGCTAATGACTCCTTTATTATACAGTTATTCTTTTCGTGTCAAAGAGGGAGGGAGAGTAGAGTAGAGTTTCCTCTTTTTTTCGTGATATTCGCTATTTTTTCCCCTGTCGTTGCCTTATTTGCTCGAGAGATGGTGATGCTCCTGGCTTAATGTTTCGCCGTATTGAGACCGTTTAGGGGAATATAGCTGTGTGCACGAGATTTATAAACTAGTGGCTTTTATTCTCGTTTTTAGGAGATATCGAATTTGACCTTTTTTATTTTAGATTTCATTTTTTAAAGGGGTAAGACACATTTAAGTGAGGATAGATAAAATTTTAAATTTTGAGTAGTTACATTAACCGAATCCTTTGTACACTTAATACTGAAGTTGCGAATATGTGCACCTTTAAATTGAGCTTTGTTTCATATTTCGAAGGTTCAGAATGAATGAATTAATCAAATGACCTGAAAATTGGCACTTGTTACATTCTTTAAAGTCTGTCCTTAAAAAAATAGTTGTAAAGTCAGTTTTTGATTTTTAATAATTTTTCTATTCATTCAAAATAAAAAGCTCTACATCCAATTAAGTGTATAACGATCAAAAACTTCATTAATATAATTATATAATTAATTAAAATTTTTAATTTTAAGTACCCTCGCGTAAAAGGTGTCTCGCTCTCGCCCCTTAAGAGGATAGTAGGAATTCGCTAGTGCTAAGTACAGGTTACTTATATATATTTTTTTAATTAATAAATAGGCAATATTTTAAAATTAAAAAGAATATCTGCCCAGTTCTTGGAAAATACAGTTGAAACTCAATCAGCAACTAGATTTTATTTCATCAAGGGGATAATTTTCGAGAAGCTATAGAAAACAAATTATGCGTGCTTTCGAATTTTCGTTCAAAATATACTCCAATACAGTTTTCATGAATTTATACATTTTTTATAAATTTAAAAATAAAGTTGTGGATCGAACTTAAACGCGGTGGGATTTTATTTCATTAAATAATTTTTTAGACATCGTACAAAAAATTTGAGAATATACACAAGTACTCTTAATAAACAAATATAAAATATTAAAATTTTTAAAAAATATGCCCGAATCTCTCAAAAAACTAAATTGTAAGTCAGCTGCAGGTAGTAGTCCTAGGATTACTAGAAAATGAATACCAAATTAGATGAAATTCTACGCTTGCGGAACTAACATCGTATAAAAAATATTAAAAATTAACAAACCATCGTCGATCAAATTTTGTAAAAAAACGTTTTTTTTAATAATAAACAGATCCTGTTTTCCCCGTATAAAAGCGTGCCCGAAACATTCGTAAAAAAAATTTCAAAACGAAATGCCAATTTTCCATTGAGTTATAAATATTGCATTTGTGAAAATGCAGTTTAAAGTTTCGACAACTAATCATTACGTTACAAGCTACATTCCAACTTATAATACTCCCATTTAAAAAATATTTACGACACGACTGCATATATTTGAAGAAATTGCTCTTCGAATACTACTATATTATCGAAATAGTCAATAAATATAAGAAAATGAATTTTCTGCAGTCAAGTAACTTTACCAGCCTCGTATATCAACGGTTGATTGATCGATCTATAAATTCGAATAAACTGCATAGCGACCAGTACTTTATTGTAACTAGAATAAATTATAATACAAAGAAACAAATCGACATTGCATATACATAAGAGCTACTGTGTAACGCGATAACCCATAGCAATCATCACGACCCGTATATCGCGGAACAAAAATCTGAGTCATAAAAACAAATTACATACGCCACTGACACGCTGCGGATTCGATTGCCAATTAACCGTGCAATTTTCATCAGCTCGATCCAACACCGTTGACCCGAATCCCGTCGAGCAGCTAGTCCTAGCATCAGTCGTCGATACAGCCAACTCAATCATCGCTTATATATACATATACAATATACATATACGTGTGTGTATACATATATATATATATACGTATCTACCTATGTAATAATAATAATAATAATCACGAAATCACAGCATAGCTGCATCGGTGTCGTAAGACTTCATACCGCGGTCTACCGCTTGTTCGTTTCAATAACCATTCATGGTTCGAATCTCGCATAATATATATAAGTCGCTAAATGCCGATCGCTGTCAGGTGCTCATTTGGAATGCGGGTGAGCGCGAAGAGGGAGGCGAGAGATAACGATTGAAGTTGTAGCCGTGCGTGGAATTTCGACGATTTTGCATTGTTGCTATCTATTCCTTTGCTATTTCTTAGTCTGCTTCCTTATTACTGTTTACACGGAGAGAAAAATCCGTATATGGTTACAAAAAAATGTTTATATATATATATATATATATATATATATATATATATATATATATATATATATGTAATAGGTCATTATTACAGATACATTGACAGTGTAAAATAGTAATGAGTGAATACTAGACAAGTTAGGAATCAGTATTAATATATTTTCACGAGGTAAAAGAAAAGAATAATTACAGGTTACAATTTAAGGAGGTTTTACAATTAACTCCGTCCCTGAACTTTGAATGTCTGTAACAAGAAGTTTAATGTAATTACAAAGATAAACTTTTGTTCTTAAATGGGTAGAAAGAAACGTTATTTAACAAGACCTACCAAAAGTTGATGCTATCATTTTGTGCAGAGATATGATTTTTTTTTATTTTGGCTTTAGCTAAAGTGTGAATAGCTAAATACCTTTTTGATTTAAAATTACTAAAATTTATTTTTAACCCGTTTGAACAACCGTCACTCAATTTTAATTCATCACGTACAGTTCTTACGCACCACATCCCGAAGAAAACAGAATTTGATCACTAAAAAATTGGCTATCCTTAAGGGGGAGTATGATTTTCAGGCCTCAAATTCGAATTTTTTTGCTCCTATCGATTCTAAAACTATTCAAGAATATGTATGTAAAATTTCAGAGGACAATTTTACGTATTTTCAAAACTAGAGCAAATTTAGTGACCGCCCGTCAAGTAGGTGTGACCACTGGAGCAAACTTTAAAGCCGTTTTTCTCGAGTTTAGATTTTTTCGATTTTTTATTATTTATGCCGGTGATGAGAGAAAAACTATACGTTCGATCAAAATAAATCAAGATGTTGTAGATTCTTTATAATAATGCATTCTATATGAACTAAAAAAGTTGGAAAAAATTAAAATTTTTTTAATTAGTTTAGTTCATATAGAAAACAAACAAATAAGAATATTTTCATTTCAAATGCCTTTAACGACCAAGATCACCGGTATAGCTGGATAAATGTATACCCGAGGTGCTTTAGCAAAATGGTCGTAATGTAAACATTTACAATTAATTGTCAATAAAAAAAATTGTTTCGCAAAATTGCAATGTTATTTAATACGTTGTAAAAACTTTAATTAATGTACTCTATTGGTTCCATTCTAAAAAAATCGCTGAAAAATAGAGTTTTTTCGCCTCTTAAACCAGATCTCCCCCTTCGGTTACCATTACCAGCGAAGGAAGTTTAGTCTTTGGTTATATATCTAAGACTTGGAGATCTATGTATACATAAGTCGGCAGCTTTGATGTCGTGAATTTCCTTGAAATTCGATGTGTTTGCATTGAATGAACAGTAGTATATACAGATAGCAAGTTCATTATACACGATCGATAGATCGCAATTAATTTGACGCGTCGGAGCTCTTATCAATATTAGCCTTCGTTTGATGCGTAAACTATACGCGCCTCCATTTGTAATTACAGCTCAGACGTTATAATAGACAGCGGGCCGCTTGAAAGGTAAATTATCAAAGATGCTTCTTTAAAATTTTGGCTTTCTATATAATATATAGATGGCTCTATGGCTTTGACAAAATTCAACACATAACGGATTCGTATATATACACTCGGTTTGCTGTTTCGGGTATGAATATTAATTAGGAGACAGCTTGTCGTACGGTACAATGTTTTTACCCTCTCAGAGCGTTGAAAATTTGCATTTCGATTCATTCAAGAGCAGGGAGTCGAAATGCACTCTATGCATATACACATACAAGTTTCTACGTTATAAACTGCTTTGACGAAAAATATAACGTTATAATTGATCCATCAGCAATGCGATTAAATGAATTTAAATAAAAGTCTTTAAAATATCTGCATATATTGTATTTTTAACTTTGATAAAAGTAGATAACAAACTCCCGTTAGATTCGAGCTCGAAAGACCGAAGCTGAAACGAGTATGGCAAATGTGAGGGTCAAAGGAGAGACTGAAAGGGGAAGATCGTTCGCTGGTAAAAAGTCGCTTCAAAGAGATTTTCTGTGTCTTGTTCGTGTGTACCTGAGTGTAGAGAAGAGCTTGAGTCACTTTGATTAACGTATCGTGTCGTCGTGAGATACTTTTTCGATTATTCATCGCATATATATACATAATACATACATACTGCACTTGTCGAGTGTCCGATCGACTTCGAATATACTGAAGTGTAGAAAATCATCGATCACTGATTATAATGTACCAAAACATTATTGCTACAATTATAAACAGTCGCTAAGTGTCTGTATAAATCATTCGATTTGTATAGAACCATAAAATAGGAGAGACGTTACGACAGATTAGATAATTATTTATAAAACGAATTTCAAAATTAAGCAACGCTTTGTACATTGTAAATGCCGCTAGATTTTTCCTCTGATAAATGTATAAGAATTTCTCTTCGTTTATATACTTGTATTTATATATATATCTTCGTATATATACATGCCCTGAAATATTTAAATCAATTCCCGCGCATGTATAGCGCTGACGCGATAATAATAAGCCTTCGAACTGTGGATCATTATTCAAATACATTTGAAAAGAATCTAGTCATCGAGATTCGGAGCCTCCGAAGAGTAATAAATTCACTCCTATTGCGATAAGCCGTGACTCGCTCGCGCGAACAACCGACATTTTTCATCATTACGCTAAGAACTCGGCAAGACGACAAACTACATTTTTCCCGAGGCTAAAAACTTGTACACAGTTTATTATAATAATAATAATAATAATAATAAGCGATGAAATTTTGTGAATGCATCACAACAGCGAAGATTTCCCAGAAAATGAGCGATGACAACGAAGCTATTCCTATGGATAATGAGGTATACGGCAAAGTCTCTTTCTCATCTTTTTCTTTTCGATGTACGTTTCGGATTTATGGAGCCATAGATAAATGTCAAAATTCAAAGACGGATAAAAAGAGCCATACGATTAGTTTTTTTTTATGTTTCTCCGCGTTTTATAATCGCTGACTATTAAGCTGCGAATGAATTACGATCTTGGATGCGCGCTAGCTTATAATGTATACCAGGTTACGAACTTTTAGCTACTATATGTCCAGTGCTATATACTGCACTGTCTATACGTTTGCTATTAAAGTTCGCAGGATAATAAACAAATCTACCGCCGCAAATTTATCTCCCGTCTGTGCATATATGCATGTGTATATATATTTAAGCTACTACTGCAATTGACTATATATATATATATATATATATATATATATATATATATATATAATGTATATACATGTGTGTTTGTGTGTGTGTTTATGTACATACGCGTACAGAGGTTGTGTACGTATGCACGCTAGCAATGAATACGCGCCTGTGTGTATACTATATATGTACAAGAGATGCTGCAGCCTGTTTAATCAGATAATTTATACGCAATTATTCGCTCGTTACGGCTTAAAAGTAGCCGCGAGATATTCCATTAGAGATATTTGGGGAGATTGATTCACGGCGCTTTGACGAGAATTCCGGCGCCGCTTGTTATACGTTGCATGAGAAAGGTGCACTTATTGAGAATTTAAATGTAACCATTAGGCTTTTCAGAAAGTCATATCTTATCTGATCGATGAATCGCGAATTATGAATCGAGTAATTATCCTCGAAGTCTACAACTTATGGAGCGCATTTGTATACCAGCGGTAAGCAGCATAAAGAGAAAATTGAAATTTCCACTGCTACAAAGCTTGTCTATCATCTGAATGTCGAATCAATGCCTTGTTATTATATACAGATGCATTCAATTCCATCATTTACGAAACTTTACGGATAATTAGACTTGCTCGGAAGAATCGACATTTTCCCAGTCATAGATTCGTTGGTATAAAATAAAAAAAAAATAAAAAAAGAATTAATAACAAGTACACACTACTGATGGACATACGTACGTGAGTGTATTCCAGATCGCGGAACGATGTGTACCCGCGCACTTGCGCAATTCTTAAGAGCATTTATCTCCCGCGCCGGAATAAATTTATCTCGTCCATCAGAAGTCAATCAAATTGTGAACCTGTGGTTAAGAGATAAAAATATGTTTTTACGAAAAAAAAAATTGTTTTCTTCTTAATTACCTGGTCCTCCGCTGATATGCTAATGAGTTTTTGCGCAACCGATTAGCTTGGATAAATGTAACTAGCAATTTTCATTCGTACACAAAAAATACCTTGTGCTTGTACTCGATGTTAATATTTCAATTATCCGACGTATTCTTCACGTGACTCGTACACGAGTGGAAAGTCGAGCAACCGTTAACGTAATACAGTTCTGTTGGGTTAAATAATCCAATGGTGTGTGTATATATAGGTTATTCTCTAACAGATTGACCAGTCACCAAATTTTATCTTCTTCAATGTGTTTTTAATCTTCTGTTTGGTACTGAAAATAGTTAGTGAGAAATACTTCCTTGAGAAGTTAGAATTTTTTGAAAATTGTCATAAACAGCCAACTTTGACATACTGTTACTTAGAGAATCTTTATGAAAAACAAAAATTTAATTTCACGAAGATGGATACAGTGCCCAACAAAAGTATAACAATATTTCGAAGAAAAAAAAGTTTTTGCCTTGTCAATCTGTCATAGAATGACCCATACATACATCGGATGAACAGCATCTTTAATGAATATTTTAAATTTCTCGCTGCTACACGCGATGAAAGTGAAAGCTAAAGTAGTGGAAGAAGATGTATTATACAGGGAAATAACTAGAATTATTTAGAAGCTTATGTAGCATCGAATCGATGTTTCTACAAGCAACTTCAATGATGCAAATTATTATATTAGCTGATGTTCTCTCGTCGGTCCCTCTCACACACATTCGTATCTGTCACTTGAATTTGACAGCAGAGATAGTCGAAATAGACGTCGAGAGTAGCGCGTTATACGGCATCTTCCAGAGAGACTCTCAGCCGTTCGAAATAGCCTGATTTGAATATAGACTGACTGAGTGACGATTGACTGACTGTGCGATGCGATGTGCTGCTGCAGATGTGCCCTATTATGCGACGTCGCTCTGACAATTAAATCGCTGTGATGAAATTCCGCTCACTAACTCCCACACCCTCTTTTCCATCCTTTTACCCCCTTCCACTCTTGACATCCTCGAAATTGATGAGCGTATATTACAGAGTAAAGACCTTCGGTGATTTTGACAAATGACTGCTTCGATCTTCGATTATTTATTGATTCTGCTTTCAATTGTCGCTATCGAGTTAAAAACAGTACGTGTAAATATGTAGACTGAATAAAGGGATTGCTGTACTTAAAAAATGTAATCATTAATAGACTATATTTTCGCTTGAAAAAAAAAATAAAATTATTTTCAGAGCATATCACTTACTGTGTGCAAGTAAAAGTTATCTTGAATGCAATACATAATATTTGTATTCATTATCCAAAAGTGAATAATTTTTTAATCTAATTTTTTTAATTCTATAAACAGTTATTGGTAGATGAAAAATGTCATATGAATATCGAATTATGATTAGCTTGAAATAAATCATTTGGTAATCGATAAATTGAAAACTACATTTCTATTACTTGTAGCTACATAAAATTAAAGTCTGCATGCAATGTACATGTACCGTCGTGTTGGATGTAAATAATTAAACCAGGTGTTTGAAAATTTAATTAAAGGTGACTTCATTCTTTCAATTTGATGTATGGAAATATTGAGAAAACATTTCCACATGTACAGCAAAAAACAGTTTGCTGTACATGTGGTAAAAAATCATACTTGAATAAAAATATCAACATAGTATATTTAAACACATATTTATTGATAATAAACAAGAGGTAATAAATATTTTGTTGATCTAATAAAAAGGAATCTGATTTCGATTAAAAATGTATTAAAATATGCGTTTATGATGATGAAATTAAAACAAATATTTTTCTAGGAATATCGAAAGAAATCATTTTTTGAAAACATAAAACTTTTTTCTATGTAAGTATACGTACACGAGTAGAAATTATTTTTTTTAGTACCACACGTGGGTGATTTCCAAATACGCTATACAGTCTATAAAAATTTTCACTATTCTTTGGATATTACACATCGTCCAACGTAAAGTTTCATAACACATAGTAACGTGTCGCGTAATGTCAGCGCGGTAATCCTTCTTTGTTTGTGACGCAGAAAGTTCGGAGTTAATGTAGCGTCTATCTTTGGAAAATTTACGATTTCATATCCAATTTACGCAATAATTGCGGAGGAAAGAAAAATTTCCGGATGAAAGTGTCGAGTCGCGAGAATCTCTGATCGCTAAATATGTATTATGTATAATATATATAATACTCATATATATATATATGGATCATTCTCTGACAGATTGGAATTTTTTCCAAGTCTGAAATTTTTCAAAACAAAAGGGATTTTAATGATACTATCACAAAATATGAGTTTTTCAAGATTCGTCTAGATTTTCAGTTAGTTATAGAGGTTCATTCCTCAGTTGAGACTTTTATTTTTTTATTTTTATACCAACGATCGAACCTTATCATAATTGAATTTCAATGCTTAGACAATTTTAAGCAAGAGATTTTGGTGTTATTGTAGTGAAATAGTGTAGTGATTAATAAGTTTAGTTCAGCGTCAACATGGACAAACTTACAAGTGTCAAAGACAATATAGTACTTCTATTTAGTACAGTTCAAATGTGTGTATTACGTATGTGCTGAATATACATTTTAGTATTAATATTAGTTTAATATTTAGTATTTCTAGCTAGAATTAGCTTCTTTTCCTAGTTGTGTATTATTAATACAAACTGACTTCGTAAATTTTTTTATATTGATACCGAAGACCCAACAATTTAAAAACTGATTTTACACACAAATCATTATAATGTATTTAGCGAGAAATACTTCCCAAGGAATAATAATTTTTCGAAAGTATGCATAAAATGCCAACAACTTGTAACTTAAAAGACCTTGATTAAAGTAGATACATTACCAAAGAACAATTTAAATATATTGAAAAGGAAAAAAACAGTTTGACCTATTAATCTGTCGTAGAATGATCCATATATATATATATATATATATATATATATGTATATAAACATATATAAACTAAGGGTATATGAACTCGAATGTAACGATCATGGAGTCTGTATATAGCTGAGAACAGTCGCTTATCCTCGTAACGTAGACCTCGTCAACCCCAATAAGGTGCCTCGTTAAATATACTCTCTATGTCTCTCGCGCGTTTTGATTCGCAGCGTTACGACTACCGTGCATACGTTTACGCATTATAACGCGTTATGTAAACGGCCGATCGGATAATCACAGACTCGCATATATACATATATACGACATTAATTTAACTGTATACGATTTGGCGCATAAGGTATATATAATATATAATAATATCCCACGAGTATAGACGGGTGGAAAAGCTTTAGAAAAAGCTCTGTCTCTTATCGCTTGTTGCGCGCGATTTTCGCAATGCGAAAACTGCACTCGCTCTTTGTATACAGTAAAAAAGCAAAAAAAAATTACCTTCGTATCTCTTACATTCATACCGCACGATTCGTCGTTTCTTTTATTCGGGTTAACCCTGACCTCGCGCTCGAGCAGACTTAAAATGCAAATATTTTGCAGTTGTATCTCTGCGCGACTGAAATGTCTGACTATGTATATGTATATGTATGTATAGACATATATAGTTAGTGTTGAGAGGAATGCAGAAGCTACTCCCGGATGAAATCCACTCGTCGACTAAATATAAATCGCGCGGGTTCTTCGTTCGTATGCAAAATTCGCTGCCGTCATGCTCGTAAACTGCGGCTCGAAACATCGACGAAATCTCGCGGTTGCGCAGTTAGAGATGGACTCGGAGGATTGTGGAATAATTCGCGTTGCGCGAGAGACTATGATTCATACGTCTCATGTATTATACGTCAGAAGCCAGAGAAGAGAGGGTTAATGGTCATGTATAGGAATTTTGTCGAGAAATCGAGAGGGTTACATATGGATACACGTTGATTGTACATCAGTAACTGACGGTTTTATACAGTATTATATAGACTAATAAAAGACGATCCTTTAATTTGATCATTAATTTAATATACGAGCATATTGAATACATATATATTCCAAACTTACTACAGGCAATTAAAACGATAGAACTCTTTGACATTGCCGATTCCAGGTATATTATAACTTCTTGAGAATCAATAATTACTTACACCTGAAAATTCAATATAACCTCGGCGTAATTGTTCCAATGAAATTTACGGTTACGTCTGCGAAGGATATCATAACGTGCTGTGAACCGTTCGAATAGTTTACGCAACGTGTATAATCTCTAACTCTATATAACACACATATATATACACATATACATACAGAAGGAATATCGCATATATATCGGCTCATGCCAATAACCCACACTTATGATACATAAAAATTCATCTTGATCCTTCTTACAAAAGATTTAATATCCAACGAAGCGAATCAAGCGAGAAAAAAGAAAACCGGGTAAAATAGCAAGCGTGCATTCTTCGGTGAAGGCGGTAGTTATTACATTGTTTATACCCGATATTTCATTTGAAAGCCCGCGCGCAAGGGTGTGCCGGTTTAATGTCACGGGAGCAGTTCAGTTGCGCACGAGCATTTGATCGCAAGAGTGAGAGAGATACTCGCTACTCCGATTATCGGGAGACGATCTCTTTCTCTATATATATACATATATATATATACACATCTGTAATGTCGTTAGATATACCTTAGTAGTCTTGGTTCTGCAGTTCTCGAGAACGTTTCAGAATTAAAGAGCAGGAGAAAGCGAGTTTCTCTCTCTTTCTTACATTCTGTAGCATTGCGCGAAGGGTCGCGAAGAGGAGGCAATAAAAATTGCTCGAAGAAGAAGGAGAGTGACTAGAATAATTCTGGATCGAGAGTAATATCGTCGTCTATGAAATTAACTTCTCACCGAAAGATCGATGCAGTTCTGATTAAACTATACGAAGCGGGAGATAGAGAGAATAGAGAGAGAAAGCACTTTAGGAATATATATCAGATTACCACCTTGTCGCAGTGTTTGAAGAGCGTGAAAATGCATTAAGCGGATAATCCTGGAATCGCCTATCGTAAACGAAGAGGCCGGGCGAATAGATCGCGTTGCGCATAAGGGCAGATCGAGGCATTCGCGAAACGATCCCGAATTCCAATTTCGCTTGGCTCATATGCACCGAACGCGCTGGATCTCTTTTGCTCTCCATACGATATATATACATATCTGTAGAGCCAACAGACAGAGAGAGAGAGAGAGAGAGAGAGAGAGAGAGAGAGAGAGAGAGAGATGGATTCGTAATGCGCACAGACGAGCTAACAGTACACACCGGCTTGCTATAATGCTTGGGTATTGAGACATACGCGCGTTGTTGCATTCCACCACACATATATAGACAAACACGTGTGTACAGAGAGGTACAGGTGCGCGCATTCGAGAGAGAAACGTACTTGCAACTCTGATAGATATATGTATATATATATATATATATATATATATATATATATATATGCGAATAGCGGGGTTCACGTACGTATGCATCATCACGATGGGAGTGAGCAACAGCAGTAGCGATGAAAGATTAAATTTCAAAAGTCAAAGAGAGTAGCTTCACGCTCTCGCTGGAAAGAGATAGACAAACCTTTGCAAAGCTCATTAATGTCATTGCTCATTTTCTGTTAAATCGCCTGTATATTTTATATATGCTTGCGTGTGAGTCAAATATATCGAGATACTGGAAACAACTGGTTTACCAAGGAATTGAAAAATTTTTCCCATGTTTTTTTTTATTTGGAAGTATGCGTGTAGCCAATGAAATAAAGGAATGTGATTTATGATACGCGAATTTAAAGAAGACTTATGTACATGCATAGATTGAATGGTAAAAAAAATTTTAAGTGTTCTTTGACACTGTATTTTTTCATTGTGGTTCTTCCAGTTAGATCATGCGAAAGCTGACATTTCATGTCTATTTTGAAAAAATTGTTACTTATCAGGGAAGTATTTCGTACTAAAAGACGCGAAAGGGACTTTTGTTGAAAAATTAAATAAACTTTACAAATAAAATACTAGCAATAGATTTCATAATAATATTCTAATTAAATTCAGTTTTGAAACGATTCGGTATCAACAAAAAAAAATTAACGAAGATGACTTATATCATTATGAAATATTCTGCGAAGGTTTCAACTTAGGAGTCAAGCTCTATATCTAACTGGAAATCTGGTACAATCATGAGAAACTCATATTTTATGATATAATGGCTCATACGATAGGTTTATTTCTAGCTAGAAATACAACTTGATTCACAATTTGACCTACAAATCGAAAAATTGTTCACTAGTATATACTTAAAAAACAAATTTGGTTTACACTGGAAACTATGTGCGCAGTCGATTAAATAACAGAATGCGATATGTGATGCATGGAGTTAAAGTGGAACTACGGAGCTTTCATTTAAAGTAAAGCTCGCTTTAAAAGTCTCGTTGAGAAAAATAGTTGTGAGCATTTGTGTAAATAATATACCAATTAACTTCTGAGAAAAAGTAATTTAAGCTCTACCATTTCATAAAAAATAGTGGCTTACAAAGAAAATAGAATAAACTAACTTTAATTACAAAATAAAATCGCTTTTAAACTTTACGCAGGAGAAAGTATGAATTTTTCGAAGATATAATAAAACGAAATGTGTATTTTCAATCACTAATAGAAAATACTAAATTTTCAGTTTCAAAAATAAGTTAAACACTACACTCAAGAGTCTACTAAAAAACTACTATATCTTCTTAGTAACATCGTCCGACATTTTTTTCTATCTATGAAATTACTTTTTTTTTCTCGAAAAGCCCCGAAGAGCAAAGAAAATAGGCTCCTTGAGAAAAATATTTCGATTCTCAGGTAGCCAGTTGTTTCCAGTATCTCGTTAATTAACTCATACGTATACATATATATGTTAGACTCAACGAAGCTCTCTTTCGATTTCGAACTGCGCGGGTTATTTTGCTTGCCGCAGACGAAATTAACGTGCGGTCGTCCTCACTGCGTGCCTCGTAATCGCAAGGTCGATGTTGCCGGGCGCTTTGTATGGATATATAAAGCGGCCTATATAGTCAACGCAGCAACCACCCTGATGCGCGTTATGGCAATAAAGTGCAGGCATATACGCACTGACACACATACACACCCATACATATACGAACGTTCGAAAACGGTGTATAGCATATATATATATATATGCTATACATCGTTTTATACACCCATATATATATATATATGGGTGGGTGTGTGTATATACAGAAAGCTCGACAATCGGCTGGTACTGCGAGGAAAAAGCCAAAAGAAATATACAACGCTTTATCGCCGTAACCAGGCGCTGCGCTATTGCCATTCTGATGTACTTTTTATTATTGCTTCGTAGCTCGCTCGTTTCTTTCTCTGATGCTGCTGCTGCTGTTGATGCTGATGCTTCTGTGTGGCATTGAGTATGTACGGACTTTTTGATTTGTTGCGGGTGTGTTAATCGCTCGGTGTGAATTCGATTCGAATGCACTATTACTATTATATGTGAAACCTCCTAAGCTGATTCGTAAAGGGATATATCAACACCGAGAGGTGGAGTATATAAATGGCAGATTCATATTCAGTTTTTTTATCCCTAGGTTTTTCAGTGTTGCGCTTTATACTATCAGCTTTATTCTCTAAGAATGGATCTACGACACAGATACTGGTTACTTTTTTCTGTAGTAGTGTATTAAAAATATTGACCCAACATTCGAAGTAATTAAGTGGTAAGAATGGGACATACTTTCAACCTTGTTCTGGTCAAGTAGTTGAAGTCAGTATTGATAGAATTAATGAACCAGTGTTGTGTCAAAATATACTAGATTACTATGTCAATTTTGACTAATAGAATGCCCACGTACAGAAATGGTAATAACATCTCTTTTAAAGTGTTATGTTCTGACTATTGTTCCAGTTCTCCATCAGATCTGGAATAATCAGCACAGGGTTTGCTTTAAAATCTGTATTCGTCAAATGCTTGAAGACTGAACCTACTCTGTTTTATACTGATACTTCAATCCATCCCAATAATAGTTACCGATAATGAAAATTCATTACTGACAAACAGTACATTCATTAGCAGTTCTGGTGAAACTTTGGTTCGATATCAGGATGAAAAGAATAAGCTAGAATTCTGGCCCACTAGTCCAATGTTCATATACCAGATTTGAACCAGAGTTAAAACCAAATTTTTGTAACGATTTAGAAATTGCCTTGAAATACTTGATTAGTACTGGCTGAATACTGATCTTGAATCTGTATATTCGAATTCTCTATCAAAAAAGAATTAGTAGCCCAGTACTGAAGCAGGATTGTCTATGCAAAAAATACTGTCTCACTATTCAATTGGAAACAGTTATAAGATGTACCCAACTTTAAAACTTGAACTGGTCAATTACTCGAAGACAGTACTGAACCAATTCTGCAATATATGTACTGGTAAACTACTTGAACCAGTTCTGCGCCAATGATAATGCTCCAAAGTTCCAGCTAGATTTAAATAAATTATCTACATTTACTTATCAGATTTACGTAAAATAGAGTTGAAGTTGTGCAAGATTTCAGATGCAGCTCAAGTCCGATAAACTTTCTTCATCCAATATTATTATACATTATTCAGTCACGGCACAATTATATCTTCAGTTCAAATCTGGCATACCAGCATTGGGCCACTGTACTACCACAATTTTCGCCTTATCATTCCGATGTCGAAACAAAGACTCACCAGTAATGACAAACAATAAACAGTCCAACAATAAAGAATCAGCAATAACCCGTATTTCCAGTAATGGCAATTATTACCAGAAAATAAATTGACTATATCTTAATATTGCATTCGAATTTTCTCTAAAGGCACTACGTATAGATGTATATATATACACACTTTCTTGATAAACTGGAAAGTCCACGCCCCGTGAATATCTCTCGACAATTACGAACTGAGAGAAATGTCAAAGAACTTGCGCTCCAACTTCCGGCGAATTTTCATTTCGTTCTGCTACGAAGTTGGCTCTGGCCGCGAAAAAGCAAGTTAGCGAACTCCACACCCCTCTTCATTGTGCAACTCGATCTCATAGCTCGAGCATTTCCAAACAAAACAACTCGCGGATTCCTATTTTCTTTTTTTTTTGCTTCGCAAAATCTCCTTAATTAGCCGAGCGACGCTCATGGATTTTCAACGCTCTTGCTATCTTCACGAGAGATCAGCCCAAAGTACTATATATATATACTATATATATATATATATCGGAGCTGTCAAGAGGATTCATTGAAACGGCATACGTCTCTCGTTGGCACAACATCACATCGTATTTACTTACATCCACATATGTATATATGTATACACTCATACGACGAGTTACGGAATCATGAGCACTTGGTTGTACGTTAGATAGCCTCCGATGATAAATTCAACGTAATCTACAGAAGACAAAATTTCGCGATATCGGAGACCGCGTATGCGGGAGGAAACGACGAGATGTATATATATATATACGTGCACGCGTGTATACATATACGTGTGTATATATGTATATATATGTATATATATTCTGGAGGCCGCGAGAGAAGGCTCGAGAGAAGCCGCGCCTCGAGAACAAGAATGTCCTTTGTGGGTTGGCTCTCGCGCACCTATTGTACGCTGCGAATCTTCATCCTCTCGCTCTTTTTTAACGCCGGCGTCTTGTCGCTCGTTCCTCTCTCGTGTAGTCATATACTCGAATGATCTACTCACGCGTAGCTTCGTTGTATACGCAAAAAAAAATTAAGCTTTATCTTCCTTCATGAAATTGAATAACTCGAGTTATTTATAGTCACTTTCTTATCACTGATAGTAAGATTTATTCGATGTGAAATTACGGAATCAACTGTTAATGGAATTGACTTTAATGTGAACTGAATATTATTTAAGAAATGGTTTGTTAAGGTTAAAACTGACTAATAGACGTAATGTTTTAATATCGTTAATGTATGAAATAATCTTCAGAAAATTGGCAAAAAATATATGTAGACCATGATTGTGAAGGTTGTTCTTTTAGATGGCGATGCTGAAAAATCGTTGAATCATCAAGAATAATTAATTTTTTGGTGTGTCAAAAGTGTGTCTTTCATAGCTGAACTTAACGAGAAAAATATTTTTGATTCTTGAGGAATTTTTTATTGTAATTAAAAAAAACTTACATTAATTAAATACATTTTATTCTCAGAGAAATAATTGACATTAAAAAATTATATAAACAACGAAACTGTTTTAAAATTAGACAAAAAACACTCGATCTATTACGATTTTTAATTTATCAAAAAGTTGTGAATTTAAAATTTTTAAAATTGTCATATAAAATTATGAACGATAACTTTCATATAGAAATATCCATGAGGAAAAACGTTATGTGAGATTCACTTCACATTGAAGATTTGTATTCTTTGCTCTAGACATCAATATGCATTAATAAATGTTTCTTTAATAATAACGAATATTCATTTGCAACAAATGCCATGAAATGTTGTGGTCATGAATAATTCTTTCTATCAGTGTATGCACAAACGCGAAAAAACAATAATAATAATAATAAAAATATAATATACAAAACCAACAAATTCGTTAAATTCGATTGAAATCCAGTGATTTTTAAGGGATAACATTTTTACGATCGAATGACCGATGCGATTCTCAATTCATAATTAAAAAGCGATAAATCGCCAAGTAAAATTAAATTCTTCACTCGAGTATGTACGCAAAAGTTCGACGAATATGTTTAATACTACAATGTAGCGGTCGCGACGGTATTACCAATTCATTTGCGAAAACTCGAGAGATTTATGCTTTTGTTACATATAAACATACAAACACATATATATGTATTCGTAGCTGTAAAAATAAAAGCTTTGGGTATGCAAACCACTTTTAATCCCTGATCCCGTGTATACTGAACAGGTCAGAGGGTGAGAATCGATAATCGTTTGTCTATTTGACTGCATTTCTGCCGGTTGTTTCCGATGTTCTCCCCTCTGCATCGGATGAAATCGGCTGCTTTTCTGTGACATTGTTGCTGCTGCAGTCGTTGCGATACGGTTATGAAAGCGAACGGCCCCCGCAGCGTTTGCATTTATTGCAATAAAACGCCAGTCGCGAGAGTATAGTCCAAAGACTTTATACGGGAATATAAAACGAAATTTTTACCGTTCGATGGCCTTTTCCTTTAATTGCCAAACGACTGGTGAAAAGGGTTATGGCTTCGTCGATGTCAAGCTTCCGCTGAATTCGCAAACTCGTATACGTACACTGAAAAATAACATTTTTTTCAAATTTACTCGAATCTAATCATTGGGTATCTAAATCAAATAATTATAATTGAAAGCAAATTACTTTTTATTAGACCAATAAATTATGTATTAATTAACTCCTGATTAGTAAAGATAGATGTGTGTTTAAATATATTAATTATAAATATGTCTATGACTGTTTTTGATTACGAATAAATAGTTATGGAATTAAAACAATTATTTACTTTTTTTCCTATATTAACTTCAATCGCAGTAAATCTTTGTATACATATAGTAATTTGTTATTCAAATGACATATTTTGACTCCTAATAAATATTTATAGAATTTAAATCAAAGTTCTTTATTCAATAGTTATACCGATTAAATTAAAATAAAGACACTTATTGATCTTAAAAAAAATATTAAATTTCTTCATTCAAATTTGTATTCGTACACAGGAATTTTTTTTTTTTTTTTTTTAAACAATCTATCATCAAATAAACTTTACATCAGTACAGAAAATATTCCCTTTCGATTTTTTATTTTCACTTCAGCCTCCGTTCTATACATTGAAATCCGTATCATACCCTATATTATCTCCCGTATTCCGAAATCCGTTCTTTCGAGATTAGACGCGAATATACATGCTCAAACTATGTATACGTTGTTTAAATAAGCAAATACGTTAGCACGACCGATGGCAAGGCAAATACGCTCAGCGACGAGTTCATATTTACACTTTATCAGTTTACAAACACCGCTCTTAATTTATAGATTTTCCATTAAGCCAGCTTAAGCGCTGTATAAACTCGTAGAGTCTCGAAAGGGTGGCAAAGGTGAAAAGGGAGGGAATGCGATAAATCGATAATAGCTCAATCATTATCAACGAATTCGCAGCCGACAAAATTATTCGTCACTCTGTTCCAGCAACAATATTGTTAATTGAAAGGTAAATCAAGAGCAATAGATTTGCTCGCATCGCATTTCTATCATGAACAGGTATACCTCGAAAATTTCTAGCTTTACATACTATAAAGCTCTTCCGAGCGAATTATTTAGAAACGCAATCGAATCTCACGTGGGGTATTATCCCTCCGGTATTTAATAAACGGCGGCGGGCCGCAAAGCACATTTCTGACAATTAGTGCGCCTTGTGTATTTTATCGCGCTTCGCAGGAGAGTTTCGCGTGCCGTTAATCTTAACAATAATGCACGCTCTCTCTCTCTCTCTCTCTCTCTCTCTTTCTCTTTTGCTTAAGCTAGCTCAGTATGTATACAGTGGAGCTCTTTATACCGGCAAAGTTTATACGGGCAATTACAAAATAACAGCTTTCCGGTTTAACACACCGGAAGTAATTCCGGCTAAGCGCATCGGCTATTGTATACCAGAGGATTCTAATATTCAATGTAATATCGCGCTTATATTGCCCGGTTCTCTGCCGTCCCTGCCCCACCTCTCGTACTCTGCTTTACTTTGTGAAGAATTGCCAGTGGAAATTCACCGGAGAGATATGTATACGTGTACCGGACTGCAATAACTTTTATTATATGTATATAACGTGCGGTGGCGTTACGGTATAAGTATTAAATAAAAAGATACGTGTAATATACGAGCGAATCTACGAGATACTAGAAACAACTCTGTATCTGGAAATCTAAAAAATATTCGCCAGGGTATACCGATCGGTCCGTATTTTTATGGTTCCTGGATGTCTACTGACTAAAAAAATTGTTTATTTACAGATTTTTCTTTTATTTAAGTATTTTTTGATAGTGGATATTTGAATTTTTGTTCAATGATCTATTCGCTCGCCTATCGGATGCATGTATAGTTAGAGTGTACTTAAAATTTTTTAAAACAGTTCCTATTTTTATATATATATATATCTAGCATTTATTCATAAGAATGTGCATGCTACATATATGACGTTTTTAGAGATTAATTTCAAATAAAATCATCAAAAAAGAACTTTGATTGAAAAACTAAGAGTATTTAAATAATATCTGAAAAAATTCTCGGTTCCCAAAAAAAAATCTTTGGAATATAACATTCTTTTCTTTTTTAAAAGGTCTTTTTCAATAAACTTTTTTTAAACTAAATCTTGCAAAATATGATCCAGTAGGTGATTTCAAGGTACCGAATAATTTCTAGTATCTCGTGCGTGTATATTTATATCTGTGAAAACCCACTGTGTGTGTACATATACAAGAGACACAAGATTTTATTAAATATAGTAGTTCTCAAAAAAGATGTAATCCAATCCGTAGTTCAGACAAACGTGTAACGTATCCTCGTACTTTGTAATTTCATTTGACAATAATAGTATCAGTATAAAGAGAACCTAGAAATAATGTCTACGACTCGCCAAATTTCGCTCAGTAGTCACTGTATACACGTTTGACTCTTTTCAAGAGCCAAAAGTAGAACACTGAGTTTGTAATTAATTTTTTCGTTATTACCTTTGCTTCAAAGCATACTCTAACGCCACTAATTTCAATTCGCTTAAAGCTATAGGAAACTTACGTTTCTGTATTCCTCTAGGCAAGAGGCGTAAACGAGCTATGAATCACGTGAATCATGTTTCTCAATTATCGGCTATATACACGTGCACAGATCGAATAATTTTAATATAATTGTATATGTATATATATACATAGCTTTTGTTATGCATACGAAGGATGACGAATCGCGCTAGGAAAGGAAAATGTTGCGTATTTCGTGTAGACTCTGTGGCTGCCTCTGTGTTATACTAATTAGGAGAGATGCTGTTGCGGACGAATGATTTCAGAAACTCTATGTACGTATATATATATATATGTGTGTGTGTGGGAATGGATTCGGTTCTTGGCGCAAGTAGAAACATACCGACTGTAGTCAGACGAGTTTGTGGAATAACTTAGCCTTATTTTTATAGTATAATAATTCCATTTTAATTTATAGTACGAGAATTTTAACGTGTAAATAAATGTAAAAATGACTCTGTAGTTGTTTACTTGGGAATAACATCAAAGTGGAGTATTTGCACAGAAATAGCGAGGCATCATGCCGTCGCTTTTCTCGCCTCGTCTTGATGCAGACAGTACGTACCAGAATTATAAATATATAGATATGTATACATATTATGTATATACCTTATCCTCCCACAGTAAGAGAGCTCGCTCGCATATTCTCAGAGTAAATTTCTCTTGGGTCACGCAGTTAATGCAGAGAGAGGGAGAGATCGACAGTAAATATCACCTAGCCCCTAATCCCATCAGTGCTATATCAATAGGACGTGGCAAGAGGGGCCTTATCCGCCTACAGCCGAACGCTTCTGTCTCGATCGATCGTCTTTGACGATTGGTTTAACCATGTGCGGTTTACACTTGCTGCTTGCTGGTTAGTCTCCTTCGCTGATGCACATGTACACGCACTAGTAACGTTACTGCATCTTCTCTCTGCATATAATATATATGTCTGCATGTGTGTGTTTATATATGTAGCTAATGACTAGTACAGCTGTTCCAAAATTGACTTCTGTTAAGAGGATTGCTTCTCTTTCGATGCTCATCTTTGCTAAATGGGTTATGCAATCGAAATTCCATAGGACAGCAAGATGGATAAGCTAAACCTCGGGAAATGACAGAGTTGAATAAGCCAACGTAATGATAATCTCCATGCGTGCATATATAGCTATTTAAGCGAAAGCTCTTTCCGACGTATGCAGCTAAGTGTCTCGCATTACCTCCTACCACACTGACAATTACCTACTCCCTCCATCTTGACTCCAGCTGTTCAATACAAATTGCTACAATCTCAGCAGTAAATACCGTACTAGTACGCCGAGAGTTCACTAGCCAGAACGTCCGTACTCAGCGAAACAATTACCCATACTTAGTGCGAAGCATCCGAACTAAATGTATATTTATATATATATATATATATATATATATATATATATATATATATATAATATCTCTGAAACTCCGTAGAAGCGAAGCAGTGGCATCAAAGCCTTGAGATACTCAACTCCAGACCTTGCCTTGTCCTTTACCCTACCCCAAGAAACTCTATCCAGATGTAGGCCAAGATGTCTTCTCCCCTTCGAAAAGCTGCCCCATTCCAAGCCATATCGAGTGTTGCACAGTTCGTCGTCGTCATCGCCTGAAACTTGCCCGACGAAGGATTAGGCCAATTACCAAGTTCCTCGCCACGACGTTTCACACACTTCGAGGCGTCAGATTCTGGGCCTATTAGCGCCTGCCAACCATTGAGGTATTAAATCGAGTCGTCTACGTCCTAGACGCAATGGATGCAGCCCTTTCGCTTACACACACATATATATATATATATATAGGACATACAGGTGATCGTCACTGAACGGAAGCCCATTAGCGATGTACGAGCTACCTATATGTAAACTCAGTCGTGCGACTGCTTCCTCCTCTTCTCCCTACCTCTATCTCGATCACCGCAACATTGTTCGTGCAAGCAAGCTTACCCTTTGACTGCAGCTGGCATCGATCAATCATTCGCGCTCACGCGCTTGCGCTACTTCCCGTTATCTCCACGGTAGTTCTCTATCATCTGAGGCTTTACTGATACTTTGCAAATACATGTAGACTGTAACGCTTGTACGACAGTGAAAAGAAAGAGAAACTCCACATTACTGTTGTTCCTCGCTGAAGAGTTTCTGGATCACGACATTGAGTGATTTCGGAATAGGACACCAAGCTGAAATATGGACAGGGATTCGGACTGGAAATACAACTTGAACATACAAAATTTCTTTTCACTAATTCGAATATATTTTGCAATGCCCAATTGTATGCTGAGGTGAAATTGCTGTTGCTACTTTGGTATTTTAATTGTTGCGAATGCAAATACCGCTAAGTACATTTTTCTAGCGTCTTTAGCTCTTTGCACTTCACTGATTAAATCGCTTGTGTAAAACACTAATTAATAGTCTGGTCAGTCGTGATTCTTAAGTGCTTGACAACAGTACTGTGTCAATGTTGTAATATATGTACGGGTACATTACTTTATACCAGTACTGTACCAACATATTGTGACATATTGTGACACTACACATTTTTAAGTTTTAATTCTTAATATAAAAAATGAATTATCCTAAAGTAATCTTTAGTTCATAATTTTTTTGGTATTCTGAATGAAATATTTCATGACCTGTATATGCAAAAACCCATTACGAAACATTACACGGATTACTTTAGGATGCAGAGGTGATGTATCGACAGTGCACTACAGTCAGATAAATTAAGCTGTCTTTTTTCTCTGACTAATTTAATTCAACTCTGACTTACCGCTTGAAGAGTTCTACAGTTTTTACTTCTAAATGCAACTATTTGGAATTAATTTTGTTGAGATATTACTAACCTATCTGACGCTTACAAAATTATAAAAACATACAGTCACGTGAAAGTTCTCATTATAAGGACCTTAAGTATCTCAATAAGAATGAGCTATAATTCAATTCTGGTTCTAATCTAGAACACCAGCACTGATAATGAGTCAAGGTTTGACCAGTACTGGTAACCATCAGGACACTTTATTTTCACGGACCGAGTGCTGTTCATTTTAGCTGTACTCCACTGTGACTATTACCATCGCAGTATATGCAAATACATTCTTCTATATAATAGGTTCGATGTCTGTTTATTTTGGATCTCGTAGAAGTTTGATTTAATTACAAACACTTAACCGAGTCAGGAAAAATAATAATGTGAAAAGCTATCGCGTATAGCTTTTTTACTTCAAAGTTCTGTACGGAGCTTCGTTAGAGCTTGCGAGGGTGGGTGAGGACAATTTACTTTTTTTTATTTTCCAAGGGAAGAAAAAGTTGTTCGTCGAGCATCGTTTAGCATTCGAGTTGGATTACAAGTTCTTTGCCCGCACGCGTCTCTCTTTCTTTGACAATGTTCCACTTTTACAGATCAGTACGCTGCTGAATTAGCAAAATCCACAGGATCCGCGGCATGACTTCTTTGTTCGCTTTCGCGATGCTTGCAGTAGCAGCTGCAGCAGCAGAAACCAGCTCTTCCTACTAATAATACTCACCCGACGGCCTTTGACCCTTAGTTCGAGTGTATATATAGTTCAACCAAGCGCGAAGAACTGATTTCATTAAAGGAGAGATAACACTCCTTTGGATTAATACTTGCGCAAATGCAATAAAATTCCTCCGATGCTTTTTCATTTTTCAACACCACATATGAATCGAATTGGGAAATCGACTTGTTCCTTTATAAACGAATTATATTGCTGGTATCAAAGCTGCGAAGTGTCAATATAGTTTTGTAGTTTATCGTTCCTATGTACCTTGTCGTGAATATATTGCAAAATACATGGCATTTATGCGCGTACATTTATCGACTATACAAATCGAGACTTACACATATATGTACGCACAATACACACATGCGGGTCGATACATAGTTACACAATGGGAAATTTTTAAAAGAGTACAGCAACACTGCCGCGCCGGTAATTACAACACCCATCTTTTATGCATAACGCCACTTTCATAAATATTTAGCGTCAATAAACGACGAGAGACTCCAATTTTTTTTTCTTTATTGGTCGATCAACCTCATCGATAGGCCAGGAAGTTGTAAAAAAAAAATTCCCGTCGAATATACGACGCGGCACTTCGGCTAGCAAAACCCATCCACTTTGATACAACTTTTCAACGCGTCGGTGGTAGCAGCAGGCCGAAAGTCTCTCGCACCAGTATAAATCGAATAACCAACTGGCCAATCTCGACTACTGCAGAGATTCGCACGTGTATACGCATAGCTATAGCCCGAGGGTGCCACACGAGTATAAGAAACTACTCTCCCCTTTTCTCGGCGAGTATCATTCTCACGAGCTTTCGAGATGTACAAACTCAATGCGCCTAGGGCTACACAGGGGTAGAGATTCGAACTTTCCGATTGAATTGCTTCGCGACAGGGAAATTGCTCCGGAAGGGAGAGTTTCTTTAACGACGACGAGCTGCATACCTATATACACATACACACACACACAAATGTGTGTACATGGAAAGTCTGCACATACTAGAGGTAACGTAGTCGTTCCTTCTCAGGCGACAGAGGAATAGCTGTAAATTCGTCGGCGGCTGAGGCACTTCGGTTTCGTGTGCATTATGCATTTATAGGGTCCATTCGCTCTCCTTGCGCGCGTTCTCTCACTCTCTTGGAGAGCTGTTATGGGTAGCAGGACATTTAATGGTACTTCCGAGCGTGTATACGTCGAGCTCGCGGTTTATACAGCGGAATGCACGTACGTGCCGTTGGTTCGTTTGAAATTTGTATTATGATGCTAACTTTCTTTTTATGCTCTTCGTCTTAGAGCGTCTTTATTTCGTAGGTAAGTACTGATATAATTGTAAACCGGTGTTTTTAGATAAGAGATAAAGAGTCGAATCGATGTATATGTGTGTGTGTGTGTGTGTGTGTGTTTGTAGCAGTATGAAAGAAGTGAAAATGTCGCATGTAAAGATTCGCTTGAAAAACTCCGCAAAACGAAGCAATTGTGCCTATGCCGGTTGTCGTAAAACTAGCGTCGAGTGCATTCCTGCGACTTCGTGTACGACACACCTGCAAGTCAGGCAGATGCGCCCGGCGAATTTCGCTGTTGCGCGCGCTCTACGAGGGCATAAATCCCGAGTCGTGTACCGTTGGAATAAAAGAGAGAGACGATTGTTCTGTCTCTTTTTCTTACTCCGTACTGTTAGTACGTATATATATGTATATGTAGGTATATATAAATAATATTCCCTTTACTCTACGTTCGCTAGATGGGCGAAAGGGTACGACTTCCAAGGTTGTAATTACTTTCGGTAAGAGATCACTGAGATTTTAGTCTTTATAAATTGGTTGTTACCACTTCTCCGATAACAAAAGTTTTCGTCATATTTTCACGGCTGGATTTGTAAACATAAGCTTTTTTCATTTTTTTTTTTATTCCTCTCTTTTTTTTCATACAACTTTAGCGAGTAGTTTTCTACGTAAAATTACGGCGCGTTGCGAATAAAAGCCAGATCCTCGAGCTTAACAAACGGGATTACGCTGTGCGGCCTGTTCTGACCTTAATCTCGTTTACCTTGAGGAAGGTAACAAATCGCGTTACAGTCCATAACTCGAAAAACCCGTCGTCGTCGCAGCTGCCGGTTCCCTGATGCGCGCTTCGCGTCTTTTACGAGTCGTCGTCACTCTCTGCATTACTGTCGTCGACGTCTTGTTATACACACGAAATGGCACACCGGTCGTAGGAGCCAGAAACGGTAGCAGGAAAAAAAATGAAAAAAAAAGAAGAAGAAGA
Source organism: Apocrypta bakeri (assembly GCA_018906985.1). NCBI lineage: Eukaryota > Metazoa > Arthropoda > Insecta > Hymenoptera > Pteromalidae > Apocrypta > Apocrypta bakeri. Next base: position 1,920,926 of record JACCIA010000004.1, read on the forward strand.
AGCAAACATTCAGAACGGGAAATTCCTTTTACCGCTTCCAAGGAATGAAATTCGAATTCTCGCTATTGATATTAAAATATATAAGAGTCGAGAAAGCGAGAGAGTCTCAGAATGTACGTCGTCTGCGTCGCTAAGTGCATTTTTCGCCTGAGCATTTTCTTCGGTACTGGCGGAGAAGGGGCTGTGTGCCTTGAAAAAGATATGAGACAGAATCTTCACGGTAGGAGAAGTTTCGAATTCAATGCAGCACAATTGAAAATCCAAGACGATGTGTTGCGTCGATTACACACTGCTGTCTCTATCTCTTCGAGCCTACATATACAGCGTCTCTCCTCTTGGCGCGTGTTTAATTAAGGAACCAAGTTAGGCGCTCTATAAACTGTCATTTCATTTTGGCCAATCCAGAGTTAATCGCGCTCGAGAGGAGCGCTTGGTAAAGTCGAAGGGAGTGCACGCCTCGAGGACTCCCTTAAAACGCGCCGCTGTAATCAAGCGCCGTCGAAGCGCCTAAATCGTCCTCGCGCGCAAGCATTATACATACTATGTACTCAAAGAGAGTGAGAGAGAGGCGGAATCGAGAGATCCGTTGGAATTCATTGTCTCCAGCTACTCTTGGGAGGAGTCGCTTCGCGAGAGTGCCGAAAACGGAGGAAATTATTCGCTGGAATTTAATGGATATTTAAGCGTAGCTGTCGAAAATGATGGAAAAATAATATTTGCGATACAGGAATTACATCGTTGTTGACGTCCAAGTGTATAAATGGAAAACAATTTTTTTCTTGTCATTTTTGTAAATGGTTTTCCTTTAATAGTACGTGAATCTGCCTGTTTTTGAAAACGATAATTTGTTTATTATTACAGAATATTAAGTAAGAACAGGTAGGTGTACTTGACAAACAGATTAAATTTTAAAATGAATTTTATGTTGGCTTGCAAATATTAATAACTAAATATTAAGTAAGTGTTTAAATTTTTATATATAAATTTTTCAAAAGAATCTACTCGGCAACTCGTTGACAAAAAATTATTATCATTTTGCGTTCATGTACATAAATATATGACAAAATAATTTTCGAAACGGGCTAATATTTATATCGGTCTTCTTTTTCTGACGATATAACAAACATTTTTTATTTAAATTAAAAAAATTTTCTCGACAGCTGCTACTCTTTAAAAATATTGTAAAGAACAATAATATCATGAAAATTAAAATATTTAAGTTTAGACTTCGAGAACACGATTCGTACCGATATTAAATTTAACATAAATAAGAAATATAAATAAGTATGTAATATTAATTTAATAAAATCAGGTTGGAAAATGTATTGAAAAAAATCGGATGCTTTTTTAATGCTCAAGCAACATCGATTTTTTATAAAAGCCCATACGGTAACAAATATATACATATACACACATAATTACAAACTGACATATTCACATCTTTTATAGATTGCTCAAATTTCTGGATAGAGGTAGCTTTTTACGCAAAAAATGACCGTAAATAAATTTATGGAAATATATTAAATTTTTATAACAATTAGAAACATTTTTTTTCTAGTACATCCGACGCCTTAGAGGAAGAATCAGCCGTACATAATATAAACAACGATTGCAATTGAGTCGCTTTTTCAATATCTATAAATTAAAACGCTGTTTTTATATGTTGAATTCTTCCTCCAAAGCGTCGAAATAGTAAGGAGAAATTTTCCATCGATTCAAGGAACTTACCCTCTTGATTGCTCACTTCGTCTCTCTTTGTATCCCTGTACCCATAGACAGTTAATTAATCATCAATGACAAGAAAAAAAAATCAAGTCAAACGTAAGGATGTTCAAAGAAACGAGTTCGTTACGTTAAAAGCGAGCGGTGCTCTTCTATAGAATAAACATTAATAGAAGGATCCACAGTAAATACATTAAAGATACTCCTTCGGAGCTCCTTTCACCAAACACACTGTCGTCCTCGGCTGTCTCGCCAGTTGTCGCTCGCAGGCGCCTTTTCAATCACTGTATACTCAGCGCTTAATATGCACACACCGTTTAGAAAATTGACTCTCGACTGTATCAGACGACTATAGCTCGCGAAATAAGCCGCGCCTTGGATGAAACATAGCTGCGCCTGTTTCGCGATTCCTCGCGTGTTTCACTGGGTAAACTCGTCCTCGCGTGCAACCTCGTAATTGGAGTTTGGTTAGTTTTCAATAATTGCCAAGCAGTAGGCTGTCCATAGTCAGTTTATCCGTCACACCGTAAGATAAAACTGATTCGAGCTCACGATGATACATAGGAAAAGTTTGACTGCAAGCTCTTTAACACTTGGCCACAAGTTTTCGCTTAATTGATAACCTCCTTCCCGTTACGTAGCTCAAACTCACGAATGTCGGAACCTCATTGAAAAGTAAATAGCCTGTAATAATATTAATATTTCTCATCGAACGCGTCAGTTGTAGCAACGAGATTATATACCGAGTGAATTCGCCCGTGGAAATTCAAAGCACACAAAGACCCGCGAGAGGAAGTAAATAAGGGTAGCAAAGTTGGCGCGCGAAGCTTATAGCGAGGAAGGTGTGTACGGTGTGACGGGCCCTTAATGGGAAAGTAAATAAGCTACCAGTCCTACGGCCACGAGAAACAGGTATATATAGAGTCGTTGGCGATAGAACGGCACACGCCCGGATGGAGGTGCGCCGCCTTTGCCGCCACCCCTTCGTCCGTGTGCGCGGCAAACTTTCTCGATCATGAGGCGCCGGAAAAGTCGAGAACGGCCCCGTGTGCCGGTAGTCTGGTGGAAAATTTCATTTTGCCGAAAGTTTCCGGGCGTCGTCGTCTTTGCACCAGCCACAGCTTATATGCAGCCACACGAGCATGGATGACGATACCTATCCATGTAGTTAAGAGTTTCTTGCCACGGCAGCTCACGTGACGTGTATATGCAGACTTCTGCTGATGATTTTTTTAGTAATATGTATTTATACAGTCCGTGTAGATGTGATGAAATTTAACATTTTTCTTTTTTTTTCATTTCGAATTTTTGTATATAAAGCTGCGTTTGCGAGGGAAAGTTGATTAGCATATATACGAATGTAATAGTAGATACGTGTGGTACATTGGCTGTGATGAAATATTTGAACGACGATCGATTGAGAATGTGATTGTATTATTTTTGTTCCTTTGTTTATTTCATTTGATATTTAAATTGAATAGTTCTAAATGGGGTACGATATCGTTAAGCGAAGCTATCTGAAATTAAAAATTTTAATTCTTTAGAAATTTAATAGTTTAATTTGGGCTACTATTCGTTGATCACTTATAGTAAGTTGCTGTTAACTTACGAAATAGAAACACTTATGGAAGAGCTAGATCTTTCAAATTGAAGGTAAAACAGTCATCCATAATTGGAATAAGTGTAAATTATAATTACGTTGTTATAAATATTTTAAATTTTGAATTTAGTAATTTGCATTTTAAAGTTGTCTTTTGCCCCCTTAAAGAATGAATTTTTCAGTTTAATAGGTCTATTAATTATAAATATAAATAAACGACTGTTAAACGATGGACGATGTGAAACAAAGTACACATTAAAAGTATATAACCTCAATTTGAAGTGTCTATCTTGCCTCCTTACAAAAATTTCAAATCAGCGAAAAGAACACAATGCAAATGAATACTTTATTTGTCGTGAAGAAAATGTAATTTCCTACTAATTTAACGATTGAATTATCTTGGAAAAAGATGAGAGTAATATACAGTGTTATACTAAATTCACACATTCTGATCTCATTAACCAATTAATCTAGTCTCTAACAACGGATTCTAGTAATCTTATTCAAGCACTGAATTTTTACTACATCCGTAGCTACACCATTAGCAGCTCATTTGAGCAAAGACACAGATATAGAAAAATGGAAAAATTATTTTTAAAATGCCAATGTGTCAGAGAATCGTCCATATACGTGTAAGATTGTATCCGGCAATGTTCCATTACAGTCACACGCTCTGATCACATTAGCCACCGAATCTAATCTCTGGCAACGGATTCTAGTAATCGCGAGGAAATTTCCTAAAGACTATAATGCTCAAAGATAGAGTATGTCTATTACACACATAAAAGTGAACAGCGAGACAACACGAGGATGCTCTCAACGAGCACATCCAAGCAGTGCGAATACTCAGATAGGACGAATGCGATGAGTATCGGGGATAAACTAGTCCTGGCTAGTCATTAAGTAAGTTAAGTCACTATGCAATGACATGTCCTTGTCTTTCTATCTCTATCTCTCTCTCTCTCTCTCTCTCTTGTCTCTCTTTCTTTGGCTCGCGCGAAACCATCGTAAAACTTAACGTTTACGAGAGACAGACTGTGCACAGCCTATATATATATATACATTTGCTTACACGCTTCACTACCTCCGAGCACCTTACTTTTGTCCCGGTTTTCCAGTTGATCTACTGAAGTTCGAACGATGCAAACGAGGCCGCAAAGTTCGAGAGTGACGTCGACGCTCTTTCAGAGTATAAGCGCCTCTGAAGCTTTCTTTAATGAGCGTGTAAGCTTCGCCGTAGTTTTAGCTTCGCTTTGTACGTCGAGCTTGCCTCTCTATAACAGGCTGTTGATGCAGAGGAGACTCTGTGGTTTGATGTTAGTTTTTTTTTGTTCTAGTTCAAAGAAAAAGTATACATTACGCGCGCGCGCGTGTGTGTGGGTACAGGCAGACGATGTTGTTGATTTAATCCCGCGAAGATTTCATCAACTCTCTTTTCATCCGAAGTCGCTTTTAATTTTCGCAACTTTTCCACTTTTTAATAATCTGGAAAATGAAACGGGATTACAGAAGTTCTAAGACTAAACTTTCCCTGTCGGGACAAACTAACTTTGTCATTAGGAGCTTCTAAGGCTGAAATAGCGCGGTTATTCTCATTGCGGATGAAACGTCCCTTGGTAGTTCGCTAGCCATTTTCATAAACATCGCGTTTATCCGAGCAAAAATCACGATGAAACTTAAAAGAAATTCCAGCGTTTACTGCTTCTCAGCCCGTAATCGATTCTCTCCAGGAGATGGAGATGACGATGAAGGAAAAAAAATTGCACTCGTTATTAATAACGCTGTCGCTGTGTGAAGTGTCTATGAATCCGAGTATCGAAGAAGAAAAAAAAGAAAGGTTAATTAAAAAGTTTTTTAATCTTGTAGTGGTAGACGTCGTGTCTCCCTATCCTTAATACGCTCGCGATTATTCAGTGGACGAAGACATCAATAGGGGAAGAAACGGAAGAGTAATGAATAAGGGAGGTAGTCGCTGCTACTGCTTCAAAGCCGTGGACAGAACGTAGCGCATGCGAGAGCAAATTAGACGAGACGAAGTAAAAAGTCAACGGAGACAGAGACGAAAACAAATGAACAGGTCGACAAAGTGCACGAACGCACGGAGCGTTGACCGAAAAGCTAAGGATGTATAGGTATGTGTTAGAGCGAGACAGAGAGAAAAAGAGAGCAAGAAGTGTAGCAACGTTTTCGACAAATTAGGATCATTTGGTTCGAGCCGCACTGCAGATCCTTCTTACATGTTTTATACAGTTCGTAGGAGGTATATATATATGTGTATGCGGGTGATTCTTGGGCAGATAGTCATTATCTTGGGTGAGCTTTTATATTAAATATTGTAAAAAATTGTAGAAAATTAAAAATAGTTGAGAACTATTTATTTTAAAAAGTTTTATTTGTTCGTGACACAAGTAGCTTATATTCTATACCATATTTGAGAATGACTTTTTTAATCTATTGATTTATTTAATTTTATTAATTGTATTTATCAAATAATTAAATAATTAAATAATTAAATAATTAATTTAATTATTTAGTATATTTTTATACTACAAATTATATTATTATTCAAAGATTCTAAACTTTTCCTGTTTTTCAAAGTGTATGCTAGTCTATATAAATCTTTATAAAAATCTATTGTTACGAATTAAGGAATAATATGACATTCTGCTAAAAAGTTTTTTAAATTCAAAAACAGTCTCTTTTATGTTCACAGATACTTTATCGTTCTAATAAAATATAAATTGTTTTCGATTCGAAATTTATTAAAATATGGGTACATAATTATTTGGATAATAATAAATTAGATCTTCATAATCAACCGTTAACGACATATCTTGATAATACAATTTAGCCTTTTTAAGATTGAATTCATTAATAGCATCTTTATATCTATATTTAATATCTCTTTTAAAGTAATTTATTCTTTAACTTCATTCTATCTGTTTTAGTATTAAATACTCTCCTTTCCTGCTATAACATTTTCAAATCCATTCTAACAGAACAAAAATTTCAAAAAATTGGAGCTTTGTCACTTACAGGGAATAGTACAAAAAATCGCAGAATCTCACTGAAGAATATTCACAAAATATAAAATCTCTAAATTTGAAATAGTGAAGAATTCAATATTCTGAATAGTTAAATTATTTTCCCTGTTCAACTAATCAGTCAACTATTCAATATAAAGAACAGTAAAAATAAAATTAATTTTACCGTTCAGTGAATTAAAAAATATTTCTAGAATATATGAAATATAAAGAATTCATCGTTATTTAGTTGGGTGAATTATGCATTTGGTAATACTTTGTATTATCAAAACAAAATCGCCCATATAAGCGTACAAGCCCAGCTAGCAAGATAGAAAGAAAGCAATGATGGTCAGATATGCCCCCATATAGAACGAGAGCTACACAGCAATTTATCGCTGTCCAGGTGGATTGGATCCAATTTACTAAGTCGACGCGCGTGTGTATGTAACAAAGTTTATGCTCTTGACACGCGAAGCGAGTGTGAACTTTTTGTCGCAACGAGCTGCTCGTCGTCGTCGACGTTGCTACAACCGATGCAGGTGTGCCGCCGTGTGCGCGCCGCACGAGAGGACTACGTATACCTAGATTTTGTGACGTTGATACTCGAGCGCGTTACGCTCGGCAGCTGCTGACGTTGGAGTATACCATCAGCGTAAAGAATTTTACAAGTTTCTGACTGACGTATAAATTGCTCTCTTTCTCTTTCTCTTTCTCTCGTCGGCAACGCGTATACAGTAAAAGTTTGATGATTTTCTCTCCCCATCTACCGCTCGTGCGACGACGAAATTTCCGTTTTATATCCCCGTCGATTTTCGCTATACTTTTTTATTTATCCACGCAATGCTCGATAAGACTCTATGTTCGTCGTTATATAGTTTGACAGAAATGAAAATATCAAATGCATACTCGATAGATAATTACACTTTCTGCTCAACTTCTTTTTTTCGAGGAAGGCGTCATTGTTCCCAGTTAGGTTTTCGTCTATTGTTATGGTTTATGGTGTCATGAGTGAATAATGATATTATTATTATTATTAAAGATAAATTGAAGAAAAAATAATACAGCGCATTTCATAAGCAAGTTTCATGTATTGAGGTTATTTTCTATCGAAAATGTTCATATTAATTTAGTTTATTTTAATTATTTAATAAATGTTTAAAATAAACAAAAAATTTTGTTTGATTATAATACAATTATATATTATATTAGGATAGTCTCTTGGGAAAATATTTATGTGTATAAAATTATTCTGTTTATTAGAATATAAATTAAGTTTTAATAATAATTTTTGTTGCTGTAAATATTTGTCTAAATATAATTCGTTATTCGTTTAAAAAAAATGTTCTCAATAAATGAATTATATTAAAAATAGCAAATTTTTTCAACGATCACGCACTTTTTAAATCACTACATTATTTTATCCATATTTAAACAGTGAATATTCAGTACATTAAATAAACTACAAAAGAAATGAAAAATACGAAATACATACTTAACGACTAATTATACCTTCTGCTCGTCTTTTTTTCCTAAGAACTCGTCATTGTTCCCAGTTAGTTTTTCGTCGCTGCGAAATCCGATCGTTTCGAAACATCTCACCGACGACGAGCGCTTTTAATATAATAAATCCGAGCTCGCCTTTATGAGAATCGCACACCGCACAGATCGCGAAGAGGCGACTCTCTCTCTGAGAATGTTCCCATTATATCGAGAGTCGCATGCGGCGCCTTTCTTATTGTTGTTACTGCGGGTTGCGTCGAGAATTGCAGCATTATTACGCCCGAGAAGACCCGCCTTAATCACTTCGTCGCTTCAAAAGTGCATGTATACCGACGTCATGTGCATGACACACGAGGCTTTCTGTCGATTATGCATCTCGCGCTAATTCGCTCTATCGGGAGGATCTTTATCGAGGGTAATTTCGTTCTGTGAGAATCTAACCCTATCTTATACATGTATATATGGATTATTCTCTGGAGTGTCTTTGACACTTTAAGTTTGTCCAGGCAAATAGAAATTTAAAAATTTGTGTAAAATCATTTGTATATAATATCTATATGTAAATGAGTCTGTTATTTTTTAAACAATTTATGTATAACACATACATTTATATGAAAATATTTTCAAAAAGTTGTATAAAAATGTGATTTGAGAATAGTATTTATTAAGTATTATTAATATTTCTCGCAGTTTAATCCAACAGTATTTAATAGCATTTCATTATACAACTATTTAAAAATAATGTTTATAAAAAAGTACTTTATATTATATTATATATAATCTACATCGAATTAGGAACAATTTATGTATAACTTGTACAATTATGGATAATCATTTTTGTATATAAACTGTCTAAAATGACTTGATAATGTAGTAGTACAGTACCATAGCAATAACGCCAATGTTTTTAATTGAAAGTCATTTAAGTTTTTAGATACAGTTTTAAAAATTTTCGAAAAAATTATTCGTATCAGTATAAAAAATTCAGGAAGATTCCTTGGATCATTATGAAATTGTCTTCGAAGATCTCATTTAAGTATCAAGTTATATTTCCAATTTGATATCTGGACTAATTTTGAGAATCGCCTATTCATATAGCTAATGCGATAGAATAATTTCAAGTTAACTAATTCTACCACATAAGTCCCTTTTGCATTGTTAGTGAAAAATGCTCGGTTGAGGAGTTCAATTGGTAAAAATTACAGCCTGGATATCCTATAAACTTAAAAACCCTTTGCGAATAAAATTAAAAAAAAAAGTTTAAATAACAGGTTGTCTTTTTAGCGAGGAATGCTTCCCTCTGGGGAGTAACCATTTTTTGATAATAAGCATAAAATGCCAATTTACAGAACTTTCGTAGAAAAAAACTCACGGAACAAAATTTGTCAAAGAACGACCCATAAAATATATTTTCTTTTCGAAGGGAAGCACATACACACAAAGCTGATTGTTCAGGTGATTTTCCGAGTAATTTACATGCTTGAATTGCTTGATGAAGTAATAATCGTGATTAATTTTCACTGAGAGCTTTTCCTATAGCTACACTGGACTCTCTCCTTGCGTTTCTCTCCTCCTCCACAAAGTATCCAATGGAAAGTATGAATGGCGTATTCAAACTAGTTAACGCCTGAAAATGTCTGCTGCAACTTATCAACTCGCGCGCGCTTGTAACTTGTTTTCCGGCGCTTGTGCCCGCTGCCTCAAAGCCTTCATTCATATAACATTTGAGAGCCAGCCAACTCGCGAGCGAAAATTCATAAAGAGTCGCTGCGCAAAAAAAAGAGCGAAGAACAAGAGTGCCTCTTTACTCTGAATAACGAAGTCGCCTACGGAAAACAATGGGCCGCGCGATTGTAGCTTGCGAAAGAGCACACGGTCAGAGCTTCCGCGGTTCCAACGCTGTCAGACCCTCAGCTTTTTTATTTCCTTCTCTTTACGACGAAAAAGAAGCAGACTCCTTTGTGCCTGGACAGCTGACAGATGCTAGCAAAGGTGTTTGTTGCCAAAACGCTCGCGCGCGTTGTCACGAGTAGTGCGCGCACTTTTTGACGAGAGCTTTTTGAATTTATTGTTCACGTAGGAGATGGGAGAGGGTGGGACAGGGGGTAAGCGAACAAGTTTCTCACTCCCGTAGCTGTTTTTAGTTTCGAGACGGTATAGCTATATATGCGTATATGCTGGTGGGAAGGTATAAAGCGGCGTTTAACGGACACTGCTGCGGGAACCGAGAACAATTATACCGAGCTGTGAAATTGTTGACGTGCAAGAACTGTCTGTTTTTGGAGTGGATGGTTGTGGGTTTTCTAGCGAATGTTTATAATTATACGCATATTTTTATTCGAGGGTACACATAATTCATAGGCATTTTATTTTACATCGTATACAAGCGAGGGAAAAGCGACGAGGTACGATTGCATCTCTAAGCGATATGTAATGATACACGTCGTTGTTAAGTATACATATACGTACATACATTTATATATATATATTTTTTTTTGTTCATTATTTTTTACTAAATGCACTACGAAGTTTACATAATTATATCTCGAGGAAGTGTAGGTTTCGCAATTAGAAAGTTGTGAAAAAAAACACCTTTCAATTTACCGATACGACGATTCATCGGTGAAATTGATCAGAACCACCGAGAACTATCACGCTACAAAGAACGAGAAATAATAATAAAAAAAAAGAAGAAAAACAGTACAACCGCACCGAATCATTGCCAATTACATCGTTATTCACTCAGGTTCAAAACGACAAAATCGCAGCAACTAGCCCGCGCTCGCGTACATTCAGTTTACTCGAGCGAAAATAATTATTTTTCCTTTTTGTAGAGGCTTGCGGGAAGACGTATTTTTCCTCCTTACAAAATCGTGTCGCTAAAGTGCGTCCACCGCAGACTGGTAGAAAAAAAGAAGTAAAAATAAAAGGAAGAACGAACGTCGGGGATGGTAGGAGAAAGAAGAAGCCCCCCTGGGTACTCGAGTGGCCGATTTCCTGCAAAAGAAAAGCTCGACTTGTACAGGTACTATATATATACATATATACATCGAGATCTCGAGAAAACGACTCTCGGCCCGAAGGCGAAAAACCCTGTATGCGTCCATCTGTATCAATCGCTCGTGTCCGTCTGTGTAAGAGTGGTACACACGGGCGTTTCCGCGAACATACTATGCATCATCCTTTTCTCTCAATATAATGAATCCTCGATGCAACTGAAAATTTATCAAAAGGCAACCAAGCGAACTACAAGAGCTACGAAGTGATAAAAAAGTCATATATATATATATATATATATATAAACGTGGATCAGGTTGGGTTAAAGCTGTCGTATATCCATGCGACTTCCTACGCAAGCGAGAGTCAAGTGTTGCCTGTCCGACACTGCTGTCCGTCGCCCAAGTAATAAGTGTCGAGTGGTGCTGTGCTGCTCTCACCTCTCGCGACGATCACTTGCCGTAAGAGCCCGCGTTGGGAGGCAGGTATTGATTACTGGCTCCGCCGAGGCCGAATCCGTCCGTTGCACCAACGTTTCCCCTACCTGTCGACAGACGCCGATTCTCATTTATATGCATGATCTGTCGCGCTTTCCAGCCACGCCGTCTCTGGACCCGTCGAGCCTGCACTTTAAACGCTTTCGTCTGAGATCTTGTGATATTGCTATGTATGTATATATTATACATCGAGCTATGTGTATATATGTATATATGTATAGTGTATACAATACGATAGCGCTGCATTGATTAAATTGCCTTTTCAATCGAATTTTCATTTTTGAAAAATTAACAGGATGTAACGGATATGTACGTGTGTTTATGTATGTAATATCTGCGTAAATTCTAATAAGAGTTTACCGTACTTAACTAAATTTAGTTATTGAAAAATTGCTTTATTGGAAGTAGATTATATTTACTATGATCTAAATAATGAATATATACTTCCTAATTATTGTTAATTAATATTTATATGGTATTTTTCGATTCTCAACAAATATTTATAGAAAGTTTGTTTTAGATAAATAAGTAACGTCTTACTGAAATTACATTTATCATGAAACTTTATTTATAAATCGTATTTCAATTTAAAAAATAAAATTATCAATTGACATTTGTCTGAACTCGAATAGAACTTGTACTTTGAAGAATAATTTTAAGAAAATTTATTTATTAAAATATTGTTTTTTTTAAGCAAGAAAATATTTATTTCAAATTAAAATTATTTTCACGTAAACAATACTTACTACATAGAAATACATATTTACTTGATATAAAATAATATTTTAAAAATTAAATACTGTATTTAGTAATTTTTTTTTAATAATAAATATATAAATATTTATTGGATTCTTTTCAAACGAGTAACGAATTAGAATTTTAAAAACAACATTCACTGTAATTTTAATTTCAGTATTCAAATAAATACCTTCCCAGAACTATCAAAAGAAATCATTAGTTGAAAAAAAAAATTTCTTTATTCTGACAATCTTTTTTCCAGTGTATGTTTAAAATAAGCAAAGAGTTTGTGAAGCCGTGCGAGGATCACGTAGCTGCACTTTATAATCTATATAGAGTAAGAGTCTCGACGTTAAAGCAAAGTCTTCTGTTAAGGTATACAATTAGCTTTGATCGCGATCTCAACGAAGCTAAAGACGACGAGATATCGAGCGATGCTACTTTTCTAAGACACGTTCTTCGCTAAGGAGACCCTATATAGAAGCTATAGAGAATAATTAAGATGAAATTGATGTATCACTTAGATAAAGTGCCAACGCTGTTCTATTTATTTACTATATTTATAAATACAAACATAACTTTTTAACGATAATGCTGATTGAAATTTGTTCAACAATTATCGGTTCATTAACGAGAACTAATTCTCCGTGAAATATTTCGGTTTTTTTCAAAATTGATTAGTAAAGCAAGAAATCAAAATACTATTTTTTGGATACGCTTTTTCTATCTTATGCCTCGGGAAAAATATCAGGGATTTTATTTGAAAAAATAACGAAAAATTGGAAATGTTCTTTTTATATGTGTATTTTCGGATTGAAAATATTATTAAACGATTCTTTCTAAATTTGATAAAAATACGCAGAAAGTTATAGCTCGTTAAAAATTTTATTTCAAATATAACATAAAAGTATTTAATTACTGGTTACTATCAATAAATTTTCTTTTCAAATCTACTAATTCTTCAATATTACAAATATTAATGGAATTTAAACAATTCAAATTTAAACGAATTATTTACTAAATTCTTATACATTGCATTTAAACAAATACACTTTTTGCTAAATCAAGCTAATTGTTATTTGTATACAGTAAGTACTGCTTTACTGAAACAATAATATTAGTCTCTGAAAATATCTATAGAATTTAAGTAGACAATTTTTACATTTTCTGAAACTAATTTCCATTTAATATAAATATTATATTTTAAATCAATAAAATATTTTCACCTGTAAAAAATTAATTATTAAACAAATAAATACTCCGAAATAAACTTTGTTGAGTATAGTTTTGAAACAAACCTTGATAACCACCGGTAGCACCAAAGAAACCATTTCCAGCACCTCCTTCCGCACCCTCATAGCGGACGTCAGCAACGTAGCCGTTAGCATCGTCCGCTGTGTAACGGACTATCTGCGTGCGCGAATCGGGTAGCAAAACGCGGTATTCACCTCGTACCACACCTGCAGCGTCACCTCTCTCCTGTTGGCCGTAATCGTTGCCCGAGGCTGCATCTCGCACCTCGTATTGGAAGCTGTATGGTCGAGGTGCCGACTGATGACAAATGAGTATTTACATAAGACAAATTAATTATCCAATAAACTCGATAATCAAAGTGAAATTAATAATCATGCGATTCATCGTTTGAAAAATTATCCTTTGAGGTAGATGATCATATTAGGTGATAAAGATATTAATTTGGAATCGTTGAATTAAATCTCTGTAATTTAAATACTTGAGAATTGTTTAAAACGAAATTTGCTTGATTTCGAAAAATGATTTCTTTGGATAGTCCTAAGAAAATACTTGTTTATTAAAGATAATAATATTTATAAAATATTTTTGTAAGCAATCGCGTAAATAATATATTACATACCACCAAAAAAACCACTAAATAAATATTATATACCACCAAGTATTTATCACCAAGAGAAATGATTTTGAATTAAACTGAAGTGTTTAATTTCAAATAATTTCGGTTAAAATCTAATTTTATATTTCTTAAAAAGTGATAAATATTTTCAATCATAAATTACATGAAAATACAGCAAATAAATGAATATTTATTTATTTGAATCATACAAACAATATATGATTATTGTCAGTTACTATTAAGTTTAATTATATTAATTAGCTATTAATAAAGATTTATGAATATGTATATTAGTTACTTAATAAATACATATTATTAGATTATCAAAAAATGATTTAATGCATTCAATGGAATTTATATTTTTATACAAGAAAACAATTGTAGCTACAAATTAAAATTTTTTAAACCCAATGCACTGTTTTCTAACTTTAAGTAAATATGTTTTTCTCACAAATAAGCTATTTGTTTCTAATAAATACATTTTCATAAATATATAAAACTTTATTTTTCAGTGAAGAAATCTAAATGGAAAGTGATGTTCTTTTTTTGTATTGTGAGTATTGATATCGAAGTCTTTTGCTTTCTCGAAATTGTCGACAGTGAAGTGACGTGGGGCAGAAAAAAGTTCTTTGAGCTTGTGCATGGCTGATGGCTTTTGAAATCGCTTTCTATCTATATATATATCCCTATATCTTTAGCCCTGTGTTTGCTCGTAGCGCATCGAATATTCACGATTTTCTGACTTTTCCGCAAGCTCGCGTATTAGAAGCTAAACATGCGTGTTTAAAGTATCGTTGCACCTTCGCTGTATTTTTCCAGCTTGAATTACACAAGTATCAATACGAAGTCTCATAGATTATTTATATGAGCTAATCCACAGAATAATGGAAACAATTTGGTATCTGGGAATCAAAAATATTTTCACGAGAGACTACTTCAACTGGATCGAATTTTTCTAGTCTCTGGATGTTTCCAGAGTAGAAATGACGCAAAGCTCACACAAATTACGGACGAAACGGCAAAAGAGTTCGAAACAATTTTTTAAGCCTTTTGCGCCAGTGAAATTTGCCGAATTCCTGGGAGAGAATCATTTACTCGCCAATTCCATGTACAAAGTATATTCAAAGCTATAAAGTATATTGGGGCTGCTTCAATTAATAAAATGATTTTTCTTTTTTTATATTAAATATTTATTACTATTAAATTAAGAGCTCAGTTTTGTTATTTTTTTTTTTGTAATTTAAACTTTTATTGTCGTATACCTGGTTCGTTCATTTTTAATAATATTTGATAGTCTGATTAATTTCATGCTCTGAAAAAAATTGTTAGAATAAAAAAATTATTTGTTCATTCTAAAAATGTATAATAATTATTTTAATGTGTATATACGTTTAAATTATAGTAACATTTCTTTTCTAATCTCTATAAATATTTAAGATATTTAAAAAATAGGACTAATTAATTTCATACATCACGTCCGATACGTCGTCGTTTCCTTGACTACTTACAATTTCAAGAAAAAAAGTAGGGTACACAATTTCCAGTTTCTCGTGGATTTACTTATATACCAGCGGTTAAGTCTATTATATCGTAAGAATTACTTTTGTAGTCATTGAAAATTAAACTCTCCATGAAAATATACGCATTTTGGTATACTCACGCAGAGTAAACTCGTATTATATCCTTTCTCTACGCGAGTAATCACAGCCGAACGAGCTTGGTTCATTGAAATTTTTGTCTATGCGATGATCAAGCCAACGCTTGATTAAAAAGAGACGAGCTCACGCGAGGAATTCACGCGATCACAAGCGATTTCAACAGCTGACGAATAATTAATTTTGAATAATCTACACGAGCGACAAGCGCTGCGTCATTTATTAGAAAAGACACTATCCAACCCTTGGACAATAGCTAGGGGTACACGCATTTGTCGAGGGAAAATTTCAATGCCCCTGTTTAATTTGACGCGTCGCTTTCATCAACCGATGCATTATATCGGTACTCTATCTGCGTATGCTTTGGTATATATACCTATTATACGGAGCATAATTTGCAATGAACTTTTTAAGTCAGTTGTAAAAAAATGGACTTGGCTTTGAAATAGAGCGCGGAATACTGGTCGATGTGCAAACTCGTGTCGGCAGGGGATATGCGATAGCGTTTGCGGCAGAAATAATGAACTTTTCATTAGGTGAGCTTTTGTCTCTCGCTGGGAAGATACGATCCGTCGGTGCTCGATGAAAGAGTGATAGTTCGCCGATTATAATAGCTTTATTATCATCCGGATTAGTGAAACGATTGTAAGTGATCCTTTGGATTCGAGTAAACAGATTTTTTTCTTTTAATAATAACATTCAATGTATTTTACGTTTTGCTACGTTTACATTGAAAGACTTGATCCTCTTAAAGCACAAAGAAAACTAGTTGAATGAAAATGTCTTTTGAGTGTGGAATTAATTAATGAAAATCAGAAATTTTTGTTTTTATAAGAAAAAATTAGGTAAAATATATTATACTTTTTGACAGAAACATTAATCATTAAATAGATGACATTATAAGGAAAAATTAACTTGAATCTAATTATTGAATGAATTTAAATATAATATTAATTTAAATTTCAGGAATTATTTATTTAATACCAATATTTATAAAAATGCAATGTTTTTTATTTTTAACATAAATATGATTTTTTAAGTAAAAATATTGTTTTTAATTGAAGTTAACTTTTAATCTTTCGAAAATGCAATTTTTAAATGAATAAATTGTTTTGAAAATATGAAAGTTTTAATTATTTAGCTAAACTCTTAAAAATATTTTGAATTCAATACATTAATTCTATACATCGTCAACATACGAGAACCTGTATGTCTGATAATTTTCAAATTTATAATTACCGAACCGTATGTACAAAATAAACATAAATGTGTGACCATACTCAAAATGTTACATGTACTCTTCACTTTCGGCACTCTCCGTAGTAGTCTGCTCGTAGCTGAATAACCGCACGCTCTGCATCTATGTTTAGTTTATCAAAAAAAAAATATATCCCTCTTTCTCTCTATAACGGCGCTGGGCTTCTCATTGAAATTATCAAGAGGAGTCGGCCGACTGCGGCCTCAAAAGCCGAGACCGTGCGATCCCTTTGAGGTACATAGCAGTCGGTGGCCGCAAAGCGTTTTCTGCACTCAGCTTTCTCTGTAGATTGTCGGTAGTATTCAGCGACGCTTTGTCGTATAGTGTGTGCGATGCGGCTCTTGTTTCCTTTTACCTTACTTTACGCATGTAATTATTCGTCTCATTACTGAGCTTAAATATCGCTTAAAAATATAAATATGCCACTTTTATTGACGATCGATGTATGTGTATATACATTCAAGTAGCAGAGATTGGATCGGATCCGTTAGGCTGGTATTTAGGGAATAATTTGCCGGGGCGGGCACCAAAAAGAGCAAGAGGAGGCTGGCTCGTAAAAAGGAGGCGGCGCTGCCTGGAACGGACGCGGAAGTTGTTAATCTTTAGCGAGTATGCAATTAGTCCAGCCCTTTCTTCCCCTCTAACACACGTGCCGAATACGTAAACGCCTATGCGCTTGGTAAGGGCCGAAAGAGGCTCGATCGTTGGATGGATTCTTCGGATGACTCACAGTCGATGCGCTATTATTATTGCGTCGAAGTAGAAGACGTTTAGAAGTCAGCTTCTTTTTGAGTCACCCTTTGAGTTTAATAATTGGAGTAGCCTAGAAGATTCTTTGATACGTTCTTTAGTTGGTACGAATGAGTAGGTTTGACTACCGCGGGTCATTAAAAATTAAAAAAACTAATTAGAAATCTGTGTTTTTATTTATTCTTTTTGTAGCCTTAATATTGTCATAGACTTAGGGCGACAAGACATCATCAGCTTCTGAGGGAAATATTTTTCACTAAAAGCACAAAAGGAAGCTTTGTTCTAAAAGATACACTTTTTAAATAAAATACTTTTAAAATCGTATATACATTTAGAAGCTGTCTAATTTCTATCTAAATTCAATCTAATCTAAATATAAAATTTTGAAAAGGTTCGGTCCTTGGAAAAGCATGTAGATACCTCTATTGAGTACAAAACTTTTTATATTATATTGTTAATATTAACTTGTGTATCCAGTTCTTTTTTCATAGAGAAATAATGTTGTCAATCAAATAATCTCTCTCATACATGACTGAAATACCTATAATTACACGGATAATCATGACTTCAACGATATTTTTGTAAAATCACTAAAATTTATATAAATCCGATAATTTTCAAATTTATAATCATCGAACCGTATGTACAAAATAAACATAAGCAAACTTTGAAATGAAAAATCGTCCAAAAAAAAACTACACATACCGTCATAAAATCACTAAAATTTATAGACATCATGGTTTTGAGATATTAAATGTACATTTCTTACTAAAATATTAATTAAGAACGCATTACAAATTATATTAAATTTGACGTCAGTGTAATAAGTAGTACTAGTTGTACCTAAAGAAGAAATTTCGTGTTGCAGCGTCATAAAAGAAAACGCATAAATATTGTTAATCTGGGCATAATTTACTTATCAAAGTTATCTACGTCTATTTAAAAATACAGTTCCAAAAGACCGTTGAAAATTAATTTTAAAAAAATAAATGGTTGACCGATCTATCAGTTAAAAACCATCCGTCTATGCATAAAATACATATATTAATTTATTTAAATTAGAAAACGAAAGATTCAGTGAAAATTTTTATCTTCCAGTGTAACAAGTATTTCAGGACAAATTATACTGCGTTCTAACTAAGGAAGTAAACTGTTGATTGAGTTTGCTCATAAATTTACGTACCATAACTGAGAGGAGTAAGAGGAGTCAACGATCTAATTAATTAACGTGAAAAGAGAGAGAAAGAGAGAGAGCCCTTTATTTTGCTCTTAAAAATGCTTTGTGGACTCGCTAACGAGAGAGGCATTTTAAGTAAATTATCTGTGAACTGTTAACTAATTTTCTACAGCAAAAAACTAACTGCAAAATTTTCATGAAAATTGAAGCTTCAAACTTTCTTAATATTCACTTGGTATCCAGTAGGACACTTCGTGAGGTAATTTCATAAAATATGAAACTCACTCTTCCGTTATCAGCGAAGTCAGCGTAGTCTCCTTGGAATCTCTGATGGTTTCCTTGAAATCCTTGATTATATCCTCCGTTATCCTGATAACCCTGGTATCCTTGGGTACCTTGATAACCAAGATTAGCCTGATAACCTTGGTTTCCTTGATAAATGCCGGCTATACCAAAACCTCGTCCTGTTCCAGGTAACCTTCCAATAGCGTTGTTTCGTTGATTAAAATCACCAGTAGTGAAAGCTGGTCGGTCATATTGATAACCATCCCCTGGCAAGAGTCCACCACTGACGGTACTGCAAAATCCAGTCAGCAGGATCGCAAACTGCGATAGAGAAAAGCTTGTTTTTATAGGCTGTTCTGTTGCGATGAAGCTCTTGTTGACGCGATAGGTTTATTTAAATATTGCGTTATTTGCATGATTTTACTGCTCACTGTTCGATGCGTTTACAAACTAAGTGTTTTTCGCGTCGAGCACTCAATGTATCTATATGTGTATACGTATATACTTTCGATAGAATATTTTAAATTTTTTTTATCGAAATTTGCATTCGATCGGTTAAAAGTCCAGCGAGCTTTTCATGCATATTGAAAAACATCGCACACAAAGCTTCCCGAAAGGAAACGGATGGTGGCGCTATACATAGAATCTGCTTGACAAAAAAAAATACATTCGAATCGGTAACTCTCTTTGATCGAAAGCTTAAGCGTTGCGGTGCCAATGAATTTGCATATAGAGTATATAACGCTAAAGTTACATCTCAGAAATTTTAAATTCGAATTTATTAAAACACTCGCACTGTGACGCGCAAAAATCGAAACAAAAGCTATTCTATTCAATGTTTCGTAAACAAAAAAGCAAAAAATGTATAAACTCGCGACACTGTATATCGGAAAGCGATCCAAGCGAAATAAGCACGACGAGCCGCACAAAACGTCTGTCTCGCATTTCCAATATCTTCCCTCACCTGAAGCCGATTCATAATGTGGCGAAGAGCTTGATACAGAGTGTACACGTGAGAACTGAGAGGACTATTCCTCATTGAAGCTTATATAGCGAGAAAAGTCTTTGTGTTACAGTTTATTGCGTCGGGATGAACGTTCGTACCGCCCCCTACTACGAGTACCGGCGGACCAAAGGGGGAACTTTGAAATCGAGTTTACGTCGATCGAAAAAGAGAGAGAGAGAGAGACTGAGTCGATTCGATCATTTTCGCCCCGGAGACGCGATGATGAAGCGAGAAAACGATATTGCACGTTTCTCCAGTAAGGTGCGTGTACACTTCGGAAACGTTATTTACTGTACATCATCAGATCATATAGATTTCCTCGGAAATTCAATGTCAACCGTGTTGAGCCAATATTTTCTTTATACACGCCCTAAGAGATAAAAGCATAGACAAACAGGAGTAAATCATCAGTTACGGCATCTTCCATAGCTATACATAAATAATCATCATCGATGTAATTTGACTTGCAACTCGTGGCTCTTGAGTCCTCTTTACTATTACACCCATGCGGTACGCACGAAAGTGAATCCTCTTCATTTGGACTCGCGCGCTTGTACACACATACAAGTATACAGGCTTATTGCCGTTGCACGTAACTTGGCGCGAGGCATCTTCATGCATCACACAGTATCCCTTCACTCAGCAATGACGAGCACGTCAATATTCGCGCCTCGTCGAGCTGATTGGCACCTTGCGTCTTCGCAAATTGCTTCTTGACGTAACTTACGTCGACAATAAATAATAATTACAGTCGGATTGATGCGTGTATACAACATCTATGTGTTTGTGCGTATACTGTAATTGACATATTGAAATATTTGGCTTAGAAAAAATGAGCTTACGCGAAATAATAAACGTTTGACAGAAAGAGAAAAAGATGAATCGTTGTGTATTATGCCCTCGTTATTCATACTTTATTTAAGTTATGCGGCTATTTCAGTGCAGATAGTACTTTTACAGTCGACAACAATGTTGTGTAATTTATGCGTGTTTACTATATGTGATATACTGTAGGGATAAAGTCGATTTCATTTAATAATTACTAATGGTTTTATATTGCTTTGTTAATTTAAATACGTATCTGCTTAGTAAAAATTGTATTATACATAATATTTAAAATGATTTAATAATATTACAAAATAGTTAAATTGTTTTTTTTCGTATTAATGCGACTGCGATACATTGTAAAGTAGATTATATACTTCCAAAATTTGTTTTCCGTTATATTTAGTGAAAATTTTAAATTACTTCTTCACGTAAGGTACGTCGACATTAATTAACAATTAGTAAATATACATAAGCGTAGACTAATTAAAATATTGAAATATTCTATTTAGAAAAGAGTTTATGCAAAATAATAAACGTTTAACAGAAAGTCATTTAATACGATAGACAGAAAGAGTGAGAGAGAGAAATGTATCGTTGTGTATTATTATGCCCTCATTATTCACACTTTATTTATGCGTAATTTATACAAGCATATAATCTACCAGCCACCGAGCAGCCGCGAAGTATACGCATACATCGGGTATAATATGTTTTTTCGCATTAAATCATCGAAATCCCGCGCGCGTAAAATAATAGCCTAGACTCCATACGTGCTTAAAGAGCTCGAATCTCTATATACGTATGCGTCTACGTACATATGTATTTCCATCGATTTGGCCAATTAAATTCTCGCTCTCGCATAGGTCGAAAAGTCAGAGCTAAAATGTATGTGTATACGTTATACGCAAACGTATTTACGCGCACGGACGGGTATAGATTAAATATCTGTATTTTCCGCTGACGTCCGTCGGCCGTGGGGTGCACGTACATAAGCGCGCGAAAGATCGTCGCATATTTAACGCGAACTGCATAACCCGTCCTAGACTCTCTGGGCCAATTATGCATGGGCACGCACGGCGCAGCGTTTACGAGAGAGCCTCCCGACATCGAGTTTATATGCCCGAGCGTGTAACGCCGCATTGCACGCGGCAATTGTATTTAGTACCGTCGCTATTCTCTATAGTTCTACTTGTATATATATGTATACTTTTGTGTATATATATATACACAAATAGGTGGGAGCTTGTTTCCCTAGGCTGTGTAAGGCTATATCGCACCTGGGGTCCGAAAAAGCTGATTCAACCAGATGGAGGGATGAATATTTATGACGAAGAACTGCCGCTGTGCTACTCTGCTCCAACCGATAAATACGCCTTGTTCGTCTTGACGTATTAAGGGGAAAAGAGAAGCGTGAAGATTGATGGTGTCTTTCTTATTGGACGTCTTGCCGCACTCGTCTGTTTCTACTTTTTACCCATTTGTTTCTCTTTTATACTCCGTTGCACTGCTTTGCGGATAGAGTGGTGGAAGTAATATATTTTTTTAAATTTTATTTATAATTGAATAAGAGACGCGCGAATGGAGCATTCGTCGCGTGGTAAGTCAAAAATAAAATATATTGGACGATGTTGAAAGTTCGGTGAGAGGACTTGTGAAGAAACTTTGGCCCCGAGCGAGCTGAAGTTCACTTATACCTCCGACGGAAGTTTCTTATCGTGTCATTTACTATCAGTTCATGTAAATTTTCACTGTGAGTTTATATACGATGGGAAATGTCACGGATGTGCAGTCAAATACTTCAGGGGAAGAAAATATTTCAACAATTTTCAATCGAGCACTTCAGGTCAGGAAATGTCTTACGTAACGAAACACGTGTGTGTATATGCTCTACGATGGATCATCTCTCGCTATTATATATGCGATTCTTGAGCAACGTTAGTTAATAACGGCGTTTGACTGTAAGCACGTTGATATGCTGAGATCGACTTCCTCGACTGGCATTTTCATCGTTATATATATGTTTTCCCTCGTATAGTATATGTATACGATTATACATTGCGTAAGTTTCTCACTGAGATTTTCATCCAAATCTTGTTGTTTCTACATATCACATAGTCTCGCTATGCGAAGACTCGCTTGATTTAGCCGCCGACGGGCTCAGTGTCATAAGTGAGTCGTTTGAGGAAAGTTAACTGAGCTGCGGTTATTTCAGTGCAGATAGCACTTTTGAAGTCGACAACAACGTCGTGCAATTTATATGTATGTACTCTACGCAACGGTGCAAGTACAGGTGTAACCGATTTTTTTTGGAATTAAGTCAATGTAATGTAATTTTTACTCAGAGTTTTGTCTTGAGAACAGTAATTCTACTTTCTTATGTTACATATAATAAAAATTGTTTTATAGACAAATTACATTATTATAAATATTTAAAATTTTTAATTTAGTAATTTGCATTTCAAAAGTTGCCCCTTTAAATATTAGAATCACGGTTACGAAAAATACTTTGAATTAAAGTTAGTAAGATAATTTACTCCTCAAGCGTACTAATTTTTTAATAAAAAACAGCTCAGTCAAAATGGCAAAAGCGTTCAATATTTTGTTTTTGATTCCAGGTTAAGATATAATAGGAGTTATATAGGTATCTATAGGATAAATATAGCTATTTACAGGAATGAATTTCTGCTAAATTATCGCTGCCAAGATTTTTTTCCGTTTTATTTTAAGAAAGATTTAATAATATTCTTATAAGTTCCCATGTATAAATTACAATATTTTTAACACTTTTCCGTACCATTGAATTTCATGCAATTCCAATATTCATAACATAATTCGACTTATATACGATTCATGTTTCTGCCTTTGAATGTTTTAAGTTTTCCTTTGACTAGTATAGCATTACCAAATAAAAATTCTGTGAGTCCACATTAAAAGTTTTGCCAAATAAATTTTAGTATTTCACCTAAAAAAATTATTGTTCCGTAATATTTTTTCACTGTTTTAATAATAATATTCACAAAATTTTCCGTACATTTTAATAAAATTTTACTATACTTTTGTGCATTCCTAGTAACAATTTCACGCGACAGTTGTAAAATGAACCATTTTTCGTTTGAAACATTTTAATTTCTCCTTTGACTTATATGAAAATATTGTGAATCTACATTAAAAATTACACACAATAGAATGACTATAGCCACAGTAAATATTAAACCCCATTGCATCTATACACTCAATAAAAATTATCATTACATTTAAAAACTGTGTTTTACAGTGTCATTCATGGAACTGAATCTCTCAATGTCAGTAGAATTTTTGGTCCACATCCATCAGCAGGTATTTATTGTTTTTTAAAATATTCAGATTATCGTTAAGCGAAATGGTAAACATCAATATACTTTCGGCTTTACTCCCACGTATACTTATACATTTACACATCAGTGATTATACATCAATCAATGACTCACTAGCGCGATTTTTTTTCATTCGATTAACCAAGTTTGATACGACGATACTAACGCTGAGTGCGAGAGAGCCGCATTTATTACCGAGTTCACAGACGGGCTGCTCTGTAGATGAATTGCGGTAATTCCGAGGGAGCAGCGCCGTAATACGCAATTACGGGAATTACGCTGATTTTACAATTTGACGGATGAGATTGTGTGTTAATAACCCTGCGGTGAAGCTGTTTATCTCGCTAGTATCCCCCCTCTCCTCCTGCATTTCATAGTTTCGTAAATTAATTCCCAAAATCAATCTTAAATGAACTCTACCGCCGAAGATTGAGCGTAGATATATATAATCGTGTAAAGTTTGTCGATGAAAATTTAACTTGTCGAAACTTTCTTATAAGCCGCGAGTTAACGAAATATGGTGGCCAACGGAGAAATAATTATATTACTGTTATACAAAGACCTAACCGCATTACAGCACTTTTATCCTCTATTAAATTCCCAACGCTAAGTAAAGATGTAACTTTCGTTTTCCACTTCGGCGCGATGGTAAGGGATGCTTTATTCGCGAAACGCGTAATCAGGTTATGAAAAGTCAACGAAGCCTCGCTACGATCGCTGGTTCAGATACATATAAGCAAATCCAAGATAGAGATAGAGAGAGAGAGAGAGAGAGAGAGAGAGATTTATGCGTGAAGGATGTTTTAACGCGCGAAGAACTCTCGTCACGCGATAGAGCTGTTTGGAATTACCGCTCTTTTAGAGCACGCGGGAGATTTGAAAATTGATAAACTAATGAAAAAAGTTTGAAAAGGGAGGGGGGAGCAGAATATTAGCGAGTTCTTGTGCAAAAGCATCGTTATAGAGAAAAGGAAGGGTGTTTATTCAGAATAACGAAACGTCCTCTTTGACAGTCATGTATGCAACCCCTGTCGAGAGTTGCATTATTCAGTGTTCGAGGTACTTTTTGTCCAGGTCGTTGTAAACAGCGCAAATGAAATGCTAAAATTATGGGAATTTTTAGATTTTCATCGGACTCTCAACTCTGTGAAAAAAAAAGGAAACCCAAGCACTCGTACGCTCATCCCCTGTCTCTCTCTCTAACGCCTTGTACGGCAATAAAGCTCTCGGCGTTGACATCTTTATTCTCGATTTATGCGCCTCTTTTCCTCGCAGCCTAAGCGTTTAAAATTCTCTCTCTCTCTCTATCTCTCTCTATCTATATATCTTTTAAGAAAGCCGCGTGTTCCACTTTCGGCGCTTTGTGAAATTTTCATAAGCGCTTCGCTCCTACAACTTCTATTCTAATCGTAGATTATTTTCGACGATTCGTCCTGAGAGCGTATGTATATATATACCACGAATGAGGGTAAGAGAGTGATGGTCGCGCGTCGAAGTATTATATAGGAAAAGGTCAGATTACTCGATGAGATAGTACGTATACTGCTATGAACTTCGGGACTTCATTAGAATAATCCAGTGAGAAAACAACGATTGTTTATACAGGCTCTGCGTTACGAGGATTCATGTCACAAGCTGCTTCGTGATACCCCAAGCTGCGGGAAAATATTTTCTGTCGTAATGCTTTCAAGTTTTATCTCAATTAATTTTACAACTTTTACTTCTTTCTTCTTTAAACGAACTCTTTGTTATTCCTTTTTTATAGTAGAGAAATTTCATTTTTAAAATTTAAATCGTGATTAATTCGATATTCTTGTGGTATTGTTTTCAATGATGAATTGAAGAATGGTGGAAAATAAGTCATTTTATAATGATATTTAGTTTAAATATTAATATAAATTACTAATTTTTTGACTCCCAGTAAATATTTATTGAATTAAAAAAAATTATTTATTCAAGCTACGTTTTGCTGAAAATAATTTTACTTTCAAATAAACTTTTTTTATAGTCGAAATTCTGTTCTTTAATAACGAAATCCCAAAATATTTTAGAACTCTGAAAATTGATTTAAATCGTATTATCTCTATACTATTAACTATAACAATGATTGTATTATTGTTCTTTTAAATGAATGTTAGTCTATCAGTCATATATATTACACTCATGTAAATCAAATCTAGTAGTTTGTTTTTGAGCTATATAAATATGTCTCCCACAATTACGTTTATTTATTTAAGCAACGAATATTTTCTACCTTAGAAATAAACACTAAAATTTGAATTTTTCCCACTGATTTTTTACTAATCCAGATATTAAGAGTAAACATAACATATTAATTTTACAAATAGGAGGTGACGAAATATCTCATTCGATCGATGTCCCCATCTTTACTAGCTAGTGCTTTTATTCGACGGGACTACCTACTCCTACTCCTGTCACTCTTTTCTTCGTTTTTTAAGCTTTTAATAGCCAGAAATCGATTTAAAAGGCTCGAGAAGAACCTCGTCTCGGCAGAATAAAAGTAAAATACTTAAAAGCGAGGAGTTTAATGGTTCGCAATTTTTTTTACGACTTCTGCCGGAGTGCTCACGGTGTACGCATCGTTTTCCAACCCTGCATGTACGTACAGGAACGCAATTTACTCAGTGGAATTGCAGTTCTTGAAACTTGGCAAAGGTTGGTTATTGAAAAAGAAAAAAAATTATTTTTCTAATCATTAGAGACTTTCTTCGTACTTCATTCGCTAATGTGTGTATACTATGCCAAACCATCCAGCGCACGAAATTGTATTTGGTAAATATTAAAACAAAAACAAAAAAAAACAAGAATTTTCCGTAGTAGTTTTTGTTATGTCATAAGCTAAAAAATGAAACCGCTACTCTCGGGACACGCACCCAGAGCTTTACGATCGTTTGGCCCACTTTACAGCTTCCTTCCGTTCGACGCCGGCACGATATTCGTCAATCGCGAGTATCACGGCCGGCGCCGCCCAATTTTTTTTTCTTCCTCTCTTTTTTTTCGTTTCCCTATACTCGCATTTTATACAGTCGTAAAGTGAGTAGTTTTTTTTCGCGTGTAGATAGGTGCAAATGGGACGCCGTTGACCTTCGTACGACACTCGAAACGAGCGATTAAAATCGCTGCCACGGCTCGTTAAGGTTTGCGTTGAAGAACATTTTTTGCTCTCCACCGTTTCTTTCATAGAAAAAATATCTGTAGTTACTTAAAAGGCTGTCTTAAATTCGGTAAGACCGCGATAAAATATATTCGAAGGTACGATATTAAGCAATCGGGCGGACGGTCTCCCAATTTGGGGAGTAAAATTTCTCGCCTTCGCGAAACTGCCATTTGAAAGTTCAGCCGTTTTCCTGCGAGTGTCGATCGCTTAAACAGTAGAAGGGTCGAGAGTGCCGCACGTGTTCTCGATTGATTTTCCTTGGCGCGCATTTTAAAATTAAAAAACGGCTTGCCGAGTTCTTGTGCGCACGTGAACATCAGTCGGTTCTGCACGTGCTCGACGGCTAATTACAATTAGCTCCGCTCCACAGTTCATTAGCGAAAGTCCTGGATAATTGGCAAGGGATTCGGTTCTCGTATATAGCCGTTGCCCATAAAGTGTGCGCGCCACTGCCGCATAGGACGATGTTCGCTCTCGACGGAAGAGAATTGGAATATCGCGAGCTTCGATCGATATTCGCTAAAGCCTCTCCTCGATGAGAGGATGACTGCTGTGTGGTTTAACGGCATCGGCTGGAATGGCATTAGAAATTCTTGCTGCGTACTTCGCTGAATATATTTTTTTTTACCTTCGAAAGGAAACTGTGCTACGAGGCGTTGATGATAAATTCGGTAACGAAATAAAAATTCTAATTCTGATCCTGGTCGTCGTAAATAAATGTAATACATTTTTTACGCGTGTAATATTAAAATATAAAGGAATTTATTCGGCGAGGAAACAGTAACCAAGAGCATTCAAAAAGAATGGAATGTAAGGTGGGTGAGTAATTGAAATATGCGGTACTGAAGAAAATAATAAAGATAAATTGTTAAAGGGAAAAATCAGTTCTCTCACCTCGAGAGAAGAGAAAAGCGATAATTGTAACGTGCAAATAAGCATAGAACATTTTCTGCACTAAATACAACGTTGAAATTAAAAATGAAAATTCTAGGGAAACTTCTCTCAAATGTTTTGTGATATTCAAAAAATGTAAAAAAGTTATCGAATACCTGCGTATTAAGAGGGTTTGAGCGGAATTTGAGATTATAAAAATGGGAAATTTTTTGAAAAGTAAATTAAAATTTTGAATTTTTCTTCGATACTTTTAATTTGAAATCCCTCAATTCGTGTAGAAACTATCAATGAAGATTCCCATCAATAATAAGCTTAATTCACGCAATGGTTGCTTCTAAATCTTGCGGATGGTGAAATTTCTATTTTGGGACGTAATTAACCATCGAAGAGACTTAGGGAAATCATAGACCTCTAAGGAAGGACCTCTGTAAGGGCAAATATATCTCCTAATATTGGAATAAATGTAAATTACGACTACGTTTTTCAAGATATTTTAAATTCTAATTTTTAAAATCAGCATTTTAAAGGTAGCTTGTCCTCTAGAATTTTATGAATTATAATTTATAAGTGTACGTATACATTGATGTACATATATATACTTCTCTAATTATGTAAATAAATGTATAATGGAAAAAAGTTTGCTAATTGTAAGAAACTTTCCTTATTAATAACAAGAAAACTATTTTGCTTTTTGTCTCAGTTTTCTTTAAAAAAATTACTATGAAAAGTAGATATACGTTTTTTAAATATATTAAATCATTTTTCTAGCTGCCGAAAAATGTATTAATTTAAAAATAATACGTAATTATTTATTAAATAATCATATTAATAAACTATAATATTCGTGTCAAACGAATCAGTTTTCGAAATAAAATAAATTTGCTTTCATTCTATACGTCACCGCATAATATCGACAATATCTCCAACAGTAAACGAATGAACAAATGCACCAAAAAATAACTAACAAGAAAAAAGAAAGAAAAAAGCTCCCCAAGTGCTATTTTATATTAATTGGAGTTGGTAAAAAGGATAATCAAATAAAGAGAAAAAGCATTTTATTTTTGTAACTAGAGTACATAACCACTGTTGTATACATCGCAATAACCAGTCAGCGTTCATAAGCACATGATTGCAGTATAGAAGTTATACGCGTGTATGTGCAACGTAGAAGAGAATGACTAGTCTGATAATGATGATGGTTTATTCATCAACCAATCGCATACACCGCATTACCATCGTACTATATGTATATGTCTCTCATAGTAGCTTCTGCAAAGGCAGATGAGTAAAGGGGTTAGAGGCCGAACTGCAAAGCAAAGTATCACTATGTGCATTTGAATTTCGCAAGTGTCTAGCTTCATGAACGCATTGTAATTGCTGTTATAGAATAATGCTTATTTGACGCTGCTTCAGCTGCTCTTCGCACATCGCGAAATGCTTTTCCCCATCGTAAACCTAGTTTTAACGACTCTTGTATATGATGAAATTACGGAATTAAATCTTTTTACGGTTCTAAACGGAGGGCTGATGAATTTTTTTGTTTTGCTTTTAATTTTAATGTGAAATAGAATAAAAAAATGTACGTAACTCTATAAAAGTTCGTAAAAATAAAGGTCCTTAATTTTAATTTATATCGATGGATAAACATTTTAATGAATAATTCTGGAATAAGCTATTAATAACTGTGTGGCTCTGAATGAACGACCGAAGGATTTAATGAGACTGTTAAGAGGTCAGGTCTGAGTTAAATGCTCAAAATAATATAAAACGATTTATTGGTCGTTGAAATAAGACAACTTAATGTATGTAACTGTAACTTTTTATAGTTTGTGTACTTGTGTAATATATGACCGTTGTACTTCAAAGTAATGGAAAGTTTACTTTCAGAAATGTTTGATTTTTGTAATTTTAGTCAGTTGCTAGACACGAGTATACATTCAATTTTTATTTTACATTGATTAATTACTTTTTTGAAATGTTATTATTTATCTAATGATTTTATACACTTGTAAGAGACATAACTAAAAAGTATACTTATATTATTAAAATGATTTCTCTACATTGGATAATGTCGAATTCTAAGAGGTCTTCTTGTGAACCTTTTAAGAAAATAAATTTTAGCTTTGCAATAATATTAAATTTTTGTTACGAATATTCAACATTGATGGATAATAATAATGTTAATTAAAGAATAATTCAATACCGTTCAATAAAAAGTACCAAAAATTTGAACTATTAAAGCAGAATGTATTTTGCATTTTATATAAAGGTTTAAATTTCGGCTTGGCCTATAATACAGTTATGAATTTATCATTGAAAAACAATTTAAGTTAAATAATAATTCATTACAGTAAAACGTAAAAGAAATTTCAACAATTGAAATTGAGTATATTCCACATACTTTATGTAAGCATTTCAATTCAGGCTTGACTCTTTAATACAATTTAATGAATAAATAAAGAATATTTATATAAATAATAAATAAATTATTTAATACAAAGAGATGTCAAATTTATCAACCAATAAAAATCTAAAATCAAGAATAATTTAACACTGTGAATTTCAAAAGAGATTTTAAACAATTGAAACTGATAATATTTTACATTTTATGTTAGTATTTCAACTCAGAGACGATCCTTTAATATAATTACAAATTTATCATTTAATAAGAATCTAAAATCAAGATTAATTTAATACTGCGAATCTCAAAATAAATTTTAAATAGCCAATAAAACTAAATATATTTCTACTACAATTAATTAGAATTTTATCAATTAATAACATTCTAAATTGAATAATAATTTAATACAGTGACATTCAAAACAAATTCTGAACAATTGAAACACTCGTATTGTCTGCATTTTATGAAAGCAGCAATTTCTAAACTAGAATTCAAGTTTCCGAATCAAAAACTCATACGGAACGAAATTGTCTCAAAACTTATACACGTTGACAAAGCACAAGAAAAGAAATTCCATCGGTTATTTCCGCACAAAAAGATTCACGTCGTTCTCATTGGTACGACTTCTCTATAACGCGGTGAGGTAAGAAGAAATTCATGAGAATTCTCCTTCATCGCCTTAAAGCTCTCGCGATTTCCGCCGTTTGACTCTCGGCAGACGTTTTATATATCCCCCTTTCCCATCCCCCTCCCACCCTCTTCAACTAGCCGCGGAATATGACTACGATTGCACTGTTTATCGCCGCAGGCATTCGAATAATAAAAATGGAATTTCCTCCCCCCCTTCCACCTCCTCTCTCTCTCTCTCTCTTTCTTTCTACCTATATATATGTATTTATATACATATATACAGGTATAGGAACAAAGTAATGTTCAAAGTATCAGAAAAATCCCACTACCACCCTTTTCATTTCTCCCTTCTGAGGGTTAGCCTACTTTCCAGCTTATTGCGCGGTGGCACTTACTTTTACGTTCAGTTGCATCGACGTCCTGAAGTCATCTGCAAGAGATTGGAGAATCAAGGACGATTCGTCGGGATTTTCAAAAGAGGGATCACAATATTTTTACGATGTCATTCGCAGCTAGGTACAATAAATTCAAGAGAGAAGCTACTCTCATTTATATTCGTGAGTAAACGGAAGAGTAGCTGCCGAATAACATGGACGAAGGGAAATATGAGTAAGGTCAGGATTTTTGATGCGTTTATAGGTTTATGAGACTAATCCTATACGAAGTCGATATCGGAAGATAATATAGCTGTTTGTTATTCGCTATGGAATTTTTACTACTCCATTTGTTTGTATATATCATATATATATGGCTCATTCTCTGACAGATTGACTGGTTAGAATTTCTTTTTCTTCTGAATAATTTTAAAGTACCCCTTGGCATTGTATCTACCTTCATAAATTTTGTTAGGTAAACGTTTTTCATTAAAAATGTATGAGAGAGCTTTTTTATAAAATTTGCTTAACATGTATCAAATAGAATACTTTTAATGTCGTACGAATAAGTCACAATAAATTTCCATGCCATCCAAGGACTAAAATGAAATTTTGAATAGGTGCGATCATTCGAAACAACATAAAAATTCACGAAGAAGTTATAAAATAGTTTGAAATACTGTTTCTGATTTTTAATAAAGCTTCTTTTCTTGTGGCATCTAGTTTTGTGCAATATTAAATGTTCATTTATTTAAAATAAATTCATGTGTATGTGGTGTGTGGCCTATTCTTAATTTGTTGATCTCTATCTGTTCTATTTTGTTGAATTTCCTAGCTGAGTTTGTATCATTTACTCAATTTTTTATTCTTTTTAGTGGACATTTGTTGAAGTTGTTTAATCATAGTCTGTTTCACTCTTTCAGATATTATTTAGAAAAAAAACAGAAATTCTACCGGTCAATCTGTCGTAGAATCATCCATATACACTCACATATATATATATAATATACACTGTCCATATCCAAACATATAAAAATCAAAAGTCAATGTCCAAATCCAGTGGTAAATATATCTTATACGAAAAATGATGAATCGACTTGGAATTCGTATTGATACAGAGCTTGCAGAGTATAGGTTTAAAAAAAAGGATAATAGAAGCAGCAGAAGAAGAAGCGAGGAATAACTCGGTTCTTTATCCGCGAACAATCTCGCCATAAAGAGCTGCTCGCCGCCGTAAAAACGCCTCGGTCGTGCAAACGAGCTTCCGAAGAAGCGCAGCGAAATATAAACTTTTTCACCCCTACTACCTCCCCCTCTCCCTCGAGAGGTTCCTTCCCTTTCCGCGAAGAATAATACGCCGAGGAAAATTGTTTCACGAGCTTCGGTGGTAGTTTGGCTTATATTACCGATGCAGTAAACAAAAATGGCGACCAACTCGTCGTCGCGCATATTTCTTTGGATAACCAAGCGCTCGCGAAGCTTTATGACTTTGCTCCAGATCTTTGCGCCTCTTCTTCCTATTCTTCGGTCACCCGGGTGTTTCACCCTTTCCCGCATCACCGACAACGCTTTATAAGTACGTGCATTTTGCGACCTTTTTAATTTACACGCTTATGCTAATTTCTAGCTCGGCGCCGCTTTTGGAAACAACGTAAATCTACGCTGGCTTTATGATTTGGTCGTAAAGAAGGAGAGAGAGAGAGAGAGAGAAAGAGAAAGGCGGGCATTGATTTTTCTTCTTGAATGTATAGACATAGATGGGTTCGTACTCTGTAAAACTAAAATAGTAAATTTTTTATTGTTTGGCTGTGTGTTTTTACTATTTCTAAATTTTGTAAGTGTATGCAGATTTATGATAGTGAATATATATGCTTTGATCGAGAAATGAATGTAATTTGTCGGAATACTAGAACAGTTAGTCTATGAACTAATTTTATACACTTCTTAAAATTTTTACATCAGCGACTGGCGAATGGTTGGCATTAATACATATTATAAATATGTATTAATGCCAACCATCAGAAATATTTTTTAATCTTCTATATTTTTATTTGCAATTTTATCCATGACCGGGAGAACCACTAAAAATTTAACAGGAATTTTCTCCAGTACATAATTTAGCTATTGGCCAAAACTAATAACTATTTTCGCTAGGGATGTCCAGAATTATTAATAGTCTCAATATTCACATGAGCTAATCTTCTATTTCTTACAATTTTTATTTGAAATTTTGGCACTGTAACTTGTGGAAATTAAAAAAATTTTTAATAAAATTCATGAAAACTTTTGACGATATTCTACTGGTTTTGATTACTTGGGTTATGAGAGAAATACAAATAATTTATAGTTTACTTTATTTATACAAGATATTATAGTAAAATAGTTGTAACTTATGCCTGAATCGTAAAATAAATATTAATTTAAAAAACTGTTTAATACATTATTTACACTGACGATTTGTTAGAGAATAATTCACATATATTGTATTTAGAACTAGATAGAAGCTATTACGTATATTGCTATTGAACAGATCTAGTATTCTCCAAGTATCATTTATAGTATAATTACATCCCAAACTAGGATTTTCACTTTCCGCAAGATTTAAAAAGAACCAATGGGTAAATGGAGCTCAGAATTTATGGGAATGTTCATTGTTAGAGATTCTATCCGTTCGGTATGAACACGGCGTTTTTAAATCGAATGTACTGAAAAATTACCTGTTTGAAAAGAGATTACAAAAAATTTTTATATTTTTAATAATTTTTCTGCCTTACTGTATTAAAGACGCCTAGTATCTTTAATTAAGGGTGTCATCGTTATTTCATAAAGAGTCTATCTAAATGTGAGTCGCATTAGGAGGTAGAAGATAAGACGCAGAATATTGGATATGTAATTATTATAAATTTAACTCTAAGATATATTATTGTAGTTATAATTAGTGACTCCCATCTTCATCAGTGACAGCTACACGTTAGAAATTAATCAGCTACAGTTTTCACTAAAGAATAAATTAACTGTATGAGTAAAATTAGAATTGTAAATCTCATTATTTAAAAACGAGAAATTGTACTATGCTAACAGTGACTGCATATGTTCAGTTTCAAAAATCCCAAGCTCCAACGCACTTCTTTTCAACCAGTGAATTTTTAATGTTTCAATGTAATGACTGTTCGCTGGATTTAGGGTATTAATCTCAATAAGCATTGCTCTTAATATAATTAACGAATAATTTCAATTTGACCAAATGAAAAATAATTTTTTTTAGTAATATTAGTAAAAACAATTGTTGTTTCAGTTTTACAGAGAAGAACTTATTATCTTTCACTCTTAAAGAGTCTCTTTTTATAAGTTATTTTTTGTTCGGTCGGACATAATAACGCGATGGAACGGCATATACCTCATGATTATAATGAGTGACAACGATTCATGACGCGTGTCGCGAGAGCTTTATAATTCTGCAGTAAAATGGCTTTATTTGCGATGGTATATAAATTTCTCATAAAACCGATACTGACAGTTATATACGTTAACTCATCGCTATAATATGTGTGGTATAGATAAAACAATAAAATATATGCGTTTTTCGCTTTATGCCATTCGAAGGATAAAAAAATGGTGTATATATATATATATATATATATATATATATATATTTCTTGTGGTCTAACGATGGAATGCAACGAATACGATGGCCGTTACTCGTTGACAATTATAATTTTATCACCGAACGATAATTTCATTAAACATTTTAATAATCTCAATTGCATGTACTATTCCGCGTTTATAAATTGAAGTCTACATACTCTTGAATAGCGTATATTGCCTCGTTCGTTCCTCGTTACCACAAGTCGTAATATGGATCGCTGAACATGTCGCTGCACAGCAGTGGTCAGTATTATATATAAAACCACTGCTCTTGGATTACAAAGCTCGAGCGCAGAAGGCTTCATTAGAAGCGGCACATGCGTCAGCTGTCCTACATTCAGGAATTAAAAGTATAATTTCATACCAATGGGACTTTTGTTTCGTCCCCATAACTGCCTAGTGCGAGTCCAGTACTGGACCGGTAATGATATCCCATGAGTATCCCATGGCTTTTATCACATATATTTTTTATATTAATTTTATATTTTATATTTTTTATTATTGTAGTATTATAAGATTTATATTTAATATGTAAAATAATTTGTATGATTTATTTGACGTTCCGAATTAACTACTTCATTTCCGGTACTTGACTTCCCACTACAAATGGACCATTTTTGAACTCTGGTTCCAATTTGGCACTACTCAATTTGGATCGCAATTTTTCTCTTATGAGAGCTTTTAATATTTTATATTCAGGTTTTTATAATTTATGTTACTACAAAAATGTATATAACAAATTAATTGCCCAAATGACGGCATTCCATGTTATTCGTGTATACATTTATGCCAAACATTTACATGAAATTCTAGTAATACTATAAGCCATTAGTTGCCCAATATTGTAGCTGTACTGAACCAATATTGGACTAGTAGTGTTCCAATATTATACTTACATAATGTTTATGTCATGCTTTATTTGAAATTCCTTTTAAACTAGTCTTCCTCAGATTTAGGGGTTAAGACCCCTTTATACGAAGCTACTTAAAATAAAAAATTTTAGTTATATTAATTGCTAGGTTTATTGCATATTTAATACTGAATCGCAGATACATATATCTTTAATTTACACTACTTTTGGTAGGTTATTGAAAATTTATTCTTAACCAGATTCCAAGTGAATTAACGGACTAGTTGAGCTTAAAATAGCATAAATACTCTCTGACATATTATTTTAAACGCGAAGGTTGGGACATGATAAAATAAATTTAGAATTTTGCAAAAATCGGTCAGCTTTTGATTTTTAATAATTGTTCTATTCGGTCAAAAAAAATCCTAGATTCATATAATTTACTCCAAAGTCTATATTTAAAAAACTTTGCATAAGATGTTAACATCAACTTCTGCATACACACAATAATGCATTTTTTGTATGTCTTGTCCCCATAGATGAAGACTTCATAATAATCTTTATTTCGGTAAACACTATTTTGTGGGTGACATACTCAAACCCAAGAATTAATTTATTTCTACTTTGACACTATCTATTACCTAGCCAAGTTTGAAGCGAAAATGTCATTTTCGAGAAAAGCTTGAATAAAAATTGGTAGCCACATCACTTCATTACTGAAAGTTTAGTTTTTCTCAAAAACAGATTCACTTGAAAATTTGCTTACATATCGATAACTATAATTCAATGGATATATTATATCGGACCAAAGTTTAACCAGCTCTGGTAACCACTAGACCACTAAAGAACCAGTACTGACAATTCTTACCAGGGCTTGTGCACTACAGATAAAGATGTTAAACATTGACGTACGAAACACCCGTTGCGGTATATGAAAACAAGAGTATATTCGCTTGTTTCTTCATTCGAATGTACAACGCACGGTGGGTTTAAGCGACTTTAACCGTTCAAACGCCTGTTCCCTCGCAAAACGTGTTCCATATCCGTTCACCTACACGACGCGCACACAGTAAGAACTATTTTCCTCGCCATTGGCACTAATGTTCACCGCAGAATGTTGCGCGTAAAGGTAATTCCCATCACGTACACCAAAAGACTCCTGTATAGGTATGCGTTTCCTTACTGGTTGAAACACTTTGAATGTAAGCGAGTGGATTTCGTATACTTTGGAATATAAAAATTGAGAAACGGAGATGTTGCTTTGAATTTTTTCCTAAATTTGCATCTAAGCATACGTGGAATTCCAATGAAGAATATAATCTTTGGATATTATATTCGAATTCACTCGTCGCGTTCATCTGTGCTGGTATAATTTTTTTTTTCATAAATTTCTGTCACCCACTAGGTTCAACGTATAGATTAAAAACTTTTTTTTTCACTCCCTCAATCTACAGCCTTTTCATTTCATCGAATGACATGTTTTCGACGCTGTCAGCTTTGTAAAAGTTTTATTTTTCGTACAGATATCACGTGTCGCGATAGAAAATTGAACAAGCATTGTATATATTCGAGGTATTTTTTTCTTTGAACTTGTTGTTTCGTCGAGAGATGACAAATCACGATTTCTCACATCGCGTAATTAATCTTTCGGTTTCTATTTAACTCTTTTTTACAGATTACACATATATAATGTCAATATTATTCCGCTCTTGCACGCTTTAACGTTTACGAGCGAGAGATGCTTCAATTTTTCGAAATTTCCATATGTATGCAAGTGTAATTGGCGGAAGCCAGTTGCGAAACGACGGAAGAAAAAAAAGTCGAGATTCAACTGTGTCGGAAAAAGCATGTAGACTCGTGAAATTCTCATAAAAGCGCACGAGCACGAGAAGCGCGCGAGCAAATCATTTTCGACGTCGGCGGTTGTATATGAATATATTTCTCCAGGGGAAATATGATGCAAGTCGTGCATTACGAAGACGACGTGAAACCATTCGCTGAGCGGCATTTCGCGCACTAACGAAGTACAACGGCCAAACGTTCAATTTGTTGTTGCGCGAAATCGATCGATCATCGCAAAGATGATGCGCGAGCGCGTGAAATTCGATTTGTGCGCACGA
This sequence comes from Apocrypta bakeri, assembly GCA_018906985.1. Lineage (NCBI taxonomy): Eukaryota > Metazoa > Arthropoda > Insecta > Hymenoptera > Pteromalidae > Apocrypta > Apocrypta bakeri. Next base: position 1,959,280 of record JACCIA010000004.1, read on the forward strand.
GGAAATTCCTCTGTCTGTGTACCTCTTTCATTACGTACATGGATGATTCTCTATCAATCCATAGCTCAAACATTTTTTTTTATTTTTTTCATATTTTTGTAACATTTTGAGTATATTATACGTCGAGAGCTCGTGAAATTCGCGTTTGTATGAGTACATAAAAAATGCAGAACTTCTCAGAGGAGTTTTTCACTGGAGATGTATGGAACGTGTTATTGAAGTAAAATTATATTAATTTTATATAGAATAAGTACACTTTTTAAATAAAAATATAACACAAAAAATGGATGTAGATGGCGTACAATAAAAAACTTTAAGTCATAAGTGAAGAAATGTTTGGCCAATTGCTATATAAGTTTGGGTTAGTTTTTAGGTTCACTATTAATCTTTTACTCTTTCTGGATACTATACAAAATAATTTTCTGTTATAGCAGTATGATTACTATTTTATATAATAATTTTCGTCAGTTAGTTTTGTCCCGTTACAAGCTTTAAATGTTCCTATGTAACATAGTAATCTCTGTTATATATAAGTATGTCCCGACGATACTTGTTTTACAATAATTTTTGGGGTGTTTATATTAAATATGGATACTTATTCATCTGAGTGAGGTATAAGTAATATACAAATTTTGGTTACTAGGATATAATTGGTTTTGTTGGTAAAAATAATTGTAGAAGTGAAGTTAACGATAAAAGCATTAAAAGTTATGTTATAAGTAGGAAAGTGTTCGAATTTCCAGATTATTCCAAAATAACTTATTTGGATTCAAATAAAGAATAATTGCATTACTAATATGAGATATTCTGGTGACCCTTGTCAACGGAACCGGCAAAAAATAAATAATAAACTCGTCAAAAGCAAATTGAACATTCGGTTTCAACAATAGAAGAATAATTAATAATCACAGTATTCATATGAGCTAATCTTAAACTTTTTGCAATATTAATTTGAAATTTTAAACATTAAAATGTGTCACACGTAACTTGTTGAAATATGAGTAAAATTTAATGAAATCCGTAAAAATTCGTGTCAATCTATTCTACTGGCTCCGTAGCTCGCCAGTATGAATATAACCCAGTTTATAGAATTCGCACCAGCTATTTTTGCAATTGCAAGATGAAAATACAGAAAGACATTACAAGTATAGCTGAAACTTATTCTGCAAACGGAAAGTGAAAATTAATCTTTTAAAAAATGCTCACTTTTGCGATTTGTTAGAATCATCCATATATCGTCAACTTAGAACTAGATACAAGGTGTTACGTATAGTTTTTATTTTCTACAGTCCACACGTATGTGTAGGGGGTTGTGTGTACACTTTTAACTTTTTATTTGTAGCGAGTGTAAATTGATATTGGCATGAGAAGATACGTGCCGTGTTTGGCAAGACGAGCGAGTTTCGTTTCACTGAAATAGAGAATCTCTCTGAGATTTTAGAGTTGTTGTATCGTAGATAAGTGTGTACCGCGCTCATTACTCGTCGCGATAGCGAAGCTTCTTCCAATTCCTCCTCGTAATTTCCAAGGTAAAAGGAAACATCCAAATAGACTGTCTACTCGGCATTTTATCGTCATATATATATATATATTATTTACACATATAAAAGAAACGACAAAGACAAGGCGAAAAATGAAGCGCACGAGATTTTCCTTCATAGAGAAGAAAAAGAAGGAGCGTCGCCTTTTCAAAATATTTTAATCTACCGGTCGGGAGGAGAGAGTGAGTGGACGCGGAGGCCAAAGAAAGAAAACCTATATAATACACTCTCAACGAACAGACTGCATGACTAGTGATAAAAAGTAAAGGGGATGAAAGGGACGGCGTCGAAGAGAGAGAAAGAAAGGGAGAACAGCCTGTGCAGCTTTGAAGTGTAGAGAGAAAGGTATATATATACGAAAGATACTCGAAAAGGACGTGGCTAATCTACCTTCAATGGACGTTGACGACGAATCGGACGTGTATACTGCCACAGCTCTCGCGCGCGATCATTCATGTTGAGCAAGTTAAAGCCTCCCTCCTCCTTTCCCCTCTCTGATCCCCCCTCCTTTTCCTCTCATTTTAGCCTTTACGAGGTGCGCCGCTGTACGTTGTCGTCTATATAAGAGGCACCTTTTGTTAAAGGTTGCACAAAAGCTCGCTAGCTCTTTCTCTCTCCTGTAGTATTTGCCTCGTTCTTTCCCCAGTCATTGCACTCGTCTATTTCTAGTAGCTGCTGTATCGTAGCTCGGAAGTCGCGAACACGCGCGGATGAAGACATAATTGCTGATGCGATGATCCACTTCGCTAGGGCAAGCCCACTCCGGTCGATCTTTTTTATTTGCGTTTTCTTTCATTTGCTCGCCTTGCTTTTCTTCTCGCTTAAACTATAGACGAGTTTCTAAGCTCATCGGGTGACTCGACAGTATTTGCTGTATTGGACTACTGGGATGAATTTCCTTTTTTTTATGTATTCTATGAGGTGATCGTTAAGGCTGATGCTCTTGCGGATGCGTTATATTTTTATGGATGTTACATTGGATTAGTGATTTATTTTTTTATTGCAGATTTTACTTGATTAAATGGAATTTTCAGTGGGTCGACCAATCGTTAATGGGAAAATATATTTGAATTATACGTAAATTATTATTATGTGGATTTAATAAATCAGTGGAATATCGATTGATGTTAAGATTAATCCTTTCACGTGTAGACTGAAAATGAATTTAGTTAGATATAAGAAATGTTAATTTTTGAAAAATTGCTCATAAGAAAGAAAAAAGATTTATTTGAAAATAAAATAAATCAAATAAAAACTTATGTGTAATTATTTAGTAAGTAGTAGTAAATAATAATAAATGTTCTTAAGTGTGTACTTTTAAAATAGTGTATTTTTTATTAATAAGCCCATATAAACACGTACTCTATTATAGTTAAAAATATAAAACCACACAATAAAATCCGCATTTACACCGATTACAGTTCTATCCAGCGAGTCAAATTCCAAATTATAGAGACTCATTTTTTAAGTTGCGGTAGCGCTACGGTATAACTTGGTTCGGCGGAGTTCGCTCGGTGTGTATAATTAAGCCTCGCGCTTAATCGCTAGATTAATATAGCGCGTCGGACACAATTAAGTAATTATGCAGAGCCGGGATTTCGTGTATACAAGCGAGTATTAATGCGCGGCAACTTTGAATTCGCTCGTTGTATGAGAAATAATTCCAACCGATCGAAGTGAATTCCATTCGTCAATGAAGCATATACACATACATATGAAGACTCAACATAGTTCAAGCGCATCTTGTCTATGATTACGATTCTATACCGACATCGTCGAGATAACTGCAGTCGGTTAAAAACACGTTCGACGATTAAATTCCAAAGGCGAGCTAATTTATCTACGTATATGTATGCTATACGATCGTAAAAATGTACATTTTTCATTTATTTTAATAGAGTCCGTCTATAAATTTAGAACAAAAAAGTATGCGAGTTTCGACTTAATCGGAGAATTCGCAGACGGTATAATTATCAATTCCAATAGTTTCGTATATACATACACCGCATAGCTTTTTAAACTTGGCAGTTCGCATGTTTTTCCCACACGTAGTATATCGAGGAGTATCCTTATATATCTACTCACCGCGTATAGTTTATCGTTCGCGCGGTTATTACTCCCACTACTCGCAACAGCTGATCGCAGTTCGCGCTTGCGTGAGAGGGAACATCCTACTCAGGCAAGGCTTGCCACTCTTTTTTTTCCTTCTCACCAGTGGGTATAGAGTTTTTACGAGCCGCGTGCGTGGAGAAAGGCGCGCGTGCCATCGTAGAGAGGCAACTGTGTATATAAAGTACTTAGACACACATAGTATATATGTATTATATATGAATAAATCCACAAAATATGCAAGATACAACGAAGGTACTTGAAAATCGACAAATTATTCGCGAGGGTATATTGATCGGATTATTTTTTATTGGGTTCGGGGTATGTTCTGAGTAATAAGAAATTAGTTATGGATTTGTTTTTATAGACGAAATCGAAAAGAATGTTTGGGAAAAATCTAATCATTTTTTTAAGATATTTAGGAAGGTGGGATCTGGATAACATTTTTTTAGGACGATTATTTTGATTGAAGGCATTTTCTTGGTAACTGACTTAAATTTATGATATAATAACACAAGCTCATATGACTTGCTTACTTCTCGGATGCTAATATTTACTTTGTTTTATTACTTATCTTTATGCATAGCTGAATAGTTTATCTTTCTTTTCGTGTATTAATATATTAAAATAATGAAACATATTTAGTTATTCGAATAAAATATAAAAATAGATTTTTTTTCTTGAAATGCAATTCTAATATTAAATATATGAATTAAAGGAGATTTATAGAATTTTCATTAAAAATAATTTCATTAAAAATAATTTCATTAAAAAGGGCCTTTCGAGAACCAGGTTAGTTATAATCATTTGATTATTTAGAAGTAAACACCAAGAAACCAAAATAAACCAGTCCAGTCGATGTATCTTCGCGAGTAATTTTTCAATTTCCAGGTACTTCATAGTTTCCTGTATGTCACGGATTTACTCGTATACTGCGGAGTTAGCTTACGCGATCAACACATAACGCGCTGTGATGATTAGCAGGAAACAAGAATATCACTGTTTAGTAGCACGTCACCGATGACGAAGTCTCTACGTACTGATCCGCTCGATTACGTCTACAGTTAGCGTTAACTGGTCTGTTATTATACTTTTACAATCGTCCACGGCTCCTTCGTACAGTCATTAGCTTAGCGCTGATCTCGTTTTATGTGCCTCTTTTAATTGCTCTTTGCTCGATTCTGAATTCTTACTACCGAAGAAAAGATTATGTTGCTTATATAGACTGTACAGAGCTCATTCATAAATCACCGGAGATTAAAGAGTTACCTCGAGTGCAACGACAGCGATTTCCATCATTAAACCTACATAAAGTCGTTCCGAGGGCTATGATTTGGATACAATGGCACCGGAAGAATGCACACACCTTGAACGTATCACTTATCGGTGGCCGACATTTTTCACACGCCTCGTCGCGTGACAGGTAGCAGTTTTTTTTTCTTTAAGAAGTCAGGTATTGTGGATTACCCAAATTGCCTGGTCTTTGAAAAGGGGATGGGAAGCGTAAGGGGCTTTTGGGTATGTACGTATGGAAGAGGAGGGGGTTAATACACAGGTATTAGGTACTTCGCCTTTGAGCTCAGACGAGGATGTATGGCTATTTATATAATGTTTCAGTTGTCTGTAGTTAGGTATTAAGATTTTTTTTAGAGTGAATTGCTGATGATTTGTAGAAGCAGTTATTACCGCTTTAGTAGAGCATCAATTTGCTAAGAGTATTACAACATGTCGATGAAACTCTTTTCTTAAACGTTCAATTAGATTTTGATCTTCCTGAATTTTACGAGACTAACTGTATAGAAAGTCTTTTAATCCAGTAATAACGATTAAGTACAATTTTTTTATTAATACGAAAATGGTTCAACAGAAATTGTCGACGATGGCATGATAAAAGCGAGAAGCATTAATTACGACAAATAAAAAGCATTAGGTAATTGTCAACGAACGTAACATATTTTTCTTTTTTCTCTCACGATTTCGACGTTATTCCATATAAAATAATTTTTAGGACGAAAAATGCACTACGTAACCTTTTCGGAACATTTAAACTTCGTATATTATACGCTCGACCACGGAATATAATGAAGGCATTCGCCGTGCCTGACCTATATTAGGCAACATCCACAAATGATCTGCATTATGTAACCGTGACGTGGGTGAAGGTATGAAGGGAAATAAAACGATCGTTATTTTATTAAAAAATATATATATTTCATATAAAATCACATTGTCGCATTTATTTTACAACCAGATAAGTAGGTCAAAAAACAAGACTTTGTTATGTTTAATCGCACATCTTGCGTAGTTAAAAAAGGCTTAAAGTCTTATTTGAATTCTTGATCTATGATTTTATACTGCTTACAATTTATAGTAAAAAAAAATTTTTATAAAAAATACATTCGGTGTATGTATATCCTAGCAGTCCCTGACCCCAGGTTCATTGAACTAACAAAAGCTTGATGTAGTACCTTATAATCTATCCATAAAAAACATTATCGTGGCATTTGTACCTACGCAATTGAACACTTCAATATTTTATTCGTATTAATCAAATAATTGAAATGATTTATCGACAACCGTTAACGTCGTACTTCAAAAACCAATGACAGATGAACATTATTTAATAACTAAAATTATGATTTTGTAATTTACCTCAGAGATGCCAAACTTTTCACACGTGTTATGCCGAATAAGATACATTATTACAACGTTGTCAGATAAAAAATTAATTGACGCCTGTTATGTACATCAACACGTCACGATATAGATGAATACGAAAGTTCTATCATGGCTACAGCTTCATTAATACACGATGAAAATTGAAGTTATTACACATCGAGGTAAGAGAGTTAATAATAATAATAGTAATATACACACGGAGGAAAGTAGACAAATCTTCATACGTATTTTCCTCGCCATTTAATGCTCCGAAATCGCGACTCTTTGTTCGTCAGTGTGTATCGTCAATTTTTTCTATTTTCAGTTGAGTAATTCTGCCATTTAATCAATTATTTTTAAAATACCATAAACGTTTTCACACGAAGCGTTGATAAACTAAAAAAAACTCTTCCATTATTATCAAAGGGTTCACACAAAGATAACAAAGAGTCGCTGTATCCACTTGTAAGCTCACGCGAAGTAAGTTTGCTTCCGACTCGGGAAGCAAGAAACCGCGACGACGAGTGGCCATAGCTTAGTGGAAAGGTACACCATACTGTGGTTGAGGTGCTGGTGGCGCAATGGATGGTCCGAAGTAACCAGCACCATTACCATGCCCAGAGTCGATGGAATTCGAACCGTACTGATAATTATTGTAGCCCCCGTTATTGAAGCCCCCGTTATTGTAGCCCGAGTTACCTTGATAATTGTTGTAACCACCTTGATTACCTGAAAATTGAGTAAGTAAAATTTTTTTTTATTTGGTAATTTCAACTTCCGACAGGTATTTTAGTGGTTTTACGTTACATATTTATGGCAATATAAAATATCGGAAGTCAATACGGATTAGAGGAACATCACGAAAGCACTATTTTTATATGGTTTTTTTAAATTCCAATAGTGTGCTAGGTATGATTAGAATCTTGTTTGAAGTCGATCTGATAGACATCCATCCATGTATTAGCTAATGTACACATGTACAATTTCGAAAAGATCTAGGAAATGGATTGGATTTCTACATTTTTTATGAATTTAACATAGTTTTCCTTTTTGGCATGTAAAGATTTTTTTGACATCTTTAAATTCATGCAATTTTTTGAAATAATACTATAAGCCTCATCGCATCAAGGAAACACAGGATTCCTATGCTTCTTGAAGTTTACAATTTTTTTACTCACAGTATTTATGATTATTGAATTAGTCCTGTTTCTGTGAAGTTACAGAATTTTTCGAGAGGAACAGAATGAACGTAATAATTGACACGCTGTCATTTCGCCCTTATTAATAAGATCCAAGAGTCCAAGATGTTATCTCTGATTTTTATGGATATACCTTTTCAAACGTTACTCTCATAGTGAAAAAATAGTCGTTACCTCCATTATTGTATCCTGTATCGATGCTGTTACCACCGGCGTAATCGTATCCGTTGTTGTTGTTGATGTTGTTGTTATTTGCATTGTTGTAGCCCTGGTTTCCAGTGTTATACTGGTCAGGAAATTGGGCGACACCCTCGTACCTCACGTCCGCATGAAATCCAGTGCGCCAATCCGCGGTGTAGGTGACGATCTGGGTACGACCATCCGGTAGTTGGACCCGATATTCACCTCGTACTGTTTCACCGTCACTAGTCTCCTTCCTGCCAAAGTCGTTGCCCGAGGCAGCGTCCTTGACCGCATAACCGAACTCGTACGACTTGGGCTTTAAAACAAAAAGTATTTTATATACACATGTATATATTTACATCCAAAGTATGTCGCGTATTGTTATTGTGTCCAGGTACATAAATAACACTCGAGTCATTAATTGCGTTGCTGGTCATTAATAAATCATAAAGTGACTCCTCCTTTACCGCCCACCCTCCCCCCTCCTCTCACGAGGCCTGCCTACTACTTAGAGCTGAGTACACGAGAGCGCGACAGAGGCAAAATAAACGACCTCATGAAAAATGCATTCGACCGCGCGGAGGATAGAAGAATACAAATGTTACGCCAGTTTAACTTTCCGCCGAGCGGGAATCCATGAATCATCGGGGATTCGCAATTCTCTCTCCTCGAATTTCAGATCGTTCGAGAGAGAGCCAACCAACACAAAACAAAAGCTAATCGCGCGATGTATATAAGTTTCAGTCAATTTTTTTATTTTTTTTTTCAAAAAAGAAAAAAAGAAAAATATAAAGATTTGTATACACACAACTGAGCTCGTCGCACATTATCAAAGTGGCGAAAGGAATAGACCACGACGACCTACGAAATTTCCGAGTCACGACTCGGCGATTTGCGCGGTAACCGTAAGAACACAACAACAACAACAACAACACACCTATAATAATAACGATAATGACTGAAACGAACTAGCTGATGCACGATTAGTCGCTACGTGGTTGTTGTATAGCGTTATTATGATGAAAAGGAGATTTTATACGAACTCTTTTCGTTCGCTCCATTTTAATACCGTGACACTCGCCACGCGATGTGTATGTGTGTTATACATTGTAGTATATATATATGTGTGTGTATACCGACGTGTATATATACGAGTACGTAACTGTCGAAATGCAATGTGCTGCCGAAGGTATTGTATGCACGTATGGTGATCGTAAAACTCCACTACTCAAGGATGTTGCGGCGTCTCGGAGTAGTAATTACAGTTATACCACTCGTCTTTAACACGCAAGTTCGGCGTAGGATATGTGTGATGTAAGAGCCGGTATGCGTTGTTTAACGGTTTATCTCGTGCGAGTATTCAAATATTCTAATTTCTATCTTTAAAATACAAAGCACACAGATATGGAAGTACATGAAAGACTGAGAGATTATCGTTGGAAATGAAATATTGTCTAAAAATGTATACATTAACAAGTACTTATTGAAATAATGGAAGTATCTCTCTCTGTCTCTATCTGGGCTTTTAACGTTTGTGCTGGATAGAGTTTACTGTGTAGGTATAGAAAGATCTTAGACAGTGAAGTAGAACGTCGCAACGTCGTGATCGCAATCGTATATTCTGTTGTTTCAGTATCAGATGATTCGAGTACAAAAACATTTTCTCAATAGCTTTCTGTGGTTTACTTTATGATCGCAACCTTGAGCCGTCTCATCTTATGAATTTTATGTTATAATTATGTTGCTTGGCAAATTGTAAGATATATTAGTCTAATAACGAGATCAGACAGTTGAAGTATTTTATGGCTTGTACTAAAAAGGAGAAAAAATAATAGTATTTCTAACGGGTGAAGATGTAAATAATTTTGGTTATATTATATGTTTTTATTGCTAGAAAATATTTCAGAAAATTTATTTCTTAAAAAATTACTTTTAAAAAATTTAAAAAACATGTTATTTTGAAAGTCAAGTCGTTTTTGGTAAGATGTTACTTAATCATTTCACGATTAGAGAAATGCAGTATGTAAAAAAATACTGTTTTAGATTAGATATTCAAAAGTAATTTATTTATTTAAACAATGTTGTTTTAGAACATATAATTTTACGATTTTAATTTAAATAGAAAAATCACTGATTTAACAGTGAAAAATGTCAACTGACAATTATTAAGTAAAGAATAAAGTAATTACTACAAATACATAAAAAATTGCAAATGCATTAAATTATTATATAAACACCGACAAGTGAAGTATGAAACTACTGAATAACGAATACTGCAATTTAAATTATTATAACTAAATTTACATTCAAATGAAAATTTCTTTCGAACTAATTATCAATTCTTTTTTTTGTTTTTGATAAAGATCAGCGTTCTGTTCTCCATTATTCAATTAGCTATGTTTTACTGAAGTATTCTGGGAAATCGCAAATCAATATTTATTATATCAAGATATATATATATATATATATCCGCTTCTTCGCATACAGATCAAATGAACGATAAAATTAGCCAGAATTTTCAATTTATCGAAACTTTAGCGCAAACCGCAATAGCTAATCCCAAAGACACACATTCAAGTTTAATTTAAGCTTGAGTAGAAACCCGCGGTGGCGGGAAACTTTGAAAAAAAGCCGCAGCACTGAGCACACTCATGATAAGCCCCAAGGGGTTTAATCGCAAAACTTTCGCCCGAAAGGTAATTAAAATCTTTGTTCCTCGGACGAAGCTCATAAAGTAGTTTACAATCCTTAAGGGTAACGAACTAACGCGGCTGCTATCGCACGAGAGAGAAAAACAGAATCTCACTCTCTCTTTCTTTTGTTTTCTTTTTTTCGTTTTTGTTTATTTAATCTTCTTATCTCTCCTTGTGGCGATGAAGAATAAAAAAGTGAAGCGAGACGATCGTAAAAAATGATTATACACATACAACTTCCCCCGATTTGTTGGCAAAACTCCAAGATAATAAGCTCGAGAACGGGTCAACAATGCAGTTCGGAATGGGTTAATACGACCGCAGAAACGCCTACGCGACTTCTCGTCGTCGTACGCGAGAAAAAGTGTGAAAAGCCAGACCACAAATGGGTGCTTCCCATAATGCACGCTATATTCGCGACGCGAATCTTAATGATGCGACTCGTTGCTCAAGAATCCTCCATAGAAAATCTCGGTCCTTTCCACGATTCTTACTCTTTTCTCTCCTCTCAACTACGTATATACACGTGTCGACACTACAATATATACACATATGCACGCAATCACAGGGCGATCTCTCTTGACAAAACTACTCTTCTATAAAAATAAAATAAAAAAAAGAAAAGAAAACGCACAAAGATGCATACTAGTGGCAGGAAAAAAAAGCCCAAGCATCGCAGCACACTTCATTTCTCTTTTACGATTATACTTGTTAAACCGAGGCGAGCTTTCAATCTGCCGCGTAAATATCCGGCTCGTGTGCAGTGGCGACCAATAAAGTTTTACGGCTTTTGACTCACTACTCTATACGCCTCGGTATAGCCTCGTCGAGATCGCCTCCTGTGCTTAGCGTCGTAAAGCGATGCAACGCTACTGTTCGTCCATAAAGCGACGACGTCGTCGGCGTTTGAGTAAGGGATGGACGAAATCAAAAGCTTTGTCTGTCTGTCTCTCTCTCTCTCTCTCTCTCTCTCTTTCTCTCTTGAAGCGAGAGAAAGTTGTTTAGGCTGCTGTACCAAAAGATCAATCCACTGATACACGCAATGCAGTACTTATACGATGATGTGTGCAGATTAGACGAGACTAATGGTGAGAATATAGAAAGTATCTAATACTGTGCACGCGTTATTGTACTCGACGTTGCTCTGGATTACGCGGACGATTACGAAAACTCAGCGATGCTGTTGAAGTTATTTAATACAACGCAATTTCGCTTTTCGTACCGTCTTGAGTTTCGACAACGCGCGTGTGTGCATACGTATAGATAGTCGAATTTGTTATTATCTAAAGTGGAAATCGATCGAATAAGGAACTATTCGAATTCTCAAACTCGAAAAGTTACAAGCCGAATATTCGATCGACATCCAAAGCCATCAGAAACTCGGTTGCTTTATTGTAATTCACGTGATATATAGGGCAAGTTCAAACAACGACTAGACATTGCTTCGCTGCTGCAACTGTACTATAGGAAAGTACAATAACGCGCGAATACGTCGAAGAATGCAAGTGTAAACATCGTTAATCCCACAGCAGTTGCCGATGTTGCTTCCTTCGACAAGTGCCTGCTTGCAATTTTCTAACTTTGACTCTCGAGTCGGAACTTACATTCTCGAGGAGAGAAAGAGTAGTCAAGCTCAGTTAAAATCAAACGGAATAAAAAGATCTAATCTTGTGAATTTAAATCATTCGATACCGACCCCCTTGTATTTTATCTTTCCTAGTTTATATACGTTGGTATATATAGTATAGCATATACATATATAGTGCATCCCAACGAACGGGGTGTTTTGCATTTGATAAACGTCAGCGAGCCTTGAAAGCGGCTAGACAAAAGGAAAGAGATGAAAATTCCCGTGGAATTCCCGAGCGCGCGAGGAAAAAGGGAAACTATAACTTTTATTCACGTCCGACGCATCGTCGCAAGAGTAGCTCTGCTAAACAAAATATCGGACGACCGCGTGACCTCCTGTATACGATTATTCCACATTTTCCTTTCCGGAAGAAACGTCGCTCACGTTCACGCATATATTACACAAAAGTTGCATTATAATACAGGAATTTGGATTCTTGAAGCAGAACGTATAGACGAAATAGAGGCAAAGACAGATAGAGAGTAGTAGTCGTCGTCGTTGTCGTCGACGCAGTCGGGAAAATTGCGAGGAGTTAATTGTCTTTCTAGGGGAGGAGCTGCTGCAGCGTTAATCGAGCTCCGCTAAGCGCACAGCGAATGTAATTGCTCTTTTACGACGATTGATGTGCCGCCGCCTAAACGCTGAATCGCATCGTCTCGGCGCATAATTAGTTTAACCGCGCGTGCGTCCGTTCGCTTCTAGATAAATGTGTGTGTGTATGTATATATATATATACATGTATTTCGTTTAGTACAGTGTGTATATACAAGTTGAAGATGTATAGAACGTCGAAAGTAGTTCACGCTAGCAGAAATTCGAATTTCCTGAGGACTCTCGCATGCATGTCTGATGTGTATTACAGATACATCACACCGTAGACAGTTGAAAATTGTGTCAGCTAAAGGTTATTCCGTCTTTCTCGTTCTCTTTCTCGACTCGCCAGACATGTACATAGCTGTGATAGATGTGTATTCGCGCTTGATTCCTCATCGATTTTCAATGTATCCATTGTTTTCTTTGGTACTTCGCGGAACGGAAGTAGTGAAATATTCAATGATTTTGGTAATTAATTTTTTAGTCATTTAAAAAATAGTGCTATTACGAATTTCAAATTTATGTTCTATGTTTTGTGCATTTTGGATATTAATTGGTGAAATTTATTTTATGGTCAGTTTTGTGTTCAGAGAATATTCTGTAATTACTCGAGTGCAACGTATGATTGCGATACTATTCGGTATTTTGAGGAGATTTATTTATTATTATTTATCAAGTAATTTTTGGTAGTAAAACGATTCGCTTTTTTCTATATACATTTTTATGATTCGAATTTTAATAGGATGGCTACGTAGATAAATCAACTGATAAATGTTCTAACTAGAATAGAAGTATAGAATTTCTAATTTATAGAAAAATAGTTTGCTTTTTGAAAGAAGAATACATTTACTTGTATTAAAAAATAATATTTTGACTTTAAAAATTCTTTATTTGCTACTGTATAAATACAAATTAACTTTAATGCATGAAATAATATTTTTAAAATCAAAATGTATATTTGTTTAAATGCAAAACATAACATTGTGAGTCAACAAGTATTGCATGAATAACGATAAAGTATATTTAAACAAATATTTACTGCATTTTTGTATACGATGCGTATATATAGTAGTTACGATTTACACTATTAAACCACTGATTATCCTAATGAAATGAAATTATTTATTTATCAATTGCACATTCACAACATTTAAAAATTGTGAAAACCCACGAGCGAACAGTGAAATATCCACTATTTCAGTTTCACAGTGTATACACGAATAAAAATACACTGAAAAACCGATCCTCTTAAAGCGAACGAAAAAAAAAACAAAATGTCCATTCAACGTATTGCAGTACATTTCTATCAGTCCACATAAAGGTCGAAATTTTCACTGATCTTCGAACTAGAACAATCTACAGCACGTTGGAAGTATAATTATTCTCTTACTTGACTATCGATGTAGTCCTGGTGTTCGTCGTGACCGTTACCACCACCACCGTGATGTCCACCACCGATGTCAGCACCTCCCAATGGAGCACCGTAGCTGTTCGTCAAGCCTCCTGAGTTGTATTGTTGCTGTTGCTGTTGCTGGTAGCCTTGATTCCCTTGGGGTCCAGCGTAGTTTCCAGGAACCCCGTACTGGTTGCTAAAGGCTGGTGGCTCGCACCTTGCTAGACTGACGCAAAGCGCCATTACCATGATCATCTATATGGACACATACGTCGGTGGATTGATTAAAATTGCCGAAATCGTTCTCTACCTACTGTCTCATCTTTTGCACTTCTGTAAACATCGCAATTTAAATCCTATTGATTTACGAGATTGAAGTCGTAAAGAAAGACTAATGATGACTTTACCGCTTGGTTGCTGAATTATATCATTGCGGTAAACTTACGATTTACGTCGTCATCGCTCTCTTTCATTCTCATCCGCTACTCATCAACGTAGAGTCTAAAAAGGTACTAGGACACTCCACCAAATATGGTAATCGTATTCCTTTTTTTATCGCTTTCCCAAGCTCACCTTAGCTTTACGGAGTGTCTGGAAGCTAGACTTCATATCTCACAGAGAGATAGAATTGCTAAAAATTCAAATATAAGCAAAAGTACACGAACTTCGCTCTGGCAACTCGCCACTTCGAGCCTTTAATTAACATTTTTGAGTAACGCGACCTGAGGAAACGAGTTTATTTAAAGGGTTACGTCATTCAACTAAAAATATAATACATCCTTTTTCCTCCCCCTTTTCGCCAGTACTTTTGGCTTTCCCTATGAAGTAACTATAACGGATAATCTCGAGCGAAATGTATACGTACTTAAATTTTTCAACGGGGCCCATTCATCTCTTAGGATTTGTACATCGTCGTACACACACATATATATATGCTTGGAGTCGCGTTGCAGCACGAAAGCAGTTCCAGCGAATATGAAGAAAAAAGTGCCTTAGCACGCGTGGCGCTGCTAATTAGAAAATAAATCGTACCTTATGAGGCAGACCAGAAGCGCACGCTGATAGTCTCCGGTTGTATATTTCTTATTTCAACGTTGTGCTGTGTGGTTCAGCTAAATAATAGAGTGCGTTCGCGCGCGTGTGTATTGTATGTCGTGTTAACGAATGTGTAAAAGTAAAAGGATCTCTCAAAGAGGGCATAACGAATAAGTAATACGCGGGAATAATACGTGAGAAGGAAGGATGTTGAGTAGCGCGAACACAACGATAGTCATATTTAATTTTTTTTTTAAATTCGCACTATGACTTTCTTCAATTGTACGCAAGCATTGTAATTGACGTTTTTCTAATTATTCCTTAAATAGTCAAAAAGTATTCGAGTAAGTCTCTTTTTTTTTAATGAAAGCTGAATAGTTCACCTATACATGTATTTCATTTTGTTATGTATGTGTTTTAAAATGGATAAAAAATTTTTTTTCTGGGTATATATAGATAACCAAGCAATAAAATATTATATAAAATATATGAAACTGAAGTAGGACTACAAAGCTTTGGTTTAAAAAAAAATTCATTCTAAAAGAGTATTCAAGCGAAGAGTTAAATGGGCATTTGATTTTATATATTATTGAAATGCTCATAATTTTGCAATTGTATGTTTTATTCAATGATTCTTTTGACGATCAAAGTTGTTTTTAGTCTCTTGACATTTGAAAAGATCATTAATTGTTCATATGCTTTTGAACCGAAACTGATTTTTCATAGAATTCATAAGAATATATATGGTTAATTGCACAAAATAATGTTAAACTAAATCACTGATCTGAAAAGAAGATACCAAACGATTTATTAAAAAGTATTTGAACTAAAGCCAGAAAAAAATGTCACTTTCCTAGAACTTGTCGAATTTGACCAATTTTTTAAAAATTAAAGCTCTTTCAATGTAATAAACACTTGACCTCATGATAATTGAGAAATATCGAGATTTTAAATCCGAGTGACAATGTGAAAGAAATTTGCAAAAGACTCTTTTTACTCGAAAAACATCTAAAAACACCAAAAATAGTATCAAATTTGTCAATTTCCCGGTACCTCGTTATTTCCCATATTCTACTTAAAAGGTTTCTCTCCGAGTACAAAAGCTAATAAAAATGATAATAAAGAATAGAAATTGAATTATATGAGATCGATGGTATGCAAAATCAATTCCTCAACGTTCACGATAAAGGCTGGCGAGTACCGTCACGTATTAGCGTGGCGTTGGCAACGCGTCACTATACATCTCTCCGACTCGTCTCGTACGTACTCGAGGATAATTTTCCATTCGTCGGGGAGTCGCTTAGTAGATATAACGCATACGTTTATAATGCGATTGCTATGAACTGACGTTCGATCGATAAATGACCGAGCGGATTGGCAGCTCGTTGCTGCTAAATCGACTTAACGAGCAGCTTACTGCAGTGTGTGTATGTACGTCTTTCCACCCTTTCATACAAAACCCTACTGATAATGCAGCATTTGCAGTTCCGTTCCAACCCTTTATCTTCCTCGTACAACCCCTTCTATCTCTGTGTCCTGTAAAGTGTAAGGGATCACCTGTGGTACAAAGACACTAAATAATCACCGATTGTCTATCGCCGCATATGTCTGCTCAATCTATAGTATCTGGACCTAATCTTAATCCTGAATTGGATATAGTATTAAGTTTTCATCATATATTCTGCTTATATTTATGGGATATTCCAATGTGAACATCTTTTTTTCTCAAGAACTATTGCATAATATTGAATTGATGTTTTTTTATTTGATAATATTATAAAGTATTATAAAGAAGAGTGTTTGTTTAATGTAAACATTCCTAAATTTTCATCTCAGTGTAGGAATATTCAAAATGCTTATTAATCTGCAAGATTATTGCTATCGTCTAATCATCCATTTATAAAAAAGGTGAGAATCATCCAAACTGTCTTTAGAACATCAATTATATAAGAAAATTGATTAATCAAACCCGTTACATTAGAATACCTCCCTATAGTCTATTTTTATATTTTTTCTTTCCTACATTCCTTTCCATCGTTACTTTTTTCCCATTCTTGTAATCCGTTTACCAAAAATTATATAAATAAAAATATATTTTAGATCTAATCTAATCTCATCGTACACGATCTTCTGCAAATGAACAGAGAGATTGTGCAAAGTCGCTGATCGTATATCGGTTCTTTAGAGACAACCGATAAGGATTTGGTTGTTGTAGAAACGAAAAATTTGCATTCGTGTTGATTGAGAGTTATCGCGGTATTTAGCGCAAGATGAGACTTTACGATGGTGATGTGTATCTATCTCTTGATGAGCACGGAAGAATCGCGTTTCATTTCGCTATAGACTTACGCAAGACAACGTGTGCACAATCCCGCGCATGCGAACGTAACCGACTTAATTTATTGGAGTAAAAATGTCGGTTGACACAGAAATGCCGATATTAAATCTTACGCTTAGGACACTTTTCATTAGCTTTATATCTATTTTCTCAACCTCACTCGATGCGTTAAATCAGCGTTAAGCGAATTGTTGAGAAAATTTTCGATAGAAAACTCGAAAAAGTTGTGATTTTCATCCATAACTAACTGTGTATATACATCGGGTCAACTCGAAGTATATATGCGGGACGACTCGAAATCGAATGGATCTCCTCCGCAATCTCTAACTGTCGCTATTTCACCCCCTCGTGCAAAAGGATCGACGGAGCGTGAATCGTACGCCCAATCGAACGACGGATATTGAAAACAGTGTCTATCTCCTGGTCCCGCGTATATTTCAGTGGCTGTATACAGAAAAACTTGGCTTATCTATGTATAAAGTACGATAGAGGCGTGCTTCGAAACCGATGCTTAACCCGTCACCTGTTTTTTAGTCCTATTTGAACAGTGTATATGAGGGGTGACTCGCGTCAAAGCTAGCACCAGAAAAAAAAATAAATAAAAATTGAAAGGATAGACCGTTTGTTTGGTTGCTCTGATAGCAGCTTGACCGTGAATTTCGACTGACAGACAGTTCTCTCGATACTTGATGAACGAGAGTATGTACGGGCTTTGCTCTGCTCAACAGTAGAGTTGCAGCTTTGAAGCTAGCTTGCGGATCAATTTTGACACTCGACTGCTGCAGTCAGGAGAGTGATATTAGGCGAACGATTTTTTTACTAGTGGATTTGGAATGATGAGGATTTAAAAAAAAATGTGCTGTAAGCCAAGCTCGATAAATGTATGGTTTCGCAGTGCATTTCTGTTAATTAAAACGAACTTTGCTAGATAATACTATTTTTAATACACGCACGTATTGCATTCTTAGCAGTTAATTTTTCATTAGTTAGCGAATACCTTCGTATTAATTTATTTAGCAATGGAAAATCAGCTCATTAAAAGCGAGTACGCAGAAACTAACTACATTATTTAAAATTCAAATTAATATAATTAAAGTATTTCTGACAATGCAGCACATTTATTGTATGTATTTCACTATCCATTTCGATAATCAGTTATTTGAAAAAAGAATTAATAAAAAATATTCTTCATTTAATTTTCCGACAGCAATGATGATTCGCAATTTAGAATTTTTTTAAGGTATACTTACTCTAATATTAGCTGATTTCACTAACCGTGATTTATAAGGGATATTCTTAGATAGTCTCCTTATGGTACAAATTTAATATCGAATACCCAGAAAAATGATTTAAAATCAGAAACTAGTTTCCGAAAAAATATCTTATGATCATTGAATTTAAAATTCTTAAATTCACGCGAAAACCAGTGGTATCACAGAGTATTATTACTCATTTATTAATACCTTTGAATCTCGCAGCTATCAAAATCAATCACAGTTAAATATATCTACTACGATTCAAATAATCTTAGACCATGACTATATAATTAAAAATATTTAAACTATCACCAATACATCTTACAATCAACAATAACACTTTTAGTCCTCGATAAGACTATATATGCAATAGAAATATCAATTCCACAGTCCCAATCGAACATATCACACTAATAGCTACGCGGGAAAATTAAACGAAATCGAAAAGCAAACCGTTATCCGCTGTCCGTAGTAGAATCACTTCAGCCAAGAGAGTCGAGTCTTCCTCAATATAGTCAGGATTATGCACTCGCGAAAGCCAAATTACAAAACCGCGAATCTTATCTACGGACACAGAGACGTTGCAGCAACAGATCTCTTTCTCTCTCTCGCTCTCTTTCTTTTTCGATCTCAACGTTTATTATGTGTGTGTATATATTTTTTTACCTTCCGCACAACTGTATCCATGTCTTGTACGAGCGTCGAACTGTTTCGACTGTCCAGGGCGAAACGTTAAAGTGCGGAGATGCCTGGGGCACCGGTAGGCTTATATATGCTCGCTAGCGCTACTCCACACTTCCTGTGCTCTAGAGCGTAAGCGCAACGCTGGAGGAGGGCATATCGACGGAGGACGAATCTGAAGCCGAGAGGGAGAAAGAGAGGGAGTGAGTTGAGATTCCTCGACTTGCTGGTAAGTGTTAACTTTCGTCACATTCTCAAACTACGATGATGGATTTTTTTATCGAGTTTTTCCTGTTTATTTATTATCATTTTTTTCTCTACTCTTTCACGCCGAGAAGCTACGTTGCGAAAGGTAGTTCTATCTCTCTTTATGCATACGCGCTCTTCCCGTTTCGGATGCCGGACTGTTCTGTGGGATAATGAGTTGTTTTGCGCAGTTGCTCGTAGAAACGCTATTTCCATTTTCTCGCGTAAACGAAGGCAATTTTAATGGATTTTTGGAAAAGTTCAACCAGGGAGAAAAAAACAGAGTCGAAATATTCGCTTTTGCACGAGAGGTATAGTTCGTGATGAGTAATGAAGCGCATCATTTTGAAAAATGTCATGCATAAAGGTAACATGCACGATCACGCGGTGAGACGCAATATTCTCGCGGTAGACACACACACGCACGCGAGAGAAAAAAGTGTTTGCGTTACTCAAGTTGCTATAAACTTATAAAAGTGCCCGAAGTGCTGGAACGAACTATAGCGATTATTCTGGAAAATTACAATTTTGGTTTCTTCCAACTGGTATAGATAATTCCGTTACAGAGGATAGTTACACGGACTTCTACACTCGCTTCCATGTCACTTTCGTTTTCAAGACGTTTCTTCCTGCAATTCATTAAAACCTGAAATACAACGCTTCTTCTGCGCTAGGAAGTTTTGCCTTGTGTTATATGTGTGAACTTGTTATTTAACCGAAAATTTAGAGGTATGCTTTAGTCTTATTGTTGTATTTAAAGTGCCTGGAATTCGTGAATAAGTAGATACAGTCCGGATGTGGCAAGGCATCGGATGAAATATCGTTCTTGGATGTTATCGTTGTTCAATTGACATAATTGTTTAGGGATAAATAAAAGAAACAAAACAAAATTTACAACAACGTAAAATATATATAGAATGAGCAGAAGTAGAGCAGTGCCGGTTCAATACACTTTTGAAAAAAAAAAAAATACGAAGTGCTTAATGTAAACAGTAAATTGAAGATCGTACGATGAATAATTCAACGTCGAGAGCACAGACGTTTCATGCTGAATGGTTAACCCGAGAAAAATCGGTGAAAAAATTGGAACTCGTTATACCCATTCCGCATTCAGCCAAATACTCTTTTTCAACGCGTCTAACATTTATTTATTATTTTTTTTTATTATTTTTTTTCAACGCTAATTGAGCTTCAACGCTCTCAGATTAATCGCCAGATTGCAGCTAATTTCGAAGGAACAATCTTTTACAAGATTTTCTTGCAATACGTCAAGCAGTTTTACATTCCACGCAACCCTGTAATACTCATGGAAATTCGTTTTTGAATCCATTTAAACGCAAGGGAACGTAAATTATCGTTGCAGCGTACGAAAGTTTTATCCTTATCGTCGCACAGCTGTTTTACATATAGAGCTTCCAAACTCCGACTCACTCAACTTATTGTTACAAGACTACATTCATAGCTAACCCAAAAGGTTACAATATATTTACTCGCAAAACTTCGTGGCTTATTGTATTACATCGTTATAAGTGCGCATAACTTTCACCGCAATTTCCATGATCTAGCCGCATCAAAATTAAGCATCGAATAAGAAGCAGAAGAAAATCTGACGCAAAAGAGTCCGATAAAAGAAGCGAGAAATTCGCGCTTAGCTGACGTACGCGTGTGGTAACCGCTCGGTGTAAATTCACGAAGAAGCGCTGTCGGATCGACGAGGTAACAACGAAAAAAAAAGCATGGCAGTTTCTGTTGCACTTGGTGCAGTGTTTCCGAATGCGCTGTAATGTACCTTATAGCACTCTTCTGCCTCCGCACCATATGATTTTCCATGGGACTCGGGGTGGGGGTAGGCCACAGGATGGAGAAAGCAGAAGCGCGCACTGAGTTACTTCATCTCGTGGGATAATTCAAGTGTGTGTAAGTGTCTGTACGTGTGGGTATACGCGTGTAAGTGCGAGCGTTCGCTGCTGCTCCGCTTTATCCGAGACGGCTAATTAGGTAATTGAGACTTCGTTAAAGCGAGCGCGGGCGTCTTTGTGCGCTCTTCTTCTTTTCTTACGGACGGGAGAGCAGTTGCCGAAATGCGTGCGCATTCCTCGCGTGCTCTCGTTCTGTAATCGATGCCGTCTCGGGTATTTGTAATATGTTTAGGGGGTTCGTTTGTTGATGAGGTTCTTTTTTTTGTGGGTATTGCGATGCGCGAAGAGAATGTTAGGAAATTGAATCGTTGGTATCTGGAGCAAGGATCATTTCTAGACAGATATTGACTGCCCGTATCATTATCCGACGTTATTTCGGCTTTCGAACGCAAGAGATTGAGAACTGATGGACGTTCGATATAGAAATCATTCATGTATGATTTCGTTGTTTTATTTGATAGAAAAAATCGATGGGATAATTGGTAATTTAAGACGAATTATTTCTTGCGATTATATGTAGTTTGTTTTTTTTGGATAAAAACCTAACGCTGTTGCATCGGAATACTCAATATTTTCGATCCCACTAACTACAGAGAGCTACGCAATAGCATCTGCTCGGTGGAATTTCGATGCGAAAACCATTAAATTTTACGACTTAAATCTTTTTTTATACTTTAATAAATTTAATCGATACATTTTTTATCAGCGTTAAATTATTTTAACAATTAACAAATAATATTCCGTCAGATTAGCTTATTAATAAAGTTACCCTTCATTCAATCTCGTCAAAAATCAGCAATTTAGAACTTAAAAAAAATAAAATAGTTATTTTTATCTCTACTAAGAACCATAAATCCAATCCTTATTTTTCATTCAAATTATACTTCACTCATGCTATGCGCGTAGAGCATACAGCGATGCGGTACTTAATTTTTCATGTAGTACATCAAGCCTCTTTACATATATGCATTCTACAAAGTAACAACCAAGACCAGTCTTGTTCATGCACACCCTCGAGTTCCGTTCGCTACGCGCGAAATATCTTCGTTTCTTCATTTTTCGCGAATATTTTGAAATCATGGAAGCGTAAATGAAAATAGCGAAAAGATAATGCGACAACGTTACGGTATTCAAGTAAAATATGCTACGCACTATGTTTCACTATGCATTTCTTTCAGACTGAAATTCGTCGGAAATGTCCGCTTCTGATAGGAAAACTATTTCACAATTTGCGATGCATTCTTTCAAAGAGATGTTTTGGTCCCATGCATAGATCACAAAAGAATTGACTTTCCCTGTTATAAATCTTATTCCATACCTTCCATGGATATATATATATATATATATATATACATATATATAAAAAAAAGTTTACCATTATATTATATTTGATACGCAAACTTTTTACATCACATTCAATGGTGCTGTCTTCGTGCTTCGGGCAAACTTTTTTATGAGTAAATTTTATGACATTTTTTGGCGAACATGATTGCGTGGAACATTTGAGAGATTTGAGTTTGCAGCGCAAAGAATAATAAGTTTCACAACTTCGTTTTTGTTGAGGAACTTGTGCAAGCGAAGTTTTCAGAAGAGAATATTAAAGTTGTATTCATTCTTTCTGGTCTTTATTTGTAAATTCAGCCTCGAATAGATAAGTTTTCAATACGCTGTCTTGTAACGTATCTTTATGCAGATTCTGTGATTACTTATGCAAAAAAATAAAGTATTTTAGGACAAGATTGCTCAAAATGAAGAGTTGCTTACAATGCGTCTTGTCTCATGAATATTAATTTTAATCCCCTTTCGTTTGTTTTATTCTTCATTTCGCATACGTGTATTATATTATTATTAATTTAGTAACGTTTAATATCGCGATTGGATTTTATTGTTTTAAGCATAAATTATTCATCGTTTTCTGCATTATTAATGTTCATCAAAAACACCACCGCATATTTGCTTGATAATTATTGCTTGTATACTAATGATTATAAATTTCATTTTATTTTAACATACATGTAGTCCAAATATACTCGTGAAAACATAGTTCAGATTGTATTTTCTCGTAATTAGGAAATCATATAATTTATTTTTAACAAAACAAGCCTTCATATGACAGCTAAACAGATATTTTGAAATTCCAATTGAGGAAGGTACCGACCTTCCTCAATTGGAAATTTCACCCGGAACGACCCCATTTTTTTCTTTTTCTTTATTTAGCAATGAACGACACGATATGGATTCCAAAGAAGATGGAAAAAAGATTGATTGCGGTTCACATCATGGATGAATTGTTCATTTCGGAATTTCATTGCAGTGTGTTTTTTTATCGTACTTGAAGCACGTGACGTTTATGAAATTATAAGCAAATTTCGCAAAATAGCAAGCAACGCGTTATTATCAATGGTTTCCGAGGAAAAGCCAACCTGTCGATCAATATCTGTCAATTTTTTTTTCATTCTGGACAGATATCCCGAACTTTCGGACTAATACCGAAATACGCCAGTAACCTACTTGGATGATTTATTAAACCATGAAATATACCCGCTAAATAATCATTTTTAATAAATCAAATTTTTATTCCAGCTTACAATAGTTTTTATTTTTTGTTTGCTCTGGAAACCCAATTCTACTGCATCGATTGCATTTAAATAAAATCCAGATGATTCATTTAAGAGATTCCCCACGACGTCCAAGGTCCGTTCGCGATTATCCGATCGCGAACCGACTCAGCCTTGACTCACAAAAAAAAGAAAGAAAAGCGATAAAAAAAGCCAAAACCCCGAAAAGAATAGCGCGTAACGGTTACGTGCACATCACGCGAAGTCGAGCTAATCAGGGACGGCACCTAACGCCGACAAATGCCTTCTATGCCGCATACACTGTATACAAAAGCTAGAAAATAGGAGATGAACAAAAAAAAAATTATACCTCGTAACGGGTACGTGTAATGTAATCTCTTTATAAAAGGACTCCCCGTAGGTATTCTCGTCGTCTCTTGTACCGAGCTCTCTTCCTCCTTGTTCGGCGTTTCTTTTTCTTTTTTTTTACGAAACGCCCGCAAGCGAGCAAGCCTTGAGCAACAACGAGCCTCGGCGTAATTATCAAGCAAATAGAGTCAAATTTAAATGAGATTGTATCTCAGGCCCAACGCGTAAAACTCGAGCAGCACGTACGAGAGAGTCTCCTTACGCACTCGAGTCTCTACGTTAGTAGTATACGCGCATGAAGTAAGCGCGTCTTAATTAGGTAAAAGGCTTTCACTTTTTTGGAAGGTTTCTTCCCGCGGATACACACACGGGATGACACGCGTTCGCGTATATTCCTGAAGCGTGAATAATTTTATTATTTTTTTTTCACGTGTGTACCAAACGTGCATGTACAGCCGAGGAAACAAGAGATAAAGAGAGAGAGAGAGAGAGCGAGAGATTTTACGTCTGAGGTGCCATTTCTGCGAGACTGGTGTTTCGCGTTTAATTGTCCGAAGCGAGGAGTTCTGTACTTTCGAGTTAATGAAAAATACTCTGTTTGTTTGTTTCTAAAGAGTTTAGCGTGGGAGATTAACTGAGGTATGGTAATGTTTTTAAATATATTTATTCGTTTAGTTATTTTTTATTTATTTATTTAACGTAAAGGTACGCGTAGAAAAGGTAGAAAATATACAGAAACTTTTTTACACAATTTATGATACAAAGTATGCAAAAGACGTTTACGCCTGCTTTACCAGCTAGCTCGTAAGTCAATAAGGTAATTACGCGTCACACCTCCTAGTTGATCCAAAGAGTGAGAGAGAGAAAACAAAGGCGTCTTACTGAGCAGCCTTCGAAGCTTGTTTTTCTCTTCTACGTTACTCTCGCTCGAGCGAGAATCTCAGCTGGTGCGCGGCATACGCTCGAGCGCGCAAAATCCGAAATCCGCCGGCAAAACTGGTCAGCCGCGTGCCTTACGTAAGTTGCCGTCAATTAAAACTTTGCCAGGTGGAGCTTGCACACCCCGACAGTTTACAAATCGCGGAAGTTTTGCCGCTCGGGTAGCGAGAGAAGGGGAAGAGAGCAAAAGCTTAGCATCGAAGCAGTAGCAGCCGGGGGACACGTCTACTTAACTAACAATAATTAACTTGGACGCTTAAGCTTTAATTAATCTTTCCTGCAACTCATAGATAACGTCAATTACAGGATGGCTTGGACGCTTAACGTCGATCGTGATTAAATTGTTTCCCGCTCACTTGCGCTCGCGCGCTACGTCTGATGCTTCTCACTCCTGAACTTTTATCAACTGTGTGTGTGTGTGTGTGTGTGTGTGTGTGTGTGTGTGTGTGTGTGTGTGTGTGTGTGTGTGTGTGTGCGTGTGTGTGTGTGTGAAAATATGGGGAATCGTGTAGGAAATTGTGCAGTTGAAGATGGATTGTTGGAGCGAAGAATCTTCTAACGATCGGTGCATATCAAAAGAGCTCGTAGATGATCGACGTGATATAGTCGGTTGAGTACAGGGTCGGGAAATTATTAGACGTAAACAGTCGCTTGGACGAACTTCGTGATCGCAGATATCTCTCGCGTCAGCGTTTAGTTAGAGAACTATTATGAAATCCCAAAATGTCGACGATTTGTATGACATATCCGAGATCTGACTGTTATACATATGTCTATGTATACGCGTATATATTACTGATATTTCACTTCTGATCTTTTGATGAGCGATTGATATCACTCGTTCTCTTTACGAGAACGTTATAGCATGATTTTAACGACTTTTTAATCACCGCGTATTCGCGTTTGGGGCGATTCACATTTATTCGTAGCGAAACGAGCTGTTCTATTATTATTCAACTTTTCCCCAAAATATATTCATCGACGAAAGCACGTATTCCGAAAAAAAAGAAGCTTGTTCGCGTTAATTAAAACTCACAGCTTCGATGATACTCGAGCTACTAATTACTTTTCGCGTTAAGATGTAAAACGTAATTTTAATTAGTCTAATCCAATATTAATCATCGTCAAAATTTAATCCCACTAACGTGATCTACCGTAAAATGCTCTTCCCTATCTCGTCTGCGGGTGATATTTCCCACTCGCGTCCTCTCTCTATTTCTATCCTTGGCTCCATACGCTAGTCTTTCGCGTATCAGATAATCTCGCGGCATCAGCTTCTAGGATATAGCTGGAGCTTCGCGCGCGTGCTCGTTACACGTAGAAAATGAATTTGCCCGGCGCATAACGGCCGATCGTGCATCGCCTTGGAAATTGCAACTGCCCTTAGCTAGACTGTCTTATCCGCGCGTGAAATATACCGAGGCGTCGGCTGGGAACACGCTTTTCGAATTTCAGTGAAAATATACCTTTTCCTCTTTTAGATATACACACAGACGAGAAGACTGATGGATAGCTTCTGATTTCCAATGCCAGACTCGAGTGAGGATTGAATGAAACGAATATTTTAATTTTTTTTTTACGTCAAGGTAAAACAAATTTTTACCTACTTCATTTATGGCCAAAAGGATTCGTCTATTTCGAGGGATGAACGAACGGTCGATTTGCGTTATTCAATCAGCGTCACCGCGCGATTTTTCCCAATTTTAATAAATACACGTTACGTGACGTTTCTATCCCAAGATTGAAAATGCCAGATTCCGTGAGAATTCTTGTTTCTCATTTGCTGTGCTAATCAGTCTAAAACTGCAATCATGAAGTTCATCTCTCCTACACACATATACCGCGTTACACACACGAACATTAACATGTTTATATGTATGTATATATTCCAAGCATCTTCTTTCTGTACTTCTTTTTATGTAACGCTTAAACTCGCGCGCGCGCTTGTCTTCTCATTCGGTGTCGAAATATCACCGCTTGGTATAGAGCATTAAACTCCTTCCGCGTCTTTGCCGAGCATATAGATGTATACACAACACTTTTTTCTGGGATAGTAGATTCTCTCGAGCGAAACCGCACTTTCCGCTAATACGTTATTAATTACTCCTCGTGTTGCGAAAAACCATACACACACACATACACACACATGTCTACGTATATATACAACATACATGATTGATCGCACCGTAGAATATCTATTCATAACGAAAACTGCGGGATCTACTGCTAAAAAAAAATAATCACTGTTTCTGAGGCTCGACGTTCCTATCGTAACTGATGTCTGCATGATAGCCAGTATCGTCAGCATAGTACTCGACCCGTTGCACTCGACCGTCGGGTAACAGCACATGGTATCGGCCGTTCGTCTCTCCTGGCACGCGGTGACTCTCCTCGTGTCCAAAGTCACTGCCCACCCCGTGATCGATTACCCTGTAGCCGAACTCGTACTTGCTGTCCTGTATGCGGGTAAGAGAGGTATTCGTTAATTGTTGTCCCATATCTATAGATATACTTAAGTGTATATAATAGCAGCAAGCTTTTTAGGGAAAATAGCGGTGTAGGAGGGTTGTGGGGTAGGAAAGTTGAGCGACGATTAGAAGTTGGGAGATTAGCGGAAGCGCGACGCGTCGTCCGGATGATGGATGCGTCGAGGGAGGATATGCTGATGCGTATGGATTGGCTCGTGTTATCAGCGCCGAGGCGTGAGAGAGGGTGCTTTGTTCGATGGAGAGTGATTTGCCGAGATTCTAAAATCAATATTGTATATAGAGAGTATGCGTTGTTTATCCTTGTTGATGCAGTGTGCGACGATCCAGTGATTCAATGCAAATATGCAATCCTTTTTTTCTCTCTCTCGATAACAACCTTACCGTGGAAGTTTAGACACGCGCTTATTCGACATACTATTGAAGATAGTGTAGCCTAAAGGAATGAAGATGCTTTTAATGCTAATACATTTTTAAGCTAGCGCTTCTGGGAATTTTAAATTTCTGCCTCTCTCAATTTTGAAACTTTCATATTGACCATTTGAAAGTTCAAAAGATCCGCTATTTTTCGTCGGTTTGGCGAAAAAACTTTTTATGGAAAAGTTTGTCGGCAACGTTTTTTTTATTAGCTGTAAAAATTAACTTCTCTCGCAACTTTTTCTTTGCCCTCGTACACCCGCTATCTATCGAGGAAATTCCTTATCGTATAAAAAAAACTCCCAGTAGCTCCACGCGAAATATTCGCCAGAGCAAGGACTCGATAATACCGATTAAAAAAAATAATCGAAAAACGATTATGTCGAACCTCCGATCTGGATTCTTCCTTAAAATCTTCGAAGGTCTCGCTTGATTGGCTGTCGTGCTCTTCCTCGTACTTCGAAGTTGTTTCTATCTCCGAAGTTATCTGGTGGTCGTCTTCGTCCGCGACCGAATTGGCGTCGAAATTCAGAGATTCGTCGGTCCCTTTCTCGTCGAGTCGGTGAAAGAGTGCATAGTTCTCGTCGCTGTCTTGCGTCATCATCAAACATTGAACTGACTCATCAGTTAATTTCTCGGCTGCCGATCAAGGACCAAGGATTCTTTCGTTAATATCGTCATTGTTAATCATTGTAAGGGTAATATAATACATTTTCATTATAAGTTCAAAGTTTTAAAGAAACATCCGGTTGTATAGAAACACATCGACGATCTGATTACAATACGATAAATGCGCCCTCACCGTTGTCTTGACGATTCATCAAATCTTTCTGAAAATCAAAGCTCCTGGGACTAATCGGTTTTCTGCTCTTGATGCGGAAGTTGGTCATCGTGAAAGCTCGTCCTTGTTCTCGTTGTCCCGGATACGCGAAAGGACTAGGTAACCGAGCTCCGGAAAAGAGCATGTGCTCGTTCAAGCCATTGATTCGATCCGAAAGAAAGTTTGGATGAGCCTTTTTCTCATTCGGTGTATTTACAGTCCTATAAACAATAATAAATCCGATCATCGATATACAAAATTATACGTACGAAAAATGCACTCGTGCAACGTTTACCGAACGATTATTGTCCCTAGGGAATCCCTGGTGCCCCGGGCCCGTCTGAGCTGTTTGTAGTTCAGGTCACGCTTGGCTGCCGCTGTATTGGTGGACTGCTGGTGGGCCACCGCTGGTGACCTCGGAAGTCTCGGCTTGTAATCAAGAATCGACTGCTCTTTTGGCCGAGCAATTAACCTAGAGTCGATCATCAATCCGTTTGACTGCTGCACTTTTTCCACGATCGACGCTTCATTAACGGGCCGTTGCATGGAAATAGTACTAACGACGGGTGATGGAAGAAAGACCAGTAGTAGGCATAGCATTAAGTGGCCCTTAGTCTGTGTTTTAATAGGCATAGTTATTTTTTAATTAGTTTTTGCGAGTATTGATTGGAAAACCCGAAGGTATAGATGACGAACGACGAAGGCGAGGAAGAAAAGCGTGATTGCATTAATGAGAACGTTCGATCGGAAAGAAAAGCGAGCACAACGACGTATGTGTACGCAAGGATAATGAGAAGTTCGTTGGACGTAAAAATAATTGAAGTGAATGTTTACACGCGTCGTTAGAGCGTCGTATGCAAAAAGTACGCGACGTGTCTCCAATTTAAGGATAATCAATTTCTCTACTGTATATGTCAATAGTTCATATACTCTGCGTGCAGAGTACTGAACAAAAAGAAAGAAAAAAAAAACAACGACAGATGCAGACAGCCGTATAATTGATGCAGTTGTCGCGCTTTTCCGTAAATTGTGCAATCGTCTGGGCGCGGGAAAAATGCAAGAAGAACAAAACTGACTATCCTCTGTATACTTCGCTCGCGACCTCGTTAAAGGTGGCTCTATTCTCGGCTCTATAACGTTTCTTTTTTGCGAACGCGAATTCAACGTCGGGGTGCCATCTCGTTACCGGTTACGGCCTTGCGCTAATAAGCTCAATTGGGGAAAACCACGATGACCATCGAGAGTACGCCCGTTATATAGTATGTATAGGCTCTTTGTTTATACCTCGAATAACGAAACTTCGACATATCTATCTAGCGTGTACACGCGGGATTAATCGCTTAAAGAAGCTTCCTAATTAAGCTCTCGCTGAAATAATTAATAAACAATACCTAAAGAGCTACAGCTTTCCCACTCGCTCGCTATGACCTTAATCGTTCGATCAATAATATACGTATATATATGTGTGTGTATGTGTGTTTCTGTATAAAAGTGTGTGTATATATAATATATGTAATATATATATATTTACGGCGGTTTCATAATATGCATGACCTGCATATATATTTTTCAATCATGCGATCAGACAGCTGCAGCAGAAGCCTCATAGACCATTCACCTAATCCAGCTGCGGTATGGACAAAACGCTTGGGGCAGATTTATCTGGCGTTGCGCAGCAACTGATCACGCGATCGAAAAAAAAGAGGGGGGAAAAATAGAGGCAGCGATGCTTTGACTCTCAGAGGTCGATTATTCTTTTCTAGGTTGGCTAGCGAGGTCATAGCGAATCTGATACCGGTGGAAGTATCGTGAGAGTTTATTTAGACTAGTTTGGTTATCGTAGGATGTATAAATGGGAGATGACCTCTAACGGCTAAAATAGCTTTGTTATAGGGTGGTACTACTATGGTCTGATCTCGCTGTAGGTGATAGTGCGGTTTTCGACTAGGTTATACGTCAATTTGTATTATAAATGATTATAAAAGAATTGCACACAAATGCCACAGGGAATTGGATTTTTTTCAATCATGATTATTGTTGACTGTAGTAAGTCCGGTTTTGAAATCTATATATTTCAAAGATTGTTGTTTTGTATGGAAATACAATTTGTTTGATTTACTAAGAAAATCTAATTATTAAATTGTATACGTATATTTTAATAAATTGTTAACTGATAACGAATTAATTATTAGATCGACGAAATACTAATTAATAGCTGATTATTATGGATATTCTAATTCATTATATATACGAAATTTTTCGACTCCCAATACATTCATTTTTTAATTTTCATATAAATTCAATTCAGTGTAAATTCTTTATTTAATTTTCAAACATTTAATTTACGTATTCAAGCTAATTTTTATTTGCACACAGTAAGGAATGTATTACTAAAAATTTAAACGAGGTCGAAGTAAAGTTTGTTTGGTTTTAATTAAATCCATCTTCAAATTGCTTACAAAAAATTCTTGTGTTTCCCTTATTACACTAATGCACTGAAAAACAAAATAGTTTATTCGAAAAAGTAATTTTACTTTGAAATAAATATTGTATAGTTTTAAAAACGCATTTTTTGTTATAAATTAACAGACTTAAATATAGCAAATTTTTTTCAGTGTAGAAATAAATATGAGAATAAGAATTATTGAAATTGGAGTTATTCCTTATAAAGAGAATAATAGGCCAATTTTTTTGTTACGCCATTCTTAAGCTCTACAGCAATAAATCACTTTGAATTTTAGAGTGGAAATTTCACTGAGATATCATGATTCTTAAAGTTCAGTCGGATAACGAGTGATTTAAGAAATAGCATAAAGCTTAGATGACATTTTTCTGTCCCTCTAGCCATAGAATCTGGAACCTTATTAATCAGATTGTACTCTAAATTCCAGACTGAAAAATCACTCCGAATTTCCGAGTGAAAAATAAGTCAACTATATAAATAGTGTAGGAAAAGAAAAAAAACAACATATTTTTAATAAACAATAATTAAACCCAAGTGTAAGTTATTGACGTGTAATATTCTATAGCTGTGGCTATTGTATCTCTCGAATGACCTAACGAACAAAAACAACTTGCGGAAAATTGCTCATATGGTATGCACAGAGTGAACTCACTCGAGCTATATGGCATCGCGTAAAGTCGTGCGCACGCTTTCGCGGAAATTACACATCCGACGGTTTAGCCCTCAACAAGCGCTTGAGGCACACTCGCGATGAATAATATTCGTTTGTACGATGCATTACAAAGGCGAAGAGTCGAAGCTATACTGTAGCTTCTATACAGACAAACGGATAAAAAACTCACACATCTGTTTGTAACTTTACGAATATTGGACAAAAAGACGATAAATGGGAAGTGAATTCGCGAGAAAGATATTCGATGGTAGACTATTGCGATTTATAAGCCAGGTATGATGTATCGGCAATTCTTAAATTTCTAATAATTACGATCTATTTGTATGGATATTTGAATTCCCTTTCATTGATAAAGAGTATACGGTTGGTTTATGTAGTGGAATGTTTTATCAGAAGAGTTTTTAATGCTTGAAATATCGATTGCGAATAATGTATGTATAGCTTGAAATCGTAGAGAATAAGAGAGTTTATTTCTACACTTTACAGGAGGTCAGATTTTTAACAGTTTGTAGATAAATATAAATACGTGATGTATATATATAAAAATATATTTTTAAAATCTAATAAAATATAGTTATATGTACTTCAGTGAAATTAATTTATAATCTGTATTTAAAATTTCGTCTAGCTTCAAAATAAGCACATAGAGGAATTTCATCAAATTTATTAATTATTCAAAAGCCAATAAGCATTTTTTTTAATCTCTGCGTCTTTAGTAAGCTAAACATTAAATAATCATATATGAACTTTCTTTCAGCTAACAGTTAATAGCGATGAGATATCGATTTTTCCTCTACACACTGTGTAATACTTGTATTGATGTACAGCTTGCAGCTTATATATTGCGAGGTAAGCTTTAAACTTGTCTACTGGAGATTAAATATGAATCGGCAATTGCGATTATCTTACGCCGCAATCTTTTCCCTTATAATACATGAACAATTTACAAAAAGTTATTGCCTGTGTAATCGACCAATCATATAGTTTTAGCTCTTCCATGGATAGGTCGGTATATATAGAATGATATGTTTTTGTTTTGTTTCGTATTCGCTATTTCTTTTTTTTTATTATTACAAGTACACGAATGACGTATAGCGGCTGCTATAAACATTCGTCACTAAAATAAAAAAAACAAAATATGGTATATCCATTAATCGACGGTTGGGATTTTAATATAAAACTTATACAACTTCCGCATAGGAATGAACAAAAATCGAAAATTTACAATACCAGAGAGTTCGATTACGAGCTTGTGTAAATCTAAAATAATAACACAAATGTTATATCTTTTCTGGAAATTGCGCTGTGGGAAAATAAGCGTATTTACGCAAAGGAAATATCGCACTATTTTGCTAAAGAAAATACGAAGTATAACACGTTCGAATTATGCGTCAAATATTTTATCATAACACGACGATAAATTTTAAATTCGAATTTAATTCTTCGTTCTGAAAATAAACAATTTCTTTACGAGAAGATTTCGAGAATATGGTATTGAACGTTGTATTTCCGAATAATCGATATAGCACGTTTGCAAAATACTCGTCTCGTATGCAACTTCCGGTCGAAATTTTCGAAATTCGCCGGAGATTCATGCAATTACTTTACTCAATATACGCGGGCAGAAACTGAATCATTGTTCAGTGTCTGCTTTGTAATATACAGACAATACTGCTTCATTAGCCGATGGACTTCTCGTCTAGCTTTGTGCTTTAGCGATCTTTTCCCGATTGATCCCTCTGTTTTCGCCGATATGTATTATATAAATATCTACATGTACAACTGCGAATTTCACATGCCGATACCGATACTGGACGTATCGGCATATACGGCTTCAAATTGATAGAAGTGATTATTGTACGTTTAGAGCTCGAACTGTATCCTGGACTATCACATTATTGACCTTTTCGCAAAGCGAGTCGCGTTTGTAAGGGATTTTTCGAGATATTTATACAATTTTCCTTTGGATATTGTCATCTATAAGGTTATTGAGAAAAAATGAAGTATGTATTGAAGTTTACGATTGGAAGCCCACTCTCGGACAAACTCATCATATGTAACGTTCAGTGTAAGGTAGGCAGTGTAATATATTTATGCAAAATTTTATTTGTATACAGAAAGTAACGTTTTACTGAACATAATTTTATTTCCAATTAAATATTATGTAGTCAAAATTTTTTTTAATTAAAGTCAATGCCTTCTTTTCTCAAAAAATCAATCATTTATAAATTTTTTTTCAAGTATAACCTAAACCTAACCGAACAAAAACTCACAAACACGTATGTGACTTTCTTGTCGGTTTTTACCGAGTTCATGCCGAACTAATTATTATACATTATCCCTGAAACTCCGCGAAAAAACTATGAAAGTAACCAGTTGAACTGATTTCTTAATATAATTGTGTGAAAATAACTGCACGCAAAGTTTAAATAGTGATCAATGAACCATATGAGATTTGAAGAACACATCTTTTTTTTGCACGTGCAAAATTTGGAATTCAATGCGTTGGATCCTCGACATTTCATTTCCAGTCTACCGATCCTTCCGCTGATTTATAGCCTTTGAAATTTTACCGCGGCAGCGTTTTCAGTCAGAGGAAATAGATTCGTTCGAAAAATGATTATTCACAACTCTGATATGCTAACCGACTGGAGATCAGTATGTGATTTTAAATCGAACGGACACACTCGCGGCGCAATCTGTCGGCGTTGCACAATTCGAAAATCGCAAATCCGCAGTTGAATAACGATTTTTCGATGACCTTTTTCTTTTTTCTTTCTCTATCCACCTTCGTCTTCTTTTCGTCAGTTTAAAAAAAAATAAAAACTATCCGGAAGCCCGTTTAAGTTTCGTGTAAACATGTACTACTCACTTTCACCTGCGCGTTTTCGCTTTCTGAGAAACTCTGTGTGACCCACTTAAAATTTGTCGCGAGCCTAGACGAGCGCGTGTGATTTATGCTGATGAAAAAATAAAATACCAAAGAAACCAATATTTTTTCTAATCAATCTGTTTTTTACAACCGAATCAAACATCAACGTTCGGCGCGTTTAGTTTCGTAATACATTCTCTCGAATGAATACTACGATAGAATCGCGTAATACATCTCGCCTATAAAAAAACAAAAATCATCCAAAGCTTGCGAGGCTTTTATCGCAAAAGCAATACATGTAAAGTTAAAAAATTGCCTCGATATATCTTTCATTTTTGTTTTATCTGGCGATCCGATACTTCCTGTCCGTTGATTTACTCGAGCGAAGAGCAGCTGCTTTTATCCTCGACGTATATGCAATTAGAAGTAGCAGTAGCTCCGTCGGGAAAGTGCTGCGGGTGTCTCGGCGTTCAGGCGCAGAGGATTGAGTAAAGAGCATAGCAGCAGCTCTTGCAGTTCCGTCGGCCGGGTTTGCCTTCTTCACGGCGCCGAGTTAAATAAAAAGGTATAAAATGCGAACATCAGCGTACTTGAAGGCAATGGCCTGGAATCTTTTACGAATTGGTGTTACGTATTTATCCCTCGTTGCAAAAAATTCTCGCCCTTCTCGAGACGGTAAAAAGAATATAATAATAGATATACTCCAACTTTCGACGTTTGACAAACTTCCCTTTCCTATATATATATATATATTATATATATACCGGTACTCTCGATGGTCACTTGCGCGCACAGACCGGACTGACGTTTACACGACGCGGCACACGATTCGCTACTTTGGTCCGTCTTGGGAAAAAGGCTCTTGAGAAAATCACGAGATGACTGTGCTGTTTTTCTTCCGTAAATTGCAAGCGATGATAAACTACGGTTTATTAGCCATTGGTCATTTTCGCGTATATTCGATTTCGAATTAGAGAACATGTGTGTATATATCATGTGCACAACGAGCGGAGAAGGAATAGGAGACGAGTGGAATTCAGAGCTTCGCATCAACATTTTGTCATTGGATACTCACGCAGTGTAACGCCATAGCTGCAGCGTCCTTTTTTCACTGTTTTTCTCACACACTGCGATTCCGCAGGATCTTCTCTCTATCTCTATTTCTCTATTCCCTATTTCTCCGTTATTCTGTTTCAAAGCTGCGGACACTGTGAGATCTGGCAGTTTGAGCGAGACTACTCTTCGGAAACGGCACCGCGCGACACTCCGTATCGTTTGCAAATAAAGAGAAGAAGACGAAGCGAGGACGTTTTTACTTTCGTTCGTGCGTGCGCTTTCGATTCGCGTGACGATGGGC
Source organism: Apocrypta bakeri (assembly GCA_018906985.1). NCBI lineage: Eukaryota > Metazoa > Arthropoda > Insecta > Hymenoptera > Pteromalidae > Apocrypta > Apocrypta bakeri. The sequence continues at coordinate 1,995,710 of JACCIA010000004.1, forward strand.
AGCTGTGAACAATCGGAGGCGACGAAAACTTTCACGCTCTCTCGCACATATGTGCTTGTGTATATATATCTGCGTTTGTACATCTCTTCACGCGAGTAGAGTGAAAAATGACGAGTCGATAACGGTTTATTTGAATTTCAGAGAGCCTCGAACATTTTTTTGTTTTGTTTTGTTTTTTTTTTTTTTTAGTGCTGGACGATGCTGCGAAAGAGAGCGTATATATTTTCGCGCTCGTTACTCAAGCTCTCGTCGTTTCGCTTGATTTTTAGAAAACTGATAGGAATCGATGCAAATGTGCGTCGCAATGAAAAAATGCGCAAATAAAATAAAAGCCGAGATTTCGGAACAACGCCACTTGGCGTTTTTCATTTCGGCTATATACGGTCAGTTTCCCGCAAGCGCATCAAGTATGCAATGCGAAACGTTTTCGCGCTAGCGCGAATCGCAACTGCATCAAACGTTTGCGAATGGTCGAAAAAAGCACACCCTAGTAAGAATGGATCAAATACTGGATGATTATTTTGCATTGCAGTGTCTCTGCTATACTAGTCAATAATTCAATCAGTAAGAGACTGATAAGAATGAGCTATGTTATAAAATATGTATTGGCTAAGTGTTGGATGGTAGTATTATTGTTAGTAAACTGCTACTGTTAGAGCCGATAAAATTAACACTATTCTTATGAATAGTACCGTTAAAGTACTACTGGTGTACTAATTTTCATAGAGTTTGTTCCACAGAACACTTTGATTAGTGTACTACTGGTACAGAATTTGTAGTTTGGTACTACTGATAAGACTATTAGGTAATCGAGTACTATTGGCAAAGTTTTGGTAAGCGAGTACTACAAGAAGAGAACTAATGGTAATGTGGTATTAGTACGGTATTACTAGCATAGTACTACTGATTGAGTGCTACTAGTAGAGTTCTTCAACCTAGTGCTAAGCTTAATGTCTCTGCTCCAAAATTCTAATTAGATTTAAATGAATCGCGCGTATTTACTCAGTACATTTACATCCAATTCTTATAAAATGGAGATTAAGTTGAGCAAGATTTAAGAGGCAGCTTGAATTCGTCCAATTCTATTGTGCGAGTATCGTCGAATAATATACTGATGCTGTATAATTTGCTCTTCAATACAAATCCGGCATCCGAACATTGGAACAGTGCATTATTATAATTCTGGACCATTTTAATAATGTCGATATTGAAACAAAGTTGCATAATTACTTATAAATAGCGGGCAGTTTGACAGAAGTAGCCAGTACATAATCAGCAACGGTACTTCTTATCAGAGCAGTGTTGTTACTCGAATTCTCAATGTCTGATTCACAGCGTAGGCATAGTATCTTAAAAGATGATTTATATAGCTTCACCGAAAGCTCGCGGTAAGACGCTTCAGCCCCCTTTAGCGCTAGCATAAAAGAGAAAGACTTAAAGGCAAGGTTGAGGACCTTCGAGAGGAAACAGACCCTCATTAATATTTATGTTCCCTCTTACCGCCGCTGCTTATTCCATTTGCAATGCTAATGACAGTCGGAAAGGAATACGAGTGTGTCCGTAATAATACGTATACACTATATATGCAGATGTCGCGGGCGCGCACAAGAGAGAGAGAGTCTGCTTTGTCGTGGTTGTTTTACAGTACGAGCTGCTTCACTTCATTTGTTCCGATGAGACGACGAAGCTTTCTTCGCTCTTTCAAGGGAGTGCAGCTCATGGAAAAGTCTGAGCACCAATGATTATACATCGAGAATATCACCTTGTGGACACTTTATGAGCCAAGACGTCACCTGGTCTTCTTATATAGATGCAGTATACGTTCGGTCTTCTTTTCTTCGCATTATATACAACAATGGCAAATTTTAATGAAAACTGTTACGGTTCATCTTTTGTTTTGTTTTTTAAATTGCAAATTCGTAAACGCAAAAGCCTAAAAAGTCCAGACTAATAGATACGGGATTTTTATCGGCAACTTTGTATGTTCATTCGATTATTATGCGTGATTATTTATTTATGTTGATTAGCTCGTTAGAGAGCTATGTGTAGAATATTTTTCTTCTTTAGCGTCGTATTTGCTTTGGTATACGAGGGGTCTGCAAACGCAAAAACAGATGGAATCCTGGGAAGATTGATATTCTATCGTTATTTCCACAAACGCCATTAATAACGCGAACGAGCGGGTCCATGGGAGGGAGTCTACGTAGCAGTAGCGGCAGCCTATTATGTTTTGCTCTACATGACTGTCGCGCTCATTTTCCGCTCGTAATTACGTTGCTTGATTGTTATTGACCCTCGGCTCTCTCGCACGTCGATAGACACTCTCGGGCTTAATGTTTTTCAACTATGTGGGGCGGGAGGGGGGACGAGCTTGACGTATAAAATAATATTTGCATCCAATTAATTCTTCCTGATGCACAGACCGACTCGTTTAAAGCCCCGTAGTATGCGATGTCCACTGCCCTATCTATCTTTCACTGGCTCCATATTGTCGGAGCAATTTCACAGAGAACAGGCCAAAAACGCGATCCCGTATCGTAAACAGGCGATGCTGACCATCCAGCTGCGAATATTTGTTTTCCGTTGTATATTAAATTTTTCTCTGGCCATACCGGGAACGTATCAAATATGTGATATTCTTCTCTATGATATTTTTACTTTCTCTTATTTTGTATTGAAATATTTCAAACAGCAATTCCATCAATTTTTCATTTTTAATAGTGTCTGCTTCATTAGAGAGCTGTTTTATGTATATTTATTTACATTTGTTTGTAACGAGCAATTAAAAATGAATAATTAATAATATTAAATTAGACTATGCGACATCAGTTCAGATACCATCTCTCTTAGTACTCTCAGTTAATCGAGTACTACTGGCATATATGGAGTACTGCTATTATTTGATAATGATCACAGTATTTTACCAGTAGTAGTTCTGGTAAGGTATTGATACAAGAGTACTATTCATAGATAATAATTAATAGAATACTACTAATATAATACTGAAATAAATGAAAAATGAATAATTAATAATTCTCATAGTTTCATAATATAAATGGGTAGAGATAAAGAAAAAAAATTAGAGAGAAAGCGAACGCGAGTACCTTAATCACTTGCTAGACTACGCGCCAGCATTTCAGATATCATCATTCGAAGGGGGTGACTATTTTGTTCGGACGGTCTAATATCATTCGTTTACACGCGAAATCGCCGCCTCGGAGAAAGAAAGAGAGAAGTACTTAAGATTAAACGAATCGATCGCTACCGCCCGCACTAGTCGCCTTGAATCAGTTCCATCCTCTCTCTCGCTCTCGCTCTCTCTCTCTCTCTCTCTCTCTCTCTCTTACTCTTTGCCGCTCTGCAGTTTCAATCTTATCTAAGACGGATAGTCAACGAAATTTAGCAGCTCCAAAGCGAAGGATGCGGCTTAATTTCAAGAAAGATCGGGAGGGCTTCCCGACGAAATTATCATAAATTCCGCATCAAACCCAGAGAGAGAGAGAGAGAGGCAGCACTGCTAGCCGCACTTCTTTATATATCTTTCGCTCGATTTTACCACGCGCGACTACGCAGCTCAGATATAAATTTCATTGGACTTTGATTGCAGTCTTAGTCCCTTATATATACTCCTTGACTATATCCTTTTTGCACTTTCTTCGTGGCGGTAGGATCCGAGTTCCAATCATATTTTTTCCTTCTCACTCGACTTCTTGGCTTTTCTTCGTCTCTCGATGGCGCCCAGTGGAGAGAGAGATAGAGAGAGCGAGAGTAGGATAGCCGGGAAATTCTGCAACGACTACGCGGATCAAGCCGTTATAAAAGAGATGAGAAACTACGAGTTTTCTCGGTCGATCGGAGAAGATAATAATGCAGCTCTCCCTGCGATAATAGAGAAAAGAGAAAGAAAGTGAACTCTTCGTCGTCTCTCTGTTGACTTCTACGAATGCGTGGGATCTTTGTGTGCATGAGCAGAAAACGAAGGGTAAAAAGGTTTTAATATACCACGCACCTCTCGCTAATATAAACTTTCATTTCGTTGTTGTCATTTTTACCTGTATATAAAGATCTACTGAATTTATTTCGAAGTTGTAGATTGTATTCTCCCTAGTAGGAATGCAGCAAGAGCTCAGTACTGAGCCAGTTCTGATATCCTATTAGCAGTACTGGAGTGATTAAAAACAGGAAATACTTTGCTTTTTATTTTTGATCTGACGTTTTTAATATTTATTTTTATATTATTATTATAGCTTTATAAAATTTATATATAATATATAAAATAAATTATATGATTTAGTTCACTACTTTACTAGATTTATCACGATACTAAATAGTAATTTTGCTCATTTGAGAACATACTTTAACTCTAATTTCTAACCAAGGCTAAAAAAACGGTAGTAGCCGTCAATACTGTTTTTCTATGCATTCTGAATTTAAATTATTCTTGACAGTGAAATGATTATCGATTTTAAGTAGTCAATTATTTACTATTAATCAGAGTGAAAATAACGTTAATTTTACAATGTAGTAAATATTTGCTATTTGATAGAGTGTATTTTAATTTTTTAAGCCAATATTCTATTAATAAAGTTAGTCTGTAGTCTTTAAAATCATATTTGATTTTTGAACATGTAACCATTATTATTAATTATTGAACGTTTCAAAATAACTTTTTTTCTTTACATTTAATACAAATGAGAGTATTGGTATCGATTTCGAAGAATTTTTAAAATATTATTTGTGATTTAAAAATAACTTGGACTCACTGTATTCATCTTATTAGTATAATTTGTTGAAGCGATATATGATTATATTTCGATCGATAAACTGTCGTAAACAAATTTGAAAAAGCACTTATTTAGTGTTCTTTAACTATCCTAGTCAGTAAATCTGCACTTCTTTATTTAGTAAATTATTTTCACTTAAATGAGCAAATAAAGTATCAAATAATGAATCGCTATTATTTCGGGTTTAAAGAACATCGAACCATACTGTATTAATTGAATAACAAATAATAGTTATATTCTTTGTAAATATCTAAAATCGTTTTATCGTTATATTAAAATTTAATGTAAATATATGTACTTTTAATCCAATTTTTTAGAATACGGTTCCTATTTAACAAAGGCATTATGCAACAAACTTATTTATTCAATATGGAATCGAAGTATACAATTATTCAAATTTAATTACGATAGAAAAGTTACATTTCTATCTTACACTTCGAATTTTCTCACCTTTAAAATAAGAATACATCGACTGAAACGAATCTGCAAACCAAATTTGATTTTTAACATCTTATTTTTTAATCACGAAAACAAGCGTGATGATACAAAATGAGATAATCTAAAGCAAATTCGCGCCAACTACGCGATTCATTTCCTTCGCTTATGTACAAACACTTGTTTCCTAATCCCATTCGCAGCTAAATGGAAATGCACTTTTTGGCACAGTAATAGTTTCTCTGTTTCCAGAAAGTACATTTTCCTTATCTCTGCAGCTGTGAAAGGAGGTCGAGATTCGACGAAAGCGGAAACGAAAAAGATTGTAAGCACTACTTCGATTGCGACTAAAGACAATTATTAACTCTCCAATTCTAAAGACAAATTTTCAAGAAGAAACGATTATTTCAAGATATATCGTTATCTCATTCCATGAATGAAACGCTCGTAGACCCTTGCATTTAACCTTCGTTAAAAAAAAATATTCGTCTATAAAAGAAACTTGTAAAAACAGTCGCGGAATCCTTGGATAAGCGAAAAAGTCGTTTACGTCTCATAAAAGTGTCACTTTCACCCTTGATTAAACACGCGATTTCGCGCGTTTTACACGGGCCGATATTCTCTCTCTCTCTCTTTCTCTGGTTGTGAGTTTATCTTTGCACGCGTGAGCGGCTATAGTCCGTCTACTCGTTCACTTCCGAGGCGTTTATAGGTGGCAGATGTGCGTCTTCGCTACTTTCATTTGCCGTAAAATGTGTCTAGCCGAGTGATGAACTTAGTGCTCTGCGCCTCTGCTCGAAATTATATTGACTTAAGCCGTTTTGCTTTTGTGAAACTTACTTTTCTCCTACTACTAGTAATCTGTTTCTCTTGTTATTATTGAGGATATTTTCCTCCTGCTTATACTAACCGTTTAGAAGTTACTCTGTTGCTGCTTTTGTAAATGTAGCTGTACCGAATTTGTTTGAAAAGTGTAAGAAGACGAGCAACTTTGAAAATTAGAATTTTAAATATTTTTTTAACGTAGTCATCAATTTGTCATTTGAGATGTATATATATGAGTCATTCTCTGACAAATTGACCGAAGAAAGAAATTTTATAATATAAACCTTAGCTACCAAGTTTTTTTACTTAAACATTTTATCATGTTTCAACTCAATCAATTTATTGGTTTCTTTTGAATCTTACTGACAATTACAATATCATTAATTAGCCATTACAAAGACTTCTTCAATCATAGGTAAATATTACTTCTATATTTTGAATAACTGTAAATTATAAACTAAATTATTGAAAATATGTTAAATTAGATTTTTTGTAATCTGCATAATAAACAAAGATTATCAACCATGACACCTAAGTGAAAAGACGTAATTACTCCAAATAGTAAAATCTGTCGTTATTCGACGTTTTAATTTGCAATCCACGTGTATCGGTAGATTAAAAATTTATAAAATAAACTTTACCTTAGTTAATCTATTTAATCGTTACCCAACTACAATATCCTTATTAGTTATAGACACACAGTAACGTAATTATTTTTACTATGGCTTCTTCGGCTTCAAAACTTTCCTTCGATATCATTCGTTACGCTTGAACCAACAGCAATTATCTCAACCATTCACCGTATTACTTAACGAACTACAGCGACCAGCTAAGAAACAACGATCGTAAATGCCCAAAAAAGAATAATAAAATTCCCTGTCTTATTTATTAAATATCAGTCGCCTCGTGCCCCTCGAGTACGAAACGAGTCCGCCGAGCGAAAAGTCTTCTCGTCAATGCACAAGCTCGAAGTAAAATACGTATACCTATATACATGTACACAGGCTTGCTCGAGAGTAAACGAGCTGACGAGGGCGAAAATGATGAAAACTCGCGATGAGTCCTGGATTTAATTAGTTTTAAAAATTGCTCCTTCTTTCTCTCTTTCACTCTTTCAACTCTTTTCCAGCATAAATTATACAAGCTCGTGGCATTGTATTGTACGCGAGAAGACATTTCCACAAGCCAATTGCAGAGCATACCGATGCTCACGTTTTCTCGCTTCTTTTCGTAGTATAATATAATACTGCAGTTGCTGCGGACTGGAACATTTAATACTCCGAGAGAAAGAGAGAAAGAGATTACTGAGCTCCGGCATATTGAAGAAATGAATGAGAGGGAAGAGTGGGGCAGTGAAAAGAAACAGCACTTAGTCGGGCTTTTGTTTTTATCAGTTTAATAAACTTACCTTTTTTCAATGGCTCGCATAATATGGAATGCATAATAAATGGCGGACGAGATTGATGAAAAATAGCCACCTTTACGTCTTCAGCATTGCAAGAGTGAGAGAGAGAGAGAGATAGAGGTTGCCTTGTAATTTTTCAATCGGCTAACAGTTATTGCGAGATTGAAAATTCTTTTGAAATTGCTAGGAAATTCGACTAATTGGTGTTCTTAATGGAAGGTCTTAGTTGACCTACTTATATCCATTGGATTTTCAAATTCGTGTAATTACATTTAGATCGATATTATCCGCACAGATTTTTTTGCCTCAAATCGCGTCATCATCGTGTAAAGTTATCATTATCTTTTCACTATCTTTTTTTAAGCAAATTAAAATGTCAAACAATTTTATTGTAAAAATAGATTTTCCCAAGTGCTTAAGTCAGGACTTGCTTCAAATTGTTTCGGATTAATGAATAAAGAGTCGTACGAAAAAAAAGATAGACGCAACGTGTCCTGAACCTGCGAGAATCAAAGACAAGTGCTCTAACCACGGAGTTAACGTCTAAGTCAGACTCTGCAGTCTTTTATTGCTGACTCGTCTCGTATACTCGGACGTGTGCGTTCATGACAGTATTTAATCAATACTGGAGTAATAAGAATGAAGAATTACGTAAAATATTTATCGAACAATTACTTGATAATATTATTGTATTGATTCTGCAATGTATTATGTACTTACAGTGCATTTTAAGCTAACTGTTTCTGTTCCATTATTTAATTTATAGTCAAAAGCTAATTTTTATCGAATTTCAACTGTTCATTGTTAATTAAGGAATTAATAAGTATGACGATTTTCTTTTTACGTGTTTATGAATGTACATTCAATAATAATGTACGTTATTTTAATTTTGTTATTAACAAAAATTTAGCCAGAGCGTTTTGAAGAAGCGTACATTGTAATCTCACATCTGCTGTACTTTATGCGGCCTAAATGAACCGTTTTTTTCATTATTTCTCAATGTAGTTACCATTCTTTTTATCATTACAGGATGAATATCTCGCGACCTTTTCCATTTTTATAATAAAATGTAAAAAAGTCGAGAAAATTAAATAAAATTGTTCATTATTTCTATGACAATATTAATTTATTAATTATTGTTTACTAAATGCCAATAAATAAATCTATAGTCAAAGCTGACTAAGTTACGTGATATACAAAATGTAAAAATAAAGATTTTAGATTTGAAATAAATTATTATATTTATTCAATAGCTTCATATTAAATTTATAAAATTATTTAACGTATTTATGCAAATTTTCGTTTCTATACAGTGAGTACCGTTATTTTAATAAAAATAACGTTACATTCAAATAAATTTTTAAAAATCTTAAAATTGTTTTATCATTCAAGTAGACATTTTCTGCTTTCAAAATACGAAATGTTTTTATAAATAAATTTTCTTAAAAATAGCAAATTCTTTTTCAGTGAATAAATTTATGTTTCTCTTTCCTCTCGTTATATTCTGACCTTCTCATATTATGCAACTAAATAATTCGGTCAAAAACCGTGTAATCATTATATGGTAATGATTATGCCATCGCTAATATCATATTTGATATGCGAAAATAAGTAAATAAGGAAACAAAAATAACAATCATTTTCGTTTTGTTTCAAATTTATTTGTCGCATACTACTGAGATGCTGCAAAATTTTATTTCCGATTCAAATCTCGCCTATCGGCACTGGGTCGGAAAATTATCATAATTCTGCGCCTTTTTTATCCTTCCAATATTCAAACAAATATATACATACCAGTATCCACGTTACACTATTAACCCAGCAACTTCCAAACGTTGTGATTTTGCCACACCTTTTCAGATTATGAATAGAAGTTATCTAAGGCAAAATTAATTCAAATACATGATAATTTACGTAAAATTGTAAGTGCTTTTTGAATCTAGCTTCATATTTAGTGATTAATTTAATTTCCATTCGATTTTGTCTAATTTTGCATAAAAAGCTATACATAACTCATGTCGAATAAGCCTAAACTGCTAATTTGTTGTTCACTTTGAGTCCTATGGTGAGTGAATTTTCTACTTTCTATTGTAACTAGATATTGAAGGGACTAATAAAAAAGCAAGACTTTTCAAATTGTAAAATTTATAAATTATACATTGTTAAAAAATATTTTAACTTTTTATTTTAGTAATTTATATTTCAAAGGTGTGTTGCCCCCTTAAATACTAATAGTCCGTATCATCATGTAACCGTAATTCTTTTTCTAATAAACTTATCGGTAACTGTCACGTGAACTCTCGTTACGAAAATAACTCCAAAGCTTTCCATATTATCCTTATCCAATTATTTATCATCAACGACGTTCGCGCATGTATATATGTATCAGAAAACATAGCCTCTCCGCGAACGATCCGCGAAAAACTTGGCTGATGCCAGCATATCGTATGCTCGTGCACAGGTTATTCGCGCAGTATCCATAAAAGCTCTACGCGCGCGCGTAGTTATTTACGGCGCACGGCTCGTAAATATGCGTCGTCGGCGAGCACACGTCCTCCGCAGTTACTCGCTTTGCGCTCGCGCAAGTCGAACGCTTCTCTTTCTCTCTTTCTCGCTCTCTGTGTGCGCTCGTTTTGTATTTCGACTGTCTTTTTTCTTTAAGACTGGACTTGATTGACGGCGCGGAGAATAAAGTTTGTGCTTTTTTTTAACTTTATTCTTTTTTCGTTCTTTATTTCCTGAGTCGGAATTTATTTTCAATTTTTTCGCGCGTCGGAGCAAGCGACAAGCCGAGTATATTAAATAAAAAGCAGTCGTGCTCGTGAAAGGCCATCGTCGAACTTTTAAAGAGACATAGAAGTAGCTCTTCTCTTTTTCACGGGAGCGTCGGTCTATCAGCTCTTCCCATCGACTGGTGCGACGGCGGACTTTGTTAGAAAGGCAAATTGCTCACCAAATGTGTGCGAGTACACATAGGTGTTTGTACCCGTGTGTGAGTGTACGAGACTCTTGAGTATATATAAACGTAGAGCTTTCTCGGGTCTTTCTTGTAGACTACTCCCAGAGCTTATACACTTCATCGGCGATACTTCCTATTTTTTCTTATTCATAGAGCTTGTTAACAAGCCTCTGTACGTATTCTCTTTGGCGTTTCAAAGAAGTTCGGATTTTCCGTTTTCTTTTCCTATTATCACCTGGAAAGTTCGAGTGTCGAAAGCGCGACTTAAGGGTTACCAGTCGCGACGTATAACTTTGTTAGCCGCTGGAGATTTGAATTCTCTTGACTCGAAAGTCCTTCTTTCTTCTATGAAGACAACCGAGCACGTCTTATTCTCACCGCAGAGTCAATATAGTTTTAAACGTGTAAGAAGGGATAGTAGTGGGATAGGCGCCGGAAGATATATGTAGATATTTATATATATGTTCGATAGTAGAATATAACGTAGGTAATCCCCAGTAGACCGCGAGAACACAATTCTTCGATCATCCTTCGGATGCAAGATTGATAATATCAATGTCGGGAGGCAGACATAAATCGAGCCTCCATTATCTATCTCTCTTTCCCATACTCTCCGAACGATTCGTATTGGTCTCTCTTTTATGCTACGAGTATACCTATAGTTCTAGTATGGAACGTAAGCTGGACGTTGCAACTACCTGTGAAACAATGAAAAATGACCGACGGGTAAAAGTAGTACCTCAGCTATCGGTCATTGCCATGAGTACGTCGCGCGTATCGATTCTGAAAGGGTCCACGTGTATCGCGAGATGAATCGACGTTGCGAACGTTGCAGTCACGCCGGCCGCACATTCAATTACGCGACGGCGGACTGCTGTTGCATATATATGCCTTCTGACCACCTCGAATAAATCAAAAGATCACGTCTTATGCGAATGTATGTGTGAGGATATCTCATGTATTTTATATACTGATATACGTTTTAAGTCAGATTTTGAAGTTTGTAAAACATTTTTACAATCGTTAAAGGTCGGAGGTGAAGTATTGCAAAATACAGGAAACAATTCGGTATCTGGAAATCGAAAAATTATTATAAAATATATGAAATTCAAATAGAATTATAGAACTTCCATTACAATAAATTATTCAAAAAGGACCTTTCAAAAAATGCTTATCATTTTTCAATACATAAGTCTTTTTAACTTCTTTCTAGCTTTATATTTTTATTAGCTTTTGAAAATTTTTATATATCTAATATCGATAAGTATGTACATAGTAAGTTAAACATAAATTATTGGTTTAAGAAAAAACTCCAAAAGTTAAAAAAAGATCTTTTATAAAAACTTGAACTAAAGCCAGAAAAACCGGGATCTGTTTGTATTTTTATGCAGTTCTTTAATAATAACTTCTCTTCGATTCGTCCAATCAAGACATTTTTTTTAAATTAAATTTCTTTTAATATACTTCTCAACTATATACATCCAATTAAAAAACTAACGCTCGACTCAATATGAATTGGCAAAATCTGCAGATTCAAGAGTCTTTAAAAGCCCTTTGAAACAAATAGCTCATTTCATTCAGAAGACATCCTTGAATAAGGAGAACATTGTTTACCCTCCCGAATAATTTTTTGAAATAGGTGCTTCGTCGTTTCCTGTATTTTGTGGATTGCCTCGTACAAGAATAACGATCAATTGGTCATTGATAACAGTATTTTCAGTTCACCTCTCCGTGTGTATTTCTCTTCGTAAGGTTGCGTGTGTAGACTGTAAACTCCAATAACACGTCTTACTTTATGACTGACGCAGATGAAGTTTGATCGCCACAGAGCGAGATATATAGCCTCTAAAGCGGCATATCAGCTGAAACCCCGCGAGGCCTCTAAATAATTATTTCACACGCGCTTGGGCAGCTAGTGACCGATAAACCCAATCAATCGCTAAATACTTAAGGGTGTCGTTTATTGCCCCCCTCTACCCCAAATATTCGCTATAAATTTCATATATATATATATATACCAAGCTCTCTCTCTTACTGTACATACACTACGCGCCGAGCCACTTAAAGCTGAAGCAATAACGCGAGCAACGAAGAAAAAAGCCTCTGGTAGTTTTTTACCCCAAGCGCACGTGACGTTAATTGTGTGCTACTGCTGCAGCAGGGAGGAGAGGAGCCAAGACTGCGTTAGCTGATTTGCATAGAGCTGCCGCCAGCCACAGAAATGAAGCAGTTTGCAATTTCAGCGGTACTCAAATTCTCTTTTACCCAGCCTGCACTCCTTACCTCATTTTTTTTTCTTTTTTTTTCTTTTTCGAGGGTCGCGTCTAATGGACTCTGCGATACCGCGTGAAAATTGTGCAGCGCCACGTTGCACGCAGTGACGATAAATCCTGTTGCTTTTTCATATACTTAAGGTTATACCTACGAGGAAAGCTCGGAAATACAAATTGTTACTTCGGGCGTTCCAAGAGCGAATATTGTCCGTTACTCACACACCAAAAGCATAGTGGACTAGAAATTCAATCAGCATTAGCAATTACATTCCTGTACAAGCTGGTACGCTCTTTGAAAATGTTTGCTGTCCGTGTATATATGTATATATATACTATATAACCAAATGCATTACAACGTGAAAGCACCTGGATAGCCATCAACGATGATGCGTTTTGTGGAAAGAGTCGCAGATAATACGGCAACGGTAGCAAGACTCGCTAATACGAACCCATCAGACTTCGTTACTCAGCAACGCCCACGCACGTGTGTAGCTGTATTGTGTCTAGAGGGTTTAGCTACGCAATTCGGCTGCTGCACATACGTAGCTATTATAATCATCAGTTTGCGTAATTGTATCAGGGAATATTAGCGCACTGGTACAGAGTTATATCTCGTTGTACATATTGCGCTTGTGGCATTGTAGGGGCTAAACCGTCTTTGCTGGACTACTGTCATGTTAATCAAGAAATTAGTCGAGTTCACGTATGGTCATTTTCATCCGATTCTCAACTGGCATGAATGGACCAGCGACAGGGTATTGTGCCGGTACTGACAGGATATCAGTAGTACTGAAAGCCAGTATTGTACCGGTACTGGTATGATTCAAATAGGATGTACTTTAAAAGCAGTACTGCACCTATATTGTATATAGAATATTTCGAAAATTACTATAATAAATATTTTAACTACTCAATTTGCATTCCAATCTTGCTCTTTTGGGAACGAGTACGGCATATGATGATTTTGAAATAATTTTGAATTGATGTCACTATACCAATGTCTACAGTGAACTGATATTTAAACGATGATCGATGTATAGAAATAAAATTTTTACGTATCAAATTTTTTTCGTATGGTGAAGATTAAGTATGCTAAGGGTTTAAAATGGGATTGAGTTCAGCAACCTTTATTGGCCCAGTATTGCCGTATACTATTTAACCGCTACACATTTATAACTTTGGTTGAAATCTGTCATGTTAGCATTGGACCGGTACATTATTGAACTGAAAAAAAAGTTTGATGTCCCTCGTGAGAAAGAAATATTGTATCACTCACATCAATATTGGTTGAATAATTTAAGACCTGTATTGTATAGGACTGGTGCAGTAGTAGCAATGGTCAGTTTTGTGCGAAACTTGATTATCTGCATTCGACCAATATCTCAATTTAAAAGAAATTATCCAGTATTATCTGCTAGTAAAGTCCCAGTTATAACATTATATACAAGGGTATTCTATAGATAACATTGTTGCCGCTATAAAACATGCAATATTTTGTAAATCAATTTGTTGCTATATGGATTAACTTATAAGTGTCCATTGAGTTTTGATTCCGTAGCTGTGGCTTTAGTCCTATGTGTTCGACAGTTGCGGGCTATAACTGCTTCTCGTTTATAGCCGTGGCTTCGCTTGCGCAATACATTTCGCCGCAAAGCGTAACTGAACCCTGTGATATGAACTAAAAGTTGATTCCAGCTATATGTACAGATGTAGAGTGCGAGGTATATATCAGTGAATTCTCAAAAGCACCTGGGGGATATATATGTGATACATATATAAGTATCTTATACGCAGTGTAGGTCAAATTACGTTTGGTCTACGTGTCTAAATTAACATTTAGAAACATGAAAATTCCGCTGACTTTAAAGTCCTCGATAATTTTGAAAATTCACCGGTAGACCGCGTCGACGTTTTGTTCATATAGACGAGCGCGCGATGGAAATTAGAATAAGTGGAGAGAATCAACAAGAGCCAACTGAATATTTAACAAATTTAATGAATATTTTCTTGGAGCAAGAAAGTTGCACGCGCAACAGTAGTTCTATGCTAAGAAGAAGAAAAAAAAGCGACGAACGATGCTTCTCGCTATAAGGAAGCGCCTTTCGAAGGAAGTAACCAAGGGGTGGAGACAAATGAAGAGAAGCTCGTGCTTATGTATTATTCAAGCGAACGTTTTTCTCATGAATTTTTAAAAACCGGCCTGAAAAGTTGATTTTTCGCATGGCCCATCTATTTTTTTATTCTTTTTTGTTGATGCTTCATTGTTTCAAGCTTCGCACTAGAGTTACGCACGTATGTACGTGCAGTTTGCGATGGAGATTTGCAACCAGTTTGTCTTGAGAGTAGACGTCCTCGTAGAGATAGGTCGAGGAGCTAGTGAAAATTCAATTTACAAAGCCCAGATGGAATTGCAGCCGACGTTTCTTTGCATTCCCTCGCTCTTTCGCTGTTAGTACAGTATACACCGAGGAAAAGCGTGTAAATACTTAACGACGCATTTATAAATTTAACACTTCTTCGCTTTTCGCTCGAGTTTTTTTTTAATACCAGAGGGGATTCTAGCTTCGAACGGTTTTCGAGCTTTTATCGTACGATTACGATTTTGCTTTTTTAATTATCCATACTATCTATAGCGTCTGGTTGATCTGCCGTTTTATTTAAGCTAAGATGTTTCTTTTTCATTACATCCGATATAAAAGCTCTTACATTAATCAGTTCTGTTAATGCCGGAGTGCTTTTGACTGAACTAAAAAGTAAGCTGTTTCTGCTTCATTTTTCCATTAACGAAACGTAAATCAAAGATAAAAAAAAATTCAAAGTAAAAAAGAAAAATGTGGGTAATCGTGTTACAGACTTATTCGAGATACACAGAGATAGAAAGAGAGAGAGAGAGAGAGAGAGAGAGAGAGAGAGAAAGTAGTAACCAGAGCAAACTTTAGGGATGCTTATTTAATGCGACCGAAGGTACAACTCGCTTGGGAAGGAAGATTTTCACAAATCCTTGGAAAGAAATAAGATACAGCACTCGTCTCGCGGACCGTTTTACAGACACACACGTGAGCACGGCTAGAGTCGGTGGTTATGTAAATAGCTGTTTGTCTATACCTCCATTCCTTATTTCTCCCTTTTCCACCTTCTCTTTCTCTCTATCTTCCGTAGCGGCGTAACTTGGTAAACAACAATACACTTAGCCAGGACGAGACTTCCGCTAAGTAAGCTCTATTCTTATCCCACCAAGACGACGGCGTTGTATACCGCGTTCCATTCGAGAGGAAGAACCTTCCTCTGGACTGCCTAAGAGAGAGAAAGCTAAGAGTTTTCCGTGTGGCTAGGTGCTTTATAAACATAAACACAAGTACATACGGTGAACTGTACATGCACCAAAAGCTTACGGCAAGTCGAACGAAAGGCAGGAAGACAATGCCAAGTGGATACTGTTGCTCGTTATTAACTAATCTAACTTTTGAGTTTATAGCACTCGTTTACTCTAAGAATATCTTTGAATGAAAACAGAGAAAGAGAGAAAGATACAAAATCGTGGTCTTATTAGAAACTTTCGACGTGGTTCCTTGTACAATGGGATTCAAAAGTGATGGAATTAAAACTACGAATTTTTCTATTATTTGTTCGTTATCCATAGGTAGAAACTAGAGATTTATTATGAAATTTCGTGGTTCCTCGTACCACGAGTTTCAGGATAAATGAATTTGAAAATAAATATTTTCATGATTTCATTTCTATTGTTTTTTTTATTCGTATCGATGACGCGTGTTTTCATCATCAACGAGTAGAAATTCGTGTATTTATCAGAAATTTTCATGATGTTTTCTTATGGATTTATAATTAATTAATTAAAAACTAAAAATTATAAACATTCGAGGCGGTCTCTTAAACTATAAGGTTCAGAATTAATGAATTCGAAACTAAAAACTTTCAACATATTTTTCTACTATTTTGTTTCCTATTTATATCGACTATTCGATACATTGATGACGACTGTTTTCTTTATGCATCGATAAATGTTTGTTATGATTTTCAACGAGATAGAAGGAAATATCTTCTTTGACTGCGAAAATTGCCTCTCGTTCACGGGCTTTCTAAATATTTGCTCTCGCGCTCAGTCAAATATCAAACATGCACGCGAGACTCGACGATTAATTCTATCAAAAGCATCCAAACATAATACAAGGCAATATCGGATGTATAAACTTTCGACGTAACCTCGGCAAAGGCATTTGAGCACTGCAAAACAAAAGAAAAAGTAATAATAACTATACATTTCAAACGTACTCCAGATTAAGTCTCGTGTTATATAACACGAGATTTTTCGCAAAGCCGACTTACACAGCGAAATACACCTTTCCATTAAATTCTTGGCTATACAGAGAAGAAAGAGAGCCCGAAGAGAAGTAAAAAAGAAAGACGATGAAGCATCGTCCATCGGCGAAAGAGAAGAGGCGACGACCGCGATATTACATCTCTAGTGGAGACGACTGCGCTAGTGTTAGCGCGAGAGAACCAATCGGATCGGAAGCTGCAGCGAATAAGGTCGTAAGTAGGGATATAAAGGTTACTGACGGCTGTATTAGTCTGCAACTTATATATCGCACGAGATGAGATCCTTTTCCTCTTTCGCCTAGTGTCTTGCGCTCGCGCGGTCCATATATATACTATCCTATATGAGAAAGAGATGTCCGAGTGGAAAGAAATAACGACGGTATTGCGTTACCCCAAGGCCTGCTGTACACCGTCGTCCTGTTATAAGTGCGAATGAACTACACAGCAGTATGTGCCCTTGAGTGTGTCGCGCATTGCGGAAAACTTCTTATATGAGCTAATAGAGAGAAAGAGAATATACATATATATATATATATATATATATATATATATATATTGGTCATTCTCTGACAGGTTAATCAGACATCAATTTTCTTTTCTTCAAAATATGTTTAAAATTTGTTTGGCACTATATCTATCTTCATGATTTTTTCATGAAGGTTTTTTAAGTGATAGTATGTCAAAGTTGGCATTTTATGCCTATTTTTAACTTCTCTGAAAAGCATTTCTTACTAAAAACACAAAAGAGACTTTTCTTGTAAAATAAGTTAAATTTTATAAACACTTTCAAACATGTAGATATAGGTCATAACAATCTTCTAAGTTATCAAAGTCTTCAAATTCAGTTTTGAGAATATTCGATCAAGACCCTCAACATGAAAAAATTCTCGAAGATGTCCTTTCATTAAAACAAAAGTGTCTATGAAGATCTGAAATTGGAAATCAAGTTGTATTTCTAATTAGAAATCAAGGTATCGTATCACATAACATATGAGTTTCTCAAGATTGGTCCAAATTTCGAGTTAATTAGACCAAATAAAAATTTTTGTCTTGTTTTCCGATCGGTCAGAGAATGACCCATATATATACGGGTGATTCTGTGACAGATATACTGCGTAGACATTTTTTTTCTTTTTTAGTAATTTTTAACTGCATTTTTAACCAACCGTTTCCAAGTTACGGAGAGTCAAAGCTGGTATTTCAGCGTTGATTGTATTTTATGCGTAATTTCAATAATTTGTAGCTTTTCGGGAAGTATCTTTTCTAGAGGAAGTTTTTATTTGTGAAATCTGTTAGTTTTGCAAAAAATACTTTAAATGTCGTGTTTATAAAACACGATAAATTTATGCACCATCAGAAATGGTTTATTCACTCGTTGCGGAGTCAAAGTTGGCAAGGTATTTTATGCCTGTTTTCAATAATTTGTAGCTCCTCGAGCAATGGAAAGGAAAATATATGTAAATATTGTGATAAATATTTGAAAAACGTTTTATCAACAATCTGAAAACATAATAACGTCTCGAAATCGTATCTGTCCGTTTAAAGTAATTCAGATTCGCAAATCATGCGAAGCGGTGATAGTTACTTTCCCAGCTACATATGCTACTACTCTGTAAATGATTACGATGCAAGGTTATGCAGGCGTGTAAAATAGGCATTTTAGTCAGAATACGAGAAAATTTGACTGATAACTTTATTTTTAGCTAGAAACAAAGTTGCTACTAATATAGATAGTTTTTTGATGCTGTTTCAATATTTATTTCAACTTATAAATTTTAAGGCTTTTAGTGAAAAATACTTCCTTGAGAAGCAAAAAATTATTAAAATTAAGCATAAAGTGCAAAATCAAACTGAAATCACCAAAACAAAAGAAAGAAAAAAAGCATTTGTACCGATGAGAGAATTACCCATATATGTGCATATACACACATACACATATATATACATAGTTTAGTTAATAGGTTGCACCTGTCCACGTCCTCCTTCGCGCGTATGTAGGCGCTGCGACAGACGATTTCTTATCCGCAAGCGCGCGACTAGACTCTTCGATTTTTCCGCAAATAAGGTCAGAACCAGCAAGTTTCCATGGTATGTGTCTATGTGTGTGTGGGCACGAGAGATTCGTCGCTCAACAGCTTTTTGTCTCACCGCAACTCGCTTCAACAAATGTGTACAGCACCGAGAGTAAGCGAATTACCTTTTCGGCTAAATCTGCATCCGTCCGTCTTGTTCAAACGTTGTCGACTTCCGATTTATTATTAAACGCGCCATAATATCTAACGCGTGCGTACTTGTGCAAAAGTAGAGTTGGCTTCATTAATTTGCTGAATAGTTGGATGATACGCACGTATCGGGTGAGAAACTTGCTCGGGAAAGCTACTGACCGTCGAAAAACGAGTTTTTTTTTTAAGGCGCGAATACATTGGTACACTTTTTTCAAGACTACTCGACAGTCTAGTTGTACAAAATGCTAATGATTGCTTTTTAATGCTTCCTTTGACACGCTTCGACAGTTGTAAAATAATTACTTAATGACTCGCTGACTGTCTGTATGTTTGCGTACTCGAGTCAAGTGTAATAATCGTAATTAGCAGAGAAAGTGTCGGGATCAAGATATATATGTCTTGGAGATAAAGAGAGAAAAGAACATAATTTCCATGTTTTCTTTCAAATATTCTTTTTTTATACAAACACTACAAATGTACACAGTACTTCGTTAAAAAATCATTGATTCGCATGAATACATACATCGTAGTCACGTGATTCCTTAGATATCTATAAATGCATATCATAATTAAAAGTAGAAAAAAATTAAATAACCGAGAGAACGTTGATAGTCGACTCGCTTATTAAAAACTTATCGGCAATTTACGTTCTCTTGTGGATAGTATTCGCAGTGTATGTACTACGCACTTACAAAATACGTAACTTATCTCTAGGCGCACTGAGAAAATATAAAATTTACAAAAATACTCTAATCTTTTCACTACGTTCGACGCAGAACAAGCTCCCTTCGACGACAAAACCATTTTATACAAATCTTTTACAGAGTATACAATAACGCAGGCACAATGTATAATTCAGAGTTCAACTCTCGACCTTGGATGCTGTGTCCTCATCGTACTGTACGGACGGCACCATTGGTGGCTTGAAGCCGTATTCAATTTTAGACTGGCGGAAATTTCCCTTTTGGAATCTCTGATTCAGAGGCTCGTGATTCCGCGACTTACGCGAGCTCAACTGCAATTGTGGCCTTTCGGGATATGAGCTGTAGGATTGCTTCGTTTGGAAACCAAACTGCCTTTGGATGTGTTGCATTGGTGGGACTGGACCGTAGTATTC
Source organism: Apocrypta bakeri (assembly GCA_018906985.1). NCBI lineage: Eukaryota > Metazoa > Arthropoda > Insecta > Hymenoptera > Pteromalidae > Apocrypta > Apocrypta bakeri. Next base: position 2,016,071 of record JACCIA010000004.1, read on the forward strand.
GTACCGTTGGGGTTGTGCATGTCGCCTATGGAATATGCTGTTCGAACCTAATTGATAGGATGGTGAAATGTATGAATTGTAAGGTGGTTTTTTAAATTCGAGATTTTCCTTGCCCTCGTGAAAGGGTATGGCTGGCTTGTCGTAGACGTAACCTTGAAAGACTTGACTGTGATTCTGACTGTTGCTGATCGGTTCGTTCTTGTTTAAGTGATTGTGTGGGATGTAAGGTTGGTTAGCTAACGCTGGAGTGAGATTGTTGTACAAGCCATGTTTCTGTGGCTTCATGATCTGCTGATAACTGGCGCCGTATTGAACTCCGTAGGGAGCATGCACGATCACTGGTTTTTCTATGTATTTGGTCACTTCGATAGGGAAAGGCTGTGAGATCGGTATCTTCTTCTCGATTATCTTCTCCACGGGGACGGGTATATGTACAGGTTTCTCAATGATCTTTTCGAACGGAACGGGAATGTGAATAGTTTTCTCTACTGGAAAGGGATGAGGGATGGGTATATGAACCGGTACTGGAACTTTGCGCTCGATGACTTTTTCGATCGGTATCGGTAATGGAACCACCGGAATCGGGTAAGAATGAGGTGCCGGTATCTTCTTCTTCTCGAAAGATCGGTAAGGTGGTCGTTGTTTCTTGATATCCGCTTGATTGGGCTCTTGGTAATGCTGATTCTTCTCGTGTAAGAAACTGCTCTTATGTGGATTGTTATCTCCGAGTATGTATGTGGCAGGTGGTATCACGTAAATTGGTTTGTCGGCAGCTGAGTCTTTTGGGTAATTGTCACCGATTTCGTAGATCTTGGTGTAGGTGTCGCTTCTCGTTCGACTCGAGCCCGGTTTAGCGCTAAGTTCAGCGAGTTTCGTGACGTATTGATGCTGATCTATCATTGCTGGTTGTTGCTGTTCGGCCTGCAGCTTTATTTCTTGACTACCAGCTGGTGAGCTACTGTAGATTTCGATGGATTTCTGAATTTCTACGGATTGATCGTGCCTTTGAATTTGATTCTGTATTAGAGGCTGAGGTGTCGTCGAACTTTTTGCTTCATCGTGCACTCCACCAAAAGCTGGATTAACTCCCACATAATTACCCATAACCAGTTTTTGCGCGACGATGCTGCTACTTAGCTGGTTAGTTTGAGGAGGAGCTGTGTCATCGATGTGTTCGTTAACAGGGGCTGGAGGAGGGCTCTCGCTGTCGCCAATGAGGTGAGCCTCCCCAGCATTGACAAGAGCCACTCCTGCCTGAATAGGATTCAGAATGTGGGACGACACCGAGTCAGAAGCTTGCAAGGGATTGGCTGTGATTGGTTGGTCATCTTCGCACTCGAAAGTTGTACTGTACTGGAAAGGTCTCTGCTCGGACTTCTGAACCTCCTGTACAACAATGGGTTTAGCAAATCCATGTAGTTCACTCTTTTCGAGAGTGGCGATGAGTTCCTGGGCAGTCTTGCTAGAGAGCATGGAATGCGAGCCGTAATTGATCAGAAGTGGATTGGAAGTCGTAGCCGGTACGATGTCGGTATTTTGATCGGATTCGCCAGAGACGCTATTGTCATGTATGGATGGAAATACGCTAGTAGAATAAGCACCCAAACCAGGTATTGTATCGGGTAAGTAAGGCTTGTTGTTGGGCTTCTGACGCGTTCGCGGTTGAAAGTATCGGCTAGCTCTAGTGCTCGGAAGGGACGTTGTCGTACTATAACTGTCAGCAGCAAGTGTCCTCTGGCCGAAATTTCCTGCGTTCTCTGAGATGAAAGAACGATCTTCTTCAGAATTGAGGTTGTTATCCTGATGCTGTATCGTTGGCGATTGATGACCGTTAGGGAAGAACAGCTCGTTACCGTTTGCCGATACGGGTTCGATGAGCTGTGGATGCCCAGTGATGTAGTTAACTGTGAAGGGTTTTTCGCTTGACTCAGATTCAATCGAACCTTCAGCACTGCCGTCAAAAGTTTCGTTCTTAACGTTGGGATACGGCTGGAGAAGTTTAACAGGCTCCTCCTGGCTAGATTGGCCGGCCTGAAATAAAAATCGTTCAACTTAACGGCTTTTATCTCTATCGGTTGAATATAAACCCTTCGCGAAAAAAAGATAGTCGATTATCCCATCTCAATAAAGCAGACCAATTACGAGTCGGTGCATTCAGTTCGTATAATGGAGTCCGCGAACAAAGCCAATAAATGAACGGTGCAGCTTGAAATATTCTTCCCGTACCGTAAATATAATAACGCTGCGGCTAGCCAACAGATTTATAAATACATACCTTCTCGTTGAGCAGATCATTGACGGCTTTCTCGCCAAAAGCGAAGCTAGCCGAGACGCTACTGTGATCACCGGCCGTTGCGTACTTGACGAACGGATGATAGCCCCATTCATCGGCTATGTACTTGACGTTAGTCGAGGCTCGTGCGGAATTCACGTAGTATCGACCGTGGGCGTGCTCGCCTTCGCGAGATTCCGACTTGCCGTGGCCGTCGCCCAGTGTCTTGTCCTCGACCTCGTACTTGTAACGGTACGATGGTGGATTCTAGAAAAAAGTGAAAGCGCTCAGTTTATTGTGTACTATGCAAATTTATAGCTTGTGCAACAATCGTTATAATGTGTAGTAGGAAATAGTAAAAGGTATGAGTTTGTGAAATATTACGTATAACTAAGATGATGTGAAAAGGAAGAGGAAAGAAAAATTTTTTAAAGCTAATTCCCGAACGTACATTCATGTGCATAAGTGCACACGGAATGTCTATATATGTGGGCGCGGACTACTCGAGAAAGTGTAACTCGACGCGCGTCAACAATCATCGCGCGAATGCGCGTTCAACTGTATAACAAACGAGTGAATGCCGCGGGCAGTTGTTTCTAGGGCACGTATGTCTACGTGTATATATATTTATATATATAGGTGTATGCGGATAAATGGAAAGTCGAGCGCTTCGTAACCGTCGCAGTCGAGAGATGCAGCTCGAAGTAGCTACGAGAGATTTGCGACGATTCTTAAAGAAGAAAATTGTAGGATCATGCACATTTCGTTAACTCTTGCCGGTTGTTTTTCATTTTATGATTTACGTACTTTCATGCTGTAAAATAATATTTGCTCTTAGCAAATAGATGGGATGTTTGTCATTTTTGTAGTTGGTACTTTCTATGTGTATAGGTATTTCTGCTACTGAGCTTGATTACCGATATTTGCTCAGGTAATTGGCGAAATATTGCCGTTCGGTTATTAAAAATTACAAACGATCGTACGGAATGACTGGACAAACGTCAATCAGAGATAGAAAGAGAGAAAAAACTCGTTGGTCTATATGCACACACTGTTAGGGGGTAACGTTTCATCATTAAAAAATCAGTGAAATACGCGCGGGCTCGATAATTTGTTTACCCGAGCCATTTCGCAAGTCGTATTTTATAAATTCCAATCCAATGTTTACCAAACGAGTCGGTTCTTTTTTTTTCTTTTTCCAAATTCGATTTAATGCTTCGGTTAATCTATCCAAAACCGGTCGACGTTATCCAAAATAGTCGCATTCCGATTAAACTAGCATCACTACTTCTTGCGACAATAAAAGCTGGTTCCGCTTTTACGAAAAGCGCTTACAAACATACTCCATTGTAGAGTTAGAAAAACTTCAACATCCAGTGTCCCTTATCACTTATCACTTATCATCGAAAGTTTTCGCGAGAACCGTGTAGGCTATTAAGACGGTTATAGCGGCAAGAGCCAGAAGCAGACAGTAAGCGACCGTTAATAATATCTTATAAGTGCGCTATTAATCCTACGTCGGTGTCGCTATAAATCTCTAAGGCGCTGCGATGCTTCATAATGCTGTAGCCGAGAACTGCGGTCGCTTCTCTCTCACCTCATACCACCTTGTCGGGTTCTTCGTCTCGCCTATATTCTTGACCCCCAGAACTAGCTTGCTCTCTTCCACACACACACACACACACAGCCGTAATAAACGTCTCTGTAATAAAAGTTCTGCAAACTTATAATAGATAAAATTCAATGGAGAATATATATATATTCTCCATATATATATATATATATATATATATATATACATATATATACATACATATACGGTCCACTTAGCAATTTTAATACTACGCATATACACGTTCAGCGAGAATTTCTTCGATTGATTTAAATGGAGAAACGAAAAACTTGAATTGCCGTTTAGTGCGGACGAGAGTCTAGTCATTCCGGTCTGTTACTACTTATATAGCTATACGTGACATAGTTTCTCACGGTTTTTTTTGAGCGTCGCATTGATCGACGCAAATATTTCTGTACGAAAAAGGCTCGTAGTTAACAGCCGAATTATTTTTTTTTCAATATTACATCCGTGTAAGCTTTAAAAGTCAGAAGGTGGTTGCTACACGCCTGGGTAGATATAGTGACTCGAGTAATTACCACAGCGAAACTATATATATGCGCGGTCTAGTCAAAAGAATGCAAACTTTTCCCATCCAGCCGCAAAAACTAGAAAAACTAATTCTACCCGAAAATCCTGTTAACCCCAGCGATGTGAAACACGAGGCAGTAGCGCATAATACGCTTAATTTGCCTTTAAAACAGAATTTCTGGTTCCCCTTAAAAAAAAAGAAAAAATAGGAACACACACAGTGTAGTCGGAAAATCGTAATTAAGTTCTCCATACAAGTCACTCTCTCTCGTTCTATTATATATACAGTCGTTTCACTCTTCCAGTCGGATAAACCGAAGTATTTCGAATTCGCAAAAATTCGCGACGAGAAATCCTCACGTGCGAGTGAGGGAGGGGAAAATATGTAGGCGTGCCGCGTTTTCCCTCCGAAACTAGTCGCGAAGAAGACGAAGTAAAAAAGAAAAAAAAGGAAGAAGGAAGCGCACGAGTGAAAATGGGACGCCAACGACGAAGAGGAAGAGGAAGCAAGCAAAGGAAAAACGAAGAGATTCGTAAGGAGGTTACCGTAGCAGGTGCAGCGCATACGTGCATATGTAAGACGTGCGTTCGGCATGAAGTTTTGCGGTTCGAACGTCACTTTCTACTTGCCGCGTTTCGATGTGCTGCCACGCGAACTTTTTGGCTACGATAAGTAATTGCTTTCGACACGGACAGTATTAAATGTAGATACCTTGTAAACACTCGGGTATTTTTTTTTGTTTTTTTTTCTCGTGTAATACAGTTCTTGCGTAGAAAGTTCGACTGTTCGTTCGTGCGTGGATTTTTTTTTGTTTTAATTCAATATTATAATACGTTCCGCGCTTTAGTGCGGTGCGTGTGTTCTTATTTTTCTCCAATAATGCGGGAATTATGCTTATTACCATAGTTTAGAATTTAGAGCATATATATATATTCGAACGTCGAGCGGTAGAAAGCCATTGTTATGTATACCGATATCATCGCGGTATGAAGTATTTTACTTTCACTCAAATTTATAAGTCAGTGGAAACATTTAAAAAACTCCGTAGAAAGAACATTTTTCAAAAGGATAAATTTAATGCCGTTTAATTGAACTTACGTTAACCCGAATGACTGCGTACAAGGCTTTACCGACCCGTGTTTATTATGTAAGACTCAACTACGTTCCGAACGATCATTTGTCACTAGTTTCGCAGTGAAATAAAAATACATTCAATTCCAGTTGACCGAATTCATTAATCTTGCACGACAACGAGAACCAGTCTATTGGCCAACTTACATTCGTTTCCAGTTTGCGATATAGGTATAACGAAAAAAGATTTCTACATGCCCTCGACGTTACGACGATTATTTGGTTTATTTCTCTGCGAAATCGTCACTTCAAATATTTTGGAATGATTGAAAGGGGGTTTCTACTTTTTTCCGCCCGGAACTTCAAATGTCTGTACTTTAAAATTTAGTATTATTACAAAGCTAAACTTTTGTTCTTCGAAGTAGATTAAAAGACATTATTTAATGAGACCGACCAGAATTTGATAGTATCATCCTGTGTAAAGATATGGGTTTTTTTAAATATCCATTTTGGTGTAGGCTATAGTGTGAATAAATAATTTAATTTATTTCATTCTAGGACTCGTTTAAAATATAAATAGTAAAAAATTAATAAAATTCCAGCCGATAGTACAAAATTTACGTAGAAATAACAATATTTGGACTTGGAATGTTAATGGAGGAAAACATTAACTTCTGGTAAGCCTTATGAAATAATGTTATTCAATACGCTTGTAAGAAAAAAGTTTGGTTCTGTAATAAATATTACATTTTTGTAGCAGACATTACCCGTTAAGAACATTCGATCAAGTTTTCTGTGTTTTTTAATATTTGCTTCAATTAAGCTACTGAAACGCTATTGAAGCTGTTTTTCGTCTTTCGAATATTAATTATGAATTGAATCTTAAAAATACTGATCGCAAGTTTGAAATGCAAAAAATTCTCATTTGCTATACAAATAATTATAGTACTAAATTTAACAAAAGAACCTTAAAATATACATGACATATAGTAGTAAGTGTTCTACGAAAAGTGACTATATTCAGAACAATTCCGAATAATTTATACGGATAAAGTATGTTTACAAATAAGAAAATTGTAAAGAGCAAGCCTGTATTGACTATTAATGGAATAAATCGATGAAATATGCGCGGTTAGTTTAAAAATACTGGTTTCCATCACTTGTATCATACGAGATAAACATAGAATAACAAATTATTTGTATCAGCTATTCTCGCGATTCTTCCTTTATTTCTATTCATCCGACGATTGAAGGATTCGAGAGAAACTCACGTAAACATTTTGAAAATAAATCGAAATTATAAATACTAAAAAAATATTTGCAGAGTCAAGTCGACAGAGAATCATTAACCACATACACGTGTATGTACATCAAGTATATGAGCTTGGGTTTATCTTGCGATGCACGCACCAACGGCTAGTGTCTCGAGCTCTTCCTATATATACATACATATATACATAATATGTGCTCAACGGTAGCTAACCCTAGCTTCCACACGATGGCTCCGGCGTCATTACGTACAGACTGAGATAATCGGGTTTCCGAACTACGATGCGGCCTTCCATGCTCTCATTGTTTGACGAACTTGCGCAAACGAGCTTATACAAAGCGCTAATGGAGTCCAACCTTCGATAACCCGGATAGACTACTGTGCTCATCGCGTCATTAGAGTTACTCGTAAAATAAGTGTTGTTAATCGCCTACGTACTATACATATATAGAACAGAGAATTTCTCGCGAATTTTCAAACGCGATTCCTCTACATTAACTGGCTGCTCGTATATATAGATCGACGAATCATTCAATCTGGAAAATCCTATTTCGCGAAGCTCGTCGTCGCCTCGTCATTCGATGTGTATATGTATTTCCTAATCTAGCAACATGTACCTCTCGCATCTCTACACTCTCGATTCACTCGCGTAGCACACGTCAAAGTTAAACCGTTTGAATTCACGAGGCCGATAATCCCGTAAGCTATCGATACAGAGGACACATCGGCAGTCACCGATCGACATACGTCGCACGGCGCCGAAAATAAATTGCGCACATCGCAGTCGTCTCGAGAGCTGATGCAAGACTCTGGCCAAATCGAATCTAACGAAAGCTCCCTACAAAGAACATGTATATATATGCGTATATATATGCATACATTTATATACGAATAAATCCAAGAAATACAGGAATCTAACGAGAAAAGAACTAACGATTTTTTTTCTGTCCTTGGATGTCTTTCGAGTAAAATGCGCCATTTACGAATTCGTTTATGACTGAAAGCTCGAAAGAAAGTAGCGAACTATTTTCGAAACATATTTAAATCGCAGATTTTGCTGTTTGTTAATCAGGTCCAAGTACGTTAAGCGAGCTGTAATTAAAAAAATAATTGTTAGAGAAGTGCGAAAATACACTTTACAATACAATACGTTTTTTGTACATTTCCAATGTTCCTAGCTTTAATTCAAATGCTTAAGCTTTTTTCCAAATTACAATAACGCATTCAAGTATTAATACAAATTTGTTTTTATAAAAAAAATCTCCAAAATATCTACTAGTCAAAAAGTTACGAGCATTTGTAAGACACCCAAGTAAAAATGTCGATTTTCAAGTACCGAGTATGTTTTCTGTATCTTGTGGATTTACTCGTATATAAATATATATACGCAGATGTGTACGAATAAGAAAAAGAGAAAAGTCTGGAGAATAGAGTAAACACGAAAATTCGCTGCGCCGCAGTTCCCCAGAGGAATAGCGCGAGCTACAGCGTGCGACTCATCTTGAGAAATAGAGAAAGAGAGAGAGAGAGAGAGAGAGAGAGAGAGAGAGAAGAGAACGAATACGCTATATAGGAAGGGTAGAAAACCTGTCTTTTCTCGACGTGAATTCTTATCAGCGGTCATCTGCGAGTGAGAGAGAAGCAAGACGTTTCCCGGGAACGGCAATTTGAATTCTCGCTCGTTTCGCGCCCCAGTTCGCGACCTGTTAAATAGACAGCGGCAGCCGAAGAAAGGAGCTGAGCTCGAGCTTATAAATATGGAAATTTCAAAACCGGGGCTGCAAGCTCTCGTCGGATCGATTAAAAGTTGCGCCGACGACCTCCTATACTACTAGTACCTTTTCCCTTCTGTTTCTCAGCTGACGCGTGATTGGCGTCCCTTGCGTGCCTTTTTTTTATTCCTTTCTTTCTGTGTATGTATGTGTATTCTTGTCGCTTCGCTCTCTACCGAGCTTGTTTCCTCCTTCGCGCGCTGCTTTTTCTCATTTCAGGAAACGTCCGGAGAGATGCCACGATAAAGTAAAACTCCCGCACCCTCCAAGCCTCACGATAGCACCTTGCGAGCGCTGACGAGGGAGAACGCTAATCTCGATTTTGCTATATATCTATATGTTTTTGCGCTTGTTATGTGGCTTACGGATGATCAACGGACGGGAATAGAGTCGATTTTCCTTCGAAATTTCGAGCTTAATAAGGTCAGCGAAATCCTATTAATATCGCCGAGGAAAATAAAGATTGCTTTAATACGAGAGTAAACACAATCTGGTTTTACGAAAAAATGCTCGGTAAGGTTGAAACATTTGAACATTTATTACCGCTGGTATATACGTTCCAGCAAATGTATGCAAGCGTGTAGGGGGGGAAACGAATCTTTGGTTAATGGAAATAAGGATTCCGCGGTTAATTGAAACGGAAAATTTAATTAAGAGTGGAGGAAACGCTGTGCATGGGTACTATCTCCCCCTCTCTCCATTTTCTCTCTATTTCCATCCTTCTCAGTTGTCCGCCCTCTCGTCCGCATATCGAGCCAAACCGTCCCACCGTGCGATATTCGCCTACGAAATCTCTGTCACGCACTCGACTTTCTGCTACATACAGTTATGCCGTAGTTTTTGTATTCTATTTATTCCCGGTGTGTGCGATGCGAGGGCTTTTTGGAGGCGTGTGATAAATGGAAAATCGTCACCGATACTTTCTGCATGCTAACCGGCGATTATTGAGATATCGATCTTCGCTCAGACTTTTAATTTGTAATTCTACGAATATTCGTCGAGTTGAATAAAGATCGCTCGATGTAAAATTTATAAAGCTTTTATGTAGTCGAAAATAGAATATTCTATTGTTTCAAGGTAATACTCGCTAAAACTGTGAATATAAATACCTTGTCATTGTCGGCTTGTTTTTCGTAACCTGGAGGTGGTGTCGCAGTCGTGGATGCCAACAGTATGGCTAGAACCACCTAAAAATAGAAAATAAGGGAGGATATTATTATATATAGTTTTTGACGAGATATTGACGAGTTTGGATTGATGGTAATATTTGTAATTAGTGATAGAAGGAGAAAACGAGTTTCAGAAGTAAAAAGTAGATGGAGATTAAATTTATTGACGTTTAGGAACTTAAGATATCACGTGTGTTAAAATACGGATTCTTATATTTCATTTAATTCCGAAAAATGTAGAAATTTCAATTTTGTTTAATTTCAATTACAGTAGTAAATCTTTGGTTGAATATATACAAATTAATTATTCATATGAAATATTTACTCCTCTTAAATTTTAAAATAATTATTTACTAAACAGTTACGTTTACATAAAAGCATTTTTAATTTACAAAAATTACGTAATGTATTCAAGGAAATCTCAATTTCTGCTACAGCATACGTAACGTTTTACTGAAAATCATTTTTCTTCCAAGCAAGTATTTTTTAAAGCCAAAATATTGCTTTTCAATTCAAATAAACATTTTTTAAATACATTTTCTGGAACAGAGAAACTTTTTCTTTTAGTGTGAGAATAAAACTAAGCGTCCGGGACCAGCCCAGATCGTCCGTACTCCTGAAAATATCGAGCGAATTTAAGCTGCTGTTATAAACTTCGCGTTCGGGTAAGAAACACGTCGTTGTTCTTGGACTTTCTCGCCGTTTATTTTCATTGACTTGTGAAAAATGATTTGTCATTTAATCCGCATAGGATATTGATCGTGCAGCTGCTGAAAATTGCGGATTACAATTCCGTGAAAACTACTTTTTCATATTTCCAGATCTCCAGATTTATCGAACTATGACTTTATATTTAAGGCTACTTAAGGTCAAAGGCGTATATTAAAAATTTCAAAACCTTGAAAGAATTGCAAAATCATATTCACTGTGAAATCGGCAAAATTTATATAAAAACTTTGCGGAAGTATCGGAAGTATTCAAAGAACAAGCTCTTCTATTTTTACTTCATTTATACATAGAGAATCGTTTAAATTAAAAAAATAAAAATTAATTTTTTTAAATAAAATGCCTTCGGCGTACGAATTCTCGCCAAGATAGACAGTCTAATATACCAAAGCTCCAGGAAGTTTCGTCGCGGAAAGTTTGTCACGGCTGGATATCGCTTTCAGCAAAGTAAACAAGCAAGAGAAGCTTAATTAAGCTTCTGTCGCGAACGACGTTAGAATCGCGTTTTATCGTAGATAACCAACGAGGTGCAAAGGCGGATAACCGCGATTCGTTACCGTGGCTTCAACGAGTTTCTAATCAGAATCTCAGTAAAGACGTTTATTAAGAAAGATAGAAATAAAAATAAAGAAAATTAAAAAAGAACGGTTATAGCAGGTTTTTTGCGCGTATTTATACATTAATATTTAGCTTAGGCGTTAATATACCTCGATTATAGGCGAGTTGAGTCTTTGAATGGACACTCGAGAAGTTTGTTCCTTGGAAAAGTATTAGAGGAAGCAGAACTCGCGTGACAAATGAAAGAGGAACGAAAAAGAAAAGGATAGAAAGAGAGAGAGAGAGAGAGAGAGAGAGAGAGAAAGAATGGGAGACGCAAAGTTGTTTTGAGGGGAAGCCAGCTTTAACTTGCACAGCCGGTGCTGTCTAGTGCAACATAGCGAGAGAGTAACTTCTACGCGCAGCGCGATACTTGTGCCGATGACAAAAGTTATCTTAGCTGACTTACTCTCCACGCCTCTGCCGCAAAAGACTTTTCAGTTTCATCGCGCACTTCATCTTCGAGATGAGTTTTCTCTCGAAAGAAAGAGAAAAGCAGCTGTTGTACAGACATGCAGTATATACAGTAGCCATACATTTTTAGCCATATACTATATATATATATATATATATATAGATATATATATCCGTATATGTATTATAGGAGATTCTCTGGGAGATTGACCGGTCAAAATTTTTTTTTTCTAAATAGATATACCACGAGATGAAACGTGAAAACAATATGTGGTATAGTATAGGTACCAGTTGTTCTTTTCCTATTGATTAAATTATGATTTGATTGTGATTTCTACAAGTCTTTGAGTAATAGATAATTAAATTGATTATTTAGAATAAATGCAGTCTGCAAATTACTACGTGAATTATATATATTTGAGCCATTCTCTGACAAATGGTCCGATACAAATTTTTTTTTCTTCAAAATATTTTTAAACTTTAGTTCGACACTGTATCTACCTTCATGAACTTATTTAGATTTTTTTTCATGAAGGTTCTGTAAGTTACAGTATATCAAAGTTGACATTTTTACCAATATTGGCATTTTACGTTAAATTTCAAAATATATGTTCTCAGAGAAGCATTTTTTATTAAAAAAACAAAAGAGACTTTTCTTTTTAAATAAATTAAACTTTACAAATAACATACTTTCAAACCTGTGGATATAGATCATAACAATGTCCTAAGTCATCAAATTCTTCAAATTCAGTTTTGAGAAGGTTCGATCGTAAAATTCATGAAGATGCCTTCAATGAATACAAAAGTGTCTATGATCAGCAGTTGAAAATAAAGCTCTATTTCTAGCTAGAAAAAAATTTATCGTAATTTCCCTAATATTTATAATAAAATATGTATTCACCTTATATTAATAGTAAACATAATGCTTAACTAAGTACACTAAGACTCTTGTAAGTTAGTCCAGTTTGACGATGAACAAAACTTATCAATTAGTTCACTATTTCATAACAATAACACCGAGGTCTTTCATTGAAAGTCATATATATGTCTTCTGGGTCAGGTTTTAAGATGAAAAAATTCATGATTCCATTATGATTTTTTCAAGTCTTTGAGTAATAATTAATAAAATTATTTATTTAGAAGAATTACAATCACCAAGCTAATGGATGTATGTTTCTATATGCGTTTATGATTCTGAAACATATTGATTATAAATAATTCTTTGGTACTATATCTATTTTCGTGGATTTGTAGATGTTTTTTACAAATCATTTCTAAGACACCGAGAGTTGGCATTTTCACTATTTTTATATTTTATGCTTATTTTCAATAACTTGTTGCTCCTCAGGGAAGCATCAGTCACTAAAAATACTAGAGGAAGTTTTTGGGAAAATTTGTTAAATTTTTCATATAAACTACTTTTAACGTCTTACGTATGCAACAATAAATTTTACAGCCGTCTTAAAATCCAGTTTTAAAAAGGATTGATGATTTGAAACTGCATTAAAAAAATTCACGATAACTACCTGTATAAGTGTTGTCACTTATACAGATAGTTTTCGTCTTTGATGAACTTGTGAATCACGACTTTGACTGTTCCTCACATTACGAAATATTTTTAACAATACTTTTAACAATATTTCCGTATATTCCCCCTTTAAACACTACATATTACAAATACCAACTTTGATTTTCCGGATCTAAGAAATGAACCGTGAAAAAATCTCTAATATAGACTTATTGCCAAAGAAATAGTTTAAAACTATTTAGAACCTGTCAAAAATCTACCCATATGCATACCCAGATACACATTTATATACATACGGAAATGAAAATCATAGAAAGACGATGTTATCCTTGAACAACTCGTACGATTGGTCTCATTAAATCATGCTGGAATTTGCATTTTTTACAACCCGGATTATGATCCACTAAAGGTAGCAATGGATTTTCCTCGGGAGATCCAAAATCCCGTATGTCCCTGAGGCGCCGCGTCGCTCTCCCTTATACGAGACCCCGTAAACTTTTTTCCCCCAGCGGCCACAGCCGTAACTCCTTCGCGAGCTGCCATAAGGGAAAATTCGTCCTCACCCTCGGGCTAGATTGCCGCTATCTTGTACAATGCTTTATAGCGCTTAACAAGGGACCGTCACCGTAGCTGCCACCTTGTGCAAGTTTTCCTTCAAAGTCTTGGAAAATCAGCCTAGACTAGCGCATATTTCAACAACATTTTCTCGAACTACACGACCTACCACTTGTAGGAGCTTCTCGTCTTTGATGAATCCTAAGATCTTGTAGAAAATCCATACGGCAATAACGCTTGGTAAAGCTTCCACAACAGCGGATATATCGGCATCAAAGAAGCTTTCCGTGTACGTCTAAAGGTTTGTACCAAAGTGGTCACGGAAATGCTTGATGGTTCGAAAGGACGATAGATTTTCCTCTATGCACGGGATCTATGACATTTTGCGATTTTTCGAAACGGTCTTTACGTAATATTTCAGTAGATATGTTCTGGGTCTGGAAAGACAGAAGGTTCTACTTATAATGAATCATTCTTTGTTTTTAAATGTCAGACCTGTTTCCGCTACATAATTTTACAAAACTGTTCGTTAAAAATGTAATTAGCAACCTATTGTATGCTTGCCTTACGTATTCCGTTAATTAAAAACAAATAGTACTATTCACTGTCAATCTTTGGTTCTGTACATGTAAAGGACATTTAGCGTACGTACATTGAACAGTTTGCTAAATTAAAGAAAATTTATGTATTTAAAATTGTTGTTTTAACAGAAAACCCATTTATTTCAATGACAAAATAATATATTTAATTTAATAAACATTTATTTGGAATTGCAATTATTTTCGTTAGTACATTACTTACTACAATTATTAAAAATTACTTAAATAAACGTAAGTTGTTTATGTACTAATCAATTTTGTTAAATATAAATTTCTGTTTAAATTCTATAAACATTTAAAAATCGTATTTTACGTACTAGACCATCAAATATTTATTAAAATATTTATTAATTTCTAAAAAATGATTTCTATTAACAAACAAGTAAATAATAAACGCAAAAATACTCAAAGTACGTCCCGCAATTGCTTAAAATAAAAATATTTTAATATATCTGTTTACATATTTTTAAAAAGTTTAAATTCTATGCAATTGAATAACCCATTGTTACTTCAAACAAACAACACTTTCATTGTATCATATTAAATTTGCCAATAAGCACAAGCACAAGTATTAAAAATAACGAATCCAATTGTATGTCAAATAATTTTGTTTAAAATCTAATTGTGTATTTATAAACAAAAAAATACATTTTCTCGAAAAAAGCGAACTTTATTTCAGTGTCGTTAATAATATATATTTTAATACCAAGATCTGTACAGTAAAGTCCTAAATAAAGCTCTCATATTCTCCTTCGCGTGAGTAAGGGGCGATTTGTGGGTCAAAACAAAGCTACAAGTGAACGTCACCTTGTAATCGGCAGCTGCATCAAAGAAAAGCGCTTCTCGCTACGCAGACGTTTCTTCCTCGACTCTGCTATATTTCAGAGAGCAAAACCAAAGACAAAGGCTGCTACGAGAGGTAGAGGAATAAAGGGCTGCTGTCGGCCGAGCGAAGGAAATTGAGATTCTCCGAGAATTTGAAAGAGAGAGAGAGAGAGAGAGAGAGAGAGAGAGAGAGAGAAAGGGCGGCTGCGCTCGATTTGCATAAGGCAGCCTTTGGCTGCTCTCTCCCCCGTCCTCGGGTCATAATCCGCTGCGCGGTGGTTTTGCTTTGTGGCCGCAGGCACGTACATCGGATATAATATTAGGCTGCCGGCTGTCGAGAGAGAGAGAGAGAGAATAAGAGACGCGAGAGAGTACTGTTATGGAAATCTCGAAGCCGGGATATTCTTCCGGACGGATCGTTCCTTGGAATCCGCTCAAAGCGAGCCCCCGGGTAGACGACGCGCGTGTGCATGTAGACCATACGTATGCGGATGTATACTTTTTGAATCAGCCGGTGTAAAGCCTCCGGGAAATCGATACGCGATTTTTTTTGCAGGATCCCGTCGTTCGAGCTGATGGGGAAGTGTCGACCGAGATTCCAGGGATTTTCCAGCGGGATGAACCAACCGGAGAATATGAAGGACCGAAGAGAATGTATACGATGTAAGTATATATATCGAAAACCCGTAGGATAATTAGTTATACGACCGTAGCAATTTTTCTTCCGGAATTAAGGCTGTTATTTTTTTTTCGAAACAAATCATCGTGAAAGCGAGAATATTAACGAGGAGATTGTAAAAATCTCAAGCAAAGTTATATAACGTTTAAACGAATCCCGAGGCGTTATCGTTATCGCTGCGGAGATACAAATTAAAATATGAAGAACAAAAAAGGAAAAAAAAGAAAAACAAATTCCGCCGTAAAGATCCATCAAAGCTGTGCACATCGCATAAAGAAGAAGAAAAAGCTCGATTCTATTTACCGCAAAGTGTATTCTCGCAGGAAAATCCTTTAATCACAAAAGGCTCGTTTGTCTGAGCGAATGGGGAGTCGCGACGAGCAAAGCGAATGAAGTCGTATTCCGTCAGTGATGCTTAGTACAAAGAGAACAAAAAAAAGAACGACATTGAGAGAGAGAGAGAGAGAGAGAGAGAGAGAGAGAGAGAGAGAGGGAGAAGGATAGATAGAATAGAAGAAAGAAAGAACGCGAAAGGAAGCAGCGCGCGTAAAGGCGCGTTCATTTCTAAGTTCGCGGCCTGAGTAGATTGAAGGTTGAATAATTGAGATAGCTATACGTAAGGAGAACTCGCGAGAGGCCCCAGAGACCTGGCAAAGGCCTTGCGCTTGGCTCCCACAAGATGGAAAAGTCCACGGGTGAAATGGAAGGAGAGGGGAATATATGCTCGTAAAATATCCAACTAAAGGGAAAAGCTCCCGAGAGTTAGCCGTACGTAAAAGGATATGGGGCGGCTACTATACAGTACTAGCTCGCGCAAGCGCGATCAATCTCGGCTTATTTTCACCGGCCCGCTGCCGCTTCGCTCTTTCTACCGCACTTCGTGTTCTATTAGCGCGAGACCGCCCGAACTCTATATATACATGTATGTGTGCGAGCTAGCGGATGATTTAGTTCATCGAAGCTTTATGGATGTGTATTTTCCCGCGGTGCACAATAACAGTCCAGTAATGATGGATGATCCTTTTTCTTGCTAGCTACTTTTTCATAGTTAATCGTATTTAATCAGACGGCTCGGCTTATAATAGAAATGTAAGTCGGTAAAAATAAAATAAAAAAAACAAGTTAAGATACATCTGGATCGTTGAAGCGTTGACGATGTCATTAGGAGACACTTCTCTTTTCTTTTATTGTCAAAACTTTCATTTTTCTTAATGAGCTATACGTTTACGGGAACTTAAGGGAATTTTTTGATTGAACAATTTCGAAAGTAAAAAATGTTCGCTTGAATTGAAAAACAATATTGTATGGCTATATTTAATATTTATTTGAAAATCAAATGATTTTCTGCGTAACGTCACTGGCGTTCGTTAAATAACTGTTTATTGTAGTCAATAATAAATAAGTTAACAAATATTTACTGGGAGTCGAAAAATTGCATGTCAATAAGGAATTCGTACATTTAAAGAAATATCAATTGATATTTATCAGGAGTTAATAAATATTTTGTTGGTGTAATAAAACGTAGTTCGCTTACAATTAATAATTTATGTAAATGTGCGTTTATCACAACAACAACAAACAAACAAATATGTTGAGTAGATTCAAGTCAATATTTTCTTAGGACTAGTCAAAGAAATAATTTTTTAAATCAAACTAAATTTTCTTTCGTTCGAACATCGAAGAGAAGCCACTAGTCGATCGATAACAATGTGCGCTCGAGTATAACGCTTTATACCAGTCTTCCTTTTACTCTTCAATGTATATGTATACATTTATAGAAATATATATATATATATATATATATATATATATATATTCCATTGTTTTATTTTTGTTCTGACCGAGTTATTCGAAATTGCGAGAGGTTATTAGGATCGACACTCGATTTATCCTCTTTCTCTCTCTTTCTATCTCGTGTTGCGTGGCTTCTTTTCCGTTTCGAGCCTATTGTTTGTAGAATCGCGCGTACGAAAGCATTGTTTCGTCGATGCTTTAATGAAAAGCGCATACGGTTCGGTTTTTGCCAACGTCATATCCTGCGGAACCACGAGAGATGCCGCTACTCTTGTGGAATCAACTGATTTATCTTGTTTCGACCCCATGACATTAGTCGGCTTTCTGCTTTGATTATTAATTCTCTATTGTCGTAAACATACATATACGTACAACATACGTATGTACGTATGTGTATCTACAAATCGTCCGTTATTATATGAATATGAACTGTAAATCGACATTGAATAACGACGCGATAAGTATATAAAAGCCTATATATACATAATTGACAAAGCAAAGATATAACGGAACAGATCGGTGTACTGCATATAACCGTAAATGTCATCGACTTCTCCACCAAATCGCTTCGAGATAGAAAAAGAGATGATGAAGAAACGGAGCGACTCATAATTTACTGCTGCACTTGTGAATGGAAGGATCGGCCGTTAAAGCGGCCGTAGTGTTCACGGTCAAGCGCGCGAGAGACATTCACCTTGGCGAATTGTCGGTGTGTGTATCTATATATATATATTATATATACGCACCGGTCAGACGGGTTGCGTCGCAGCGTATAACTGTTTTAGCACCGCTTCGCTTGGACTATCGCAGCATCTCTCGCGTAGGTGTATCTACGAGTTTCTATCTTGTTCGATTTTAGATATGAACTGACGACGTGTTGTTGTATAGGTATATGTATAGATATAGATATACAGATATCAGTCGAGAGGAAACCTCTTATTTGATGTTTGATGGGAAGCTAATAGCTTATTCTAGTTTTAACTTAATACACGCTACTTACGATAAGGATCTCAGTTCCGGTCAATCTTAACTGTCAAGGTTTATTTCTTTGGGTACTTATATGCTGGTTTTCCGATCCACCGCGGAAATGAAAGTTTAATCTTGGAATTTATCTCGGGGAAATAAAATTACAAGCGAACAAATGTGTATTTTATCCCGTTGCGCAATTTCACGAGATAATTGAAATAACAGTTGTTTCGCATTAAATTATCGATTATATATATATATATAAGATTGAGAGTGCGAACAGTGTAGTTCAATCAATAAAGTCAAATACGAGTATATATAGGAAACAGCTCATTTTCATATTTACCACTTAATCTGGCAAACTATTTTCGACCTACTTTTCTATTAATACCCAGTTAAATTCTAATTTACGAAATGTGTACTCAGCACATGAACATTGAGGTATACGAGGTATTAGCGAACCGTTACAAGATATTAAGCCAAATGTACAACTTGGTTCTTCATCTCAAAGTAGCGGTCGGACAACCCTATTTAACATCGATTAGAGTGTGCTCTTAACGCTCAGCAGCCAATCTCGATTAACTGAAAATTACGGAAATTCAACTCAACACGTCCCTTTTCGCGCATGAAACATCGGTCCCGCGAGCGGTTACTCGACTCTGAGTTATATCGGTCAGTAGGTCAGTGAAAATATCTATCGGCCTGAATAATATCGACTTCATCCGTCCGATGAAAGTGCAGAGCTTGACTACACACGTTTCTAACGCGTCTATATTTCTATCTTTCTTTTTCTTTCTTTCTTTCTCTCTCTCTCTCTCTCTCTCTCTCTCTCTCTCTCTCTCTCTCTTCATATCCATCTCGCGAACGTAGGCGGAATTGCGCAACAGCTAGACGACGACAAAAACAGACTCTTTTCCGTCATAACGTGCTTATGTGCGGGTTACGCAAAAGCTAGCAAAAATATAGCGACGATAAGGGAAACTAGAAGCGCGTTCAGTTCTAAATTTTAATCTTAGATTTTTTCTCTTTTTTTACAGGCGAATTTCATTCCCAAGATTGGATAATACCTTGTATCGAATGAACGAAATTGTAATATCGAACGTTCTGAATTTTTTTTTTAATATGTTAATCACTTGGCTCACAGAGCTGCTTTAGTTTTAAATGCGCGATTTAGAAATTGCATTTTCAATTTGAATACTCAGCCGTGTACTGCTTAATTATACGTTGGCGAATTGAAAAATTCATTACATTCAATAAAGAATATTTTGAAAACAGGTAATGAAAAAATTGTAGGCTCGATCAACGCGTTGAATTGGAAAAAAGTGCTCGAGGGGGATGCCATAATACTATGGTACAATATTGTGAAAGTAAAGTTGACCGGCGAAATAAATTTCGAAACTCATTTATTTGTCCTTTCATCAGAGGCACGAATGCTAGCGTTTTATTGCCGTTTTTTTTGTGAAACGTCACTGTATTGGATTCCGACAACAATAAAACACACAGCAATAATTGTCATTGAACTCCGAAGCGACTTTATATAATTTGTTACGTTGAACTCGTATATTTTTAATGTTATTTTTTAATTTTACAAGCTAACGTTAACTACATATCATCGTAAAATAAATATCGATCGAGTCAATGATCCGTACGAATGTCTAGAAAATGCTATTTTTCTGTAGTAAATATATATATATATATGTCTTTGCCCTCTCGATTTCATTTTCCGAAAGAACAATCAAAGCTCCACCGAATCTTTTGCGTCCATTCGTATCGACTTTGTTTTTGTTTGACCGTATTTCTCTCCGATCTCATTTCTTGAACGGATCGTCAAAGTAACGGTGGAAAAATCGCAGATCCTATTGAATCTATACGATATAGCTCGAAGTCGAAAATCTGCTTTCGTTGAAAATAATCCAACCAAAATGGCTTTGGATTTTTTATTAGCTAACGCTTGGTCAATGTTTTGGCGAAATTCACGTGATAAAATGTACATATATGTGGTTGTGTATATATAGATATATACCGATATGAGAATCGCGTGATAGACTCACAATCTGCAACTGACGTAGCGTATGCCATTCGTGTATATGTACATACTTAACCGCAATTTCTAATCTAAAGTATACTGATTTTGTACGTCATTCTGCCTCGTAAAACGTATAATTATTGTTTCCATATTGACTTTTTATTAACTAAATAGTATATTATAAGATCTGCAGAGTTTCATATACGATAATTAAAATACTATGTTTTTTTATAAACTAACAATTAATCTTTTATCACTGCCCATAGGCAGTATAATTATTATGCGATAAACTAATTAATACCTATTCTTTTGGTTTATTCATTGCATATTGTCCAAATAATAGCCTATTTTTATCTCATTATACTACCGGGTTGTACATTATATTTTTTTTATATTGTGATAATAAATCTATTATCACTGGCCAAACGTAGTTCAATAATTATGTGATAAAATAATTAATACCTATTCATTCGGTCATTCCAGTCCAGATTGCTCAAATAATAGCAGATTTTTTACTCATACTACGTTTTTTTATATATCCTGACAAATAATCTCTTATCACTGCCAAAACGTAGCATACAAAAATTAAGCGATAAAATAAGTAAAACCTACTCTTTTGGTCACTCCGATCCGGATTGGCCAAATAATGGCAGATTTTGGCTCATACTATAGGGCGGCATACTATGTGTTTTTTATATCCTGACAAAGAATCTTTTATTACTGCCAAAACGCAGTATAACAATTATGTGATAAAATAATTAAGACCTATGCTATTGGTCACTCCGATCAAGATTGGCCAAATAATATCAGATTTTTGGCTCATACTTCTACAGGGTTGCATGACTATATTCACACATACATATATATAAGTATACACAACAATATATACATATACTCTTTCACAGTAAAGAAAAAAAGCTTGGGCGTGCGTCTATATACTTATAAGAAAACTGACATCGTGTATGGTAGTATACCCACTGCGGACCACTTCTGTCTCTGTCGAGCTACAGCAGCAGTAGCAACTCCAACCAGGAAAGTTAGAATAGTTCTCATTTCTGACATACTTTCCTGGGCGTTTCAAGTCGTTTGGGATGCCTCGCATCACTTTGTCGATCCACTTCGCAACGCGGAGTGTAACGTAAATCTTACGGTTGCAACGCGCTGCGAAGAAAATTGTTCGGTATACTGTAAACATTTCAGTAGCCCATTAAAGAAAAAAGCCGTTTATCTCATTTACAGCTCAGCCGCATACGCGCTTATGCTCCGATTTTCAAATTAATCTAATTTTCTTTTTCGTCGTTATTACGGCCCCTTATACGCACATACGCGAAGCGCCGCGGTTTAACTTTATGAAAGTTCGCTTTTACAGCGTGAATAGCCAGGATTTTTCGTTCCAAAAAAAAGACATGGGTAATCACTTAAATCATCCTAAGAACTCATTTCTGTCCAACGAGTCCGCGCTTTTCTGCGGAGTCATCCGAAAAATGGTCATTTCCGTTTCCGCGACTTCGAAACGGAAGGGCCAAAGTAAGAAGTCGTAGTTGGAAAGAAGAGATATAGAAAAGAAAGGAACTGAATATGCGAGAAAAAGAAGAAGAAGAAGAAGAGATCCTGTGCGGGAAGAAACCGGACGCACGGCGTATTTGGCAAAGTTGCAAAGCCGGCCAAATCGGCGGGGATGACTTTCTCCGTGAGAGATGCACAGGGCCTGGGCTTCGTCAGAAGGTAAACAAGCTGTATCAAGAGATGCGACGATGAAAGTATCGCCTGAGTGGCCTGCTTGATTTGAGTTTCAAGGTTGATCTTATTCTGATATTTTTATACATATATAAAGGGGGAGAAAAAAAGCTACGCGATTTCGCAAAAAGTACTTTCTACACGAACGGGAAAGGCTTTTTCGATGAACCGGATAACCATTATTTTTTTTACGTTTTTTTCCATCCATATAGCTTCGATCTCTTACATTTTCGTGTAAGAAGGTGATACGTGCTCTCTTGTGTAAGTCATCGAGTGTGCGAAAAAAGCGAGACGACGACGAGCTATTTGGATTAATGGGATCAGGTGTCGCCTTTACGAGCAGCTCTATTCCACAAACTGGGTCAAACGTGATCGTTAATTCGAGGATGCGAGTTAACCGAAATCGAGCCTTACTCTTTTTTTTGCATTGTGGGGATACAGTCGGTACCGTTTGTTCGAGAGATAAGGATAAAACTGACTTGTTACAAATTGCTCTCGTGTACATAGTATCGTTATAATATGCAAGATACGGTAATTTATCATGCAAATATGATTCGAGAATTTCTTGTTTCGTATTTTAGACCCATCAATTAGGATTACCGATTACATCAGTCGTTATATATATATATCGATCAAGTGGAGAGAAAAAAAAATTTTCTCGAGAAAAGAAAAAACGGAGAAGGATAATTACCACTGTGCGAAGGATCAGCGTCATGTCCTTTTGCTTAACGCATGAACAGCGAGCTTCACTCTGGTCCGTTATCAGCAAAACGTCCCCGTCGTTTCCTTAGGTCCTTACGTCGACGTTCGGTAAATCCTCTCTCCCTCACTCTCGACTTCTCCTTGATTTCTTTCCTTCGCTTCAACGACTTGGCAGAATAGTCAAAAAGTATGCGTTCACGAATCTCAACAAAAGTCCTTTTCTCTGTTGGTAAAATGCTCAGAATCGAGATATCGCCTAGGAACGATCCGCAAAGCTCTACCCCCCTGTACGTACTCGCGGTATAGGATAAAAGCACACGATTGCACTCGCACGTTTCTTTCTATGTATGAGCGCGTGTACGTGTATATGTCGTCGTCTTGAGTGCACTGGTCCTCACCGAGCTACTCCGCTCGACTCAACTCTACTCTCCTCTTGCTCCGAAGCTCCAGATATCGTTTCTCTCCCCACTACCGTTACCCGTACTCTCGGACAATCGCGGGCGCGTGCACAGAGACAAGCTGTACAGCCGTCTTTGCCGGAGGATCTTTGCGGAGTAAACGCTTACCGAGTGGACGCCTGGAGCACAGGGAAAAGCCCCTCCAGTCTTCATCGGCGTCGTTGCTGTCTTGGGTTGTAACAGTGTCTCTCTTCTCGCTCCGATAGCCGTTACACTGGTGGTGCACACGACGAGTAAAAGGGGCGTTGCACGCGCGCGGTGTATAGAAAGGAAAATAAAGGAACTAGTCTCGACGGAGAAAGGAGAGAAAGAGAGAAAGGGATCGTAGCGTAGGAGAGACTCCGGAAAATCGCGAGAGAGTCTCGCAGTTCGCAGAAAAATCCTACGGATGCTACTTACGATCGAGATTGGCTTATCTTGCGTGGTGAAAATTTTCCGAATTTCATTCTTTGGCTTGTATACATATATTTAGGTCGTGATTTAACGAGAAACTACGAGCTTTCCTTGCAGTAGGAATGGAGTTATGAGTCATTACTGGGCCGGTACTGATTTTGTTACAGCAGTACTCGCCCATAACTGAACTATCCCAGTAAGAATTGCCAGTACTGATCCAACTTCGTTCGATGTCGGGATGATAAGAACTGGCCAGAGTTGTAATACTGTACTGGCCCAATGCTGGCACGGGAGATTTGATCCACAATTAAAACGGTGTAACGGTTGAATACTGGCCTAATGTTGGTACACAAAACTGGCGCAATACAGGCATAATGTTGGCACAGTACTAGTATAATACTGGAGTGGCATTCCCTCAATGAGAGTTTAACTTTCAACTACTTCAGCTCCATCTTACATAGCGGCTAGTAAAGTAACATCTGGTCTACGAATCTAGAGGAGTCTCTCGAATTAAATACTTAAAAGCATATGCCATTTTCATCTTTCAATTATGGCTAATTACTCCAGTACTGGTTCAAAACTAGGCCAGTACTGGCTTACAGTACTATTAACAATCAGTACTGGTCCAATGCTGGGCCATTGGTCAATTCCTACTATGGTCATACTGGAGTGATTTTAAAACCAGTGTTCTGTCAATATTGTGCTAATCAGGTTTTTTTATTGTTATCCCATTTTATTTTATACTCAACTGCTCGGAATGTGCAAGCATTAAGGATACGTAGTCGTCCGTGACGATATATTTTATTATTCAGATATTATTATAAAATATCTATACAATTCACAGAAATTAATAGAATATAAAAAAGCCAACCAGCAAATTGATCGGTATTATTTTAAGTTTTAACAATAAAAAATGATTTTCAAATAAAAATCAGATTTCTTTTTATAGTCGATCAACTTGGCATTTTGTAAAAGGCGCCACGGTAATCAAAATTATACATTTGTACCAACGAAATGACGTATTCAAAAGGCTGCCCCATATTTGGACAAAGGAAGCGGCTTTTTTGACAAAAAATAACCCACACAAAATTTGATTTATTTTTTATATTATAAAATAAAATTTATTTAATGATCACCTGTACCTGATTTCGCACTGCTAGATTTGCATACTCTGAGTCCAATCTGGTACATCAGCATTCAGCCAGTACAGTATTACAACGCTAACCAACCCTAATCATCCTCATATCGAACGAGGATTTAACCACTACCGCTAATTCTTACCAGTATTATCGTGTTTAATTATGCAGTTTATGATCCACAAACAACCGTGAAGAAAAATTTCCTAGCAAATGTTACAACTGTGTACACGAAATGTAAAGAAGTTAAGAACGAACGACGGCTCTAAGGGCGACTTAGTATAGTACCTATATCTATGTATACAGAGCGGATTGAGTCGGACGAGGAAATCAGCTTGTTACAGAGTGCTTCTCGGCTCTGACGCCCTACATAGATATATATATATATACATGTATATATATATGTATAGGGTTATATACGTTTCCGTCAGAGCGTGAGTTGAATTCACAGAATGAGAATAAGGATAGGAAGGAACTGTCGATCGGGAACGAGATGAAAGAAGAAGCGCCCGCTACTGCTCGAATTTCTAGCGCATTCACGACTCGCTTGTGAAAAATGTCTTTTTCTGCACAGAGTGTACGTACGACGAAGACGACGTTAAGATTTTACGAATTCGGCGAGCTCGAAGCGTAAATTTACGAAGCCGTTGTAGAAAAACGCGCGGCTACAGTAGAGAGAAAAGATTTTTCTTTGTAAGCTAATTTTTGATAGGCCAGCTTACGGAGTTGAGAATATATATAAATCTTCTTTTCAGAAGTTTTGTGTATCTGGTTGAAATTGCCAATAAATCAATGAACGTATTAAAGTTTCAATAGCATTCAATAATATATTGATTCAGAAAATGGTTAAAGGAACGAAGACACCGCCCAATTTGATTATTAGTACTTTGTATATTAAAAACAATTTGTTTCTACGTTTTTCTTTGATTTCAATTGAAATTTCTTGAATCCCAATTTTCTATTTGAATTACGTTAACGATGTGTCGGCTAATTAATTTATGAATTTATTTTCAGGTGTTAAAACAGCATTAATAATTTTTTATTTGTAATTTCAGATAATTAATTACATTCCATGGAAGAAGGTATTCGTCGATCGTTTAATGAGATAAGATCATAATCTATTTGGGATTATAATCCCAAATACGTTGAGTATTGATTTTCGATGAAAGTATTACATTTTTTACCGCATCGATTTTCATAACTTCACTGACGGAAATGCCTTTTTGAAGTAAAAGGAAATAACTTTCATTAGTATCAAGAGGAAAATCGTATTGAACGCAGCCATGAACAGTCTTTCTGAATTAAACGGATAATTTTTAATTCAAGAGGTATAATTTTACTTCAAATATTATATATATATATATATAAATAATGATAAATATTATAAAAATAATGACAAGTGATACTTGGCTTTCTTATAAAAACATTACTTCGGTTTATTGCACTTTTTAATTTCTATACATTAAATGCAAATTTGTTATTGAACTTTATTCTATAAGCATGTCCTTTTGACGTCTCAAGAAAAATAATCGAAAAGAGCTTTTATTCAATCTAAATTTACTCAATCCAATTAAATATAATTTATACGTAATTATATATGCGTCTAAAATACTTAAAAACAATTCGATTAAATTGATTATGTGTATTACACAAACGACTTTCTTCTTTTGCAAATAAAAGTCCCTTTGCGTTCATGATCTTATTTTTCTGCGCTCCAATCACTATTTTATACAAATTTATATTTTATATTCAAATTCTTTCCAATTATACCTCACCATTCTTTTCTATTATTTGTTTAAAAATTATTTATAAAAAAACAACTTTTATAAACATTCTATTCAATTCGTTTATCAAGAGAATAATTTTTTCATTCAACATACATCCAAAGTTGTTACTTCGTTTCGGAACTTCTGAAACAATGAACTATCCAACAACAACGCCATTAAGAAGGATAATAACGATCCTCTCTCATTACCCGGGCAGATTTTCGATATCCTAATTAGCTCTTTGGCGCGTGCCATTTATGGGCTCGACTGCCCCTCTAATCGACGCACAGCCTAGCCTGTGTATATAAATATATATATATATATATATATATATATATATATATATATATATACATCGTCAGGATGGCTCTCGCTCCGGCGCGTGCCACTATCTCGTCGTCCCGATCTCTCTCCCGTACTCTACGCGCGGCGCAGCTACTACTTCGCGTGCCAGCTGCCCTCTTTTAGCTATCGCACTAAGCGAGAGCGAGAGAGAGAGAGCTTTCTTGCAACCAAGCGAGATCGAATCTTAGACACGAAGGAGGAATTTCCAGGTGGTCCAGTCGCTCTTGGGGAAAATAGCTGTGCAGCTTTCCTTAATCGTGAGATGTGTGTGTGCGGATCTGTATTTATAACTTTTCGATAATAACGTATCTTCGGTTCGTGTTATCAAGTACTGAAACGAAACCATAGATTATACGTATTTTAAGAAAACAATGCTTATACCGGTTTATATACTCCGAAAGAGAAATCAAGCGTGGATTAGTATTCTTAAAAGCAAACCGCAGGTGAGCAGTTGAAATAATCGTCGTTACGTTGTTCTCTTGGGAAATCCCTCCCCAAGCATTGAACGACGGTTAGTAGAGGAAATATACTATGTACAGTGTATATATTTATTCGCTTCTGTAATGAGCCCTGGCAAGCTCTATTATATATTTCAGACTAAGCTCTAAACAAAGACACCACGTGAATCAAGTCTCCATAGAGGAGAGTTTACACACTAGGATCAAGCGCATTAGAAGAAGTTATGGGGGTCAATAATCGATATCTGCGTCGTTTACTTTCCAATTTTTTTTTCTTATTCTTTAGTCTAGTCCGAGGGCTCGTTGGACCCCATTGAGTTGTCGTTTTCTCGGAACCTTGCGAAAGTTTTTTGGGCGGAGCCAGTACGTGAAAGGAGTATTTGTCAGCTGAAAGAATGAAAATCATCGCAATGTATTCTTGCACGGACTTTATTTTCTGTCGATTTTTCAATCCGAGAATACTTTTATCTAACGCTGTTTACTTAGATAAAAAAAACAATATTTCGATGGCTTTGGAAAATATTTATTTGAAAGTAAAACTATTTTCTGTAAGTCGTTATTTGTTGGAATATAGCAAATAGTTTTTTAATAAATTGTTTAAATTTAAAAAGTTAACGATGAATTGTCTGATGTGATTTTAAACTAAATCCAAAGAAATCATTTTTTTTGGAATCAGACAAAATTTCAGACAACAAGGTAATATTTACAGTCAGTTTATTCGTTCACGGCTCGTAGAATATTTATAGAAAAATAAGTTACTCTACAAAATATAGAGGTCGGCTGTACAACGGTATCTAAAAATATTAAATAGGAGTAAACAAATTTCGTATGAATAACGAGTTAGTATATTTAAATAAATAAATAAAATATGAAAGTAATATATTCAAATAAATATAATGATAAATCCGAGAAAATAGTTGGACAATCGAAAGAAATTACTTTTAGACTGAAACAAATTCTTTTCGTTCATTTCGTTAAACTTCATCCAAAATATCAAAAACACACGGCTATAAATAGCGACACATCCTATAGAATTATTTAATTAAATCTTCCTTACGTGTCCTTATCAGCAACCCTGTATTTAAATTGAATGAACACATCTTGGTACTCTTGAACTATACCGACTCGTAAAAACGATCCAAAAACAGCAAAGCTAAGTGTCGAATCGATCCAAATTACCTGTATACAAGCTATATAAGACACAAGTTCACATGGTTTCAGTGTCGAGAAAGGCATATCTAGTTTAGAGTAAAAAAAAATAAAAAATAAAATATAAAGGAACTTCAACTTGCGAGAATATATGGTAATCGAGGATTAATCGCAACTCTTCGAGAAGTGCCGTTCTTAACGACTGTACGCTCGTAAATTTGAGCGGCCAATAATTACAGGACGATTTCAATGCACCTATAGAGAGTAGTGATCAACGTTTACGATCGGCACTGAGTATAATCCGTCTAAAATGCAATAAAATTGTACACCTATACAAGGCCGAACCCGCGTGTGCCACTCGTAATTCCGACTCAATTAAATTGCAATATCGTCGCAGATTGTGCTCTCGGCAATGTATTTACACACTTACGTATATCCTCATATATGTTTGGATGTGAGTTCGCAAGATTGGGATCTGCTTGCACAGGTGAAAGTGTAACGTCGTCGGAAGCAGGTTCTCGTCCATGCCCCCCGGGCTGTGGCTGTTATTGCTGACGAAAACTGGACACCACCGCGTCCGACTGTGTACTCGACTCACGTATACGACTTATATATATATATATATGAATGTGCATATATATATTATATATATGTAGTGTATAACGTGGCATAATCGGACAACGCCCGATAAAATCAAGAGTCTTTTTACTCTTGCCTCGCATGCAAGAGAGCAGACGTGCTGCAGATGTATACTTTCGACGAGACAGGCTTTTCGGCGGAAGAAGCGCGCGAACTGTGAACAGAAAGGGAAAGATCGAATTCCCACGCTGAGATATTACAGTTCGATTTATCGAACGCGATATTATTGTAATTTAAATTTCTTCGTATAATTTATCGATTGGTCGTCGAGTCACGGATATCGATCTTCTGTAATAGGAAGTTTCGTTTTTTTACTCTCACCTCTTGTTTCGCTGCTCACGAGAACCGACAACGTAACCGTTGAATGGCTGCCTCGCACTATAGGGAAATCCTAAAATTGCTTTTTATTATATTTGTATTATACGATGAACATATATATAAACACATAGCTAGGCATTATAAAATCGCATTAAAATTTTCTCCAGCACTTCCAATCGGTAAGTGAGCAGGCGCAGCGTAATCGAATTACACAGCGGAGATTCTTGTCGCTGGAGAATGCGAATGGCGCAAATACTTTGCGCTTTTGAACGACGAAATTTTTCAGACGCGGTTTCAGACTACCTGAGGAATTTCGCGTAGCATTACGGGATGTATGCCGCGTTCCCGGATTCTGGCCTTTCTACCGAGGGAGAAGACTTGACGAGATTTTTTTTTTTATTAAATCGTTCGGTATATTTATATGCCCGTCATCGAGCGACGGGAGATATCGCGGTTCGCGAGCGAATGTAACGATCTGTTCGGAATTTTCTGGATGTGCCAGAGACTACTTACTTTCTAATGTACATATATTATATAGATACAAGTCGCGTAATAAAACTCGCTCTATATTTCATTTAAAATCTACACGAGTCATTTGCAAGCAACGTACTTAGCAAAGAGAAAGATTTCGAAATAAGCTCGAAATTCCAGGACGGATATTGGATCCACAAGAGAGACAAGGGGACGCTTTGACGAAAAAAAAACCGGGGGAAACTTCAAACGTCCAATGCGAGATTGAGTTGTTCTCCCGGGCCTCGTTTCGTTTTCTCTCCGCCCGAGTCTGTCTTTCTCTCTCGGACTCGCGCGATACTAAGTGGAGCGGTGAAAAGATAAATTCCGGAGTTTCTTAGAAATCAAGCTATAGAGAGCAGTCTCCAGTACACGTGTCTCATATACGCATATATATATGTATATACATATATGTGAGATATCACTTTTGCACGAGTGGGATCCTGTTTTATTCAGAAGAGCGTGAAAATATACATTCGTCAATATAACAGTAGCGAAAATGTAACGGAATAGTTCGAGGCTATCTCGAGTAAAGTTGAAACAGATTATCTTCGAGAGCGGAAGTCCTACCTAACGAGATCTTGCATAATTTTAATGCCACTATGCCCGGCCGCATTGGAGAGCAGCAGCAGCGCTAATTTCGAGGGAGCGCGAGCGGTATTGTCAAGAGAAGCGCGAATACGCTATTAATTATACATGTAGCTATCTTCCGTTGAATTGATAATTATCTTATCGCAATCTACATAAACTACATAACTACCATACAGCTGATTGGGTCACAATTGTAGCGATGTTTACGAGACTTCCCGGTGTCTCTCTTATTTATAGCCAAGGAATTTTCGTCATTAATACAATTCGGTGTAAATTTTCTGTATAAACAACTGTAATGCCCGTCTTTTGATAGAGTTTTGAAATACCGACAGCTACTTCCGTTGCGGCTCGGTTGGCTAAACCAATGTTTATACGGTAGTATCGGCCGCTAATGTAATAATATATCCAGGGCAAGTAGAAAGAGACAGTGAGAAAGAGAACTGCAGCAGTATATTTTCGCACGTATAACGAAATCGATTATTCTTAAAGCCTGTCATAAAAGCCGACTTTTCGCGCATAAAAGAGCTGCGGTTGAAAAATCGCGCCTGTGAGAACGGGACTGCTACGGGAATAATGTGATAACGCTTGCGAGCCTTTTACGGCGTCGAAAACATTTATTTTTTAGTCGGGGAAAAACTACGACAGGAATTTTTCCCCCTCGGTGATTTAATAACTTATGTCACTTGGAATCTCGCATTATCTCTGCAAACTTCACCAGGCCAACTTCTCTCGTCTTACCCAATCGTTCGGTAGTAAAACGTCGAAAGAGTTTAGCACGAGCGAAATGAGCTCGAATACAGGAACCACATGTATAAAACGAAACGTTGTTTAGGAGATTATTTTTCGAGCGTAATTACACCTCGATGTATTGTATATACAGTCGGTGTGACTTTTATCGTATCGAGTATGTTTGCAGAGGCGCTTTTTCGTTATTGCACAATTATTTGTGTCTTACGCAAGTTGATTTATACCAGTAATCAAGTCATAACACCCGCGCAAAAAGTTCCTTTAATAGATCTAATCTGGTACACAAAGTATCCGGGCTATTTATGGATATATCTAAAAAACATAGTCGACAAGCCTTGGGGCAATACTTCCCACGATGAATCACTTCGCTCGGTATACTTTCTTAGCTTCTAACCCTACAGTTCCTAACGTTATTCCCCATCGTTAAGCTAATCTCAGAGAGTAGCAGCAGCAGCAGCAAGCAACCCCCAAAAACAAACTCGAACAAGCGTCGAAGAGAAAACGCTGACAACAGCCGTTGGAAATTCCATCATTTTCTTTGCTAACTATATATCTGTATCTATAAGCTACCCGCTAGCGTATCGCTCTCGAGCTCCTAATAAACGTCTCGGTATAAGGTATATACTATACATATACCGGTTGTACGGAAAAGCGCCGGAGGCACGAAAAGTTGAGCCGTGGCGTTCTCTTTCTCTTTCTTGTTTGTGCGATAGCTATCGCGGAATCCCTCGGAAAATCGACTCCGGGAAAATAGAATCTTAGCTCTTCTCTCTTTCTGTCCTTTTAGCTGGAGTGTAGTCTCGTTTCTTTAAGTTTGTTCGCGACGCCACGTGGAGGGGCTCTACGAGCTTTCGGTGAAAAATTATGAGCCGCAGCTGGGAAAGTTGATCTCGAGTGCGAGTATATATACCGAGATTGACCGCGTATGTGCAGTAGCGTACTTTCTTTTTTCTCCCAAAGTAGCAGAGCATAGCGCTTTCGTGATTTCTTTTCTCGAGGACTTTTCTTTAATTGTTTTCGACTAGCTGTTCGATAAAAACTCGATCGTTTTCTATTGATGGTGTTTTTGTTAAATTTACAAATATCTCTGTATATAATATGTATTATGAAGGCTTTTCGATGTATACCTAGAATTTGTTTCACGACTTTAGAATAATTCAAAGTCGTGCGGAAATTGATCTATTTCTTGGTGTGTTTAACATAGCAAACACCAAGCCTGTCATTTCTGCTTGAAGGGGGGTTTACACAGATTTCTTCCCAGAACATTGAAATGTTATTGTTCTTAAACTCAATACTAGAATTATTTTTATCTATAGCAAGTGAGATTTTTTGCATTTCAAACTTACGATCCCTCTTTCGATCTCAGTACTTTTAAGACTCGATCGATTGATAACATATTAAAGGCGGAAAAAAGCTTTGATACGATTTTTGTAACAAATGCTCCTTTGAGTAGTGCAGATTGTTTAACGTTAAAATTTTTTTAAATTCGAATACTCTGTAATTTACAGAAAGCTTGACCAAATGCCCTTGAAGGGGTCTGCCCGTAAAAGAATTTATTATTATTACAAAACTAAACTTATTTTCTTAAAAGCATTAAGAGCTACTACAAGTTGGTGTTATTATCCTGTGTCGAGATGTGGCATAGGCTACCGTTTTAAAAATTCAAATCTTTAATGACTTTATTTCGATGTTATTTTGGGCTATGGGATTGTATTTTATCAATATTTTACTAATAATTTTTTTAATAAATCTTAGAATGAAAAAAACATTATTTTTCCAAACTAATATATACCACATAGTAAAACATGATAAATTTACAATTCGATAATTTCAAATTACATAGAAGTAACATAATTTGAGCTTTAAATCTTGCAAATCCATTAAACTTTGATTTAATGAAATTTTATTTTTATCAAGAGCATGTAATTACATCAAATGTATAGTATGTACAATTTTCGCATAAAAATCCAATTATTAACACAATAAAACGAAGCGATTCTTCTCATTTGCGAAGTACTCATTTGCAAAGAGGGTTTACAGACTACCTTATAGGACCTTCAAACTGGCTGTTTTCACACAAAATACTGTTGAGTTTCTTAAATGGAATCATTTTTAAAAATTTTTTAAAAAAACATTCTTTACAACAGATATAGATTAGTCTAGGAAAAGAGAATTAAGAAAGAATAATAATTAAGAAGTCTAATCTTAAAATATAGATGAACACCATATATTTTTTAGAACTTAAGCTGACACGAAACTTTAACTGCTTGTCCCTTCTGGACCTGACCCTAGTGGCGCGCACACGTGTTAGTTTACTTGGATTTTTTTCACTGTCCGTAGGTCTCTTTTTTTAGGAAATGATAAACTCACTGTTCTGCGCACTAGACTGACATAAATACCAAAATTATTATTTATGGATAGTTTGCACCCGCTGATAAATGTGTGCGACACTTATTTTTTTTGGTTAAACCCTCATTAATTTTTTCAAGCAGCTTACACAGTGGGTCAAATATTTTAAGTGAGATCTACATTTATTTTCTCCATGAACTTTAAATGAATGGAACAAAAGACAATTTATATTACGAAGCTAAAGTTTATTTCTTAAAAGTATATTAAAATAATATTTAATACGATTTAACAGAAATTTATGTTATCATCCTGTGTGTAGAGATGCGACATGTTTTTAATTTTGATGTATTTTAATATTTAAAGCCGTGCCATTTTGGACTGTCGAATTGGACATTTATCAAATGTATTATTAAGGTATAAATAATTTAATTGTTAAAAAAACACAATAAAATGCTGTTTTTATTAATTCTAAGATTCAAAATTAAAAATATAATTCATGAAATAGTAAAAAACTCAATTTTATAATGTACTTGCAGGTTATGCGTTGTAATAATTAAAATTTTTTTTCTTATAGACATTAAACAATTCAGGGGGAAACCCCCTCTTAACAAAACTTTAACTGCTTTTCGTACGTGTATGAACTATTGTAGCGAAGTGCAAACAAATCTACTGAATGTCTTAGATCCTAATATATCTTAATACACATAGAAAATCCTTAACAATAAATTATTAATATATTTTACAATATTGTTTCCCGTAATACATATAAATACACACGAACATACACATATATCTATATATCAAAGAGCAACGTATTTCCAAACAAGAAACAACGAAAGCTCTAATGATCAAAAGCTCTCAAGCTCAGACCCTATGAATAATACGTACATAGCTCCTAGCTTCCCAGTTGGAGGGTGTAACAGAGCGTTGTTGTATCGGAACCATTCATCACCGGCCTTGTGCACCTAGAGAGAGAGAGAGAGAGAGAGAGAGAGAGAGAGAGAGAGAAGTCGTCACCGTGTAAGTTGGGCAACAGCTGCGAGTCGCGCCGTATCCTCCTATAATTCCACATTCGTAGAGTAAACTCTGAACATATTTCTATCAGTTTCTTTAGACTTTTCTCTTCCTTCTTCCCTGATATCTACCCAAGTTGTTCACTCGACGACGTTTGTTCTGTGGCTGAAAGCTTTGTGTATACACTACACACATACATACGTATATACGTGTAATTCTTATACTGTTTCTAAACGGCGAGCGAAAGTTTTTTCCTTCGCGCATTCGCTTTTTTCGCTTGCGGAAACGAGCTGCTGCCACTGCTGCTTGCCGTTGCGATGGAAAATAAAGTAAGCCGACTTTCGATTTGCCTCTCTCGGACGGTCGCTTACGGCGCAGTTGACCTACTTCCGCCTCTTTCCGAGACTGGGATGAAGGATATCCTCCGGCAAAGGGTTGCTGCTCCTACTGCTACTACTACTAATGCCGTTGCTGTACGATTTCTTACCCTTACCGTTTGATATATATATGTGCGCAGTAATGCGTTTTCAGGAGGACTCACGGCTGGTTTAGAATATCTGGGATTCCTTGTTTTAACGTATCGCTTAGTATCACTTGGCTTTCTCGAGTTTGCTGGCGACGCCTTGTTTGTTTATTCTCTTTTTATTCCTCTCTGTCTCCCACTCTCGTTTCGCTTATACGATACGGTTTAATTCGCGAAACTCGATGTAGGACATTCCGCCGTTCACTCGCGTTATTATCAAGCGCTTATTTTGCTCTTCGTCCTTCGCCCGTAGCGTCCGTTATGAGGAACTCAATTAAATTTCACGCATGGAAAACAATGCTGTAACAAAAGATTCTCCATTTCGAAAGTCGTCTTATAACCGCGATCTGCTCGATAAAGTGAAATAAGGCTTTATTGTATATATATATATATATATATATATATATATACATGTATCAAAACTGATAGATATATATAGATAGAGATTTGTTACGTTTTGAATGTAACATAGGTATAAGATCAGTTGACAGGTCACACACGAGAGGAGAAGAAAATAAATGGATGGGAGACATAGCCGGTGGCTTTTCGCCCGAAGACATAAAAATGCTCTCCACGCGACAACGTAATAATTGCGCGATGACGATCTTTATATGCTTGGCGATTATTACATCAAAAGTGGCCTCGCAAGAATGTTACACTCGAGGGTATGTATTTTGCATTTAATGATGTTGTAAGACGGAGAAGAGAAACGGCCATGTTAATTAAGCCTTTTGAGGCGAGGCTTGGCGACATTCCCTCCACACTTCCACGCCCGCGAAGCATCTCCATGTTATGAATTTTTTTTTTAATTACCTGCATTTATTAGCTGATATGGCAAGTGCCAAGTTGTACAGCTACTTTCGTGCTTTAATTGTGTGTAAAACGATGTTTCATATTTATTTCGTCTAAAATGGACTTTGTACTTTGGAATTCAATTATTTGAACTAAAATTCAATATTTTGGTTTTGAAAAATATTTTTATTTGTACGTTACTGGCTGAGTTCAAACGAAAATTTATCAGATGTAGGTATTAATCATTTGAAAATGTTAACTTATTTTGAAAATAACTTCTGTTGGAGTAAAAATGTATATTTTTCTCATTCAAATGAGTGATTCGATTGCAGTAAATATATTCTTAGGTCTACCCAAATACATTGTTTTTCGAAGACAAATAAATGTATGTACTTTCAGGGGAAATATTTTTAAATAAGTAGAATTTAAAATATTTTCAATAATGGAATTATAACATACTTGTTTCTATAATAGAATATATATTTACGTCTCTTCGATTGCCAAATACTCCATAAATAGACATTTTAAAAATTAATGGATGTACTTCAGACGTTGTACCATGTAATAAATTCCTTTTAAAATTAAACAAATTTTACAAATCATAATTTTTTCTTATCGAAAAATATTTCTAGCTCAATAAAGAATGCTGTTAATAACAATTGCATTTCGTGATACAATTAGCATTATTGAAAAAATTTTAATTCTAACTTTTGCAATCATCACTTTAACGAGTATCTTACTCCCTTAATATCGAATGCAGTTGAAAGAATTGCAGTTTCCATTATATATATATATATATATATATATATATATATGTGTGTAGAACCATTTTACAGGATTAGCTTTTACTAAGAAACAAGAAGTGTTAGCGCTTAATCCGTTTTGTTCGGTAAGTTTCAAGAATAGGACTTCGAAAGAGTCTTTTTTTGTCACGCTACTTTTTTTCAGCAGTGTACTTTCCGGATAAAGAACAACTTTTAACTATTTTTTTTTAAAAAAACGTTTTCAGAAAACAAGATATTCCATGATGAGGTTGAAAAAACAACGCTTTCACTCGAATAAATAAACCCTTTTAATCCAACAAAGCATGCGACGCAATTAGCAATGCTAAAAGGAAACTTTTCATTTTACGTTTGCCACCGTTTAATCGCCAATCGATCTTTCTCTTTTTTTTTCGCAATAGCATATCGTATGAGTCGAATTGGCTTACCGTAATTATTTGGCGTAACCTCGAGGTCGGACTCGAATGGAGAGTAAAATCTGCCTCGCTCATCAACTTCTTTGACTGTAGCTTCCGGCTGATTGTATTTTGCACGCGACGAGCTTCTCGCACACACGTATTCATAAACACACATACACATACGAATATAGATAAAGCCCCGAAACGTCTGCCGGATCTCTATCTCACGTGGACATTAATTCTGTCGCGCTACGACTACTGTTCCCGTTTCGCTATCTCGCGCCTTTTGACCCTCACCCCCTCCCCCTTCCTCTAGCCAGTCGTGGTGAACATAAATTAATTTGCGCGACGGATATGGAACCGTATGCACTGCTCGATCGCGTGGGGGAGGACTGGAAGTCAAATTGCTACCGATCGTTCTTTGTTAGATACGCGTGCAATTCGCTCAATGAGAATTAAGGGCTTGGATAACACGGTCTATGCAAATTGGAAGACTTAGGGTTTAGAAGTATAAATAAAAGAAAAGACGATGTGTTCTTGATGTTTTTAAAATGAGGGATATTATGTTTATGGAAATACATGAGTGATTTTCTGTTTATCGATAATTTTAAGCTGTTCTTTGACACTGAATAAAATCGAACTATTTGAAACTAATAAAATCGTTTGAGCTTCAGATAAAGTTCAAACCCAAACAAAAATATGATATCACTACACAGGATGATAACATCAGTTTCTGATTGGTCTTATTAAATTATGTTAATTCAATATTATTTAAAAAAAGTTTAGCTTTGTAATAATACTTAGTTCCGGGAGAAAAAAAGTGTAACCTCCCTTAATGAAGTACTTTCGTATGACAGTGATTTAAGACGACTTGTATAAGTAATTGTTTGACCAGATGATTGATAAATTAATTTTTAACAATATTAGCATACATTTCCCCTTCCATCATTATATTTTCAACATCAAGTGCTCGCACGAAAAGAGAATACAATAGCTTTGTTCGGATGAGGTCTTGAGAATCGATACGTTTTCTGTCGTTGGAATAACGGTACAATTGCGTTTCGATTGAACTACATAGAGTTGATTATCACAGCCGATGCTATCGGTATGTCATTCGAGCTAGCAGCGTATAACTAATTGCAAAGTATCAATTACATAGAATGAACTACTCCAATGCCTAAGTCATTCGATCCACGCGACCTTTTACTGCAGTTAAGTGCTCTCGAAGACTTGAATTTTTTTCTTCTCCTCGCTAATCGGTCGCCTTCAGCACTTTCCAGCCCTGCGGCAACGAGTCGAGCTACTCGCGGAAGCGAACCTTTACTCGCGAATTGGAACGCCTTGGGCTATTTTCGCTCTGTTTATATGCTTCTGTTGAATTTTTATATTATAAACACGAGCATATTTTCGAGAGGGAAATGACCGAAGAGTTTTAATTGACATTGCGCAATTAAATTTTTCTTTCCCTGGCAGTTAATCCGTTAAATGCCCGAAGAATTCTCGCTGCATATTATGTATCATTACGATATAATATATTAA
This sequence comes from Apocrypta bakeri, assembly GCA_018906985.1. NCBI lineage: Eukaryota > Metazoa > Arthropoda > Insecta > Hymenoptera > Pteromalidae > Apocrypta > Apocrypta bakeri. The sequence goes on from JACCIA010000004.1 coordinate 2,054,824, forward strand.
TCCGGAAAAAAAGGTTTTCGTTACGAAATTTAATTAATTCGGTTATTTACTGCTCGACGTGTACAATTTACAATTTAAATATACCAAATTTGCAAAATCTTTTTACTGGTTTCGAATTTTCCAACGTAACGTGATGCTGTAGTTTTGTGAAATAAAATTCGTAACATCGATGTATTATGCTTCGGCAGAAAAGAATACGTCACCCGTCATGACTTTCTACCTTGGTTCCACTAAAGAAATTACTCGCATCGAACGCGGGCTTCTTCGAAATCGATTACGTCTTCGTCGTTGTCTTCGACGAAGAAAGTGCATTGAGCCCCTGGCACCGGTACCGCAAGATCTCGTGGCTCGACGCTGCGGTTGCCATCAATCAGGCGGTTCTCGCTTCTTTTTCACCGCCCACTACTCGCTTCAAACCTTTAAAAGGCTGATGGGCTAACAGCGTCTTTAATCGTGTCGCTCGGCTAATTAAGCCGCTAAAACGTCGTGTCAGGAAAAACCGGACGGGGATTTTCGGATTAAAGATGTATGAAATGACGACGACGTTACTTTTAACGCTAGGTGTGAAAAGTCAAAGATAAAAGGATAAATAATAATTATTGAATGAGGGGGAATAATGAAAAGAGCGGTAAACTTCGATTTTTTTTTAATGTAATAAATTTATTGTAATATTCATCGATCGTTTTTCAAAGGTACAATAATAAAATTGGTTTGGAAATTGAAATATGCAATTGTTTGTTGAAAATTCGAATATCGAATTTGACCTTATGTTGATTGTTTTCCAGACTCGTTTAAAAAATACCGTATTTATCAAAAAGTTGCAACGTAAAATTTATTTCAGTCGATCTACGAATCCTTAAAAAGAAATAAATTGCGAATTAAAAACGCAATGTCTTTATTTACATACTTTACATTGAAAATAGCGTCGTAAAGTTTCGATTTTTTTATACCTATTACACAAATATAAAATCATATTTATATATATATTTGTTACCAAGAATGCAATGGCTTATTCATTCAACAAATAATATGGCTCATGGAAAATTGAAATGTAACAATAAAATAAAATTATTTCTATCTTCTTCAAACAAAAGTTTATATACATACGTATATACACTGACTCACACATGAGTATTGTTTATCTAAACTTTTTTTTTGTAAAACATGTACACACATATTATATGTTGTCCACTTAGACCTTAATTAACATTTATTTTATAAACACAAGTTGGCAACACCTTGAACTTGTATAACTATATATTATTTTTTAGCGATCGAATCTGTTGTATTTTCTTTCGTAATAACTCTTATAATTGCCCGTGCGCACAACGATAAAGTTCGGTATCTTTTTTTTAATTTATTTTCATTAAATTCTGATCTCTCTTTCTTTCTCTCAGTTTCAAATGTTCGTCCACTTAATGATTCCTAGTATAGGCACTTGGACATATTGTTGACAATACTTTTGTCCTTACTAGTACCTCTTGAATACGATGAGGTTTAGAGTAAGTATCAGTAATGAGATGCAGGGTACGTTACTGCCTGAAATGAAACACATAAAAAGAATACACTATATCAATGTTTTCAATATTTAAGATAACTTATTTATAACGAAATCGGGGTTTTGAAATGAGAAAATAGTTATTTGAATTAAAAAAACTATATTTTGGGGTCAAAAAATATTTATTTGAATTTAACATTATTTTTAGTAATACGTTACTTACTGCGTACAAATAAAATTGAATTGATATCATGAAATTATTTTTCTTAATTTCTATAAATATGTATTGGTAGTAGAGAAATTGAATTCCAATAATGATAGAATTAGTATATCTAAACACATATTTACTGAAATTTAAATGAATATTTATACTAAACTTATATTCAAATAAATATTATGATTAGATTCGAGAACATATTTCCTACTACTAACGAAAGTAATAGTTCTTTGGATTCAAATAAATTTCTTGTTTATTATAATAATTTTTCTCAGTGCATACATTTAATGAAATCTATAATCTCAAATTTCTACAAGATGATTCTGACAAATCACTATCAACTAAAAAAATGTACCTATAAAAAACAATATTTTCTCTGTAAAAGATATTTATTAAAATCTAAAACAAACATCAGCAATATAATGCTGTACACAAATAAAAATAAGTAATATTTTTAAAAATAAAAATTCTGTTTATTTCAAAGTAACAAAACTACTTAGAATTTTTTTAACTCTGTAAATATGCATTCACTCGTATAGTCAAACAAACCTTGTCTGTAATTTAAATGAATATTTAAACTAAATTTTACTGGAACGAAAGAAATTTTTTTTTCATTCACGCAATACTTTTTTTCCAACACATCATCGATGTAAAATCAAGATGGAAAGAGAACTAATTCGACGTAGCTTTTAAATCCCAGCCGTGCTAACGACAAAGCATTTGCAGAGAGATTAGGATCCGCAAAAGTTTTCGGTCGTCGCCATACTCTCGGTGGACGTTTGTCCTTCGTGAAAGATAAAGCACCGGATCCTAATTTCCCTTGGGCTAGTGCTGCTACTGCTGCTGCAGCTGCGTTTCGTCATTGTAGTTAATGGCTTGTGGGAGACGAGCCTGCGTGCTTTCAACGCGCACTAGCAGCACCAGTAGCAGCTCAGAGGCAAACTTTTTTTCAAAGGCAGCTTAAATTAATTACCCCTCGCGTTATGGCGAAAAATATTTCTTAGCCCATGCGGTGGTCCTGCAACTTTAAAAGTTTTACTAAAAGCTACTCACGAGTCGAGAACTTGAGCGTATATCCTCGTACAAAGCATTTTTTCTTTTTATTTCATAAAGGCCTTAACTGTTTCTTTTATCTTTGAGGAAATTGACAAAACTAGATGAGCTTGTACGAGCTTATATAAATAATGTTTTTAATTACCATTGTAGACGTATTCTCTGACGGACGTGTAATTGGCCTCGGGTATGGAAACCTCGCATCGAAATATTGTCGGAAGTTCGACTTTGTCCGCTTCCAAGACTGCTATGGCTTCGGCGTTGAACCGTCCGTCCGTATTGTTTTTATATCTTTGCTCTTGATTTTTAATGGGTTTCCTAAACATTCGTAAAACCACAATAGAAAAGAATTTAATCGTGAATCGTACTGGACGAACTTTTTAATTTTACATTTTACTAACGCACATTCATAGCCAAAGATTACTTCAGTTTTACGTGAAAAATTAAAATAATAAATAAATAAATAAAAACAAACATAACAAATTGAATTTTTTGTTCTCTTGTAAGCTCGGGGTGAAACCATACATTTTCCATTTTTCTCTTCACATCCGAGTAAAATAGCAACCGTCATTTTTCCGGTGATATACACGCACGGTAAAATAGTCTTGTCTAGTTTTGAAAATAAGTCCTGTCAAGACTGAAGTGAAGTGAAAAAAAAATTGCGCAAAAAAGCTCTATAAAATGCGTGAGTCTAGGTGTGAGTGCTTGTATCGCATGCTTATATAGCGACCACCGAGTGGCCTGTCTCACCTGTCCCAATGAATAATGATCTTAGGCCGTGGATAAAGGTCTTCAGCAAGACAAGTGACGGTGAGGCGGTTCGCAGTTTTATTCAGTACCGGCTGATGTAGCCGTAAGCTTTTTTCCGGAGCTGTAAAAGACGTAAAAGAACGCCGTCCATTAGAATTTTTTTTATTTCTTTTTTAAGTTCGTCTGTCGGTATACGATTTCTTTTCATGACAAGCCTGTCGGCTATTCTTAACCGATAGAAGATAGCTCCCATTAACTTTTATTATTATATTTATTTCTATCTCGATATTTTAAAACAATGTACAACAATATCAGCGGTAACCACGGCCGCAAACCGCGAATTTTAATATATTCGTCAAACCTTTGGCTTTTCATCTTGTCCGTCGTCTCTTGTAACGCGAATTCTCGCGAACACATACATATATATGCAAAAGAAAAAGACCGACCAGAAATACGCGTTGCAGTGAGCTTTAATATGCGCCGCGCGTATTATGTTGCGCTACACCCAGCGCCCCATATTCCAACGGCCGTGTAATTCATGCATATTCATGCGCGCGTGTGCGCAAGCCGCAACCCACGACGTCGACGACGACGTTCCAACTCAAATATATAAATATATATATATATGAGGTATATGCAGTGAATGCGCCACCACCGGTCCACTTCAGTTTCCTTCCATCTTTTTGTCCGTTTTAAAATTTTTCCTGCGCTCGAGGTTTTCACACGTTTGTTGCTTTTCAGCGTCGCGCGAAGAGTTGCGGCAGAGCGAGAGGGATATTTTTCTGGTGTGCTTTCGAGTTTAATTCATTTTAAATAACACGAAACGGTTATAACGATTAAAAGACAAATCGCAGTTGACGATTATTTTGGAAAACGAGACTTGTTGGCTTTTGATGATAAAGCTCGTTTTTGATACGAACGAGACGTTGGAAGCTTGATCACCTGAAGACGCTTTTCTCGCGTGAATTAGCTGATACTTTAGTCGGCTCTACCCTACATTAACCATGTCGTAGATGCGCTCGCGCAACCTCTGGCAAAGTGCTTTTAGCGGGCAGGTTTCGCTGAAACTACGGCTACCCCTTCCTCTCTTCAGCTAAAGTGCTTAAGAATCTGTTTTGGCGCACCTATGTGTATATATATATATATATATATATATATATGTGTGTGTGTATGCGTACGTACACTATACACACACTTATACACATTTATAATGTACAAGCTCTAAAGCGTGTCGCAAGTTATTTTGCGGAATATTTACTTACTATTTATACGAGTTAACATTCAATTAGCATTGTATATCGTGTGCTCGTTTATGATTTTATTTCTACTCGATTAAAATATTTCAACTAAATGAAAAAATGTCACACGGCCGCGATGAATATCGGTCAAAATGTAAAAGCTCGGATAAGAAATATAACGAGAGAGAGAGAGAGAGAGAGAGAGAGAGAGAATGAGAAAGAATCTAGAGTCTAAATATAGCAAGGAAGATAATTTGTTTTATCGATTTTCAATATGAACCGCAAATTATAATTGCGAGCTTTTTCATTAATATCTGTGTTATGCGATTTTATAAGTATCTTTGAGAAAACAATGCCAAGAGATACTGGATATACTATTTGTACGATTGGTCAGTATCTCCAAAAGCAATTGAACTTTTTTTTTGTTCATTTCATGCTACTTGAAATTATAGATTCGGCGGAATTCCAAACTAATATCCTCGCATTGATTGATTGCATTTTATCGAGTGTACATAGGGAAAAAAGGTACGTATCCGTATGAAGCCTGATTGAATATCGATTTTTTAATTTTAAGTTTTTCTCTTCATTGTCAAGCCAAATGGATACTCGGATATGATAGAAAAGACGTACGATCCTCCTTTAATTTATTGCGCTTAGAATATATATATATATATATATATATAAACACTCTCTCACGCAAAAGAAATTCGTAAGTGCACTTTATCAACCAGCATTATTCCGCCCCTAAGTCATGAAACGTCAGTCTCACGCTCACAGAACCGTCGAACGCGTATGGGTATATGAGAAACGATCAGCAAGCTAGCAAAGCCGAGTGAAAGAAAGAGAAGCCCTCGACATGATTTTTCTCGGAGTCTCATATCGTGTTCCATTCCAGACTGTGGGCGTATGTAATATATATACATATATATATATATATATATATATATATATATATATATATATATATGTATGTATAGGTACCTGAATCGTCATAAAGAAGAAAAGTCACCCTTAGTACGCTCGCGAAATCGTTCAGCTTGATCGATGGGAATCTTTTAGGACTATATAGCATACGCATGCAGCGAAACATCCATCGTTTCCCGAAGTAAGCTCGACCGCGTCATTTGACCGAGGGAGAGAGAGGTCAGCTTAGAGCCGTGTGCTTGGGCATTAGTCTCTTCCATAGGCCGCGTGATAGGACCAAAGACAAAGTGATTGATTGCCCTCGATTACCAGTCTACATCTGTATATCTATATATGGCAGAAACGATAAAACTTTCCTTCCTTTAATTATCTATGGATGATAAATAAAAACAAAATTTTTGAGTAGAGAGAAACGTTAAGAATATATCTGCTAGTTGGTTCTGAGGTTAAAGAGGGTTTGATTCTGAATGTCTACAACAACGAATGTAATATTATTACTAAGATAAACTTTGTTTTTAAAATAGGTTAAAAAATATTATTTAATAAGACTTGGCAGAAGTTGGTGTTATCAACTGGTGTAGAGATATGATTCTTTTTTTTTAATTTGTTAGAAAAAAATATTAAAATTATACTTTTTCATTATGAGACTCGTTAAAAATATAGTTAGTAATACCTTAATAAAATATAATTCGATAACCCAAAAGATAGACCAAACATCATTTGAGCTTTGAATTTTAAAAATCCATCAAGTTGTAGCCTAGAGCAAAACTAAATTAAAAAATGAAACAATTTGAAGTATATCTTATTAAATAATGTTTTTTAATATATGTTTTAAAAAAGTTTAGCTTTGTAGTAATAATATTACATTTGTTATTACAAATATTCAAAGTTTCCAGTGTAAACACCCTTTTAACGCGTTTGATTAAAATAAACATGCTCAGTGTCGTAAAAATAGGTATTTCTATTGTCAATAATTAAACAACAGGATCATAATTATAGAGACCTTTAATGCGATTTTAATAGTAATTCTGCTCGTGTTATATGGTCTTCGCATTTAATTAACGCGTTAACCAACAAAAATGCTTGATTTTCTTGCGGGGATCGACCTCGTTTAACGAACTTATTGATTAACTGAAACTACGAGTGGAAACAATGTTTGTAACGAGACTGAAATTTTATCATTTATTAGCTGGCCGATATGCGTGGACAGCAGTCATTATCCCATAATTGATTGAAATAACAAATATACTGTCTAAGCATGAAATAGTGAAATGTCATTATTTAGTAGTATATTACCATTATTTCGAAATGCATCAACAATATAATGAGTCTTGTCGTTTTCGTAAGGTGAGAATAAATCACTTTTTAAAAAATGCGTTAATTAGTGTATTGTTTAATAAAAGTGAATCTTCGCTTATTATAAACTACCCAAAATTGTTAGAAAAACTATCAATTTTAACTCGACTTTGAACGCACTTTCAAATAGTGATTTTTCAAATTTAAAACAATAAATTTCCACGTCAAAATGAGCGAATTCCATAGAACCATAAATCACTATTTAAAATTGTGAGTTTTCACTATGAAATTGGTCAATTAAAATTTTTCAAATTTAAAACGGTAAATTTTCATTGTAAAATCGGTGAATTGCTTAGAATCATAAACCTCAATTTAAAATAGTCATTTATAAATCCCTATCCACAATAGCTATTTAATGTCGTTGTGATTGTTCACTATGAAATTAGTCAATTCCATAGTACTATAAATCACTGTTTTTAAAAGCACGAATTTCAAGTTGTATTGCGATAATACGCTACACTCTATAATTGCTGAATATTCACAAAATCCCAAAGTTGACATAAAAAGTTCACCAATTAAAAGTGAATACACACTGAACATCGAAAATAAAGTTAAAATTCACTATTTCTCAGTAAAAAGACGGCTCACTAATAAAATCAATAAAAATATAATCACTATTTCTAATTTAGTGAGTACTCGAAAACTTCCTTTCAATCTACAAACAGTACACATATATATTATAATTACATATAGAATATAAGCAACTGCTGAGAAATATAATGTATATACATACACTCATGGTATAGCAAGAGAGAGAGAGAGAATACTGGAAACCAAGCCGCTAAATCGAGCTCCTGATTGACGGCCGCGAAATATCGTTCGTGTCTCGCAAAGCGATTGCCACATCTGTCGACTACAGTCGAGGCTTCATTGCTGCGGTCGCTGTTTGCGCACGCTACCGAGGTTTTGCATCGCGAGCTATAATACTGTATATATAGACCGAAAAGTTACCTCTCCTCGTGAAATTTGCCGCGTTAGGCAGATTTCGACGGGAATCGGATCGAGATTCTCTCAAGTTTTTCAACCGATCAATGACTGTGTGTGTTCTAAATTCGGTTATTGCGTTCGTGTTATTTTTCGCGTTAACTTGTGCGCTAAATTTGAAAGGTGACTAGATACTTGATTGGTCGATATTTTCTACGCGAATTGCTTAATATGGGATATTCAATGTACGTATCGAAAACTATTTCAGTGATATTGCGCTAATTCGAAAGAGAAATTGTATACAGACAGGAGGGATAATGACATATTAGGATAATGACATTTAGTAAACCTACTAGTATAGATATGGAGTACATTTCGACGGTTGTTAGGAAGATATAGTTAATTTTAGAAAAAAATTTCAGAATCAGATAATTCGAAGCAGGTCTTGGTGAACTAGATAGATTGGATTGAAGAAAAATTAAAAGCATAAGATTTATATTAATATGAGATCTGATTGCGATTGACGTTTGATTTTCATTGCGACAAGTATCAATCATATTTTTAACACGCGTATGGACATACGTTAAAAATATAAATATAATAATAGTTCAATGCACTACTATGTATCTTGTATATCTGGCCTTTAAAGACTTAATTTCAATTGGCTGATCCCAAAGTAAACAATGAAATAGAACATTTAGAAAATCATTTGTACACATTTTAATTACAAAAATGATTCTGTAAAAGTATGTAAATTAGTAATTTTTTCATAATAATTTTTAAAAACTTGTATAAAAAGTGTGATTTCAAACAACTACTTCAAATTAAATGCATATTCAACGAATGAATTTCGTCCCCTATGCAATTAAATAATAATAATAATAGTATATTTCATAGAAGGCAAATGTAAGCAAATGGGACACGTCGGTTTATATTTGTAATATTATTTTTTGGCGTTTTTAATTATTTTATACAAATACATGTTTGTAAATTATTTCCAAGTGTACAGAATCATTTTTGTACACTGAAAAAAAATTGTTCAATTCATTAAAATAATTTAGTTAGTTCTAGGAAAATATTTATTTGAATAACAATTTATAAATTACCAATATACATTTAAATAAATTCAAAATCCATTTACTAAATAGTTACAAAAATCATTTAAATTAATGCACTCAAGCAATGCACTCAACAACGCTTTACTGCAAATAATTTTTCAAAAAGCAATGTTTCTAATAAACAAAAATTCTCCAATACAACCCTTTTTCCAGTGTACAATATCCATTTTATTCAAAGTTTCCAAACATTCTATTCAGTCGTTTAACTCGATTATTCTCCAAATACTTTTTACGAATTATCCGTATCATCCCCTTAACCATAGATATACAAGGTTAAAACTTACAATAAACCAGCATCTTTCTAACAGCTTCTGCTTCGTCAAATATTGTCGATATGACACACTTGACGTTACCACTGAGTTCGTGGCCAGGTTTAACCAGTTTAACCGCTCTGTACATGGTACGAGGATCATCGCTCGCCTTAAACGTGACGTCGATATACTTCTGAAACTCGTCGCTACCCGATGGTTGCATCCCGTGTATCCACTGATATAGCACATCTGCATTGACGTACCACTTGATGACGAGGCCAGCCGTGGATGAACTGCCCAGTTCGTAATTGCAGTCGAGGACGATAGGCTCGGAGCTGCCTGCTTTTATCAGGTACGGGATGTCCACTGTCGTTATATTGATGGACAGCACTCCTGTAAGCATAGCATCTGCAGCATAGGTACAAAGATTAGATCAGATCCGGTAACTTAGCCTATATACATATTTTCTATTAAATACGCGAATTTCGAGCGATGCAATTTTCCTGTATTACGAGTTATTTCATTGCGCCGGTTCGCCGTGTGTTTTACCAGTGGAATAATTTTACTGTTTGCGTAACTCCGGTGAATGATAATGAAAACGAGCGCTTCTGCGGTTAGAGAAATGTTTTACGAATCCGGAAATTTTACATTGTTTTGGTCTAAGAGAGAAATTTACTACTTTTCATCAGTGCTACAGAGTAATTACGTTGTAGAGAATACACGCGAGAATCACTCGTTAGAATAACGGCGTTAATCTCGATATAGACTTCGGAAGTCGGAAAACTCGACGAGGAAAAAGCTTCGACATTCATACAGCCTAGAGCAGGCGATGCATCACACGCCGAAGAAAAACCGATACGGAGCACTTTTTCAACAACACAATATTTTCTCGACAAGCACCATCCCGTTATCTGTACCTCCTCTCGGTCTTCCCCACACGTTCTTCGCTGAATCCAGCTCGGCTTCTGATTCTCGATCGAGACTCTCTTCTATATGAATAACCCTCATATATATAAAGCATTAAAAAATCCTCCCGTGACAAAGGTAGCCAACCGTTACAATCGATCATCGACCGCCACAAGCGTTCGTGAACAAGTTAAAGAGTAAAATAAAACCATCACGCGTCCACAGCGTTTTTTATTACTCAGGCCTTAAAAAAAAAGAATTAACAATCGTTATAGAGCATCGTTAAATGAAAGCTCAACGGGGATTCGATTACCAACGGGAAATCAAAGGGGTGTGTATAGAATAACAAAAGATCGTCGAAAGCCACTCGAAAGCTCGCTTGCAAATGAATGCGAGTCTCGTAGCTTTTCTCTACACCCCCGCCGCGTAGTTCACTCAAATCGGCGTCGACGACAGGCGATCCAAAACACGCGAAACGTTTATACGCGCAGGCCTTAATAAGCGAGCGAACGACACTTTACGATGACGATGGCGTGTGTATAACGTTGCTGCAGCGGCGGCGGCACAACAATCACGCGCTGCACGCACACGCCAGTTGATAGCTATCGCGAGAGATCGCATATAGGCTATGCATACAACAAGCTTTTCCACCCTCTCATACTGCAGTGCTCTTCCGATCGATACGAGCCTGCCAAATTAAGCTATTAAATACCCACTCTTCGTAAAGCCTTTTTTTTCGCTCTGTCTTTCTCGCCGGTATCCGCCCTTTGTTGTCGCGTATACGTGGAGGCTTTTTTGTTTACGCCCCACAAATATTCTCTGTCGGGTGCAATTTCTAATTAACGAAGTACCGCCCGATCTCTCGCGTAGCTTTATTTCTGAAATATGGTGGAAATTTTATTGTATTCATTTCTGAATCAGTCTATTTATTAGAGACCGATAAAAATTAAAAAATTTAATTATAGTTGTATTATTTATGTATTTAATACTGAAGTTGAAGTTAGTTATAGTTGGTTGTTGGAAAATCACTTTACGTAAGGTTTAAAAGGAATTAATGAACCCACCATTGAGCTGAAAATTGGCATGCATACTCTTTCAGACACACTTTAAAGCATGTATGTGTATTGATTTTTATGAAATGTATTAAGATTTTGAAAAAAATAGTAATGAAAATTCAATTTCTACATTCATGTTTTAAAAATTGCATTAAGGGACGGTGTCATATCCAACGTTTCCGACTGAGTCGATACGATGGTAGAACGACAGAATAATACTTGAATCTTAATAAAAGCACTGAATTGCTCAAAACCAAGATTTAGTTACCCTCTGCACTATGCCAAGTTTGAAAAGAAAATATTCAAATGTTTTCGAGAAAAACTTGCACGAAATGTTGTAGCTATCAATTTTTGTTCAAGCTTTTTTCTTTTTTCTCGAAAACATCTGAATATTTTCGTTGGGAACTTATCGTAGTGATAGATAGTGGCAAAACGAAAGGAAAGTAACTCTTCGTTTTGAGTGATTCCGTATTCTGTCATTCTACCGCCGTACCGATTTAGTCGGTAAAAGTAGAGTGTGACACCCCTTAATAATTACAAATTTTAATCATTGTTATATTAATTGCATCTTTTATATATTTAATACTGCAGTTGTATGTAAATACACTGTGTTTAGGTAACCTCACTTAAAGGTATCTTACCTCCTGAATGGGATATTCCAATGAGAGGGATTTGAAAAATAGACTTTTTCTTTTTTGCATTTTTCCATAGCTGTTATCGTTACAATTGATGTTCTATAGACAGTTTGGGTTAATATCACCCAGACACAACAGAGAGCCTCTAACTGCGCAAGCACTCGGGTTTTGGAACAGATCGTGTTTACACCGGCGTTGTAATAAACTATGCGTAATCGAATTTTAAAATATACCCCACTTGTATTTTTAATACCCTATACAAGTTTTATTACATGTATGCATGAGATTAAATTTTATTGGATCGTAATAATTGGAGATTTCAAGTGCTTTTCTCTGACTTTCACAAAAATGCCGCTCTCTTGTTAATTTTCGATGAAATAAAAAAGTAGAAGTTGGAACCACAGGGACAATTATGTAGATGAATAAACTTTTCCAATTTACTGTTTCAGATCACTATGTGAGCCCGGAATTGATTGCGCTAGCATACATTTTTTTACTCGATTGCATTTCGTTGTATAAATAATTAAATAAACATTTTTAAATGTAATTAAACAATATTCTTTTTTCTCTTTGTAATAATATTTTCATGTATGTGAAATAGTTCTCGAGACAAAATAATTATTTTCTGCAGATAAGAATTCGTATTCATTCTGACGACGCACGATGCATTTCTATATGTTACGATATAGTCCTTTTCACTTTGAACATAAAGTTACTATTAGAGTAAATATTTTTAGATAGATTTGAGACGTTTAATAGAATATTTTACTCTAATCATCTAATTAATTATTTATACTGACATATTTAATTAATTTTAAGCGAAAATACATGTTTTACTTAGTAGAATGAAAAGTCACTCTTAGAGTGTAATTTCCACTGACAGAATAGTTTTCACTTTAAACTTTAAATATTGTAGACTAATTTTCACTCGAAATTCTAATTCTTTCAGAGTAATTTTCACCCTCAGAATAGGTCAATGGTCAACTTCACTAAATAGAGTTAAGTGGTACTCTTCTAGGTAAGAATTTGCATTTCCTCTTGTAACACATGATACACATTTCTAAGCTCATAAAATTACTGTTAGAGTGAACAGATGTGTATAGTTTGACAACATTTCAGAACATTTTTATTTACTCTTATAAACTAATTAGGTAATTATCATACAATTTTATAATTGATAATAATGATTTCAAAAACGTTTCTTACAAAAAAATGTGTGTATTTTAATTCTATTTACAAACTGTAAGGAAAATTTTACGTAGACATAAATATGGTAATGAGAACTGTTAAGATTTTTTTATAATGAAAATAACACTGCCATTTTTATTACTTCAGCTTTAAGCTCTTTTTTTGAAGCTTCAAATAATATTATTTCTGTATTTAAGCGTGTTATTATCACGTTTAAAGCTATCTTGGATAACGATTATTGTATCCTTTAACATATGTATTGGTGACTATGACATTTTATCTCACTTTCGGCTATAGAGTGAAAATTCTAAATTTTGGAATGAAAATTCAATATAACTCTAAAAATCTCTGCATTAATGATCTAAATTTCACCATCACTCGAACATAGAGTGAATCGAACACCTTAAAATTTTAAGAGTATAGATGTTACAATTCAAGTCTTTTTTTAAGCGAATATTTGCAATTTATGAAATATGTCAAAGCGTCAACGAATTTTTATGCATACAGTGTTTATTTAGTTATTATTCAGTAGTTCAATTCATAGAATTTGAATGTATAAAACAAATCCTATTTCACGGATATGACTACCTATAAATTAAAAAAAAAATTGAGTTGTACAGAGGTCATCTTTAATTTAGTCTGAATCAGATTAAATGTACATAAAAGCAAGGGAATTCTAAATACGATTATTATTTTCAATCTAAAAAGTACACATTGACGTAGTTTGCTTTTAACTATGGACGTCGTGTATGTATACTTTTTCAATTAGCTGATTATTTTTACATATTCACAGAGTGAATATTTGCTATATTCACAAATGTAATCTTCAAACTTTTACGAATAGTAAATTCGCACTACATTAGATATAAATATAACAAAATGAAAAAAATTTCTATACTTAAGATTAATGTATTTATTAAATATTTACTTTTTCGAAACAAGAAAATATTGAATCGGAATTACAATAAAAACAGAATAGTTTTACTTAAATATATTATTAAATAATCTAGTCATGTACTAAAGAATGTATCAAAGAGTGTTTATTGATTATTTAGAAAGAAAATTTAGAAGTGAACTGAAAATTGGTATAAAGGTTTTTTCTAAATCTGAAGAGTTAAACTATTGTATATAATAATACCAAATTATTATTATTATATGTTTAAACTATTTAAATATTTAACGCAATTTAAATGAATATTTAAAGCCAAATTTATACTTTCCTCGGATTATTAAAAAAAAATAATTTTTCCGCATCAAACAAATGTTTTTTTCAGTGTAATCTTTCTCATCGAAAACAAGATAACATTCACAACGAGTTTATACATAACTACTGGTTAAAGTTGGCGAGTTTATTCATTCACAGCCCGCAGAATATTTAAAGAAAAATAAGCGACTCTGCAAAATACAGAGGCCGGGGGGTACATAACGGTAATTACACAAAGAAAAATAACCCGCGCATTTCGCGAAGTTTCAGCGGAGGAACAAGGCGCGAGGTAAAAATTTTTCTCGCCAACTAGAAAAAAAACGAGAGCGAAGTTCACAGAGAAAGAGAGCTTCTGTTGCACTTTGACTGCTCTCTGGCACTCGTCCGCAAAGCTTCGACACACAGCCTGTGAGCAACCCCCTCCCCTCCCCACCCCGACCCTCCATTGTCGCGGCGTACATCAAAGAGCCTTCATCAAAGCAGATACGTTGAAACTTGAGAAAGAGAGAGAGAGAAGGATAGAAAGACATAGAGAGAGTTTTCCCTGGACCTCAGACAACTTTAAGTTGCGTAAGAGCCTGGAGGGTCGCAAGTGGACCGCGACGCGCGAAGATTTTCGCTGTACGCGAATTCGAGGGGGTTACACGCGCCTCGTAAGGGTGAAACACTCGACGCTTTTGTCGCCGACATATACTACGCTCCGAGGGCTTATACGCGCGAACATCGAGTTGCATATGGGCTCGAAGTACAGAAGTGCGACGTCAAGTGCTACGCGCTTGAAGTATTTGACGGAAGGGAGGATCGTTGGATACTGAGGGATTGGTAAACATTTCGTGCGGTGCAGATCCTTTAGATCGTTAATTCATGCTTCCGGTAGACGCCACATCGAAGCAATAAATTTTGTATTCGTTCTAGGAACGAGCTTACTTTTCAGAAATAGTGAAATAATAAACTTACGAACAGGAAGTTTGATTATTGTTGATTAGTCCTAAAGTCCTTGTGTATTTGAAGTATTAATTAATTTCCCTGAGATTAAGTAACAAAAAAATATTTATTTACAGTTAATGTATGACTTCAGGGTGAAGTATGTCTGTTAAAGATCGTTAGGGTGTGAATTTTATTGAACAATGTTTTAACTATTAATACGCATGCATTTCGCTCGTATCAAAGTCACATTTATTAAGTGTTAATTAGATAACTTTACAATAAAAAATTTTTTTATAGGTTTAATGTTGGAATTCAAAGCGTATTTTGAATAAAACTGAGCAAAATCACCGTTTGGATTTTGTAATTAATTGTATATTAATGTTTGTTAATTAAGTGAGTCAATGAGTTATTAATAAATTTGATGTTCGAATATTTTACTATGTAATCGCTACGTTGGTTAAAATAATTTTTTTAATTGAACTCAATTACACACTATGCAATCACTGTTAGTGTCTAAACTGTAATTATTAATAATTATATGATTTTAGTGTCTAACAAGTAATTACCATCTTTCAAGGCGATAATCAGTAACTTGAAATAGTATAATACTATATGTATACGTACAAACATTTTGTTTTTTATTTATTCTATAAATTCTTCCTCCCCATTCACTGCTACTTATAAACGTTGATAAGAAACTTTGGAGATTACTTCGATTTAGTATTTTTAGTAGTTACAATATACATTATTTTATTCATATAAAATTCCACCTTTACCGAATAACAAATACATGTAAACCCACTGTTTCCATGAATTCATATTGTCAGTTTAAACAGAGCATTTACCCGTTTTCAAAAGAGACCATTCATTATTCTCAGTATCAAAGTAATAACAATTTTTAAATAGTAAAAACAGCCTATACCAAACAGTGAAATTCTTTATTGTTTTGGTTTCATTCAGAGAACAAAGAACGACACAATGAATTCGCGTTGATTTACATAATTCACGTACGAAGTAAACGATTTTTTGTGTCCCGTGTATTTAGCAACACTGGAATAATTCCAGTACAATCGAGGGAGTGTAAATCTCGTATGCAGACAGACCGACCTGTCGTTCACCGCAACCGTAACTATACCTTGGCGATTCAATCTCGGGACAATATATACTTCGTAATCTCATTAACTCGCATACGAGACTCATTTTTCCAACATCAGCAAAAAGAAATTTCTCTGAAACGTATATATTCGCCAAATGCCGTCCTTTGACTCTCTCTCTCTCTCTCTAGCTTTTCTCTCGCAGCGCTAAAAGAAAATAATAACGACGCATGGAAATGCAGCTCTCCCTCTTTGGAGTCCTTTCTCTCTACCCCGAGATCAAAAGCGCGTCAAGTGCGAAGTAAGAGACCGATTCGCATCTGAGTAAGGGAGCACATTTTCTTTCTTTTCCCGTTGTTAACCTTCTCTCTCTCTCTCTCTCTTTATCGCATGCACAGGGAGACTGCTTTTTTATCCTGCTTCTTTTTTTCTCCTCATTTTAATGCAGGTGCACGGACCATTGTACGAGCGTGACGCGTCAAAAGCCTACGTGATTATAAAATAGTAATCCATTCGCTGGAGTGCTTTGGTATTATTTTTCCGATATGCGTCTCGTCGTGCATGAAAGTCTCGCCGGAAAGTTTTTAAGGCGACAGGATATAGAGCTTTGAAATAGAAAGGATGTACCGAAGGCAAGTTTTTTATAGGATGAGAAAGCGTTAGCTTGTGTTGCTTTCTTCGCGGTGGGAGTAAATATTACAGGGAGTTAAAAAAAAAGAAAAGCCCCTTCGCCCTTTGACAATTTTCTCACTTTGCGGTGTTTCGAAATTAGTAAGGACGTAGAAAGGAAGAGAAACTGAAGGAGACAGCGCTAGCTGGTGTCTGACGAAAGAACATCCCATTTCACTAGTTTAGCCGCAGCCTAGGGAACTCCGTTATTTGCACTTACCCTACATTTTGCGCGTTCTGCTTTCTTAAAGTAAAAGTTCCTACAGTTGCGAAATGTACTGTTTGAACATTTTCTTCGGAGAAATTTCATTTTACACTTTTGAAACAATATTCCCTACGATTTCCCACAAAAAAATTCTCTTTTTCCCCTACGTTGTTGTTACTTTCCTTTTTTTCTCTGTCTCTCTCGCTCTTTCTTTTTCGGCGTAAATACAAGCTCGCTTTGAAGTTCCAGCTAGGTTTTCCGCGGTAAACTTTTTGTGACAAGGCTTGCCGCGTCGCGATAGAGAGAAACCAAGTCACACAAAAATAAGAACACTTCAATTGTTACTTCCCAGAGTTTCGGTAAAGTCTACAATGGCTCTATATATTATATATATATATACAATACTCTCTCGTTCGCTCGCACTTTCGCGTTCTTTCGACCCGATGTTTGTTGCGTGCGTGCCAGACTTTGAGTTAAAGAACTGCTTAATATCCGCTGGCTCGCGTGCGCGAGAAGGCCATTTACTCAATAAAGATTATGCCCTCCGGTATAATAAAATACCCTCTGTCTTTCTCTTTTTCGCTGGTTTCCACGTGTTCGGAACTCGCTGCTCTTGACAAGACATTGAAGACTTGTTGTAGTTTTTAACGCGTTTCAGCTATATTTTGTCGGAAAGAGGAGCTTTTTTCAATTAGTGGAGAGAATAATGGAGACGTTATCGATACAGCGTATGATTAGTTTTGTAAATTTTCATACATTACATATATACATAATAGTAACTTAGCAGAAGAAATCTCTTACAAGTAATCATTACAATCAACAACTACTCATATCAATTTATCGTCAGTACTTTCAATTGCATTGAAATTAAACGATCCCCTGCCCGACGATTATAATAACACACTCTCTTTTAGAATCGTAAGTTTTATTTTGTCGCTGAGCTAATTTCGTCATCTACGTACAAAGATAACGGGCGTAACGAATTCGTTCAGTCTCGTGCATTCACGATCACCTGGTTCGAAGCTCATCTCACTATCGGCTTCTATACGTAGCGAAGCATTGGAAATTCACAGGTCATCGATCGGTGGTACACGTCTCGCCGTAACCGAAAATACAGACGCTCGAAATTCCGAAATGCTACTTCTACGTATACGCGCTATTTCCGTAGAGAAATTCTGATCTCGACGAGACGTCAACGCGTAATGAAGCCATTCAACGCCGCAGCGCGTACGTATACTCGTACGTAATTTATATATACGGACCGGGTCGACACCGCGACGTATGGCCTCTTAAAGCGGGGAAGCGACGGGATTAAATGGCGAGAAGGGCGGCGACGTAACACCCGCCTGACATCGTCTTCATATAATATACACGTATATGCGACTTGCAAGGGCTAGTGGCTGCTGTATATGGTATACATATGTATATATATATACACGCAGTAGCGCGTGCTCCGTATACGCGTTAAAGCGTATACGCCAGAAGAGAAGGTATGAGCTAAGCTTATGAGGGGAGAAATAGATAGATGAATGTCGAGTAATAAGAGTCGAGCTCCAGAATGCGTCTGATTATCACGTATGAGTTGCGGTTGGAATAAATTTCTACTCTCGCGCTCAGTCGCGGTTTTCCAAAGCGTACGTTATACGCTCGAAGTGATGAAGCTCCACGAGGATTTTATGGAGGAACAATAGAAGAGTTGAACGTTGGATGTGTGTCTGTGTAGGTATGTTTTATTCGACGCCGCGATGCTGTGATGAAGCAAAGTGATATTCTATAAAGGATATTCGTCAAATTTCGTATTAATCAGAGGCGACGAGTAAAAGAGTTTGATGGATGGAAGAGTTGATTGATTGTATTTGTCGGATAAAACAGGAATAATCAATCATACTTGCGGTTTAATCTTTAATGACGACATATGAATTCTGGCGGAATTTAACTCTATAGCACTGATAGCTAGCTAATTATATTTGAATTTTGCTGTATTTTAAAGTTAGGAAAGTCACGTGACTTGTTCATGCTAACTAAATCAGGCGATTATAATATTTTCCTTGAGATCCTTGAGAGAATAATTCTTAATAGGCAATTGCGTACACGTCGTGATTGTTATATTTTTATTCATTTCCATAAGTTTATCAATATTGTTGTAGCTTTCAAAATATAAACCCAGACTTCGTAATTGTATCTTAATAGATAATTACGTACACATCGAGTTTATTATATTTTTATTCATTTGCGGAAGGTTATCGATATTGTTGTGACTTTAAAATTATAACCCAGACTTCGTAATTGTACCTAAATAGTTAATTGTATATATACATCATTTGTATAACGAGATTTATCAAGCATTTATTCCAGTAATATGTTTATTTTTATTATTCAATACTTTCTTCCAGGTCCTGAAGTTTATCAATATTATTATTACTTTGAAAAAATTATCCAGACTTCGTAACTGTATCTGAATAGTTAATATACATCGTAATTATCACGAGATCTGTTAAGTAATTAGTCTATTTCCATCAGAAAATTTCATGAATGTTTAAACGACAAAACTCTTATCTGGCATTTCTATATTTATTCCGAAAATACATAATAAATTCGCTGTTTTTATTTGTACGTCCGTGGTCGAATGAAATTACCAAATGATAAATTGAAAATTCATCTCTGTCTACACACCGTGAAAAAGCCTTTTGTCCATTATACGCAGAGGAAAATAGCACGAGAAGCTCTGATCCTCTGACTTATCTGACATCAATTTTCATCCGTCGCAGTAGCTTTAAACCCTCTGTCTATGTATACACACGCTTGGAAGCTCGCGAAGCAAGAGAATTAAGTGCAACAAGCCCGATACACAATGTATAAACAAGCGGTTTGCCGCAATAGCGTGGAAAAGTTGGTCGCGCACAGTAGGCGGCAATAAGATTGGGCTACTTATCTAGATTAACTTCAAAACACACATACACATTCTATCTCGCCTATTCTCTTTCTCTTACGCTACAATAAGTACGTAACTCTTGCGTACTTTTCGACTTTGTGCTTTCAGCGCTTCTCCCTCGTTGCAACAACGTTGCGAGTAGTTCTATCCCTGTGTGCGCAGACACACATATATTTAGACCTATACACGACCACCGGGTGTTAGCTTTTATATTACTAATGAAGATCCGTGGCTGCAGAACATTTACCAAATAAAGATCTACGATGTGGGTAGTAAGTTTCACTCAACGGGTTGCGTAGAATACAAATGGAAATCACGCATTGCGTTGAGCTTCATTTCGAGTGTTCTTCTTTAAAAAGCTCCTAGTGTGTTTTAATGAAACTACGATCATTGGGTGGGTATTCTTTTTTTTATTCATAGTAAGTAACTGTAAAATGAAGGGGAAATAAGCTATTGAATTAGAAATGAACTTAGATTTGTAAAACGAAGTTGTTATATATTGTTAATTTATTAAAAGGTCTAGTATTTTATTAACTGTAAAAACAGTCGTAAAGCGTGTATACTTTTATTTATTTGGAACAATTAGCCATAAAATATGAGTGTAAATGCTTATTTACTATTTTTTTTCTTCACAGTACTTATCCAAAAAATGAAGGTGAAAAAAGCTTTAGAATTACAATTAGACTTAGATTTATTAAACAAAGTTTTTCACTCGAGCGAATTAAGAGCAAATGAAAATTGCATAGAGCTTGCAAGCACAGTGAGTCGAGAAAAGCTCGTTTTAATTTCCAGTGAGCGCGCGTTCTAGCACACTGTGCGCTACAATCAATTTTAGCACGCGTTTTAGACACTTGTAATTCTTCACTGTCGCGCACACTGTCAAACGCGAAATCCAACTGCTGTTAATATAAGGCCTTCGTCTTTGCACCCCCCAGTGAGCTTCGCTCGTCAGGACGAAGCTTTATGATTCCGCGGCTGTAATGAACGAAGCGCATTGAGTTCACTACTTTATTTCTTCGTTATATGCCTTCCATTTTTAAGACTTATATAACTTGCCTTTGTTTTCGTCGACTCGAAATTACGATTAATCGTCGTTAAAGAGCTTACGAGCCAACGGCGAGCTTTCCCTATGCTTCAAAGCTCTCGTAACATTAGCGATTAACCGATATACGCAAGACCATACTAGCGTTATTGTATACTACAAATCCTATCGTCCAAGCTATATAGACTCTGAGGATATCTCTCTCGCGGTCTATGTATGATGTATGCATATATATATATATATAGAATGTGTATACCGCGTGATTTGAATTTGCCCCCCTCGAATCGTGGGAATTAGCGTGGTTTTGCTAATAATTGGATGCGTCAATATTACATGTTCCCTCGAGTTCGTGAGATCGGCCACTGGACCGAAACGTAGAACTATACATCCCATTCAATTTCAGTGTTAGTATTGCGAGATGTTCCTTTGCCGCTGCGGATCTCATTTCCTGCTCGGGCAATGAAATTTATACGTGATAGTGCATCGACGGAGAAAAAATTAATTAAAGGTGTCAGAAACAATTTGTACAAGTAGATAGGAGAAGAGAGCACGTAGCGAAACACGTACGGGAAAAAACATCTCCTTTCAACTCTCTCTCTCTCTCTCTGAGATCTGTGAGATACACCCTGGAGGTTTGGAGTCAGCGAATCTTTATTTCCACAAAAAAGCACGAGCTTAATATCGCTCGCGTTGGCGAGAAATCTCTTTTTTCTAATTATACAGTTCAAATATAAAGATAAAAAAAAGAATCAGCTTGGAAAAATTCTGAAAACTCGGCCATAAGTATTAATCAATAAAAAGCTCGGCTCTTACAGTAATACCGATAACATCAGGAGATTTCCTCGTGTTTAAGCCTCGTGCTTTGGCAAAAGCCAAGTCGACTTTAATAGACCAAGAGCTATACAGATGTGTAACAATAGGAAAATCGCTTTCATCTCCCTATGGGATAACAAGCACGGCTTGCAACTGTAGCAAAGTGCATAGACGGACAAGAAGAGAGTGGGTGAAAGTGGGAGAAGACGGAAGATCGGCGAATGGTGCAACAGGGAGAGAAGCTGCAAGATGCCGCACTTGGGTTAAGTACAAGTCCCTGCGGGATCTTTAAGCCCCGGCGATCTTGAGGTGGCTGCTGCCGCAGCAGAGAAGACGCGCGATAGTTGCTGGCTCTTCCTCACGGGAGTGCTTGTCCGGAAAGCGATAACTGCGGGCCCTCTCAACTTTTCCAATAATAATGCGGGGGAGTGGCTTGCTCATCGCGGATATGATAATCGGACGAAATGGACGAGAAAAGTTGCTTGGTCGCGAGCTTGCACGACGTTTTTATCTCTTGCGATTTTTTTTTTGCGTTGCTCCAACCAACAGTTGAGGGTAGTATTAATTGATTGCTCGAATTCTCGGAATCACTGGTATAATTCGCTAATTTGCTTCGCAGATAAGTTGATAGATTGAATGAAGTATTCTTCTGTAAGTTCGAGAAGCTCTTTGTAATAAAAAAGAATACGACTCTTTAGATTCGCCGTTCAAGTAGAGAACGAAGTTTGTGTAAAAGCCAATTGATTGTATTTTCTTGGGAGAAAAACGAGTATTACGTCTGTTATCCCGGAGAGTAAGGGTCAAGCGTAAACTTCTCATGACGTCGATGACGGATACAGCAAATTGGAATACGCGTATCGCATTGTTCAATGAGGTTAAACGGGAACATCGTCACAATTGCATGCATAACCGTATACAGACGAATAAACAGACATATATACAAACGGAGAGAATCAGACCGACTGCGGAAATCCTCCTTCGATAAACAATCGCGCCTCGTTTCCCGCGCGATTCACCGTCATACGGACAAAAGGCAAACATTGACCGAAATTCCGTTGGTGCACTGGGTTAGAGAGAAATGCTCCATCCCTTGTTCAAAGTTCACTCACCTGACGTCAAAGCGACGATCAACAGAAAAGTCCGTAGTACAGCGAGTATCGATGGGCTGCGCGAAGATCGCATATTGAAGGTCTGCTTAATGTTGTGCTTCTCTCTCTCTCTGTTTCTCTCTCTCTCTCTCTTTGATTTCTTTCGTTGCGGCTGTCGGTACTACCGGCTGCTTGTACTACTGCCACTGTCGCTCAGTCGTCGGCTCATTCCTCTTCTCATTCACGGAAAAAGTTTCTCGCGATTCATGACATTTGTTGCTCGTGTTGTATCGCACTGCTTCGCGCATCATTTTTCCCATTCTCTGACTAACTTTGTTCGCTGCACTGCTAAAAAACGAAATATTTCTGGTTAGATCGAGCTGCTTGAATTTTCAATGGTTTATTTATTTACATCTCGGAAAGTTAAGTGTAATTATTGATACGCGTAAGATCCATTAGCTGTTTGGTGCAAGAACGAAATTTAAACATTCATTACGCTAATGACCTGGAAATTCGATAACAACGATCGAATTACATTAGCTCAGAGAGCTTTACAAAACGAAAATTCACGCCTCTCATTTGCCAAGCGATACCGCAATCACAACTTCGGTCCAATTTGAAAAAAGAAAGGAGACCGATAAAAAAAATTATCGAACTAGCACCGCACTCCGAATAGATTGTTTCACAAGTGTAACAGCGGCCCGAGAGCAACCGAAATAAAACTTATATTTTATTTCGGTTGCTATGTAACAATGTAAAATTCAAAATATCACAAGCTCGACCTATCCATTCTTCTTTCTCAGACAGATGCACCGAAAAAAACTCACCGTCTTCACGTCATCATTACGGTATACAACAATTTATACTTATATAAACGTCACACAAAGCCGATCACGGCTACAGCCGATCTGCGCCACTTGTGCGAGCGCATTCCACGGTATCCGAGACAGCACAGCGACGAACCGACGCAAGGACGTCGCCGAGTCGGACTAACGCTCGTTTCCTTTTGTCCAGCGCTTGCACCCCACCGATCGAGTCTCCCCCGACGTTGAACGCGCGCAACAATCCCCCCACCACAAAATGAGAGCTTGCGCGCGCGCACACCTGTGGTGTTACCGCTCAACGCTCCTTTTCTACTGGCACTGCGCCTTGTAATTTGCCAGCCTTCCGCAACGCGAAGCAAAAAGAGAGAGAGAGAAAGATTCCGTCGATTAGCGCAAACAGTCCGATGCTTTCTTTGATTATATTTTCTCTCGAATTATTAGCTGGAATATATCGTATTACTACGAGTGCAAAAGTCGTGGCTGTGTGTGTGTTCTGAAGAAAATAAAAGATACGTCGAATAGGACGAGCTATCTGGAAAATAAAAGTTGTTGTCAGGGCTGAGGGATCTTAATGGAGACGAAAGTTGACAGAACGAGGCGCAATTTGCAAGAAAATGACAATGCGGGTTCCGCGAGCTACGCAAGCTTGCTTATCTACGCTCGTAAAGTGTAAAATAATGCCGTCGTTCTTCGACTTGCTTCTCGAGACGCTAGTGCTCTATTGTCGAATTTACGGCTTGACGTGTAGCTGGACTCAAGTGTACCGAGAGCTTTTGACGTATTGGATATTCCCTACACAAACATCCCCTATATAGCTTGTGTAAATGCATGACTTTCGCAGGTAAAGCTTCGATAAGACTTGTTTGATGAATTATAATTCCGAGATTAAAAGCTCCGCGAATTATATACAACGTTTCGAAGTGAAATGATTATTTAATTAAAATTTATGCGTAAAACAGAACAATGCTCTCCGAACGAAAATATGTCTTCGACATATTATAAAATTTCATTGATTATTTCATTAAGTTAATTTATGAGAGAATAATACTATAATAACAATGCCGATTATTGAAAGTTTTGATTCGATATATTGAATGATTGACGGTAAGCAAAATGCAAAAATAAATTATAATACGAATGATCCGATGGATTCAAGGTTGGAGATATATTGACGGGGGAACAAAAATAAATCGTCAAACCACGACGTGGCAATTTATTAAAAAAGTGTAACTTTTTATTTGTATGTAACATACGCTCGACGTAAGCTAACACATCAATATATATATATATATATATATATATATATATACTTCTTGTGATAATATTAATTTCGTCTTTAGACACATCGGCTCTTTTCAATATTTTACAGGATAAATTTCTTCTTTTTTGCTTTCTTCATTCTCGCACGCAGTCAATTATTAAAGCTACTGTCGACGTGGTTATTACTATGTACGATCGAGAACGATATAATTCAATACATGTATATTCTATACAAAATTTTCATATTTACACGAATTAAATTACAATACTTATTATATATATATATATATATATATATATATATATATATATATAAAATTCTGTGGTATACGTACTTTGGTGATTTTCATTAGATTAATTTAAAACGTGATTTGGTATAAGAAATATCGTGCGTGATTTATTTTTTTTTGTAATATTCATCATATTTATAATGCGTTACGTATTATTGAATATTAGTAATTACACTCGATCAATGAAGACCATAAATCTAATAGATTCTCGTATGTTAAGAATTCATTATTTACGCGCACATAATAATATCTCATATAGATATTGTATGTTATACTGTACAGTTATATGTAACGTATCTGTGTGTATAGTACAATGCACGCGTTTTCTTCAATCATTAAATTCGTTTCTTCGAATGTCATTTAACTTAACAACTATATGCATAAATTCAATTTCAATAATAATAATGATTTTATTTTGGTACAGTAATAATTGTGATTAGCTGCAAGACTAGGAAAAATTATCATTACGTAATCAACGTTATTGAAATCAGCGATGAACAAAAGCAATTAATCATAATAAGTTGTCGACAAACAAAAAATATACTTTCGTATCGATGCGATGATTAAAATTTCTCGTTCTTTTGTTTTCTCTGACGAAACCGCGCGAGTGTATTTTGATGTATTTAAAAACATTTTTCATTTCGTCCTGTCCATTTCCATTTCAAACTCGTGTACTTTTGTTCATGCGATTGCGTTGCGCGAAAACGATTCACTATATCGTATCTTCGTTCTTTTTTGCAATATACCTATCTATAACAATAATGAACAAAGTGAGCTTTTTGCTTTTCTTTTACTTAGACCGTGAAGCCACATCAGTTTACCGATGTCATCCATTAATATTGTCGCATCACGCTATAGAAGAATATCTTAGCTTTTACACTTTCTCCTCGTCTATCCACGTCCTCTGGCTTTTGCGTTGCTCGTTTTCTTCCCATATAAACTTCGTAGCATATATTCGTATCGATTTGGTCAATATATGTATTGTATGTATAATCAAATTGCAGTTACTTGTTTACATATTCACACGCGCTTCTCGCTATATATATGTACAATTTACAAATACAATCGACCCTTATAAATCAGTACAATATCCTGTCTTTATTGTAAATATATGATTCGGTAGATTCTTGTCTGGTGCGCATTATTAGTTAGCTAAAGGTATGTTGATTATACTAACAATCGACTTCTAAGTTGTTCTTCACGTCGAATACCGTTTTTGGTTTGATACAATAGTTAAAGTCCTAAAACAGAAAATTCGTACTAAATTAATCGAAATTCCATTTTTAATGTCGATTCAAATTTTATTAGATGACGTTTTCTCATAGATAGATTATGTATATATTAAATATATATATATATATATATGTGTGTGTGTGTGTTATAATCAATAATAAAGAAATGGACCTACCAATTTTAAAGCGTTTTAATTTCCAAGGAGGACGAAAACCGCAATGTTCATCAGAATAATGTATAAGCTCGTCCTAAGTCGTCCAACCGAGTTACCTAAAACAATGAAATATAACATACATTAATTTTCGTTGTTAACAAGTTGTGATAACAATAAAAAACAATACAATATAGGACATAGATATAGGTGTACAGAGTGTATAAAAAAATTAATAAAGATATCCCAGATTGAAAAGATTTTTCCCGCGGCGTTCGATTCTAATCAATAAAAAAAAAAGTAAAAAAAGCAAAACTGTCAAACACGCACGAAGTCTGTTGATCCGCACGAACAGTTCCAAAAAAATCTCTTTCAACAACTATATACGCTTTGCGCTCGAAACTTTATTCGAGTACACAAATGGTTTTCGCTCGAACTTTTTTCTCTACAGTTCAGTTGATTAGGCGATCGAAGATTTTTGAACTACATGCAAGGACACTGAATTTTTAATTAATGTACACGAATTGCATAAACGGATTCGCTTCCGTTATCATTAAGGGAAGAAACATTTTTCGTATCGATCGAAAACCAGGACCTTCCTTCGATTCGCTTAGGTAAGACGTCAGAGGAAGGGTAATCTCCGGCAACATTTCTTGGGAAATGAGTCATCCGTTCTGTAGCTAGTTCTCAATCTTGGGCTTTTCTGTATCGGTACGTCGTCATACGCTTAATCGGGAATCGTGCTTATAGCTATATACAATTATCGTACGCTGAAATTTTCGCGGAACTCAGTCTATTCAAAGGGGAAAAAGTGAAAAATAATGTAAAGAAACATAAAACAAATGCTATTCAGTGATTTCAGTGAATAACTTTAGAGTAAATAAGTGATGAAAAATTTGAGATTGGAGATTTTCAATAAGACTATTAATCAGTATTTTACGTAAACTGCCAAAAATGTAAAAAGTGATAAAAAAATATTTGAACCGGGATTTTTATAATAGTCAGAGACAACATTGAAACTTCCTACCTATACAAGAAATTAAAAATAAAATAATTAATTACATATCGATTCTAGATAAAATATTCATTTGCAAAATAACTCTCCTATGAGAGTTCAACTGCTTAAACAAACAAAAATTCATTTAAGTTTATTTATACAAAATAATTTGTAAAAAGTTCAACATGTTTTCGATGCGATTCATAGTTTTAAATTTAGGCTACAATATACATTTGATCCTTAGCCAGGTTTTGTCAATTTAATCCCTAACTAATTATGTACCGGACGAGCGAACAAGAAGCCTGTCTCATCTGGTGGATTTCATAGAATGTAATGCGATGTTTATACTCTGGGGAAAAAATAAATAAAAATAACGGGTAAAAGAAAGTTCATTCTTGTGGTCAGTCGCATCTAAGACGTTAAACACATTGGCTTAAATAGCTCACACACATAATGGAAATATACAGACGCTATGAATTTACTGGGCATCTTATTACGCTGACCTACATACGCCTCAACTTACTGCCTAAAAATGTTGCGCACACAAGACTACTCTATATATTACTGTACCCTCTAGACACACATACGTATATATATATGTGTGTGAGTGTATGTACACACTCACACACCATTGTCGCATAATCCATAAACCGAGTGCTGCAGAGCGCTTGCGTGTGTTCATAATTGCCGTTACCTCATTTCTCAAGTCGCTACACGGTTAATGCGCCCCCAAAACGCATTTTCCTGCATCGCTCTAGACCCGAGCGAATTCAGTGGAAAAATAAAGAAGAAAAGAAGAGAGAGAGTACAAAAGATCTCGTGAGCGTATACGACGAACGATGTTCGAGTGGTCGGTTAAAAGCTTGAAAAGTGTGCTAAGTTTCTTCTTTCGTCGATAAGTGGAACGAACGTGGTGTGTAGTAGTATTCTTTTGATCGCGCAGTCATGAAAAAGAGACGTCTGCCTGATTTCCTATCTAACAGTATGGAGCTTTTTGAAAAGAGAAGTATATATACAATACATATATAGAGATACTATAGTCTGTTGACTCGATCGTGTATAGCAATTAGCCGAGGCTCTTGTGTGTGGCTTGTGCCACGTTATCGGATTACGGATTTTCGAGTTTCCCGCGGAATTGCAGGTCCAATTATTCTTCCCACTGCTTTTGCATCGACTTTGCCACGTCGTTATAGAGTATAGTGCGTGTATAGACCGAGTACATTGAAAAAAACGCTTTGATGTTTTTCTAACGAACGATATTTTTTATTACGTGTTAATTTCATGGCGTATACATTTGCCGATGTAAGAATTGCTGGTACTAGAACAATGAAACAGACTTGTAATAATATATTGGACCCATTCTGACGTGTTAGTTTTGAACTGGAGTTATTTATAATGTACCTCCAATACTGGAACCAGAGTTTAGGAATGCTTTCAAAAATAACGATGAATATAGTACTGGAAAGTCTATCCTCCTGATATAAATTGCTGGTACTGGAAGAAAGAGCCAGTAGTGGTTAAATCTTGGTTCGATGTTGGGATGATGAGAATAGGTCAGAGCGTAGTACATTGAAGCTAACGTTAAAGTGTGCTTTTAAAAGAGCAAGATTACAATTTAGTTGTGATGGATCTAGTAGTAATATCTGACATAATCCTGGCACAAATTGGTGCAATGATGGGTCTGCACTTGTTATAAGTACTGAGTTATTAAATGTGCAGCGATTGACTGTAATGTACGCCAATTCGGGGACACGTTACAACCATAGTTACAGTATGTTCTCAAAAGAGCGAGATTACAATTCAGTAGTAATAAATCAAGTAGAGGTGATGAAGTATTTGATTCGGATTGTCAAAACCAAAAATCAAGGTTCATACAGCATTGCTACAATGTGTTGCTATGAATGTGTGCAAGCTACTGCTAATAGTATTCCCAAGAAGGTGTTTGACTAAAATTAAAAAAAAATCCATCTAAATAAATAATGGCAACACTAGTTTAAAGTATCGCTCGTTCATATCACCCCAGTACTGATCCAAAATTGAGTTTGTACAGGCCCAGTAATGGACATTTTCTCCATTTCTACTAGAATATAGGAAAATCTATCTCAACAGTTGAAAGATAGAAACTGTATTATAACATCGTTGTAATTAAAATTTCTCAGCATAGCACCGCCTGGTGAACTCGATCTAATAATTCACACTGAAGGTACAAGCGCATAGTAGTAGGTCGCCAAGCCACGAAGCGATAACTAATCGTGGAGCTCACCATGCGCCTTAGAAACCAGTGCCGTGTGCATCTCCCTTGAACAACATCGCGTACAAATGCAAGAGCACTGGTGTACGTTATAGCATACATAATTCGGTGTAAGAGACGGCTCGAGACCGCGGCTCACAGGTGCGGAGAGTCTGTTCTCTCCCTCTCTCTCTCTCTCTGGTGTTATGTCCTCTCACACTCTTCCTCTTATTGTCTCTCTCTATATACATATATATGTATTTTCGCTTTCTCGAACCTTAGCCCGTTTCCGCTTCCGGATTATAGCGTAGTGGCAGCGAAGCCGCAAGTTCGAGCGGAATTTCGGGAACCTCGCCGACACTTCTGCTTTCGGACTGGTACTGCTGCACTATAGAGGAAGAGTCGAATCGATCGTGCGTATTACGAATTCTCGAGGCTGAAAAATTCACGAGACTCGCGGCGCCTGAATTGCGGACAAACGAATAGTCAAATCCGTATATAGCCATTGTATATGTGTGTTGTGTATATATATAGTATATACAGCTAGAGTAAACTGATGGATGCGAAAAATCTTTGACGAAAGTACTGTGTATATGCATGTCTGACCACAGCATTCAGCATTTCTACTTGTGTGTAAAAGTTATCTAAAATTCATGTTCTTTAGCGAGATAAAGAAAGAGAGGGAGATCACACAAGCTCGAGCCAACAAGTCACACACGTATGCACTTTACGCCAGAATTCGGCACAAAAGGCGACTTGCGCCAAAGAGCAGACAGTGAGTAATCGAGAGACAAGACAGAGAATGCGGCGAGATGCACTTAGAGGCGACACTTAAAATTTCAGAAGCTCTTGCCAACGGCCTCTACGTTAACTAACGATACTAGTTCACATTTTTCGTTTTAGTTCAAAAGTAAATATAACGACTTTCTCAAGCAATTCTCTGTATATAATATATACGTGTACCTGTATTCGTATGAGCGACTATATATATATATATATATATATATATATATATATACATACGTCTGAGAGTGTGTAAAACGAACGAAGGAAACTTTTAACGATAGAACGAGAGACAGTGAGATGCATTTCTCGGCAACGTTCGAATTCGGTTAGCCGACGATTGAGACGAATAGCGTTGGAGCTTTTCAATTTTCCTCCTCACTCTCTCGGCGTATACGAGCCTCGGCACTATCGACATAAATGGATAAATCTCGTTTCCTTAAGTCAACATTAATCCCGATCGCGAGCAAGGCCCCGTAAACATCGACTGCACCTTATATATCCTCGCAAGGCTGAACCACTGTACTTACTCTCTCACTACTGGCTCTCCTTTGGGAGCCACTGACGCGAAACATTTCTTTATTTCGACGCCGCGTACCCGGCAGCTTCCGCCACTGCCAGGTAAATACGTTATTCATCCTCTACATCCGAAGCTACCGGCCGTGAGAATTGCCTCGATTTCGTCCTTCCTAAGCGCGATTCTTTGTCTCCTTCAGTTTACGGATACCGTCCATTTCCGACTAGAAATTTTAGTCTACGAGCTTTCCGAATTATTCTCTCTACTACACACAGTATTATAATTTTTCTTCCGGTGATCCTTTGGTTGAAAGTAAACGAGTTTGACTACCCCCGAATTAGTAACAGTTGTCTAATTTCTTTGGTGAATTATACATTGATATACTTGGGAAATAATACTAGATACACATACTTTTTGTCATTTCTCTGCTATGGTATGTTCGTAAATAATTATGAAACTGTACTGCATAAAATGTGAAGGTTCTTATTTTGTAGATAAATGGATACTTATCCAGAAGCTATTATTTTGATAATCTCTTATATACTGGTTTTTCATTGACAGAGATTATACTGGTTACCAGTACTGGTGAAACTTTGGTAGAAGATAGGCCAGAATTGTGCTAATCCTGCTGTGCCAGATTTGAACTAGTGTTGGAATTCGGGAGATGTAAGGTATTATGATTCCTTTTATTATTATAAACATATTTCTGAGTAATGTATTAAAATCAAGATTCTATAACCATGATTGTTAGCGTCTCGAATTAGATGTAGCTCAGTCACATCATTTTGTCACATTACTGAACAGTTACTTGGTTACATTACTGCTAACAAGATATCAGAATTGATCCAGTACTATACCGTAATTCCAATTTTACTAGGGTTTTGTTAACGTCGTGAATTCGATATAGTTCGGTTGTCACAACAATATTAGCAAGATGTCAGTACTGATCCATTACTGAGGTATCATTCCAATTTTACTAGGGTTATTAACGTCTTGAATTAGATGTAATTCAGACAGATTATCTTTTTGTCACGAAAGCGGACAGACACTGACTTGTAATACAGCTGACTCAATATCATTACTGAGCCATTCGAACTAGAATTGTTAATATCTCAAGTTAGATATGTTTAAACCTACTTATGCTTTTTTTCACAAACTTGTATATTTCCATCCAATATATCAATAGAAATTCAAGAGCATCTATACCAAGTATTGTAATCAATATGCTCTAAAACCTAATCGATACAACATAAAGACGAAGTAGAGTATAAGAGAAAGAGGAAGCATATAACTCTAAAATTTTCCAAGAGACCACTCGTCACGTAAACTCAGCTCCTCTCAATACCACACTCTACTTCTATATCACATATCCCCTTCTCCAAGTCGGTGACCGAATCGCAGTCTGCACCCTCTCTCATACTTCGCAGCGAACGAGGCAGTAAAGAGAGCAAGAGTGCCTCGGTACTATCAACAAGAGATAGGGCTGAAGTCTCGTGAGAGAAGTAAAGCTCGCCGCGCATGCGGACGTATATAGAAGAGCCGAACCCAAAGTAAATGGTGCCGGCTTTACGCGGAGTTTTATATATTACGCTTCTCCAGCTACTCGACATCCAAATGGACAGAACGCAAATTCAGCGAAGAGGAGAAAATCCGTAATAATCGAAGAAATTTTTTTTTTCACCCCTCCTTTGCGTCCGGTATTATTAGTATAGCTTTTGATCTCCGATACGTGAACAGTGAGAATTTATATCCTCAACGACGATCTAAGCACGTATATGTATTCGCCCGGGAATTCCGGATAGGAATTCGCCGTAGGCTCTATCTCTCTTTGTCTATATGTGCTTTATTGAAGCGATCGCGCCGCTAGATAAGGTTCGTTCGAAGAATACTGAAACCGAGAGCGAACAACCCTCGTTTATTTGGAGCGACGAGATGTGGCATCTCAAATAAAAAGAAGAACAAACTTTTATAATAATAAATATAAAAAAAGAAAATTCGTTCTCGTTTGAGTGAAAAAGTAAACTTGCGAAACGAAGTATTGCGCGCCTGGTCAATTTGATGTTTTTGCGTGTATATACATGTATACGTGTTTACGGAAAGGAAAAGGTATTGCGAATTGTTGAAAACCGAGCTTTATGAAATGAGCTTCTTTGCTAAAGTAGCATCAGAGTTATAAGCACTTGTATAGTTTGCAAGAAGATTCGGTAACTAGCTTTTACAAGAATTCTGTACATATTTCTCTCTTCCATGTATAGTTACGTGGAAAAGCTACACTCACCGCGAAATGCGATTTCATCATTTTCGCAAGCTCGCCTGTAAAAGAAGGTTCTGCAACGTATACTCCACTCAAAAAGTTCTCCCTTACTACGTGGATGCAGTTAAAAAAAAAACAAAAAAAAAATTGTTCATCGCGTACATACTAAATTCGCGAATTTCAAAAGTTAATGATAACACGAAACACTCAAACGAATGAGGCGCCGCGAATTAGTACACTATACGACTCGTCAAAGTTCTGCTCGGATTAAAAATTGACGGTCCATGAACTGTCGCAGAAAGTTTGTAGTAGCACCAAACTATTGCTATATTTTCGGTAGTCGTATATACATATACAAACGTTGTAATGGGTTTTCATATTAATTAGGTTGCTCGCAGCTTCTTCGAGTTGGCAAACTCATTCAGTGCAGCTATGGTGACTTTTTAAAATAAGCATCGCGCTAATTTTGGCTTCCCGTGCGCTACGCAGTCGAGCGAAAGTTTTCATCGACTATATATACACAGACACTTTCGGCACAATAAATAATGTCGAAGCTTCCAAGGACAAGAGGTGTATAATGAAATTTCTTCGGTTGAAACTCGATTACGCGTTGAAACAGAAAGGCAGAAAATGCCTATTCAATCCCTCTCTCGACGCCCTGGATCAACGCCGGAAGATAATCGAAAGACGAGAAAGAGAGAGAGAGAGACTCTGGGCTTTTACTAATGAAGTTAAAACTGAGACTCGCGCGCTAAAGTTAACCTCTGCGATATTATATATACGTAGAGTATACGAAAGACAAATTCAGTGGAGAGATCCATTTGTCTTTGAATTTCAAAAGCTTCTTCGCTTGGCATAACACACTCCTCGCTTCATAGTCGATAATTGTTGGCTCCACGCGGAATATTAATAATTTCAAATCCATTGGTTATGTTCGAATCTATGGTTTAGTGACTTTAAGATCAAGAACTAATGATATTCTGATGATTACGTTGACATCAAACTAAATTGGTTGCTTTTGCCTCACATTTTGAGGTAATACCGTTTTCGCAAACGTGACGACCGACTCCAAATGGAGTCTGCACGGACTGCAAAATTCATGCGTGCATCCCCTATAGAGTAGAAACTCCAGTGGATTCACGTTGATCAGTCGAGATTATACTAAATGGACCTACTGCTTTACAAAATCGTACGAGTTTGAAAACTAGCTCATCTACGTGTGTGTGTACGTTCATGATCAATGAAACTAGGTACTTGACCAAGCGAGAATAGGCTTACGATCCCAAAGGTATCGTATAATACTGGGCTTTATTACTTTAGATTGGTAGGTAACCGACTCCGGTATGCCATACCTTTGATATTCAGTGCTATGTCCTCCCTTTGTAAATATGATGATGGTAAATCAAGGTCGTTTAGATTTAAACGTGTGTGTGTATATGTATGGGTGATTTTTTCTTCTAACCCGTTTAAACGTTTCTTTATCACTGTATGAATTTATTTAAATTTTGTTCTTTAAGAATTTTTTACGAAATTTTGATATTGTATAGTTACTGAGGGAAGCATAAAAACATACCAAGAAAAAAGTTTCTTATAAAACTTATTTAATTTTTTAAATAAAATCCTTTCAAGTTTATTAAGAAATTTATAAAAAATTAAAGTCTGTAATTCAACGTCAATGGTTTTTAGAATGTGATTTTATTTAGTATACAAAAACATTGAGTCTCGGCAACTTAAAATTCGAGTGCTAAAGAACAATTTTAAATTATTTAGAAGAATTAAAAAGAAAATTACCGTTAAAATATCAAAGGTTTCTTCTTTATAATAAACTAATTAATAACGCTATTTTAACGAGATTGCAGTACATGTGAATATTCTTTTGATGCATTGTACGTGACATACCTTTGAGATATTTCATATTCAATTGACTATAATTATTTGTACCAATGACTACATATTCATGTACCATCCAATTACCGGTTTTATTCTCAATACTAAATAAACGAAACTATATTTATATTTATCTTTCGTGTATTGATCCAACAATGGTAAAAATAAAGAAAAACACAATGTTTCAATGGACATCCAGAAAACGAAGAAGATTAGTACTTGACATAAGGAGAAAACTCCAGAACAAACTATTTGTACGTCATAATGCAAAGTAAGTATGAAACTCTCGTCCGTTTGAATATTCAATAAACGAGCGCTTCCCCAGTACACTGAACGTACACATATCATCTATATACGTATAACATACACGCATATTATATATACATGTGTAAGAAAAAAAGAGAATACATCGAGTGGAATTTTCAATTCGAAACCGCATTACGAATGAATGACCGATAGAAAAATGCAGAAAGCTCAAAAATATTCATCTCCAGATTTTTTGTCGGTCTGCTCCGCGTACTGTGCAATCTGATAGGTTTTTATTATATATGAGAAGCGACTGTGTAAATATAAAACGGCCTCGTGGAAAAACGAAAACTAGCTCTATCGGCGATTACATTTTTCACTATCCACCTCACACATACACACACACGTACATATATATATACTCGCTGTTATCAATGGGTCAGACCTACTGTGAAAAGTCATTTTTCAGGATATCATGGTATTAGGTGAACGAAATCACATATACGTCATCTTCCCTATATATATATACGTGTATACATACATGCCGAGACAAACCTGTACCCAACGCTCTTTTACGCGTATGTATATAAAAGCTGAGCCAAGCGAGAGACCACTAAGCCGGCTTGGTCCGGAAAAATTGCCATTTTTATCAATAGACTGGCGAGTAGAAAAGAAGGACATATGTAGTGCAGAGTACCTACGAGAGTTGTGGCACTTTATTCGCGAAAGTACAAACGTCGTTTCTGAAAAGCTTTCCACACTTCGACTGTTGTATCGCATACATATATGTACATAGGTATATATCTTACGAATGAAGCTTTGTGCCTCTTTCGATGAATTAACTCTAGCGCAAGATGCGATACGAAATTCTTTTCAGAAGCGAGGTAAACTACGTTTCACCAACACATACACGCGACAAGCAAGAAGATACACATCTAGCAATTTCCCCGCTGTTCTTTAACCGTTGCGTCCTTTCCCGCATATCCGAGTCTAACTCTAAATACACACAGAGAAACACGCGGTGCTGCAAAAACGAATTAAACGAACAAAGCTGTCGAGAAGTGCAAGAGCAAGAACATGATAAATTCTCTCGCGTTCAAAGAGCCGGCAATTTCCTTTTAATCAAAATACTACGCTATTACTATATACATCTACTACTCTTTCTTTCGCACTCGCACTCGCACTTGATCCAAATATTTACTCGGCACTTTTTACCATTTGCTCAGTGCTGGGAATGCTAAATTAAATCGTTTTGTAGTCTCGTGTTCAACTATTGCAATTAATCGCCTGAGCGTGTGTATAAGAGTACGGTGTATAAGTAGCTGCAAATATAGTCCAGAAGGATTCTTCTTGTCCCTGCTACTGACAAAGGCGCCGCGATATTTTTGCCAGGGGTAGTTTCTGTCTCTGGATATAGCTAAGAAACGAACTGGCGAATTAGAGGGTCCCAGTCGACTTTCGCCAGGAATTTCCATTAGCACAGTAGACGAGCTTAGTTCGGTTTGCGGCGCGAGCGATTATTCGTTTAATTACTTCCGTATTTGCGTGGGAGGGTGGGGGAGGAGATAGAGAAGGAAGAAGGTGGCATAGCTAGAGAGTTTCCTGCTCTTTCGGTGTGCGACTGCTTTGTGATAGCAAATGATCGTAGGACGAACAGATAGAGGACGAGAAAGAAGTTGGGCAAATGGAGAGGAAGAGAAAAAGTGGACTGTGTGCATAATTTTAGAGAATTTACTTCTCTTGGGATAGGAGGGGGGAGATTTCGTCAATTTTTCTTGGTCAATATTTGTTCTACGCTTCAAACGCATAGGTTGTTAACTTTTAGAGTATATAAAGTGTTTAAACGTTAAAATGACAGGTTAAGAATAGGATTTTGTTCTTGGCCGTTGAATAATTTGACGAATTTTCGATTCGACAACGGTGTACGCGTGGGTATACGTGCAATAAGACTGAGAATCATTTGATATATACTTTATATCTGAGGAACACGGGGATTACCTAAATTACGTCTGCAGATGTAATTAAGCCGTTTCAATAAAACTTTGTCGCAGAGAACGCTCTTTGATAAAGCTTTTCACGGCCCCGCGTTTGTGAAGCTCTTCCGACAAAATACGCAATTACACATTGTAATTTTATGTTTAATTTACGAATCAACTTCCATCCCATTGCGGCTTCGAAACCTTCAAAGTCATTAAGATCAAAACTTTCTAATACATACTCTAGTAGGAATGGAGATACGGCCAGTACTGTAAGTCAGTAATACGACGAGCATTGAAGTGATAAAAACCAGAAATTTTAAAACCAGTACTGATCAAGTACTCTGATACAGTACTTAAAACCAGAACTGGTGAAGTACTCTAATGTACTTCATAATATTGTACATAATACCTACAGATATTAAGCCAATTTATTTTCAGTATTATATCAACAATTTTTTATTTTTTATGTTCCCCATTACTATTGCCTCTTCTAGATTTATCACTATTAAATTGTGATCTTCCTTTTATGAAAGAAAATTTTAACTATGATAACAATTTGTCACACCGGCATTGGGCCAGTACAATATTACAATTCTAGCCCGTTCTTATCAGTCCGATATCGAAATAATGATGGACCAGTAACAGTACGTCCTACGTACGACCTGGAACAACGTCAATTCTTACTAGCTTTCTTGTCATCCCAATTCTAACCACTAAAAAACGAGTACTCTCTCCCTCACCTGATTCCTATCAGGTTAAATGACTTTTAAAGAACACGACAAACCCAGAATAAAAAGAAACCAGAAAACTACAATTACACTAATTGAGTATTATTCATATAACGATCCATTCGAAAGTGAACAACGTATAATAGAGATAAGGATAAGGGAGGGAAGAAAAAAACGAACTCTGCAACACTTCTGCAAGTGTATGAAAAGTTCGTGCGCGCGCTGTAGATTATACAGCGCGTGCGAAGGAAAGCTCGAAGAAAACAAAGTAGAATGCAAAGCCTCGAAGTTAGCGAGAAGTAAGAACAACGCTATACTTCTCGAACGGCTTATTTTTTGAGCGTTGGCACGAGGCCTTATTTCCTGCGTCGTCGCAGTTCTCCCGATGGTAAAGGAGGGAGCGGGTGGGGGGGAGAAACATTTTTCACAAGTGCAAATCGTGCGAGAAAAAAAAATGGTAACAACGTTGCGAAAGAAAGAGAGAGAAAGTTGAAAGACCTGCGCTGGTACGTGCTTCGTCATTGCCTTGAAAAACCAACAAGTAGAGTGAGTGCAAAAGAGAGAGAGAAAGACCTAGAAAAAAATGCAAAGAGAAGCAGCGACGTGAAGGGTCGCAACGAAGGGCCTTACACAAAAGAATCGCAGTGTTGGCAATACTAGCGCACCCTTGCCATTATATACGCCTACATAATATGCATGTATGTATTATGTATGTATACATATATATATATATATATATATATGTATATATACATGTGTGTGTGTAAACGTATGTAACATTCTTACGCGTCGCAAACTGTTTTGGTTCTCTGTCTCCCTTTCGATGCTTGTTATTCAACACATACAGAGGGGTGTGAAACTCTCTTTTGTTTTCCTCGTTTTCACCTTCTCCGCGTCTTCTGCAACGTTTCTTGAGCACGTCGTCCGTGAACGTACTATTTTTATTTTTCCCCTTCTATAATGTCGATATATTATATAGAAGTCTCCTCTGTTTCCACTTAGAAAGTTAAAAATGGTATCAGGTTTGGCTAAAAACGTATCGTTGCTTTTATGCTAACGATGATAAGCACTAAGGAATTTATGTAATTTATCGAACTATATAAATCGATATAAGTATACTACTGATACATTATTTGGTTCTCTTAGCATCTATTACGTGTCTTTTACATTTACAGTAAAAATTAATGTATTAGAGTGAATTTTCGCTATCGGAAAAGGGAAATTACAAGGTTTTGTATATACGTAGTGTTAAGCACTTTATACTAGAGTATGTAATTAATTCTTATATCACACGACTATTTCTTTTTTTTTAATTCAAGTGACAAAATTACTAACAATTATTTAATAATTATTCGTTATGTTTAATAACCAAACGAGATATTCGATAATAATGCGAATAAAAATGTTTGTTAAAAGGATTTCTTATGAAGAACAACGTGTGTTTTTTGGATTTAATTTATAAATGGAATGGAATATTGGAGTAAGAATAAATATGATAATGAGAATTTTATTAAAAATATAATGACCGAAATTATTTTGTTTGTTTTTAAGCTTTAAAATAAAAAATTAATAAAAATTTCAAAGTGAAATTTTTACTACAATCATCAATCTTAAAAACGTCGATATAATGCAATAACGAGTATTGTGACCAGTAGTGTATGCATAAATGATATTTTACTTTCTCTTGAATTTGTCAATCTTTTAAGAAGTGACTTAAGAAATATTATAAGGATCTATTTTTATAGAGTAACATATTAATCAGATTTCACTCTAAAAATAAGAGTAAAAAACCACTCTAAATCTCGTTTTAAAAAATCCTCATACTTAAAGCTTCCACAGCAACTCTAAAAATTTCGCCGTGAGGTTTAATTTAAAAAATATCACTATACACTCCACGACAGAGTGAATCAAATGTTCTAAAATATTAAGAGTAAACAAATATTCATAGAATCAAACGTTTGACACTTAGTGAGGTATAGACACTTTAAGAACACGTCGATTTAATGCGCTAGCGTATAGGTGCTATGAAAATATTAATTCAGTCGTGTGCGTCGCCCTTATGCATCGGTCGATTATACATCGATATCTGGTGAACTGTCGCTACATTTAAGGATAAAAAAAGGTTCCCTCGACATCGTCGCGACGTGTGTTTTTTCAGCTTGAATGTTTAAACTCTTTATGCATACATTTGCTCTCTCTCTCTTCTCCTTCTTGCGAACGAAGCGGAATGTATAAGCGAGACTATGCCAACGTTGGTGTGCAAAAGCAGCGTAGATATACGAGAGAAGCGAGAATTCGCTGCTGCTGACTGTTTTATTCATAGGCGAAAAATTGAGTCGTCGATGGATGTTTCTGCTCGATTTGCGATTTCCAAAAGAACTCCGAGCAATACCGGATTGTTGCTCGTACGGAAGATTTTCAAAAGACTGCATTCATTGTTTTCTCCCTTGTGTGCCTTGGATATAGAGAAAAACTATTTATATATGTACATACAAAAATCCATTCACACGAAAGAATATTACGCGTTCTTTTACTAGGAAAATTCTCAACGACCGTTAATAAACTACCTCTTTTTATTTTTTTTTCTGAAAAAAAAAAAACAAAAAAAAAGAGACACTCTATTTTTATCATCTCTGTCCTCCTGTAGTACGGGTAGTCCGAAAAAAATCCTCGAATTTAAATAAAACGCTATTCGCGCGCTGCAGAGAGAACGAAAATTATAACGGTGAGCGCCACTCTTTTTTACGAATTTAAAAGGTAAAGCGCCACGCGCAGTCATTTACAATAGTCCGAGAGCTGACGGACTGCATAATAATCTATTCTATAAATGTATGTATATATATCTATATAAATATGCATATATATATATAGTTTTACCGGTAAGCAAAAGCGAATAAAACGCGCTCGACGAAGTAAACAGTAATAAGCGCTTGGAAGCACCGCTCTCGGTGAGCAATTCATTTTATTAACAAATGTAATCCATAAGCAAGTGGCTTTTATTAAAATTCGCTTTTCATATTTCATTCCACGGCTTTTTGCACGCGCATCTGTTTGCGCCAGGCTCTTCGTTGAATTTTTCGACGAGTCTCGCGCGCGTCGTTCATTGTTATGCATTCGCGCGCTCTTGCGTCGCGAACGAAAAAAAACATGAAGAAAATAATAAAAAAAAAAAACAAGAAACCTAGTCAGGATAAGGAGTGCACACATGGGCGGTAATGCAGCGCGTCGCACGTACGGAAGAGTAGGAAGAAGAAGAAAGTCCGCGAGAAAAAAAACAGAGAGAGACAGAGAACGCTAGAGATGGATAAGTGTGTATAGAAGCCGGGAAATGTTAAAGACGGTGGTAGACAAGAGATAGCTACGGCTGCGGCTAGAGAGGACTATTATTTATTGCGACTGATTTATAGGCTCCGCAGGCAGTCCCCCAGCAACGCCCTTAGACCATATACGGCCCGCTATGTTATTCCCTCTTTCTTCCTTACCGCCCCCGCAAGCATTCTCTCTCTTGCTGCAGTCTCACGTCTATATGTCCTCCTCCGCCAAGCTGTCTTCGAAGCTTGACTATATATATATATATAGACTCGCGAAGAGAAAGCGCGTCGAAATGCCGGAAACTCGAAGAAATTTAGAGGTTATCGCACGGTGAAGCTTCTGGCTTGGATATTGCTGAACTGCTGATGCATGTATGCGCATACGCTGATGGTGGGATGTGCTAGATTGAGGAATATGTGTGCCTTCGACTCACTCTATTTTCTTTCCGAACGACATAGAGCCACTTCGTTTTTTTTTTCATTCTCTTTTACAGCGCGTTCTCTGATGCGTTGTGCGTTCTCCCGAGGAATTTTCCGATGAGGCGCTTCTGGTATTTTTGCCGCGCTGCTCTTTCGCAAAGTTTCAAGGAGCATAATTTTTTTTTGTCGTTTTAAGGGTTTATCGAGCGAGTTATACGCGTATGTTTTTCTCTATAATAATTATATTTTAAATAGTTTCCCATACGGAAGCTTCGAGGTAAAAAAGTTATTGCTCGCTGTAAATATCTAGGAACACTGCGTTAAATGAAGCAGCCGCTCATTGAAACATGCTCGTGTTTGAACTAGGTTAAGCGTATAATGTACAATGAGTTTTATTCTATCTGTGTGCGAGTGTACGGTTAACCAAGGCAAAGGAAAGCATTTTTTAGCGAATGATTTTATTCTCGTTCTCGACTTCAAACGATATTTTCTCGCAGCTTTGTTCAATGGAATTTTTTACGAACTCGGTAAAATTCATGTTAAATTAATGTGTTGGCGAAATGATACGGCAACCTTTATTTACTGGTATGATTTCGTTTTTTTTTCTTTTTTAAAGCTTGTTAGAAATGTTTTTTTTCTTTTATTCGATGATTGTGTTAGTTGAAGTATTTCGCGAATTTAACAATAAAAATAACAGTTGAATATCAATGGGTATAATAATCATTTTTAAGCATTGCAATCTGTAATCGCGTAAATTATCTATTTTGTAAGTATCACTTTTAGTAAAACGTAAGCTCTTCAAATTTTAGAGCTTTCCATTCGCTCTACTTTCCAGTGGATTGTGACAATTCCAATGTTATTTTAAAGAGAGCAGTTTTTAAAATTAAAATGATCTTTTAGAGTGAGAGTTTTTCACTGTACTTATAGCTAAAGAAATAA
The DNA here is from genome assembly GCA_018906985.1 of Apocrypta bakeri. Taxonomy (NCBI): domain Eukaryota; kingdom Metazoa; phylum Arthropoda; class Insecta; order Hymenoptera; family Pteromalidae; genus Apocrypta; species Apocrypta bakeri. The sequence continues at coordinate 2,097,960 of JACCIA010000004.1, forward strand.
AAGCTTGTAACATATGCATTCTTATTATCATATTTGTTTCTATTTAAATTTTAAAATTGGGTTTGTCCTCCAATAAAATTAAAAATATAATACCTTATTGTTTGTTCAAAAATGTTTTAAAAATATTTTTATTATCAGTTGTATAAAAAATGAAAAATCTTAAGAACAGTTATTGTAATACTGTGATTAGAATGAAAAGGAAAAAATTAAATCTGAATAAAATTTCCGTTTCAATTTATAAATAAAATTCAGAATTCATACGTTATTGTCCATAAGAAATTCATTCAAACATAACTATTTGATTACAGTAAAAACTATACTTAAACGGTGTAATTGTTTTATCTGCCCTTTTCCACTCTAACAGTAAATTTCTACGTAGATTGAAAATGAATAATAAATTTCAGGGCAAAACTCTATTCTAATATATATCCACCCTTTCCAAGAATAAAAATCCACTCATACAAGGAAATGTTCACTTTAAAAATCCTCCAAAAAAAACATTAATAAAGCTTTAACAATTAACTACATCGACGTTAGAACAAAAGTAAGCGAAACGTTGATAAATATACTCCTTTACTTCCAGGCAGTTTCGCAATTTCGAAAGGCCAAACACTATAGCCGCCAGAAAGTTCCGCAAACGTTTATTTTATTTTAAAACAAAGTATTTCACAATAGCCGTAGCAGTTTGCCAAACGAAATAGCCGACAAAAGAGCAGCACGTACAGTAGGAGGCCTCACGATCCCTCTTGCAATTTCCTATTCTTCCTGCCTCGAATCGAATCTATTCCACAGCGTAGGAACGCGGGCGTATGTGTTTTATCACCAGACTCGATTGAGATGCACCAAGCGTCACCAGCAGATTGTCGCATCGCGCCGTAGTGTCGTCCACGTCTTTGTCGTCCCCGTCGTCGTACTGATGCAGCATCGAGGGTCACTGCACGTATGGCCTGACGATCATTGACCACTTGCACCGGCTCTTTTTACTAGCCTCTGACGAGGCTCTTGCTACGCGAGTCCACGTGAGACACACTCAACGATCATCTCTAGGGTTTCGACCGGATGTATGCCCTCTGTGAATTTACCCCTTGTACAACCACCCCCTACCTTTCCCTCTCTACGATTCTTCGAATAGTCCATTGTAGTTGTCTGTGTGCGTGATGCAGGTGTGAAGAGGGTCATGAGAGGGGTGAAAGCGAATGCGCGTTGTATCGGCTTTCGTGAACCGGGTCAAAATGGCAGGGATATGCGGCTTTACGAGGGGATCGCTCTGGAATTTTGTGGCTGTTTTGTTGAGCCCGGCTCTTTGACATGTTTGTAAAGTTATTTTCTCTCTGTACACGTTAGCGATTTGTTATATCAAATTGCGGGTAGCTCGAAAAATAAAGTTTAATTTACGCGTCGTATTTTTTTTCTTTTTTCTCGATCTCTTTATTAAGGACTCGAGCCTGTAACCTTTTTTTATACTTTAAGTATTATAAACATGTCGTGCGTGAATAGGAACTTTAAAGTAATTTTTATGTAGGGCTGTTGAGCTTTGTTATTGTCGACTTTTATGAGTGTTTGATTTTTAGATTTTTATTCGCTTGTCACGAGTTTTAAAGTAGTACTAAACATTGTGTGGATTACTTTTTAAAATTAATTGTTATTTTAATAACATTATACGCTTATAAGAGATATACAGTGGTTTAATAATAGTATATTTATGTATCAATACTTTTAATTAATTAAAATAAATTAGTTATGTGTAGATGAAGTATATAAAATTTACAGTCCCTTAGTTAAAAGCTAAAAATAATATACATTAATAACGAAAAAAAATTAATATTTAAGGTTTAATCGTGTCCTTAAACGGATAAGAGCCGTTTAAATTAAAAGAAAATAATATTTTTTTTATTATCAGGAAATTGGTTGAAAATATATACGTCTATACGTATTAAAACCATCGACTCAAACGTTAAACTGTCAAAAACGAGACTTCGAAATCGACTTCGTATACACAAAATTTATGGACATACTTTTAGACAAAATAAAAGTATCTGCGAAAGGCATATAATAGCAGAAGCCTTGAGGTTTTGTCGAAATCCAATAAAATTTCTAATGTAAGAAGTTCTTACGAACCTGGAATACAGTACTTGCATATCCCGATTATTCGGAAAAATTTATTTAAAAAGTGTGCTAATGTGTAAAATAACAAAAGTAAAATATATTTACTTTTAAGTCTTAAGTGTAGTAATTAAATATAATTAACGCATGATAAATTCAGCAAATTTTTAAATGTATACTTTACAAAGCCTTAAGGGAGTTTACACTTATTCCCTCCCTGAACTTTGGTGTCTGCAACAGAAATGTTATATTGTTACAAAGCTAAACTTTTTCTTTTAATAATCATCCTGTGAAGAGACTTTTCTCTATGTCATTTTGGGTTATTGAATTGTATTTATTAATTAATCAAAAACATGATTTTACAATTTTTTTAAAATAAATTCAATTATTCTGTCAGACCTTATCGAATAATCTTTTTAATATCCTTTAAAAAAGCTTAGCTTTGTAATAATGTTACATTTTTTGTTACAGATATCGAAAGTTCCTTAATCAAAGGTATCTCGTTCAGTTAAACTAGTGAATTATTAATTTCCTTTTCATCCGTTTTAAAACGGTACATCGACGAATACTGTGAATGGCAATGACGTCGCGCGGGTGTAGGTAATCTGCGCGTATGTTTATGTAATATACGCATTGGGTAAAAGTCGAGGCGTAAGCGTGAAACGAATGAACGAACCAAATCTTCGACAGCTGTCGCTACGTTATACAGACTTTTCTGTAGAGACGCGTTGGAGTTTTCGCTACCTCCGTATTTCTTCCAGTTCTATGTACACTAAGACTATGGTTTTTCGTATTAGATTCCATTTCCAAGCTGTGACTTCGTATGTAAAGTACAGTCTAGAATATACACCGGGCGAAGATTGTCGTTTCTTTCTAAGTTATACTGTATTATCCGCTCAGTTCTACTAGTTCCAGGTGTTTCGAGTTTATCAGCCGAGCTTGCAAGTATTCGATATGGATTTTACATAGACTATAAACGTACACGTTCTCTAAAGTGAAACTAGTGAAACAGTTCAAGGTTCGCTTTATTGCCAGAATGGAAGCATTATTTGTTGATATTGACTTGGTTATTGACCAATTGCTGATGAATTTTGAGTGTCCTTATAAATTCAACTATCGATTCCACTTTAACAGTGATTATTATATTTTAGGAATACAAATAATTGTGTTTGTATTGCTGAATATATATTTGATAAAATAGACGATGTACGATATGGAATATATGATTCTCATTTATAAATATAGTTTTTTTCATGAGTCGTTTCCATTTCAAAGAGAGTCAAAGTTCGTATTGGTTTAAGTAATAAGTAATCGTTTGTCAATTCAAACATAATATTCAATATAATTTTGACTTATTTTTCAATTTTAGCAAGAAATGTAAAAATATAAATAAACAGTTATTTTCCCAGTCAAAATTATTAATATACGTGTAAAATGGGCATTTTAGTCATAATATGAGATATTTTGATTGATAACTTTAATTTTAGCTAGACTGATATACACAGTTTTGTAGTCAAGAAAGATGTATCTTTTCAAAATATTTGAGACTGTTTCGTATGATAAAATCTTTTAAAAATTGATTTTAAGACTTAGGTAGTTTATAAATATATCGTGATATTTACATAAGAGCTTTTTAGGATTTTATTTAAAAAATTTAATAAATTTTACAATAAAACTTTCTCTTGGTGCCTTTTAAGCAAAATACGGGTAAAATTTCAACTTAGAAAGGATTTGAGAAAAAAATTTTAATAAATAATATTGTATAGAAAAAAAAAATTTGTTAACCAGTCAATCCGTCAAAGAATCACCGATGTATATAAAAAAAATGATAAATATCCAAAATATCTAGAAATAATTTAGTTTTAGCCACACACACACACATCGTAAAATATTCTCTTTGTCTATTGGATCTGAACACTTATTTAAACCTTTATTCCACTCGGAAAACAAATCTCTTTCTCGCCTGTCCGTCGCTCGCCAGCCGGAATAATTGCACTTTTTTTCAATTACGTCGAAAATTCCGCAAGCTCTGCAACGGACATGGACCGTCGCATCGCTCGCGCCTCGTTATATTTGCAATGCAAAGCTCTCTTAACTGCTCGTTTATACAGGCGCGAGAAACGTGGCAAGCTCGAGTTGGGTTTGGGTGTCCACTAATGGAAAAGCATCGCTAGAAATTATAAATCAATCAGACTCGTCAAAGGTTTCTCCGACCGTTTTATTATCTGTGCTGTTTCTGGCTTTGTTTTCACTCGATTGTCTCGTATATCGAGCGTTGTTTTCAATAAATTTCAGTTAGTGCTTTGGCGCTTCGTGACTTCCAGAGACGAATATGTTATTAAATATTTTTAATTATACGTATACTTTCGGTAAGCTTGTACATTATTAAATTTCGATCTCTAGATTTACAAAATTATATCGAGTTACAAAGGGTAGACATATACTTTAATCACAAACGTTGGTGGTGTTAGATTCGATGAAAATTACTATATATATCGAATAACAGCAAATTTTCGCTAAGAAAAGTTAACTATGAATAATAAATTTAACGAATAAATTACTTAAAGGGATTTACGCAATTTCACTAACTGAACTTAGAATGTTATCAACTTGTTTAGAGATATTATTTTTTTTAATTTGGTGTAGGCTTTTAAGATTCAAAGCATAAATGGTGTTTTTTCTATGCCATTGATAAATAAATATATTTGGGACTATTAAATTGAAAGTTTTTTTAAAAATCAAGAAAATAATACTTTTTTTATTCTGAGATAGAATTTGAAATAAAGATATCATCAATAGAGTATCATCAAACTGTAACTTACGCCAAAGCCAAAATTAAAAAATATCAAATCTTTATGCAAAATGATATTAGTAACAAGATCTAGTATGTCTTATTGAATAATGTTTTTTGATATACTTTTAAAAACAAAAATGTCTTTTTTTTTAATAATCTTGCATTTTGAATACGATTGGTTTCACCGTTTGTACTAGTTAATAAATCTTCTAATACTAGATAAGTTAATTAAATGTATGACATAAAAAATAATGAAAAAAAAATACTGTAAGTTTCTATAATAATTATTTTTGAATATATAAATAATCAATACACGGTAAATTTGATACAAAAATACTGATTATAGACACTCTGTAACTGAAAAAAAAGCGTTAATAAAATTCCAAGTAAAATTAATAAATTTCCAAGAAAATTCATATAATCTCGCGAGAATTTTATTAAAGAATATTTTGAAAATAAATATTTAACTCATCCACTTGACACTTTCTCATCATCAGACTTTTGAAAATCGACTACCCGATTTCTTTGGACTACAAACGATAATGAGACAAAGCGAGTACACTCGCTCTAAACGTCAGTACATAAATATGCGAATAACGAAGAGCGCAGTACTCCGCCTTCCGCTAACAAATCAGTCGGTTAATGGTCGGCCTCGAATACTGAAAGGGGAAGCCAAGGAAATTCGAGGGTGCGCTCAAAGGCACTCGAAACCAGGCTCTCCCAGATCTGTGTACATACAGCTATGTACCATTAGAAAAAGAATATATATATATATATATATATACATAGATATGCAAGAGAAATTGAATGGGAGGGGGGAATAGACTGTGGCACTAAGAGGATCGCGCTGATATAATAAATGAAATCGCGTTAGCTCTCCAAGCCGGTAGGAACGAGAAAGAAAATCATGCGGATAATAAAATCCGGATAAATGGATGATGAGAAATGAGAGATTGATGGGAAATCGTTTTGAAAACGACATTGCGCGCAGTAGGCTGTTTTCCAAATCCAAGCGAGAATATTAATTATCTCAACGCTTCTGCTGCTATGTGGGATGATCAGAAAAAGATGCTATAGACATGGTGCACACATTGCACCCGAAGCTTCATCAGTTGTGTCTCCGACACTTGTGTCCCTCGACAACTACGTCTCTTTCTCTCTTGTTTATAATGAGTTATGCGACAAGTTTATAGTACCAGAGAGGATGTATACCTGTATACACATATACACAATATTATATAAGACGTTGCCGTTGCGCGACTAATAAACTCGCTGCTAATATTACTCGGCACATGCGCGAGCGCGCCCTGCTAGGTTGCAAAATTAATAAAGCGCGAAGCGAATGATGCGAGCTAGACTAATAAATAGCCAAAGTTTAGCCGAGAGTCTTAATAATGTGCTCGAGTACACCCCTGGCTATGATCCCCTTCATCGAGTTCTACGCTAAGAAGGTATAGACATGTATACATGTACGTATCTATATATGTACACATATATAATACGGAGGGGAGATCACGGGATAGATATAACGTTAAATGTTTGTTTCATCACTGATGACGTCAGTTCGTGTTTACAGCAAGTCCCTCGATTAAAAACACATCGGGATCGGATAGCGAAATATATGTCGGTAAACAGAAAGTTAACGAAGTCATCCCCGCGGAATCCCACAAACGCGCATATAACTCGCGGAACTGTGCAGGTTTACACGAGCTACACCGTATATGTGTACCTCTGAAAATTTCGAGCGAAGGCACGATCGCCGCAGGGGTTCGAGACCGAAATAGGTCAGTGTACATCCCGACGGTCGAGCGGGCGATAAAATCGTGTTGCAAGTGTGTACATATAGCTATCGGTGTGTCCATGTGACTGTGAGATAGAAAGAGAGGGTTGGCCTCTTGTCATTGTCAAAATAGAAATCCGGAGCTTTCGTATCCCCGACACTCATAAAAATCTTGTCCAACGACCGGAGCAATAAAGAGACGCGAGCGTCTATTTATTCCTTCCGCTTTATCTCCTCGCCTTCTGCTACTGCTATGCTGTCGTTGCTCTTTTACTCGTCCGCTTATCGTCTTTATTTTTACTCGCTTTTTTACTTGCTCTCTCTCTCTCTCTCTTTCTCTTGCTCTGTCATTTATTTTTCGAGATCGTCACGCCTATTCTGAGTATATATTGTTGTATAGTCGAGGGTGTGAAAATGAATTATGATCTATATATACTTTTATTCTAGTAGTTAGAAAAATTCGGATTGTTTTGGTTGGATAGAATTAGAGAGAAGAAAAATTGGATGAACATTTTGTGTAAGTTTACCGTGGACTTTGTAATTTTATCCGAAATTTAATCCGATCATCGTTAATAGTAATTACTTTTATTTTACACGTCTTTCACTATAATGATACCATTAAAATTTAAAATAAGGTGGGATGGAAATTATCACATATTACGGTATATAGATTCAAGAATTTGACATGTAGATACATTTCTCCTAAATTTGAAATTACAAAAAAGAAGATTATATCGAATGTAATATTTGTGAAACAAATAAAAAAATACAACATATTACATTAGTTAGATATACTGAACTAATTTTGTGCAGTACTGATTTCAACAAGAAAGAATTAGATCAAAAAACGATTTATTGAGTAGTTATGCATTCATTTTTTCTTATTTAAAAAATTATTGTATGTATTCATGCAGAATTTCATTTATCTGTAATAAGTAACGATTTATTAAAAACACATTTATTCTGAAATAAACATTTTCTTCTTCCATGAAAACGTAATTTTTAATGAATGAATTTTCTCAGTATTCTGATATCGATATGAATTTTTTTTTATTTCTTATACATATATATGTAAACTGTATCTTATATATTTTATTCGTAAGTCAACTTAAAGTGCAATGAATAATACTAGTTAGACCTACTAAAGTAGTTTTGTGTAGTAGTGATAATTTAAATGACTTTAATAAGTAACTGCTTATCTAGATTTTTGATAAAATACTTCTCAAGTGTTTTTGTTAACAAACCCCCATATATGTATATACACATAGACATATAAAGAATCCTGTTGAATAACAGTCGAGCTTTTTCAGCTAAATGATTTCAGTATATACAGAGAGAGAAAGAGGGCTTTGTGAGCGTATCGTAAAAAGCATTACACGACCAATCCTCGCTCGGTCTCCTTTTCCAGGTAAAAAGGGGTGGAGGTAGACTGCACGTATTACTCACTAAATGGGCCTTTATTCCCATCCCGGCGTTCGGCCGCGGGCAGCTTCTTAATTATTTTATGGACAATCTGCTGGCTCTGTTGGCTGGAAGCTTTCAACGTGAACCGCAGCTGCAGGTTTAACGGGCGATGCTGCCGCCTCCGCCGGAGGCAGGTGACAGTCCTTCGCGCTAACGATGAGTTAGTGTTATACTGCAAGTCCAGGTTGGGCGTTCCAAAACGTACACAACGATTGAGGGTTACGTGCGCTCCTTTTATCTCAGCGAAATCCTCTCTCGCAAAAGCCTAAATGAGATTGCGGAATAATAAATTTATTATCGAGCTTTGTTAAGCACACCGCGTACTAGCCTCATTATAAACCTGTAGCAGAGTACGAGACAGAGAGAGAGAGAGAGAGAGAGAGAGAGAAGGAAAATCCGGTCTTGGATGAAGAAAATCTCCTCTCTGTACTAGCGCGATTGTACAACTGTTTCTAGAAACTCGATCGGCTAAATTGAAATTCAAGCTGTGCTAGAACGAAGTCTCGCGGTAAGCGTCGTTTCATTTGACTCGTCGAGACAAAGGTTAGATCAAATACTCCCGCGCGGCTATGTCTAAAATTCCACTTTGAGCGCATACGCTTATGAAAATCAAGTCCCCTCGCGCGGACGGGCTTAGCGCGCGCTAGAAATTTATGCGCGTCGCTTGCATAATCCCTTTAACTATCAAAATGTTCTACGGATGTATGTGTGTACGTTATACTATGTACAATGTCGTTGCACGCACACGTATACGTGATAAAACGTGTGTTTCTCGTATAATCACGCATTCAGGTATATATGCTGATATATAACGTCAAAGGTCCTTTGCCATTGTAATAGTGGTCGGTGCCAACAAGAAATCGTCAAAATCCTGTATGTTCCTTTTGTTGGATTGGCCCGAACAACTGCCTGCACGTGTGTATTCGTTCTTCCGATGGCGCGTACGTGCGGAAATGTATACACAATACTGCAGCCACACACCGCGTGGCCGTATTTCTGACGCCGGTATGATAGTTGCACGCACATCCTCTTTCTCTATCTATATATATATGTATATACATATATATATATAGGTTCACACATAGATATAGTACATAGCTCAAGTAGAGCAAATAGAGAAGAGTAAGCGAGAAAGCGCTTCGGGCAACGTAAGCTGTCCCTGCTACGAATCGATTTCCCGTCAATAGCAGCACACCGGATTTGGATGATAAGCTATCAGAGCGTGATCCTTCATAACCCCCTTCTCTATTTCACTATCTTTCTTTCTCTCTCTCTCTCTCTCTCTCTCTCTCTCTTTCACTCTATTACTCTTTCTTTTTTAGCCTCAGCCCACGGCGACTCAGATATTATAGATCTTGCCTTCTACAGTAGCTTTATATACAGCTTTGTGTGTACAGCATTGCAGTAGAACGAAGAGAATAGTGTTGGTAGAGGCTTTTATTGCTTCGTTAACGCGATTGGCTGGGAGATTAATTTTTATGGAAGTTTTCTTGCGAACTATATACTTACTCGAGTGCAGAGAGAGAGAGAGAGAGAGAGAGTGTCTTTATGAACTTTGTTATTTTTGCAATCGAGCGAGACGTTATTTGTCGCTGACGAAATTCCAATGCTATTTGTAGCTAGTTCATTATCATACTTTCGTATATATATATTGTGTATGAGATAAAAAGCTTATCGCGAAAGACCATCATGAGATTCAATATCGGAGATCTAGCGAAAATTCATTTTACTCTTTTAATCCTCTCGTCGTCTCAATGTCACGGAAATATCTACCATCGCTAAATGAATAGATCAAAAGATTTTAGCCGAAGCTGGAAAAGTAATTGTTGGAATACAAACAGAATTTATTGTTCGATTCCAAAAATGATTTTTTTAGACACACATAGGAAAATATTTGTTTGAATCTAATATCATATTTATTTGAGCGAAAATAATATTTAATAATAAATTATTTTTTAAGAAATAAATTTTCTAAAATACAGCATACTTTAATGTAGGAAATTGTTTGACTTTTGGTTATAAATCTACTTCACTCGTGCTTCAATCATTTCGACCAACAACATACCTATGAATTTTTTCACCAATATACAAATTTAAAAACAAATAAAAATATTATCATTGATGTTGCGTATAAAGGAGTTGGAGAAAGGACATTTTATTTTATTTTAAAATTAGAATATTTTTTACACACGAATACGTTCGACGGGATTCGTCTAGTACTACTTAAATCGCGTCCTACCGTTTGCTTTGAACGCTCAACGTTAATTATACCATCGGCTGTTTACATCTCCGGCAATTTCCCGTCTAATGGGCTGGAAGTTCTCAAACGTTGAAATCACGGCAGCAAAGGCGCCAGCACAGTCTCGAGTTTAAGTGTCAGTGGAGAAATCGAAGTAAATAACGCGTAAAAAGGCTGTAAGAGCTCTGCTGTAAAAAGCGAGCTTGCGCGTCGATACGCGAAACTACCGAACTAGAACAGTGTTCGAGTATACAAGCTGAAATTGAGAAAAACCAACAGCTCGTGTCTTGGGATTGAAAATTACACACCGACACATAAAGATCCCTTTATTAAATTACTTAGTCTTACGGTGAACAAAAAACGAAATTGGTTAATAAGCGAGACTCTTAAGAAAAAATATATATAACATACATATAGGTTGAATATAATGAATAAAAAAAGTTTTTATATCGATAACGGAGTAGCGGGAAAAGTTTGAAGTAATTGAGAAAATTCATTCGTTAAAAATTGTGATTTCCTGGGAGAAACATTTATTTTCAATAAAAGTTATTGCAGATAAATGAAAATTTTGTAATAATTTTGCAAATAACACGAAGTAGTACTATCGTATACTATATTTATAAATAAATAAAAAAAAGTCTTTTATTTTTCGTACGTCAATTCAGATTTTCGAGTCGCAGAATTATCAGTCGCAGTTTTCTAAAGAGTTACGAAAGAGTTCAATCAGCAAAATGAACGTAAAAACAAGAATAAGTAGTATCCAAAACGACAGTCTAGTCTTCGGTTTTGATATTCAGCCAGACATCTGAAATAGCATTTGCTTTATATTCCGTAGCTCCTGTCGCTGTAGTAAGCACGGCTTAACTCGACTTCAAGAACCATTAGCGGAAAGCACGCTACAGACAAGGCCAACGCACAGAATTGAGAGACTGTCGTTTTTAACGATCATCGCTCCGATTTAATTAGCTTACTTATCTTAATTGGGTTGCTTTCTCACCCCCTCGGGACTATGAGCAGTTACAGCACCTACCCTCGTGCGCAATCTATAATTAAGATAAGAAACATCGCGGATTCTATCTACTGGCCTAGAGAGAGGGAGGTTGGTAGTTTTCCCGAAATCGTAAAAGTATTTTTCTTTTCTCCTTTCCGATTGCTTCTTTTCCAGCCAAAGGTAATCGCCATTGAAATCGTTTGTGGAGATTATCAAAGCAAAACTCACTTGACACTTAACCGATATTCTTATTATGCTACTGGCTTTTTCGTTCGTCCTCGTCATTTTTATTGCTTCATTTCCATCCACAATTCCCACGAAAACTTTTCTAACCAAAGAAATCTCGAATTAAACGCAAAGGAGACTCTCGATACTTTTCCAGTGTACATCTCCCGAGTGGATATTTTTTTTAACGTTGTTTTAACAAGTAGCTTGATAACAGGCCTCGCGCGAAATCACAGACGGGAATCGTTCAGAAAGAGCTTTGACCATAGTAGTCTCGTTTCGATTAAAACTAGTGTCCGAGTTGATATTCTGTGTCCTTTAACGCGGAAAAGTTGAAAGAACATTTAAAAACTTTTTCACGCTCCGAATGATTCGTCCGTAAGTGTGTTGTTATAGAGTTAGTCAAATGTAAACAGTGAAAAACCAACATTGTTAATCACAAAAATAACGTAACACTTGCGTAAGCGTTTAAAAGCATAAAGCTAAAAGCTATATATAAATTATATATATATATATATAAAAGCACATGTGATATACGAGATCATGTTTCTCCTGCAAAATTGCGCTTTGAAAGATAAAATATTCTTTTTAAACTGCGGTCAAGTCGTTGAAACAAGCCCACAGAGTGTTTTCTCATTATTCTTGGCAAGTTGTTTTGAAAACTTTTATTTCTCTCATCGCGAAAGGCTGGTAGCATCATCCTATTCTCTGGTTCTAACAATATGTACTACACAACCAAGAGCGCGTCAAAGTTTCTTTTTTTTTTGCAAAATTCGCGCTACCTCTCGGCAGCAACGTATGTCTTCCAGTCAATGGATCTCTCCAACTTTATCCAATAACCCATACGTATACGACCCAACCCTCTCGCCCGAATATATATCTATATATATATATATATGTACCGGAGTTGCATATAGCCCAAGGGGAGATATTCCATCCGCTCGCAGTTAGACGAGGTAGTGTTTCCCGTGGAGCTAAAACGTATAGATCGCGTTGATGCGTTGCGCCGACGTTATCAGAATTTGGCCATGTAGGTATACGCGCACACAATCGCCCCGTGCGTACATTCTTCTCCAGCGAGAGGAATTGACTTGCGAGAGACATAGGAATTTTAAGAGAAAAGAGCAACTTGGCTTGTGAAAGAACAACTTGGCCAATTGAAATTCCGCGAATAGTACGTGAAGTTTCGACCGTTCGCGCGTACCTCTCGCTCCCCATCCCATTTCGCCTGACTTTTATTCTTTTTTCGCTGCTTCTGCTGCTGCTACTTCTCCGCACTCGCTCTTTCAATCAGAGTTTTGGAAAGTCGAGACAGTCTGGCTCCTCTTTGCTCGGAGAAGAGCGACGATGGTCCATAATAGTGATTGGTGTGACGGCAACGCGATGTCGGATTGAACGAGACTCTCTCTGTATACTAGTTATACGAGACTTTTGGTGACAAAGCATACGGAAACTTTAATGCCGAGTGGTGAACTAATTGACTAGAACGTATACATAGTATTTTCTTTTAATATCACTGATAGAAAGATTCTTTTGATGTTAAGTAACGGGATTTGCATTTAATGGATATGATTTAAAGGGACGACACACTTTATATATATACCTCATAATATTGGAATAAATGTAAATTATGGCAATATCATTGAAAGTATATTAAATTCTTATTTTTGTAGACTATCTCTTCGATAGTCATAAATTATTATTATATCATAAAATAAAAATTTCATTAAGACTCGAACGATCCGAGAGATGGATTGAACTGAAACTTACTAATAATATTTGATACATTCCTACAGTTTGATTTTGAATCATTTTTCTGTACTTTCAATTTTAAATCAGACCGTATTTCCCAATCTGTCCATTCTATTTAAATCGTTCTGATAATGAAATTTTTATTTTTTTGTACAATTAGTGATCTAAGAGATCTAAAGATGACCCTAGAGTATATCTTGGCCCCTTGACAGTTAAAACATTATTAAACTTAAAAATTAAAGTTAAAATTGACTGTTTTTATATCGCTTTTTAAATATTACTTAAGACTTAATGGATTAAGGTTTAATTTAATATATTTAATTTTGAATTTATAATTATACTTATTAATCGTTAGTAAGACGTAATGGATTAACGGTTAATTCACGAAATTGTAAATGTATTATTAATTTTTTCATTCATTCTTTACGTAACTAGGATACTTTTTCCAAACAAATAATTTCAGAAAAATTCGCTTTCTTTAATTGAGCTATTAGAAAATTCATTAGATTAACATGTACCATTGAAAAATAAAAAATAAAACGAAAAATCGCAATTTTCGGTGCATATAAACTTTTATAAAAATATATAAACAATGTACATATCTTAGAATTAGTCAAAAAACACTCCGTTACGATTTTGAATTTTTTAAAAAGTCGTAAATTCGTAATTTTAAAATTCATCTATTTTGTCCTTCAACACGTTTCGTGTAACATTGATACTTCGCACTGAAGATGCTTATTACTTACAACACAAACAGCACTCGTGCATTAACGACTATTTCTCATCGTTAAAAGTCATGAAAAATGTATGGATGTCAAGCGAACGAGAATTTTGGGTCAACTAATTCTTTCTATCAGTGTACGCGATTATATTCGTCCAATCCAAGTGCGGAGCGTAAAAAAAGTGCTGGTAAAGAGTGCAAATGTAACAATACCCTTAGAGCGTGAAATAAAAGAAAGAGAAAAAAAATATGGGTTTGCTTGGATAACTTGATCTTACCACCACCACTGCTAGCGTCAGCTTGTGAATTGTCAAGCGCCTGGATCTCCAGCTTTCGGAGCAGCTTCGTCGTACCACCAGCGGTTATTGCGGTAGCGGTAGTGGTAGCCCTTCCTGCACAACAAACACCACATACCGCGTCCATCAACTAAGCATAGACATACCCGCCCGCCAAAAAGCTGATACGTGAATTGTTGATATTATATCGTTGGATTTTCATTGTGTCCGAGAATTTCATTGAAAATTTTTCCCTAAAGTCATATGTGTGTATGTGTATGTGTGTGTGTGGTGTGTTAACGACAGCTGTGCAGAGCCTCTCAATAATGTACCGTATCGTTCGAATAATAAGAGTATCGTCATAAAAGTGCACTTTAGTTCGCGTATATCGTTTCGCATAAATAAGATAACGTTCGACTTGAGGATTTATATGTTATCGTATATGTAATAAGTGTCGAAATGCGTTATAGAAATTTCATGCGATTTTTATGGTGATTTTTGTGATAATATTATTTCCCGTCCACAGACCACCTCGAGCTTTTTCTACGTCAAATAGTTTTCCGTTATACCGTACTGTATGGTAAGTCACATTAATCATAGGGTGTATATATAGTCTTCAATACACACTTGAGACCCCACCTTTTTCGATAAAACGTCGATTTTTCCAAAGTGCCTTGTTTCCATGTATATAGCTTTTCGTGCAAAACGTTAGTGCGAAATAAACCGAATAATCGTGTGTTTGAAGTATATGACTTTTTGAAAAATTTTCGTTGACATTCCCTGTCACTATAACACGTACGAATCATCATTCTATTTCTATATATATATATATATATATATATATTTATATATATATCTTTTTTTTAACAACGAGATCTAACTTGAAACTTGTGTAAACTCAATAATAAAAATAATTTGTGCACACGATCGTAAAATCTTGATGATTTAAAAAAATTTTTTCTATAATAGGATTATTGGAGACTGCGAAAAGGAAAAATCAATTTTTCATATTTTGCGTTAGCCGAGCAAAATTTTAATCTACAATTACCCGATAAATGTCTGAAAAGAATATAAAATATTACTTGAAATTGGTGTAAAATTCCATATAGTTGAAAATTATACTGCTTAAATATTTTTTTCTTCAAAATATAGCACTAGTTTTTAATTTTATATTTCGGTTGACTGTTTGCTCTACATATTAGTGAAATTCGAGAGTCAAATATTGTTACAGTCGAAATTAATATTGCAGAAACATAACCGATGAGCTTCTACCGAGTAAGTATGAAAGTTTACTTACTTATTGCAATCACTAATATATACGATAAAACGATTTACAAATTTGCTTAAGTAATGAAGCAGGTTATGTAGCTCGAAGTAATGGAATAATTCCGTAAGTTCGTGCCGATAGTAGACGTTTTTGCATAAATTTTGTAAAAAAAAAATATTGTTGTTAATGGAGACTGAACGGATTAAAACTGTGTGAATCTAAAATTTAAGAAATTTCGTTATAATTGCACAGTATTAAAATAAAAACACTGCTTTGAATTGGTTATACAGTTGCAAGAGCGCGAGCAAAATTAATATTTTTCATTAATAAAATACACGTAAAACGAAATCAAATAGTGAATATTCGATGAAAGAAAAATATCATGCATATGCACAGGTTCTCGTGTTATAAATAATGAATGATAATTGTAAAATGTCTGATTACTTAGTGTGTATATTATGAATATATGAATTTACCCATTTAAACAAGCCGACCGCATTCAATTGCAAAAAAATAATTATATGTGCCTCGTACTGACCTGAAGGGTAATGGACGAGTTTTTTTGTTGCGTTATAGTTTACACTTGGAATCCCAAGTACACAGTTGATAACAACTGAGTCTGGAAGATCCTTATCTTCGAGCGCGAGGTACGAAACAATACTGTAATGTCCATCTTTCGTTTCTGTAATAATAGGCCTAGACGATTGTATATCGGGGAAGCCTCTGCAAATAAAACAACGGATATATCGTTACTTCATAAATACATTTATACATACAATAGGTTACCGCAAATGCTTATCTTCAATCCGGTATTATACCTTTTTGCCGTTTAGATATTTCTACCGAGACATACTTTTTTCTGGTTCAAATATTCCGTATGCAGACTTGAAAACGTGAAATAAATCGCGAGTCATACACTGCCAGCAAGTGAAAAATCTTGAAGCCAATGGAATTGATTTTTTTCAATGGAAATAAACTGTTTTAAATTATTTAATAACAATCGTTAAAATAACTGTTAAAAGAGATTTACACTTATTCTATCTCTGAACTTTGAATGACTAATTATACCTTTTATATTATTAAAAAGCTTCGATTTTTTCACAATACGAACGATGTTATTTCTTTGTCATCGATGTGGAAATATAATTTGATTGACTGGATAAAAAAGTTGTTAAAATACCAGAATATAATGCTTTTTTACTCTGAGGTACAATTTGAAATAGAAATAATATCATTTGAAGCTTACAAATCCATTAATCAGTAACTTAAGTCATAGTCAAAATTAGAAAAATCATATCTCTTCATAGTATGGTAACATCAATTTCTAGAAACTATTATTAGAATATAATTTTTTAAAAAACTTTTACGAACATAAATTTAGTTTATGTAAAAATATTACATTTTTAATGAGGAAAATGCGATTGGTTTCATTATCTGTACTATAGTTAATCTTGTAACTCTGGATATTTTTGTATTCTTGCACGAGATGAATATGTTATATATAATAATGAATAAGAATACCGTCAGTTTTAATAATAATTCTTTAATTTCTATTTGAACATATAAATATTTAATACACAGTATTCACGTTCTATTCTCAATAATATTATTAATTAATATATTAAAAAATGTTACATTTCTAAAAATTCTTACATTTGTTATCTTGAATATATTATTTCAATATATACTGCATAATTTTTTATTTTTAATACTACTACAATTGATACATTGATTGTATAGCTGACAGAAAAGTGTTAAAAAAATTCCAATAAAATTATTAAACCATTCCCAAATAGATATTAAGGAAAATAAATTTTCGTTCTTGCCAGCGAGTGATGAAATTTCAATGAATAAATTATCCAAAATTCTAAAATAACAATCGTTAAAATACGAGTTATAACGGTAGGTTATATCCGCAAATAATATTAAACATCCGGTTAAATGCATGAACATTTAATGAATTCTATATATCTAAAAATTATTAATAGCATTAAAATATTAACAATAATAAAAAAAGAACTATATCAACGGAGCTGTTAAAATCTCGTATATCCCGATGACCCACGGAAGACGCAAGTTCGGAAACAAGAAGCTCTCGAAATCCAAGCTCCACCGACAAACTGACACCCACGCCGGGCGTTGCAAACAAACAACCTGTGGCAAATTGAGTTCTTCCGCGCGTACGCGGTTTAATAGCGGCTTCCTCAAAGAGGTCATGCGTATATGAGGCGGAGACGGCTTCGTCGGCGTCCAAGGCCCGAATTTGCAAGTTCGTGGGATGCTGTGTTTGGATACTCGGAACCCGCTCGGCTAAACTCGCGGAGAAGTTGGTCGGTGCGCGTTTCGCCGTAAGGTCTCCCGAAACTCGCGTATGCACCCTTCTAACGCGATTTTCCGTCGACGCAGCCCTCCTCTGTGCCCATGCTACGTCTATATATGTATACGCCCACTTGAAAACTTGATACGCCCACTCGATGGCACGGGAGGTGAAAATTAAATTTTCGCGTACACAGTAGTAGTTGAGCTCGAGACAATTAAAGCAAGCGGTAATTGCGCGTACGACGATGGAGTCGCGGAAAATAAAAAAAAATATGACGAAGAAGAAGAAATAAGTTTGATAGATCGAGAGCACGTCAGGTGCAAGTCATACTCAACGCGGCAATTGCAATCTCGGCGTCGATCACGTCTCGCGCGCCTATGCATGCAATCGAGGCAAACAAGCACTTCCTCATCCTCTCACTTTTTCTCGCATGCAGTTGACGTATACTCACTCGACTGTGATATCGAGGGTCGGCTTAGGAAATAGCCCCACGGCGTTACACGTCACTTCCACGCCATCATCGCCGTCGAAGTTCATCTTCTTCGAGCGCAATTTAAACTCGCTCTCCTGGCCGGTAGCTGCAATAAAAAAAACATACGTCTCCAATTACCAATGCTCATCGCTATCCATAAAAACCAGTTAGTCATCGACAGATGAAATTGAACGCGTTGAACGGATTAAAAAAATCAAACGAAACTGTACGAGAAGTTTTGCTGCTGTAATGTGATTACCTTTTTTACTGAATCAAAATAATAAGAGCAAAAAGTGACTAGACCGAAAAGTTTCGTGTACACAGAGAGAGAAGAGCGCAAAAAATAACGCGTATACAACTACTCTCTGAGCCGTATTGAAAGCAGCCTGTGTATTGTAAAAACTTTCCAGTAACAAACTTTCAATTACCAGAGAGCGGATGGTGGGGTACAGAGAAACTTGTGCGCGACGTCGAAAAAAAAGGAAGAAAGGCTCATCCCGGACACGGGCACGTTTAGCGGCAACTTTAGCCACAAATTCCGCGCGGCAAGTCGATAGCTCGCGCGAGTCTGGCATATCTCCGCGTGTAAACTTTAGGTGTCAAATAAGCGCTACGCTATTCTCAACTCTTTTATCTGAAATACCTCGAGCTGCAAAGTGATTTTTATTCTTCAACTTTTCGTCGATTTGAAAAACCTGTTCTGACATTTATATATATGAGAAAATCCAATAAATATAGGAAACAACGAAATAATTGAAAATCGAATAATTATACATTTTTATCTGGTTCCTGAATTTGATACATATGATTTTTCGAATTACGGAAACAAATAACTATTTTTTTTAATTTATCCTGAAGTTCGGTATTTCACAAACGTTTTATTTCAAAATCAAATTAAAGACTTTGGATTTAAAAAAAGAAGTTATTTCTATTTAGGTAAACATGCGTTTTGTCTAATTTTTATTTAAGTACTCATAACTTGTCTCTTCGGTGGAGTTTAGAAGCGATTAATTTTTAAATTCTAGATATTTTCTTGTGTTTTCTTTGCAAATGACTTAATTATATAAAGTCATACAAGCTTATATGACTTTTATATTTGTCGAGTATTAACTTTATTTATTCAAAAGCTTATACATTTTTACTCGATTCTTCTTTTTTGAATAGGTTTTTCTTTTAATAAAAGCTGAGTACTCTTTTCGTGTATGAAATATTGAGTTTTATTAATTAGTTGTCTATATATTTTCGAATAAAACAATTTATTTTTCTGATACACATGTATATTGGTAACCATAGAACTAAATCAAATTATAAAATACACGAAATTATATTAAAAGTACAGAGTTTTCATTTTAAAAAAAGATTATTCAAACAGGCTTTTCGTTGTTACATCTACTGATCATATTAACGCTTCAATCGATGAAAATCATCAAAATCCGTGAATCCAAATGTCTTAAAAAATAGTTTTCCACTTTTTCTACATTTTAATGTATAAAAAGCAAGTGTTAAGTTCAAACAAATATTGAAATATCTCATTTTACTCAGAAGACACTCAGCAATACAGAAAATAGTACGCCCACGCGAATAATTTTTCAATTTCCAGTTACCTCGCGTTGTTTTCTGTATTTTATGGATTTACTCATATATGTACATTATACAATATTCATCAGTATGACTCCTACCTGAAACTCAACGATTTAAAGACAATGTTTGAAAGGTAGATGTAGAGGGGGATTTAGTGACACGTTCTATCGTTCGCCGGAGAAAAAAGCTCAGGAAACTATTCGGGGTCGTGCTTGACTCCCCCTCGTCATCGTTCTGTGTCTCTCTTCTCCCGACACGGGGTGTGGGAATTCATTTACCGACGAGCAAATGCCCTTCTTCGCGCGCTCGTCGCCTCCTCTCTTCAACCTCCTTTACACGCCGTCAGCGTTGCGTGGGCGAGAGTGAGAAAAAAAAGAAGATCTACGCGACGAGCGAATATTTTCACGAGTATTATGGTCTTTTTTCGACCACAGCGATAGCCTCTGTCTTTTTTGCCCAACTCGTCGTTCGGTCGTTTATGCGATTTTTTTTGCCTCTTTGGTCTCTCGATTTTCCGACGCAGTGTGATCAACAGACAGTATCATTATATCTTTTCTTCTCTTCCTTCTTTCTCGCGCCGTAGCGAATTTTCCTCCCGCAATAGTCGAGATTCGCACATTTAGTTCAGAAAAACAGAGACGAGATAGAAAAGCTTTTTCTCTTTTGCCCGGTTAGCAAGAGACAGCGAAGGCATTAGGTGATGAGAATAAGTCTAGTCGTTCGCTCGATGCTTTGTCTTTTTCTCTGGCGGCTTCTACGCGCCAGAGACGGATAGACGCTTGTTAACGTCACTGTACTCTCCCTAACGCTGTGTGTACATTAAAAAAAGGAAAACGGTTGGAGGCAGAACTTCACTTTTCATTTGCAGGATAATTACGTGGCTTCGTAAATATTCTCGGTGTAAAAAAAAAATTTGCTTCTGCTCGAAGGAGAAAATTAACGACGAGCTATTTGCTTGAAGTCAAATTAACAGGCTAGTACGGTAAAGTTGAGTTACGCGACCGAAGTATTCATTAAAACTTTTGAAAAATCAAGCTATTCCAAAAGTAGCATTGTAACTTTACATCCAAACTTACGATGAGTCTTTGAATTTTAGAGCTATCGATTTACTGGAGATTTGAGTGATTGATGAAATTTCCACCGGTAACTGTAGTAAAGGGATTTTTCGAGTGACAATTTTGAGTTATTTTCACTCCGGAGATTAGAGTACAATTTGAATATTATAATACTTTAATAGACTCGAGTGACGCAGAAATATAATCTAAGCAATTAAAATATTTTAATCGTTTGTTATTATAAATTATTAAATGATAAATCTTAATAGATGCTAATTTATTCACTATAATAGTTATTGCAACAACATAGATTAGAGTGAAAACATACTTTTAAAATTTTCTAATCTAATTAAATTTTTTTTCTAATAATTGTTTCGGTATTTGGAAATACCCATAGATTCGAGTAAAAGAACTGGCACTTAGAGTACTTAAAATTACTTAAAACTTTAATTCTTTATATATATTTTTTATATATTTATTACTGAAGTTGTAAATCCGTACACCTTTAATTTGAGCTATGCACATCTCCAAGTGCCACCAAGTAATATTAGATTACTGTCGACTCACTCTCTGCAAGATTCAAAGTGAAATAATTAATGGATCAATTGAGCTGAAAATTAGTAAGGGTACACTTTGATATAGTCCTTTAAATATGGATGTAAGTTTTTTTGTTTTAATTATTACAAATTAATATTTTCTCAAAAATCGTGGCATATTTCATCAACTAAAATTTGTTCCGCTCATTCGATTGGAAATCTCTACATTCGAAGAGTGTTTATATCAATTTTCAGCTCAATTGGTCCATTATTTCACTTTGAATCTAACAGTGAGTGAATTCTCAATAACCTATACCGTAAGTGGTGAACAAAAGGACTTAGAGATGCGAGACAAAGCTCAAATTAAAGGCATACGTGCCAAGAACGTGACTATTAAATATATAATTCTTTGCAATGAATACAACTATTTACAATTTTTCAATTTCACAGAGAAGTTGATTTTTACACAGTAATTTCTACTCTATAATTACAAGAATCTTATTCGATCAATCTTTCTCTCCTCATTATTTTAATTGTAACTTAGCAAGCGTAAGCTTTAATTAAGCACATTTGACTGTCTTACGCATATAACCGGCTCTACGCGATTGTGCATTCGATACTAATTCAAACGCAGCTAACCACATCATGTACACACACGAGTATACGCTAATTACACACATGGAGTTTGCCACCTTCGCGAATTACTCGTAAAAACCCACAATAGAACGGGTCGGCCCTTTGCTCGTAAACACAGAAATTGCAGGAACAAGAGAGAAACAGAGAGAGAGAGAGAAACGATCAGAAACTACGTCCCACAATAGTCACCGCGACTCGCGCGTTTACGTCGAATGAATGAAATCGGAATGTATCGGCGGGAGTATAGTGTGCACCGGCTGTTCCGCAGCAGTGCGTAAACTTTCCCGGTATACACAACTTCCGCATGCTTCTCCAGAGCTTCTGTGAGTATGCCATGCTGTGTATATCTGTATAGGTTTCCGAGGATGGCTAAGTGTATGCGCGACAGTTTGCGGTGCTGCTGCAGCGTTGGCTCCGTTGCGCTTAGCAAGTTCCATTTGCCAGGAAGAGGTAAATATACTTGCTCACCGACGCAATTCTATGTAGATTACGCGTGCACACAGACGTATTTTTGGACGTGCCGACGCCGCTACTGCTATACTACAACAAGAGCGACCTATGAATTTTCTTCTCGTTCTTGTGTTACGACTTTGTTGAAATTTTTCTAGACTCTTATGACGTCATAGTTTCCATCGGGAAAACACTCGATAAAGTTGATTTTCTTATATAACGATCAATGGCGTAACAATAACAATAATAGTTTATGTTTATTGTATGTGAGATTAACTTTCTACTTTTATTCGGTTTATTTTTTTTTTTGGGATTTTTATTTGTAGAATTGATGTAAACGTATTCCCGGTTATTTTAGTATTTTGGATTTATCCTACTCGCTCACGCATTATTAACGAACCATTGATTCTTGAGGGGAATAACACTTATTCTCTTCCTGAACTTTCTGTGTTTTTAACGAAAAATTTTATATTATTACGATGTAGAACTTTTTTTTCACATAAGTATATTTAATAAGATCTACTAGAAGTTTGAACGTTTATCATGTGTATCATTATTGTATAAATAATTTAATTATTTAAAAAACAAGAAAATGATGCCTTTTTATTTATTCTGAGACACGTTATGAATATAAATAATAGTAAATTAGTAAAACAAAGCTCGTGTTGTTTTAACGTAACTTAGAGCTATTAATTATAAAAAACGATCAAGAAAATTATATCTCGACACAGAATGGTAACATCAACATATAAAGTAATGTTTATTAATATACATAAAAAAAGTTTATACCCAATAAATGTAAATCCTGATTCGATAACAGAAAATGACATAGAAATAACAAAATTAAAAAAAAAATTTATCTGTGCATAGGATAATAATATGAATTTCTGGTAAATCCTATTAAATAATGTTTTTTAATAATATACTTTTAGGCAAAAAAAATGAAACAGCATTTTATTAATGTAAAACTAAATATATTTTTAATGAGTATCAGACCAAAAAAGCATTATTTAATTGTTTGTTTTCCAAAAAACTAAATTATTTATACCAAATTGATTATATATAATATTTATATAAAGAAAGTTACATAATATTTTGACGTCATTCCAATCATCAGAATAAAAATTCAGGCTAAAATTCAAATTCAAAAATCCTCAAATATCACTAGAAATCTAAAAATCACTTCATTAGTGTCTACATTAGAAAGTTCGCCATTGACTCGAACATCAAACACTCTCTCTCTCTCTCTCTCTAAACCCACTCATACACCACGCATATTCTACAAATGTATATATACATATACATATATCTAATTCTCATTGCGATAACCATAGAAACAGTTCGTCTCAATCCCGTCCAAATTGGATTCTCTAATTATATCTTCCTCCTTCTCCCGTGAAAATGAGTCTCGCGTATATTCGTAACTATGCATGTCCTTAGTATACGTGCATTTGTATATACGCAATATCAGTTCGTAGTCTCAAGCAGTGAGAGGTGAAAGAAAACGCGAAAAAGCGAAAGAAGAGGCGTAAATAAAACAGCAATAGTAATGGATATAGAGTCGTGAACTCGCGCTCTCGCGTGGAGCCCTCAGGCTCGTGGTGCAATGCCGCACCTAAGCTCCCGACCTGAGCTTCTTTCATTCCATTCTATTATTGTACCGCCACGCTTGACTTTTATTTCTGAAGACGGAGTGACTGGAGCGCACACATAGCCAGGGAATAGGAACGAAAAGGTCAGGGTGGCGGGCGTGTGAGAACTTGCAGCACAAAAGAGAGAATGACAAAAATAGCGAGAGAAAGGGCCGAGAGGCTGTGAATTCACTGGTACGGAACACCGGAAGAAAGACCAAAGGTTATACCGGAGAGGAGTATATTTTTTCAATCGACTATACTGTGATTTGGATTTTTAAACACGAATGTTCTACTCGGGAGAGTTTTATATTTTCATCGCGAAATAAAACAGTGACATGCGATATATACTTAGTATTTTTTTTTATAGCGCTTTTCTTTTTATCGATATTCTTTATACTTTCGCCAAATTTCGATTGTAGGATGACATTTTTGACGGGATGAAAGTCAATCGTGACAACATTTTTTTGGGGGTGAAACGTTGTAGATGTTTCGCACGTTAATGTTACCGAAATCAGAAATGCTTGGGAAAAATCGAACTTTAGGAAGATAATGTTTTTTGTGATCATCTGATAAAATGATTTGCTTTTAGGAAAATATCTGTTTTTGTAAAACGATTATTCCAATGATAAATTATTGTTTAAAAACTTTTCTCGTTCTCACAACATGATCGGGTGAAATTCGATCCAATTCTGCATGGACAGATAATTTCCTACCACATTTAAAAATACGTAGCTACATGCGATATTTTTACGATAACTTAAATTCTAAATTAATTTGACGATCATAAAACAATTTAATAGAAAAATTGTATAGATATCTTTTGTATACGTTTCCTTAACAAATTCGAAGTTGTCAAAAAATTAAATAATTTTGTTCGTAATTTAGTAGTTAAAGTAATGAGATAAGTTCGTGACGGAAATGCAAGTTCAATATATGTACAAAAAAAGGTTGCAGCATTAAAACAAATTTATTTATTAAAAAATTGCATTTTTTATATAAATAATATTTATTTTAAATAATTATTTTTAGTAAAACGCGATTATCGTATACAAATAAACATTTGCTAGAGCGCTTTCGATAATTTTAAGGATTCTACAAATATTTATGAAGAATAAAAATATTTCTTATAAATAACGAATTACTATATTTAAACAAGTATACTATTGGTTTGATAATTTATTAAACATATGTGTTTATAATTATTGGATTCACATTCAAATAATTATTCACATAAAAATAACAATTACATCTGTTTTATTTATCAAATGTCTTCGTATATTTATTGCAAATCGAAAAAATCCATATAAATGTGATTATTTTCTTGAATATAATCGTTATATTTATTTAAATTTCTTTAATCAAAGAAATGTAACATTTATAGCATTCAATGGACGAATAAATATAAAAAATATACGAAAAATAGTCGTCTAAAAATTTACGATCATCCCTATGCTCGACGGACAATTCAACGTGTATGCATTATTTCCAGACCTCAGCGGAATGGTCAGCATTCAATCGACTTCAAAGATGCATTAAAGAACGAAAGTAGCTCCCGATAAGTTATCGACTGTTTCCAGCTGGCCGCTCGATGCCAAGCGACAAAAAGCCACGAGTTTTCTTCATACAGCTCAAGGTATATATAATTCCTCGAAGCTAATTAATCTTGCGGTGACTATATACCTTTTGTGCCGAGCATACGGCGGCTTATCCGCGAGAATATACAGCTATAGGTCTTTGTGAAATTTTAAAGACGTACAAGACCGTAAAATGCTCGACTTCGGAAAAAACTCTTTTAAGTCCCTCCCCCATCCCTTATCTGATGATTTTGTTAAAAATACAGGCTAGAGACTACGAATCGTCCCCCGCGTATTCCGAACACATACTGTACCGTTGCGTGTTTTCTGGCTCCCCCTGTCGTTTTGCGGCTTCATTAGCAATCGATGCACATCTCGTCGCAAAACAGCACGATGGGACAACGAAGAGGGGGAAATAGGAGAACGAAACGGCAATGTCGAACGGTTGCGTTCAGTGACGCGCGCGTAATTATTTTATCTGCTTGCCGGCCATAGGCTTTTCAATATGCACGAACGAGGGGAGTTCGACGACTGCTTAACGATTCAGCCTATCGTTATATCGGGTACTGCATCTACCCCCTCCTCTCTCTCTTTTTTCAGGTGATTATCGGTCATTGTAGGCGTAGTTTGTACGTGAAATGCGCGAACGTTTGATTAACTTACTCATTGGATGTGTGTTATATAGAATCATTAGGATAGTTGGAAATACAAAAATTATTGGCTTGGGAACATCGATTGGGTTCTATTTTCTTGATTTCTGTGTTACTTCTGAGCAAGAAAAATGTGGAGAATATACTTTTTTTTACTCGCTATTTGGTTTATTTGGCAAAAAATTGTTAGTTGAGTATTTTTGAGTCGATGGAGTTTGCAATATTTTGTTAAGCGACGTGTATGTAACTAAAAAGTGTCTTACAAGTATGTAAATGAACCATTTCAGTCGTATCCGAAAATAAAAGAATTATTGGAGCGGACAAATAGCGAGCGAGTAAGAAAAACACTTTTTATAGTGGAAAAGTTTGAAATAATTTACGGAGTGATCGAATTTTACAAAATTTTATTAAGTGAAGCGTTTACTCGATAAGTTAAAAGTGTCTTATAAAAGCTTCGATTTAAAAAATTTTTTCCAGTTTTGACGAGTAGAAGATGTTATTAATGCACCAGTGTTTCTCATTTTAATTTAAATCCTTATTAATTTTGGACCGAGACGACTTTTTTGGCTATTTATTATGTAAATTGAGGCTTTTGTCGCCTACTTTCCTAATTAGTTAAATATGCATTTATACATAATTTACAGTTCTCCCGTAAAATTGTATATATTCTTATCAAAATTATGAAGAGCAGTTCTTATTAATAAATATATCTATATCTAAATAAGTACGTCATTAAACATTAAACATATTTAATGAACCAGAAAGATGTCAAAAAAAATTTTAATTTACATATTGAAACATCATAAAAAATCCTTTAATTTTTAAAAAGCCGTCTTTAAATGCTTGTTACCTTTTGTTTTTGAGTGGACTTTTAAAAAACTTTATTTTTAAACACAAGCTCTGCCGTTCTAATTTAATTTCTGATATCGTATACTACTCGGTTGGCTGCATATATGAGTTCTTAATATTTTTTTTATCGAACTATTTCCAATATCCGGTGGATTTTCTGATACGTATATATATTATCAAGATTTCATAGACAATACGGGTGATGTACTTACAATAGACAGTCATTGTACGCTTGGCGGATGCCTCGTCTTCGAAAGTTGATATCAGACAGGTGTAGTTACCAGTGAGGTCGATGTCTGGTCGTGTCAACTTCATAGCTCGATACATCGTATTTGGATCGTTGCTAGCTTTGTAATGGAGGTCGATGTACTTTGAGGCTGGATCTATAGCTGCTGGTACAGTACCGTAAATCCATTGATATACGAGATCGAAATTATTGAGGTACCACTTGACTACTAGTCCCTTCGTCGATGTGTTCTCCAGATCGTAATCGCAATCCAGGATCACATACTCTTCACCAACCCTTACCGTAGACGGTATGTCTACCTTCTTGATCACCAGCTGTAGGGATCCTGTTAACAGAAACGTCGATGGTACTTGTTAGATTAACATTCGTGATTGCAATTTAGTCTGCACTTTATTACTATACTTATATAAAAAGTAAATTATGATTTTTAACAAATATTTGTTTGCAATCGCAATTGCTGGACTTCCAATATTTATAGAATTTAACAAACAAATTTTAGATAATTTTACGGATATGAGGGCTGGATGCGTTGCGCCGTGAAACACGTGGAGACTGGGATGGTGCTAATTGATTTTATTATAATGAAAATGCCGTGCTTCCGCCTCGGACTCTCAGTACTACCTGACTCATTATGTAGCGCGTTCGCTCTGTGCGAGCGATGCAGCATGCAAACTCATCGCCTGCGGAATTCGCGAATCCGGTATCGACTTCGTCGCCACGGCGGCTGATAAGTTCGTCCGTGACAATAAAATAATCGTTTACTAATTATTTATTTATTATATTTAAATAAATGTAGTCTCTGATTTTCAAAATAATTTTCATATCTTCTAAAACCAAAATATCGGTTGTAGTTAAAGTACATTTTCTTCTTTCAAAAAATGTATTTCTTAATAAACACGTATTCTTCAATACAGCAAATAGTTTTTGTTCTTTAAATAATAAAACGAATTAGCAATGAATTTATAATTTACCATCTCTATTCGATCAACTATAAAAATTACTCCATCAGAGGAAGCTATGCATATTCTAACCAACTATACGTACCATAATTTAGCTCAACGCTCGTACGAAGCGTATATAATGCAATTTATCGATAGTCAAATCCGCAACTACCTATACGTGCACTGCTACACACTGCTGTTTACAAATCTCTCCTTGACTTCTATCAAGATGAATACCGAGATTAATCCCAAAAACGTCGTGTCTAAGAATAAGTTATTCTGCTCGAGCACTTTGTCGAAAACTCATTTCATCTCATGGAATAGAGAAGCGCAGTAGTTGTGCGCGCAAAAGCGCGGAAAATGTCTTAATCGCCATTACGCTCGAGGAGCATACAAACTTGCAAAATTTATCGCTCCCATAATACACAAGCCTCGGTCGAATGAGAGAGACAGAGAGAGAGAGAGAAAGAGCAGGGACACGAGCATACACGAATAAATTACTCGCCGACATCTCAACTCTTGGCGTTTTCGAACAAGGAAATTCAATAAAAGTTAAGAGCCCTCGCGCCGACGCCACCGCTGCGTTCACCAACTTTCCCTTCCATTAAACACTTTCCTCCTAGCCGCGTTTGAGCGTAAGTATTTGCAAACAGTTTGCTGATTCTTCTCTCTTTCTCTAGCTCTGCATATCACGCGTCTTATACAAGCCAGAACTGTGATGGGTGTCTAACTCTATGTGGTGTAACTACTTTTGCTGAAAATCTTCTAAGAAAATTGCTCCACATCGGTCTTCTTGCTTAACTGCTTGCTTGACTGCTCGAATTTCATTTCTCTGTACACTCGGTCACACCCGAGGTCACGTTCCTTGAAATATTTCAAATTTTAACATCGAATTATTGAAGAACTTCCATTTTAACGTTGGTATGGTTTCATTTCAGATGTATTTTATTTATATTCAATATTTGTTATGTTCATTTGTAAATTGGAGGGATTTTTCGAGTTATGGTAGACTTTAAAGGTGAACATTTTTCACTCGGCAATTTATAGAACTAGGGGTAAAATCTGATTGGTATGGCAATCTAAGATCAAAGTGTCATGTCAGCTTATGTCCTTTAAAAATTTATAAAATAAAAGAACCAATTTAAAAAAATTTACGATCACACATACCATTATTGACTAAGTTACTTATTATTATTTTAGTAATACAAATAATGCTTTTTCACTCGAATAATAATTTTTGTACTTAGATTAGAATGAGAAATAATGGTAAATCGGACAAGTGCGCTATTTGTTATCGGAATGAATAGAAATTAAAGTCTAAAAAAATAAAAAAAAGGTTCATTTGTTTCGGAATTTTTATTGTATTAGGAAAACTTACTTAAATTGAATCATTCTATTTTTCGAGTGTAAATCTAAGTCAGATATGAATTTAAATTACAGCAAATATGATAGTTTAATTTTAAATATTTAAAGAATTAAAAAAATTACTTAGTATTTTTAAGCAAATTTTCATTCATAAAAAAGAATAAGTTTCTGTAGAAATAAAGATCTCGGTGTATAAAGAGTTAAAATGCACTCGTAAAGCGTTATCAATCTAACAATTGAAACGTACATCACCTTAATTACTATTATGATTATTCACTTAGTCTAATAATGTGAATAAGTGAATAATTATGATTTTATTAGACTAATGTGAATAATTGAATACTAATAATAGTAATTACGAAGTAATTACTATTACAGTCATTCGATTACCCATGGTAATTGAACTTTTTTCTAATCACAAGTGTGAAGCTATTTAAATAACAGTAATGAGCTATAGAAGTAACAGGATAAAAAAGTTTTAAATGAAACTTCTTCAATATTATTGGTTTACTCGCTGTGGCTAAGTTAATTATTTTCAATGAATTTTTCATTAACATAGTTTCTGAAAGAACAAATATGAATCCACTGGATAAGCTAAAGTAGTTTTGAATTTTAAGCCAGCGGCGGTGAGCTTGATTTCGAGCATCACAGAATGAAATTCAAAGGTATAGAACTGAATATTAAAATGCAACGCAAATGCTGAAACCGTTATAAGGTTTTTTCCGGATTATATCTTTCCGCCTTCTGCGGGATAGAGATTTACCAGTCCGAAGCATAAAATAGATTTTATAGAAGAGAAATTTTTTCCCCCAGGAATGCCCGAGGATGAAGGTAAACGTAATATTATTTCTCAAATTGCAAACACCTAAATTTGCATCTAGTTATCTCTACTTTATTATTGAAATATCTATATAATTTTTTTAACTTATAAATATGTTTTTCCGATTCAAAACAAAGAGGAAAATATACATATAATATCACTTCCATTTTCGCGATATGAATTATTACTTAAAATTCGAATCTAGACGAGCTCAATGGTGTATTAAACGAAACTCCAGTAAACTGGTTTAATTAATCCAATCTGCTGAATAAAAAAGGGGACTACACTACTACTGTTATGCTTTGAACCATAACAAAAAAAGAATTATCGATCGAAAAATTCGCTATGCTAATTTCGCGAATATTATCCCTGCAAAAGCTTCGCATCGAAAATCCAATTCAGCCGTCACTTTCATCACGGTTTGCGCGATGCGCAGAGGGTCTCTACATACATATACACGAATAGCCAGATTATATATATACGTAAATGCGTATACGAGTAGGAGATGTACAGTACACATATATAACTTCATATAAGCGTTCGGTATGACAAAGTGCGCGCGTCCGTTTATTCGGAATTTCAAGCGCGGATTATTTCGGTCGAACGCGCCCGAGTGCGAGTGCGAAATCAATGTCAAAAGGTACCCAGGATGTGCGACCCGATGAAGCTCAGACTGTTTCGCTACATTTATCGCGCTTCCTGCCTCGCTGATATTCGCTTATACGCTGTATCTATATACACACGCACTTATACACGCATATGTAAGGTAAAAACATTTTCACTCTGGCGAAACGGTCGTTATGATTTGTGTGACAATTCGAATCGAGAACGATACTATTTTTAACATAAATTCGTTACAAGAGTTTGTTGAATTGTTTTGCTTTTGTTGCGAAAGATGACCTGATCAAGAGTTTTTTAATCCAATTAATTTAGTATTTTAATTTTTTTTTAAGTAGTGCCCGGTAGACAAATTAAACGAACTGTTATGGTCGATTCAATATTATTTGGTAGCTACTGGTGCTACCGTTTGTCAGTGATATGTCAACGAGATCTATGTGTATATATTTTAGATACACGAAGGCGCAATGTATTAAACACATACAGTTCGCGGTATTTTCTAGTTAGGTTCCCCGTGATTTTCTACAAGGAGAACAATATGCGGAGCAAACGCAAAATAACGGAATCAAACTTAAATCGTTTTTACACGCAATCGCATATATGTATAAAGTAGAAAAGCTCTTTTAGTTATATCGATCAGAGATGTCCTAATAAAATACGAGAGGATTCTAAAACTGGATTCTCGCATATACACACACGTAAAAAATTCCACATAGAGACATATTTATATAAGATAAATCGAGCCACCATAACGCACGTGGTATAGGCGCTTGAAACACATCACGCGCTGCGTAATGTATAGGGCTTTCCAAGTACTCGCCGCGTGTATAACTCGTAAGCGCGATTAGCCGAGGTGTCGGCGCTGATTAAGTTGGCCGCATGCAAATCGCGCGCCGTATATATTTCAAGAGTAGCGCAGATAAAGCGTCCTAAACGATGGTGCGCTACCACGCGCGGCCTCCTTGGGCGCATACACACCTATGGGGGTAGCTTTCTCTAATTAGACGCGATTTATCATAATTGGGGAACTGTATCGAGATTCAAATGGGTCTAGAGCCGACTACATAAAACGACTCGCGCGTGTATACGTGTGAGGTGAATTGTCTTCGGGAGACTTATAAAGGCCTGATTTATAATTATTCCAGTCTCGTGTAATTGGCTCGACTATATATATTCTTTTGACTCTAGTTCTATGTATGCGTCTATGGAATATATAGGTATTAACACCCTCCGCACTGTTACAATCAGCTTCAGCGAGATGGAGTTGTTGCTTTCACGCGCAAGCATGACTCATTACTCGCGCGTTTCCGCGAGAGCTAGTTTACATTTCTATAGGCCCGACCGCGTGCTCCGGCAATTTCGACTCTAAGCTCGCTTTATTAATTATCAAAGTTTTAATATACCATCTATAGTGTCTCTCTCTCTCTCTCTCTCATTCTCAATTATTATTTCTACTCACCGGTAAAGTTTAATAACAAAGCATAAGAGATGCGGATTCGCTTCTGATGTGAATCGTTAAAGCTCAGTTAATTTATGAATTCGAATATATGTTGAAAAATCTATTTTAATTCGTTAGTATCAAAGTAGAATTTTGAATTCCTACCCCTTTCCATCCTTTCTTCAATTTCACAGCTATTTTTATTATTTTAACTTGTTAGTTACGTTCTATACAATATAATGAAACGACAGTGTGTTATTCTGGCTTTAGAATTAGATAAGAAATTTTTGATAAATTTAAATGTTACGTACTAAAAGTAAATAGCATCTGGTAGAAATATTTAATAATCAACGGTTCAAATAACCGGTAGGTAATTTTATAATTTTGAACCCTTGCAAATTAATAATTTTATGATCATATTATATTCTAATAGTAGTAGACATGATCGAGCTAACATATTAAATTAATTTTTATTAATATAGCGAAAAGGGAGTTTTTATTACAAACTCCTTTATCGCTATATTAATAAAAATTCTAATTGCGCTTAGAAGATATATTAATATAAAGAAATCAAATTATGAAATCAAAAAATTTAGTTTTTGTTTCCAGAAAATGATTACTCGAATTTATTTAAATTCATATAAATAATTGTTTAAATATGATAATAATTGATTTATAATAATAATCAATTTATACGAAATTTTTCAACTCCTAATAAATATAAATAAAATAAAAAAAATTGTTTTTTTTACTAAATAGTTTACTAAATAATTATTCATTACATTTATACTTTGTCATTTTATAAATATTACTTAATGTATTCGAACATTTTTATTTGTAACCATTAATGAATGTTTTTTACTGCAAAAAATATTATCTTCACACAAATATTTTTTAAAGCAAAAAAGTAATTACTTAACGCGAAGTCGAATTTCGAAATTCCTCCCTCTTATTCCAAATTTCATAATTTTTTTCGTTAATTTAGTTTACTCCTTACGTTTTAAAATACGTGAAACAACAATACCTGACTCCGGTTTTAAAATCCAGCACGAATTTTCAAGGACCTTAAACGTTATATTATATATAAAAAGAAACATCCTGCATTATAAATAACATCTTTTGGAAGATAACCTTTATTTAAAGAAACGATTCTAAATAACGATATAACCATATATATATTCAACAAGTCAAAAATGCCGCGACCCAAAAAATGAACGTAACCATATAGATTTGAAATTATTCGCTTAAATTGTTCGGCAATCGTATAGTTCGATAAATCGATCGAATGTAATTGAACAAAATAATGAAAGGGTATTCGTTGAATATAATACACAACGCATGCCTGCCCATGACGTTTTCTCTGCACACTTTCGCTCTTTCTCTATATACGTCCCTTTATTCCCCTTCTCTTCTCGTTATTACGTACGCTGACCTGTTCACAATGCAGCCCAGCAATTTCTCGAGTCACTGACTGCCTACAGCAAATCACAAATGAAGTACAAAAGTATGCGCATGTGTCCGTGTGTCTGCATACAAGCTCGTCGGAATTCAAGCGTCGTTCCGCGAGTATAGAGTGTAGTTTCCTATTGTCGACGGATATGCAAGCGCGCGCGAGCGCATTACCGGTCTGGACTGTCATTGCCTTGTCAACGGCACGTCACGCGCGCTTCGGGCTTATATTTACGGCGATCGTGAAGAATTATAGGCATTCGTTCGGTGAACGCATTTACCCTTTTTTACGCTATAGAAGTCAGTCGTGCGATTCAACGATATTTCTTTTTTTTTGTTTCGAGGAAAATCGTTGTCAGGGGTGTAAGTTAATAATGCATTTGTTTTTGCTTGGTTCGATGTTGATGTAATTACTGTCGAATTTCCTGTCGAAACGGGGAGATAATTACTTAAGAACTCGATGGTAAATAGTGTATTTGGATTTGTGCTATTGACAGATAATCGATCAGTTAGATTGTATTTCGTTGTTTTTATTTTATAAGTATTTGAATGAAAAATTGGGTTATATTCTATTATTATGTTAACAAAAATTACATTTTAGAATCTTTAAAATATACACAGTTATTTTATGCAATGCCAATCAACGGTTAAGTAAAATATTATTGAATATTGCGCATGTCGGAGAAATAAATACGTTGGTTAATTAGAAAAAATACTCTTCAGAGCTATTCTAGTAGCTGTACACGGAATATTTATTATTAATATTTATTATTTATTATTATTTATTATTAATAGTCCATGTACATGTTCATTGTTTTTGAAACAAACTAAATTACTTATACCATAATGATATATGTGATAAAATTTTAATTCAATATCCTAACATAATATAAAAACTCCTAAAAATTCATTCATCCTATCCAAACTATAACTTAAGACAAAATTTATTGGGCTTTTGAGAAAAGAAAATTAGCTTTGTAATAATAATACACAATAATATACAATTTTTATGTTACAAGCATTCAAAGTTCTGGGAAAGAACAAATGTTAACACACCTTAAATCTCGAAATATCGTAAAAAACGTTACACAGTATACCTCCGTGCAAAGCGAAAATAAACTTTAAAAATGGATTTGGAAAAATTAAATAAAAAAATAACGTCAACAAGTTCGTTAATAAAAATATATCGATTTAAAAGATCATATAATAGTGTGAATTCGTTATCTTAAAATTGAATTATTCCAATAGTTCATTTTTACAGTAAATGAAGCACTAACGAATAGACGTCGAGTATCATCAGCGAAACAACAAATAAAATCAAATTCACCTCAATTATTCGAATTGAATTTACCTTCTCTATTCACGTTCTCGATGCTCATCCGAGACAAAGAGAAAAATAAACTCCGCGCGCATGCGCAACTCATTCAATGCGACAACGGAATACCTCTATGCATCGTGAACTTTAATTAAGCAAGACACATCATACCAAAAACGATCGATATAATTCAAGAAAATATTATTATCAAAAGCTATCCGAAACACATTTTCTTTAATTCAGTCAATGACGATAAAAAAAATCTGTTCTCTTTCAATTATTTCAATCGATTAATTCTTCAGAAAACGGTAAAGTAACAACTTCAAGAATACTCTAATCATTATCTTTCTTAATGAACCGGTCGACCGAATAATTAATTTTTCCGCCTGTAGGTCTTTCTCTTTTTACACAAATAAAAGAAAAAGTAGAAGTAACACAATTCCGAAGCGTAGATAAAATTGCTAGACTCGTGCATTAAACGCATCCAGGCGCAATCTGATTTCTTCTAATTAAGCGAGCGCCTCCAAACGAATAAAAAAAAAAGTTCACGCGAATCTAAAGGGAACAAAGCTCGCGAAATATAGAGGGAAAGGCAAGCTAAATAAAGCAACTTCATTGTGGTAATATCCATAAATTCGCGTAGGATCCAATTTATTATCGAAAAACGATTACGCGGGGCAAGGTTTTGCGCCCGCGAAGCGAAGAAAAAGGATGAAGCCCACACAGGAGAAAGAACATAACCGCGTCGAGCTACAACACGTGAATGCTGATCGGCAAGCGAACATCTATACAAATAAATCGGCATGTACGCGCTTGGAATACCTCGTAGTCGCAATTTATTATTTCGATTCTCGGTCAAAAAAATAAATAAAATAAATAGAATCAGCCAAGAGCTCAGCGTATTATACACGCTCAACCGATTCGCAGTATATAGTAACCGATTCAATCCTCTTTTCGGGAGGTTAAGCGCGAAAATTGCGTATGCAAATGCACCGGAGGGACAATTTGCGAAACTGATACGATGAAAAAAAAGAAGGTCAAAAGATAGAGAGAAGAGGACACTCCGTTTCTGCGTGCGAGGAAATGAGATAGCGAAGTTCGAGGAAAATTGGTCGAAGCCTCGGGAATAAAAAGAAAGTCTAGGTAAGGGGTAGGAGGGAAATGAATGGAAAAAAAGACAAAGCTCGTGGAAACAAGCGGCCGGTCTTCGATGTTGCGGAAAATTGCAGCGACTTTTCGCGTATAGTCTCGAATATCAAGCTCATGCACGTATAGCCACGACGTAATGACTCTTGTGAAACCATTTTTGGTCGTTGCTTCAATTCTGTAATCTACGCTTGGCTCGATTGGATTGGTTGGCTTACTAGTGAGAAGACGACTAGAAATGTCGCGAAAAAAAACAGAAAATAGTTTTTGTGAGCTGGTCTGAGTAGATGTCGTTTGTTCTTTCATTTTTAGCGTATATATGTGAAGAAATTTAATTTTTTGATAAAATAAAGAGTTTTGTAGATACTAATAAAATATTTATTTATGAATAATTTGAAAACGTGGAATATTTCAATTTTTCTTCATAACATCTAGATTTCAGATTTTGTGCCCGTATGTGTACAAATAACTTTATTTACCTCTTATATGATTTTTTTATTCTGGTTAAATTTATAAATCAATAAAAATATACGAGCAAGTATAAAAATCTATTTACGTTTCGATTCCATTGAATAATACTTAGTTGAGGCCGTATATAATAATCTAGATCTTAGAGTACGCTTTGTCACATATACATGTTTAACACGATATTGCCGGAAAATCTCTATTTTTAATCAGATTTTCCGTTCTATTTTTCCATATATTTCAGATATTCAACTCTTTGAGCATACAAATATGAATGAAAAATTGGTATATCATAAAAAAATTGTTTATTACTTTTCAACCTCCTTCAATTAATCAAAGTTGAGGTCAGATGAAAAAAGAACAAGAAATTTTACGATTAGAATAATGGGTATAAATTTTTTTCTCATTAATCATTAGTTAATATCCTTATTAAAAATATTATTTTTAAAAATTATTAATTAAAAATAAATATTTTTCTACGAGAACAGTTTAAAGGGACCATTTTGACTTAAATATTAAGTTAACCAAATAAACAAAATTCAAAAACGTATAATATATTTATATTTAAATTTAAAAGTGGACGATATTAAATATGTGCTTTCAGAACACGCAACGAACAAAAAATTTGTCTTGAGCCATAAGTTCTACATATATTATATTACTTTACAATACAAAGCTTACACACGAAGCATAAAAATTCTCTAATATATCCTCGACTAATAAATCATTTCGTATTATTTTTAACATTTAACTCATGCCGTTCTCCTAAATCAAGGATTTCACCCCTAAGCCTGAACTTACGGCAAATCTCAAGAAGATATTTATTTTTGGTCAGTTTTAAAATACGCACGTGACGCGCCGATATCCTCTTAATCTAGTGAGTGCGAAGGTCAAGTAATAAATTCCACATATATCTCTCTTATTCTCTGTTAGCTTTAACTTGGATTGGAGAAAAAGGTTGTAGTAGCGATAGGGCTCGACAACACACGACAACGACGATGCTTGGCAGTTCTATCTCTCAAGGCGGCAGCGAGACGTAATGAGTTTCGAGCTGTACGATATCTCGGCCCATCTCAAACTAATTTCTAACAAAGTTCCCGTCCCTCTCTTTCCGAGCTTGTTGCAGCCAAGCGCGTTTGTCCGCGTTTACACGCGCTCCAGACGAGGAATCAAAGTTTTCTCAAGCCACGAAGAGCGAGTTTCGCTGTCTAGTTCACGATTAGCTGTTGCTGCTTCTTCTTCTTCTTCTTCTTGAAAATTCTTCTTTGACTTCTGAACGGCGGTCACCTTGTTTAGTAGCGAGAGAGGCATACTGAAAACAAATCTCGGATACGATTGGATTCTTTGACACTTGAAATTTCCCTGGGACAAATGGATCAATGACTTAAGCTGGGCTTACGCTTATTCTCTTTCTGAACGAAAAAAATAGAATAACATTTCTGAATAGAAGTATTGTAAAAAGACTATTTAATGAGACGTAACAGGAGTTGATGTTATTGTTATCTGTAGATTTATAATTTTTTTATTGATTCTTAGGATTCAGTGGTCGTGTTATTTCAAAGGAATTTTGGGAAATTAAATTGTTTTGTTAATTTATTACTAGACAACATCATTGTAATTTTGTTCTTTGTTTTTGAACGAATTAAATTACTTATATCATTATGATATGATAAATTTTCTCTAGTCAACATGACGTAGAAAATCCAAAAAATTCATTAAACTACCCAAACTGTAATCTATACCAAGGCTAAAATTAAGAAAAAAAATTATATCATTGCATAAGATGGTAACATTTATTAATTTATTATAATTTATATATTCAATCAGTCTCAAAATAAAAATAATTTTATGTTTTTTCAAACAAATTAATTTATTTATACTATAATTATTCAAAGAATTGTAAAATATGTTAGTTTAGTATTCTATTCATATGGTAGCCTTAAGAAGTTATTAAGTAATTAAAGACAGTGCACGTTGTTTGTTAAATATTTTGGTTAGATTCATAATATAAATATTAACAAAATAGTTATATTATATAACTTTTAATGAGTTATAATTTCAAACTAAAGGCATATGTAAATAAATCTTTTGTTATGTAACAATGAGATTTTGTATTTTATTTTTAATATAAATTACTAAAATGAAAAACTTTGTTAACAAAAAGCTTATAAAAAGATTTTTTCGAACAATTTTTTCGATGCATATCTCTATTTAAGACTCTGTGCCAGCCTTGTGCCAATCTCCTATAGAATATATGCATGTAACTTTCTGATTTGGTTAAATAAATAATAAATAATCTGCATTTAATTATCAGATTTACGTCAAATGTCAACGTCTCATAAAATGAAGTTTAAATTATGCAATGTTTTAGATATAGCTCAAATTTGGCCAACTTTATTGGACTTATGTTATGAAAATTAACTTTCGATAATATGTTAAAAAAGTGAAAATAATTAGCTAATAAAAGGTTATCTTTACTTTTTAAAATAGTTAAAATACACTACGTAAACTTTTCCCTATTATTAAGCGAAATACATTAATTTTTGCTTAATCCTCTATAATACAATTTCTCTTTTAATTGATAAATAATTTTTAGAAATTAGTAAATAATCATTCATTTTAGATATTTCAAAA
Source organism: Apocrypta bakeri (assembly GCA_018906985.1). Taxonomy (NCBI): domain Eukaryota; kingdom Metazoa; phylum Arthropoda; class Insecta; order Hymenoptera; family Pteromalidae; genus Apocrypta; species Apocrypta bakeri. The sequence goes on from JACCIA010000004.1 coordinate 2,137,766, forward strand.
TTCTTTAAAAGAATAAACGTTAATAATAATTTACTATCAATAATTATTTCATATTCACGAATCAATTTTGATTTGACACACTTTACAAATTAATTATGCGTGTAAGATCGCACTTAATTAAACAGTGAATATTCGTTTAAAAGTCGCAATTTGCAATATCTGCAGTAATGCAGTACATCAAACAGAGAATATTAACTACATTGTAAAATTAAACTTCATTCTATTTAACAGGGAATAGCTGACTAATTCAGAAGTGGAGAAAATGTCATTATATACATTAGTCAATTTTTCATTTCAGTAAGTAGGCATTACACACTGTTACGTCCAATTCTGTATCAATCAATACCTCCAACTGCTTTACCGCGACTATTATTTGCTTAATTTTAATAATATACTTTCGTAAAATGCTATTGTAGTGTCCCATATTTCATAAAATTGTGAGTCTCGCCGTAATAACCGTTCAGGATACGATAGACACATACAGTTAGCTGATAAGGAATGGACTTAGCTAATAAAATGTTGCATTGATAACAAGGCATTATCAGAATTGCTTTTGTGTATACATACATTAAATTATACGCGTAGATTGTCCTGAATCTCGCACACGGAACTATTACAACAATTGATTGGGGTTTCGCCCTTTCGCCCTTAAGCTTAATTACCGAGTCAGACCATAAGCTCTACCTTCATTAACGCGGCTGATCAAAGTGCCGTCGCACAGTCTGTAATCCGAGCTATTGGCTTATTGGCTGCTAGCATTAATTGGGATTCATAAGACGGTTATTTCTACGAGTTTAGATTCTATTGATAATAATAATTCTAACAATGCAATGTGTGCAATATACAGCGTAATTAATAGAATCTATATATTTACAAGTGGAACGAGCATCGTACCAATTGAATTTATTGTAAAATAAGTATATCCATTAAACGCAAGTCTACTTGTGTATTCTCGTTAATACGATAGTATGTAATATAACAATTAATTGATTGTAAAATTACACGATATAAATTCCATTGACGTCTGTATCCAGATATATATGGAAATAACGTTTCGTTGAGTTTCTGAGTGATATTAAAATTGTATTCGATTTCAACTGATATTTTGTAATATTACAGATAGTCATATCCTCTTGTCAATAAACTCATTTACACGTACATCTCACGGTAGGACAAAATATTCTCGAATTAATTTTCAACGCGTCATCTCCTTGCAACTGACAGATTTAATTACATTTTCGCGCTTTTCGTTAGTTATATTTTTTTGAGTAATTTTTCAACTATTGTCATACATATTAAATTTATTATACATGTTATACATATTATACATATTATGTATATAATATACCGAGAGAAAGATTTATTTAACTGAAAGTCCTAATTCGTTCAAACTACAAAGTGTATTAGAATGTGACGTCAGTCGCTTCTTATGCTAATAAAAAGTGACTGACGTCACATAGGTGAGTGGAAAGTAAGTTAGGGAAGTTAATTGCGCAGTTATCGTCACCGCGTGCTATGTGTCTTAATGTAAACCGTGCCGTAAAAGAGAATAGTGTTTTTAATAAATTTTGAATGGATTTTATTCTAGACTTTTAGAGATTTTTGCGCAATAATTGTGCTGTCATATAAAAAATACATTTATACTGTTTAATAAAAGAAAAGTTGTAAATTCAAATTAACGTGTATTACCCTGAAAGCATTACGGCTTAGTAGTCTATAAACGACGTAGAAACAGTCAGTTTTAACCTTAATGAACCGTTTCTTAAGAATACAAGACACTTTTAAAATGTTAATTCCAAAAATACAAATTTTAAATACTTTCAATAGTTTTGTTATAGTTTAAACTTATTCTAAATATTATAAGGTATTTTTAATTACTATTGTAGTGGTCAAGGACTTCTAAGACTCTTCGATCGTGTATTATACAATAAAGTAGAAATACACGCCGATTGCGCATTGAATTATTAGAAAAAAATTGACCTTGAAAAATATATTAATTATTTTGAATAATTATTTGAAAATCCAGCTTTCGATTTTTAATAATTTTTCTATCCTTTCAATTTAAAATCCCTGCATTCATACCGAAAGGAGACTATTAAAGAACATTTCCAATAAATCGTGAGCTCAATCAACCCATTGGTTCCTTTTAAATCTTGCGGACAATGAAATTTCTATTTCTTGGTATAATTAGTCATCGAGAAAACTTCTTTAAATCACAAATTCAAGGATTTTTTTCAAATCAATAGAAATATTATTAAAAATTTAGTACACTTCATCAAGTAAAATTTGTTCCGTTCATTCGACTGGAAATCCGCACATTCACTCTTTATAGAAAGTATCAAAGAGTGTTTTCGCCAATTGGTCCATTGATTCACTTCGAATCTTACGGAGAGTAAATTTTCAACAACCAACCATAAGTAGCGTGAATAAAGCTCAAATCAAAAGGTATTCAAAATACAAACAACATAACTAATTAAATCGTTTGATTTAAACTAATCATACCCCTTTAAAGGTATAACTTGAAATTATATTAAACGAATCTTTCTATCGGTGTACATACGTATATACATCGCACGATTCGAGTTAATTAGTCAGGCAATTTATGTAGCAGAGAGTAAGGGAGAAGTGAAATCAATCCGCGCATACAAAGTCAATAAACAATCGTCCCATGTAGCTTTCAACGCGGTACCTTTGACTTAGGAGCTTATGCTGCCTCGGTGCACACTGTACGCGAGAGCATCGCCGCATTTCTACGCGTTCACCGCATACACAAATATATTGCGGCACGTGCGCGCGTTATTCGACGGTATAGTACACGTTCGAATGCCTCGATGATTACACCGGCGCACGAGCATTCGCGCATTACACGTATATAAGGCGCGAGTTCGACTACACTACTGGTACTGGCAACGAAACCGTAATTGAGTGCATATTCCTCTGGCCACTATATATATATGTGTGTATATGTGTGAGTGTGGGTGTATATATGTATATATAAATATATAGATAGATAGCATCCAGCGTTATCGTTCCATCCGCATCGATAACACCTGACGCGTATATGCGTGTATACGCGTCCGTGAGCGTAGTGTATTATACGGTCCAATCTGCCTTTGGCGAACCTTTTACGCTATGCAGCGAATTGATGGATTGGTAAAACTAGGTTACGTTGCAACACCTTAATTTATTCTCCTCTGAGCGAGAAGCTATTTTATTTTTTTTTTCGATACAGCACACACAGTTTTTTTTACGGTTTAATAATGCGTATCGTATGGAAGCCATCTGAGGATTTATTGACGGAGACCCGTATCTCGAAGGGCTAGCTTTCTGATATCGTCTATAAAATTCTATAAATTTCTGATATTGTAATCCGATGGGGTAAAAAAACGAGGCTCTGTGTGATAAAAGTCGCTGATAAATTGCTAGAAAAAGTGAGCGAATGAGATGGAGAGAAGGAGAAAGAGAGAAGTTTGGAGTGAAGCATTTTATATTGAATTAGTAGTGCAAGTCGAGGTTCAGTCAGCCACACGCTATATTCACTGGCGGTATTATTTCTCTCTCTCTCGACTTGAAACTTGTCTCATTTCAAACCAATACAACTTTTAAGCCACGGGCAATAATAGCCTCATCAATGATTCAGGAGAGCTCCGACAATTTCCGTCTCGTCAAAGTAAACCGTCATACCGTTCATAAGTTAATAACAGGGAAAACTTACCACATCCACTCTTGTTTAACGATCCACTATAAATTTTCCGACTTTCCCTCCCTCTTTCTCTCTCTCCTTCACGAATACATCCTTCCTGCGTCCTCTCACAGTTTCCACCCCACTAGCGCTATCTACAAACAGAGAGAGAGAGAGAGAGAAAGAGAGAGAGAGAAAGAGAGAGATGGAGTACACTCTCACTCGCATGTGGGTATTCCCAGCGACATTATAAATTCTCTTACTCGCTTCCTTCCTGTGCTCTTGCGCACAAGCTCCGTCTCTCTTCGGTATTTTCCGACTACCTGGAGGGCGAAGGATGTAGAGAGTGAGCGCCGTTGCTTCATAAAAGAGAATTTGCCTTTGCCTCCAAGTGTCAACGACGACGAAGGGGCGCAAAGTGCACGTTAATTAAACACGCCTGAGAATCAGCGTCGTCGTCGTCGTCGTCGGGCTCTCGCTTTGCTTTTGCCGACGTCCTTCTCGGCGCTAATATGCTGCCGCTACTGCTGCTGCTACTACTGAGAAAACACGTGAGGCTAACGGCGTTAAATTCGCCACAGCTACCTAACTGTATATACACGGGCTTTATACAGTTTATACTAAACCAAAAGCGAGGAAGAGGTAAAAAAAAATGAAATAAATAAAAAAGCTTCGAATATTTTGATTACACTTGGCATTTCCAGCCACATAAACCAGCTTTCGTGATTACACACGTTCGCCAAACCCTACGTCTTCATCTGTATGGTTCTCTCTCATTTCGCCCCTCGTCCCCATACCCCTTTTGGCTCTACTCCGCCCTTGTCGACGCCACCGTCGTTCCATAAGGCATCGTAGTTGCAGCAAACGGTAATTGAGTTGCGCGCACGGAAATGTGCCTTATCGCTGGCCTCGTTGCGGAAAATTTCGCCCCGGCCCATCGACTTTAAGCGGCGTTAAGTACAACGGACGCCTTCGTACACATCGATGTCTCTCCTCCCTACCCTTTCTTCAGAAGGAAAGGAAGGAGTTGGTCTCGCTATTTCGAACATTCATGAAAATTCACGATAACGCATGGAGGAGCAAAAGAAAGAAGGAGAGAGTTTGCCTTTGCTTTAGGTGATCGCGAACTAGCTATGCATGGAAATCGCCCTCGAGTATAAACGGTAATGATTTCGAGGCGTGTCTATGGCCTAGGGTATCCGCGAGTTTTGCGGCAACACGCGCGCTTTTTACAGACGATTTATTCTTTCTACTTTATGTACGGCTAAGTCGTTACGTTCTCGCGACAACAGTAGACGCGTTGAAGACTGTGTGTCTATGTGTGTGTGTGTCCACGGTGAAACGCTCGATACGACAGATATGGTTAGGAAACGTTTGGCTATGGATGGTCGTAGAGAACAAATTGGAGGTTTTGTTATAAAATTTTATTATTTATTGTAATGATGGCTGAGACGTAAAGAAACAAATAGAATTTCGGACGAAATAAGAAATATGTTACTCATGTGTGATTATAATCATCGCAAAATAGGTATTTAATAACTGTGTAATGATCGACACTGGAAAAGAAGTTTTTACATGATAAATATTTACATTATTTAAAAAAAACAATGATTTGGCTTTACCACATATTTATTTGAAAGTAAAATTATTTTCACTTAATAATATGCTTGCATACGTTGTCGAACATTGAAAAATGTATTTTTACGATTATAACATCTATAACTATTAAGCGAAAAATTTTTTTAATTCCATAAATATTTATAGGGAGTAAAAAAATTTCACGAATTAGCATACTTAAACACGTAAATATAATCATTAGTTTCGAATAAATATTTTCCTACGATTTAAAAAAAATAGCGATTACAGCATCTTGATATTAGTTAAGTAGTTCAAAAATATGGTCCGATTTTAAGTATTCAAATTCTGATTTGATTAATAAATTTTATAACATATAAAATAATATTTTTAACGATACTTCAATAATATGTATTTGTTGACAGTAACAGAATCGTTGTTATGAGTCATCAAATCACAGTGGCATTTCGTACGTAAAGTTTTTTCTAAAAATATATAATACAAGTAGTATTGAGCGTTCACCGTATACATGCAATGTATATTTATATGCAAACATATCATAAAATATTAGTTTCTCAAGATTCGACCGGATTTTCAGTTAGAAATATTGCTTGATTCACAAGTTCAGATCATCGTAAATTTATTTATAATAATGCAAGACATCTTTATGAATTTTTTAATGTCGAAACCTGCAAAATTGAATATCGAGGCTTGGAAATCTTTAAATGAAACTTTGGTATTATGTTCTGAGATAGTGTAGTGACAGGCTTACATCAAAATACTGTACTTTTATTTAGTGCGATTAAATAATTATTTACGAGGCAAATAGACATTTTAATAACTAAATAATTTTAATAGAACTCGATTCAGAGAGTTTCCTTGATACTTTTGTATTGTTAAGTCATATTCATGAATATTTTTATGTTAAAACTTACGATCACCTTCTCAAAACTATATTTGAAGACTTTTATACCTTAACAGATTATTTTATCTGTATAGTTTAACACATTATCCAACGAAACTGCCTTTTCTGTTTTCAGTGAGAAATGTTTCCCTGAATACTACAATTTTTTAAAAATAACCATTAAACGCCAGATCGATTGAATACCCTAACGAAATTCGTAAAGGGAGACCTAGTGCCAAAGAATAGTTCAAAACTGTTAAACCGGTCAATCTGTTAGAGAATCACTCATCTATATATACTTCGCAGAAGCGGCTATCTAATAATATTTGGCAAACGATACGGAAACTTTTCGCCTCGAGTAGTAGGTATAGCGTTGTGCGCTGAAAAGCATTTATTGACGTTGCGGAAAGCGTTGCCGCGAGGCAAAGCTACAACGCATTCCAAAGCAGCTGTAAGCCCTTCGTGTTTACAATTCAGTACAAAAGTTTTAAGCAATCAATGTCACAAGTTGGGCTACCTCGTACTCGGAATATTTGGCAGAATATTCCGCGAGGGTTATAAATGTTTAATCACCGGGGCGTCGAGCTGGTTACGGATTTTGATTGTCGGGGTGGCATAAACGAAATCGACCGGTTTATTGTGAACTGTGGAACAGTGTTTACTCGTTTTGTCCAACCGATCATGTCAATGATTTTTTGTTTCCCTCCAATGTTAAGTATTCAATGATGGTACGTCCAAAAAAATTGTAAAAGGATTCAAGTGTACATATAGAGATAATATTTTTTTTTCACTCGATAAATTTCAAGTTTACCGCTACTGCGATCGCTTAAATTCATACCTATCCAGTTTATAATTTGTTATCGGTCATCTGCAGATGAATTAAACCAGCGATTCGCGCGTTAGTCACGTTTTCTCTGTATAATATAAAAGCGTACCACGTAGCCTTGGTCTTTAATATAAGCTTCAATAGATAGACTCTTACAGATTTACACAAAAGATAATACATATTTAACTTGTAGCAGCGAATGCAAATAAGTCGGTCGTCGTTTCAAAGATTTTCATACCCCCTTTTATATTTGATAAGATCCATCACAACTTTCTAATTTGAAAAGTCCTTGCGACCTATTATCTCATCTCTTTTCATCCGTCAGTAGTAGATGTAAGAGAAGACTAACTTTCACATTCTGATCTCTTCACCGAAGCGAGCATTGAACGCGAGCTTTCGCGAGGAAAAAAATTTAATAAGACGTCTAATGCTCTCTGCTTTCTTCCCTGAATTTCACTTTTCTCCCGCCTTATTTCCTCGACTATCGCGTCATCTCCACTTCCCCGCATAATTATCGTGTTTAATAACTAGAAACTTCTTGATGGACGACTACGACCGAAAGAATATATCGCGAACTAAGTGAAATTGAGAGAGAGAGAGAGAGAAGCCCGTAATTCAAAATATATCACAGCCGATTACCATAACTCTCTCTCTCTCATAGGGTATAGCCAACAGGTTCGAGTCCATCTCTCACACGTCTGATTTTCCGACCCTTCCTACTAATACAGCAGTACTCATTACACGTGATACGATGCGCAGGTCCATTACCGATCACACTCTTGTTTCGATTTATGACAGTTAGACATCTCGAATCCATTTGATTATAATGTGTTGTGACATTAATCAAGTTAAAGTGTGTCTTTTCTTTTTATGAAGGATAAAATGTATGGTTCTTCGTTGTTTAAGGGAGTTGAATTTGTTACTTCCCAGACCTTTAAATGACATTCAGAAAAAATGTGATTTTATTATAAAGCTGATATTTTATTCTTAAAAGTGTATTGATAAGCAATATTTAGCAAGATGTGTCAGAAGATGATGTTATCGTCTTGTAGAGAAATATGATTTTTTTTTAATTTTGGCTATGGCGGAAGCTACGGCATGGATTTTGAAGATTAAACTCTCTAATGATGTTATTTTTATTTAATTTATATTGTTTTTTTTATGTTTTTTTTTCAAACAAATTCAATTATTTATTGTAACAAGATGATCATTTGATGTAAACTAAAGGAATAATTTAAAAAAACATTAAACTCATGTATTATTAATTAATTCTTTAAAATTTAAAATGGTACACGATCATGATGCAAGAAAACATTGATGTTCAATAAAATAACAGATAAATATTATCGTATCTATTAAGTTGAGTCATCAATTAAAAGACCCAAAATTGAGCCTTCAATCTGCAATTTACTCCAAAACCAAAATTAAGCAAAAAACATCTTATAGGTCTTATTAAACTTTTTTTTTTTAATCTATCTCGGAAAAAATATATTTTTGTAATAATATTACATATTTTCTGAAAGACAAATTCGACGTTCAGAAAGTGAATACGCGTAAGCCTCTCAGTTAATATAGATGTATACGCGATAAACATCCTACGGAATTGCACTGGACGCTATGTGTGTATTTAGATTCTATAGAGGAAGAGTGAAAGGGAGTACTTATATATATACGTATACGTTTGGAACGTTAATTTATATCGATGCCTCGACAAGCTCACTTCTGCATTTACTCGCTCTCTGCAGTAAAGGAAGGAGCTTTGCATAGTCATCAGATGGAAAATTACTACGGTCGGTATCTGCTAACCCCTGCAGTTTCTTATATTCCCCTTTTGGACGACTGGTTTCTCTCTCTTTCGCTCTTTCTCAGTACCCTTTCTTAAGTAAACTTTCTCGTTTACGCAGGAGTAAACATTTTCCTTGCTCGTTCCAATCAACGATAATTACGTTGATTTATGGCCTACGTTAAAACATTTATACACCTACACACAGTAGAATTAACGATGCTGTATAATAATATCGAAATTTACGGCCACTCCTTCAGTAGAAAATGCATACAAAGTTCGATAAAATTCCGATTTTCGATGTGCCTATTTTCTCCTTTCTATCTGTCGATGGTAGACATATTTCTCGCGCAAGTCTTCTCGTCTGAATAATTCAGACTCGAAGAGCATGACAAATACTGGGTCAAAGAATAAACTCTGGTACGCCAATGCACAATGTCTCGAGTACAATCCTGTATATTTGAATATAGAGAAGGCGACGACGTCATTAAAATAAATTTTTTTTTTCCTTTTTTTCTTTAACCGAGGTAAGTTATTATACTCGTAGACCCCTTTGCGCGAAACCAATTACATTGCAAGCAAGCTAGTACACTAAGCCGTAAAAGTGAGAAATTGCCGCGCGCGCGCGAGACTCTTTATCTCTTACCCCCTACCCCATCCTACTCCTTTCTTTCTCATACCGGCGGAAATACGTAATTGAAAGCACAGCTTCAATGTCTGTGTACAACCATATACGCTACAATCACGACATAAAATCAAGCCTCAAAAACCGAAGCTTCTCAAGACACAAGTATAAGAAAAAAAAAATTGCCCCTTGTTAGCGAGTTGCAGAAACTTCCTCACTTTCGAGCGTCTCTTAAAGAGACGACTAAAAGAAAAAAGATTTTGTACACCTTGTAGCAAAGAACATAAGAGGGAGAGAGAAAGACACGCGACGTGTTTTCCGGTATTTCCATAGGCCGCTTTTCTTTCTTTCTTTCTTTCTCTCTCTCTCTCTCTCTCTGTGTGTGTGCTCGAGTCTAGCTGTAAGCAGCAATTCGTTCGCTTTGGCCTCCGAAAGAATTTTTTCTCTTTATCGCCACAGCGGAGCTGTAAAACTTTCGGTCTCTCTTTCTCTTTCCCTCGACGTTTACGGCGTACACATGTAAGACTGTTGCTGGCTGAACTTTGGGGCCAGGGATAATTGCCATCCGAAAATCGTAGGTTTTCTTTTTCTTTCTCACTACCACTTCGCAGGGAAAGTTAGAATTTTATTTACTCGCTTAACACCTCTGCTTCTGGTTTGAATTCACTGCAGGTCGAGTGTGCATCCGATAACCACGAGCTTTACGACAGCCTTAGACCAACTGCGCTCGTAAATATACGGATATTGTATACCTTTAGATAATTAGAAATTATTTGATTATATATAAGCTATTACCATGGATGATAACAACGATTGATGTTGACTCAGTAAACATCCTTCTCCTTGACGCAGCATAAATCATCAAAAATTCAATTACCAAAAAGTTTTGGCTAACCGAAGGAAGGAAGCCGCGGAGTCGAAGAAGTTTCCTCTTAACTGGGACGCGAGGCGCACGCTCGAGTAGAAATTATACACTTAAGAGGGAAAATTTAAACCACCATCCCCCTCCCCAGCCGCGAGTATAAGTTCATTATCGTCGAAAAGTTAAGCCTCGCAGGCGATAGGACGGGGAACCCGAGATCGAAAAACACTTTGGCAAATTGACGTTCGATGTGGTGGGAACGATAAGACAAGCAGCTAACCGTACAGACGATAAAAAGTAGTGCAAGGTAAACGAGCGCACATACGAAAACGTTAGTTACAAAATAAACTTACGATCGAGTAATTGAACACCATCTCGCGCGTGGATTCAATCTCTCTCGGGGATCTTCTCGGCGAGTCTAGGAAACCGATGTTCAATCGCGATCTTTCACCGCGACTTTGATTTCCGAGCTTTTTCCTTCGCGAGGAAGGAAAAAAGCTCGATGATAAAATGGCACCGCAAAAAAAACGCTTTAGAAGAAAAGGAGTCGATCGTTGAGAAGAAGAAGGAGAACAGCGCAAACATTCGCGTGTTTACGGTACGGGAGCTTTTCTCGTAAAAAAAAGCTCGCTGTATACGTGTACTCGAGCATCATGGCTGGAAATTACGGCTAGTAATAATTCAGAACGAAAATCGTTCTCTTTCTCTCCGACTGAACGACGTAGAAATTTTTTCTTTTTTGTTTCGACTGCTAGTAGTGGGTCTAGGGGTAAAAGTAACTAGAACACGTGCCGCTTGGGAAGCCGATGCTCGATGCCTGTAAATAACTAAATGAAAACGTACGTCTGTGATAGGGTTGAAAGCTTGCGGCTATTGAAAGGTCGTTGAACTTATTAATTTAGTCGACTATTACTCTACTGATACTAATCGTACGTTGCTTTCGTTAAGAAGTATTTCATTAGTCGGGGGGAAAATTTAAAACGAGGGAATGCATATATTGTATATATATAGAAAAAGTTTTATAACTGACGTTCACGAAAGTTAAGAGCATAAAACGTCCTCCTTTTCATTTTCCTTGGCCACTTGGCATCGAGGAGATCAGCCACTTTCTTTCCAATGTCATCGAGTTGGTGTTTACGTCAGCAGCCACCGGGTAAATTGAATATTTTCGCGAAGGAAATTGCGTTATTGAAGTTCGCCCAGTCTACGCCTTCAAGACTGGAGCGCAGATTGAGTAGAGAACGAATGCCGTGCGATAAGTAGATTAGCTCGTACGCTTGGTAAGTTACTTAGCCTGATTTTTAAACTTTCGATTTGAGCATACTTTAATCGTGTTTTTTTGGCCGACAAAGAATAATAAAAAGAAAGATAGAAAGAATTTTTCTAATTTACGATTACCAGCCATGGTATATTACTTTCGCGTAAACAAATTTCTTTTTTAACGACGCTATTTATTAAAAGTTCTTTTACTCTGCAATTAAATCGAGGCCCTTCTGTTCTCGACTGGAAAAAGCCTTGCGTCGTAACAAGACTCCACGGAATAACAATCTTTGGATAAAAGCATATTTGATCAGTAGAGCGTAATTTTTTTACGCCGAACATTAATCGAGTCGAACCCTCGAAAACTTGCATATCGCCGGCTGTTAATCCAATTAAAATTACCCATAAAGCAGTTCGGCCAAAAGGCAAATGAAATTGCATCGAAGCAAAGGGCTTCAAAGAAAATTTCAACTCCTTACTGCTTAAACTATAAGGCTCTCCTCTACGCTCGATCGACATCGCATTTCCTCTGAGCTTCACAGAGAGCAGCAGCGCTATACTGACCGTTCGGCGAAAAATTAATCAAGCTTGCTACTGGTGCGCAGCTGCTGTTCAACGCAGAAAGGTAGGTATTTTTTCTCTTTGCGCGGCCGATCGTACGAGGAACGCGAGCTTTTTAAGCTTTTTAAGCTCGCCCGGCTTCTTTTCTTTCCGCGGCAGCGGTTCTCTCTCTCTTCTTTGACGCGTTTCGCCGCCCTACTCATGAAACGAGCGGGAGAAAGACGAAACGCGAGCTTGCAGTCACGTATAAACCATAAAGTAGATCTTACACTCCTCCGTACAAACGTAGCAGCGAACTGCGAGAGCTTGCGCAAGCACAGCTCTCTCTCCCCTCCTCGACGCTCTTTCCGCGCGCACGAGGCCGGCTTTCATAATGAAGAAAGTAAATTCACTTCACACAGGACGGTAGAGCACGGAAATCTTGATAACGAGGGAAAAAATACGATTACTAAGCTTTTAGCTGCTCGAGTTTTCGCTCCTATCTGAAGTGAATCGTTTTTAAAAAACGTGACGCACCAAAGAGTGAGTGCAAGAGAGAGAGACTTTTTCGCCAGATATCTAGCGATGTGTTCGAGTGTACGTACTGTGTATGTGTATATAACCTTCTGGTAACTGCAGTAAAGCCACTTTATTGCACGATCTTCCTCCTTTCGTGCTCATTTCTCTCGCGTTAATTGAAACTAATGCCGATGGGAGGAAGGGAAGATCTGTACACGCACTTTGAATACACTTGCCTTGATGCTGCTCTTTACTGCAACTGGCAAATTAAAAAGTACTCCCAACTCTTTTTGTTTTTTTTTAAATTTATTTATGTTGATTCGTAATTACAAGATGGGAGTGGAAGTTTGACAGGGACAATTATGCAGAGTTTTAAGATTTTTCAATATGCTTAACGATGAATTTTTTCCGAATGTGAAGTAGAAATTCTTTCTTTTTTTTCCTGTGGTCTATTTTGTATTTATACTTTTTTGATTACATCATATAGGTATAATATATTGATATAATACAAATCGGTATCATAATAAGTCACGTTCTGAAGTTATGAATATTCATACTGAAAATTCATATCGAAATCTGTCGGTTCCATTTCCTAAATAAATTCTTTAGTAAATTCCTGATAATACGATAGAGTATTTAATTGGAAACTGTATAATTAAATATTAATAGTAATTTCAATATTTCAGTTTATTAACCGACACAATGAAATGATCCACGTATGATTCGTCATACTGACAAATTATACCTTTTTTCCATAGTCAGCATTATAAAGTGGCAAAAATGTCTAGTCACACGCCTTCGAATAAAGACATCATTCGTCCGTAGTCAATGTCTACTTTATGCAGTATACATGGCATACATATTTACGAGTCATTCTCTGGCAGATTGACCGAACAAAAAAATTGTTTCTCTTTCAAAATATTTTTAAACTTTTGGTTGGCACTGTATCATAACTCATTAAGGTTCTTTTATTAACAGTGTGTTAAAGCTAGCAATTTTACCAATTTTGGAATATTAAGCTAATTTTCAAAAAATTCTAACTTCTCGTGGAAGCATTTCTCACTAAAAACACAAAAGAGTCTTTCGTTTTTAAGTAAGTTAAACTTTACTAATAAAATACTTTCAAACACTGTAGGTACCTATTATAACTATCTCCTAAACTATCAGTCTTGAAATTTAGTTTTGAGAAGGTTCATGATCATGTGTTCAAACATGTAAAAATTCACGAAGATACCTTCGATAAATACATAAGTGTCCATGAAGATTAAAAGTTGGGAATCAAGCTCTATTTGTAGCTGGAAAAAAGTTATTTAACAATTTCCCTAATATAACACCTGTCCTTCGTTGTAAAATCATTTACGTGTTCTGGATCAGTTTTGAAAAGATTTGTTCGGTCAATCTGTCAGAGAATGACTTATGTATATTTTCACAAGCTTGAAATCTAACTCAATCAATTGACAGTCTCACCCCCTCCCAAACACCCAAGTCTATTAATTTATTCGATATCCCACTGATCGCAAGACTGACTTGACTGTCCAACTTTTTCAGGTATATGGCAAGCTTTATTTGCTTCCGCGCGTCTTTTACTCTCTGTCTCTTTCTCTATTTCCCCGGAAAATCCATATGAAGCCGCGCTCGTGCGCGCATTTACGCTTCCGTGATGTTGGAGCTATATTTCACAAAAGCTCGGAGGTCCCAGTCTTATCTGCACCCGCAGCTAGTCTGCACGATAGTAGTGTGAGCGTTAGAGTAAGAGAGAGAGAGAGAGAGAGAGAGAGAGAGAGAGAGAAAGAAAGAGAGAAAGGTCGGAAAGAGAATATAGGTATGCGTATGTGGCTTTTCGCATCGAGTGCTCACGTGAAGACTATCATGGGTTAGGATGCTTTCGATCTCTATAGGTATTTACTTTTCCCGTGGTCCGAAAGCACACCTTTTCAATTATTCAAATTGATATGCGAGTTTGACTTCTGTTCAATATTAAAGAGCAACTCCAGATTTATTCTTCCTTCGTTATTTTCCGTCGAATATCGTTGTACGAATAATATCACATCAAAAATAAAAGAAAAAATAGATTTGTAATAGTGTTAAAATTATTCTTCAGCATTCAAATAATTTAAATATTAATATGAATAATTTAAATGTTTGAACAATTTTTTTGGTTCCAAAAAATAGTTTTACTTGAATCGATTAAATTGTAGTAAACATTATTTAAATATATTAATTCGTTATTCATTAACATTTGTAACATTTGTAGATTTAAAATAAATAATTTACTTTAAATATAAAAATTATTAATATTAATTATTATATAGTAAAACAATAAATAGTTACGTAATAATAAAAATGTATTCACTATCGGATGAACAATCTATCTTAATAAATCTCTTGTTAAGAGATGTAAAAAACAGTGCGAGTAATAATTGAAAAATAATTCTCTAATATAGTACATTCCAGGTTGACAGTTACGTGTTAGACACAACCAACCTTTTTTTCAGTCAGTATTAATTTTACTTGTAACGTAACAATAACAACCGAATTTTATTATATTTTACATTTTTTTAGCTGTACACTTTTATGATGAATCAAATGTCTAACGTAAAGCAAATCTATATTTACGAAGGGATATAAAAGCACCGAAAGGATGCGAAAAGCGAGAAAGAGGGAGTATTATTATTCGTGGATTAAGGCTGATTCGTAAATCAACATCGCGTCACAAAGCTCTTTGCCGCGTTCGCAAGATAACGCGAGTAGCGCAATGAAACTCAATCCGAAAGTACTTATCGTCCGAGTTGCCTTAGGGACAAGGCTTTTCTATACAGCGATGCAAACTAATTAAAACTTGATTATCGCTCTTTAAGAACCATTTTCTCTTTCGTGCCGATCGATTCTTTATTAACGGTATCTTTACACCGATTATGACTTTTCTTCGTTTTCTCGGGAAATGGCGATGAATTTCAAAAGTCTCTCACTTATGCTAAATCGCTAATCGTCGCTGCGAAGTTTATTTTATTGCTGTGTAACGGACGATCTATACGCGTATACACATACACATATATATACACTTATAGATAAAAGCATTTATCGATTTTACAGACAAACGGACTGACTGAGAAAGATAGAAGTGCAGTAAGGGATGCGTAGCACAGCTGCACAATATCGGTTGTGTAATTTCATCGGAAAATTAAGTTAGGAATTACAGACATTGCGAGGACGGCTGAGTTATGTATGAATAATTGATGAGAGCAAAGTTTCCCTGGTAGACAAGACTATTATACCAGCTAGCTTTTATACGTTAACTTCCAACTATATCTATATTTGCGGGAAACTGAATTTTCAATTGCATCCGAAGAATAATAAAAAAATATTAGTAACCTATTTCTTAGATTTGAAAATAGATCGAACATTATGATATCGAGTACAAATACGACGATAAGTGAACAAACAACGGTGAACTCAAGGGTACAGACCGGGTAAACGGTCAACCCCCGAAGGAGTGACAATGGAGAATGAACGGAGGCACATTCAATGTTAGTCCGAAATTTGCACTACTGCAATTAGACCGAGCGATGGTAATGGTAACATCGGACTCGACGTTCAAGCGACTCGTCGCTTTGGGATTTGTCGCGATTAACTACGTTCGAAAGACACAAGTAGCTACGGGAATTCTGCTATAAATGTAAGAGGTACTCGATGTTTGACCACTAAGCAATGGTCCTTTGAGAATTTTATCAACTTCAGACTGTGTGGTATCCCTACATAAATCGCGACCGTCTAAACTAATATTTTTTTTTCTTCGAACGTTTACTTTACAGTTGGCCAATCGATTTTAAAATAAGAGAACCGATAAATAAATTTGACGTGCTCTAGATTTTAAACAGTTAAAAATTCGGAATCAGTGAATGTTGGTTGGTACAATTAACTAAAATGGAATAATAAAAACATTGATTTTATCGTTAAACAATATTGTAAATTAAAAAAATATTTTAATGCTAGTTATCGCTCTTAGTTGTCCTGTATACCAAAAGTATAGGAAAACAAATGTATTAAGTTGAGAGTTCTCTATGTTGATTGTGATTGTGAGAGTGTTGTGTTGGCTTCGTTGACATTTCGATTACTTTGTTTTTTTAATTCTATAATTTTATTTTTTATCAATAATTTTATTAATAAAAAAATAAAACTCACTACTCTTTATAGTGAAATATTAAACAGAATAAAAGTAATATTAAAAGCTGTCGAATAAGTTACGTTACAAAAGAGATTATATTGTCTGTAGGCTAATGTATTTTGATAAAAGTATAATATATTTACATTTTATCAAAACACATCAGCTGTTTTCATTTACGAATAAAAATATTGATATCAATCTTTCAAAAAAATTTTTTTTAAATTTGCTCTTCGCGATTTGTTGTCGATACCAAATCCATTCATAAAACAATGTTTTTAAAAAATATTCATTACCTTCGTAATCGCATCATTGCAAGTCAAGGGGATGTCACACCGACTAAGTCGATACGGCGGTGGAACAATAGATGAATGCTTGAATCTTGATATATTTATTGAATTATGCAAAACCAAGAGTTAGTTGTTCTCCGCTTTGGTTGTATCTATCACTATGCTAAGTTTGAAACGAAAATATTCATATGTATTCGAGACAAGGTTGAACAGAAATTGATAGCCCATTTTGTTATTGAAAATTTCGTTGAAGCCTTTTTCGAAAACATATAAATATTTTCATTTCAAGTTTGGCATAATAAAAGAGAAAGTTTCGACAGAGGGCAAATAACTGTTGGTTTTGCGTTATACAGTGGACTTTTTAAGTTTCAAGCATGTCGACTCAGTCGGTAAAAGTTGAGTATGATACCCCCTAAAGAAAATATCGAATTTTCCATATTTTATATTTATATTGTAAATTCTATGACCAAAAAAATGTGTTTTAATCACACAAAGACTAATGGAATTAGAATGATTAATTTCATATAACGTATTTCGATATATCGAGGGGTTTTCTATACTACAGACATTAAGTGCTATCGACTTAACCGGCATAGCTATTGTCTTCTACAAAAAGAGTGCATGATCCAGTTCTGAGCGGACCAATCAATCCGTACGATTTCAAGCGCGAGTATACAGGGAATGAAATTCCGATGCTCAGAGCGTATTGGGATTGCCCTTATTTTTTGCAACAAAGCAGCAGTAGCAGCAGCATCGACAGCGTGTTTATTCGACTGAGCAACACGCGCGCGCGGACACAATGAAAGAAATCGATGCGAAACTCTCGGCCGTCTATTTCTTCCGCGCACTCGCGATTTAAACGAAACCTGATGCGCGGCAACGATGAAAATAGAGAAAATACGAAGCGAGAAAAAGGAAAGTTCGATCGTCGCGCGCAGATTGATCGTGGACCCTATATATGTCTAAATATATATGTATATATTCGTAGAGCACAAATTACGAGATTAAACGTGGATCCGATAGCGATTTTTTTGTTCGCAAATAGCCGATACCATAGCGAAGAGGCTGCATGTGCGGTTGGCTTAAGCCGCGGTTGGAATAGCTACAGAGAAGGTCAAAAAAAAAAAACTGGAAGGCCGCCGATCCTCGAGCGAAAAAAGCACCACTCACCAATCACGTCGAGCTTTCGCCCGGCGCTCTCTCACTTCCGAGCTTTTTTCTTTCTGCTACTCTCGTCTTCGCAGACTCGGGATATTGGGATCGTTTACCTTTTGCACTCGCGATAAATTAGGGCTTAAGATCGTGCGCCGTACCGACTAATCGCCGAAAAAATAAAAAAGCTCTAATGTATGCTTGATTTCGTTTTTATTTCGGATATAGTCGATTGAACGCATTTCGAAACGATGGACTTTGATCGAAGTAATAATTCCATCCATAAACACGTCAGTTATCAGTCCATTCTTCAACTGGAAGGAAATTATTTAACGTCAGCCGTGGCATCTAGCGATGAATGACGAGTAAGGGTGCCGTCACGTTTCTCGCATAAATCGCTCGTACTCCTCTACTCCACGAGATGATAAAGCCATTTGCCTGGTTACCTATATATACATAGTTCACTATGTATGCGTGTGTCTGGAGCTATGCTGCAAAATTCTCCTCCCTAAATCACATCGCGGGGCTCTTAGTCGGTAGGAACGTCCATTTCCTCTTTCAATAAATGATCGCAACGCGGAGGTGGCTCGCTCGTTTTATATACTCGAATCGAAGCGGTAGCTAGCTTCCCGAAACTTTTCAGATTGTGGAAGCTTTCCAAGTGGATTTTTGGCCCTTTCTGTATATAACCTTGCTTGTATACATATATCGTCGATTGAGATGTATATAGTACAATTACGTCGAGCGAATGTTGATTCCGGAGTGAGCGATCGCAGTTTTGAGGGGCTATTTTTCCTCGACAGAGCATCAGGTGCACGTGATGAGCCTCGGTAAGGAGCTTTCAAGTGAGACGTATGCTACCAAACACAGGACTGATTTTCACGATAAGTAGAATTTTATGAAAAGCTCGTCGATAGTTTCTAATGTACGGTTTGGATACCCAATCGTGTCTTTCGATTTAATTACCAAAATTATACATTTGAAATAATAGTTTTAAATTTTAGTTTTGTAGTGTTTACTTCATCATTAATCAAGTTTGTTAATTTAATTTATGTCATTTTCTACCAGACCAACGAATCTGTTGGATTACGTAATATAATGTTTTTATACTTTGAAATAAAAATAAATTAATAAAAGTTACTTATAACCTTTAACATTACAAGAGCAATTGCAGAGAAATCCCTTTTTAATTTTTATTTTATTAATTAAATGAAAATGGAAAGAATTTTTTAACTTTTTGAAAAGTTCCGTTTGGGTACTTGTTATCGGGAAAAATATTTTTGGATCCTGGGAATTTTTTTAATTAAGAAATCAAAATTTTATTCTCGGAATATTTATACATAGACTTTTATAAAATCGTATGTATTTTATGTATCGAAAAGTGCTTTTCCGATGGACTATTTTGAACAGAAATAATCTCTGAAAAATTTGCGCAATTACCTACTCCACTACTTTCAAGGACGCTCCCTTCAATAGTGTCGATAAAAAGTTCATCGAAGCATAATTTATCGTTGAAAAATATGAAATAAAACCGAATAACATGACTCATCGATCAAATGTTGCTTTCATAAAGATTAAATACTCGTTATACGCAATTATACAATAAAAAAGACAGCGTTTCATGGTAAAAAAATTTATAAAAATATCTTATAATAAAGCAAATATCACGATTTTTATTCTTCAAAAAAATCACAAAACACCGATGTGATTTTGAATTTCGCGCGCTTTCTGACTGTATAAAATGCCCAACGAATTAAATAATTAGTCTAAACGTGCGATCAACAACAGAGCGAAAAAAAAAATCCCTTTAGTAAAAAATGTTGACAGTCGGAGAGAAAAGGCAAGTCGAGTAGTTTTATATAGCGCGTATTATACGCAGTATAGTACATATACACAGAGATGCAGCTGCGATTCGGTTAGACTCACCGCGCGCACCGCTAAATACGTTATACGCGCGTTTCTCCGCACACGGAAACTCGTTGCGCTCCGCTGACGATGAGCACAGTGCCAACACATGGCTCCCCCCCCCCCCTCTCTATGGATATACATATACACCGTCGCTACGAAATGAGCACTGACATTCCTTTATAGGGGATGTTGCGGCTGCCATAATTTGGTTTTCAGGAACAAGCTATTTCTTCGCGAAAGTTAATAATAATGCATTGAAATTATCATCTTTAGACTTGGAAGAGTAAAAAAATTGATGCTTTAGTCTTGATGCGCAATGATGTGATATTACAAAGGGTCATCGTGTAGTAGTTGTGTACGTATATAGGGGAAAAACTTAGCGGAGTTACTTATACATGTAGACATCGAACGACGTTACTTTCGAAGCACGTAATCGTCAATAATTTATATACTAGCGAGATTTCCTGGTTTCCGGTAAATATCGTTTATATTATTCATTAGAGCGTGTATGCATTGTTTTTTTGTTACGTGTAATAGAGTTCACTTATGACACTGGATTTCGACGTTTTCTCACCTGAAACAGAAATGAAAACGAAATTTTTAAATCTCTTACGGAAAAACAATGAGTTTTACCGACTTTACGGCAACTTATATTATATGCACGTGTAATCTTATATAGTCGAGAAATCAACTGTGGCTTATTCATTGTTATGTACTTCGCATAATGGGTGTACAGCAATAAAAATATAGCATCACTCTTATGCTTCCGATATCCGATACACATTAAGTGCTACGGAAGACGTGATCCGCAACGAAACTACCCTTCAACCGTATTTTATATTGAATTATATATTTATGGGTTGTGCCGAATTTTTCATGATTAATATAAGAATCCGTGCACTGCACTAGGCGCAATACATCCACACTATCCCGTCATAAAATTTAATTGAACATCGTACGATAATCGAAATAAAAGCAGAGTTTCGTATGAGAAATGCGAGATCGAAGACCGGAATGTATAAGTCCGAAACAAATAGATCGAAAGAAAAAAAAAATAATAACCAGTGAAATACATAAAAGCTATAAGAAGATTACTATAGTTCTATCGCAGTTGTATTAAAAGACAGTGTATATGAAAATATTACATCTCGGTTGTTATAAATATTAAAGCAGATTCAACATCTTTTTATCATAAATTATGTACGTTATATGCCATACCTTGGGACAAGAATAAAATATTTTGCTTTTCCCCCTCGCGGTAGTACATCGAGAAATTCTGCGATTTTATCGACATCCAGCCCAAACGCCAGTTATCATTCGTCCGCAATACCGCGACGAATCGCACGAGCCCATCTTTCGAATAAAAAAAAATTTACTGCACAATAGACCGAGACCATCTTACCGAGAAAAATCGTGGAGAAAACCAAAGCACCAGCAGTAGCAGACAATCGCCTACTACTCGATTTTTCGCTGACGTCTCGGCGCGACTGTCACTTAAAATATATCTGCCAGTGTCCATCGATCTATATAGACGAAGTACGCGGAAACAGCTGGCAATCTGCCGGTTACATACGAAAGGCCGCGGAGACATCGACACGATAATTGAGGCGCGTGCTGTCCTTTCCGCCTCGCCTGTCACGGCTGCACGCGGCTGCCTCCTGTCTTATCTTCCTCCGACTACCTCCTACGGTCTTACCTTATACTTGTATATATGTATAGGTACGCTGAAGGTATAGATATTGGGTATATATGTATAACGTCTGTAGGTATGTGTATAGTAGAGTAGATACTATAGCTACCGTCTGGTGCATGAGGGGAAAAAAGGGACCGGTGGGCATTAGCATTTTGTACAGTCACCTCGTTTAGTGTGGTGGAATTTTTGACAGGTCTCGCATACATTTATGGAAAGGAACTTAACGGTTTTTAGACTCGTCGCATGTTTAGGACGATAATGCGAACGTTGTGATTTTATGCAAAATTGATGTTGAGAGTATGTGGTTGCGAAATTAAATTTGCCTATGTTTTGAGTATGTTTTAGTAATTATATTATATTGTGTTATCATTGTAGATAATTATGGAATCATTACATGCACATATCAATGATTCTGCGGAATATGTAATGTATAGTTGCTTGTGTAATAATACTGGACATCATAATAATGCAGATGCATATTTCATTGAAAGAAAATGAATTTTAATTTTGACACCATCAATCGTGGAATATAAAAAAAGATTTGATGTAGCGAAGAAAATGTACTTATCTAAAAATTGCTCTCTAGAAGAAGGAGAATATTTGCTTCAATGAAAAAACGATAAATTAACTTTTTTAGAATATTTAAATCTGAAATTATTTTCCTTAAAATGTTACTGTATATACATAACAATTTTGTTTATTCAATCAAAAAGTTCATGTATGTATAATATGTAACTATTTAGTAAATCAGTTTTCTAATTCTATAAATTAATGAAAAAATGAAAATTTTTTACTATATAGTTTTATTAGTTAATTATTTTAAAATCAAGTTTTGTTAAGAATCGAATTAGTATATTTAAATAAATATTTACTGTAGTTTAAACTAATATTTAAATTAAATTTTAACAATTAGTTTCAAGTAAATATTTTCTCGTGACTATCCAAGCATACTGATTACAGTAATATCACCACTCAAAATTTTTATTTTATTGTCAAATTGAATTAAATGCAAAGTATATTATAATTATATAATTATAAAAACATCTCAATATTAAGAATTGTTGAAGAAGAATTACTTAAATATCCAAGGACTATCAAAATAAATCATTTCATCGATCAAATGACTGTTTGCTTTAGTGTATGAATAAAAGTACAAGCTTCTTTAATCGAAAAAAAATTCTTTTTTTGCCTTTAAGATATAAATGTAATTCAGTATAGGATAGGGAAATTTTTTTTTACAATGTAACACATCGTTTTGATCAAGACACTCGACTCGCAAGAGGAAATGCCAATATAGACAGGGAATATTAAGTCAAAGTTCACAAGGGAATTCCTTGCAATTTCATACTCCTTTTTTCTCTCAATGCAATCGAGACTGGTTGTAAAACTCGGAAAAGTATCGTAAAACGTAACGACTGGCTTTTACTTTTTTATTCATTAATATACCGACGCCTTCTACCCATCCCTTCGTTTCCTGCTAAAATATGAATAATACAAAAAATTTTCAAATAGTACCTACTTCGCATCCACTACAATTTCCATGGTTACATTAAAAAAAAAGAAAAGCCTTCGAGAATAGCAACTGGTATTAATTTTCAAATCAACGAAATTCTCTTCGAAAGTAACAACCGGTAGACACACGGTTATGAAATTCGGTCGGCAAAACGCGCACGTTACGGTCCTGAATTCAAGAAAAAGGAAAAAGAGAAGAAGAAGAAGAAGAAGCTCGGCATATCGCACAGCCATTATCGCGCGCAGCCGAGTGTGCAGGCACGGGCCACGAGCCACGCGAGGGTAAGACAGTACATATAGCGGGCGATGCTCTGAACGTCGCTTTAATTATACGTTTCTAGCCATAGGAAAATTACGCGCTCTCTCTTGGCGATTTCTACATTATGCATTAGTAAAGCGAAATCTACTGTACGTTAAAGTAGTGTGTATATGGTTGATGATAGAATATTTTGATGTCACGGAAGAAGCTCGATTGATACCCCTGACGTTGACGAGAATCTGTACGAATCCACACTGACGAAAAGATTGTTGTGGTATAAAAAAATATTTACTCGAAGCTAATTATTGTTTTTATTTTAGTTATTTATGTAAACTTAATTTATATTTATTAATTTAAATCATAGATAATATTTGTTCTCTATGGATATTGAGAATTTAAAAAAAAGAGTTTTAAAGAAATTCTTTGTTAAATATCAAGGTACGCATTTGATAAATAAAAATATTGATTTTATTTAATTTATTTGAGCCAATTTTTTTTGTATACATCAATAGGTAATGTTTTGCTGGGAGTAATTTACTGTACAATTTTACTTTCAAATAAATATATTTTAATCCGATATAATATTTTTTTTTAATTTCAGCTAATAATTAGTTTATTTAAACAAGCAATTTTTTAATACATGTTTCGATAAAACAAGCTCGTACTGAAGCAAAGAATTGTTTGATTGATGAAAGAATCTCGTTGGATAGTCCTAGGATATTAAAGTAAGTCTTTTTCAACCATTTTTTAAATTGGAATTTTTTTATTACGATATATTTATAATACATTTTATATTTTATAAAATTTGATGATCGAATAACAATTTTGAGTGGTGATGTTGCTGTAATCGGTATTTTGGATAGTCATAAAAAATGATTTACTTTAAGCCAATTGTTATATTTATTTGAATGTAAATATTTGAATAAATACACTTATTGTTTTTATATAGTGCATTCGAGACAATTTTTATTTGTATACATGAGTAGGTCATGTTATCCTAAAAAAATGTTACATTCAAATAAATATATTGTAAACCTATATTATTGTTTTTTAATTCCTGCAAATATTTACGTTATTCAAAGAAAAGGAAATTTTTAGTAAATAAATTGTCCTATATATTATAAACATCGTTCGATGTGAGGGAGTGATACAAAATCGATAAAAAATGTACGTTTAATATCCGAACCTTAAAAGTGTATGACACAATGTTTCGAAAAATTATAAAAAAAATTCATTAATTTATAAAATTATAAAACTGATTTACTAAACATTTACATATTACATTTACATACAAGAACTTTTTGATTGAATAAACAAAATTGTTATGTATATACAGTAACATTTTAAGGAAAATAATTTCAAATTCAAATATATAATCTTCAAAGTTGATTCATCGGTTTTTCATCGAAGCAATATATCCCTTTATTAAAATAAGCAATTGTTGAATAAATAAGCTTTCTTAAATATGACCAACTCCTTTTTCCGTGTAAATACCCTCAACGATAACAATAGAAAATGATATACGATTCAATTAATCGTTTGTTTACCCCACGCTTCCTTTAATCCATTGGCATTTGTACCTTTGTCGTCACGCACGAGCACTCGTATTCAACAGGGGGAAAAAGCCCTTACGAAAGTCCGTAAAAAGGTAGAAAACCAAAGTGCTCGCGTTTATCTATATACAGAACTGCCGAGGAGTGGCATGCCCCCACCTGAATACCTTTCTACTTCAGGAATTACCCACAGCAATTTCCGGAAGCTAGTCAGTGAAAGACAGAAGGGAATACTGTCTGTGTGTATATATATATATAAGTATAAATCGACACTGACCAGTTATAGCAGCCAAGTAGAGAGATAGGTGTGCTCATTCTTTCTCTTTCTCTTTCTCTTTCGAAGCCCAATGAAAAGTCAAGGGGGGGCCGTGTGTGTAAAAAAAAGAACCAGGAGTCCACGGCTGATGTCGAGGTCCGATCCTTTCTAGTATGTGTATGTCCATGTGTCTGCTCGCCGGACAGAGCCATTATCTCCACCGGAAACGGAAGTGCACTCGGCTGCTCACCCGCACCTGGCTCGACCAGTCCACGCACGGTATGTATAGGTATGCGTCTACATTCATTGTATACGTATACGTACACGCACGTTGTCGCATATTAGGCGTGTCTCGTGTATAGAAATAAAGTTTTTGCGCTTGGATTGTAAATGTGGCTGATTTTTTTTTCGGTTTAGGGGTTATATCCATAGAATGCAGTTTCCGTGTCGCGTAGATAAAAACAGCTGGATAACGCGTGATTTTTCTTCGCTCCTAGAGAGCTCTCGCATGTCGACGAAAATGATACGCTTCGACTCTCGTTAAATTGGAAAAAAATTCGGGAGGCGTAAAAAAGAAAAATAAAATAAAATAAAATACAGAGTGAAATAGCCGTCGATCAACGACCTAGATGCAAGTGGATGACTTGTTCGACATAGACGAAGTATGTCTATCATTATTAACACGTGTGCAAGTTTTCTATATCGTAGTCTATATCTAAAATAGTTGCAGTTCAAATCTGACACTTGAGCGCGGACAGACGTTTCCTCTTTCGAGATCGTCGATCTCTTCTTCGATGTATATATCTATATATATATATAGGTATAGAGATATATCGTTTGTTGTAGGGGTGGGTTAAGCACAGTGGCCTGGCAAGACACTCGTGGATGAGGTTCGTCGAAATTGAAGTCCAAAGCTTTCAGTCCGCTCTACATTGTGTTTTTCTACGACGATTGTTGCTATGTCGAATTCAACTGTCGGTGATAGATTTCTTGTGCGTTACGATGCAGCGAAATAAACGAGTCGAGTCTGGCAGTGATGTATCTCGGAATAAATGCGTTTCTTGCTGGCTATGCTCTACGAAAAAGATGATTAATTCCGCTTCTTTTTGATTGTTACTTTGGAAGACACAGAAATCGACATACCGATACGAAACACGAAATTGAATCGGTATATTTTCATAATGTAGTAGATATCCGATGAAGATTTATCTTATAAAAAACGTATCGCGTCATTAAAAGCGGATCGTATACTTATATCAAAAATAATCCAAGCCAAATATTATCCGCGATTCTCAGCGATCGATTGCGTTTAAAAATGCAAGCGCTATAAAAACAGATTTCTCTTCAAATCCAAACCCGTAGCTCAACTCGCGAGCTCACGTCTTATCGCGATCGTAAAAAAAAACGCGCAGTGATCCGCAGAAAGAGAGACATTTCGCAGGCGTTTCGCTTTACAGCGCGCTCTACTGACCCGGCGCCAATGATTATAAATTTGAAATGCGTGCAGCGACTAGCCTGGCTGCGCGTTTGCCGCCGGACCTGGTTTTCATCGTGAGCGATAAAAGCTTGCAACGAGTCCTCTCTCAGCGATACCTCGGCGCGCTTGCGCGTAGTTATCCTCTTCTGTTCGAGCTGTATGACGGAGCTGTCATTATCTTTCTCCCTATGCGGTTATAATCTCCATCATCATCGCGCGAAAATGAGACCTGTCGACGAACGAGTCGTATTCCTGTGACATGGACACCTCTGCGCTTTTGATGTAATTAGGTAAAAGTCAGAGTGCTTCGTTATACTATTGCCTCGTTTACTCAAAGATTCAAGATTTTTTCATCGTGTATTTCTAGTGATAGTTCAATATGGTAACCCAGCATTGAGTTAACTCTAGAGTGATAAGAATAGATTGTAATATAAATCTGGATGAGTACTTAAAGTCAATACTGTGGTATAATGTAGGAATGTAACTTTATGTACTGATAGAGTACTATACTCCAAGCCAAAATGTACTACTAGAGTACTAATTTACTTGTCGAGTATCTTAAGCTTAAGTACTCTAGGTCTATATTGCTGATAGAGTACTCCAAGCTAGTAGAGTACTCAAAGTAGGTATTGCTTGTTTTGCACTACTGGTAAAGTTCTTTAGCAAGTGATGTTTATTCATATAAAATTATTTTAAAATAGTGCTAAAGTTGTATAAGTTTCGAGTTAGAGATTGAGTCGGACAAACTTTATTGAATTATTATTAAACAGAATGGTCATATATTATTCAGAAACTGTACAATTTTACCTCTAGTTTAAATCTTGCATATCAGCATTGGGTCAGTAAATTATTGTAATGCTCTGTTCTTCTTATGATTCTGATACTAAAACAAAGGTTCACCATTTCTGGCAGACAATATAATGCTTTAGAACAACAGCCTGTATACATTATACTGTTTATCAGTAATAGCAATTCCTACCAGTAACGGAATATCTAAAAAGTCGGAATCTACCCTAACAAATATTACACATCTATCTCGCGTTCTTCATTACACCGAGTCAGGATCGCATGACCGACCGCCGACAAGCTACGTGTAGTGTGAGAAAGAAAAAGAAAAATGAATCCAACCACGAGTAAGAGAGAGGGGTGTCGCGTTATCACAGCCCGCGGCAAGCTCGAGTGTGAAATCAAGTAGGAATGCGGATAAAGCCAGGGAAGAGGCGAACGAACGTACTGTAGGTAGAAAAGCGGGGAGCAACAACTGTATAGAACTGACAGGCTGTATATATATATATATGCGCGCGGGGCTGTGAGAGACTCTGTCGCTGCTGGCAAAGCAGGGACAGAAACCCACGAGATTCTTCCTTCTAGTATACCAACGCTTAGACGTTACTACGACTCTCCCATCTCTAAAAGGGATGAAAATACCCGGTGCAATTCGAGAGAGAGTGCCAAATTTCACTTGGTGTGACAGCTCCGCTTGATCTAATACAGAGAAAAGGGGTGGCTTTGATTGTAAGTGATATATCCGCATTTGTCCGAGTGAAAGGTTGGATTGTTCTAATTGTTGATAAATTCTGATTGATTGATACCTTTAAGTTTAACTAGTATTCTTGCTTATGCAGTGTCGACGATTTTACTTCCAACATATCAGAGTTCTCTGACTAATTTTAGAGCTGACCGATATTCGCGAAGTTTTTTCGTTAATTCTCAATCTACTTCAATGAAGCCCAATGATTTCTTGAAATTAATTCGTGGTTAAAAAAAAAGTTATTATTATTAACATATCATAAATAATAATATAGCACTGCTAAAATTATCAGTCTTTTAAAATAACAACGTGATCCCTTTTAAAGTTCGAATGGTTACCTTTAAAATACAGAAATTCCAAAAAGCTTCCCTACCAACGACAGAAAGAAAGCACAACTGATCCCCAAGTCGCAAGCAGCCGTTCAAAGTCCACGCGTTGAGAGAAGGAGGTAGGGTGTCGGGCTTACAGCTTAATGAGTCCGCGTCGCCCGCTGAGCCCTCGAGTTAACACGTGCCTCGCATGCCCAGATTGCCCGGCACTTAAGGCTTCGTCTCCCTCCCCCCCCCCCTCCTCTCTCTCTCGTTTGCCGTTTAAAACCCTATACCGCACGCGCCAAAGCTGTGGGGGATTCTATATACACCGGCTGCTACACCACTGGACTTCTACTCTCTACGTATATATATGTTCAGTATCTTAGGATAGGCGGTAACGGAGAGCGGGCTAAATTAATCGCAGAGGAAGCCGTTCAGCCGGAACTAAGAGGATTCACGGGTCACCGCGTACTTCTTGAGTTATGCTCCAATCACGCGCGATACACAACTCTGGCTCGCGCGGAAGCCTGAAAGTCGGAAGGAGAGTAATCCCGACGCTATACTGCACACGAAATCGAGATCGGAGAACAGCAGCTAAAGGGAGCGAGAGAAAGAGAGACAACTATGTTGTCTTGAAAATTTGTCGTAGCCGCAAGTAAGACGACCACTACTTCTTCTTTTACTTCTACCTTGTAAAAGGAGTCGGTTAGTTATCCCTTTTCCGAGTAAGCGATAGCTTACCTTTAGTCCGGTTAGGGTTACGCCTAACGGTATATTCTCCAGCGTTTATTCGGAATTAGGGATCTGGTGATGAGTCGTTGATGGAAGGTATTATATTGTTGACTTGGCTTTGAAACTTTATAGTGACTTAGCGATATCTCCTTTGATGAAAAAATTAATTCCCGCGAAAAAGCGCGAATCTCGTCTAGGACCTATGCTCATCAGTATCTTATCAGAACGTTATCTTAGAGTTGGCTTGGACACTTGACAAAGCGACCTATTCATGTCAACAAAGAATCTCTCAATTTCCTCTTGTCCTGAATTCAATGGAGTCTCTCTCAATCTCCTTAAAGTGGACCAACACCAAGAATAGCTCGCGAACACCTCGTTGCATCGAAAAATATACACCGCACTGGAGAATGCATTGTATGTCGGAGAGAGAGATTGCAGAGAATTCGCGAGTTCACGACAATAGCTATTATTAGCTTCGTGCAAGAGAGTACAAGAGAAGAGGGTGACGCAATGTTCACGAAAAGTTTGATGATAAAATTTACGATGGACATAATTATGGCTAAAAAATGGCAGTATAATTTTTAGCTGCTCATATTCATAACTTGTACACTTAGAAAAATTGTGTCGTAAATTTTATTAAAAGGTTTCGTAACACAATCACGCTCTGACAGTGTAGTACATTTTATTAAACATACGTGTTAATAAACACGTAATAAAATAATGTTTACTATACTAGTTATTAATTATTTACTGAAAGTAAATTAAGTTAACGGCAAACTTTCATCCTGACTACACTAAATATATATATATGTATATTTACCGAAACAAATTAAAATTTTATTCATTTTTTGAATTGAGTTTATTTTTATTACTAATAAATTTATTAATAATTTCCCTGCAATTAAAAGCTTAATTATAATAAATATTATATACTTATTAACTCACAGTCGTTTCCGAAAATCTGCTCAACGAATTTATATATTAAATGCCTTAATATTTTGCTGATTGCGAATTTAATGACACGTAGCTCTCTAGAGGCGATCGCCAACATTTGAGATTATATTAAGTCGCATTGGTCAATCGTGAAGTGACGATTGATAATTACTGCATAGTCGTATAAAACTCATGCATAATTATTTTTCTATTGCAGTATATAAATATTTCAAATTCTACAAAAAGTAAAAATAAATTTGAATTATGAAAGCTACTAGTCCTAAACTATTATATAATAATTTAAAATCCAGTATATTAATATATTCCACCCGATAAAACAATTTTTATTAAAAAAAAAAGTTTCGTAAAAGTTAAAATTAATGGTGAAAAGGTTAACTTAGTGAATTACCAAAGTTTCCAGTACTTTCTCTCAAGCATATACTAAAATTTACTGAATTACTTCTCTTCGTGTAGTTCATTCATAAATAACATCAATCATTCGTTCCAGTGAAGATTTTCATTTATGCACAAATTCCTAGGAGACAGATACGGTTACGCAAGGGTCTGTGCAAATAACGAGTACAACAGAAAGTGAGATAGACGGAAAGAGAGAGGGATGGTTTCATCGGCCCGGAGAGGACGGATTTGCGCTATTACAAAGATTGTTTTCCAGCCTGGCTGCTGTCCAAGACGGTCCCTGAACGCGATCTAAATTCTCTTCCGAACCAGCTAGTGCAAAAGTGATTTCTCTCGGACAATTAAATTAAAAGACCAGTTGTACGTCGAGACAGAAAGAGACAACTATATACCGTGACACTCAGCTCCAAGTTTTATCGATCGATCGGTGTACTTCGAGCCATCTTATTCATTTTCTTCCTTTGCGTCTCGGTTTCGAATCATCGCGATAATAAAGGAAGACAAAAAATCCACGCGAGCATAGAAGTCAGGCTGAAACTCACAGTTCGAGGGTTAAAATTAAAAGCAGGCCGAGAGCATTTTTCTCCTGTACTTTCGGAAAGATTCGAGTATACCGCCTTGTTGGTAACCGCTTGGCATACATATTTTTCGTCCGCCAACGCAAGTGAATTCATTCTCCCCACGATGAAAATTCACCGCCTCTCTGCGTACGGCTGTTGGAAAAATTGACACTTATATCAATCCCCAAGAAGAACAAAGCTTTAAGAAGAAAAGCCGACGATTATTCTTTAATGACCTTTTTTTTGCTTGGAGCGACATCTCGTTAACTTCACATGCGCCGCTTAAAGTCCTTTCATTTCGGTCCCTCTGAAGCTATATATATATATAAAAGCCTCATCGAAGTGTATACATATACATACGAGGCTACCACTAGTCTTCCGTCGGAGACATTGTTGTATTCCCTTGAGGGAGACAGGGGCGTTAGTTAATGCAAGCAAGAACGGCGAGCCGTATGCTTATACGTATATCATAGTACATTCATTAAAAAGAATTATTCATTTCTTACTTAGCTACTCCTCGTGCCTCGTGACGGTTAACGGTATAATCGCACTTTACAGATCGCTCGCGCTATCTTAGAAGGAGATCCACGAGTCGTCTGATTGTAGTCTTTTTTATTGATTATAACTCGGAATTAATTAAAATTTCACTTCGCATTGTTTTGAATATTGTTAAATACTCCATAACTCGGATATTATAGAATTTATCACAATCAGATTGCGCTCATTGATAAATAGCTATATTTCAAAACTGCTTCTTTCAAGATTATATTTACTTATATTGAATATAAAAACTTACTATATATGGCTAATTTTAACTATTTATTAAACATTTTTTTGTGTCAAAAAGTTCGTTACATTGCGTATAGTGAAATTATAAAACTTAAATTGTTTTTTAAATCTCTTTTGACTAATATATGCGTCTTCCTAGGGAAGCTTTTTGGATTATGGATTACATATATGCTCTCAAAACTCAATCGTTAAATTACTTTTTAAAATTTTCGAAAAATGGAATTACGAACCAGACTACTTGCACAAATAAATTCATGGATATGGATTTACTTTTTGACAATATGAATGTGTCTGTAAAAGGTTCTAATTAATGGCAGAAGGTTTATAAATATTTTGTAAATATTTTATAAAATAACTTAAAAATAGACAAAATTATTCCAGTACAACGTACGTTCTATTTACAATATGCATTATATATTAATATAAAAAATCCATTAAACAATATTCTAGAATTATTCAACCCGATATTTTTTTCTAATCAAATTCATTTTTTTATTCAAGCAAGTTATAGGCGGTACAGAGTCATTTTTATGTCGTAAAAAAATACAGTAATATATATGATCTACAACCCACGGAGTCTGTATACGTGTAAACGCAATAAGAAGGCTCTTGAATTAAAGCGAGCTATAGAAATCGCGCAAAGGCTGATCCCAAAATGACCGGCTTGAATTAAGGAGGCCGACTATTACGCTCCATCATGAATAATAGCCGCACCAAAGTGCCTTGCTACTCCCGCACAAGCCGAGGTTTTGCTCGTTTGCAAAGCTTCTAGCTCTTATGAGCTACACGACTTTCGAATATTTATAAGCTCGTTGTCTTTGCAATGTCCATGTGTCCGTTTTCCTCGTTAAAAAATCTATAGCTCGATAACGTAATCAGCCAGTGATTTTTTCCAATTAATCCGCATTACGTAGACGTGTGAATGTCGTAATAAGAGAAAACGCACCATTAAGCGAAACGAAAGAAGAAAAAATAGCCGACGCAGACTCGTGGAATGTGGTTTAATTATATACCTGCGCTCCGTTTTAGAACGTAAGCTCGTAAGCGCGAAAGCTCGTTGCCACTGCTTGTGTCCGGCGCATCTTTCGGCTAAGAATAGACGAGCATAGACTAGTGAATGTTTTATCTTGCTCCATTGACGGTGTGAATAGAGGAGCATCTACGCCTATAGGCATAGGAGGTACAATATATTAATATTCATAATCGATAACAGCGCGTTGTTTACTACAATTTATTAGGCACCGAAATAATCAGTGAATTGAATTCATTAAAAATATATAATCATACGTTCTTCGAAACAATCATGGGTGAAAATTAAAGCCTCCGAATATAATACTCCGAAAGCTTAAATATGCCACGATGTACGTCACAATAAGCCACATCGCATATTCATACGCTTTCATCTAATTCCGGCTACTAATTAACTATTTTACTGCTTTGTCACATAGTAGCAACAAGAATAAAAGGAGAAGGGAGGGGGGAGAGAGATCAACGGAAGAAAAAGTCACAACTCAAATCCGCAGAGTCGGCGCTTTTCGAGTACCCTATACCGATGAAGAGTAGAACCTCTCTTTGTCTCTTTGATGCGTTTTATATACGCGACTCCGAACTTTGTGTGTGACCCAATTCCAGCGCGTGCGCCGTTTATACACCGCCTACAGTGTGCTTGATGCATTTTCAAAAAAAAAAGTAAAGGAAAGCATACGAGCTGCATTAAAGCTTTGCGGCCAGAGCTGCCCTTTCTTCTTCTATTCCCAGAGCCCCAGGTCTCTTAATCCTTGACGCAGTATATATATATATATACTTATATATATATATATATATATATATATATATATCATAAAGTTGGGTGCACACTCGCCAAAGAATTTTTTTTTATGCCAACTCGAGGATGATTGGCTTTCTAAAAGTTTGCACGAAACAGACGAAAATAACCGTTTTCATTATATTGAAAGAGCTTCGGGGAAACGATGACAATTATAGTTGAATTTCTGGAAGTTTAATTTCGGTTTGACTTTGGACAGTACTCAGAAAATTAGATGAATCTAATAATTATATTTATTTGAATGTTAATTTAAATGTTAAATTTAGTCTTTAATTATAAACTATTTTATTGACTACATACACAAAAACATCATTTTTATTTTACTTTCAAATAAAAAAGCATATAGTCAGTTATCGACTTTAAACTCATTCTTGTAAAGTATGCATACATTAATAATACGAAAATTCTGATCGACGATATATAATAACGATATAGTGCACACAGGGTCGAATTCCAATAAATTACAATGAGTCGAAATTTAAATAACGACGAGAAAATGGCATAATATGCAAAATGAGAACGAACGTGAGTATACGAGTCCACCCCCACTACCGCAACTACTCGTGTCTGGCAAACGACGTCAATTCGATAATGAGAGCGTTTCATTCATGTCACTCGCAGCGAAGTTCAAAAATAAACATCACGATTTAAGCAGCCATTTAACCGGCTACTGCGTAGCTCTTCGTAGTATATGTGTGTGTGTATGTGTGCCTACAAGACCGAATAGTAGTGCTTCTCGATGTGTATTTTTTTTCTTCTTACCGCTACTCCTTCGCCGCGTATGTGCCGTAGTAAAGAGTATACGCGAGAAGGAAGAGAGCACGTGCAGCGCATAAGTTCGGCCGACATCTGCCGGTAAGGGTCTGCGCAGTTTCTTATACGTTCGTTCGGTCGTACGTTTTTTTTGCTGTGTTTTAACTCGCGATCCCCAGTGCCATAGTCACGCTATTACTCAAATGTGGAAGAAATTTGTTACATTCATAAAAATTTCGAGCGATCGATACATTTTTTTTGCGTTCGACTGGCTGGCTTATTAATCGTATAAAAATGGCGAAGCAATCGTACAAACATAATACGATTGTCGTGTAATCGTTATTGGCAGAATTTTGCAGAGGCATTTTATTAATTGGATGTGTTTCGAAATTTAAATCCGATATTTCCATATATGCAATGTAAATACAGGCTTTTATCACGTACCGAGGGTTGATTGAATTCACCAGAAAATTATATGTAAACCATCATCCCCTACCCGTCGATATACTGCTGTATAAATATGTATATAACGCGACAAATATTATCTCTTTAATTAATTATGTACATCCGTTTCATGCAGGCCGAAAATCGCATTTCCAAAAGTTTCGAGTGTCATTAAACAAATACAAAACCAACGACAATAAGCACAAATAGATGATATAAGTAAAAAAAAAATCTAATTTAAAGTAACGAGAGCCTCGGGCCGGGGTCTACTACTGCTGGTTGCATGTCCCACGCAAGCATGGGCACGTTTCATTACTTTAGAACAGATAGTACACTCGTTTACTAGCGCCGCACTCGTGCGAGTACCCCAAGTACACACACATACACATACATACACACTCATAGAATTCTGCAAAGCCAATGACTGGCTTCATTTTATTTTTCCCCTCCCATAAATTAAAAATATACTCCAGTATTGTCCGATGACCCCGTATAGCTGTCGAACGTTCGTACATATGTATACTATTTAAAAAAAAAAATTTCATACACTCTATATACCCATAGCCTGTAAGCTCGAACACGTTTATCGGACTGAAAAATTAATACCCGTACGTGTATAATTATTCTCAAGTATAAACATGTTTTTTACCAACCTTGAAAGTGTCCAACAAGCAGAATCCAGAAGACAAGCATACAGCCGAGCCGGGCCATGCTGTCGCGCGGCTCCGTCCCTTGGAGCTTAATGATCAGCTCAACAGTCGACTAAACTCGAAATTTTTTTTTTATCTTAACGATGTCGGTACTCAATCCACCATATCTTCACTTGCACCACTTAGTAATTATAATCCTGAT
The DNA here is from genome assembly GCA_018906985.1 of Apocrypta bakeri. Taxonomy (NCBI): domain Eukaryota; kingdom Metazoa; phylum Arthropoda; class Insecta; order Hymenoptera; family Pteromalidae; genus Apocrypta; species Apocrypta bakeri. The sequence goes on from JACCIA010000004.1 coordinate 2,173,751, forward strand.
CCTTTCACACGCAGTTGCAATATAGTATCCGCGCGCGCGCGCGCGATTCAAACGTCTTCTCTATATAGGTGTGTCAGAACATACACACGTATATATAGACATAGAGCTTGATGACAAGCACAGATCGGTAATACACATGCGCGCGCACCGTGCGAAGCGACCGCGCGAGCCAAACTGAGAGCTCGCTCTTCTCCTCGCTCGCGCGGTGCACCAACCGCGGAACCCCTCCTCTTAACGCGCACGCGCCGCTGCTGTCCCGTGTGTAATACGTGTATATATGTGTGCCTATGTGTGGGTATATATGTATATACAGGTGTATAGGTAGGAGACGCATCACCTGGCACGATAGGGAAGTCGCGCTCTCACCTGTCGACCTCCACGCGCCCGGATGTACGCCTCTGCCATTCGCTGTCTCTCTCTCTCTATCTTTTTTTTTGTTTTTTTTTTGAGAAGCGCGTGCCTGGAGGTTGTTGTCGCAGGACTCGGGAGCAACAGATGGAACGCGTAATCGAAATAACGACGCGTGTATATATAGGAGGATACCCGATTCAGCTCGCGGGGGGAATGAAATATTTGCAAACTGGTGTGCACTTTTGATGTATGTATTCTTCTGGGAGTACATGCGAGAGATTCATTGTTAAATCGTCGTTTGGATTTCTTTTTTTTTTCTTGATATTTTGAACATTTTTGTGAGATTTTACGAATTTTAAGAAAGTTTGACTTCGCTGGGGAGCCTTTGTCAGCAAAGACGTAAATATACTATAAAAGTCCTATATTTATTTCTTTATTGAACTAGAGCAAATGCAGAAATATAGTAATACAGTAATTATTGCACATAAGAGGCATTAGTATATACTATGATATACAGAGCAAATAAATTCCTGTTTGTTTGGCTGTCTCTGAAAATGAAATTTAAAACTAACTTAAAACTAGTGATATGTGCAATTGAAAGCATTGTATATATAGCTTGAAATAAAGCTATCATGTCATAAAACCTGAGTTTCTCAGAATTGGTCCAGATTTCCAGTTAGAAATAGAGCTTGATTTACAAGTTAAGACCTTCACAGATTGTTTTATAATGATGCAAGACATTTTCATGAATTCTTGGATGTCTTTCAATGCAAGACTTTGATGTTATTGTTGTGAAATAGTGGTTTATTAGTTTAGTTCAGCGTCAACTGGACAAACGTATAAGAGTCTAAAATTATACTTTGTTTCTATTTAGGGCAGTTACTAGTTAGATAAACAGAAATTTTAATATTAATACTAATAACATTATTCGAAGTTGGAAATAGAGCTTGATTCACAAGTTTTTATTGGTACAAGGCATCTTAATGAATTTTTTAATGTCGAGAAGCTATTCAAAATTGAATTTGAAAACTTTAATGTTTTAGAAGATTATTATAATATATATATATATATATATATATATATATATATATATATATATAATAATCGCTATATAGCTTTGAAAGTATTTTATCTGTAAAGTTTAACCGATTTTACAACAAAAGTCCCTTTCGTATTTTTAGTGAGAAATGCTTCCCAGAGGAGTAACCATTTTTTGAAAATAGGTATAAAATGCCAATTTTGATGTGCAAAAAGTGTGTAAAAAGTCATCGTGAAATAAAATCTAAAAAAGTGTCAAAGATCAGTTTATAAATATTTGGAAGAAAAATGATTGTTTACCCATCAATCTGTCACAGAATACACCACTTGTAAATGTCTTCGAAATGTTATTTATGAACAAAATCTGAAAATCATGTATAGAACTTTAACTAATTTAAATATGTCTATAGTGTTTAGCTTGAAGATTCCAATTAGTCCAGTAGCTATAAATCGTACTAGTCGTGGGTTTGATCAAAAACATTGAAATGTATATGTACGACAGTTCTCGAAATGTTCGACTAGCCATAAATCCCCAGAATAACTTATATATATAAAGAATGGGTACAAATAAGATCATTAGAGACTTTCAAATCGATAACTATGAAATTAATTGATGAAATTATACGGTCAGCTCGAAACCGGTGTGTTCAATCACTTCGACCGTAAGATGAATGTTGAATATGAATAACGAATAGTCACATTACTGAACGAGCTAATTTTATAAATTTTCCTATTTTTGTATCGCCAAATGAATATTCATCCGTTAACACGAGAATAACGAATATCTCAGTTTTCTTGTAGCCCTTTTCAAATTGTTTTTTTTAATTACAAATTATAAAAGTTGTTTTACGAAATGAATTCCAAGATAATGAAAGTACTTACAATGCAGGTGGTCTATAGACTTTAAGATTCAGTTGGAAGGGGGATCAATAGTTGGATGCTCGCGTCCGGTGCATTAATTACAGTGAACGCGCTAGTACTAGGTCATTCTTAAGCAGCTATACTCCCCCCTGTTTCTCCCTCCAAACACATGCACGTATTAAGCTCTTGGTCATTGCACAATCTAACTATACTAAAGCGCATGTGGCCATTCAAGAGCGCTAATTCAGAGAACCCGTTGCTCTAATGTGTGAACTTCCATATGCACACGTATTATAACTATACAAGTGCATTGTGATACATCCGTCGTTCCAAAAAAAAATATAGACAAACACACAAAATTGAAATCTACCACTGCTTTACCGAATCATTTATTATTATTATTTTTTTTTCGAACTCTCAATTTCGACAGCAATTTCGAAAGCTATTATTCTCGCATACTTCCCGAATCGAAAGCAAACAAACCGATGCTTTGCGTTACGTAAACAAATGCGAAGCTCCAATGTGTATAACGCATACGTAGTTTATGCAACGAAGGAGCGCAGAGATAGGCTCACTGGGTGATCTAAATATTCCGGTGGAATGACTTCATCGAGCCGAACCGAAAGCGTCCGATGATCATCTCTCGCGCGAACGGTCTCGCGCTATTTTTGCAAACTGTGCCGCGCGCGAATGCTCTCCATCTGGATAGGAAAAAGACCGCGGGTATATGTTTTTCTCTCGTACGTGTTGTGTATGCGCATAACTCGCTGTGAGCGTTTATTACCACACTATAGCGAACAAAAAAAAAGATTACTAACATATACAGGTATAAAATTTCGCGACTCGCGTATAAGCTGGATCTTCTGCTGACGAAGTAGTGGACAGTAACGTGTGTCACCCCTCGCAGTCGAGAGAAACGTATTGGGACATAAAACTGACTTATCAAAATAGAACTGACGCGAGAGACACGTAAGAGACTCTATATATGAGATTGCGATATTTTCGGAGTAAAGTTTAGCTGGAAGCTATACTTGTGTACTGCATAAATAACGTATTGAAAACAGTGATATCGGGGGTGTGTTTTGATCAATATATAACCGTTGGTTTTATCGTTCGTTGCTTTAATACATTGTATTCGCCAACGAATTTCAGGCTCGTAAACAAGTTTGCTGCTTTTATCGCGATGTTGTCTGTTAAATGCAAATGTATATGAATAGGTATGTACGTGTATGTGTATGCAGAGAAAGGGTCGTACACAGGAAGTCATGAGCCGGTGCTTATCAAAGTGACGAGTCGTTGTCACTTATATACGGGTTATACTCGCAACTGACGAGTCGCTTGGAAAAAGGAAGAGAAATAGTATGAAGGAAGAACTTAAATACTTCCAGAGTAGCTTTTTCTGTTGAATTTTTCCGGCAAATGACGACTCTCTCAAGTCGTTAACTTGTCCGCTTTGGATTCGGATCGATTTTACGAAAGGAGGAATAGAGAAGCTGGCAAATCGAGTTTAGAAAAGAAAAACGCTTTTCAGTTGGTAACAGCTCGCGCGGCGAATTAGGTCGTCTCTGAATCAGTCTTAATTGCAGCCCTTTAGTCGGTGCTCATTTAAGCTGTCGCAGACAGCAGTCACACAGCGACACTATTCCTGTAAAACCTACTGTAATTTTGAAGGCCGCAAATTACTGTCTATACGAGTAGCTTTGGCCTACTGTCATCTACGCTTTTAGAGGTTACACATTTTATCTGATAAAAATTGTATTACACAGCAAAATGTTGTAAAAATATGGTAAAAATATGGCCAGTACTAACTCCAGTACTGATTGAACCTTGGTTTGATTTCGGGATGATGAGAGTAGAGTACTGGCTCAGTACAGGGACTAGATTTAAAACTGAGTAGTAATTTAATATTGTATGTCAATCAATACCAATACCCATCAAGATGCGGGACCCGAAAGTTGTACTTCAATAAATATATGTATTTATTATCAACCACTCTAAAACGATGCCCCAATGCCCATAATCTCAGCCAATACTCGACCAGTGCTCTACCATAATAACTATAACTGGTTAAAAGTACGGTACTAATACTTTTAACCAGTATTACAGTAGTTTAATACCAGTACTGGTTTTGTAAACTACTCCAGTACTAGCTCAATGCTGAGCAAGTACTGCTGCAGTATATCAGCACTACATACCGTTGTTCCATTCCCCCTAGGAAATTTCTACCACAGTCGAGACACGTTTCTCTCTTTTTCACCAAATCAAAGCGACAAGAGAAGTCGGAATACGAACTCTTGAAAAAAAGGAAAAACCACATCGGTGTTAAACTCCTGCGTAAATTTAATTTTTAATTGAAAAAACGAAATGGAAGTACTATAAAATTCGCACATGTGTACGCATACAGAAACAAGTAGTAGGTAAAACAGTATTGCGTCAAAGGGAAATTGACAGTACCAAGGGAAGACAGCTTGTTGGTTAATCGCAATGCGAAAGCGCGAACTCCTACGCGTTCAAAGTCTAGCAGTCGGACGCGCAATTAAAAGCGTACTTTTTGCAGCAGCAGCAGTTGCAAGGATATTTAGTAGATTTCTCGTCGCGCTCACTCTGTTATATGTATAATATGTATATACACGTATACAGCTGAGTTACTGCGCAAGCGCGGAAGCGTTAAAATTTTCAGGTCGTTCGACATTCAAAGCAAAGAGTAAATACATATATACATATATCCACATACACGCATGTGTGTGTATATATATATATATATATATATATATATATATATATATATATACATGTGTATACAAGAGCTCTCTTGGCTAAGGAAAAAAAACACGTACCGCCGCTGATTTTGCTTTGACGTTTGCTCTGGCGTACACTCGAACCCTCGACCGTATCTTGCGTGTGTACGTGTGCATAGACGTGCGTACGCGCCGTCGCGCTTTAAAGCTTCGTCTTTTCAGATGGACCACTGGCATAATATAGGGGGGTGCAGAACTCGAGTGAAATACAAAACGCCACTGCGAAAAACTGTGACACGCTGCTTGCACGTTTCTATGCACCACCCTTACATGTATATATACATGTGTATATATATATATATATTTCTAGCCGATCTTTTGCCAGACGAGGCGAAGGTTTTTAAATTACGAATGACTTTTGCGATGTGTCTGTGTTGGTATACGTGTGTACGTTACAGCGAAATTACATCAAAGAAACCTTAGTATAACATTTGTTTTCGCACCGTTTGATTCTTCCAACGCGTAGAGTGGAGCGTTAATTTGCATCCAACGCAGCGCAGATGCAACGTCTCTGTACTAGACAGCGCGAACTTGTTTAAATTGCTGGTTATCTGGATACCGCGGATGTCTAAGCTATCTCGAAATGGAATTAATAATTTAGAGGGAATGAAAAAATAAATGACTACGAATTTTATCTAAAGAAGATTTGTTCAATGTTTTATATATATATTAAGAAGAATGGCTTATTATCCTTATTTTATTCTTTCAATATTTCTTCTCAACATTTGCAAATTTTATGAAAATGACGAGCCTTATTAACTAAAAAAATAAAAATAACGCAAAAGAACGACAATGAGTTTACGTTCCATAATAATTTTTAATTAAAATTACCTTGGCACTTTCAAGCGACATCTGCATTAAGAATAATTCTGCTAATTATTTTGCTCAATCTTCATAAAAAGAAGGTTTCAAAAATATAACTATTCTTATTTCAATTCTAATTCATAATTCTTCCATTAGGTTATCAGGTCAACAATTTTAATATTATTAAAATGATATGTACTAGAAAAGAATAAAAAAAAGAAAAAAAAAAGAAAACCATTATTTTATCCATATTTAGTTCATTTCGCGCCAACTCGACAGTGAAGAACGTTGATTATTTGATGGGCTCTGAGTGCGACTGCGTGTTTCATAGCTTTTCGTACGAATCAGTCTATCAAACTATAAAAAGTAGAATTAAATCTTTAATAACTCGATACACGTGGAGAGGCCAGATTAATGAAAGTGTAATCCTCTTTCATATACCTATAAAAAAAATCATCACACACACACACATTTACAAAGTGGATTTGGTTTTTCACCTCAAGATTTCGAACCCACGCAACTTCTACTTTAAGCGTCCTCGTCTCTGCCCGCTATAAAGTTTCCTCTTGCCGCATTTGAGATACGTTGACTTACCTGGAATCAGCGCGGCTCATGAGCGAAAGAGAGCGAAGCGTGCAAAAGTATATGGTGTTGCATATACCTGCGAAGCTAAGTTTACTATTGTACTTTACGGCTAGGAAAATCATGCATGGCAAGCCAAGAGGAACGAACATCTGCCAGCGCTTGGTGTGTGGAAAAAGAATAAAAAAAGAAAGCAAGCTGCAACGTATAACGCCGTGACCTGGAGTAATAAACTGACCGCTAGCTATAAAGCGTTGCGTTCATATTTTATCCTATACTTATTATCTACTTACTTTTACGCTTTCCTGCGCAACTTGTAATCCAATTTCCCGTTTTTAATTTGAGAGATAGGCTTTAATTCGGGAATCGCGTGCGCGAAGTTACTCTCGATTCGTTCGTTGGGACTGTCGTCGTCAACTCGAATTATTTTATTAATTCATATCTAGCGACTATATCGGAGTTATTGTTTAATTATTTAATTTATTTTCTTTTTTTACAAGCTGTAGCGGCAAGATTGAAATCGAATTAATTCAGTGTACACCTCGTACATTTAACTCAGTAAAAGTAACGGCGTATACCACTGGGAGACTCTCGTTTAATCAGAAGAGTGAGAAAACACCGCTCGTAAACATGTGGGCGACGAAAAAGTTAGTTTTATGTATTGGGAGCAGGCCAGCTAGGAAAATAATGCAGTTAGCTCGCGCAGATTCGAGTGGACATCTCGCAATTCAAGCTCGACGACAATATTCGAAACAGCTAACGCGGTAATCCAATCACGAGCTATGTACAGCAAATTATTCTGTTACCCCCCTCAGAATTAGAGTAGCCACTGCTGCTTCAGCTGCGGTAAACAATAACGAAGCCCCGTGTGAAAATGTGTCGCGAGGAAATGAAATTCTCTAGTTGTAAGCTAAAACGACCAAGGGGTATTAAATGCACGCATGCGAAGGACCTTTACCGCGAGTCTTGCGCTTCCCCTCCGATGAACGAACGTACGAGAGAGAGAGAGAGAGAGAGAGCAGTCGAGGACGCCCTCGAGTGACGTTTTATGAAACTAGCTGGAAAGCTTCGACCTTCCGAGCAGCACCTGCGAGTACAGTGTACCGACTGAGTTTTCGTCTGCAGCAACCTGCTGCTATTGCTAGCTCGATATACGTAACTGCTATACTATATATCTGCGGGGCGCAGGTGAGGTCAGGTGCAAGAGATGAATGAGCTTACCGACGCAGGTGGCGCGGATAGCGCTGTTGGATGGATATTACTGACAGTCGCGCTATGGATTTTGGAGATTCTTGTTTTGGTCTCTTTCTTTTTTCTTTTTTTGGTTTGGTTTGAGTATTCGATGAAAGGTTGACTGCTGGGATTATTGATTTAGCGAAACTTCCGGGTATCGAAGACCAGGTGTTTCAGTGGTTGAAATGATGTTAAAGAAAAAAATTCTGCGCTCGTTTCTCTTTTCCGTTTTGATCGAAAACTGATTTTTATCCCGTCAAAATGACTTTTCGTTTCTCGAATATTTAAAACACTCCAAACGGTCGGGCGATCGGACGGATATAACTGTTACCTTCGTTTTAGAAAATGGATGCGTGAGATATCGAAACTGCAATGTGTATACACTTCAAAAAAAGAAAGCAAATAACCTCATCGGTTTAAAATGATTACGTACAAAATGGCAAGTAGTAAAGTCACGCACTGTCAGACTGAATTAGAATTCTTAAACTTACTAAATTAAAATAAACGTATGAAATTATTATGTTTGCTCTTTAAATATGGAAAACTCGTTTTTATTACTATGGAATTACCTACTTTTTACCGTTAAGCAGAGTGAAAAACATATTTTACAAATCACTGTTTAATACAGTGTATTATTACATATATATTTCAATTCGCTGTTTTGTTAATTGAATATTCACTATTTTATAAAGCATCTTGGAGATCTTTTTATTATCAGAATTACTTTTGTACATAAAAGAATTGTTTGCAATGAATTATTATCAATATTAATGTACGATGTGCGAGTTAAAATATTGGTAAAGGATTTTCATAAAAAGCTGTTAAGAACAAGCATTATAATTCGTTTTTTTGTTACGCGAACATTCGCTATTTAATAATCCATAGTCTTAAAGAATTGTAAGTGGAAACAGCCGCGCACTGTCAGACGTAATTATAATTCTTGAATATAACGAAACAAGTACTACTTAGTGAACATTAAGCTTTCCGATTTCATCCGACAGGTAATCAGCGGCAATCAGCCTTGCATCAGTCAGACTTTATATATATTCCAGAGGTGAAAAGTACAAATGAAACTTGCAAGGAATGCGTCGCGTTGGATAATGGTCGTTCTGTATGTGCAGCTCAGATGCGCGAAATACCAGCTTTTCGCTTTACGGCTTGCAATTTCGGGTGTCCGAGCAGCTCCACAGGGGAGTCTTCCTCGAGGTCGACGACCACTGAAACTCTCTCTCTTACTCTCTTAAGGAACTAGGACGCGAAACCGCTCTGGAGAAGCGCTGATTAAATGGAGCCTCGAGGCTTGTGGACAGCCATACCGTAACTTCGCGCCAGGCAAAAAAGCTCGGCGCTGGACATCGGACCAAGCTTTAATGAAACGTGAATATTACGCCAGCTCGTAAAGAAGAACAGCGTCTCTCTTGGTCAGTCGGATGTCTTGTTCTTTTTTTTTGCTGAAACGCTATCACAGCGTGATTCTTGTCATTAGCCAGAGGTCACTGAGTGTTAAGTACACAGAGGCTTGGCAAAAAATTAAGTGCTGATAATTTTCACGGAAACGACCGTCGAGGTGGCAAAGCTTAAGTGTTCTCTCAGAAAATTGGCTGTAAAAGCCAGTCGATTTAATGCGGGATACCGAGTTTTCGTCGTTTTCTTTTTTTTATTATTATTATTATTAGTTTTTCCTTTGCGAAAAAAACCAGTTAACGAGAGTCAACGAATTATCGGATGACCAATTGGGATCCGACGATATTTCGGCTCGATGTAGGCCAGTGTGCAAGTATATATTTGCACATGCGATGCACGTCTTTTTGAATTCCGCGAAAACTATTTTCGAGCGCGAGTATTTTGAGATGTGCATCTCTCGGCTAGAATGTACTAAGTCAGGGACTCGTAGCTGCTTTCGCTGTTGCTGTAACAGAAAGTCATTGCGACGTTATTTTTAATATCTCTGGGAGTAAGAAAAAGAAAACAAAATTTAGGTGTCGTCGAATATTCGTTTCGAAACTATATAATTATGCCTCGTGTACATTACGAATGTTTCATCTCATTCGAAATTTTACAATAGCCAACGATTACAACGAGCTAAATAAATCCGTATCCCTGAACCACATGCCGAACACTCATTCGAATTAACATTTACGGAAGACTTAACCAGATACGGCTCTATCAGCCAATGCAAATCCCAAAAAAGCGACATTTCAACCTCACGCGAGAACATTTTACTACAGTGAGTGCAATTTAATGCGAACGAGTAGCGAATCAGACTGGTAAACTTCATCAAATCAAACATTGAAAAATTTTTCGTATGCGCGAGAGGATGGCGGGCATCAACCCCTCGCGCCTATTGCATGCCGTGCGGCGGTTTTCAATCCAATAATATGACCGCGTTGCATGTAATTTGTTTCTGCTTTTCGATCGGATATATAGTAGTCATGCCGACGCTGCGGTGATCGCGGCAGCTGTGAGTCCGCTATGCGTATAAAGGGAATTAATAGCGGCAGTGATTTGACTCGACATCCACGTAATTCAAAGGGCCTCTTTAACGGAAACTTGTAAATGTAATGGCAGAATATTCGTGTCAATAGAAATTAGAATTTAATGTAATTGTGTTTACGTATGCCACGAGATGATGCACATGAAAACAATCTGTGGTTTTCTTGGTACAACAGTTGTTCTATGCCATTTGTTTAAATTCAAATATACATAGAAACGTACTATAAATCCGATTCGATTATGATTTCTGTAAGTTATTGAATAATACAACGTTCGTGTGTATTTTGCGCGATGAAAATTATTGATGCAGAATAAATACAATCGCGAGGCCACTGGATATATACGGTATATCCAATATACGATTGGATAAACATTTTTTTTCTTTCAAATAATTTATTTAGAAGAAAAGATACTGTTTTTGTTTTTTTCGCTCCAGTACTGTTGACTGCACATCAGTACTGAGCAGTGTATTTTTTCAAATCCGTTTCAAAGTTACGGAAAGTCAAAGTTCGCGTTTACAGCATTTTCAATAATTTGTGTTTCACACAAAAAATGCAAAAGGAAGTTTGTTTGGCAATATTTACGAAACTGTACATATTAAATCTTCTCCATCCATCTTCGTATATATAAGTCACAATAAATTTATAATCCGCCGAAACCTTAAAAATGTTTGTTCACTGAAAACAACATAAAAATTTCACGAAAACACCTATTGACTACAAAACTATCAATATTCTAGGTCGAAATAAAGCAATAATTCAGATTGTCTCGTATAAAAATTTAAAAAGATCAATACAGTTTGCGATAATAGTTTAAAATGATTTCGAAGAGAAAAGAAATTTTCCACAGATGAATCTGTCAAAGAATCACCTATATATACATATATATCTATAGATATACACATAAAAAATCAATAATTTCCTGTCATCTTTTCGTATACGGTTGAAAATTGGATTTTCAATCCCAAAAATTGCACTTGTCAATTAGGCTAGTTGACATTAATAGAGTTCAAAATAAATCAATAATCGATCGCAAACAGCTCACGTAATCAGGCGATTGAAACTCAAGCTCCTGATGAAATGCAGCTCGTCGGAGAGTTCAATCTGTTCGAAACGCGTATCACATGCGAGCGCTCGCGCCGAAAATGCAAATGGCTCTCTCGATCTGTTGTATATCGTTGGTATACAGAGAGGTAGAATGTCCAGTGCGAATATTTCAAAATTAATTCATTTTTTTGTCTCGCCGGCGCTGTTCTAGCGTAAATTTATTCATAGGGAGTAATTGAGTAGGGGCCATATCTCAACAATACATAGCTCGTTCCGAAGATATATAGTGGCGCCAAACAGCGGCCTACGCATGTCACAAAGTTATATCGTTTCACGATTGTTTTTGATCGCACGTTACAACCTGCGTAAAACGTGCCCAAGGCTTTGGCACAAAGGGGGATTTGGCTTGGCAGCTTGCGCCTGGAAAATATCGGAAAGCTCTCAATCGATTTTCTGATGGTTATTTTTTTTAACAAGTTATAGAATATAATTCTTTATTGAATTTAAAACTTATCGCTCGTTTGAACATTCACATTCAATGAAATGCTTGCTTTAATTAAATTTGAAATCAATGATATACCGTGACGTTTTCTCGGTCATTTTGTCCGCAATTTTATTTATACTCTTTGAACAATTAACGCTGCTGCAGACATTTCATAATTTCATTTAAAACTCGAGCGCAATGGTGAAATTTTAAATTTGAGTTGTATTAACCGATTTTTAATCGTATACTTTTAGACGACTTCGTTAATCGCAAATGTTTATACTGCTTATACCCTTTCAATTTGGTATTCGCAAAATGAAATTTCATTTACCTTGCTTATTTTAGACTCGTAATATCATCCTTTAAAGGTAAAAAAATACGGTATTCGAAGTGGCTGTAAAAATTTAAGACCTTGTCTCGATCAGTAGAGCGGCTTGGCTGGCCCTCGAGCTGATCGGCACGCGGTTATAAATTTTTACTCTCCTTGTAGCTGCAAAATAATAAACTATAAATAAATGACAAGTTGCACGAATAAATTACACTCTCGACCAGTAAAATTTCAAGAAAATTTAATAGAACAGAATAATAAAAATCTTATTTTATTAACAACCGTAGGAAAATATTATACATACTCTATATATACTGCACTATTTTTATTTCTGAAATTTGTCCATTCTTCGATTGTAAGTAGGGAAAAATAATACTTACAATGCAATTGATGAATCGCTATTTAATCAGTGTATTTTAATAAATATTTCAATTCGATATTTAGTTAAGTGAATATTCACTATTTAATAATGCGTATTATAGATATTGGAATATGAAATTTCTGTATTATTATGTATCATGTACAATTATGCAAAATGTTTCGCATCAGAATTAATTCTTAAACATAAAACTATTATTATATATGTTATACAATTAATATCACTATTATTATTCTTCACTAAACATTGATTTTTTTCTAAAAATGGGTGAGCATGTTAATTTCACTGTAAAAAGCACGAACAACTTAGGGATATAAGTATAAAGAAAAATTAAACTTTTCGTTGCCAAGTTTCTACATTTAATATGTACAGATAACTGAGATAACCTCTTATAACATTTACTTAAATATTTTTTTTTCGATTGTCCTTAAGATAAAAATTTAGTAAATTATTTTCACTTAGTCAAACACTAAATTTTCATTGCTATCGTAATTGCACCATTCTGACTTTTACAAATTACAGTAGAAAAAAATTGGTTTGATTCCATGAAATCATTTCTTGGGGCAGTTCTAGAAAAATATTTACTTTAATCTGACGATTATATTTATTAGAATGTAAATTTTGATTAAATACGTAATTCGTATCCTATATTTTATTGTGTTAGGTAAATACTTATTGAGTTTCAATGAGTTATTTAATCCATTCAAGCAACTTTATATTTAAACACAGGAAGTAACCATTTACTTTCACATTTACTTCAGTTTTTTATTAAATAAGTTTTCTTCTCTCAACCTAATTTAACCTCGTCCTATCGACACAATGCCTTCAGTTCGAATTTCATAAATCGAAAATCAAAAATAAAATATCACTCCATGAGAAACATTAGTTGAAAATAAAATAGAAATCAGCACAAATACTTGTAGAGAGAAAGAGAGAGATAGAGGGGTTGGAGAAAGCGCATAGTACATGCTCTGCTCATTTCGTAGGCAAATGAAGCTAGTCGAAACGTTTCGGCAGCAACAGAAGCAAGTAGCAGTACGAGAAAGCGAATAGTAGGCAAACAGCAAATACACAGCGAGAAAAAGAGATCTACAGCACTCGGTGCTTCGATAAAATTTGCAATTAAACGATAAAATATACTCCAACTCTTTCATTAAGGCTAATCCCTAGATTTTATCCCGTTATCCTACAACCGTCACTAAAGCTACTTTCTACTATTTTTTATTTTTGTCGATATTCAACAACAGCAATCTTTAAAATTCTATTATCCACGCGTAGAAACTTGAAATTTCAAGCGTTTAAGAAAGAGCAACTCGCAACAATAACTTTCGTTTAATATAATCGCGGCTACCTCGACTCGGCAAAACACTCGTTCATCGTCCTCTGAAAGAGAGAGACAGAGCGCGTCACTATTTATATTTTTTTTTCATCTTATACCCGTACAGTAGCGCACATCCAGCATCGTGAAACTCTCGTTTTCCGCGCAGGCTTCCGGTACGGCTGATCCTACGGGAAATTCGCACAGAGTGCTGCATTTCCGCCGGATGCTTCCCCATGGAAACAGGCAAAACAAGCCCGAAATACGACTTTTAGCCAGGCGCAGATAGTGCCGTGGAACGTCGTGTTTTTGCGGAAACGCTCTCGCGTGTTATTGTGAGCGGCGGCGAAGATATAAATTTTCCGAGGTAGTAAATCTGTTCGATGCGCGCAGGCGCTAGGTACTCTCCCCCCCCCCCCCCCGCCTTCAACCCGTCGCGTAAAACAGCCACTGACAAATATCTCTCTCACTCTAGCGTTTTCTCTTTCTCTCTTTCCTCTTAATCGGATACTTTTTAGCGCGACGTTTTATTTCTTCTCTTTCTTCTTTCCTACACCCTCCCAACCTCTCGCGCGTCGTTAATTCAGCCGCGACCCAGTATACGACTCACCTGGATGGGTTATTCCATTTTTTATATCTCGAGGGTCTTGAGAACTCACGACATTTTGTCCTCGAGTCCTCCATGAAAATCCCTTTTTCTCGACTGTTTATTTCAAATTTCCATCGCGCATAGATCTAATGTATTATTCAGGTATACATTAAACTTATACATGTCTATATGTTTATAAATGTTTCTTTATGATTCAACGATGTCTTGTTTCTTCTGTTTTTTCTCAGCTGCATCACGATTTAAAATAATATCTCGATTTGCAAAAGTAATTTACGATATACGTACAGTTGGGAAAAAGGATAAGTAGCTAAATATGTGCATTATTTTCTTATAAACTTCGGAGTCCTGGATTTGGACTATATATGAAATTCCGTAAGCTTGAATCATCTAGAAAAGTATATTTTGAAAAAAAATGTTGGCTATGTTTAAGAAAATCTGTTACTTAAAAATTCTGTTTTTAAAAGTAGAAAATTTTTGCTTGAATTAAAATAAAAATTTGCCTGAATATTTTATTAAATAACTTTTGAAATAACCAAATTGTGCATCTATTTGAATGAAATATGTAATATGTATCTATATCGTAAATAATTTGTTTAAATATTTATTAAGAGTCAAAAATTTTCATTGTGTATACTGAATTATGTATAACAAAATATTTACTGTAATTATAATTATTACTTAAACTTCATACGAATAATCAATTTATATATTTCAACAAATATATATTGATAACAACCATTAGTAATAACAAATTATCTGTGTTGGTCTAATAAAAATCAATTAAGCGAATATAATCAAAATAAGCGACTATAATTATTTGATGCAGATGCATGCAAAATAAATATAATTATTAGTTTCAAGCAAATATTTTGTTATAGATCTTATTTTATTATATCATTTTATTCAGCAGAGACTATGAAAATTTCTCCTCCAACTTTTTGTCTTCTTTACTTCTTTCCTCCCCGTATGTAGTTGATGCATCGATCGATACAGATTATTAGCGCTATAAATCTTCAAATTAGAATTCAACCATGAACTTGACGAATTTTTCGCCTCGCGATAAAGCAAAATAAGAACCACAAAAATATTTCAACTGATATTTTGGCAAGTTTTATTGCGTATAACGCTCGCTTTCTAATGGCCGAAACAACCGAACGACCATAAACTTCTCACATCTCTATACACACACATATATATACATATTATATATGTGTGTATATCCTCACAGGGAAGGATACGATAAAACACCCGATGGCCAAGCGACTACTCTAGCACTCTCTCTCACACACACACGCACGCACATGGTAACGTGAGCCATCTGCGTCGGGGCTAGCGCGAATATCCGCGGCATAACTTACGGCTCAGATCCGGCGAATAAATATCCTCTGTATATTGAATCCCAAAAGTGCGCGGCGCTCGAATATAACACTAAATATATCCCGGAATACTTCGCTGGGCGTCATATTCTACACCTTTTTTTTCTTTTTTTTTTTTGAATTTCGCGCGCATGTATGAGTCCACCTCGCGCTTCGACTATAAAAATGTCGCTAAGTCGACACGGGCGTATATAAGCCGTCTCAGGAATTTAAGATTTAAATCGTGTTCATCGGAGATGAAAATAGAAGGAATCGCTCGGCGATGGATATAATGGCTCAGATTATAGCTCTCAGTGAGGAGAGTTTTACGTTATAGGAAGCGAATTTTCTCGTGACTGAAGTGAAAGAATTTCGAAAATTTGTATAGCACTTAACGTTTTATAATTCTTGCGTTCGATTGTATGTATATACACATGTAGTTAACAATTTACAGATTTAGCTCATTTTTTGAACAAAAGATGTATAAGAGGTATAATATCAGTGATTGAACGTTTTCAAAACTGACCCAGAAGACCAAATGACCTTCAATGAAAGTCTCTGGTGCTATGGTTATGAAATAGTTTAGTGATTGATTAGTTTGGTTCATCGTCAACCTGTCAAAATATTCGTGAAGGCAGATATACTATTATCTATCTTCACGAATTTTTGTATGCCACTATGCCAAACATAAGTTTAAAAATATTTTCAAGAAAAAAAAATATTCGTCCGATTAACCTGTCAGAGAATGACCCATATATATACGTCAACCGTTTTATTATTACACATTTGGCTCATTACTCGATAAAAAAAGGAGATACTTCAATCATAGCGAATTAGTTTAATTGGATTTATTTAGAACTTTCTGATAATTATTTCGATATGATAAAATTACAGTGTAATGAAGAGTGACATTAAGAAATTATATTACCATTCGATTTATATTTCTAAACTTATTTTTTTTATTTTATCTATCCGAAGTTTTGAATATTTTATGAACTATTAGAATTCTATTTCATACGGAATTATTCAACGATATCGAAGCTCATTCTTGGAAAAATATATTTTTATTCTTACATCGAATTAGAAAAAGACTAAAAAAATATTATTATTCAAAACTATGGGACTGAATTTAAAGTTAGTATATCCACAGTGTGCATAAATACAGTACTAAACATCCTAACTGTCAACACGAATCTTTATTGCGTAAAGTATAAAGCGTAGATTCTAATTCGCGCAGCAGAGCTCAGTATTATATTCGATAAATGAAATCTCAACGCAATCAAAACTGAAATTACATGGCGCAATGATGAAACACGAGGCATTACAAAAGTGGATATATGGTCCGGCCCGTAAAGCTAAACGATTCTACCCCCTCCCCCCCCACTCTTTGTAAGCTCTATATAAGCAGGCACTTACCGCGCGCTTAGGAACATAAACGTTTTACTTTAGTGCGGCGCAAGCTTTCGCTGTAATGTAGTCTTGTTCGGCAGTAACGGCTCGTGTACCAAAATCTCCCTTGGCGTAGCTACATTATATATATATATATATATATATATACGTATAAATATATAATCGACCAATAGATGCTTTTCATTCCATTCCAAAACTCGGCTAATCCCATCAATCCCTTGCGTTTGGCTTGACAACAAAAAAAAAGAAAATCCAGTTTCCCAGCGAGATCAAAGCAAACGCGGAACTTTCACTTGTAAATCAAGCGGCGAAATCTCGGCCGGCGCAAGCAGCACCGCAAAACCGGCAAACTTGTTCGCAGCAGTTAATTTTGAAGTTTTCGCAACCGCGCTACACCTCGTGCTACAAGGGACTGGGTCGCACGTGTGTTAGTGTATATACTGCAGCAGATGTGAGCAATCGGAAGGGGCAGGGCTTTGCACCAAAGCTATGCTGTCGATGATAAGTAGCAGCAGTTTCGTCGGAAGTAAACGAGTGCAAGATAGTACCGGGACACACAAAGCTTCGCCGGAGCACATTTTCGTTCGAAACATACTATCCCTCGGGCTTTTGCATCGTATAAATATATATACATATTTATATATATGGGTGATTCTGTGAGAGAGAGATTGACTAGTTAAAGAATTTGTTTTGTTGGAAATAATTTTCAACTGTTCTCTGGTACAGTATTTCATCTCCGTGAATTTTTTTCTGGAGACTTTGATTCTTGTTTTCTGCTTCTCAGGGAAATAATTACTTACCAAAATCGCATTTGTCCGTTTAATTTACTAAAATACGAAATTACTTTATTAAGGGGAGTTTGCACTTAATTCCTCCCTGAACTTTGAAGCTAAACTTTTTTTCATAAACGTATATTAAGAAACATTATTTAATAAGATCTACCAGAAATGGATAGAGAATGGAGTTATCATATTGTATAGAGATATGATTTTTTTTAATCTTGGATAAAGCTTGATTTTTAAATCTCAAATGATGTAATTTTATTGTTTCATTATTATCATTTGTATTTTTTATGCGTCTCAAAATGAAAAAATTAATTAATTTATTTATTACAGTTCTAAATGTAAACCCCCGGTTAGTACAACTAGTATAGTTTATTACAATGTCTGAGTTGACTCATAAAGATCAAATTCAAAGTAATTGTAATTTTTTTTAATGTTTAATTTTAGAGAGAAATATAAATACACGATTATTGGTTTAAAATAGTTATTTTAATCAAAATATTAGATAATTTTACCGATATCTTTATTTTTAGCTAGAAATCGAGCTCTATTCTTAAGTCGCGACTAATATAGATAGTTTGCTAATCCATAAAGGTATCTTCACGAATGTTTTCATACTATTTCGTAAGATCAAACTTTTTCAAAATTTATTGCGATTGATATATATATATATATACTAACTTCGAAGTATATTATATGAAAAGTTTAGAAAAGTTTATAAAAAAACTTCCTCTTCCCTGAAAAAATACTGAAAATGTATTGCTTCTGCGAAACTTGGAAACGGTTTGTGAAAAAATCTAAAAAGAGTGAGATGCAGTGCCAAATAATTATTTAGAGGAAAAAAAAATTGTTGTTTGACCAGTAAATCTGTCAGAGAATCGTCCATGTACATCCATAAGTATACCACACACGTGCATCGCGATGCAGTTAAGCAATATATATGGCTGCGTTTCTAGAATCAATGGACTAATGCTTTCCTTTTGAGCTGAACGCGTTGTCCTCGATACAAACGCTGTACATCACGAGGTATCTTTGCGAGGAAACAGAGAGAAAATAAGAAACTGTATTTCAATCCTTTCTACCCCCTCTCGGTGAGTTCTGAACGCGTTTGATCGTAATTCAAAAGACGAAGAGTAATTTGCAGAGAGCAGAAGGTCATTTTTCCACTGTATGCTCGAGTGTATATACATATAGAGACTACTGAAAGCCCATACATACCCGGAAGATCGGTCACTTGCGAGAATAGTACGGGATGGAGATGAAGGAAATATCGCGAACAATGGACTATACGAACGAGACTCGGACTCTGATTCTCCTGTCTTAAACCTCTGACCTCCTTCCAGTGTTAACGAGAACCTGTGCATTCAATGCTTTTGTCCTCTAGTTCTTTATATCTCCGCGTCATCGTACGCCTGTCTCTCAATAAATCTCTCTGCTTATACCGAAAGATTTTGCGTTTAATTAAGCTGTCCGACAGAATATGATCGATCCGTTCGTGCTATTATCTGACGAACAACCTCACCCTGTACTAAAGCGACAAGCTGCGCAATTTACACCCCTTTTAATTAGCCCTTGAGAATTCACCTGCATCGCTCATTCAGTCATCCAACAGCGCATCTCGTGGACAATTTTTCCTTTGCTCTCTATCTCTCTTACTCTCACTCGAGCGATATATTTGAAGAGATTTATTTCACGTTATTGCTCAGAGCGGCAGCGTAATATTAAATCCTATCTAATTTAATCACTTGCCTCGACGGCGAGCGCACAATATAAATGAAGCTTAATCTGGATTTCTCGTCGCCGTCTTCATTTCTGCGCATAGGCCGACGACGGCAACGTCGAGCGCCGGAAAAGATTTAACGTCAGCGTTAATTGAGAAATCCTCGACGTGCGAATTCATCCCGAGGTATAGGACTGAAAGAGAGAGAGAGAGAGAGAACAGCTTTTTACTGCTACGCTAGTACTGAACATCCACGTTAAAGGCGTCGTGGTACGTCGTCGCTGCTTCGGCTCTATTCGGATTTCCTGATTTTTAAATTTAAAAGAACTTCCGACGAGCTCGTTCGTTCTCTTATTCTTCCGCCACATCTGCTTCTGCGTTTTTTTTATTCCTTTTAATTTCATTTATGATTTCGCGTAAAATTACAAATTACCTTCGTGACACGTCTGTATGTATATTTATATATGGTTAATTGAAGAAGTACAGTTCTATCTTGGGTATGTTTTATCTCTTGTGTTCGTTAAACGACTATTTTAAATTTCAAATGGAAAATACATCGAATCCGTTGATAAAATAACCTTTTAATATATATACTCTTCAATCCTAGAGGAGAGTTATAGTTTAGAGGCTTTGAATTTGGATAAGATTATTTACGAGTATGGAATTTATACACTCGTTAAATCGTTAATTGTTACTTAATTTAATCAAGATTATTCTCAATATGTAATATCAATGGATAGAATATATACGACTCTTATTTCTAAATTTAATCGATATATATCGTATTCGTTCTATGAGTTTTTATCGATTTTGATTTTAACCTCGGAACTGAAGAAACGCAAAAGAGTCGAGAGAGAGAAAGAGAGACTTGTACAGAGTCACATAAGAAAAGCGAAGAAAGTTTAATATCCGTCGTATTGGTAAAATCTTTCTAGCACGAGAAAGCTCTAAGCTTCATCTTTTTCTCTTTCAAGTATTACACGTATTGGGAAGACGAAAGGGAACGTAATAGAGACGTATATATAATACAAAAATTGAATAACAAAGTAACGTTTAACGAAGTCACGTACAGTTTATTTTAAATCGACATAAGTGATCCTTCTATTGAATAAAATTCCTTGAAATATTCGTTTAATGAAAAAAAAGTGTTTGATCTCTGTGTCTGTTAAGGTCTGATTGTTTTTTAAAGGTGACAAGACAGCTTTAGGTGATTTACCTTTAATTTCAGCTTTGTTTCACGTCTCTAAGTCCCTTTGTTAATCACTTATAAGAGGTTGTTGAAAATTCAATCTTCGTAAGACTCAACGTGAATTAATGGATCAATTGAGCTGGAAATTGGCATCAATGCGTTTCGATACATCTTGTAAAATATTAATATACGGATTTCCAATCGAATGAGCAGATAAAATTCTACACTATGATATTTACGAATATTTTTGAATAAGTGGTTTTGAAATTTTTTTTTTCTATTTAAAATTTGTATCTAAATCCAGTAATTATTATAATCGCATACTTTAATAGATAATTAATTAAAAGCCAATTATTAACTTCTAATAGAAGATTCTTCTAAAATGTTTAAAATATTTATCATTTACAAACTACTCTCTATTCACAGACACTATTTAAAACGTTTAACGAAAACCAATCTATATCTCGTTTCCATCCAAAATTCATTCATCATTCCTTCTTTCGAAAAAGCAATTTTTTAGCCAAATAAACTTTCTCAGATATATGAAAAATCATGTTAACGCCAACCGTACGGAGTCGAATCCGTACGGTTGGCGTACATGTCACTAAGATTCAAAACTTTTCCACTGATAACATACAAAGTAAGCATATACATATATATCCCTTCTTTGTAGGCAAAAGCGCATATATACACGCACATACATATTCGCGTCCAACGTGTGAAGATGAAAGATATTTCAACCATGCTTAGGGCTTTAATGCTGAACGCCAACTACGACGATCCGCGAGTAGATTATGCGCGCAAAAGGGCTAGGGAATATGCAAGAGTTATAGCCGACGACGCGTACAGCACACCGTAATCTTCCCGCGCGCAGCTTGCTTCGCTCTCTCTCTCTCTCTCTTTTACTGATGCTGCGCGGTGATGTTAGAGCGCGTGCATGCACGTATATAGCCGCATTGAGGCCGAGCATAGATAAGGGAGGGCTTGGTTTTTCGAACAAGTCTAAGCCGGTTTAATAGAAATTCGCGAGTAATTGGGTCACGGTTCTACGTAACAGATGTTACACTCTGCTTCCTGCATACCTATATATGTGTGTGTGTCTGTGTATAGATATATATATAGGTTTAGAGTTATTATTCGGAAACGTTGGGATATTATGGCATCGATCGCTAGAGGAGAAAGAAGAACTTTTCAGAAATAGCGAAAGGGGATGAAATTTCACTAGAGCGAGAATAAAGAGATAAACCGCTGATGAAAATGTACATCCTACGTCGTAATTTTGTTAAGGGGTTGGTTGTCACCTCTCTCCGCGGCCCGTTTAGGGGACGGCCGTAATGTACGCTACGATGGGGTTTCTTTGTTTTTTTTTCTTTTTCTTTTTTTTTTAAGAAAACCGCGTTCGCGAGAGTGCCCATAAATCCGTCGAGTAGCTTAACTGATGTTACGCCGTGTAAACTGCTAGACTACTCTCTTGGTTCGCTTTTGCTTCCACTCCGTCTCTCACTCTCGTGTGTTAGCGGGAGTTGCGATTAGACGTGCATGTATATATGTATATAACGTGGGCCAAGTTAGCCTAGTGGGGTGCAGAGAACTGCGCGAGTAAAACTGCCGTATAACAATTCCTGATCGTAGTTAGCGAATACATTTGCCTGACTTTGAGTATTAAACCTTGTCTTTAATTTTTCTTTGTCTGTGCTTTGTTAGTTTATTCGATTAATTTTCTTTTTGTTGAATAAGGAATCTCTTCAATTTTTATTGTGTATTTATTCAGGGGGTTAATAATTATTTACTATCGGGACTTTGAACTTCTGTAAGAAAAATGTTTTCCTTTTTCTTGTGAGTTATTAAGAAACATGATTTAATAAGACCTGCTAAGAGCAGTTGGTGTTATCAATCTGTGCAGAAATATGTTTTTTTTTTAATTTTGGCTTTCACGCTGCTTGAAGATTTTCATGGATTTTAAAAATTGAAATGCTCGGATTATTTCAAATTGCATTTATATTTATATTTTGAGTGAACCAATAAATTTTTAATTATAGAAGCTCAAAATAACATCATTTAGCTTAAACATTTTTAAGAAGTAATCAACGCCAAAACCTAAATAAAAAAAACATATCTCTATACAGCAAAATAACATAAGCTTATAGTGTGTCTTATTAAATTATGATTTTTAATAAACTTTTAAGAAAAAAGGCTTAACTTTATAATAATATTACATTTTTTGTTATAGACATGTAGAATTCAGGAAGGGAATAAATGTAAACCCACCATAAGAAGACAAAAAACCTTTAATATGATGATTTGAAAATTAGAGTTTAAAATATTTTCTAAAATTGTTTGCAATATTAAAAGATATTTTTACTCATTAATCAAGACAGCCAATTACGACACAAAATAGAAATTTTACTATCCGCCAAATTCAAACGAACTAATGAATGGATTCAGCTCAAATTAGAAAGACTGTAGGAATTTTAAATCAAATACCCAGAAAAAATATTTAAAATAGAAAACTAGGTTTTCAGCTAATTATTAAAAAATTAATGCATGTTATAATGTTAAATTAGTCCGATCATTCAATTTAAAATCTCTATATTATAATGACAAAATAAGTGTATCAAAGAATATTTATACGAAATTTGTTGTACATTTTTTCGGAATAATACAAAATTTTCTTTAGTTTAACGATTTTTACAAAAGGTCTGCTTAATAAGCATCGATAAAAATGTCGTAATTTAAAATTGAACGACCAGACAAATTTTGCATAACAAAATACATTATAATTTATAAATAATTAGTTAAAAAATCAGTTTCAGATTATTTTATAATTATCGCATGCATTCGAAAATAATTTCCGACACTTATGCCATAAAAAGTGTTTCAAAGTTGGTTACTCTCAAATTTCAGGTCAATTGGTTCTTCGGTTGACTTTAAATCCTACGGACAGTGCATTTTCTGCTTCATACTATAAATAGCGATCGATGGAACTTATAAATTCCATACCATTGATAGATAATCGTATTTCAAATGAAAGAAGCAATCATCCAGGGATAGCAGGTAAGTGTAATTAACGCATAGTATATTTATCAAATTTTTAAATTATTATTTCAATAAGCCTTAGTCAAAAGTGGCTTATCTCCTTAACTATGCGCGAGGATGCATTATACTATTCCAGATATCGAAGGTTCTAGGAAAAAATAATTCCATAATATTATTTATAAAATTATAAATGTAACGATCGTAATTAATAATCGTTAGCTTATTCGTAATAACTGGAACGAACGTACAATAATAAAAATTTTATCGTAAACCCTTATTCGATAAAAATTTCAAATATTCTTCTGACCTGCATACATTTACAGCGGTGGCTTTTGGCGTGATAACGAATTTAAAAAAGTCTCTATAATAAAACATCGCCAAGCTCAAAAATAGACCAAAGAGTAAAACGTAAAAAAAACGAAGTAGAAAGAAATTGGTCGATAAACGGAAAGTCTTCTCATCCGCAAAATGAAGTCGATTCCCAAGGGTCCGGACAATAGCCAATATAATCCATAGCGATTTTCGGCGAAAGTTAATAAGAGCTACGGTGCGTAATATTTCGTCATCAGCACTGATTAACCATGCGCTAGCACCTCTAATCGTTTCAATCAACTCTGCCAATTTCCGATACGCACACCAGGAGTACCACTAGTGAGCCGCCCCTACGTCGCCTTCAGTGTCACTTAGCAGTTTCGAGGCTCGACTGGGAGGCTTCGCTGCAGGACTTAACGCTCGAGCGAGTAACAACAGCCTCGATCGTCACGAGCCAGTGCGTTTTACTGCGTTGAACCTACTGCTCGCACTAAAGAGCTAATGGCCGTTCGAGTGCCACCCTTCCTTTCGCTGCTTCTTCTTCTTCTTCTTCTTCCTTTTTTTCCTGCGTGAGAAACGTCTTCCTTTCTTCTCTTATTCTACTTTCTGTCTCGTATATATTGCATATATGTATGTGTGACAGTTTGTATATGTATAACTGTTCACAATATATGTATACGCGGAATTTGCGTTCACGCCCTGCAGAGAATTCAAGAAAGTTATATTCGAGTCCGCGCTGAGCAAGCTTCTTTGCATAGGCGAGCTTAGCGGTTGGATTTGAATATAAACGGATTGTTATTGTGGCTCGGTTAGCCGATGGTGCGGAATTAAAGGGTCTAATTCATTCTTTATATTCCCATCAACGTTTAAAATCTGCTTTACTAAACTGTGGGAATCTTATTATATTATTGCGCACAATTTTATCTCCGATGCGATGAAAACTAATTTGATACGATTAAGCAAGTTTTATTTGTTGAAAAAAGAAAATATTCAGTTGAGTTGAAAAACAACGTTTTTGGTTTTGCAATATATTTATGTGAAACTAAAATTAATTTCGGTAAACCTGCGGACTGTATGCAAATAAAAATAAAAATTTAATAATTAAATAATTAAAAAAAGTGCAAGGAACTATTTGGTAAACAATTTTTTAAATCTAAAATTGTTTTTTAACTCTGTGTATATTTATTCAGGAACAAAACATTGTGTACGAACTACGAATTGGTATATTTAAACAAGTATTAAATAATATAAATTAAATCAATATTTTAACTAAATTATATATATATATATATATATTTACTCACAATTTTTCTCGATATAAATTCAAATCAATAAAAAAATAAAATATTTATTTAAATTATTTAAAATATATTTTATTTGACATAACAATTAGATTCAAGTAAACACTATCGAATGAAATTTTTTTTCATTCCAGTGTGACAAAATCTTACTGAGCACACGAAGTGTTGCAACCCTACGGTGCTCACTTCCACTACTTACTCTTTTAGAACGATGTACAGGAACTGATCTGACGATCGAGAGTATAAGAGAAAAAAATACGATTTTACGCGATTTTCTATATAATTTATGTGACTCCCTTATAGCTCGAGTTTATCTCAAATATACACTTATAAGTTGTTCAATGTTTCCGAGAGTTCGCAGGTAATCTTTATTACACCTTACGAAGAAATAGCTCTTATAGTTATTATTTTCACACGACGTTATATACTCAATGAGAATAATACACCAGCCATACAGCCGGAAATAATAATAATAATAACAATCTTAATTTTTCTCAGTATTCCTAGGTAAGACCTAAATTATTCAGTTATGCATACAGCTCTATACCTATGCGAACGAGCCTAGTCGAGTGTGTCTATAACATCGCATATCAGCGAGAATTACACGCGAGCTACAGGTTACACCCAGAGATGCCTTGAGTGTATATCGTAGCCGTCCTCTGCATCATCGACGCGCATAGAAATCCCTCATAATGAACTCTCTCTTTCTCGCTTTATGCCGTGAAGAAAAGAATAATGGGGTATAAGCTGCCTTGGAAAGTACTTACTGATCTTGCCACTGCCTCTTTTCACTGGTAACTGCATTTCTGAGGGTGTGAATTTTTCATAGATACTTATGTGCAGTATATTTCTTTCATTTTATTGACGCGAAAGTACAACGCCCCTATACAACGTCCACTTTATTGCTGGGCTGAATCAATTTATTGAGTTGAATGTACGTATATTAAGTTATATCTGATTTTCATGCAAAACAGAGTGTAGTACGGAGACTTGATTCTTTAATTAGTCAATTTGTGGAGATAACTTAATAAACGGTAATGCGGTGGATATCGTTATTACGAATGTCAAGTCTGCATTTATTCGCTAAAACACGGTTGATTACTTATGATTTATAATTATCTCTTATTTACTAGGCTTTTTTTAATCTTGCGGAGCTTTTTAATCGGTAGGATTAATTTAACATTATTTACATTGAGGTATACTCATTATATATTATATTTTATTGTTTTATTTATGCTTTTTATTTCCAATAATTGTAACATCATTTCGGATAAAAAATGTTACGTGCAACAAAATCATTGTCTGACAAATCAGTGCTAACCAGATTATACTACTTATTCTTATTAGAAAATCGTTTATTCGGATGAATAATTTTAAATTATATTTATATGAAATATCGTAGAAAATCAGTTTTTGTACACTTACGTTATGCATTTTGATTAAGAATTTTAATCATGTGAATTTTCGAATTATTCATTAATCTACTGGATTTTAAATAAAAAAAATACGAGCAAATATACATACAAACAAAATAGTTAAATTGAAAATTGTTGATCAATAGTGCCCATCCTAATAATACACGAGTAACTCGATTATTTTTCAGTCCCTTGTTGACATTCTATCCGACGTTTACAATAAATTTAATAAACAATTTATTAACTATAAATTTCTTAAAACTCGATTAAATCAATATTTCGCGATAAAAAATACGGATCCTCAATTTATCAGGTAAAATAGCCAAAGGTCGATCGATTCCAACAAACGACTTCGAAAAAATATACCGAACAAAAGCGAAGATTGTACATCGAATAGCACAAAAAATTGAAACCCCCAAAAAGGACCAGATATTCTGCATAGAATTATAATCGAATATTTCGATATTTCCCGCGACGATATTGGAATTTGAAAAGGAGCGCGCTGTGTATAAAATCCCTAAAATCTGATCGGCACACTCCCTCTTGGCAGTTTTTCCAAAATTCCCCTATACGTCGAAGATAAAAATTCAATTCGAAATCAGCACAATAGCGCGCGAAAGAAAAAGATACTTAGGTGTCTATATATACATATATATATACACGTTATATCCCAGGCAAAGAGGCGTCGACTCCCTCTCTCTCTCTCTCTCTCCCTCATCGAATTCTCGGGGGCGACAGGTGCACAGCGGTAGATCCGAGCGGTAGTATGCGTATAGCGTCGGCGCTTGGCGCAGGCGCTCCGTCTACTGGCGGGTATCGGACTCGACTGTTCCGCTGCGCGCATCAGTTTCGCCGAGTCCGCGGTGCGCGCACGGTGTGGCCGTCGTCGTTTCTATAAACGTACGTCGCGATCGTTGCCCCGTGTCGTGTGTCTACTAGCTCTCGCTCTTACCTTTTCTTTCACTCTCTCTCTCTCTCTCTCTTTCTTACACGTATACACATACACAGGCATAAATAATTCTGTTAAATCGAAAATAGTAGGATAGAGCGAGAGTTTGATAAACCGATATATACAATGTCCGATGATCGACGATGAGATAAAAATGCGCGGGGAATATATAGGCAGATCGTCGTTGTCCACGCGGCTCGAGTGCAGCATCGGCTGAAGTGTCCGTAGTTCGCCTTGGTGGTTGCAAATTTTGCAGCTGTCGCTCGGCGTTCGATTTGTATATATATATAATATATATAGTTGTTGTTGTTGTTCCTGTTCTTGTTCGTGTACTTGTTGTCAATCGAAGCGACGGTATCGCTGATTGCGGCTGTGAGGGATATTGAGGAGTATCAGCGAAGGCATGGCCGAGTGGTGTGCGAGAAGAGCCTCGGCCATGGTGCGACGGGGCAGAAGGAGATTCGAACAACGAGCCGAACTTCTAGGGATACTCACTTTTCTACTCGTCGGAGCACAGCTTGCTTTACTGCCTACCGGCGTACAAGGTTCGTCTAATCAACGTATGATTTATTATTTAGACGTGTATATGTATATGTATATATATATATATATATATATATATATATGTGTGTGTGTGTGTGTGTTTACGACTGAGTTTGCAACAGCTGGACACGTAGATTATAGGGGAAAATTTTTCGTGAAGGTAATCGATGAATTTACTGTTTACACGAACTCATGACTGACACGCATGTGTATCGCGTATCATAAGGGTGAGTGACTCTTTGTCACGTGACTGAAACATAGGGTAAAATTAAAATTCTTACCTACGACGAAAGTTGTCGAGAGCGAGAGAGAGAGAGAGAGAGAGTTCGAAAACTTAGAAAAACACAGTATAGTCGGAAGCGTTGCCGAGAATTCGACTAATTCGAATTATTTGTTCTTTGAAAAGAGCCGTATATCGGTATGGCTCGAAGGTAAAACTCGTGCATCTGACGTAGAAAGCGTGCTCGATATCGACGTTTGGAAAATCGTTCAATCGTCCATTAATTAACTCGATCACTTTGGACTCTCGCGCTTTAGCAAAGTACTACAAACACAATAGCAAAGCGTATAGAATTGAATTTATAGACGAAAAAAAGTCTGCTAAATCGTTGCTATCTATATCCAACTAGTCGACACTATACGCATACGCATACGCTTTTATATATCACGCGCTTGCAGAGAAGTTGAGTTTTATGGTTCGCAAGCTCTAGTATAGCCCAGAGACAATGTATCGCGGCATTTGCGTTACTGCATATACATACAGTCCCGACAGTTTTGTTTTGTGCGTCCGTAACAGAGGGCCAATCTCGTTGAAACGAGACAAACTTTTTCCCGGGTGTATACTTTTGCAGCAATATAACCTGAATTTTTCAAATCTAAATACGTCGTCCCATACGTAATCTTGCTGCTATTCGATTGCAATGGCGTTTGCTTTTTCGAGTTGACTCTATACGGTTTATCAAGAAATTCAATAGTTTTTCAATGATCTCACGACTATTGCACAGCTGAGGCTTGTTTTTTTTTGTTTCCCAAATCAAACGGGCAACTTCGTAGCTACATTGGTTTTTGCGTAACGAAAAATTCACCGTATTCCAAAGCTTCCCTCTAACAATCAATAGGAATGTTATTACTCCTCTTTGGTCGACTCTAAAAAATTCGATAAATCAGCTGTGCACAAAGCTCTTTTGATAAATATTCAAATTGTAATCGTCTTTTTTTTGTTTTTTTTTTGACGCTAATGAATTCCATTATTATACTTGATGCGAAATCAAATTTCCGTAATGAAAACATTAAAAATGTCCGTACAGAAAAAGTGAATTAAAATGAAATTATACTTTAATATCCATCGAAAAATGCTTTTAAACCTACTCAATGAAAAATTTTTCGAATCACTGATATACAATCAAACAACGTCATTTTCATTCTCATTTTTCTCACCCCTTGCGACCTCGTAAAATGCGACTTAATAAACTTCACGTCGAAGGCTTTATCAAATAATTCACATCGACGGTCGAAGCTACTGCTTATTTTACGATATCGCTCGAGAGAGCGTAAAATAGTTCGTATAAAAGGTTTGATAAGGTGTGTGCGTACAGTTCGCACGTATTGCACTGCCTCCTCTCTCTCTCTTTCTCTTTCGACGCGTTTACGCGGATGTTTGCCCGCCAATTGAATGCCGTGAACCTCGTGTACCTCTGTGTGCGTGAACATATATATATGTATGTACATATATATATATATATAGGTGTAAAGATAGCGATTGCGGAGGGACGACACTGTGACGCAGAGGTGCAAGAGGCGCGCTTTCGCTCTCGCGCTCGCTTTACGGAACGTGAGAGAAATGAGGAACATTGTCTATAAAGGTATATTGGCGTATTTCAGCACTTGCGGTTTTTGACGTATATGTACAATTTTTGCGCTGGTTGGATTGTAGGTATATGTAGGAATATATGCACTGGTAGAAAGTATTATTTGTCAAAAAAAATTCACGAGGGTTTGAATAAGAAATTGTTCACAATATTTTATGCAAATCAATATTCGTTGATATTGAAGAAATTTTTATTAACGGCTGATGAATGATTGGTGTCTATAGTAATAGAAATGTTCGATGTGAGGTAGTAGTAGTTTCTTAGGGTAATAAAAAGTGATTAACGTCACATAACTGCGTGAAAAGTGAATTAAGGAGATTAATTGCGCAGTTATCATCGCCGTCTGTTGCGTGTCTTAATCTGAAGCGTGTCGAAGGAGAGAATATAGTGTTTTTAATAAATGCTTTACGGGCATAAATCTTGTATTTTGGGGGTTGAAGCAATAAATTGTATTGTAATACTGAAACCCATAAATATGTATATAATGATTTGTATATTAAGGGCGATTTACACTTATTAAGTATATTAAAAACATTATTTTATAAGACTTATCAGATGCTGATTTTATCATTCTGTGTATAGGAATGATTTATTTTTAATTTTGACTTTGGCGTAAGCTATTTCTGTTTCACTGTGGGCTGTTGAATAGAATTTTATCAATTTATGCCTATTTCCATTTGTAATGTGTTTTACAAAAGAGACTTTATTTTTTCTTTTTCCGAACTCATTGGATTATTTATGTCAGAACGATAGTCCTAAATAACAGTGAAACAATACCATTTAAGTGTTGAATTTTAAAAATCCAAAATTTAAAAAAATCATATCTCTACGTAGGATAACAACGTCAACTTCTGGTAGGTCTCACTAAATAATATTTTTTACGTTTAAAGTTCAGGGAGGAAATAAATGTAAACCCCTCTTTATATATATTTCTCAATAGCTACGAAACGTCAAAAAACAGTCAGTCTTATCCTTAATAAATAATTTTTTAATTATCAATTTACGTATACATTTGGTTCGTATTAAATTCATATTCGTAAACTGTTAATTTCGTAACTTTACATTAAATTATCTATCAATGTATAAATAATATTTAGTCGAACGAGAACAGAAAGTTTAATAGAAAAGCAGCTGGAGCAGGTTTGCAGTTTTTCAGTTAGCCGAAAAATAAGCGTTCACAGGATGTATGGCCGGGCAGACCTGACGTTGGCTCGCACTTATGAACGTCGAGTTGAGCCTCCTTTCCTCTCTACTGTATATACATATAGATACATCTAATATATATATAATATCTACATAAACACACATGCACTACGTCATTACCTCGCACCTGCTGTACTTTTTTAAATTAAAATTCTGCTGAGAGGTGTGAAGAATTTAATAAAGTTGCTTATTTTTTTAATCCTATGATACCGTTGCTGTTGCTCTTTAAAAATACGTTTTTTTTATTAATGCCAATAAATTACGTTTGAATAACAGTAACTCAGTTACAAAAAAACAGGAAAAAGCTCATTTGTACCGACTGGTATAAATATAGAGAAAACAAGTAAACTCATTTTCGATTCCCATGCGAAATCAAAACACCGCGATTTATATATATATTCGCTCGTCTCGTTCAACGCATAAATGAGTATACGAACTTTTTTTCCCATGACTCTCACATTCCGCTGACATTCTCTTTTCTTTGGTACTTCATAATAAAAAAAAAGTCCTTACGCAATCGGCGCGTCAACCGCAAAATATACGCATGATTATATACCGAATTTCGTTTTAACAACGTAGCATTTTTTTGTCACTCCGTAATCTTGTTTATATATATTATACATATATTTTATTCATTGACCAGAAAAATTTACCGAGTAAATCCTATAGTATCTGAAGTTGTAAATATTGCGGAGATATATTTTATTATATGCGTAAAACATTCAAATAACCAATTCAATAGATTAACACAAAACAATTTATTTTTCTTATTCGTAGACAAAATTAGATCTTATATATATACTAATAACCATTTGTATTGTTTATCCACTTTTTAAATTTATTTTTTATAACCTTTTTACTTTTTTCCCCTCCTATTTAATTTGAACACGTTAACTCCATTGGTAGTGAGTTACATGTTTAAATTGCCATTATATAACTGATTTTGTCACTAATGGTTTTACGCTTTTATCGTAGTATTATATTTTTATTTCTTGTTTTCTATTCACTAGCCAGATATTTATTCTTAAGTTTATCGCATTAATGAAACATTAACGATTCTAATATAAAT
This sequence comes from Apocrypta bakeri, assembly GCA_018906985.1. Lineage (NCBI taxonomy): Eukaryota > Metazoa > Arthropoda > Insecta > Hymenoptera > Pteromalidae > Apocrypta > Apocrypta bakeri. The sequence continues at coordinate 2,206,228 of JACCIA010000004.1, forward strand.
ATTTGTTATATATTCAGAGGATTAAACAATCTATACGAACTAATGTAATAACTAATGTAATGTAAAGTATGCAGTGATTGTTATTAATAATTCTTAATATTTTGAATTGTACGTTTTGTAGTACATTATATACATATACATATACGTAGTGACGAGTTCGTTAATTAATCAAAGCCGCGTAAGTTGGCAACAGACACCTATACAACGGGGATCTTGAGCATACGACAGGCAGCGCTCGGGCCCCTCACATCTATTTCTTCCGCCTTAATAATATTCGAGGGAACACGCGCGCGTGCACCTGCCGTCACCTGCGAACGTTCTCGTCTCTCGGGGGAGTAGTGTGCGCAGCGGCGGCGCCTCTAATGCCCTGTGAATTAGATTACCGGCTCATCCCCCTTCTTGTATCCTCCTGCATTTTACACCGGCTCGCATACGAGCTGCAGTCGAAGAAGCAGCGTTATAATTTAAGAGACGACGGTTGCACTCGTATGCGTGTGTGCGCGTGTGTGTATCTGTATATGTACATTTATACGTACGAGAAGGCATGCGTGTGTATTATAGCGATGCGCCATGATATACGCGAAGGAGAAAGGAGAGTAGGCGCGCAATGTGTATAGCATGGGAAAGAAGTTCCGAGACGGGCGTCGTCGTCACGGCGCAATGCTCTCACTTCCGCTTCTCGAAGCCAAGGCAGTTCGTGACCTTAGAGAAGACGCGCTTCTTTATACAATTCGCGCGCGGCAGTCGCGGAGGACTTTTAAAAACTCCGCAAGTCTTTTTTTTAGCTCTTTATTTTTTACGTAAAATATTTTCTTTGGCTGTGCAATGTACACGTGCACATTTTATACACAGAGAGGGAGGAAAAAGTTTCAAATTCATGTAATTTACAATCTCGCTCTAATTAACACTCACCCTCTCGGCGAGACGACGCTCTAAATACGATGCCAGCTATGTTATACCTCTATCTTGATATAGAGAGAAAAACCGTAGATGTCTCGGGACGGACTTCCAAGTATTTTGCTGCAACATTTTATCGAGATAAATGACGCGGGAATGAGAGGGTGAACTGGCTGAGAGAGAATTTCGCATAGTCGTCGAATAGTTCGTCGACTATAGAGAGACGATGCGACGTGTGGAATATATAGCATGACTGTAGTTCACGTAGAAACCTATCGAGGCTCGAGTATATGAGAAATTCGAGAAAAAGTATATTTAGTTACACGAAGTATAATTGGTGTAGAGGAACAAAAAGAGCTATTCTCCTGCAGTTCAAATTAGCGCGAAATTTTTTAGTAACTTTGATTTTCCTTCAACTTCATTTTTCTCTTCGTTCCGCTGCACCAAGTTAAAAGCAATGGAAGAACAAATTAAAAATTTCTCCAAAGTTTTTAACTCACTTTACGAATGTTTTATTGTACACTTTATTCTCGAATATAATAAATATATATATATATTTTTTTTATATCGAAACCATTATTATTGAGGTTTCTTAATATACCCTTGGAATACGAAGTATTTAACAGAATATATTTCGCAATGTTAGAATAATTTAAAGCTTTGCAGAAATTGATCTATTTCTTGTAATGTTTATTACTACAACAGAGTTCGGATAGTAATATAATTATCTGAAAGATACGTAGGGAAGGTGTTTGTATCGAAAAATCAATTATTAATAAAATAGACCGAAATATAATCGTTTCGAGAATTAAATTAAAAAATTTTTATTTATTATATTAATTGTTGGTAAAAGTTGTAGATTATTATACCTTTAATTTGAGTTTTGTTTCATATTTTTAAGTCCCTTCGACGACTTCGATAATCAATGAGATTCAAAGTGAATTAATAGACCAATTAAGCAGAAAATTAACATTAATAATTGTTTAAAGTATGAATGTAAGAATTTTTTTTAACGAATAGAAGAATGATTAAAAATAGTTAAAATTTCGTCTGGACGTAACTAGGTAGGTTGTCTTTCCCCCTTAATCTGACATAATAGTTTAACCACCTGATCCTATTGGACCTCTCCCTAATGTCGCACACCTGTTAGTTTTCTTACGTTTTTTGGCTGTCCGTAGAAAGAAAACTCATCGTTCTATGTATTTAACTGTCATATATATAAAAATTTAATAATTATTTATTTACATCTTCCACCTTTCTGTTAAATGTTCACGACACTTATTTTTTTGTTTATACCCTAATTAATTTTTTCAATCGCCTTTCGCAGTAAATTAGATGTTTTTTGTCGATGTCGTGAATGTGCATTACAATTCTTTCACCCAAAATATATATAGATATATAATACGTTTAAATATTAGTAACAGTTTGGGAGAGAGTTGCAAAGCTGCAATTCAACCTACACTAATATCCACGGAATAATTTGCGGATCTTCCCTCATCGAATTTGCGATTTAATGGAACTGTGGCCTGAATATACATGCGTGAAGAGTAGGGGAGAGATGCAAGAGCATGTATGAGCATCGAATCGCTTTAATTGAGATAGGAGATTAGGCATTTCGCTGCGTTGTTTATCGAGATGTAATGATATGTATACTCTGTTTATTACAAACGAATGACCGTTTCGAACAAATCTCCGGGAAATATTTCGAAAACGAAGGACAAAAAGAGAAAAATGAGTATATCACCGTTACCAACAAAAGCATTGTTTTCTGCTATGAAATATGAAATTGAGCTGCCATAGAGCGCAGGAGCGTATTTTATTTCATCGGAATAAAAACAAAAAGCAATCAACCCCACGATGCGCGTGAGCTTGAATAAACAAGAGCCACACAGCGGCACCCGAAATTCTTAGTGAAAAAAAAGCACAAAATTTCACGCGCGTATCACGCTGCTCGCCACCAGTTTGACATGTCGGAAAAAAAAAGAAAAAAAAAGAAACTCCATTCCGCGTCATATGGCCGATTCATCTCAATCGACGCGTTATGTTTTTACGTCGTTGTTGATTGGACGAGGTGAGAATTTAAACAAAAGGAGAGGCTTTGTTCGAATTTGCAACGATAACTCGAAATTAAATTACTTCTAGGTCAGGTGATAATGAGAGAGATAGGGAAGTAGAGCTTTGCCACTTGTATAAATAAGCCCTTGTCTCAACGTGTGCACGCATTAGTCGAGGTACTTACAGGTGCTTAAGACGCGTAAGATGTTGCGCAAGTGCGATACAACATATTTTCTAACGTTTGGAAACTCGTGTAATCAATAATATTAATAGACTATACAAGCTGTATGTTAATTTCGCGGGACAAAATAAAATTTCAACGAAATTATAATTATAAACCTGCATACACATACTTCTAAAGCGAAGCAAGATCGCGCGAGCGGAAATTTAATTAGAAATTTAAGAAAACGAACTCGACCTCTTTCCTTGGATTATATATCGCATATGTAACTTCTACGTATAAATTTCATTATTAAAGTGGCTGTTTAATTATAAAATTATATTGTCCACCCACACCTGAAAATTAATATTATGCATTCGTCGTGGGTGAAAAAAAAATTAGAAGTGATATGTATATTAGTACAGGTAATTAGAAAATATCTTTCGCGCGACGTCGTTGTTTTAGTGAATGTAGCTGAGGGAAACTCGTAAAAAATAGTGAAAAGTGGCTCGTTAGAATATCGCGCAAGCAACATCGCGCAAGAGAAAGAAGAACTATAGATATAACTGTAGAGCCTAACGGAAGACTAATTACACGAGTCGGCTGGTTCGCACGCAAATAATAATTAAACGCTAAGTTCTCTTTTTACTCGCGAAGCCTCGATTTGGTTTAAAGGAGGGTGGGGAGGGCCTAGTTTTTGACTGGGAAAAAAATAATTTCTCTCTTTCCCTCACTCTCTTTCGTTGTAATTTAGCGCTTAATACATTGCGAGAATTACGATGTAAAGTGCGCAATATGTAGATGTTTTCTCGCATGCAGTGAGTGGGTCATCCCTCGGAACTGTTGATAGGTGCAGATTGGCGTATGCCCTAGTTATATATAGTTGTGATAGAGACGGAAGGAGGGAGGGGGGTAAGGCGCAAGGATTCACGCGCACTAACCGAGACGTTAGTTGGCCGATGTGTTTGCTCTGCCGATCGAGCGTCGGAGCAAACTAGAACAGCCGCCGCCGACACCCTTCCGGAAAGGCCATCTGAATATCAAATGATTCTTGCTAATGGCCATAAAAGCTAATTAGTCAAATTAATTTCTCAAGTTTTGCATGATTCGTCGACTTAAACCGCGACGATTTTACTTGGATTTAGTGGCTTGTTCGTTTTCGAATGCAGGCGTAAGTTTCGTGGGGAAGCACAGATTGTTTGAAAAATGACGATAAATTTCAGATTTATCCGCGCAGTTGAACGAAATTCGATTGTCGTAACATTAGTGAGTACGAGAATGTCTCGATTCGTCTTCATCGAATAGTAGTGATTTCTCTTGAATTGAGCTACTGTATATAAGAAAATCTAGAAAATACAGGAAATAAATCGGTAGTTCCTAAGTATCAGATAATTTACATAATCGTTTCAGTTTGACAGTCGATTTTTGATGGACAATAGCGCTAACAACGTTTCAAAGGATATCTTAACATTTTTATTGCCAATTGTCATTGAGTCAAGGGTTAACTCGCGGTATAAATGAAAAGTACATTAAAAATATTTAATTTAAACAAAAAATTATTTTGATTGGACATTGCAAAAATAAAATTTACTTAAGCTTGTAAATTAAAGCCTTTACATAATTTTAATAAATAACAGACTCAAAAACATTTAAAAAAAAATACATTTTTCTGCAGATTCGGATGCAAAAAACCGAAGGTGTAAAGGACTTTTTCTACTCGGAAACGAAAGAAAAAAAACTAATCCATTTTCAGGTATCGAATCCCCTCCTGTATTTTGTATTTGAGATTTTCTCGTATAGACGGATAACAAGAGATACAGAGAATGAGAATCGAGAGAGGGAGAGAGAGAGTGTGAGGTAAACAAACATTTGTAAATGTAGTTTCAAGAGGTGGAGTTATCTCCAATTAACACGTAAATCAAAGCTACGCCCGCCGAATATATTAGGTTGCGTCTACGAAAGCCAAGCCTCCGTCATCAGGCTAACCGCACTTTCAGTATACCTTACATACATCCTCCAGAAGTGAGCGTCGAGCATCCGTGAGTAATTTTATTGCTATACACTGTATGTATAGAACATGCAAGCCGAGATATTGAGATTATCCAAGTTGGTCCGTAGTTCGGAAGGGGGTTTAACCGTAATTTAATCTTCCGTAAGTTCGAATTCGATATATATACAATCCTAATAATGCGTTTGTATCTAACGGAACTTTTGGACGGCAATTTCAATTTTCGCGAATTGGCGCGTCAACGCGAGAGCTTCATTCAAATGCATCATGCACATGTGCACAAAGTAGCTCGAGTTCAGGTCTCTCGGACTGCCATATATATTGCGACATAAACTAAGTTTACCGAATCGCGGCTCTGAAATCGGACAACTTTGTTTCGACGCGCGCGAGTATCGACCGGTTGCATTGACTTTGCCATAGCCGCCGCTGTTGCAAGTTTTACTTCAGGAGAAGAACAGCAACAGCAGCCGACCAACGGCTGCTACTGTGTGTAGTTAGTCTTTTGGAGTTGCGAGTCGTACGTTCCGCGGTTTCGTATTGTGTATACCTGAATCTGATGCTACTACCGCTACTTTGGAATTCACTTAATTTTCTCCGCTTTTGGTTGAGCTATAAGCTGCAGTTGACGAAATTTCATGTGTTTTTAATTCGTGCATGTAAACAAATGCGAAGATGAACTATAATCAAAGAAATAATTATTCACGCGTGTCTGTAGATAGTTACATTGACAAACAATAGATAATGTCATTGTTGATCGAGAATATTTATTGTTCACGTTTATCTAGACGTAAACAAGGCGAATATTAATTATATTGGGAATTGGAAGCTATTACAAACTAATTTATTCACGCGGTGCTTGCTGTTGCTCTGCTCCTCCTATCGCTAATTACAAATGTAGTTCGTGTATACAATAGCTACTCCCGTCGTTGACCTGAATATTTTGAAATATTATTTTTTAGTGTCAGTTGATTTTCATTGCACGACTGATGAAATCGTTCATTGTCAAAATATAATTACTTCGAGTATGTAATTCACTGCAGTGATGCTACGTTTCGTGTTAAAGTTTTATCGCGATGTAGATAAATTACTGAGTGAAATTTCGTTATTAAAATAACTGATGTGATAAATTTAATTAAAAATTGTAAAAAAAACATTTTAAAACTATTCGGGTAATAGACAAAAGTTGTGTGCACTGTATTGTGCAGTTGTATTAATTTTTGGAACTGAATGTGTAAACTATGTCTTGAGTTATTTATTTTAATTTAATTTACATCGTAATACTTGCTAAATTTGAAATATTGAACATTTCATTGATTCTGTTATAGAAACGCGTCTTTTCATATCAAAAGCAGTAAAATCTTAACTTTACCTTCAATATTAAGTTTATAAGTATGATGGAACTTCGAATTTAGTGAATATTAACGGGGTTTGGAAGAACTCACTATTTAAAATAGTCATTTATATCCAGAACATAACAGTAAATTTGAAATATAATAAATAATCGCTTTTTCAAAAAGTCCACTTACATGTATTTATATATAGTATTTTCAATACGAAATTCTGCTTATCATTTACGATTTCATATCCAAACCTTTGATTACAGACCAAAAGAAAAAGATTTAAGATTTTGAATCCTTATATATTACAAAATATCCATGACATAGCGAATACTTTACCTCGATGTATGAATATTTGATGGCGGCCTCCTTTCGCGGCACGAAGAATAACACAAGCGCAACTTAAACAAATCGCTTTCCGATCGACGTTACCCTTTTGCCTTACAATATGGAACTCGCGACACTACGTGGATTCGCAACGGATTCTGCTTTCGGGGCACAGCCCAACTACATATTTCCACCGTCGGCAACTACCTTCTACACGCCTGATTCTCTCGGCGTTCTTGCCATATTTCCAATACGATGTTCTCGCTCCACCAAGCCTCCTGTGAAAATAAATTAAGCGAACCAAGTCCTTTCTAGAATAATGTGCGTATATTTATTATCGCAAGTCATGAACCGCATGATTTATAACTAAATAGATACATCTATTCAGTATTGACTCATTCAAAGCAGTTGTATTCGAATCTCGATTCAGAGCAAGAGAGAAGTGCCAGTCGAAAGTTGGCGATAAAGCTAGAAGAAAACTGTCGAAAAGTGAGTGTCCAATGACCGAGCCAAGAGAGAAGCCGTTCGGCTATTCACATGTACAGTTATATACATTTGTGTGCTATTAGTTTGCTACAGTTCTATATATATATATGGCGTTAGTTCGCAGTCGAGGGTTCGGATTCTTCTCCGCGTAGACGATTTCATATCCAAAGCACGAACTCGATTCCCTACCGGTGCAGCGAACTCTCGTCAGCTTCCACTCCTCTTTCTCTCGCTCTCTTTTAAAGCCCCGAGCAAACTCGGCCCTTCTTTCTCCTTTGGCGCGCATACAGCGACCTCTTACCCCACACTTTTAGCGTTCATTCGCTCCGGCATTGGTCGTCGCCACGCGTCGTCTGCATCGCCGAGTGGTCGTTTGAATTAAGCTCATGTAGACATCTCGTTATGTCGTTAGTACATATATATGTATATACATCAGTGGTTGTACTCGTAGGACAATAACGCGAGAGGTGTTGTTAAAATTGTGAATTTGGTTGTTGTTATGTTTTACCTAGAGCTAGCCGAGTGTTCGATGGAATTGGTGACCGAACGAGTATTCATAGAGAAATGTCTCTCCGATGCATTTTGATATGATATTGATTTCATTTATATGTACGCTTGCGTATAGGTAAGCATTAATGCGTTTATGCGACTTCGAATACAAACGCATGAGCGAATAAATTCTTCATATACAAATGTATACTGGGATTTATTTTTTTTTACATTCCACACGCACTTTTTTTAATCCATTAGTAGCAAAGTTCGTGTACGAAAAGGCATTACTCCATCTCAATAATTTAAAATTATACGATTATAACGTTTCATTTTTCGAATCCGTTTGATGTACGTTTTGCACATTTTATGCAACACAAGTTTTATGTAACACGTAATTCTTGAGGGATACTGTGCACGATCGAATCATTAATTGCTCATCGTGTTCTTTTTGTACAAAAAATAAAATATTTTATTTCCATTAAAAGAATATTATTAAATCTCCCGGTTAGCTCATTGAGTTTTATAAATTTGATAAATGAAATATAACACGCTATTTAATTATTTCCAATGAAGTAATGAGTTTTAGCAATAATTACTGGCAGAGAGCAATAAATAATCGAATAAATTACTAAATCAATAACTCGTTGTAGAACTATTCTAAATAAAACTCTATTAAATAAGGATTATTCAATAATGCAGTAAAAGAGTCGCAGAATGGACGCTAAATCCGAACAAAAGAAAAAGCTTCAACTACGATCGTAGCAGTAGCTACGTATTAGTCCGAAAGCTTCGCAACTGCGCAGTCATTGATGAAAGTCTCGATCCATTTTACACCGACAAACCTGAAAGCTCGAACGAAGCACAAGTGTGAGAATCGAAGCAGCAATAGCAGAGGTTTGGACTACTGGTGCGGTCATCGTCGCTTCCTCAGAGCTTGGCGTCGGCCTGTCTGCTGTCGACCAGTGCAGCCGATGCAATTATCTAATTGAGAATGGCGCGAACCACTAATTCACTGCAAACCTAGGTAGCAGAAAGAGAGAGAGAGAGAGAGAGAGAGAAAACTTTTCCGAGTTTCCACCTCGCAGTCGCGTAATTTGCTGCCAAAAGTCACTCTTGATTTGCATAGAACTTCGATGAGTTATATAGAGCATCGAACGTTCACTCGTAGCCACAGTCTCTGACGAGTCCTCGCTTTTATGACTTTTAAGCCAAAAAAAGAACTTCCTTTGACGTTACATTTTATCTATATAAATTATGCGTCAATCAATTTCTCTTATCCGTCGAGTTATTAAGTGGGATTCAGTTCGAATTAATTTAATATATATAACGCAATACATCCGCTTCCGATTCGAACTAAGAGATTTTCACTGCCTCGAGGCAGATTAACGATTATGATTTTGTCAGCGCATCTTCGAGCTGCGTTCACGCAAACTTCGGACTCTCTTCACCCGAACCACAACTCGCAACCAAGCTACGGAGTATGTATACTTATATATATATAGGTATACATAGATGTAGCCAGACAACTGTATATAGGTTCCCTCTCGAAACACGCAGCACTATACGCTTCGCGAAGCAAAGTCGTTCCAAGTACGTTGCAGTAGCATCAGCCGCGTTTACTTAAGCTCCAGCATCGTCGGATTTTAGGTCAACTGGCAGATCCTAAACGCTACTCAACGCGAGAGAACACGCGTACATCAAGGGGCGGCATTTTTGCTCCCCCGCGGAAGGTAATCCATCCGTGGAAATGCTCTCTTGGCGAGCGCGCGCAAATTAACTCCAAAAGCTTGGGAAAGGACCTCCTCTCTCTCTCTCTCTCTCTCTGTCTCTCTCGTTTATTTTTTCTCTTTCAACGAGAACCCTAGAGGCAGCGTTAGTTATAGTAGAGTCGAATTCTTTTTCGTGTCATTTTTTCTTTTTTTTTGGAGAACACCAGTGTGTATACCGGCTTTTTGTTCGTCTATAACGAATTTTCACTCCGCTTGTTACGTAAGTCGCGCAGCCGTTGTGAGCAATGCCACTGGCGCCGTTGCTACTACTGCTTGCGACCCAGTTAGAGGCTAATTCTGATTTACGTTACCGTGAAATGGCGATTCTTCGCTGCCGCGCGCGTCGTCGCTGCAGGTTATGCGGTCGTTCGCTCTAATGATTCTATCTAACCTCGAGTTTGCTTTTCCACTTGTTCTATCACAATGTAATAGACTTAGATGTAAATCTAAGGAAATTTATGCAAACTAACGAGATCTTTCGTTGGTTTTTCTTGGTATAGGAAGAATGGACCAGTGACGTGGTGTATTTTAAGCACAGAAATAATAAGAACTGTCGATAATTTGGGACGAGTACTGCTCAAGTATTTGAGGACAATTGATACATGGACATATTAAATTTACATCAATTTGTATATAACATACTCATTTCCATAAAATCACTTTTATGTTTTGTATGAAAAATTCGCTCAAATTGATTGCCTATTCTACAAAAGGATTTCTTCTTTTCCAAGTAAATACTTAATATACGCGAATATGATACGTCCCTTTGTGTTTGTAACCTTTTATCTGCTTTCGATCATTTTTTTTGTACTACTTTTTAAAATGATTTTATATTAATATGTTTCATATAAATTGTTTTCAATCGTACAGAACCATTTTTGTACAGATATTGTTTATTATTTATAAAACCAGAGTCAATACAATAATTACAAATATAATAATAAAGGAATTATTGCACATATTTTCATAATAGTGGGTCCTGTTTGCTGGTCTGGCTCTATGAAAAACAAAATTTTAAACAAAATTTAATCTAAAATTAGTAGTTTTGCAGAACACGTTAAACCCAGTGCGTATGTCATCCTGTAATGCAGAAAAATTTCTCTGTGTTGTAAAGATCAAACATATTTAAAGCTTGATGTAAAAGTGACGCCAACTAACTACTCTTAGGTCTTTATATTTTATTAAGGTGGTTTCATACTCAGCCTTTATCGACTGAGTCGATATGACGGTAGAATTATGTAAAACTAATAGTTAATTGTATTTCGCCTTGTCAATCTCTCACTATGCCGAGTTTGAAACGAAAATATTCATAATTTCGAGAAAAACTGGTACAAAAATTGATTTCCACACGTTTCGTTACTGAAAATTTCGTTTAAGCTTTTTTCCAAAACATATCAATATTTTCGTTTCAAACTTAGCATACTAATAGATAAAGTCAAGGCGGGTGGCAACTAAGTCTTGGTTTTGTGTAGCTCATTTTTGTGTCGTACTACCACCGTATCGACTCAGTCGGTGAAAGTTAAAGTATGACAGTCCCTTAATTAAATTATTTACATAAAAATAATTTTACTTGGGTAAGGTAGAAATTTGTTACACCAGTATTGAATTAGTACAACACTACAATTGTGTCCCCTAACTCTTAATATACCAGTATCGAACCAAGACTCTAATAGTAACCAGTATATTGTCTGCCAGTAAATATGTAGTACTCACTGTTGACTGATCAGGACATACTCTACTATCGACATTTTGTTGTCACCCAGTACTGCTCCATAGTTGCAGTACCATCAATTTACTTACTAATCCATACGTCTATCTGTATTTTCTTTCTACAAACTTACATAAAATATCCCGTAATTTTGTAATTTATAAGGCTTCTTTCGTTCCTTTTTTTATTATCATGCGCTACTACAGGTATTTTGCGTGTGTAAACAAAAGATAATTGAAACGACGGTGTCATACGTGCGAGTCACGCTTTTTCACGGCTATACTTCAACTCTCTTATATTACGCAGATACACGGTAAAGGTTGGGAGACGCTGTTATATACAAGAAATGTGCGCACGAACTCGAACGATGTAACGGGAGTAATCGCGTGCGACAAAGTTTGCACTTTTAATGCAGGGATGAAAAAGAGCACGTGTTTGTCGACGCTTTTGTTGTGCTTCGCATGTCTCTCGCGATGTATCCTGTGTACAGATACGCAGCAAAGCCAAATCTAAATTACATTCACTACCTCTAAATATCTGTATCTAACTTTCTATCTCTCTTTGCATAGACTACTTTCATCGCTCTATGACTGTATAATGCGTTAAATTCTTAACTCTGTATACATAAATATATACATATATATATATATATATATATATTCCACGAACATGATGCTTTTCTTTGTACGTTATTTTCCACGATTTCCCACGAGCTATATAGCGTGGATGGTTCACAGCTTAACGAGAGATCGCGTACATAAATTTCGTCGAAAGAAGACGTCGACGATGTATCTTTTGTTTCGTTAGGCTGAGAATGAGATGTTAGTATTGAAATAACGGATCAGAGCTCGTTTTTTACTGGCAGTTAGTATTCTGGTTATCGGTACTGGTTTTTCGCAGAGTTTGGTTTCGCCAATACTAGTAAGTTTGCTTTAAAAAAGAAGATATCAATTCAGTACAGTAGGAAGTCGAGTTCAGGTAATGAAGTGATCGTCGAATTAATTATACAATTAATTTTACACAACTAATTTGCAGTATCGTACGATTACTAAACCACTATTGGGTTTATCTCGTTCTTATCACTGACTGAGCCAGTACTGACATCCCGATCACAGCTCCTCATTCCTGCAGCGGAAAGTCAATTTTCAGATACGCCAAAAACAATAATATTTCATCGAAAAGTAACCAAACTCCAGGCATACATTCACAGGGCTCGAGGGAGAGAGATTTCTCTCGTTGGATGTAGTATCGTTAACCACGGGTGCACATGCATACGCATATCAGTGCTCTAGATCGCCTAAGGTGACCGGAGACGTAGCGTCGTTATTTTTTTAAGTATCGCGCGGCCGCGTAGCTCGTCCCCGCGAAATTGGACTCTGCAACTTTAATGTCGACAGAATTGCAACGCCGTGGAGAGGCTGAGGTAAATTGATCTCATGGGATATCCCGCACGAGCCTCTGCGCTGCCGTCTTTTCTATCTCGGTGGAATGATTCGATTTTCTACTTTTATCCTTAAAACCCTTTTTTCTCTTCTTCTTTCATATATCTATATAGAAGACATATAAATTTATAAACAAGCGTAGAGTACGTAAAGGGGTGTATAACGAAAGTTAATTGCGCGCAAAGTGGTTGTACTCGTTCAGGAGGTAGGTAACCTTATCGGAAGGGCGTGTACGCACGCGTATGCACACACGCGCGTGTTGAGTAAATCAGAACTCTCTTTAATTGGACAAAGTTGAAAATTGTTTCTAGGCATGCTGCGTGCAGCCGCCGGCGCAATAAACGCGCAGCAGCAGCTCTTGAAGATGCCATTATGATAATTCGTCGAGCAACGCACGCTAAATACTGTATAAACTGCAATTTGAGAAGGAAATTTTATACATATAGTTGTATGCGTGCAAGTGTCTATGCGTGTATACACATAAGCGTGTATTAAACGACGCGACAAACTTTTCATACAAATTCACCAGGATGGAGATACGTGGAATTGATTTTCACGCCAAGCTGTGTAGCGCGTACGGGAGATTTTCATTAATTTGAAAACAGCGATATTGCAGTATATCCGCGACAATTTAATTACTCGCTGAATTGATAGCAAAAAAAAGAAATAAAAAAAACTGGGAAGCAGCACACATACACTTCTCTTTCCGTAACGAAAGAGAGAATAAAAGTTGGTCTGATTAATCGCTCGCTTTGACCATCGACGGTAATTAAAGCAATTGGCCCATGCGAAACTGTAACAATGCGACCTGACTGATTACGCAAACGTGAAAAAGAGAAGCCGTAACAAACTTTCCTTGAGCCTAGAAAGGCCTCATCAAGCAAAACAGCCGAGAATATATCCACTACTATGTCCGAACTATTCTCTCTCTCTTGCGCGAGTTATAAATTAACGTTTGCCTTACTGGCATCAAGCACATACGCAAAATAGCTCGTGGACTGCGAAAGAGGAGTTTCAGGAACACATTCGTTATAAGCCTGCGAAACCGAGCGCAAGAGCGGCAAATCCAATTGCCGTATACGAGTGCACGCGCTTGCCTCCTCTGGATAATCCAACGGTATGCGATTTGAGTGCGGATTTCACAGCTAATTATTTACAGGGAAGCGAACCCTCGCGTGTAAACACGCGAATATCGTCAGTGGACGTCATTGCTGTGTATATATAAGCGACTACAGCTGCCGCATTTATGGATACCGTGGTATCAGCAAATTATAGCCAGACGCGCGCAATCAACGCTCGCAAATCTTTCCAAAAATTCCTGCGGTCTTTACCACTGAACCTTCCCAGCTATGCACATACGTACCGCATTGCGTTCGACCGTTTGTGGCTACTGGAGAGTAATGAAGGTAGAGATTCGTACACTTATCTTTCTTTTTCGGGGGTTTTACGTTGTATGGATTTGTAATTGTTGGTATTTTGGAACTATGTGCCAGTACTGGTTAGTTACTGGAAGATAGTGAAAAGTTCGGTGCTTGAATGATAAGAATTGTGGGTCGTAATTATGTATTATTGGTCCAGTACTGGAGCGACAGATTTTGACCAGAGTTGGAACTGTGTACGAGTTGTATAATTGATGTTAATACTGGACTAATAAAGTTTATCGAATTAAAGTCTATTTTGAAAGCTTCACCTACTTAAACTTGCGAAGCCCAGTTTAAAAGCTATTTTGAATTTCGAATACATTTGAAATTTAGAAAAACACTGGTTTACACTAATAAGTATTGCCTTACAATACTGATGATGCAACGTCAAATCTGATACTGTACTGGACCTATTTTTGCTAGAGTTATGAGAATTTTATGTCAATTTTATATGTTCAATTTCATCATTTGAGTATTCGATTATTACTAATGACACTATACGAATAGCAACATAATTTCAAAATGATGTCCAAGTCGTCATGTCCATATTTAAAAAAACGATAGCTCTTAAACAAGCAAAATGGTAATTCCAATTGAGTAGTAATATTAAACGACTACTGGCTAAATATCATCCAACAGTATATCAGTACTGGCAGAGAGTATCAAGCCATTGGTTTATCCTTAAGACAGGGATAATTCTAAACCGTGTAAAAAAAACAATCGGGTCTCGAATACTTTTGATGATAGCTGCGAGTGTTTCCTTTGGGAAGTGACTCGGCGAGAAGTATATACCCTTCTCTCTTTGGCACCCTAGAACAGAGATCCGCGTCATCGCTTGGGATATTTTTTTTTATCTGTGCAAAGTCGGCTGCATCAGTCAAGCAGCTTATCTTTTTTGCGATTCGTCGAGCACGCTCGCAATTTGTAAAATGACTTTTGAGCTAGCTTGAGAGAAAATTGCCTCGTGTATACACGATAAGGCACGGTCGTTTTGAATTTTCAGAATGTGTAAGTTGCGAAAGCCGGGCTGCTATATGAGTAAGCTACTTTGCGAGATAGACGCGCTGTCTGCAGAAACTTCATTCAGAATTGATGAACAATTATAATGCTTGATTATCAACGTCGAAGTGAAAACGCATTTCGTTGCATTCGACTTTGATGAATATATCATACTATATATAATAAACAGTGTGAAATAAAGAGACACGATTCTCTGTTATAATACTGAATTAATTATATACAAATATATTATTCAAGTAACAAAGGGGGGGGGGGAGTATCTACCCATTAGCAAACAAAAATTATTTAGCTTTATCGCTACAGGAAGCGCGTAAAATATCTTCCATTAAATTCGGCAAGAAGATGACGTACACCCTCTCACTCGACGTTTTGTATGCTACTCGACTTTTCACGAAAAACCTTGAGTGCAGCTTTCAGTTTTTTCATTGCTTTTAGCTGGAGCTCCGTCATAAAGCTGCTTATGGACAACTTATTCAAATTGTTGGTTTTCTTCTTATGGGAACTTTGTAATAGGAAATTTCAACGTTGTAAAAGTATTTTTGATTTTTCTTTATTAAATCAATAACAGTTTCTAATGATATATGTATATGTCTTTCAACATTGCTTTATTTTCTCGGTGTGTATTTGTTTTTATTAGTTAAGTCGTAAAACTAAATTTCAGGAGAATTCATAATCCTGTATGACGTGGATTCTAATTAAAAAAAAATACTAGAAAAAATTCAATTAAATGTTGATGTTCAGTTAATCTTTAATAGTGACGTACCCTCTTAGGGGGACAAGGCACCTTTGAAATAAAAATTACTAAATTCAAAATTTTAAATGTTTGTAACAATGTAGTTACAATTTATAGTTATTCTAATATCAGAAGATAGTTTTTCCACAATTTGGTAGGTCGAGCTCTTCTATAAGTCCTATATCTATAACTAGTATAATACCCATATCTATAAATAGTTTACGTTTGCTTTTGAAATATCCTCTCATTTATACAAATATATACATACATACCGAGTACACTCAAACGTCTATCACGTCAAACATACGTAGAGGCACAATAGAGCAGATGCGTTTGTATTCCAAAGCTTCGCAATTGAAAATATTCGCATTATAGCCTCGAGGCCCGTGTATACATAATACATATACATATAATATATCCGACAGTTCGTATCCATAATGGCATAATTATCGGTCAGTGATAACGATAACTGGTAAACGCAGCGGATTCAATTTGTTACATGGAATTGTAGCACATCCGCGTGAAAAGCTTGGAAAGGCGTCAGGGGCATAAATCCCCGAGTCTTTGACTTCAAACTGCTCGAATATTGAAACGCAAGGGTAGATACATATTGGATGTATTGGCTTGTTTATTGCTCATGGATTATTTCTGCCGTAGGCTTGGCGCAGCTTCGAATTTTCCTACATAATGCCGAGTATTTATATGTCCCATTTAACTAGAATCATCGGAGCCACCGGAATACGCACACATGCATAAGCTGAAACTTTTGTACAGTCGAACGCCAACGAGATAATGAAACGGTCTCTCCCATTGTGCACCCACGCGATTCTTGTTACATTCTGTATATTGTTGTGGTACGCCACATGTTTTTTTTTTGTTGGTTATATAAATATTATTAGCTTAGAACGGATTCTCGATGAAATGCATTGGAAGCTCGTGAGCTTGGATGACGCGTTAAAAAAAAATGCTGAAAAAATAACAGAACGAGAGAGAAAGAGAGCGAAATGATAATCCGGAAGTATGGATAACGGCTCGGTCGCCTGGAGATAAATCAATTTGTTTACGGCTGTTTAAAAAGTTTTGGCAGCTCACTGCAAAGGATCATCCACAATACATAACACACGCACGTCATAGCGTAAAATATATTATATAAAAGATAACTAAGCTTGAAAAGCTGCAGCTTTATGTTAAAAAAAATAAATAAATTCGCGCAATCAAAATATGTATAGAAAATATCGTTTTTTAGACGGTTATTCGACAAATAGACACTTGAAAAATATTCATAAATTATTTAAGATAGTTTCCATGAATTTGTTTCATTTCTTAAAGAGCATATTTTAGAAATTATCCCCAACTTTCAGAAGTTGAACGGAATTGTATTTTAAGAAATAGCTTAAGTCACATGAAATCCATATATTTTTATTTTTAATCCATAAACATATATATATATTCTAGATGTTGTTAATAAATTAAATCTTAAAAGCAGGAAATGCTATATAGATCGACAATCGATTTCAAATCCAGAAATGTCACTCATGAAACAGAAACCAGCAAAGTTTGTTTACAAGAATCAAATAGTTCTGGATACTATAAATAATTATAGCAGGGAAATCGACAAGGAAAGTAGTAAAATGTATAAGAGCAAATTCTCGAGATACTGCAAACAATCCGTTAGAAATAAAAAAAAAATTTCGCGAAGACACATCGACTGGACCCAATTTTCCGGCTTCCTTTTATTTGCATTTGGAAGTTAAAGTAACATAAAATTGCAACTAACTAATTTGTATGCATAGTTAGTCGAGGATATTTACATTTGAAAATAAAAAATACCATCATTGGTAAAAAATATCGGGATTTACGAAAATACGCAGTTTGTTTTATTTATTATTTAAATACTCATAATTTAGATTTCGGGCGGCCTTTGAAATTAATTTTTTTCGAGATTAAACGTGTTTTTTCTATTTTATATGTGATTTACTCTTTTCGATGAAATCGTCCTTTTTCGTATGATTTTTCTTTATTTACTTGAATGAATATCTCGTTTGATTATAAAATTTACTTATTCATTTTAGGTCTGGCAAAAAGTTTAATTACCCAGAATATTCTAGAATCACTTATACGTATAAATTATGTTTACGTATAAAAAAATTATATTGACTCTCGAGTTAATTAGGAAGAATAATTGGCGAATTTACATGGTTAATTTCAAAATCCTTCTTTCGTATTCATAGTTACTCACATTATCAATAATTCGTACATTTTATTAAATTAACTGTTACCGTTGAATACTTGCAATAACTTCCTTTTTCAATAGAATTCTCGAGGTTCAAAAAAGTGTACATTCGATTAAAACATATTGAGCTATTCTTAAAATCCTTCGTTTATAGAGAGATAAACATTAAAAATAAAATACCATAACATCAAGAATAGCTCATACGACTATCGATTATCCTTGTATCGTAAAATAAATACTCATCTCACGATACACTTTTGACTGACACATAAAGAAGAAGAAAAAAAGTTTAAATTGATGATTTGATAAAGAATCGCCCATATACACATCCACGAGTGAAAAGCAATCTATTACTTTCCACACGCTCTCAATCGCCAACTAATGATTCCCCACGTACAAGAGAGAGCACATTTACGCGTATAAATCAAAAACGTTGAGGGACAGAGTGCGCAGAAAAAAACTCGCTTATCCGAGGCCGGGAAACGCCTAAAGCGATTGCGACGATCAGCCATATTCAGAGACATGCACATGCATGACAAGTGGGTCGCACTCTCGAAATTCTAGTACCTCAAACAGTTTGACGTTCGATTTGGCCCGTACTCTCGTTGTTGTTGTAATCCACGAAATATCTCTTGTGATTCTGCGCTTGTGTATACGTATTATATGTATGTATATATATGTGTGTGTATGTCATATTGTGCGAAACGCCATCTATACTAGACAGCGAGGGAAACTTGAATGCACGTACTTTTACGCCCGTCGCGTCATAATATAAGCTGCAAGTAAATCAGTCTATCCGAAGTTGTCGCGAAGCGTACTTGTGCGACTGCAACGACTCGCTCGAGGAAATGAGAGAAAGAGAGAGAGAGAGAGAGAGATAGCGAAATAAGGGTTGGGCGTGCAGGGAAATTGACGTATCGGCAAACTTGTGGAGTATTTGATGTGCTTCCGTAAATTTTGTAAAGGCGTAAAGTTCCATGCTATACACGTAATAAATCGCTCTTCTATTCTTATTATGTGAAACTTGAATGACATTTTTTATTCTTCTTGGTTACTGTCCATTGATCTTGGTTTCGAGGTCTTTTACTTTTTATTGTGCTACGGTCGATATTTTGTTAATTTATTCTTTATTGAAAGTAATAATTTGTTGAAATAAAAATAAATTTTCTTTCTTTGAATGTAAAATTGAACGATTTTTATTTCAGTGTAGATTCAAATATATATGTAAATGTATTAAATACGAATAATGAATTGATTATTGTCATTTCTATAATATTTAAATGCCATTTACATTCATCTAATGATTTTTTGAAATCAAACAAATTTATTTTTAACTTTAATAATTTTTTTAAGTGCACACTCAAATAAATAAGTAAATAAAAAAAATATGAATGACGAATTGATAAAATTTCATTTAATGTATACTGTAGTTTAAATAATATTTAAATTTTATTGGAATCTAACATATATATTCGTTATTCGTATGAAATTTTTCGACTCATATGGAATTCAAGAAGGAAAATATGATTTTTAAATAAACAGTTTTTGAAGCTAACATTTTCTTTAAAAAAAATACAAATTTTTAATAAATAATTATTTCAATTAGTGAGTTTATATTACAAAAACTTATTCGTAATTTCGTATCTATTTTCTACAGGGAAATCTATAAAGGTTTAATATATTCGAAGTTAATTGCTTCTTTGCAGAATCAATTTACATCGAAAGTAACAGTATAAGCTACGAAATTTTCTATAAACTAGGTATATAGACTTAATAGATTCATATTTATATATCCACCCTTGTGCTATAGAATGTAATAAGGAGGAGCCGTATCATATTCCACTGTCATTCAATTTAGGTGAAAGTTCGAAAGTCAGAAATTAATTTCGTCCTTAGCAAAGATCGTTAACTCGGATAAGAGCTCATAGTCGAACTCACCTCGCGGCAGTATTACAGTTCCTATACCGTCACGTCAGACTTCACAGATACATACATGTATGTACGTATATGTGAAGTCATGTACATAATGTATATAGACAGAAACAAAACTTAGCTAGTATAGGTGTAGGGTTGCATATATATACACGTAATATACGTGTAGGAGGGCAGGCAAAGAGTAAGTCAAAGTAGGCAAACGGAATTGGCGTAGGGCACGCGATACATTCCTGAGACACGCTTTTAGTAAAGTTTCAGACGTAGCGCGTGTATGTACACGACAGCGCAATAGCAACAACGGTAGCCCCTTACAATTAATGCTACCGAGCATGCAATGCTTTTACCTCTATATGTATACATGCATATCGATTGAAAAGTGAACCAGTAGAACCGGCAGCAGCCACTCCTAACTTTCTCAGTAACAATCAGTTTGTTTCCCGTAGACGAGGTTATAAATCGCCGAAACTCGCGATTGGGCCTTTCGTAAGAGCCGCAATACACAATGAAAGCCCATCGAAATTTTCGGCACACACGCGAAATAAAGAAGGCGCGCACACACACATACACGCATTCACACATGTTTGCTCGAGGGCGAAACAGCGGAATAGAGTCGGAAAGTATAGCGGACGTGTTTCTCCTTTCTGATGATTGTTCTCTCTTTTTCTCACACTGTTTTGCCATCTCTTTTGCTGCTATTGTCGATTGAGATCTACGAATTTCGAGCTGTTATACTCGATCTTTAAATTGGAAATAGGGAAGATTTTAGAGACTTCGTAGTTCTTTAAAAATACAAATGTAATGTGAAAATTAAGTGCATGAAAAAATACGTCATTGTATATAGTGCAGGTGTAATTGTAAAAATAGGGACACAGATAAAGTTTACTATTTTCATAAACTAAAGTTTTTTTTAAACAAGAAAAGATTTTGTTTGATAAAAAACAATTTCTTTTTAAACAATATTAATTAGAATCTAGAATTTAATAATATTATTAAACTCCAGAAGAGTATTGGATTAAATGAAATACATGTATAATAGTAATACTGCTAAACAAATGTTTTTTATAAAACAAACTACTCGTATTAAATTTACAAAAGTAAAAAGTACACTCTCTAAGTTTGAAACAGCGACAACTTCACTAATTCAGTATTAAAAATAATTTCACTCTCAAGAATAGCGAATTTTTCAGTACACTTTTGTAAATGTAATACATAATTACTTGTTCCAATTCAACAGCTGTCAACGATCAGTGGCAAAATATTGGAAATCGATGTTCAATGTTTAATAGACATATATAAATTACCATTGGCGTAAATGCGCATTCGATGCCAAAAGCCATTGCAAAATAAAACTATAATTAAATTTATACGCCAAGGAAAGTACATTCGGGTCGATTAATTTGAATAAAATTTCGTATTACAATCCAACATTAAAGCGCTCGCGATTACTATAATGCCATACACACACACACACACAATCGAGCGGAGGCCGCCGATTTTCTGGCTGAATCGCTGCTCGCAGCGATAATCTGTAAACAATGATAATCGACGATATTAGCACTCGCGCCGGCAAAATTCAGCTCAAAATCATCCATAAACGCTTTGAAACCCCTGGCTATTGAACAAAAAGTATAATAGCTTTGTTCGCTATTTCTCTTGGATTATTATATTGCTAAAGCTTCGAAATATATTATTATGCGCGTCATAACGATAAAGCAAATATACAAGCGATTTTCAAATATCGCTCACCGCTCGTTATAGTGAATTTCGAATGTATATACAGAAGCTCAGTGAAGCGCGTCGCTGTATGGAAAAATACATCGAAACCGCACCTTCCAACTCCGTGATACGACTTTTTCTTCCCAACCTTCTTTTCCCTTCTTTCTCTCTCGAGTTCTCGTCTTGTACATATATCTATAGGTATAACAGAGAAGCACTTGAGTCGCTAAAGTTCCCACGTGTAGGTTTCGCTCTATATATATGTATAGGAATATATACGCGCACATTCACGCAACGTATACGTATAATACCAGAGCAGATCGGCCAGTCAACGACACTTTAAGACGCGCCGTCGTCGGCAACCTAGGGTCGCTGTCGTGCTCCCTCATGCGTGCTTCCGTTCCTTCTTCTTTCACGCAGCTCGTGCGACCTTGCCGTCTCTACGAGACCATGTTTTATTTTTCGTTTATTATACGTGTGTATAGCTATCGCTGTGGTCTTGGAATTTTTCTTCTTCTTTTATTATTATTATTCTTTTTTTATTGAAATTCAGGTTGTTTATTACTTTGATTTTTCCACTCGCTCGCTTGCGTATATCGTTTCCTCTGGTTAGCGGCTTTAAGCAAGGAAGCCTTATCGAACATTCGCACGTTAGCCATTTGCATTTCTTGTGAGAAACAACTACTTACGGTATCTGGAATTTAAGACTTTTTTACTCTTCATGCATGTATATGTAGGGTTATTGTGTATTAAATTGTTACATTACAAAAATTTTCTTTTATCTCGTATTTTGATAATGTTTTATTAGCACGAATTACTATGAATTTTATTAGAATTTTTTAAGCGCTTTGCTGTAGGTTTGAAATTTTAGAAATGTTTCTTTAACGGGGGGTTTACTCTTATTTGCTCCATGAACTTTGAATGTCTGTAAAAAAATTTAATATTATTACGAAGATAAACTTTTTTTTAAGTATGTACTGTATACAAAATTCATTATTTAATGATATCTACCAGAAAATGATGTCAGACTGTGGAGAAATATGATTTTTTTTATTTTTGTTTTCGCATAGGCTGCAGATTAAATAATAAACTTTTTAGAATAACGATAGCTCAAATGCTGTTTAATTCAAATTTAATTCGTTTGTAAAAACAACAACGAAATTATTAGCTTAGAGTCGTTCAAAATATAAATAGTTACAAATTACAATGCTGTAATACACTGATAAAAATAATGTTTTTTATTAGTGTTTTGTAATATTTTTATTTCCTCTGCTTTGATAAATAAATAATAAACGATACATCCTTAAAAGAATACTTATCACTAAAAGATGTAGAGAAACAATTATTTGTAAAATTGTCTATACAATTGCAGGAATAACATAGTAAGTCATACTCCTTAACAGTGTTAAAAAATTAAAAAGTATCAAAAGTACCTGAGAAATTTTGTTACGAAAGTCCATAACTATTTATAGTAGTAAATTTAGCCAAAAAATGATATTAAAATGTATACATGTTCAAATTTTGGACAACTCAGAAAATTCAGAATTATTTATACGCACATAGCGTATTCACAAATAAGCAGATTATAAACTCTTCAGCAAAAAAATTAATAAACTTTCACAATTAGTTCGATCACTCGAGTCGTGAATAATAAATAATTATTCATTTGGCAGAAAAAAAACAATACACAACAATTGACGGTAACGATTATAAAAATATTTTAAAAATACAAAAGAAAAATTATCTAATTCTAGGGATCTATTTAGTAGTAAAACGTCCATATCTATGTACACACACCCAGAGAACTTTTACAAAATAAAAGTAGTTCATGGTATTTCATCAAGTCGCGTACGCATGGACTTACTTTACGACTTAGAACAGCTGTATTCTCCTCCTGAGAGTTGATTCGAAATTCGCAGACGATATCTCTAAATCTCTCGCTCTCGAAATCCCAAATTAGCCGAAAAAGCAGCTTCATCGCTCTCCGATCCTACTCGGAACCGCAAGCTTTTTCCGATGATGCTAGCCGCATCTTCATAAACAACGGTATGCGCAGAAACGCGACAGCAGCATAGTGTCCCAGAACTCATCGTTGACCCGTTTCCCTACGAGAGCCGGTAACGACAGTCGCAAATACACCCGGGGCTTTTCCGCAACCGAGACTCCCGTCGGGTAAGAGGTATATATATATATATATATATATATATATATATATAGATATATATAAAACGAATAGAGAATCAAGAACGTTGATGTAGCCCATTCAATCGCCATCTTCACCGGCTGTATCTGCGCGCGAAATCGAGGATGAAGTACGTATAGTAGGCGTCGCGTGATTTGGCAGCTGGCCAGTATCTGCCTCCAACGTCTATCTCTCTGCGAGAGAGCGAATTCATGTATGTGAGTGGTGTTTTGCATATATACTGAAGCGAGAGAGAGAGAGAGAGAGAGAGAGAGAGAGAGAGAGAGAGAGAGAGAATACTTGGCTGTATATACAAGGCAGAAGGTGTATACGTGTGCTTATATCCCCTCGACGAACCTCCCAAAGTGCCAGTCCGTCTACTCTTTGACGAGCTTTACCCTATACCACTCGTACGCATTTTCTATATGCTATATATGGGAGATTCTCTGACAGATTGACAGGTCAAACATTTATTATGTTTTGTTTTTCTTTAATGAATTTATACTGCTCTTTGGTACTGTAGATTCGATAGTAAGGTAAGCTGTTTGCTTGCAAATTTTAGTGAGGCTCGTCAGGATTGTTCGTTTAAAATATACGTTTTAATCGTATATGAGATAATTTAACTGATATTATTTTATCAATGCTTTGTTAATTTCTTTGATGAGATTAATTAATTTCTAGTTAAAAAAGCGACTAATGTATATAGTTTTGTAGACAATACAGGTATGTTTATCTATTTAGAATTAGTTTATTATTTAATATTTGTTCGAAAATTATTTTATAAATTTTGCACAATTGATATTTAATGATGTATAAAAAGGATATTGAAACATAGTTATTATTAAGTATTATTATTACTTACAAAGCAAGACATTTTTATTCATCGAATACTTCATGTGTTCAATCGAATAGTTTCTATTCCTTTATTTCGACAAATGTACTATACGTTATGCATAAACTAGTTTCAATTTATATATAACTAGGACAGTTTTATAGAATCACTTTTGTATAAAAATTGTATAAGCTTTCAAATCAATTGTTATTTGGGGGTGGGGGCGATGATCAAATCGTTTCAAAAATTGATTTTAAGACTTGCCTTCTTTTGTTAATATCCTTGAAAGTATTTTATACGAAAAGACTAGAAAATCTTGCAAAAAAAACTTTTCAGTGAAAAATACGGGTTTAAAGACCAAAAAATTATTGAAATTCATCGTAACACACCGACGTTGATTTTCTGTAATTTAAAAAAGGTTACTAAAAAATTAAAAAAAAATCTAAAAAAATTCATAAAAATAGATACAGAGCAAAAGAGCAGTTTAAATTTATTTAAAAGAAAAACAATCTTGTGACAAGCCAATCCGTCGGAGAATCACCAATATACATGTATTCTCTCTTTTACTCTCTTCTTTTTCCGGATATATATATATATATATATTCGAACTTTTACAAACGCAATTCGGACAGTCTAAAATCGACGAATTTTCGTTGTTATTTTCATTTCCTTTGAACGTCTCTTTTCCAACTACGCAATACATACCAGTAACCATTGATTCGAAAAGAAATAGTCCAGTACGAAAATTACACTATCCCGATTTCATTTCGTAGCTTCGACATTAATAGCGTATACGATCGAATCGTAAAAATATTTTTCTTAGCTATACATACAACATACACACGAAATGAAATTCTCTACGGAAAATAATAACTACGCGTTCAATTCATATCGACACGCGTATAATAATAAGGCACATAAGAGTGCTATCAAAGTCATTGCATTATGCAGTCGACGCGCGAATAGCTCGTCGTCTATACGAAAGAATAAAAGCAGCAGCTGCTTCGAGTGCGCCATTAAAAATAAATATGGCGATATATATCCTCCTTCGTATAGCATCCTATAAAGCAAGGGAATACACAGGAAAGCAAAACTCGCCGATTCGTTCTGCAATTTGTCGTAAGAGTGAGAGAGATGGAGAAAACACAATCGTAGGAATTTGGTACGACTTATACCTCGTACTGAACCAGCTCACCATAAGGCGTCGATCAATTCTCTCTTTCGACTCCTATATACTCGCGAGATGGGAATGGAGAAAGAGAAGGGGTAGGAGGAATATGGCTAGTTTATGTAAAATATTTCACGGCCTCGTAACACTAGCGGAGCCAAGTGCCTGTGACAATTCCAATTCCATAGCGCTCGCGCTCTCGCGGATTTTCCGGGAATTTATAAAGGCGAAGTCTATAGAGTAGGTAAACCGTAGACTTGCCGAATATGCGCGCGTGTGAGTGCGTACCTTGGCTTTATGTTCGTCGTGGATTGGTTGAGGTGAGATTTTTTTCTCTCTCTCTCTCTCTCTCTCTCTCTGTCTCTTCCTTGCATGTATATACATACTATAGACACATATACACAAAGACACCGGATGGGATTCGGAGAATGAAAATAGAGGTAAAGGTAGAGAAAGGAGTGGGGTGAGATTCTCGACGCCGCGACTGAATTTCCAATTGGCGCGCGTTCTGTATAGAGAGTGGGTTTATTTCGGAGATGAACTGCAGCAGGCGAGTATCCGTATGCGTTATTCGAGAAATATTCAAAATTTCACGTATTGGCGTCGTTCGCTCCTACCATATTTACTCTCTTATATATGTGTGCGAGTTATATATATTTATATATATATATGTATGTATATACACATGTATATATATCTTATATTTACATGGACGTTTTTTCTTCTATGTTGCAGGTATGGGTTAGCAAAAGAGTATATACTTCGAATCCAAAGCCGTCGCTGTACCGTAAGTTTATGGCTTCACGTAAAATCCAACCTACATGTTGTACATATACATAGATACCTACTACACAGTATATACATTCGTCGTATCGCGCATATAAACCCCCCGTTGAAATTCATTTCCAGTGCGAAGGTACAATACGTCAAAAGCTCGCGTCTCTGTATCGAAAATTCGCTTTAATCAAAAATGCTTCGTATACATGTGTAGTGTATACATATACATATATGCATGTATATGATATATATATATATATAAATATATACGCGTTTTCTCTCTCACTCACTCTATGCTAGAATTTGTCTCGCTAGCAGCAATGTCAGAGGAGAAGAAACGGATATTGCGACGTGGAGAATAAACGAGCTGCAGCGCGAAAAGTGGCTGAAGTGTCGCAGACTGGAAATATCCGTGCGAATATAATGTCGGGGTAGGATTCTGATGTGCGCGGTTTTGTTGCGGTTGCTATACTACACGGCTTTCGAAAATGTAAACGATCGTCCCCTATATATTCCTTCGCGAGAGTCTATTCTACCTCAAAGGAGTAAACGCACGCCTCTGTCTAAGCAATTCTTTGTGCTATTTTCAACGCGTGAGCGAATAGACAGACTAGCGCGCGCGTGATCTGGGTGTAGGAGGAAATTCTTGCAGACTGATGCAAACTTTCCAAGCTTTTTCAACGATCGCTTACCTCTCGCAGAGTCTCGGTGTACGCGTGAATTTCTTGTTAAATTCACGATCGACCTACTCCAAATAAGAAAGGAGGCCGGTTATACCAAATTCTATTATGAACGAGATGATGCATTTTTCAAAATTTTAGTGTATACGATTCATTCTAGCTGTGCAATGATTTCGCCTTAATTATAATATTAACTATGACGGAGAGGTTTTTAAGAGCGATTTTTCACTCTTATGCATTGTGAATAGAATCGCGTATAATACGTTGAAAGTTCTCTGGGAATAAAATACCAGGAATTTCGTGTAATTTTTAACTCCAGAACTTAAGAGATTGTCAGCTGACAGCTGGAGTAAATAAAAGTTGGGATGTTTGGTTGTTTATTTACAAAATAAATTGTATTATTATATTTATTCCTACTTCAAAATACAAAATGCAGACGTTGTTGTTTGAAAGCAACATTTTTTTAAAGAATAATTTGTTTATTAGAGTAGGTCCACTAATAATTTTGCCACTTAGATAAGAGTGAAAAATAATTATGACTTCGAGAGGTGTGTCGTGAGTTATAAGAGCGAGTGCAAACTCTAGCCTAGAGAAGTGATTATATAGCGATGTTGACCATTGTCCTTTTCCGAGAGTGAAAATTTACTCTTGTAGATTAATTTTCGCTCTCAAAGTTTAAGCTTATACGTGCAATACACACATGAAAGACAAGAAAAATAAAAAAAAAATTTATGCGAAGTAAATTTTTTCACTCTGGGGTTTAGAGTCATTTTCTCCCTCTTAGAGCCGGAATTTACATTTCTTCATTTCTACGTAAAGTTTTACAACAAAATTCAAAGATTCCTTTAAAAACATTTTGGTTGTCATCGTTACCAACAATCATATGTTATAAATATTACGAATTATAACAATAATAACAAGACCTGTGTGTGCGTTACTCTTGCAACTTTTCTGAGATTAGAAACTCACTCTAATGGAGTAAAAATTTTGAGCGCCTGTAAGTCCGTAAAAAAAACTTTTATTTTGCTATCGCGAATTTTGCCCTCGAAAAGAAGATATATGTAGCCACAGACAGTACGAACTAACGCAATAATAATCCGACAACTTTTAGACACCCCGTAGATATTCGCTCCAAAGTAGGTTCTCTCTCTCTCTCGTTCGTATAACAAAGGCTTTTCCTTTTCCCGCGTGTGCACTCCCACAGCCGTTTCCGCGTTCTGTACTACTGCCGTACACGTTATAACGCGATGTTTATATTTGCTCTCATCAAGAATCAAGCGGCTGCACACTTTTGTTCCCACAGGGACACAATGCCGGTATTATAAGGATCGCGCTTATTCGCGACTTTCCCAACCTGAGCGAACGCAAGCGAACCGACTTTTTAGGCCGAGTAAGTATACATATAGCGGGTGGTATATACACTTCGTACAGCAGTGTGTTATATACAACGTGACGCAATCGACGTAACGCGACTATGGATATATAGTACAGCTATGGGCTAAGCGCCAGATTTTCACTGGCGAAAATAGCTGGGATCTTAGACGACTGCGTTAAGATTGCACGCTTTGCTCCAGCTCTGCTGTGTGTCGCCTGTTCCATTTTCCTGTAACGAGATATTTGTGTATATCGCGTACACATACACAGAGTCAAATGATTTTTTAAATTATTTTCTCGGACTATTTTCTTCATTGCTTTTTTCCCTCGTGTTTATGAATATGATATTCGACCGAATACAGATCCGAAGAATTCAAACGTAACGGCTCTTGACTTGCTGTACAGATGAATTTTCTCTCGCATTACGTGACTAAAGAGCTCTCGATGACTTTCCATGACTGTAAAATACGCAATTCCTCGCTCGAGCTTCGTCGAATTTTTACGCGCTTAAATAATTGAAAATTGAGAGAAAACCGTTTTACTCTTTGTTGATTCGCTTGTAACGAATATCAACTTGCACATATATACATTGCGGAAAAATGAAAATTCCGAGCTTTGGTATTCAATGGAATGAGCATTTTTAATTTTTTAATTTTTATGTTATAAATACGTTACTCCGAAAAGTTAATAAATTTAATTTTCGTCCTGTTAATTTTATCGCATAACTAGCCGCCGCGCTCTCTCTCTCTCTCTCTCTCTCTCTCTCTCGACGAATCGAAAGCTCTGAGGAATGCAAACTTTTTTTTATGCGATTATAAATTATGACGCCGCTCGCTATATATATCTCACTTGTAAATATAGCGAATAGTGTATTACCGCAACTATTCAGAGACAGAAATATATATCAGAGACACAAGGGATCTCTGATTTCACAATTTTATTAAACTTGTCGCATTGTTATTTTAAAAATAAATAATATTTGTTTTTACCGAAAATTGATATAGCTACACGAAAAACTATTTAACCGATTTTACGAATTGAAATTTGTTAGTAATAAAAAAGTTTTGGATAATTTCGTTGACAAGTTTTTGCTTTCAGTGTATTTTATAAAATTATTACTCTTTATATAGCAATTTGATTGCCGATAGAATTTTAAGCTCCTTTTAATCTGAAAAATAACAAGTGCAATATTAATTACTTTCGCCAGAACTGAGTAGATTCGCCTTGTTCATGCTCACAGTGCCTGCCGTGCTTTACCTATTTCGTTCGTGAAATTCTGAATTCTAGAGTCGAGCAAACACATATAATCTTTATGCAAATTGCAATGAGTTTTGCAAAGCAGATTTTTGAAAAATGAAAAAAAAAGTATTTTAGAATATCTTGTTAAAAAAAGTTGCAACATTTATACTTTTGACATATTTTCGTTCTTATCGCACTTTTTGCATAATCGTGCACGAAAATAAAGTAGTCGCCAGTAAATTATGCCTATACTGGTTTTAAAGTAACCCGTTTTTGTTACTTCAGTACTGACTTCATGTTGATCGAGTACTGGCAACCAGTACTGAGCTTGAATTGAAATGCTGTTCGAAATTGCGGTGCATATATATAACTTACGACTAAACTAGCTGGTAATTGATGATATAAACAAGAATAGTATACATCGTCTTAATCGTCATATTCGGCAACAATCGTACCTCTAATGACAATAATCAATTAAGTCCCATTAATTATACGGAACTAGTGCATATAGTTACACCTAATGTTACCATTATAATATCAATCTTGTCTACGATATTCACTAGCCCGTCATTCGTCCGCGAGTGAAAAGCTGATGACATTGACAACTCCATATATATATATATGTATATTGTATATGGGTCATTCGCTAACAGATCGACCAGACAGAATATTGTTTTTCTTAAAAATATTAATAAACTCTTCTTTGGCACTTTATCTACCTTTGTGAATTTTTATCGTGATAGTTCTTTAAGTACAGGAAGTCAAGGATGGAAAAAAATTTAATTTCTCAAGGAAGCATTTCTTACAAAAACGCACGAGGGACTTTTGTTGGAAAATAAATTAAACTTTATACATAAAATACTTTCAAACCTGGAGATATAAGTAATATTCATCTAAGTCATCAAAGTCTTCAAATTCAGTTTTGAGGATGAGTCTCGACATGACAAAATGTTACAAATGTGCATACGAAGTTCGCAACTTGGAAATCAAGTTGTATTTCTAGTTAGAAATGAAGCTATCGTATTATCGTACGAGCTATTAGTTCTTAAAATATGATTTTGTCTAGATTGGTCCAGATTACCAGTTAGAAACATAACTTGATTCCCAAGTTGAGACCTTCGTAGACACTTATGTACTAATAAAAGCCAGCTTTAATTATTTAATGTTGATACCAATGATCAAATATTTGCAAAACTGATTTTAAAGACTTAAATGACTTTCAACGAAATATTTTGGTATTATTGTTATAAAATAGTGTAGTGATTGATTAGAGCGATTCATTATTTACATGGATGATCTTATTAATGTATTTAGTTCAGTTTCAGTCATTAACAGAGAAAAGGGAGTTTTGTTTTGTTTTGTTTAATAATATTATGTTGAAAAACAATGTTCTGATTAATCAATCTGTCAGAGAATGATCCATATACACAAACACATACATTCGCGTACATCGATAAGTAAAATTGGTGCAGCCTTCGTTCTCTCGTGGTCATCTCGTACCATCGCTACTCGTTGCTTTTGTTAGCTTTCCATAAGCTCGACGGTCGTTGGACGCAACTGACAGGCCAATCGTGCTCGCGATAAAGCAGTGCTTGATCGACCATCAGCAACACGGGTTATCGTCAGGCGAGGAATATATAGAAACACAATTTATTGAAATAAGTGACAAGTTACTCATGGACTGAACCAACATATACAGTATATAAAAAAAATGATATATACGTATATAATATACAATGTCTGAAAATCTTTTCTTTAACTATTTCTTAGAGACCTGTAGGTCATCGATCAAACTCGACTCTGTCGTATAAATGCGTTCAAATTTACGAGCCTCTTGTCGAATATCTAACACGTAATAGTCTCTCGGTCGGCAGGCGATTCGCGAACCGGAAGTTAATCTCCTTTGCGCGAGGCCGGTCGACGCCGCTACCTAAAGTCCCATAAAGAAGATCTGCCATACATACGCATCGGGCGCGAAGAGCCAAGAATATCGGATCCTCGCTTCAAGGAAATCCTCGCTAAATGTCCTTTAGTTTCATCTATAACTATATATACATATGTATATATATACATATATATATATATATATATATATATGCGCATCCAACGAATCTCGATCTCTCTCTATTCCTCGGTTTCTCGTTAATCGGTTTTCTACGGTTCTCGAGCTACCGGTCGATAGTTAATCCTGATTATCTGGGCTCTCGATGTACATGTAGACCTCTGTACATTCGCTAGCTCTTCTCTTGTTCTGTAGATGTGAATATATATAGACATATACGTATTACATTGTACACGAGTAGTCTAACAAAGTATATACGCCTGTGCGATAATACCTCCCTAGCTCGTATCAATGTAAATGTACATGGATTCAGGTAGATCGTGTCTATGTGTATACACATACATGTATATATATGTGTGCGTATGTGTGTGTTTATATATGTGTATACATGTGTATAGACAGGTGAGTCACGATTGGCATCTACGTTACAGTAGCAGGTAATCCGACAAAACGGCACAGTAGTATCAACCCGGCGCGATTGACTAATGGCTGTATAATATTCTTCGTGAGCTTGTATAGTATCGCGGGTCATGAATTGCCGTTTGACAGATTCTTGTCCCATGTATAATGCATATACAAGCTCATATATGCGACTTAATCATAAAAATACGCAGACGTGAATATTTACAGCGGAGTTTGAAAGTATTTATCGAACTGATATTCTGGAATCGGATTAGATATTGCACACGCTATAATTATACGGTCTGAAAACAAGCTGCTGAATTCAATATCATGTATCTTTTTGAAATTTCATCCACCTTTCAGTATATCATCCTGTATTTAACAGAATCAATAATACTCGATGTTGAAAAGCTTACTCTTATTACATTCAAGTATTCATGCTCTTCCCTGGAAGAATGTTAACGAAATATTTATAAAGTACCTTTTTGGAGAGAAAAAATGGATTATACAAAAAGTATTTCGGTACCTTTGCTTCCGAAAAAAAAGAGAAAAAGAAAGAAAGAAACTTTATGCTTTCGTTGTTAATTTTTGCTCTCACATAATCCCAAACTCGTATATCTCGTTCGGGATGTACTTAAATTTTTTATTATATACTCGACCTATACGGATAATGGGCCTCGCATCGCGTGATGGAAGAGTCCAGAGACTGTTGAAAAATTAGCCATCCGTGAAAATAAAATCCGACCAGCAGAGCAGCTTTGCATGCGCTCATCTGATCAAACTAGGATTTCGCGCATCTGTAATCCAATTAGAAAACAAGCTCGCGGGAAGGGATTCGCATGCCCGGCTAATGTTTCTTGACACGATCTCTTTGTCCGTGTGAAATTGTTCCTGGGCGCGTTGAATTTACGAGGTGTACTGCCTCCTAGATCAGAGATTACTTTTAATCAGACTTGTTTAATGAGAACGCTTAGAGCTTCATGATGGATCTATAGCTTGTTTATATGTATATATGAGTCATTCTCTGACAAATTGACCGGTCAAACAAATATACTTTTTAAAATATTTTTAAACTCTTAGTTTGCCACTGTATCTATACCACGTGAATTTTTTTCGCGATAGTTCTGTAAGTTACGAGAGGTCAAGTTGAAGTTCCATTCAACAAGATGTAATCGTTTATTTTATAATTTCTGCTTTTTATTATAAGCTGTTATTTATTTTTAAGGTTAGCGTACGTTTCTTTTCGATTATTTCATAAATTTTATTTATTAAACAATGGAATAATTTATTTAATTTTTTGGAAATCCAGCTTACGTTAAGAAAATTACATTTTTATATGAAGGCTTTGAATACGTATTATCTTTTAACGTATTTAATCAGTATAAATTTGGTAATCGAATAATTGTTTAATCAAAAAATTATTTACAGTATCGAAGCCAATTGAATCATTGTAACTAAACTTTACAGGCGCTTTTTCATTGATTACGATAAAAGTGATATACGCATTCTCTTTTTTGGTGCTATTAAAATTTAATTAATTAAAATCCTCCTGAATATATATATGTAGTTAAAATCACAATCATATTACGAGGTAATTTAACTCATATCTGATTCACATTTTTTTGCCAATATTGATAATTTTGTAGTAATAAAGATGTGTCTCTATGAATTTTTTGTTATGTTTCTCTAACTAAACAATTACATTGGTTTTTAATAACATAATACACATCTACATACAATAATGTTTAAGTATTTGTATAAAAAAACGATTCGAACACACTAATTATGAAGTAATATTATATTATTAATTACAAGCGAATCTCTATACTTACAGATTGATAAAAAATTAAGTAAAGAAAATTTTTTCTTAAAAAATATCTGAAGCGACGATGTAATATAGAATTAACGCGTTATATTGCAGACACATTTTTGTAATAATAAAAGAACTTCATGGCTCGTATACCATGCTATTGCCATAATTTTGTCTTTACATCCGAACACAAAAGTCGATTCTTTGAACGAATCCATAATGAATTCTATCAGAACCCAAGGGAACCGAGGGAGTTTTCAAATCCGACTGATATTAAAAATTCTCATTTCGTTTCTACGATTCCATTATTGGATGTAGCTAGATTAGTAACTCGACGAAATGTGCTAGCGTAAGAACGGCACACGCAATAGCGCGTTTCTTCTGCGAATGCGTGCCCGATGCAAAATCGATCAGAAGCGTTTATAGCTCTGAAAAAAGTGAGTTATGCTCTATCTCCCCTCTCTCACTCTCTTCTTCTCTTTCAGACTCGCTATTCGCGCCGTATAATCGTGGCCCTCGATAAAGTGGAGATAAAAGCTTCGCAAGCTCGGTGAAATATTAATATTTGCGCGAGGTACACACGTATCGAGCTACTACTATATATATACCCCTTCTTCGTCTCTCTTCAATATAACAGCCGCATATACAACTCGGGCGTGAAAATAATTAATGTCGCGTTGTGGCGTCGGAGCGCGGAAACCCGTAAAAGTGATACACTACCAAGAGCTAATAAATTGTCTCGATTACCGTGTCCAAACGAGTTAATATATATCGTCAGTGGCAAGCGTTAACATTTTTCTAGCTGGACACTATTTTCGAACTCGTTTAAATATGCTTAATGGAATATGCATATCGAAAAACAGAGGGAGAGAGAGAATAGAAGCTTTAATTCTATATAATATGTTCATAAATCCACTTGGCCAGTGAACGACAAGTGCCGAAGCGAACTCGAGAAACAATCTTTTAAAGAGAGATAATGTCGGTATCGAATGGTTCGATGTTCATCTTTCGGTCGTGCAGTAATGGTCCGTTAAAGGATTCAACAAGAGCTGTTGCTGCTCTTTGCTTGTTTACTCAGCTGCTTTTTCTTATCGTATCTCTCTGTCTGCTTTGCGAAGCATAAAATGATGACTGACTGAAGTGGTGCCTGTTGTATGCGGAGATAACCTTTTTTCTTCACCAACTCTAATAAGAATTGTCAGTACTAGTTCTTTATTGTTCGACAGTACATTTGGTTCGATATCGGGATGATATGAAAAGATCAGGGTTGCTATGATGTACTGGTCCAATGCTGGCGTACCAGTTTTCAACTGCAGTTATTGAATCTGTAGCTGTTGATGTACGCAAATCTGGACTGTCACATTGGAATAGCACTGGAAGTTAAGATATTCATTCAAAAGTAATGAAAAATATAGTACTGGATGACCGTTCATTCGCACCAGTACTAGTTTTTTACCGGCAGCCAGTATACTGGTTGATAATCTGGTTTAAGATCAAATCTTGGTTCCATGTAGGGTTGATAAGAACGGGTCAGGTCCTGTCACATTGGAACCAGTCACAAAAGACTAGGATTACTATTCAGTAGTGGGAAGTAGTCGAGCATAATTTATTTTTTATATTTTATATATAAATGTTCTGATATTATAATAATATAAAAATAATTTAAATAAATAGATCTATGTCACAGAGATTCACATCTAAGGATATAAGACGAGTTACCAATAAAATGACTGCCGAGTCGTACTACGATGCATTGCACCGAAATGCATCATACACGTTAGTTCCGTGGTTAGATCACCTATCTTTGATTCTCGACGTCGCGGATTCGAGACATGTCGCATCTACCTTTTTCGCGCAGTCTATCTCTTTATTCATTTATCCATGACAATGCAAACCAAATCGAATAAAAAATAAAAAACAAGGGTCACATAATACTGATTCTATACTGAGCCAGAACTGGCTTACATTACTGCTGACAAGAAAGGAAAACCCTGTACTGGCCCAGTACTACATTTTCCTTTCGTACTAGGAACAGTAGTTCTGGTAAAATATCAGTATTTAGAATTGGTTAACTGTTCCATTCTTACAAGAAATTGTACTACTGACAGGGCATCAATTCTGACTCAATACTAGTACATTGTTCTATTCCTTGTTGGGAAATAAACTTTTGTTATATCTTCTCTTATAATTTCGAGCTTTTATTATAGAAAATTAAATTATGTCGAGATGAAATCACGGGATATTCAATTAAATCACGCATCTGGAATCTCAAGAACTTGGAATACTCCAGCCGCAATTTCAATAATTCTACAGTCAGAATTATATTTATTATACATAAAGTTCTGATTAATAACGTCGCGCATGGCACGTTCCCTCAAACACCTCGTGGAATTCTGTCAATAGGCTCCTTTATTCCACACTTGACAAAGCTCTCAAGCTCGTCTTTTCCTCGGCGTCTCTCCAATCCTGCGCACCTCTCTCTCTCACTCTCTATCTTCTCTTTCTGCAACAAAAGCAACATCCGAAGCAGCAGCAGTGGCGTACACTACCTCTCGCGCGTAATCTTCTTGACGCTGAAACAAAAAGCACGAGCGTCTGTCGAGTCATTTTGCCCAGAGCTTGTCTTTCCAACTCTTCTATATTTATATACATGTTTCTCTCTCGCACTATATATATATATATATATATATATATATATATATATAAGCTGTTGGTGTACGTGTGTATACCGAAGCTGCCGCGCAGTGGAGATGGAGCGCGGTAATTTGTCCGAAGCGCTCGATACGTGACCGCTTGGGGGCCCGAGCCTTTAAAAGCACCAGGAACGGCATTCTTTCTTGAAAAATGTTGTGGTTTTCTAGGCCGTTTATCTGCGCGAGAGAGAAAGAGAGAGACAGAACTGTATAGTGTATATGTGTGTATATATATACGAGAACGAGAGCGAACGTCAGAGTCGAACGAGGGCGATAAGCCTAAAGCCTCTGCGGTGCTACTGCCGAGCAGGACGAGCGATGTTATCCAATTTTTTATTCGGCATTTTCATTTTTTTTGCCTCTTTCCTACACAGTGTGTACAGCCTCCGATTCGATGGGACGCTTTTCTCTGTTGATGTATATAGAAGCTTGTTCGAAAAGCCGCGAAATGCCTGCTACACGTCGTTACTGATCTTCACAGCTGAATTTTTTTTCGGTTACTCACGCATTGCAATTATTTTGTTCGGGTCAACGGAAATCAAACTGCAACGGTAAACGAATAAAAAAACAACGAACAATTCGTTTTAATGTTTAGAGCCGCAATTACTTAGAGCCAACGGAGTCGTTCCATAAAAAAGCAGAAGTAAAGCAAACAGCGCGTACTATTTGATCTGCTCTGCTTAGAGGCGCATCGCACGTATACAATGTAGTATACAATGTATACATTCTGATGCATTAAGCTCTTGCAAGGTACAACTGCTTAGCTTATGTACACTCGCGCGTAGAATAATACAGCTATATACGGACATACGATGCACCGCGAGTGGAAAAGTTATTTCGTGAGAATTACAGAGAGGCACAAGTCTCAAGAGTGTAGTTGGGCAAGTGCAGAGTAGTGCTAGCTTCACTTGCAGCAGTAATAGTTTCCGCGCCGTCAAACGTATCTTTACGGGGATCGTATAACTATTCGTGAGATTAGATTCGCGACGCGGCAGTACTGAACTCTAAACCTTTATGCGTATCTGTGTATAAGGAGTATATATGCGCTGACGATATACAGAGACTGTGATACCATCCTCTTACAATTTCATAGGGCGACGCGTATAAGCTGAAGAATATTTTTGAAAAATCACATTTAAATTACTTGTTATTGGAAGAAGAAGATATTTATTTAATTTTAATACAACGTTCTTATGAGTGAATCAAATATTTTCTTGTGGTAATTCAAAACTTTATTCAGGAATTTTTTGTTTAAGTGTACTGATTCGTTGTGTATTTGAATTTGTTTAAAAAATGATTTACTAAATTACGTTTTAATAAATGTACTTGTTGATTTTCTAAAAATGATTTCGAAGTGTATGTTTAAGTTGAATACTGAAAGTAACGGAAAATTATTAAAATTAATGCAATGTCCCAAAAAAGAATAACTGAATGTAGGTAAATAGGAATTTTTATACTGAAAGTGTTCCAGGGCTTTGTTACTGGCTCCTTTGGTAAATGTTTGATTTCTTAATTTCTGCCATGTGCTTAATTACTTCAATAAATTTAAACGAGATAATCCATGATCCAACTGTAAAATAATATTTTAAGTATAGTTTTCTATAAATTCTAACATAACAACACTTTATACGAGAGCGAAGAATATCAAAGTCGATTTATTTACAGACAAAAACATCGCTTTTTAATTCAAGTAAATATTTTCTTCTTTCAAAAAGTACATTTTTAAGTGTACACACCACCTTTTTTTGTACTTCACTTCTGTCGTTCCCCACCCCCTTTCCGGATGATTAGCGATAAAAAATCCAGACGCGCTGTTTCTCTTCGGAGCAGCTGTTCCTTCAAGATGATTCCTTTATCTAGTGAGCAACTGAAAAAATTGCAAGAGCCCGAGTTTGACGCGTAATGCATTCCGGAAAGCCTATTATAAAGATTTATCTGGGAGCGAGCGCCTTGGAAGTTCGCGGTACTTCCGCGACGCTTTAACGAGAACTTACTTTAAAGTGGAACGTAAGATAGGGGGAAATGTAGATTCAAGTTGGAGAGAAGCTGAAGAGAAGAGAGAGAAAGAGAGGAAGTGAGACGGGTAACACCAAGGCTCTAAGATTTTGATAGGATACTTGCTGATGGTGCCTTTTTTATGACTCTGCAAAAAAAAAGGTATTGTGGCCGACTATGGGTTGCCACTGTCATGATTACGGATGATAGCGATGGCAAGGAGATTTTTATTCCCTTCGCGGTATACTTGAAAGGCGATATCAACTCAAGAGAGACCTTCCCTATTAAAGGAGGCATTTCCCTTGGAAATGTAATTTAATTATAGCCTTTCCACTAGGTAAATAAGCGAATTCGTTTAGAAAATCGAAAAAACGATTCTCTGGAGACTATTTTACGCTACTACTATGCGAGAGAAGAAAAAAAAATCAGTCCGAACATACACACCCTTGAAATAGTGTACGCAAATAGCTGACGAAAGCGAATACTTCTACACATTGCACTATCGGGAATAAAGAAACACTACAACAGCTGAGCAGCTGCCCTTCCCTGTCTATAAGTTCTATATAACGGTTAGCACTTGCGCTATTCGCATTACCGGCACGCCATTCGGTCAACGTACTTTTGTTAGAACCTCGGACGGCTGTTGCTATTTTTGTAAGGCACGCGAGCGCAACTTATTCGAAGCTAGAATAATGCACGAAGTAGACGACGATACTTCGGACGCGTCGTCGAATGACCAAGGCTATCGCTCGTGGTCGTTGTGGCTTGTTATTGTATGAGATGATTGAAATAGCTATTGAATTTTGATACCGTTATTGATCGATTGGAATGTTGGCATTGTTGACCTTAACCCTTTGACCATTGATGTGGCATTTGGTAGACAAGTCTTGTACTTGATCTATCAACCGTATGTGGAGTCGATTAGGTTTAGCGAATACACTTTGACGGTATTTTATTTTAGGATTTACCCTTTAAGGTATCTACAATTAAAAATATTCATTGGTTTTATTGATGGCAGACTTTAAATATTTAGTACTTATTATTTGAGCTTTGTTTCGCGTCTTTTAGTCTCTTCGTTGACTACTTATAGTAGTTTGATGAAAATTCACTTTCCGTAAGATTCAAAGTGCATTAATGAAGATATTGAGCTGAAAATTGGCATTAATACTCTTTGATATACGAGTAAAATTATTAAAAATTATAATAAATGGCTTGGAAACGAATTTTTTTTCAAAAATCTTAATACAGTTTGTCATGTAAAATTTGTTCTGCTCATTCGATTGGAAAGTACTACGGTCATGTTTTAAAAAATGTATACCAGTTACCAATTGTTCCATTAATTGACTTTGAATCTCACGCAGAGTGAGGTTTCAATATTCTACTATAAACAGTCATTATAGGGACTTAAATACAGGA
Source organism: Apocrypta bakeri (assembly GCA_018906985.1). NCBI lineage: Eukaryota > Metazoa > Arthropoda > Insecta > Hymenoptera > Pteromalidae > Apocrypta > Apocrypta bakeri. Next base: position 2,246,597 of record JACCIA010000004.1, read on the forward strand.
AACTAGGCTCAAATTAAAGGTATAAGTATCTATAACTTCGAATTACGAATTAAAATTTTTAATTTTAGGTAACCTCGCTTTAAAGAGTCTTGCGCCCTTACGGAGATTTTTACACTTATTCCCTCCCTGAACTTTGAATGCCTGCAACAAAAAATTTAATATTATTACAAAGTTAAACTTTTTTTTCTTCTAAGTATATCAAGAACCTATTATTTAATAAGTCTAGCCAGAAGTTGATGTTATCATTTTGTATTGTGATATTTTAACTTTAGTTTAAACGTAGGCTTCAGATTGAAATTGAAAGCTCAAACTTTCAAAGAATGTAATTTCTATGCTATCTTGGGCCAGCGAATTGAAAATTAATTTTATAAAATACATTTTGATTTCACGAAATTCGTTATACATTTGGAATATCTTGATTCTCAATAAATATTAATATAATTAAAAAATATATATCTACTTCAAATCTCAATTTTTATCGTATCTAACGCTAATCAAAATGCTTTACTTTATTGAACAGACTAAATAAATAAAATGTCCTAATTGTAATACAGGCGTGGAGCGTAATATAAGCTTTGATTTTATTGAATTTGAATGGAGCAAGTCCATGATTTCATCATAATTTTATAACTAAATCTATTGCATTCGATCAATACATATATTTTATCGTATTTTAAATGATAGTTTTAATTTTTAATGACAGCTTGAAATAGGAAAACGGCGCAATTCAGTTCCACAAATAATAATAATAATAATAATAATAATAAATTTGTTTAATTTGATATAAATCTATATGGATAGATTACAGGAGGAAAATCCATCATTTACATAGGGAAACTTGTCAACTACAGTTTTATAAATAATATATGATTCAACCGTTAGATGTTAGCTTACCGTTTATAAACTTACCATAGTACAATATGCGATGATTGATTAAATTTCCGTACCAGACAGTAATACAATTTCCAATATTTTCGATTATGAACCGAATGATTCATGTGACAATAAGGGTTGAGTTTCAGATTATGCGTACATCGAAATGATGAAATGACGAAATGAAATGTTCTCTTTTTGTTATTTATTCCTTAATTTATCTCAAATCATTTTATATATTTATTAGGTAGGTATTAGTAAAATAAAATTAGAAATCGAAATATTTTATTTAAGTGTATAGCTATGCAATAATACAAGATTTTGATCTCAATTCATTCATAGTATACACGGAATTATCAGATAGTATTTTATTTAATTTTTTATTCAAGAATAGTATCTCATAATAAAAATGTTTCATCTGCCAACTTATTGTTGAATAATTTTACGTATATATAATAATTATTTAGTAATAATTTTAATTTATATTGCATATTTAAACCAATTAATCATATTATTTATAGGATGTAGATATTTATTGACATAAAAAATATCTTGTTGTTATAATAAAATGTAATCTTCTTTAATCACAAATTTATTAAAATTTGCGTTTATAATTACCAAATAACATAAAATAATAGATAATATAGTAAATATTTTCCTAGATTTATCCAAAGATGCCATTGTTTTTATCGCAGTTGCTTCTAGTAAATACCAGTCTCGCTTGTTAGAAATTCGATTTAACAAACTATTCTCTCATACGCTATTATAAGCCTGAAATAAGACCCGCTGACTCGCGAGTGCGTGTCGGTTACTCGGTTTGTGCCTTTAAAACTACGGGAATTTGGAGACACGAGAATATATATATATATAAATATATATATATAAGTAGGTACCTTAAGTAGGTACCTTGTAAATTCTTTTTCGAATAATAAAATATGAAGTACCTATTTAAAATACATGCTCAAAAAAAAAATCGAATGCTATTCATCGTTCGAAAATAAGTACCTATTTAAAAGCCAGAGTTCGGAACACTAAAAATAATCTCGACCGCCGCGTTATATCGAGCATTCCGAAGTCATTTTCTATCTTTTATACGTTGACCGTCCTTTCACTCGTACACGACGGTATATCAAATATAAAATAATTTTTTTCTTTTCTTTTGTCATTCCAACTTCTATGTTTAGATTTTGCATCGGGACATAGCTACAGCTACACTAAAAATATCGAACGGCAACAAACAAGCATAAACGACATTTTCGGCCTCGGCAATTTCGCCGTATTTATTAGTCTCACGCGATAAGCCGAAGTGATTCATTAGAAGAAAACTAAATGAGAAAATCGCCGTGTATAAATCAACGACTGACGAAACAAGTCGGCAGTTTACAATACATTAACCCAGTAGAAATTTACCAATGGCCCAGTATTGGGTCATCACTGATATTCGGTCAGCAGTACTGTAAGCCAGTAGCGGTCCAGTATTGGACCAGTATTGAATCAACATTACGCCTCTATTGCGTTAATATTGGGACCTGTTCTTATCATTTCTATATCGAACCAAGGTTGCACCAGTACTAGCCTGTTATTCCACAACCGACAATTCCTATTAGGGTAACCGTGAAATCCTTTTTATACAGAAATTAGATTTAAAAGCAATTATGCATAGGCAGTATATAGAGAAAGTGATCGACTCCGCCATGGGGATAACAAGCACTGTGTGCGAGTACGTAAGCATCGGCTTTCGTCCAACGTGCTTTTGTCCGACGAAACTACCCCGACAGTGCGAGCTCTAGAATAGAATTTCGCGCGCTATCTCTCTCCGCAATGTGTCCGCTCGCTAACATCTTTTTTTTTACTCCGAACCTTTTTACTTTCCAAGCGCGTCGCCGGACCTCACTCTCTGAAAAAGCCTCGACGAATAAGAGGGACCAAAAGAAAAACGAGAACAGAATTGCGAGCGCGAGGACGTTTTTCCCTCTAATACACACTCGCGTCTCTCATAACCTTTCGACGCTGAGCTTCAGTCTTTCGCTTCCTCTCTCCCATTTCAGTCGTACTTCGTTCTCGTGGTCTTTCGACTTCCGACCCCCGATCCCCCTTGGCTCTCTTTCTCTGACTACTGCACATAGAGGGAGGGGGTTGAATACTGGACGGACGATTCGTCGGTGCGATTATGAGATTTCGCGCTCGTGTGCGAGGAGCAAAAGGCGATGTCTGGAGCCGCTCGAGTCGCGTGTACTTGAATGAAAAAGAAATTTTTTACTCGCCCCCCCCCCTTCGCGAGCTTTGTACGTACAGTTATATTCGTGGAATATGCGTATGTGTGTGCGCGTGAACGCATTATATATAAGCTGTGCGGTTCGTTATATATGTAAAAATTGCCTTTCAAGCCTTCCCCACAGCAACTGTCTGAGACTCATCCCTGCGGGTTTACTCGCTAATTAGCTAATTAGTTCACTGTTCGCGTACATAACTCGCCGAGATGAGAGAGGGCCGTGAATTGTTTTGTTTCCGCTTTTATCTCGCTCTCTCACTTTTTCTTGTAGCAGATGGAATTTTCTTTCTTTCTTTATTTTTTTTATTATGGACTTTATAAAAGCGGAATTCAACGAGATTATATGCGTAATACGTGGCGCATTGACGCAACTCCGATGCCAAGCTTGAGTGGATTTATTATTTACGATGCGTCCGAATAAAACGCTTTCAACGTATTTGACAGTTACTTGCTTATGCCGACTGTACGTATACAGAATTGAGTCTCCGAGGGTTTCTGTTTTTTTCGCCTATTGCTGAATATCGGAGTTGTGTACTCGCTTGTGTCTTTTTATTTTCCTTCAATGTTTTTTTTCTGTAGGTTTGATACGAAGATATGTTTAATAGTGAGAATTTTCAAACTAAAATAGTGCAATTTCAGCTGTTTGTCGATGTATTTCACTGTATGAAAATGCTGTATGCAAATAAATTTAAAAGAGTAAATAAGAGCTTTGTTGTCGACTGAATACATTTTTTTTGAGTATGTGGTAATGTTCGGTTTAAAAATTACATTAGAAGCTAATTTCGAAAAATAGTTTATATTGTTAAAATATATTTTGATAAGAATGTGAATATGAGGCGTGTTACGAGATGAAAGAAAGGATTCTACCTAGTAGTTACAATTTGTAATTACATATAATCTGTTGTAGTTTTAATTACTCGCTTTTGTCTTCCAAGTTGGCAGTAGCATCTTAGACACTAAGCAGTTGTAATTTACATTATAAAACTGATTATTTAAAAAGAGACATTTTTAAACTCCTTTGCAAATAATTATTTTTATTACAAAGTCGTTAAATTTCCATGTTATATTGTACAGCATTAAAGATCACTGCTTTTACTAGATACATATGTCGATGTTGAACAACTTCAATATTGAATATATACTACATATCAAAGGAAAAGTTCAGATTCTCCATTCTGAAGTTTACGATTTCATTGTTTCCGAAGTAAAAAGTAAGTTCACAAGTGAAAAATTCACTGTTACAATTTTTCAAAGTACAGCAAAATAAAAGTTAAATAATCGATTCAAATGAAAATCTCATCAGCGACAACAGAATAATCATAAAACTTTCAGTAGTCCACAGTGAAAAAAAACAAGTCTTAAATGAAATTTTCACTTTCAGTAACTTCATACAGTCTTCCGTTCATTCGCCCGAGGCAGATTCGACATCTGATATCAACACTAGCCAATATATATATATATAGACTGCGAGAGAAAAGAGTCGCGTGCAGCTCGAAAAATCGCCAAGGTGAAAAGCAATTCGAGAGGGCACAGCTTCATCTCGCGCTATCGGAGCCCTTGGTGGGTGGCCGATTCTTTCCCACGCGAGCTTATCTCCCTCAGAAAATCCAAGAACGCGGGGCAGGCTTCTGCTTTACTTCTTCCCTTCGTTTTTCTTTTAATGAAAAGCCCGATCGTCCTGGGGCCGTCCATTGAAGGCGAGATTGTAGCCGCTCGCGCGGCACAGGGAACCCTGATTGCTCCGCAACTTTTGCTGTAGTATATACTGCCGCAGAGCCGAGGAAATAGAGGTTATATATTCTCGCGAAGCGTCCCGAAGATGAACTCAAGGGAGTCGAAGGCGTACAGAAGTGAGAATGGCTTGATTGAGGTCGATCAGGATTAACGCGACTGAGCGCGACCAGATTAACGGAGTTATTGACATTATTAGATACTTATACTGAGATAACTGCGTTTTCTTTGTAGATTTGATGGATTTTATTTGGGAAAAATGGAAATTTTTTATTTCGAAAAACAATGGATAATTTATTCTATCTCTGAAGTTTGGAGTGACTGTAATAAATGTAATATTATTATTATTGCAAAGATTAACCCCGATTTTTAGATATTGTTTTTTGTAAATCATTTTGAATCTTTCTCTGGTACTGTATTTAATTTCGAGAACTGACAGATAGTCAAAATTGGCGTTACAGCATTTTTTGTGTTTTCGATTATTATCTATAACTTTGTGTTGTAATTTGGGCAAATAATTACTAATCGAAAATCACTTCGTTAAGAGGAGTTTACACTTATTTACTCCTTGAAATTTGAAGTAAAACTTTTTTTTTTATAAAATATGTTAAGAAACATTATTCAATAAATGTCGTTGACGTTGGCTAGAGCTTAATAAATTTTTAAAATTCAAAGCTCAATCGATGTTATTCCTACGAGACTTTAAGCTATTAAATTGAAAATCAAGAAGAAAATAATGCTATTTTTCATTTTTAACTCGCTAAAAATATAAACAGTCATAAATTCATAAAATACAATTCGATACCCCAAAATGATATTGATGTTAATTCCAAATGATACCAAAATAATGTTATTTCTCTGTCATTTTGGGCTATTGATTCGAAAATGTATTGAATTTATCAATAATTGAATTGGTTTGAAAATAAATAACAAAATAAAGTTGTTTTACGTCATTCAGAAGACTCATTAAAAATATAAGTAATATTTTAAAAATGTATGAATCTATTCAAGCTACAATTAAAAAAAAAATCATGAACTTTAAATTTCTAATAATATAACGTGTTTTGCTACATACGTTCAAAGTTGAGGGGAGAAATACACCCTCCTTAACGTAGTTTCTTAACATTTATATTTTTTTTTGGTGCAACTCTGACTATGCAGTCAATCGATACGCGAATGTATTTATTATGAAAAGAAACGTTAAACGTATAGTTAAAAGGAAAATTGCATTTTATAAGTTTGCATTTACTTGTTACTGTATAGAATTGAAAATGAATTTAAAAGGCACTTAAATATAGTATATGTGCCGATTTCGCGTGAACAATATGCCACACAATGACTTGCGCAGCAGCGACACGCCCAGACTCATTATTCTGTTCGTTGGAGCAAGTTAAAGTGCATTGTCGCTCGCAAAAAGCAGCACTGTTGGGCTTATACTGGCTTAAATTATATTTAACTACTGCGCGCTGAAATGGATTTATGCTAAAGTAATGTCGGAAATTACACAAACGTTTCATTTTTCAAAATGTCTCACTACCGCAAATAAATACAACCAGTTTGTTTATCGTAGTAAAACAATATATACATTGGGTTGACAATATTATAATGAATGTACAAAAATGTATTATTATTATTATTATTATTATTAAGGAATTTGTATGACAGCACTGGAATAATTCAAAGCCTTGAGGATCTATTTCTTATACTGTTTATCAAGGCGTATACTGATTCTGAATTTTATATTAAAAGTTTGTTCGTTTAATTATTAAAATACGTGAAATTTTAATTTATCATATATAGTATGGAAATTTTTTGTATCGAAAAATCGATTATTAATTAAAGAAACGTAACTGTTTTCATAAAAAATGCTCATTTGCAAAGAGCCTTTACAGACTACCTATTGCACTTTAAAACTTGAGATTGTCACGGAACTTGTTTGTGATTCAAAAATTAAATTATTAAAGAATTATTTAAAAAATAATTTTACAACACAGTTAGAATTAGATACATTTAAGAAAGGCTACCTAATGTTCAAAATTTTAATTAATTTTATTAATTGCATTCTTTATAAATTCGTAGATTCGTAGTCCTTTAATTTTATTTACTTCGTTGATCACTTTTAGTAGATTGTTGAAAGCTCACTTTCCGTAAGCTTTAAAATTAATTAATGGACCACTTCAGCTGAAAATTATCATAAATACTTTTTGACAAATTCTTTCAAATATGATTGTAGGGATTTTCAATCGTATGGTCAGCAAAAATGTTACATTTTTAAATTTATCAAAATTTTTTATTTTTAATAAATAATTTTATTATTCGTTAAAAAATCACTACCGTATCGGAAACCTTAAAAAAAATTGTTCGAATCTGTTTATAATATCGTCACCCCGATATATACAAACAGAAACAACAATGATTCTTTCGATAGTAAAACTACTTACATAAACTGATCAAACATCTCGTTAAATTCTTTTGTTGTCTCGGTTCTCGCACACAGTGGCGCGACGTTTGCCCAAACGTTGTTCGTTACTTTCTTCAGGAATCTGTTTGAGTTCTAACGAATAAAAGAGACCGAATAGAGGTAGTTTTTCCCACGTAAAAGTGAGAGGAAAAGATCAGCAGCGAAATACGGGCCACGAAAAAAGATTATCTCCCCAAAGAGAGAGCGAAGAGAGAAAGAGACCACCTATGTGTGCAGGAAAGCACGACAGAGGAAACTAAAACGAGGTGAAACTGGCCAACGCGTTTTGGACGAAAAGAAACCAAAGGTGCAGAGGTTGCGACACCCAACGTTATACAGCTACTGCTGTAGCTCTGGTAATTCCTCGCAGCTTATATTACCCAACAAAAGCGAGCAAACAAAGTCCATCTGGGTATGTTTCTGCCACAACCACGTTTTTCTCGTTGCGTCTATTGCTAGCGCTTCGCGCGACTACGACACCCGACCAACTTGCTATCATGCAGGGGTATATCCGAATGTGTATGTGTGTGTGTGTATTTTTCTACCCTTTTTTCTAATTCCGTCCGAGCGCAACGGGCTTTACTCGGTTGGATTTATTTTTTTTCAGGGATTAGCTTGGCACCGCGAATGGAACGACCGATTTAATTCAATATTGCTAGAGAATTTATGGTGGCTGGATCAAACTGTCGATTCATTTCTAGAAATGATGTTTTCATTTAAGCGTAGAAAAATAGATTTGTTCAAATGGTTTTTCTGTATTTTAATTTGGTGACGAACGTGAGACGAACGTAATTGTTAATCGCTTATAGGTAAAAAATTCTCGCATTTTACATGGGGAAGTATTTTTTGGATTAGAGAATCACTGCAGGTCGGATTATTAAAAATAAATATTTTTTTAATTACGTCTACAGTCTCTTTTCGCTCGGCCAACAAAAAATGATTTACAGCTTCCGGAATATCTGGACTATATTCATTATTACAATAATCTACCGTATCTTCGTGCTTTGATGCATTAGATAACCATTGCACTTTATTTTTTGCAATCCGATCGTTTTTTCGTTCATCCGACAAAGAATGATTTGCAGCTTTCGGATTATCTGGATCACATCATTGTATGTTATCTTTTTTAAACAAAAACTAACAGAGATGAGAATTTCGTTTTTTTTATTTTTGAACTTTTATTCATGATCTCCGTAGTCATTGAAATAACTATTAATTCCCGCAAAACTTTTTTTTCAATTCATACGTATATTCAATCTCATAACCGACAAACGACAACGAATGGTGGTTTTTTTTTTAATGAAGAGGATTTCGAACTGTTTTGAAAATGGTGTTTTGATGAATAATTTTTGCACAATTAAAGAGCAACTAGGCTTGAGTTTTCAAAAATATACATGCAGTATAAATAGAAATTCAGCTTGCAAAATTTTCCTCCTCAACATCCGAAGTATCTCTAGTTATGCGAATCCTTCGCAGACATTGACTTTTCCAGGTCAGGACATTGAAAAATGGGGTCACAACCAGTACTCAAATTAACGTCTGAAGATTGTGCAATACACCTTATCTACAATACTACATATATATATGCAAATATTCTGTGGTAGTTTAGAGAAATTTTTTTCCATTGAATTGAGTTTTGCAAATAGATAACGAAATCAGTCAGCGACACACTGAGCGAAGCTCTTGGACTGGCAACGCACTTGCCTTAACCTGATTTTCATTTCAGTAGAGCCGCTGAACCGTTCAAAAGAGCAAAAGCTGCAATGACACTCGCCGGGTAAGGGCTACGACCCTTGAACGCTTTTCTTTTCTCACTGAGGCACTTTTGTTTTGCCAAAGAGAAAGCTTCTCTCTTCTGTGCATTCGATTCGTAGTACGTCGAATAAGCTTTGATCACTTTTTTTTTATACTGGTGATCAAAAGATTATAAAGAGTACGAGGTGATTTCATGGGTTTATACCATCATCGTCATATATCCGCTGGAAAGATGGAGTATAATTTGATTCATTAAAAAAGTTGAAACTACATTATTCTTAGAAAAATTTTTATACCTTTTTTTACGTTACTGCACATCGATGCTATAAATTGTATGAACATCACGAAACAAAAGCAATGACCATTATTTCGTAAGCTTTACTCATCTCTTGAACTTTTTATGGTTCTTTTGCGAAATTCCTATGGTGCGTATAAAACTTGAAAGATATTTAGAAAATTAGGGCTGTAAAGTAAATTATTCTATAAAGAAAAATGAAATTCCGAAACATGAAAATGAATGTAAAAAAAAGAAAAATTACGGTTACGAAAGAAAGTTATATCACCCCTTTGAATTGTATAGTTTATCGTTGCGTGTATGCCTGTGTTATTTAACGGGAAAGCAATATCTTCTTTAAAAAAAAGTGGTCTATATAGGATGAAATAGATGAGCTACTACCACACGAGTCTCCGTGTTCCTTATTTACCATAGTCAAACTTGGCAATCGGCTATTAGTTAGCCAGCTGAATTAAACGAGACTCCGCGCGGCTAACATCGTTCTAACCAGTGTAAACGGACGGTGGCTCGTTTCGCTGACCGCACGCGGGACCAAAGTAGCCCAATTCCCCTCTCTGCAAGCTACCTTTAATGACATTAATATTGGCACGCGTGACGTACCTTTATATGCATGGACAATCTTGCCTAAACGTTAGGTGCAATCAAAATTTTACAACACTCTTAAACTACCACGCATTAAATGTTCTTCCATGTGATATTGCGATTATTCGTAATTGGATTATTAATTGCACTGTACTTTCAAGAGTTCGCTGTGCGTTCAACAGTGGAAATCGTTCATTTCTTCGAGTTCGGTTCAGTTATTTGAAACGTAGTCGAGTGGTAGTAGTAGTTGCTGCTACGAGAAGCAAGTTTAAGTGACACAGTACATTTATAGCAATTTCCAGAGAAACGCTTATATATATACATCCATAGAGACACATCAAGGACGCAGTCAGTTCGCTGTCGTTAACATCGAGCATACGTTGCATAGATGACTGTACTGCTGTGGCTGCTGCTATTGCTGCACTTTCATCCCCCTATGGCGAAATAGTATGCGTATATGGAGGACATAGACGCGCTTCAGGGGACCAATTTGGCTCGGGGCCAGGATTGTAATATATTTATGCGACTCACGCGTAAACCTGCTCATCGTGTACAGAAACTAGACTCTACTAGACGTCTATCGAAGCGCGGGATGAACATCGCGAAGCAAAAATTAAGATTTTGGCTTTAGCTCTGTATTAATTGGATTTTCATTCGAGAGAGACACGAAATCAGAATTTATTTATGACAGATGAAAGATAATTTAATATAAATAACTGCAACTTTGTATACTCAAGGTACACATGATATAGATGATCTTTGCATTTCCAAAGTAATATAAAGTACATATTCATTTAGTTAACTTACTTCTGGGTTATGTCGACAAATTTTCACTCAAATTATTATCTAAGATCCTAATAATCCACTTAGAATGACGTATATGCAGAAGCTATTCGTTAAAATACTCGTTAACTAAGTGGGAAAATCACTCTGAGCGAAGAGGAAAAAAAAAATTATTTTTTTTACAATAAACAATTCCACTTTTAGTCATTTTAAGTACACGCTTAAATTGAATTTTAGAGTGAATTTACGCTTTTACATAATGGCAAAACTCAATTTCTCTATACAGAATTAATCACGTCTCTAGATTAGAGCTCACGTTTACTTTTGTAAATTACAGTTCATTTTCATTCTAATGTTAAGTATAGAAATAACTATTAGATTGAATAAATGAAGCTAAACTATTAGCATCCCTTAATAACTTTTTAATAATAAATAATAAATCCTGGACATACGATATTACGTGAATAAATACTTACGTTTGGTAATTCATCCGACTAAGACCACAGCTATTTCCTTTTTGGCGATATTAAACATACTGATAAGTGAATTCGGTTATACCGAAGTTTTTATATCACTTTGTACTCTGAGCAGAAAAATTCTCGCTTTTAAATAGCACTATAACTCTAAAAGTCCCTCTATTACAGTTAATCTTCGAAATTTCATCATTCACTCGAACGTAGAGTGAATCGATCACTTTAAAATTTAAAGGGCGTAGTCGACCAATTCACACGAAACTATCAGTATAAATTGGCCTTTAACTTTTCTAAAATAATTTTTCTTTTAATTTTTCGACATCTACTTATACGTGCTGTACTATTACTAAATAAGTAAGTATTACTAAATTACTTACAAAACTCTAATTAATCTGTCCTTTTCCGAGACCAATACATATTTTCGTATTATAGCAGACTCTACGAAATCGATATATATTAAGTTACTACAAGATAATCATATCGAACAAATTAAAAAATCATTTACTTAATTTTGGACACATTGGATAACTAAGGAGAGTCGACAAACATTGTTCATACCACATCGAGGACGCGAAATTAAGTAAATGAATAAATGAAAAAAGAATGAGATTGCTGTACAATTACTTTTACGATAAAAGGTGTTAATGTTGGTATCCATATTTTTAATCGCGTGGAAGAATTAAAAGTAACCATCAGAGTATTCGAACGTTCATTAAACATAATCGATCGTTTAAAATGTTGAGCTAATTACACTCGTTATATAAGCAATCGTGTCAAACAGAGAGAAATTGTAGGTCAAACGAATATAAATAACCGTATTCTGTGTCTGGATTCGCAATTTCTACTTTAGGAAATTACCTCATTAAAAGTTGGCTTTGGTAGTCGCATCCTTTTCATTAAAAAAAATTTCATTTATTTTATTTTCATCGAGCGAAACGCTGCAACATAAAGAATAGCCGAGTTATTATACATTTTCGACTTTGCAATGCAACAAACTCGCAAAATTGCTTCTTAAATTAAATTTTAAACTACTGTTAAATTGAAAGTGTAACAAGATGCCGAGTGAACGTTCAAAAGAAACCCTGAAAGTTATCCAAAGAGGAAGGGAGAGAGAGAGAGAGAGATAGATAGATAGAGAGGTTTCTCTTCTTGAAAAACACGTTTCGTCTTTCAGTTCATAACAGTTTAGAACTTTTTTAAACTTGACACGGAAGAAGGATGCTCGTGTACAAATGTGTATATGTTATTGATCTACCATTGCAAATACAGAGACTCGAGCTAAAACTTTCATCCCCTGCAGGAGTTTTCCCTCTACCCATATTCAAGCTCCAACAAGCTTACTTTATATACCAATCAATTTCTCGAATTTTCCAAACTCGATGCGCATCTGCTTAGCGCCTCGACTACTAGAAGGAAGTGAAGGAGGATAAGGGTAGTAGGAGGGGTGCGACCACTTTTTATTCGGAAAGTTCGTAATGCGCGTACGCTACATAGCTCATCTTGATCTCTATATCTCCTCCTCATCCGAAAGTAATAAACTCTGCTTCTACGATCGTAAATTGCGTGGTAGTTCTATAGATTACATTATTTTCGCTTATCGATTATGACAGTCTCGACAATATACACTTGCATATTATTAGTAGGTAGAGGGTACAACGAGATTCACGACTCGTTGGCCCAGATTCCGTCAACTCTCGCGATGCAATCGCTCAAGTCAAACAACTAGTAAGCCCGCGTATTTCGCTGCTTTACCCACTTCCTCGACCCCCCACCCCTCCGACAAGTACACCACGCGCAAATAACATGCTTGCAACATCGAGTAGACTCGATTCGTAATAGTATAAACACGAGTGTACACCCCCTCTCGATCCCATATTCCGAAACAGTAGTATACCGTTCCTTCGAAACTATCGCAAGCATAGGCAGTATATATACATCAGCAGTAGTCAGTAGCATCCGCATCCATACGCAAGAGAAGATGGACGAGCTTCGGGAACAAACGCGCACGCGCGTCCCTAGGATGTTTGGGGTTTCGTTAATTGCTGAAACACGTGTAGTTGTCCGTTTCTGCTGATACGCGTATATGTATACACACTCACGCATACACACGCGCGTATACATACAAACAGGAAAGTGACACAGAGGTGCGTCAGCGGCAACGCAAGAGGCTAATCGCTCGTCGGCCCTTGTACAGAGCCCAAGTGCATTGTCGCACGCGCCACTCCGTGTTTATTGTACGAGGGGGAGGTTGGAGGTGGCGTCAGTTGCCCAACGGAGACGCGCACGGCTACGGCAAGCTTGGGATTTAACCGTTCGGGAATTGTCGAGCGTGCGCGCACGCGCCTCTCGCGTAGAGCTGTAAAACGGGAAATAAAGGCATTCATTAGCGAGGCAACGGCATCGACATATATAGCTATGTCGTGCTGCTGCTGCTGACGAGCCCTCGGTGCTCTTGTATGTGTATGTGTGTATATGTCTGGGTCGACGAGGGAGGAGGGACAGTTTAGAGCTCGAATATATAGGCATCATTCTCTGACAGATTGACTGGTTAAACAATTTTTTTTATTCTGTACCTTCTGTATTTACCTAGTATTCTTTTAGATTTTTTTTATGAAGATTCTTTAAATTATAGGATGTTAAAGTTGCCTTTTTACTTTTATTTTCAAAATATTGCAACTATTCATGGAAACGTTTTTCACTAAAGACACAAAAGGGACTTTTAACATTACTTTACAATATCATGATCATTACCAAAGTCATAAAGATGTTTAAATTCAGTTTTGAGAAATCTGATCTGAGAATCTATCAATAACAACACCAAAAGCTTTTGTTTGAAGTCATCCAAGTCTTCAAATTCAGCTTTAAAAAGATCCGATCACTGGTAACAATATAACAAAATTCACGATGATACCTTGTAACATTATAAAAGTGTCTACAAAGTTCTACTCTTAGGAATTCAGCTACCATATCATAAAATAATTTTCTCAAGATTGGTTCACATTTCCAATTATAAATTTAGCTTAATTTCCAAATTTAACTAATTGTAAAACAAAAGTCCTTTTCAATTGTTTAGCAAGAGATGTTTCCCTCAAGAGATGCATTATTTCGAAAAAAGCTATAAAATGTCAGCTTTTACATCCTATAACTTAAAGAACCGTCATAAAAAAAATCTAAAAAATTCATGATGCTAGATGCAGTAAACGTCGATTTAGAAAAAAAAAACAATTTTTACCCGTCAATCTGTCAGAGAATGACCCATATATATATATATATACATACCCACACACATATATCCACGTCAGTGTAGAATGCCTATGTAGGCACAGGGGGAGAGAAGAGAGAAGCCAACGCGGCTTTCATTGCCGAGCTCACCTACCATTATCCGGTTTCTGTAAACAAGCACGTGCCGCTACGGCGATACACGGAAAATTTACCGATAAAACTGGGGTGTGCAAATACGTGCGTACAGGCGCGTGAGTTGGAACTTTTCACGGACACTCGTCATTATGCAGTTGTATTTTCGTGTCGAGCGCAATTTCCTTTGAGTTTCTGCAATTTTTGGTTTCGCGTTATATAATGCATATATCTCGGTTTGAGATATCGATTCTTTGTTTACACAGGATGTATGTGTATTGTGTAAAGTATGTAATTAATTCGTTATTCATAACAAATCATAATGAGGCTCGTGTACATACCTTGGGCTTGGAAATGGGTTAAAATGAATAAATTGTGAAATATCGTGATTAAATCATGCTCTTTATTGGAGAAATAAATTATATCATTTTATATTATTGTTCGCTCTCTATCTATTTCGCCACTTCAATCGATCTACAATCGTTGCAGCAACAATATTTGTTAGGAATTGTTCGAATGTGTATATAATTACGATGCGAAATCAACGAACAAAGGTAAAATACGAATATGATCGTGGAACGTAATTTTTTTGACGTTCCCGTTGTTTACAACAGTATTATCGTTAGTCAATTTTAAAATCGCAAGAGGATCTTCCGAAACTACTCGTAACGTCAACAAATAAATTATTGACTTTTTATTTTAATATTACAACATTAAAAAATTGTTGTTGAGATAAGAAAAGCTCTTTTTTATTTTGCTAAATGAAATTGTGTGTACGACATAAAAAAATGTTTTATAGTTTTCACAGTATTTTGTGCATGACGCGCACGAAAGTGTTTTATGACTTCCATAGTGTACCTGAGTGTTCTTAATCGTTGAATTCTTTTTCCTATATATAGATATATACAATACTTTTTGCTATTTTTTCAAAGAGAAAAGCAAATACTATATTCTATTCGTCGACGGTACAAATAGAAATAAATCAAAATTTTCCAAAAGAGTAAAGCAAAAAAAGCTCGCTAAATCTGATAAAACGTTATCAGTCTAGCAGAAGAACGCGTTAACAGTTCTATATGCACACGAGTGAGCAATCTCCGTTGAGTCTCTCTGTCTCTCATCGACCTTGCATTGCAACGGCCGTACAGTCATCCGTTCTATGGTTTTCTCAGAAGTACCAGTCGCTTGCGTATTTATCCTGCCATCCGTGAGGCCAGCCAACAATCGCGTATCCGCAAACGGCTGGAAGCGAGGCGGTAGAAACGCTAGAGACAACTTCGTCTGGACTGCAATAGCTCCAGGGGCTTTTCCCAGAAACTGCTGCTGCACATCGAACGAGGGATTTAGAGCAATCAGTGGTCGGCTCGACGACACGCAGCTGCGCGCAGGACAATAAGCTCGTTGAGTGCCTTGCAGCCGCAAGCTCGCGCATCTTGTTATATGCTTTGTGGAGAACGCGTTCTGACGATTCTCTCATAGACCCTCTTCGGTAGCTTTATGTATTCTGTATATGTCATTGCTCAGTAATAAGTCATTCATATTTCTATTAGTCGCTGAGTTACCTAATTTTTGGATTTGTTCCAGACCCTTCGTTTTATTTCACTTTTCACATTGCTATAGGCTTGCGCAGATGGTAGAGAAAGAGCTCTTGGTTTCTCTCGTGCATAAAGCAGCTTTGAGCTAAAGACCTAGAAAGAGATTGCGGCACAGTCAGCCTCGAGGCAATTGAAGAAACACAACACAGTCGGACAAAGAGGATTACTTTATTCGGCGTAAAAAATGTCATTCAGTCATTTAAATCTTGAAAAAAAGAATAGTACGTTGATCGGATGTCTATTAAGCTTTTCACGCCCGAGTCTCTGATTTCGTGTTCGTTACCTGTTGTAAGGGACTACGAAAGTGAATTACTAAAGAACAAAGAGTTCCTTTTGAAGAATAAAGTAATTTCTTTTTTCCACTCTTTTAAATCTTACTGAGAAAAATGATAAAACAGATCAACCTTCGAAATAAAATTGCGATTTAAACAGATACAGGATCTAACTTAACAACTCAGATGTAATTTCAATAAATCGAGCGAAAATAACTTCACGAGATGTTCATAATGACCAAGAAATATAACCTCGCATAACTTCGTTTGGTCCGACCAAAATAACGGTTGCAAAATAAGAAAATAAAACGCGGAAAAAAAAAATTCTATATCAAACATGGACGAAAAATGTTGAATCATTATAATGCGATTCCAAATTGGCCAAAAATTACTCATAATAATAAAAATATTTCTAAAGAAAATAAAATTGAATGTGAGGTTATCAATCGAAACTAATAGTCGACTAATAATAGTCAATGTAAAAATGCAATAAAACACGTTAATGAAATTTAAATGAGGTACGTTATCTAAGAAAATAATTCAGTATCTACCATAAAAAGCATAAGATTTTAATATGACTAAATATTTTAATTACATACTAATAAATTTTATGCAATCCTCATCGTTTATACGTAACAAAATTATTATTGGACTGAAACAATATTGTTTACTCTAATAAACTAATTAACTAATAATTATTAAATAAAATATTCGATATACTTACAAACAACAACGCGTGCATATTGAATTTTATGGATAAATTGAAAGGAAAACGGAAGTAAAAATAATTATTAAAATTAATAAATATAGGATTATTTTTTATTAAAAAAACTATAGCTTAATTTGCTTATTACTCTAGCTCTAAACTCTAGAAATGCCTGTATTAGAATTAATGCTGAAAAAAATCGAATCAAACTACAACATACAACGTCAAATATTATCGTTACGCACACGATAAAATGTAATTAATTATTGTACACAATTATTTTTCTATTCTCATATTAATGTAAAATCTGATTGCAATTGCAAACTCCAGTGAGCATTAGCAATTGCAATCAGATTTAATTGCTTTTAATTATTTATAATTAATTATGATTATTAATTGTAGATCTTATATCTTTTCTCTTTAGTAGCTTACTAAAATCTCACTTTCTATAAGAATCAAAATAAATTAACGCACCAATAAGCTGAAAATGATTATAAATTCATATCGATACATCCTTTAAAGCATCGATGTAGGGTTTCTCTTGAATGAATAATAGAAAAATTATTAAAAATAAAAAACTGGCTTATTTATAATTATTTCTTAAAACACCAATTAGAAATATTCATATCTTCAAAATCAGTGTTAAATATATAATACCATTAATATAAGTAATTAAAGGTATCTTACCCCTTTAGACAGGCAACAAAGAGAATAAAAACGATTGTTATCTGTGCCTCTCCTTTATCTCGATTACTGTATCCGTCGAAAATCAAATGCACACATTTATAAACCACACAATACAAGCGGCACAACGCACACTCGTAACTCTTAGTAAAAGCGAGAGCCAAATCATGTAGCAGCTCAAGCCGAAGCTTTAGCATTAGGTATATAGCAGCAAAGCTCGCGCGCTCGTCGAGTCGAGCAGCCGGTGGTGCTTAAGCACTGCCAGGCTCTCTCTCTCTCTCTCACACACGCTAGCAAGTGACCGTACATCAAAGCGTTTTAGCCTTAACCTCGATATATCTCGAGCAATCTATCTTGCGGTGTGGCCTGCAGATCGACGCTTGACCGCACGAGAGATGCAGCTCTTGTGTCACTCATGCTCTCTCTCTCTCTCTCTCTCTCTCTCTCTCTCTCTCTTTCTATGATCCTCGACCCGGTACTGCGGATTTTACCGGCCATACTAGAATACGGACTTTGGCGGTACGCGTTGAGTAAAAAGAAGCTACTCGAGAGCTAACCTCGTCGCAGCTCTCGACCTCTGGAGACTTGTTATGTTGCCAGCTTTTCGGCTCTGATCTCTTCTTTCTTCGTAATTTTTCAAAGTACTTTCTTCTTTTTCTTTCTCTTTTGGCTTATTTTCTTTGAGCTCGTAATTCACTCTGTGTATTGTACAGGGATAGCGAGGAATTTTCCTGGTTATATCTGTATTCGTATATGTTTATTATATTATTTATGATCAGTTTAAGGTGTAATTCCTGTTATGGGATAGTTAAATTATTATTAGTTGAATCTCTAAATCTTTAATAGATCATGAATATTCCGGGGATTAATAATAAATCGCTAAATCTTTTATAGTCCACGTTCGACGTAACTAAAGGCATTGATGTATGTGTTTCCGAAAAACTAGTGATGGGAGAATAAAAATCTCTGACGGGGTGATGCGGTGTGGTCGAATGGTTATATGCGCTTGTCGAAAAAAAAAGTTGGTGAACTCGCGTGCGTTTGTATTATACACCTGTATAGAAGATATACGATTCATCATATTCATATCCATTACGATCGATGGTATGAGGGAGCACGTGAATTTTTTCATTTTGATGGCCTATTTCGTTCTACTTGACGTTTGTATATATACAGTGCATGCATCCAGAGTGGAAAGTAGCTGAGTTCGCGCATCTCTTCATACAATAATGTTTACCGTCGGACTCGCATGTTATGAATCATAACACATCTGCTCTTTGCGTAAGATATGCAGAAGATGGACGAATTGTGTGCCCAAAGTGACTGTTCGACCGAAGTTTTGCTCGCAAAGACGGAAATTTGCAATTCATATTTATGTAATAATTAAACGAGCGAGTGGATAATTTCGGAATATCTTATTAAATGGATAAGCTGGAATTGAACGTTGAAAATTTTACGATTTGTGGGTCACGCCAACAAGACTTTGACATTTTTAATTCTAGTAAGTAATGCGTTTTCACAAGACGATTTTTATGACATTTGTTTGGAGAATGAACATCGTGGATTCTTTGGTTTGCTTTTTTTTAAACATTCGTCTTTTAATTTCTTTATAAGGTTATAAGCGATTGTTATAAACGTAAGCAAAATATAAAAAATTGTTTGTTCTTGTGGTGATTTATGTTTTGAGATAGAATAGATGCATTTAAATATAATAATTATATCTACAATATAGATTAGATTAGACTTAACCCCTTTAAAAGCGAGATATCTACATCTTAAAAATAAAAAAACCAGTGCTTATTATAAACTTGTCTACAACAACAATTGGTTTAGGAAATAACTTAAAAATTCACATTCAAACATCACACCTCGACTCTACCTTCTTTCTCTCAATCCCAGAGCGTAATTAGCATCAGCAAATCAAGTCGCTGTTTAATTTTCGAGCTTTCCGACCTTAAAACGCTCTCCGAAATGTACATGCATATAGCAACCGCGCGCTTCTTAATTATTCCGCGATATCTGGCATCGCGCGCTCGCGCGCTGTTAACAAACTTTCCTTCTAGCCCCAACGTTTGACTTATTATTATACAAAAGCGACTCGTTTGCTTCCACTCTCTCCCGTGGATTTTTATTCTTTTCTCGTTCTGGCGCGCTACGAAACTACTTAAACTTGTAAATTCCGAGATGCCTCTGTTGGCCATTTTGCACGCGGCTATACAACGTCGAATCTACAATGGCTTTGTTCTTTCGCCGACACACGCAACTCTCGTTTATTTACTCGTTGCTCGATTTAAGAGGTAAACGTTCTTTGTTCGTTGGTGAAAAAGTAAAAGGAACAGCGACAGTTGCGACGCTTATTTTTCGTCGCAAAGTTGAGAAACGCAATTATATTCATCAGATTGCCCTGACGCAAAGCGACTCTAATGACGTTTGCGCTGATTAAAACAAAGTATAATGAGCTCTTTACGAGCGAACATTGTCGTATTTCAGCACACCGAGTCCTATATTCAAATGGCAAGCAAGAGCGAAGCGCTCGTCACATCAGAATGCATTGAAAACGAAGAAGTTGCAGCGGTGTCCTATCTCGGTGTAAGATAAATTTAAAATGGAAAAACACAATTTCGAGGTGGCTGAGTAAACTACAGCTTCGGCATAATGAAAGATAGGAACCAGCTGGAGGATAGAGTCACGAAAAAGAGAAAAAAATAAAGAAAAATCGACAAAGTCTAGCACAGACTGAAAAAAAGTAGATAGAGACTTAGGAAGTACCATCCCTCTCGCACGCAGTTGCCTCGAGGGAATCTACATTCAAACGCGCTCAAAATGCAAATGCGAATACGTCGTCGTCGGTGCGGTAGTGCAAGCGGTAGGTGCTAGTAATTGTAACTGCTTGACCGGACGCTTGCGAAGCACCAGAGAGAGAGCGAGAGAGCGAGAAAGAGAAAGGTTACTCCGGATGGTTCTAACACTACTACTGCGCTATCTCAGCGCCATTTACTCGCCGAGCGGGCTTTGTATATTCGACACTTACTTCCACTCAAATCGTCTAATAAATCGCTGGACTACAAAGTCGTATAGAGCGCGAGAATAAACATACTAGGGTAGCGAAGTTACACGCTTGTGTTAAACTCTCTGTTGCGAGACACTGGATTTGGGAAATATTATATATATACGTTCCTTTGCTATAACCGTGATAGCAGCTCGGTTTTACCTGCTATCCTTTGACTTGTAGAGTTACGTCGTGTGCTTTGCTGAATTGTGTGGCTGCACGTATAAAACTTTAATTGGACGTATTAGTTTTTCCTAATTGCCCTTGGCTTGAATTTATCCATCTTAAGTTCTTCTACGAGTCCGTAGTATGTGTGTGTTTGAAATAGTGGGAAGTTAAATTTTAAAAGGCAAACAGGTCAGAGTTCATTGTGGAATCGAGGAAAAAGCTGTTAATTTTCTCAACTTCTTTAAATGCAAAAATTCTCGCTTTTCATCTAGTTAGAGCAACACGTCATTTACATATAGAAGTTGGCCTTTGCTAATTTCCACTCGAATGAAATTATGCAAATGTTACCAAAGATAATATTTTTTTTAATTCTCAATGAATACTATCTCGTATATAAGCCCGTCTCTTTGCTGGCTATATTCTGACTTCATATATTTATCTACTCCATAAAAAAAAAATATATATATATATATACACTTTATTGACTACTACATAACGTCAGTTTAACGGGATCAAAGTAAAACATTTACACACGTATTTATACACTTTTTTACGAGGCAGAAGCGTCCCATACTTATAAGTAACGTCTATATTCTGCCATAGGTAAAGAGAGTCAATTACTACGAATAAAAATCTAGAATAATGAAGCCAAACGCTGCGAAAGTCAAGTTATTTTAATTTCCAGCTTTTGATCAAAGCCGGAAGAAGAAAATCCCCTCTCTGCGGGCAGATCTTGCAATTAAAACAGATCAACTCCAAGGGGGGTAGGATCTACCGTTTCCGTTAAAGTTTCGCCGAGAGCAGCTATATATTAGCGAAGTGTGTATGCAGCTGGAACAAGAGAGGAAAATTTAGCGGCCGCATTCATACCCTACACCAACACACTCAAGTGCTAGGGTCTATATACAAACACACATACATGTATATATATATATATATATATATATATATATATATATATATATCTACACGCGTATATTTTCTGCTTCGTCGAAACTACCGCTCGCGCGCCTGTCTATAACTATAGACTTTATTTATCTCTGTTTCTCCGCAGTTACAAACTGCCCCTGATAAAGCAGTCCGCGCGAGGCACGTCTTACAGGTATACCCTTCGTCTCTCTCTCTCTGTCTCTCTCTTTCTCTCTTTCTCTCTCGCTTGCTTTCTCGCTCTGTGTTTATATATATACACAGACGCGAAGCGAAGTAGGCGGAGGTGGCAAAACTTACTTCCCTCGGCGAAATCCTTGTGGGTGGCACTTTCTCCTTTGTGAGGCTGCCGCAACAATATTTCACAGCTAAGGCGTATAAATCTTTCGGTTTCCGTCCGCGAGGGCGGCTGCGATATAAACTTCTTATTTCGCGGCTTGCAGTCTTGCGACTGTGTGGCAGTAAAAATACAATAACTTCATTACTCTCGTGTGAGTCGGAGTCGTATATTATCCGGTATACAATAGCTCCAGTCAGTCTATTTTGAGGTAATCGCTTGGTATCACTGATCGTTCGAGCTTAAGATATATTTTCAAAAAAGTTTCATTTGTGAAAAATATAAAAATTTATATTTATCTATGCATCTGCGATTTATGTTATTGTCGATAATTTTTTTTATAGATAGATGAGTGTTCATCTTACGATTTATGAGTTAGGTTTTCTTGACATTTTTTTAATTCATTGGAAATCGATACACGAATTGCTTGTATAAATAATGGATAACTAATCATTATTCGCATTCATTTTATGAGCCACTCTCAATTTTTATAGCGTTTTTTTAAATTTGTTGGTACAAGAATTAGTTTTATAAGAATATATGCATTACTCGTATCCGACTTATAATCTAAACACAATGAAACACTTCATTTTCTAATTGACAATATATTGTTATCGATTAATTTCATTAATTCTTCATTTGAAAGTCTATAATTATCGAATTTATACCAGTTATTCTGGAGAGTTTATGGTAATCTTTTATTTTTAGGTATCAAAAATAATCTCCAGGACATAGAAAACGATTACTTGCACAGTATGTTTTTTTAATTCAATCACTTTTTCTAAATAACACTTCATTACGTCTTTTGTGATAAAAGCTTCACTGTGGAATAACGAATGCTTTAAATTAGGCTTATTTAAAATTTGTTACATTCCATACTCTCCTATTTACAGAAAAGTGTTAAAACAATTCTAACAAAATTCATGGAAACTTCTCAACACATCAAGAAAAAAAAAGAAATTTCAAAGTTACGATTTTACAGAGAATCGTCTACACACGCGTATACATATACATACGCCGTATTCACTATTCGAATATGAATGAAAATAGCGCGTTTGGGGACAAATTGATTTTTTGCATTCGACAGAGTAGGATACTGCAATGCCATACGCACACAGACAGCCGCGTTCCATTATCAGCTTTATGATCGAGTACCAGAGGAGCGACGCGCGAGAGAAAGTTTATTATACGTGTCACACACATATAGACGCGCACCCATACACACACGCGGGAGTAAAAGCTTTTACGCCGGCGCGGATTTAACCCCTGCTGCAATTTGTCGGAAGGACAGTGGCGATCGTCCCGCGGCGATATGGCTCCCTTTGGATTCGATTTTAATTCAACTATGCGAGAGATAGCTGCAGTGTTGCAGTAAAGTATCCTCATACTGGTAGCCAAGAGATCGCTAATAAATCTACTCGGTTTAATGTAATTTTCCTTCGATGTGCGTACGTTGACTGTAATATCGAAAGATTGTTATGGGTATATCTATGCTAAATATATATGTATAACACACATGCATGTGCATTGTCCTGTAGGGGATGAACTCGGCGCGAAAGCTTAGGTGGGCATTAAGAGATGTGAACGTAATTCTTTATGAAATAAGACTTTGAAGTTAGAAGTAGGTATACGTAGAGCAGGAAATAAAGAGAATTGGTGCGTGTTTTCAGGATTTGAAAGTTTAATAGTCTATGCTTCTCTTTTGCGACATTTTTACTCTCTGACATTTCTTCTCATAACGCATTCAGTGTATTTGCGTATTTCTGTTGAGTCGAAAATATGCGAGCAATATTCACTAGGACAGGATATTTGACTGTTTTTTTGTGAATTCGTATCTCGGAGTGATCAAAGAATTTCGATCGAAAAAAGTTGGAAATACAATTTTTTTTCTCGGTATGCTTTGTTTTTTGTTTATTTTTAAATAAAAATATTGATGAAAATTTTGCCAACGGCAAGCGTTATATGTACGTGTGAATTCGAGTGAAAATCATGCAACTACGGTACGTTATACTGTTCTTGCACTCTGACGAATGGACGAATCCAATTTACGACGTTATTTTTATTTATGTTACGTTGAATTCAACGAGTTTCCTCTTTTCAAACAAGTTGCTTATTTTTGGTAATAAATTCAAGTTAATATCAACGAGATATTGCGACATACCAATGAGCGATTCGAGCGGATAAAAATAAATTATTTCATTGTACAATTTCGTCGCAAATAATTAAATACTATTCTTCTTTTCTACGTCAGGTGATTCGCCGCAATTTTTCCCATTACCTCCAGCGGCAAATTCTCTCGAGCAGCCGAGTAAGTAAAGCCAGAGATCAAGTAGCGAGAGTTCGTCCAAATATCAGAAAATAATCCAAAAAAAAAAAAAAAGTTGGAAACCCTCTCCGTCTACTCCGGGGCTCATAAATTTCTCGTGTTTCATACTTAAGGCAGCTTATACGTCCAGTCCCGGGGAAAGCAGAGAAAAAATCACTCCAGTGGCGTTGGAAAGTTTTTAAAAAATTCCTCCTCCTTCCCGCTACTTTTCCACCAGGTGTATATATATATACTCACATAAATACATATACAGAGGGTCTAGAGTTAGCTCTCGGGTTCGGTTGGTCGAGCGCTCGATTTCATAAATCGCAGCGCCAAAGAGCTTGCAGTGGCGCGACGACTAGCGCGCCTTGCGGAAGTGGCGTGTACCAGCTCTTGCTACTTTTCACTCCGGTTTCTGAGCTACTCCCTCTTTCTTTTCTCTTTTTGCCCTTTTGGCGATGATTTCGCTGCGTTGCGGACTTGCTAAAGCTTCGTACATACACGTATATATATACAGCAACATAAAGCGGGTCATACACATACCTCCTGCGAAGAGTTTTATAAGTGTCGCGATACGTTAGTGGAGAAAAAAATAAGACAGCTTATAGCTCTCGCGACCCTTAGGTGAGTTATAAGAGGTCAAAAAAGGAGCAAAAGCGAGCGCGAGAAAGATTGACTCCGGCGTTGTTAGTGCCAAAAGTTTTTCCGAGGTATAGAGAGTATATAGCCAAGCCGGCCCCGGCGATAGCGATCGCTCGGATTTGTTTCGACGTCGAGTGTATGTGGCCATACGGTACGGAGGAGGAAAACGATCTTGGGAATTATTCTGGCGACTTATCGCCCGGGATGATCGCCCGTTTTTCCGATACGCCGGCACATAATGGCCCCTAGGGGCTGCAGCTACTGCTGCCGCTTCAGCTCTAAACGCTGGAAATGATAAATAACACCACCGCGAGCGAGATATGTGTGCTTTCGCGTAGACGATACTACTGCTCTATATACGCCGATTCGTATTTTTCCGCCGCAGAAAGGGGAGTCTATTCGCGAGGTCTTCGTATATATTAGAAATTACTCGCTAGACTGAGAACGCGCTTTCTCAAATTTTAATAATAACCGTGTGCATAGCGTAGTACGAAGAAGTTTTTTTAAATTCTATAAAAGCTTCAAGTTTACGCTAAAGCTCGACGTGAGTGCATTATTAGACGAAAGTTTCGTGAACTTAATAAAAATACATTACGATGCAAAAAGAAAAATTCTTTTCAGAGTTGGATATCCATTTCCTTTCTCTTTCTCGTTAAAAAAAATAACTTCGAACCTCAAGCTCTCGTTACAAAGACCAAAGGAATAAAAGCTTCGAAAAAACTATTGTGCAATAACCTCGTAGCCACAGGATGGAAGAAAAAAAAACGTCGTCGAATATGAATATTGAGAGACTCACAGACTGAGAGCCACCTGTATACGAAGCTAAAAAAAAAGGAATCTCTCGCTTGAAAAAGGGGCCGTTTTCAAGCGCAACTGCGCCTCCCAATTCACTGCGGGGCGTCTCTCTTTGCACTGAGGCCAAAACGCGCCGGAAGTGGCAGCGCAGTCACCCCCACCTCTTCCAAAAAAAAAAGTATTCGTTATCACCGCACGGCGGTCGATGCGACTTCCTAGTTTTTTTTTTCGTGAACGCTTGCGCGCGCGCACGCCTATCGCGCCATAAATTCGAGCAACTTCCGATATTTTAGAGCACGGTGAACCAGCGCGAGAACCATTCATCAGGTGCCGGCGCGGTGCACTCGTGTAATTCTGCCGGTTGAAGCTTTGCAGAATAGACGGACGGCGTGACAGGGCGTCGATAAGTTTTTGCGGATGGATAACGATTATGGAAATGAGAAGGTTATTTATTGCGGGCGTCCCACGTGTCATGCTTGAATTTTATTGAAAAATGTTTTTCCTTCGATATTCTTCATTAATTTCTGCTTTTGTGAGGAAAATTTGTAATCAACGCCTTCCGCGAAGGTATAAATGGAAAAGGAGTCGAATTGAATCTATTCAATGGAATGCTTGCTAGAAGGCTGGGAGAAAGGTCGTTTTACTCGACTCGTTTGAATGGTCAATGAAAAATCCATTAAGAATCGTTGCTAAAAAAAAAGTTTCTCAATGGTGATGCTAGAAAGATCGAATCAAGATATGGGATTGAGTCTACTGCGTTCAAAATAAGTATTTATCTCTACGTTGCATCACCTTCTTTTTCCTCTTAACTCTTGTAAGTCGAGTAATTGGCAGACTTCTTGCTTTCGGCTTTTTGACAAACTTTCGGGTGAAACGAGCAGCGAGTTTTTAACAAAAACTAAAAAATAAAAGTCAAGCTTCGACGTAAATGTCGAGGAAGCCTTCGGAGTCGTGACGTTTTCTGAAACAAAAGTAAAAAAGAAACGTGTCTTAAAGCGTTGCGAAAGCCCGCGAGAAACTTAAAAATGCGCAGGTAATTAGTCAAGGTCTGTTTGATTTACCGTATACCAATGGAAAATACAGTGTCCTTTAAGAAAATTAAACACCAACAGAAAAACCCTCGAATTTTCAATCAAGTTCGTAGTTTCTCCTTTAATTACGAATAATATCGAAGTCTTAAAAAATTAAATATACGGAACGATTAAAAACCCCTTCACCGAGAAATTCAGAGTAGAAAACACGCGAACGATAAATTATCGATTATGACTCATTCTCACGTAATAAATTTCCGTAGACTTCTTCATCCGTTTCTGTTCCTCATTCTCGAAAGTAGAGGAACGAGAGAGCACCCGCGTCCATAGCCGGCAAGTGGCTTTTGATTTATGAGAAGAGTTTTGTCGAGGGCGTGTCGAAACACGGAAACGAAACAGAACGCGCGTATTTTAGATTACTAGAAAATCGTCATTTCCTCTAGAAACCAAATAAATCAGTAACATTAGGAATATATATATATATATATATATATGTATGTATATACATCTATTGTCGATGGGGTCGACTGCGGGACACAAAGATTGATTTGACTATCGGTTATCGATTTCATCCGGCCGCCTCTGTAATTTCCCGCTCATTTAAATTGCCGCAACGAAGAGGAGCACGTCAGCTGCTATCACGCTACGGTACGATAAAATAGTAGTCGAAGATAAGCCATGCTTATGTACATTGCCTTCGGAATAGTCTATACGTAGCTTTCTTGCTCGTCTACGAATATCGGAAGTTCATCTAATTATGTTGAGGTTTTTAAAAATATTTCCCTCGTCTGACTATATCCCGACTGCTCTACTTGAATTTTAAACTTTAGGTCAGTATTGCTATAAATACCTCGTCGAGAATTATTAAAATCGAGGATACATCAAATTCTTTATTGAAAATCGCACTGTTCGTAGCTTTCTTGTACTTGTTTATCTCTTGTGCTTAAATATCTCACTCCTCTGACCATATTCTACCACATCTACTTAAAATTTCTACTTTGAATCAATATCACTGAAAACGTCTTGACGCGAACTGTTTAAATTGAAGAAACATTTGAAATTCTGTACTAAAAATTGTACTGTGTGTAGCTTTCGTGCCTTTATCAACGAGTACGGGGAACTCACGTTATTATATCAAGAATTTTTAAATATCTATCTCTTCCGACAACATTCTGACTTATCTACTTAAATTTTCGACTTTAGATCCATATTACTGTAAACGATTTCGTTGCGAATAATTTAAATCTCGGAAACGTTTGAAATCCTTTAATAAAAATCTTATCCCCTGGTTTTCTACAGCCTTCTTATTTAGATATATGGCAAAGAAATCGAGTTGGCGTGTGTGTCGTCCTCGGAATAATGCAAATCCCTAGAGGAAATCTACACAGCGCTTCACACAGCTCTAGATCCACGATATCAAAGCTCCGTGTAATAACGTTCGACAAAAATATTAGAGGCAACTCACGCAGGGGCGCGCAAGCGGATTATACGTACTATGAATCGATAATGTATACAGCCGCGCCGGCACGATACAATACAAAAAGAACGAAGAAACACATATATATGCATGTACCTATATACATATAGGGTGAGGTTTGCTCTTTGGATCCAGAGAGAAAGATAATGGTCGCTCGAGGCGAAAGCCTGTATCACGATAGTCGCCGCCTCCTTCGTTTTCGTTTCTTCTTTTTTTTATCTCTTGCTTCCTTCGTGCTGTTCGCCCTTGAGACACGCAGGGTTCATTTAAGCTTACGGCGAACGACGTTTTAAGAGGCCCTTTTTTCGAAATTTTAACCACGTGTCAATGCGAGCTTACCGGAAGCTTTCAAGTTCTTCGCTAGCTTGCAATAATAATGCTCAAGCCATTGATAAAGATTTTAAAATGCACTAGGGGTTTCGAAGGGAAGAAACTCGAGTAGACTATTTTCATATACTAGGACTTGTTCAAAAAGCATCAAGCGTTTATCTTACATTCTACGCTCAATTCTTTGAGGATAAAAAAGCTTGAATGAGATACGAAAAAAAACACAAGGAGGATAAAGGTCAAGAGGAGAGAAAGCGGATATTTTGGAGAACAAACGAGCTCCATGTCGTCCGTCGGCTCATATACTTCGGCCTTATCTACGGGACTCTTTGTCACCTAAGCAGGCTGTTCACACGCGTAGATGTCCATGGATAAACATAGGCAAAAGAAACTTTCGGATATTCGAGTACGTGTAAAAAAAAAACTTGAGTACAGAACAAAGATTCCAACTACCCAGTGGTATAAAATGACCAGCTATAAATCAAGTTAACAATAAAATACTACCCTCATTTTCTTTCAAATGCTACACTGTTATAGAAAGAATCATTTGACTGAAAGTCCTCGTTAGTTTGAACCGCGCATTTTTCATGACATTCTATACAAATGAATATTCTTTAATATTGAGAATGTATTTATTATCAGTTTCGCGTGATGAAGTCGTTTTTTAACGGTTGATCAGCGTATGCTAATACATGCAAAATGAATTAGGGATGTTAATCGTTGAATTATTATTGTAAAATTAGAGAAATTAGATTTAGACCATTATGGTAAAGTATCTCAATTATTCATTCCTGAAAATTATAAGCTACTGGAAATTAATGTTAATTAAAAAACTTCTATCGATTAAATTAAATACTGCATTAGAAGGGAAACATGTCACAAATCATAGAGATGCAATTATTGACCCAATTATGAATAACTGTTCGATCTCTTTAACAGTCAGCTTATAATACAGTAAATTTTAAACAGTACTTGCGAAATTTGAATTACATCTTTTTTATTTATTAAATTACCTATACATATATATTTTAACAATCTCTTACACTCGCATAAAATTATTAAAAAAGGATATTTAAAAAAAATAAACCCAACAATCCACGATGTTTCTCTAAACAACCACTGTAAGCACAGTCTTATACGAGTACGTCTAGTGTACTAGTAATAAAAAGTAAAAATGAAAAACGAAAAAAAATAAAAACACACATATACAAAATAGAAAACCAGGCAACATTTTTGGCGGTCGATAGCGTCAGCTCTTGCGGAGAGGATATCTTTACATTATCAAGAAGACAATTTTATTGTCATAAAAGCTAAAGAAGCGCGTTGAGCGTGTAATTCAAGATAGGCCCTGGGCACAGCGAATGAGACAGACAGAGAGACGAAGAAGAATAAGAGGCAAAAGCCAAAGAGACGGGAAGCAGAGAATATAGAAACGAGAGTATAGTGCTCGCACCAGCAAAGAAAGGGAGCAGTGCGCGCGAGCGAGAGAGAGATTACATTTTTATGCACCATAATTCAAGGAGAGACGAAGAAAGCTGGGTAATCGAGAAAAAGTGGAGAAACGAGGGCGGGGGCGCAAAGGAGCGAAGGAGGAAGAGACGAGGTCGGTAAGTTTCGCATTATGCCGCGAGGCGCGCGCTTCGCGATCTTTAAACCATCCCCTATCCTCGCACACATACACACACATGTAAGCGCGCCTGCACGTCTCCTCGATCGACCTCCGTGGGGCTTTATCACGGGAAACGGTGTCGTTATACTTATCGGTGAAGTATTACAAAAGGAATAAGAGACACACACACCACGGATTTCGCGACTTTTCTCTTTTCGACTTTTCCGTTTCTGTCAGTCGACAAATAATTTTTTTTCTCGCGCTTCCTCTCTTTCTCCTTCTTTTGTTCTTTTATAGCACGGAAATTCAAGGTATTTCCAATTTTTCTTTGCGCGATTTTAATTAAGATCGACGGTAGAGCGGAAACGTATTTAATTCATCATTACTCGCGGGCCTTATTCTATTAGTGGTCGATCGTTTTAGATTCGTTGCGGTCGCTGTGGTAGTAGACTATTTCCGTGATAGAATTCGAAATGACTGTGGTAGAGAAAGCCTATATACCTCTTCGTCGAACGGAAAAGCATCTCGTAATTGCGATTCGTTTGACATTCTATTAGCTCGTGGTAATCAGTCAGTATATTAATCTCAACGATAAAACCAAATGCATTCATTCACGACAATAGCAGATGTATAAAATCGATCTATTTTCTCTTTCGCTCGAGCATAACATACCCAGATACGTAGCAATAACTGAATTTCCTGGAAAACATCAATGAGTCACACGACGCGAGAGAGAGAGAGAGAGACGCATCGAACGACGTTTATTCAAATGTATGCAAACTTTGCACAGACACTGCGCACGTAATCGAAGTACAAACTACTACTGTCAGTGTTTATCTCGGGGAGGCGAAGCATCGCTTTTAAATGTTTTCGTTCCATTTACCACCATAATACGGAAAATCTCTTACTATATACATATGTATATATTATGTATATAAGCATTACGGACGCTATCGAATACCAAGAGATTTTTCGTTTCTCTCAAAGTAGGTAAACGACGTCCAGAGCTTTTACAAAGAAAAATACTGTTTTTGTATAATCTCGCTGTCCAGCTGATGGTATCGTCATATGTGCGACTTTGCCATATAGCCTTCCTAGCTTTATGTACAGTCCAGCTTTTTTCCAATGCAAACCTAGTGCCATGCGCTGGATTTTCCGCGATGCTGCGCTCGGCATTAACAAGACCGTTAGAGGCAAAAGACCCGGAAAAAGAGAATCTGCGCCGCTACTGCGATAGAAACAATAAAGACAAGGACGGTGATTTGAACGACGATGTGCGATACCGTACACAAACGCACTTTTTCACTTTTTATCCAACTAAAAGAAATTTTTTTCGTCTTTATTTTCAGTGTAATACAATAAACGAGATGTACATGGAAGTTTTTTTTTCGTTTATTGAACGTGTAAAATACTACTCGTCGTACTCGCAATAATTGTTAGAATAAGAACAAAATTTGTTTGTTTTCTTTAGATAGTTCTAGGAAAATATTTACTTGGATCGAATCGGTTTTTATTGGTATAAAATTTGTCGACTTTCAATAAATTATAGTAGAATTTTAAAATAGTTTTTTTTTAACAAAATATTGTTTTTTAATTCAAATAAATAATGTCCTTTTTTCATCAAGAGCTTTTTTTATCAGGTTGTTTATAATTGGCTTAGAACTGTAACCACAGGAAAAATTAAAAAAAAAGCGCAACAATTTCTTAAAAAGTATTTATGGTGCATTCGGTACTTATTTTTAAATTAGCTTTGCACTACTTTTCAATTCGGATTTTCTTTGTCAGTTGGTAATGTTGTCAGAGCTGGAGGTTTTTTTTCATCGCATTTAAAGCTGCTCTACGCTATTTTACCCTCGTGATAAGTATAATGAAAGCAATTACTCATTTATAAAAAGCAGGGGACAAATTGTTCTAGGAAAGAAAAAAGAATGTATCGCCGCAGTAGAGAATGAGGAGTAGGAGGCAAAGTTTTACCTTTGACATAATCTCGTCACATTCATTTTCGCAAGCGTGCACGCGTCCAACAGCTCGGAATCAAATTTCCGTAGTTCATTATTTCACTCAACAAACAAGGCTAGTCGGTCAGTGTAGCCTACATATATATATATATATATATATATATATGGCGCCATTCGTAGTAGCCGGAAAATCCCCGACGTGTACTACCGAGAGCCACCTTAAAGGTGATAGCTAAGGTCAACGTCTCTCTCTCTCTCTCTCTCTCTCTCTCTCTTGGTGTAATCGTTGTATATCTGTGCAGTGTCCCTTCGCTTACACCTTCAAATTTCCGTTCGAGCTAATCGAGGCTGTCTTGTTAGTTTTGAATTATGCATAATAGCTTCACTATAGTCTTATCGGCTTTGCGTATTTTAATTTAAACGCTAATTATTTTATGATTCGAAGTGCCAAGTAACTGTCACTTATACCCCTGTATGTTTACTTAGGGGTGGCGTTGACCCACTCAAGGCTTTGAGTAATGTACGTCGCGTCGCTTATTGCTCTTACATATTATACATATACAATATTCTGCTTTTATATTATGTACTTTGCTTGACTGTAATTCAAACAGCTCCCGGCTTCGAAACGCATTTGAAAATTGATTTTCCACATGGAAATTCGTTGAATTATTAAAGGAGGTTATTCAAGATTTTTACATTAATGCTGAATATCGCCTGAAGCCTCGCGCTATCACTCCCTTCTATCCTTCTCTTTCTCTTTGTATACGTATGCGTATATGTATGTGTTTAATCATTAGTTATTCAATACTAAGAGTCTAGTCAGAAGATTATTATGCAGGCTCTCGAAACATCGTGTACATATTTGTAAAGTTACGATAAGTTACTAATTCTGTCAATCGAACTCAACGGTACGTTCGCTGATAAATTTACTAAAAGCGCAATTTTCATGTTGCCAGATTCCTAGAATAGTAGCTTTGAACCGAGAATTCGGCGGAATAATTTATCAAAAGCTTGTCTCTACGCAATCGTCATTAGGTACATAAATATTTAAATAAACTATGTATTCATTCGAGCTAGCAGAGTATATATACCGCAATTTGTTACGTGCAAGCTCAGTGCGCAGAGCCGTGGCATTACGTCGCGCAAGTTTATGCGCTCAGCGAAGGGTTAAAAAACGTCCTTCGGCCATGTATACGTAGAGAGCTACGCCCGCGCGCGTAAAAAAGGATAAGGTCGCTGTCACGCTCGTTTTACCTCGCGAGTTCCGGAGCAGAAAAATAAAACGTTAAAGGGCAAATCCGCCTCGTGAAAATTCATCTTTTCCTGCAAGAGAGCCGGATAAAAATATCTATCTAATTCTTTACCCGTAAATTAAAAGTCGGCTCGATTTGCGTTAAATTTCTACCTACTGAAAATCTTCGTACTCCGCGGTAAAGCGTCTCCTACAATTTCCACATATATACATACGTATGTATGTGTGTATATATACCGAGAGAGAGAGAGCGCATCTGGAGGGCTTTGGAAACACAAACTTGCCACTCCTCCAAATCCTCTTGAACTTACTGCTCGAAGATGTAGGAGAAACAGTCGCTGCTTGAGGTTCGCTCGCTGATTTTCCATCGAGTCGTTCGCTTACTACCTCCGTTTTTCTAAAACTCACTGCATGTGTAAACGCGTATATATATATCTCCTTCACATTCTCCTCCTGTTTCTCTCAAATGTCGTATACGCAGACTCATCTTGTTTGTGTATAGCTATCGCTGCTTGGAACGGCACGTTTGACTTTAGTTGATACGTTCTTCTTTCTGTGTTCCTCTATTGGCTCTCAAGCGAAATGGTATTGCATTACGAAAACGTCGAGTTATTGAAAAGCTTTCGCATCCCGAGACGTTGTCGCGAATTCAATGAAGAATAAAACAAACAAAAAAATAAGCAGCGCATTGCAAGATATCCGAGAAAGTATATAGTGATTTTAAATAGTCGATTTCGCAAGTACAGCTATTAATACGAAGCTGAAAAGGATCTTGTTTCGTTAAAAGAAAATATAAGGATCGACCGACTATGCGCTGACTAGTTCTACTGGCAATAGCTATATTGCTGCATTGATTTCTCAACCCTTGCCTTTCAATTCCACCGCGAGTGGTATATTTAGTGGGATGGGGGTAGATCTTGTACCTTGTAATCATGAGAACCTCTGCCACTCATTCATACGCGGTCGCGCGCACGAAACGTAACAAACTACCGCAGCACGCGACGTTCGAAAATCCAACCGCTTGCACTGTATACCACACTAGAAAAGGAGAACTTGAAAGAAAGAGCTACAGAAATTGAGGGTTAGAGAGGTCAGAAAGGAAGCTTTGCCGAGGCGCCACTCCTTGACTCGACGAGTATTTATAATCGTTGAATCGAGTAATAACCTTTTGACTCAAGAGCTTGGCCTCAAGCTTCTTTCAATTGCTTGTAGTCCCTCTTTAGCGCGCTTTACCAAGATGAACGTTTGCTTAATTTTTCTTTTTTTTCTACCTCTTATTTCTGACTTTAGAGTCCTAGAAGTAGATTGGTTAATTACAAGGTATTCGTGAAACTTGATATATGCAATCTTTTTAAAACATCTTTATCTTCGGAAAGGACAGCGTCCTGTCTAATTGCTCGGCAATGAAATATTACAGTACGTTCTTTTGAATGAAATAAAAATTTTATTTTTAGAGTAATTCAATTCTTTATAATCGAAAAAAATCGTTTTATCGGCTATTTAATTTTTTCGTTTTATTCTCATTAAATAGCGTTTGAAACTGTTACTTTACGTAATGGTATATAGATCTGCTCGAGATAAACAAAATTACAATAAGCTTCATATCTTTACGGGAGTAATTCTGAGTTGAATAATGAAAATAATTTAAAATGATTAAATGCTTGCCAAATAAATTTTTTATATTTCGAGTATATAAATAATATATGATCTTCAGTAATCCGCATAGTGTTTCTTGGCTTTGATATGGCCTCCTTTTGTAAATGTTTCATTTTTACCTTTATAGTCGCTTGTCACCAGGCTTTGAGCTACGTAATTAAATAATTTCCACCAGTCTATCCTTAAAATATTCCTTTAGAGTAGCAATATGGATTCTCGGATTTACGTTAAGATAATGCTTCATTTTCTTATTACATTTACTTCGATTTATAATAAGAAGTTACTTATATATATCTTATAACTGTGAAATATAATTAAAAGAAGATTTTATTTTCGAATAGGAACATCGGAAAATCTATGAAGTTACCTTATATGAATATTTAAAGTACAGTCTGGTGAAAATTGATTGACTGTGTAATATTTCCAATAATTTTGTTCTAATTTACAATTAGTTCAATAATAGGTTTTAATTAGGATTTCAATATTATTTCATAATTGGGATTTTTCTAAGACCCTTAAAAAAGCTTCTTATACCATAAAATAGAAGTTTCACTAACCGTAAAATTCTAAAGA
This sequence comes from Apocrypta bakeri, assembly GCA_018906985.1. Taxonomy (NCBI): domain Eukaryota; kingdom Metazoa; phylum Arthropoda; class Insecta; order Hymenoptera; family Pteromalidae; genus Apocrypta; species Apocrypta bakeri. The sequence continues at coordinate 2,282,539 of JACCIA010000004.1, forward strand.
AACCAATGGATAGTTTGAACTCAAACTTAGTAGTAATACTCTTTAATACTCTACTTTTAGCGTGACTGTAGAGATATTATATTGAAAGATCAAAAGAAATTTTACATCATAACATGTATTAATTCTTTTGAATATTTGGCTAAAAACCTAGTTTTTGATCTTTAATAATTTGTCTGTTTATTAGACAACACCTATTAGTTTCTTTTAAATCTTGCGGATAGTGGTATTCCTTTTTTTAGCGTAATAAATCATCGAAGAGACTTTCTAAAAATATCCTAAATCTCTTCAATCGTAGGTAAATATAAATCCTATTTTTAGATAATAAATAGATCAAAATAGATCAATTAAGTGGAAAATTGGCATACTCATTTTCTTGAACAGACAAAATTAAACACGATAAAATATATGAAGATTTAAGAAAAAAATTATTATAATGACAGTTTATGGTTTGTAACAATTTTCAGTAAAAAGATTCATTTGAAAAAATCCTGCATTATTTATAGCATTTTTAAGCTTTTTAACCTAAGAAAAAGTGAGTTTTCAACAATCTACTATAAGAGCTCAAGGACTCTTCGTCTCTCGTCTCAAAGTAGAGACTTTGAGACGAGAAACAAAGCTGAAATGAAAAATATACATATCCAACAACAGCAATATTAAATACACAAAGAAAGCTATTAACATAACTAAATCAAAATTTTAATTTTAGCAAACCTCACTTAAAAGCGTCTTACCCCCTTAAAACTAGATCGTCGTCATTTAACGTCGAAAGTTTCGCTGGTATATACCTGTGTGTTAGAATAAATGTTGCAAACTTATCTCTAGCTCCACGAAAAGCGAATAACTGTTTTGTCTACACTTGAGACTACTTTCTCTAGGTTTATACGTGTAGAAGAGTATATAGCCAGTAGACAAAACACACACGAGCCATCAGAGATCAGTTACCCGCCATAAACACGTACGTTCACATCTTTCACCCCTAACCAGCCAAAAACAATCCTCTTCCCTCGCGTTACCGCAGCGTTGCTTTCATTATAAGAGCAATACAGCAACAGCAACAGCAGCGGCAGCAGTGACTCTAGGTCGAGCATCCAAAAGCAGGCCAGCGGCAGCAGGCGACGTCGCGCACTAAGCGAAATTGGTCGCCCGAGAGAAACAGGGCTTCCACTACTATATGGCAGAGAAAGACCGAGAGAAAATTGGTATTCCACTGCGCGAACTGAGAAGCCGCACCTTATGTGGACTATATAGAACAGCTCCCGAGTGTCGTCCCGCAAAAGATGGCGGCTGCTGCTACTGTTCACTTGCAACTCGCCGCATTATACCCAGGGAGTAATTCTATCAGAAAGCGCCCGCGGTAATGCGTTTCTTGCTACTACCTACACCATTACGTATTAGCACAAGTAGGTAAATTCGGGAAAGGTCTCTCTCTCTCTCTCTCTCTCTCTACGGAAGAGGAAAACTGGCTAGATGCCAGTTACTGCGGGGGGCGTAGACAGCGACGTTGGCAAAAAAAGGCAAGAGAGATTTTTTTGAAAACGTCGAGAGGCCTCGGAAAGTTTATCGCGCGGAGAGCAGTCGACGTTGACGACTCTTCTATACGTGAGCTGTTATTCTTTGTGTGTAGGGAGTGAGACCCGTCTCCAGAATTGATGGACACTGTATGCAGGCGATGCTGGTGGTCGCTTACTTTCTCTTTTTTCTTCTTTTTTTTTACGTTGCATGGAGAAGAGAGCGATCGGTTCACTGTTTTGCGGTTGCTTTTTTCTGATCGACTGGAAGTTGTTAACGAAGTATTGTTTTATTGCAAATATTGGCGCTTCTATGAATATGCATCGGTATCGGGATGAGGGGAGGTTTGTTCTCTGTTTTCCTTTAGCCTGTGTATTCCTTTCTCTTTTATTTGCTCAGTGTACTCTCTACCGTACTATATACCAAACTGTGAAGCTTGTTTATGTTTCACGACTTGGTGAGTCGAGCTGAAAAATTTTTAGCAACATTTTTTTTAATTGCTTTCTGTTTATCAGTAACCGAATACGGTTTTGAGTGAATAATGTAACGAAAGCACGTATTGCGCGTATCGAAAGAAATGAGAATTTATTTTAATGTTATTTGTCACGTGAATTTCCCAATTATTCTTTCTTTTAATGATCTGTTTTTTCGAATGGTTCATGAAAAATGAAAGATTTAATTCATTTTTAGATTAATGAATGCAGATAAATATTATGTAATGTCGGTGTAAGTATATACAATATACATACAAATATATGTGTATGTAAATATATATATAAACAGCGAAATATTTTACGAGTTTCAGTGTCATATTGTACGAATATCTATATGCGTCCGCGTGTATATATATATATCAAAGATACAGTTATTATCGTTGTACGTTGGTACAATATGATATTGAAGCCCATAAAATATTTTATTATACCAAATTTGCCAATCAAATTTCATATTCGAAATAATTTCCTTTGGCGATTTCTCTAGAACTTCCTGAATTAATGCTAATTGCTTTAATTCAGTGAACATATAAAGTATAGTTGTACGATTATATCATGATTACTATAGGAATAAAGGCCGATTTCCGGACTTGAATTTATACGAATTCCGAGATCGAAATAAATATATATTTATATACTATCTCACAAAGATCTTTCTCACGTACATGTATATATAGATTAATAAACGAAGATCGAAAAATTGAGAGAAAATTTTTGATCGAGTCATTACGGAATAATGAAAAAAATAAATCATCACCGTTATATCAGTCGCTTTATTTGCACTCAGTATTTTTAAAATCGACATTCGTCACTCACACTGACTGCTTTGACCCAGTCCCGAAGTTTGCGCTCACTGAATCGACGGTTTAATTCTCGTGAATAATATTATAATAATTATTATTATGCACTGGATGGAAAAACTTTTTTATAGCAGGCATGAAGTTTGTGTAACTGCGAAAAATTTCGTTGTACCATTACAAGCTTTTAAATACGCTGTTAATTATGACTCACTGCGTACATATTTCTCATTTGAATTTCCAACGATTTCGTTGGTTTTACTCGTCCTTCTGCATAGATATCAACGGTCAAATAAAAACCGAATTTCCACATTTTTTAATATTCTCTTCTACGACTGAATGTAACAAAAATCTCTTCAGGTTCATTATCTTCCCTTCATAGAAACTTTTTTTCCATTGAAAGTCCAGCTGTAACGTTATATACTGCAGTCCTTCATTGCCATCCGTCATAATAACGAAAGTGAAAGCCCTCTGGTGCATATTAACCGATACGGGTCGCAAGCGTTCGCACCGCGTAATAAGCACTAACGAAAGGGACGATAAATTCAGACGGATGTGTATACATTAGTCGTAACAGACGCATAATACCGTAGAACGTCACCTAAGCGAAACGAAATATTATGGACATTGACGCCGGTCGAGGCTGTTCCATGTGACATATTTGCCGGCGGCAGCACACGAATGAAAGAAAACCAGAACAAGCTTGGAAAGCGAATCGTCTCGACAAGGTCTATGCTACTCGTCTTTCACCCGCTTCGTCACATTATACCTTGTTCTGTATTGCATCAGGTTGTTGGGTGTATTTTCCATATGACTGTGGTAAATTTATTTTGAAAATAGTAAAAATTCGTTCTTTGAATAATTTGCAGATTGTTTTCCATGCGATGTCCAAAGGTACGCGCACGAGAAAATTTCGTGCTTCGCGAATAAAAGGGAAGAGTGGCTTGTGTGTACACCACCAACTCTGAATACAAAATGAAAACAATGCGTGCGATTTGACTCAGTTTAAAAAAAAGGGCAAAACTCATAGCGACTCGAATAAGCGAACATCACGCGGATAGGAGAAAACAACGGGCCAACTAGAGAGAAAGAGAGACAAAGCTACAAAATCACACGGAATAAAAGCATGTAGAGTTCACAATGAATTCGCGCTGGTGTCAATGTATCAGAATTGAGTTTCTAGTTTGTCGATGCATGCAAATGTGCGCGTTTGTAACAAAAAATCGAATGAAGAAGATAGTGTTTGTGTGCGTATGTAAATAGTCACGTGTACAATGTGTTCGGATGCAATACACTTGTACACGTTGTATACGTAGTAGTTACGAAGAACAATTTCATGTGTAACTGTGTGCGTGTTGATAAAGATAGTTTTGTTACGTATTTGATAAGAATTGTTCTGGACTGAGAACTGGTTCTTGACTGACGATTGGTATTACGGTTATCAGAACTGGTAACATAGTATGAATAGGTAATAATTGTAATAATATATATTGAATAATGTATTGGTAATTATTGGATCAATATTTGGTTTGATTCTTTTTATCTACTTATGAATATTTATTGCAAACGTAATATGACACTAATTAGTAGAATATTAACTTACAAAGTGACATCCAAATCAAGAACTCTCACAAGAGCAAGATTTCAATCCAAATCGATAAGTGAGAAGTTAAACTTAGAATATCGTATATTTATTCTGAAATTCAAATAAACCGTGGCATAAATATTATATTAGTAAAATTCATAATATTCTGTAAGTATGATTCATAAATATTACGATACAATATTGATATAGAAATACCAGTACTGGAACAAGACTGATCATAAGTACCTGACTAAAACTAGAACAATTCTACCATCAAAAAATACTCCACCAGTATTGGTTTCCAAGTATAGTAAATTCTTATCATTTTAATACTAGGCAAATACTTGGTTACAGTACCACTGACAGTATAACAGTTCTAGAATAGTACTAAGCCGTTCATCTATTCTCATTCGAAATATTTATTTCATCAATCAAGATGAGATTGACTATTGAGCAGTAATTGCAGTCATAAGTTGAGGTATAACACAATTATACTAAGACAGCATGTTTGCTCGGAGGCATTTGACAAAGTCTCATATATACACAAATCTGTATGTATGTATATGTATACGTGTCTGCAGATATTGTCAAAGAGGTCGGGGCACGTTGTCCTCGTGTCGCTGCATAAATGAAGACGAACCGATTCAGATTTCGATGGAGAGGCAATGTAATAATACCCGCGCGAGCCTTGCGCTCCTGCGGCGATAGGATCATCCACCTCGGATTTCGTCTTTGATAATTCCATCTCTCTCTATCTTGCTCTCTCTCACTCACACTCCTACCCCTTTCTATCTATCGGTCATCGATATTACGGATACACCTCCACAGCGTCACCTAATCAATATGCGCACCGCGCCTATGATATCATCACTCGATACACATGCAGCAGCAGCAACTCGGATCACGGAGAGAACTGTGTGACGGCAGCCGAGTGAATTATGTAATCGAGATGGGTATCCGTGGACTTCGCAACCTGGATTCTGCTGCTACCGCTGCTGCAGTCTCATTCTTATTGAATAATTAAAGCTGTACGGGTTTGCGCTTTGCTTTTATAGAGCGATTTAATCGAACTCTTTAATTGGTAATGGAACAGCAGTTTTGGTCCATCGAGAAGTTTGAATTTTTCTTCCATCTTTCCGCAGAGATATTATGATTTTCTTAGATAGAGCTTTTGTAGGATTTTCAATAATTTTCATTTGAATTAAACGAGCTTTTTTTATCGAGGAACATCGCCGACGCTGTGGAAGTTGTCGTTAGAGTTGGAGTTTAAAGTTTTATTCTGAGCTTTTAAATGAACTGTTTTTAGCAATTCAAACTCTATTCTAAAATCACCTCTAATGAAGGATATTTTAATCAATGTATATTAAGTATTTCCGCTTGTTTTACCAGTGGCAAGATTACTTAGATAAATAATATATCAGCAAATTTTACTGAGGATTCTCGAATGAGGGACAAACTCGATATTAAATTTTGATACGCTGTATGGTAACATTTGATGTTTTTAAATTTGACTACGTTACGAATTTTATTGACACGAAACTTTTTGAAAAATGATTCAACTATAATTCACAAAATCTCTGTGAAAAATGTCCTTTTTTTATTTGAATAACATACGCAATCAATAAAATTTTGAAAGTTAACACAGCGTTTTTGCGTTATTAAAAATGAAACAATGGTGTACCGAAATTGTAAGTTTCATTAATGAATATGAAAAGCTACTTATCGTTATCAGCTTCTTATGATATCAGTCACAGAACTATGTAATGTTCATATATCTTATTTTCTTATTTTTTTAACACTACATTTGAAAGTCTTACTAAACATATACTATTTCAGCTAAATGTAGATCTATATTTAAAACAAGTAAATGTTACAGTGTCTACTTACTTTGTAGATCCAAAATCTTTATTGTACAATGAAAAAATGTTTGCTATGTTTAAAAAATTATAATTATTACAAAATTTATTTTTTAAAATATGAAAATATTTACTTGAGTATTACATTACTTACTGTTATCACTTAAAAATTCATTTGAATCGGTTAAATAACTTTTTTGAATATAAAATTTAGGTCATAAACATGATAACGGATTAGTTTCTTTAAACAAATATCAACTGTAATTGAAATTAATATTTAAATAAATATTTTCGTATGCTTGTCCAAAGCAATCATGTATTAAAATCGAATAAAATTTTCTGCTATTCTGACAATGTTCTTGTACCAAACCTAACATTTGTACCAAATGTATTTTTTTCATATCTTATTTCTTAAGATTACAGTAAATAATATAAAAAATGTATAAATGGAGTGTTTCTTACATTCGTTCTCACATTACTAATAGTAAACACAATACAGAGCTGACACATGTATACAAATAAACTCAACAACATAAAAAAATACAATTTGCACAAACCACCGAATGAAAGTAAAAAGATTCAACCACATCGATGTCAGCATGAAAGAGGAACAATATAGAATACACTAACTTTCACACCTCTCCTTTGCTGCGTACATTTCACAAGTCAAGCGCGAGTGAAGTTGACAGATAGAGCATCGACTAGTGTAGCCTTGTATGTTCGCATAGCGACGACGGAGCTTAATGCAAAGTCGACAATAGCGTGTTTAGAGCTCGGCCCAACTTTGATTAAGTTGTGCAAGCTCGCGAGTCGAATCGCTCTTCCATTCGCCAAAACGTTGAGCTTCTCTTTCTCTCTCTCTCTCTCTCTCTCTCTCTCAGTACAACAGTAATTGACGAATTCTAGTATATAGGAAGGATGTACAGGGAAGCGCGAGAGATGAGCGTAAGCTGATTAAAGGCCGGCAGGTAAATTACCTGTGCGCGCGAGCTCGTGCTTTGATAGGAGGCGCGATTTTATCGAGAGGAGAATACGTAGTATATATCGTACTTGTTTTCCTCTCACGTCCAACAAATCAATTCCCGTACGTCCATCATTCCGTCGAAGCTTTTTAACGGATTCGCCAACCGAGAACGAAAACTGATGGTCACAATGAAAGCCCATACGCACGCGTATATACGTATACCTAGTTCTGGCGTTTTTTTTTTTTTTTTTTTTTTTTTGGTGAACCAGTTAATTTCTCTTTCTCTATTCAATCTCTTGATAAACCCATCATCCATCCGGTCCCTTCTGGTACAGCGAAGATAAACTTTGGATTCGCGAGCAAAAGTGCGGCAGAGCAAATCTAGAACAGCATTAAATGAACATCAGCTAATTCGCTTGATGCGTTTCAGGAAGCGGCGAGGCATGGCTGAAGAGCGAGAAGCACGGCGAGTTCGGTACGGAAATCCAACTGCCCTGTATACTCAAACTACCCCAGTGCATCGGTCTGCACAGTATCAAGTGGTACCAGGGCAACGATAGGATCTTCGTCTATAGCGCCGAGGGAGAAATGACTCTGGCCAATGATGTCGTCGCTCCAAGGTAAAATACACGATATATATATAAATATAGACATAGGTATAACATGATTTTACAATAATTGAACGACCGATACATATGTGCGAATTCGTCGTTTCTTTTGAACTCTGCTGTGTATATGAATACGTTTCGCCGAATCGATTTCGGATTGACAGCGCGTGAGTTTGTCATTTCATAACGTTGGTTGAAAACATGCTTTCGGAGGAAGCAGCCGCCTATCGATCACATCCAATCGGATGAATTGGAGATAGATTGGCTATAAATTTTGGGATAAATGAATTTTTATACCGGTTATTTTTTTCTATTTTTTACAACACGGCTACGTAAAAACTTTTCATTTTTACGCTAGGAATAAAATCTTTCTTTGCATCCGGAAAGTATTCGCGTAGATGCATAAATGTGTTAATAAAACCGAAATATCGTTAGTCGGTTAAGCGAGTAAATACGCATGGATGACGAAAAATGGAAAATAAAGCTCAGCGTAATTTCGTATCGATACGTTGAACGATTTCGAAAATGATTTAACGTTAGATTATTTTCGTATGTACACACAGACAAATAAAATCATTTCATTTTTCTACAAATTTGTTTGACCGACTCTTGCATCATCAGATTAACCTACTTTCGTTTAAAGACTTTCGATTCGACGAGAACTGATGTATTGCATTTTCAAGACGAAAAAAAGGACTAAATAAAATAACGTGTAACGATATTATACGTCGTTTCTCATTTTACAACGCGGCGCTTTTACCTCGGCTAATGTAAATCGTGTGCAAGTTAAGAAAAATGGCACGAGACAGGTGAAAAGATCGTTAATTAAAATTCGATTGTCGAGGTGCTTGACGAGAAAACGCGATAAGGGTTGATTAATTGAGACGAGCGACACGCCATGCGCTAGAAAGACTGAGCACTACAAGTGCACCTGTGTAGTCACTCAACTCAGCCCGAAGTTTGTTCTTTATTTACGTAGCAGAAATTTCCCAACGATGAAGCAAATGTAAAATTGATAAACGTTAAATGTTAATGTTATAACAAGCTCATTTCCGAGTGTAAAATAAATAGAGATAAAGAGCAAAAAAAAGAATTAAACAACAACGAAACTGATAACGCGCATCAATCACTTACCGAGCAAATACACGGAGGTACATCGCTTCCGAATAATGCAAATTAGTCTTATCGCGTGTACAGCGTTATTATGTTGAAAATCACCGTATTATTGCGGATAATACAAGCCTAAAATCTCTTATCTCATTATATCGCTAATCAATACATACACCTACTACTACAATTATAATTTATCGCCAATCTCGATAACAAAGTTTTCAATGGAAAGATCCACAATGGCTCTTGTGTCTATATATGTGTGCAAATGCAAATAAGCCCGATCAAGCTCATCAATATGAAAAGCAGCTTTCTCAACTTAATTTTCAGACGCGCGCGATCCATTCGATCATGCACGCATTGCGCAACAGACAACACGGAATATTCCAGAAGCTCCCGGTCAAGCGCAATGGTAGTCTCTACGCAAACTTCTATGTATCTATAAACTATATATATATATATATATATATATATATATATATAGATGCAAGGCACACGGTCGACGTCCTCCGTACCTGCATAATAGTAGCAGCAGCAGCGAGTGCGTGTAAAGCACACGTTATACGGCTTATGTACAAATCAGGGGAGGTTGGCGCACGGGCCGATAGGCATATTTGATTTGTAATTAGCATTAAATGCCAGGCGCAGTTTGAAACATAGATATTAATTTGCTCGCGCTTCGGCCGAACACCCGCTTGCTACCCTACGTTAACGAGCCACGACAGCAGCCACGGGTCTCGCGCGTCTGATGCACACTGGCTATCGTCCAGATTTTGCACGGGGTAGAAGGGAGAGGGGGTAGATGCCCCCAATGTGTACCCGCTACTACTGCTGTTACTGCTGGACGAGGGTGAGAGATGTTACGCGCGTTTGCTTGTTCTACTGCGGCGTTGCGTCTAGGCGAGAGTCAATTTGGCCATCCAACGATTCATATTACGGACCGACGGATATGTGTGTCGCGACTGATTCGTGGTTTGCTCTGTTTGCCTTGCACTGCAGTCACGTTTTTACGGAGTATTGGAAACCGTGTGTGATTGCGCGCGATCTGCTTTGCTGCTCTCGAACTATTCGTGCTTATGTAGAACACTGCATATAGGGTGCACGAAAATGTAGAATAAATTGTTTGAAAAAAATCGCATTCCATGGGAGTGCAATGTTCTATGGATTTTTTGCGGATAATTAAAATTGTATATCTTAATTAGTTACATTAATTGCTTACTCTTTAATATATCTTTTAAAGTATTGATGAACGGATTTTTTTTTAATGCAGGTACATTCGATTATGAAAAATTGTTTCTGCTCATTCGATTGGAAATCCCTTCGTTTATACTTTAAAGAATGTATCAAAGGGTATTCATGTCAATTTTCTGTTTAATTGGTCGATTAATTCACTTTCAATTTTACGGAGAATGACTTTTTGACAACCTATTATAGATGGTTAACGGATGTTCTTAGAGACGTATATATACAATTTTTGTATTAAATATATAAAGCATGCAATTAAATTAACTAATTAAAATTTTTAATTATATGTAGCCTTTCTCACTGGTGTCTCCCCATTAAGTAACCCAAATTTGAATTTGAACTTCTCTTTTATTAGTGTATTTCTATAACTATGTTGTTAAAAATATTTTTAAATAATTCTTTACTAATTTAATTCTTGAAACGCAAATAGGTAGTCTGTAAAAGTTCTTTGTCAATGAGTATTTTTTATGAAAACCGTTTCATTTTATTTATTAATAATTCACTGAAAAGTGTCTTGTTCGCTTTTAAATAATAACATTTCTAAAACGTGGTCTACTTTCATTTTTCAATTCTGATAGAACTTTAGGATGAAAATATAACCTTTAAAACCTCAATTATTCGCTTTGAAAAAGTATTTCATTTCCGAAAAAATTCGCTATTTCACTGTCCTTTTTGAAACATTATATATTCTATAATAATCCAAATAAATAAATATGTTTAACACAGGCTATAGTGCAAGTAAATTAAATGCAGCCATTTTTATCATACACAATAATCAGAGAAACAATATCAAGTAATTTAAAAATATGTAAACTCAAGGCCTTTAGTATTTTCCCTAGTCTTCGAAACATTTTCCTTTATTAAACATATAAACTCAGTATTCACTGATGTAAAACATAGTATAAATTATTAAAGGTTCAGAGATTTTCCTTTACTTCAAGATGTATGACCACTCTTATTTATTCGAAGACCTCTACGAATATGCGTATGTGTATGCACTTCAGCGCGTGTATGTTACCCTAAGTAAACAATCATGTTCGAGTTAGTTTGAATTTGACTTGAGCTTTATAAAGCAAGTTAGTAGTTTGTAATAAGCCGTGGAATGACAAAGACTACTCGAATACTTTAACTCGATATACACGTATTGATATAAAAGGCTATAGAGCAAACGAGTATCACCGTACTCAATTATTGACACTAAATCGTAATTTTATTTATTTCCACTAAATAAAACAAATTATCTCATTTAAATGGTTAAAGGGATTTATAAGGCTTATATTCTAGGTTATATTATATTCTAGGTTAAATTTTGACTATTATATAATAAAATATTATACAAATAAAATGGCTATTTGTAGATGACAGAAAATAAATACCTTTGAAACGTTTTGAATTTAAAATATTTTTATTAGTAATTTACATCGGTTTTAATATTAGGAGACATTTCTGACGATAGCTAATTACAACATGAAATAAAAATTTCACTATATCTACAAGCTTAATATAAGTGATCAATGGAATGAGTTAATAATACGGAAGAATATTTTTTGCTGGTCAACTTTCGGTATGAACACGCGAATTTCAAATTGAATGAACCAACATTTTTTTCCATTTTACAATGTCATATTTTCCCTACTCAGGCTGCTCTGTGCCAAAAATCAGGCACTTACAAAAGTGGAGTATAGAAAATTACAGAAAAAATGTATATCCAAGTAAAGTGATTAAATAAAAAGTTTTTTCATTTTTATGCTTTAAAATGATATTTTTTAAATGTACGAATTATATGAAAATTTTTTCAATTTGACTTTAGAGTAAAAATATATTGTATATTTGTATAAAACCATTACAAATAGTTGGATAAAAAAGTAATTTTAAAACTTTTAATTTTTTCTTGCGTATTCGATTAACGATTCTCTTCCCTTGAAAGTAAATACTTAATGTATGCAAATGCTCCAAGTCCCTTTGTGAATTTGTGTCGATTCCAATCACTTTTTTATACAATTATTTCCAGTTACTGCACTATGCACTATATATATTTAAATATGTATAGATAAAAAACTGTCTTCTTCTTGAAAAATAACTTTATTTAATGAATCCAATGAATTAAATGCAGAAATACCCTTATTTTCAGAAATACTTCTGACATTTCTAATTCAATTTCTTATATTTTTTAATTTCACCGCAGGGTCTGGCAAAGTGCAGGTATAAAACCGTAAGAAATTTCACCGGAATTTTCTACAGTATACTTGTTAGCCAAAAAAAAAACAGTTGGTAAACACCTTTACCAACGCAATACAATATTCCATAAAATCCAGCCTAATCGTAAAATTGCGTAGATTACAATAATAATTTAGTAAAAATAAAATTTAAACTACTGAATTAATGAAGAAATATAGAATAAAAGCTTCATAGCTTTCTCTAGAAACCACGTTGAAAGGCCTGGAAAAATCACGTAACCCTGTTAAAAAGTACCTTGAATCATGGCGTAACAACTAACTGATCGTAAAGCTCTCTCTCTCTTTCTGCTACTCATAAAGCCGAAGAGAAACGATGTCGAATCAGCGATTAAGCAACTCCATCAGCCAGTGGAGTAAGCTCATTTCCTCTCGCGCAAGCTCGCGGAGCAGCTGCAGTAGCAACAGCAACGCCAATACCGTTAATGACTTCTCTTTCTCGCGACCCGAGGGAAAACAATAGCAACTGTGGCGGTAGCAGAGGCAATGTGCACAAGGTAGGGTCTGGCGCTTTGGCAAGGAGAAACGAGTTGTGAAAGAAAGCTACCCGCTGCCACCCCTTGGAACGGGTCGTGCGGATTTAAGCGGCTATAAAGGCATCGCTTAAATCGCCTTAAGCTTTTCAAGATGAAATTTAGCGAGGCGGTAGCCGATGCCGCTTTTATTATGTCCCCCTCCGGCTGAAACTGTCTACTTTGCGAGTAGGCGATCTCTCGACTTTATACAATGCGAGTAGCGCCTCCTCATTTTATACAGACGAATGGCGTCAAGTAGCTAAACTGACTTAAGTGCTTCATTTTTCAAACGTAACGTTCTTATATATATATATATATATATACCTCGACTTTTCGCTACGACATCTAAATCATCGTCGACGAATGTGCGGTGCTATTAGGCGGATGTAATTGATTGGTTGGGATCGGGTTATATCATCCTGTAAGCCTACTTTTATCGCTATTTCACAGCTTTTGCAAGAGTATCAAAAAAGATATATATGTATATAACTACGCAGACACTTACCTGTATATTTCAGTACGATTCGCAGCTATTTCGAGTAGTAATACGAAAGTAAAGTAAGTGGGCTATGAAAACGATCTGGAAAAGCGTAATACCGCAATCAACCTGTACCTGATATTTCTATAGCGTAACCCACTGTCGACGATTTACAGTCGCATAAATTCACAGTCACATGCAAGGGATCTAACACAAGGAGAGGGTTAGTCCTTGTTGTCGTCGTAAGTAGCAGAACAGTCTGTAATAACGTATACTGGCCCCGCGTAAACCTACATACGCGATATTTAGCGCAGGACACGTGATTTATAAGCAGCGTTAAATGCAAAATTTGACGTTCCTAGCTGGCCTTCTGCAGCATCGTCACACTGCACTTCCCAAGTTATGCACGTGTTATACCTAAGACCCGCATGAGCCTGCATACATCATCTGACTTTTGGAATTATAACAATCTTAAACTCTATAATGGCTTGACCTCATTTATTAATCTGTTTTTGTACATTACGTCAAATTTACAATAGGAACTATATCAACGGATTCCCTGTGATTAACCAAACTTTTTGACTTACATTATTCGCGTACTCGAGAAAATGTACCTTGAACAATAGTAAAACATTAAACGACTATATAATAAATCATTAATCTGTTTTTATGAAGTACGTCAAATGTATCAACAGATTCCTCGTGATTAACCAAACTTTCCACTTACTCTATTCGTTCACTCGAGAAACTTTACCTGAAACCAGTGTAAATCATTCACCAATTCATGTATTAATCTGTTTTTTACATTAAACAAATTAACAATAGGAACTGAATCAACAGATTTCGTGTCATTAACTAAACAACCTACTTACACTATTCGTTCACTCGACACAATGTACCTAGAGCCAGTGTAAAATATTCACCAACTCATGTATTAATCTGTTTTTGCACATTACGTCAAATTAACACTAGGAACTGTATCAACAGATTCCCTGTGATTAACCAAACTTCCTACTTACACTATTCGTTTACTCGAGAAAATTTACCTAGAACGAGTGCAAAGCTTTCACCCTACTGATTTACCCGTATCTCTCTCTCTCTTTCTCGTCACGAAGGCGGATTGGGCTCGCGCAAACGAGAACGCTAAATTCCTCGGGGCTTTACAATTCCGAGACAATTCGGTGCCGCGAAATAGAGTCTGTATACGGAGAGAACTAACGTGGTGGGTCATCGATTCTGGGACGAGCCCAGGCGCGTTCTCTTTTCTCCTCTTCTGTTTCTCACTGCTTTCCTCTAGCTGCTCCTACACATCGACCCTCCTAGCACTTGTGCTATTCTCCTTTTATTCTCTATGGCTCATGAGCCTTGCGAAACCAAAGAGAGAATCATCGAGGAATCCAAGTAGAAGTGAAAGTAACGAGGAAATTATTTGAAGAGGAAGAGAGGGACGCGCGTGTGTGTAAAGACAGCTGTATAATGCCAAGGGATGGATACCAAGAATAATGGAGATTGATTAATCGTTCGGACGCTGTCGAGCTTTCTGGTAAGAGAACGTCTTGCGTGGGTGTCGTATTTGACAAAGTCGTAATACCACGGTGAACGATAGTAGAACGTCTAGTTCGCTGTTGACTCTTTGTTGGGCTTTTCGGATTTGATGTAAAAACTTTTTCTACATCCCACGTCTGACGTGAGTCTAAGGATGATTAACGCAGAAAAAAATGTACATCCCACGTGACGACGAGTTGGACGAGGAGAACAGCCGTTTACAGCCTTGGAGATGATCCGAACATGCACGAAGAAAGGATGAAAATTGTTAAAACAAATAGTGCAGGATACAAGTGAAATCATGGATTGAGAATAACATGAATAACAATGTAAGTCGGAAAAAATCTAAGATCACAGGGTTGAGGGAAAGAAGCCGCACGAAGGAACAGAATGGGTGAATGCAAAAAAAAGGAAGAAGTATATAAACACTGGACTATAAAGTGCAGCAGAAATGAATACTCTCTACAGACACGGAACTTTCCAAAGATATCCAATGAAAAGCTCCGGAGACTTTGCTTTCCTCTGGCGCTTCTTCTTCTTCTTCTTTTGCCGTCGCTCGGGCCTTTTCTATTTCTTTCTTCTATTTCTTGCTCTCTTTAGGGGGTCCTGCTGTACCACCATCCCATCCCTTTTTCCATCCCACTTATAACGAGGAACGAAACGATTGTGTAAAGTTTAAACTTTTGCCCCAACGGCCCGAGCTTTTATTCCGAATATCGACTCTAGTTTCCCAGACGAGTTCTCTCGCTCCTCTCTACTGCCGCAGCCGGTACTGCTTCTTCGTTATCGGAAATGAAGAGCAATTAACGATTTATACAGCAGCCCGAGAGAAATTCAGAGAAGTAGAGAGGAGAGAGTGGAGATGGGTTGAAAGAAGGAACACTAGTGGTAGAAGCTTCTAGTGTGTCCTTGTCGAGGCAACGTCGAGTATAAAGTTTCGCGCGTATCCGGAACAAAAAAGATTGTCGACAACATATAGAGCGAGGGGAAAGCCGAGATGTGCACGAGAAGCGAAAAGAGATCTGCTTTTCTCTCGTTTTGCAATTGTGGATTTTCGAGAACAACCTCTGGAATTACGATACGACCCACGTCGGAGAATTTTGCGAGATTTGCAGTTTTGCAAGATTACATCGACACGCGCACTTGTGGTTTCTTATGAAAGGGCTATTTGCATTTGTAAGTTCAAAGAAATGAGAACGACTACTTTTTTTTCTAGTCTTTATTACACAGACGAATGGAATAAACGAGATTGTTATAGTAAGGAATAAAACTTGAATATTTTTTTATCTCTTTGTTGCAGGATGAGCATGATAGTTCCAAAAAACAACATGACGAAATCTTATTTGAAAATTTCGAATTTGACTCTGGAGGACGAGGCCTTGTACAAGTGTGAAGTTACGTATCTGGCTGTAAATAGAGAGTGCAATAACGTGCAACATATCACTCTCAATGTCACAGGTAACGAATATTTATAGTTTACAATTTCTTCAAGCTTGTAGACAAGAAGACGTGCTATTTCCACTTTCTCTATCTCATGTCATCCGACAGACACTGAAGTTCTTGTGCTTCAAAAATGGAAATTTCCCGTCTTCTTGGCACTTTTGAAGTAAACGTGATTTTTCAACAGCCAACAGGAGTCAACCTTGCTTATAATTAAAACGATAATTACGACCAGTCATTTTTTTTCTTCTGCTCATTGAAAACGTATTAAAATGCACTCTATTTGAATAGCACATAGTCAGACATGCCAGACAAAGGGAAAAGGAAACGCTGTCAGCAGTGCCGACGAGAACGTCTTCTCTTTGTCTGGGCGACTCGTAATAAATGGTTTCAAACTACCCCTTTCTGCTTTGGCTCTCCCTTTTCGTTTTCACTTGGTTCTGTATATTTTTTTTAGCTTCGCCTTTTCCACCAGCGAGAAATTCGAAATTGAAAGTACTGCGAATTGAATGGCGTCTGAGTGCTATTTGTGCACGATTTCCCCTATGCATATGTTTCTCCGCGAGGGAATTTTCGCGCCCTTATTATCTCTAATGGTGAAATCAATGGAAGATTGAAATTTCAGATGAGAAATTGATCAAACGTCACTGATGGAATCGCAACTTGTCTGACGTAGAGAAAAGTTTTCAAAAGACTCGAAGTCGATTCATTTGACGTATAGATCTTTGAGAATAAAAGAAAAAACAAACAGAAAAATTCAAAAAAACACATTCATCGGGGTTCCGTTGAAATTCGTTGAAGAATTTTCTCGAGTATGTGCCTGTAACAACCGATGAACAAAAGCAACAAACGAAATTTGCGGGACGACTGCGGTAGTCGTCAATTCACAGCAATGCTTTGAATCTTCCAAAGTACCGTAGAAAGTTCAAGTCTTCTCTCTCTCTCGCTCTTTCTATTCTTTTCTTCTTTTTCTTTTTCTTTTTCTTCCTTTCGAACAAGTTCTTCCGCGCTCGGGGCCACTTATCCCAGCATAAAGATCGCACTGTCTCTGCAGTGCGATTAAATATTGTTTCAATTTGTTTGCACCGGAGCTTTTACCCGTCGTAACGTCGTCGCGTCATAATTGAGGCGTATATATGTATAGAGTTGGCGAAAGCTGCAGTACAAGCAAGTGAGAAAAAGCCCGCGTCTGTCGGTAAGAATCCTTGAGACTCTGAAATTCCTCGTGCCTTCTTCTTCTTCACTCCTTTGCCGTTGCGCTTTTCTCCCCTCCAACGGTGACAAAGTTTTTTCCCTACCTCAGAGATAAGACCTTATACATCTGCCGGGGATAAGGGCGCTTTTATCGCTAAAAAGTGTACGCCGACTCGTGCCTTTTTACACAGCGCTCTTTCATTGTTTTTTATTTGCTACTTTTTTTTTTATTAATTTCTATCCCCTCAACGCGATAATGGTTTTTCCCGTCTTCTCTGCGATCGATTTTTTTTCGTGTTTCTTAGCATTTGTAAAAGCATCGAAAAAGAACCCCCTTTACATTGACGACTAAATGCAACTTTCGTCGTATATACTACAGCGAGTTGCGGAGGAATAGCCGGTAAAAAAAGCTTGGCTCATTGAAACTAATTCAATTCAGGGTGCAAATTAGCGTGAAAGACGCATAAATTTTAATTTACGGATCAGCCCGTGCGACGACGCGTATAAATTCGTTAAGGGTACGCGTAGATATATCTACGTCCCTACCAACGAGAATCGCCACTTTAATTGCCGGGCGCACCCGGAAATTCGCCTTTCAACGAATAACGCGCGGGGAACGGGGGACGAGAGAATAGTCGCGAGCTGTCCCGAAGACAATCCGTCACAATTACGAGAGAAACAAGCGCTAGCGAAAAAGCCTATAGTAACGGTGCAATATGGTAATATGGGACTCTACGCTATGCGACGTTGGAAACGAACGTCTTTGTTGCATACCAATGGGTAGGGAAATTTGCTCGCGTCCGTTGCTAATTAGAACGTATTCGTTTTCGGGGAATTTCATTTTATCTCGTTAATGAAAAAATCCTTGTTAATTTAACGTTAATGCAGTGATGAGATTTCTTTTTCTTCTATGTTATTACAAACACACATGGTGTTCTTGAAAAAAGAGATACTTCGATGACCCAATACTTTGATGACGTTCTAGTATATGTATTGGTACAGCTTGCCAATAATATGCCAGTATTGTAAACAGAACTTTAACAATATTGTGCGGATGTTGCGTTAATATTGTACCAATAGTTTGCCAGTACTGAGCTAATATTGTAGGTACTGGCACAGTGCTTTACCGATACAGTATAGGCCAGTAGTCCTGTAATATTTTATGATTTATAATAATATTTATGTCACGGCTTATTTGCTGTTCAGAATCTTGTCTCGTATCATGATATTTTTATATACTTATTTAACAGTTTACAAATTACTTTCAAATGACGTTAATACAGCCAATTCAAAAGAACAGTTCAAGAACCAGTCAATTAAAAAAGCTTTAAAAAATTTAATGAATTTGCCTATATTTTATTTTTTGAATTGGCTGGTTTCTGAAGTTTTATTTTGAACTAGGTGGTTTCTGAAGCCTGTTTCTAAAGTCTTTTTTTAATTGCTTGGTTGTTGAACACTGTTTTTGAATTGACTGGTTTCTGAAGCCTTTCCTAACTGAAGCTTTATTTTAAATTTGCGGATTTTTCCCCCAAGGCATCAATATATTATACAATGTCTCCAGTGAATCCCCATAAAATCGAGCATAAGTAGGTGAATGATTTAAAACCTGCTCGAGTTCGTTGAACTTAATTGTGCCAGTACTGGCGTAGATTATTCAACCGTTCTACAGCATCATCTCCGGTTAAAATCTGGCACGTCAGTACTGGGCCGGTACATTATTCGAATTCTGTCCCATTCTTATCATACCAATTATGTAACCAGTATACTGTCAGCCGGTAAAGAACTAGTACCAGCGATATTTACCAGAGAAGCATCAAAGGAAAAATTCCGTTATTACGCAAAAGCTCGCTATTCGAATGCGAAACGTAATTGGGTTTTCTCATAAAGTAATATTCGCTTCCGATGGCCTCGTTATATAGCTTTGAGAGCTTGGGTATCACTGTTTTTCAACTACTCGCAAGATCCGACAAACGCTCGTTTCTGTCTTGTGGAATACAAAATTCTGTCTAGACAAATTAGCAAAACTTGATTCATTAAACTTGCAGTTTATTCAAAACTTTCTCAACAAACTTTCTCTCTCGCGCACTTCGTCTTCTAAGCTTATCAATATTATATCTAATGTATTTTAACTGAAATTCCTATTTAAACAGAAGATTTTTATCTTTTCTTTATTAACGCAAGATAATAGCAAATATGAAATAAAAAAACAAACGACAAAGAGAAATTATTCTTTAGAGAGGTTGCAGGTAATTAGTTATCGTAACAAGCGACGAATCCTTATCAGTCTCGAGCCATTATTGTCTCTTTCCAACACTAAGCAGCAGCTCAGCGCAAACGCACTCACGCGACGTAACAATATCCGGCTGTCAAGCAGCATACGAGCTGCTACTCCTCTCGACGCCACATCGTGTTTCTCTATAGGGAATGAAATTGCAGTCGGCTGAGAATCGGGCTCGAGCACGTGCTGCGATTATTGGCTATAGCTGCATGCATTGTCTTCAACAGATCTCACTCGCTTCTCGTGTCTTCTTCGATTCTATACACAGCAATGTACACCGACACAAATACAACTGGAGCTTGTCGAGAATAAAAAAAAAGCTTTCTTGGATCATTGGGATGTACAGTCGCTCTTGGGACTTTCTCTTCTCGATTCGGTTCGGTGTATACTTTACAATCGCCTTTCACACATTTCGAGTATGATTTGAGTCGGAAGTACCATTAGAAACGGTTACATTGTTGAAGAATCGATAGTTTGTTCTTGTATTTGCTTTAATTTAGTAAACCTTTCGGTCGTTGCGTCTTGTCTGTTGCATCGGAATTTACGAGTATGAAAATTGTTAGATTTAATAAAGTTATTTGACACTTGAAGAAATATTATTTTTTACTACCAGTAGGGTTTTATAGATTTTTTAAAAAGTTAAGTAAGATTTATATGGAGGATTCCATGTATTCGAACAATTTTTTAATAAATAGAAGTTTTCTTAAATATAGGAAACATTGAAAACGGTGTAAATGTATATCGGATGTTATTTAATTTATAAAATTTACATTATATTTCCAAATCGAACGTTTGCAATAATATTAATTAGATCTTCGAACAAAATGTACAAATTTAACTTTAAAATGCTGCATTATATTTTCACGTAAATAAAAATGACCTTAGCTGAATGAACGAATGAAAAAATATAAAAGTACACGCGTAATCAATGCGTAATCGGACATAAACTTTAATGAATTAAATAAAAAAATTCAATTTGTCCACGAGAATTAAAATTAACGAAGAACATTTTTTTTAACAGCCTATAAATACAGCTATAGAAAATGAAAAAAAACACAACATTTAGGAATAAGTTCTGACGAAAGTACTTTCAGTATTTTCCAATATCCCTCCATCTTATATACAAGATACAGCACTATATATTATATATGTATGTCGTTGCTCGAAGTCCCCATAATACAAAAGATACGGCTTCGTCCGTTCGCCGCTGTGGGAATTTTTCAAAGTACCGTGCGTCTATCGTAACGTATTTTCCAAGATGTCTATTGGGGTTATTGAATTCCATCCCGTAGTTTTCCTCTTTAATGCGCGCGACGAACGCCTGGAAATGCTATTCCGGAAGGCTGGTTTTCCAGGTCGCCGATTGCGAATGTAAAGTTGAAATT
This sequence comes from Apocrypta bakeri, assembly GCA_018906985.1. Lineage (NCBI taxonomy): Eukaryota > Metazoa > Arthropoda > Insecta > Hymenoptera > Pteromalidae > Apocrypta > Apocrypta bakeri. Next base: position 2,303,776 of record JACCIA010000004.1, read on the forward strand.
CGAGATTCAATGTACGGTCGATCGAGTAGCCCTTGGATTTGCTGTTCCCGTTAACAGACCACAGCCTTGGCTCAAGAAACTGTAAATGACAAACATTCGATTTTCCCGTGGTTACCGAGACTTTATTTATTACACGAGAATGAGAATAAGAAAGAGACGGACAAAAGTCAGTTGTTCTTCGCGGGAGCGTATGTCAAGTTGATTGCGCGAGTTTATGAGAGAAAGAAGTTTTTATCTCTAAAATTTGATAACTCAAAACTTTCGGCCTCTCTCTCTCTCTCTTCCCCACAAGTTTTTCAATTCTGACTAGGAACGTCTTTTACCTCTGAAAATATATCTTTTCCACGAGCAGGCCGGCTCACTTGCCTGCTTTTCAAATTGATATAAAGAATAAATCTGACTAAATTTTCGCTTCAACCAAAACTTGTTCCATTACCCCCTAGACTAGATTTTCCTCTTCACCCATACTTCTTTTTCCCATTCACTTCTCCCAGCTGCAATTTAAAATTCAATGTTATTTTTTTTCTTTTCAACGAAAAAAAAATACCTCGCCTTTCTCTTTCTTTCTCTCCTTCGCACAAAGAGCAATAATTCATTCGATAAAAGAGGAGGGAAGCAGATTCGCGCTTTCGCACTATAAACAGTCAAGAAAAATATTAGTCCGTATACACACTTATTTATTACAATGACCGTAAACGTTCGAGCAATGCAAAAGTCCAGCCTTCTCTAGGGTCAGAAGCAGCAGTGCCACAAGCGCTTACGAACTAGTATTTTTTTTTCTCTCTATACACACCGCCCTCGCGTCGGCAAACCCCTTTTTCCGCACCGCATATTAATGGTACGCGCAGCACAAATGGAAGAAAAGTACCGGCCACGAATCGGGGACACTTTTTTTTCCTACGGTCCATTCCACGAAGCGTTGCTCTGCTGCGGTATAATTAATTTTTCGGAAGCTGCGGAATATATCGTTTTTTTTCTCGATTTCTCGAACTGAGAGACAGAAAGCGAGAGAGAGAGGGGGGAGGAGACAGTGAAAGAGCTTATGTTTGAACGATTTATGATATTTTGACGGCGAAATTTGTTATTTATGAAGATTACTCGGACGCGGTTATACATCGGGGATAATATTAATTTAATTATACTGAGTATTTAAAAAGGGATAATTCTAATGTTGGGAAGTTCAGATTATGTGAGCTAATTGAGAGTACTTAGTCTACGAGTTATTTTTATTTTAGGAAAAATTTAACTGTTTGATATTTAGTCTCGCAGTGATGTCTGATATTAATACAATTTATCTTTTGCACTTACTCTTGTTTTTGATAATATCACGGAGATCATTTGTTATTTTAGACACTACGAGTTTTGATGAATTTTGGATACTTTATAATTCGCACATACTTGCGACACATTTATACACTGAAAAAGCTCGCTATATTGAAGAGAATGTTTTCATTAAGAACATATTAAATCAAAAATAAAAATTTATCTTAAAAAAAGTATTCGAAACTTGAATTCTTTTCAGTAAAACGTTTCTTACTGAATATAAATAAAATTGTTGTTTAAGTACATTTAATCAAATTGTGCATTCGTTTAGATGTAAAACTTAATAATTTATTTAAATCTTCAATTTTTTTTAAACTCTATAAATTTTGATTTAAGGATAACTAGAGGACTTGTTTTATTCCATCCTTTAACGCACACATTTCATTTGAGTTAACAACTGACTATTTTACCATAAGCTCAGATAATTTAGTAAGAGTTATTGTCTCTTCTGAGCATACACGTCAAGTCCATAACGAATGTATCAACTCAGTTAGGTTACGAAATGCAATATCGTCTTATTCGAGTAATCAAGATCATCGACTGACCACCGATAACTCTCGCTGTTTCGAATCTCGAGGTTGGCTTGTGCAGTAACTAACTATTACATACCATTACCCGAAATTACTGGTTTACTTAGTCCTTAATGACGTTACATGATTCATTGTTTATCCCTGAATATATAGTCGTAGCCACATCGTGGACAGGCCTTACGATGCGTATATCTACGTATCCGTTGTTTAGTGTCCATATCTAGCCACTATACCACGTTTTATACCTTCAGCGCGTTTGCCCTAAAATATTTCATCTCGCGTAGTTTAAACGAGCGTTAACGCCACCCTTAACAAAGCGGATAGAGAGCAAAAAAAACAGGAAAAATAAACAAAGCCAGGTTTGACGATTCTATTTTTCCAACCTTTCGAGACAAAAGGATAGCTGTCGATCTTCTAAATCACTCAAAGGATCATCAAGCGTGTCGTTCCATCGTTGGTAATCCAGCAGTAGGACCCTATCCCCTTTCTATTGCAAACTCTCGGCGGGTATTCCGTTACTCCCCTTCGTACTAGCGTAGCTCTTCAGCTTCGTTAAATTCGAGTCAGCGTCGACGGGCGCTCGTATAACGAAGCTCCAAAAACAAACACGGAAATTTTGCTTACCGCTGCTGAACCTCAATTATTTCACGCCGTATACATGTCCAATACAGGATAGAGAAAGAGGGAGGGGATAGAACTTGCGCGGATATTGGCTATCGCGCGTGAGAGACCTTGCACCCTCGCGAAAACAAATCGATTCTCTCTCTCTCTCTCTGACTCTCCTTTTTTACGTGCTTTTCCCAACGGCTCGACTACCTCAACTTTTTTTTCTCTATCGTTTCATTTTATTTCTCACGGGGAGAGAGACAACCGCTTGGTTAACAAAAAGCTCGCGCCCGGTTAAATAGGAAATCGGTGATTGGATATCGGATATAAATCGAGGTCGCGCGCGAATTTTATTTATCGCAAGTGGAAATCTTTGCACGCGATCTACTCCTGTCGCTTCCATGATCGTATTTTTCACTCTCGTTTGTATTTTGTTACGCTTTGTTCGTATAATATTAATACGCATAATGATGCAATATTTTCTGCAATATGAATGAAGATCAATGGTTAAAATTAATTTTTCGCCAATCTATAAATTGCGTATCCCTATGCTAATAAAATTCACGAATTCACTGAATAAATTCTATCTTAATCTCTAATACATCGTCTGTCACAGAGACGATTCGATTTTCATAAATTACCTCTGCGACGAATCGTCTCTGTCCTTCGTAGAATACGATTTTCATAAATTTTCCCGTAATTCCTGGTAAAATTGACGTTCTCTCGTTTCACCAATTCGCGTGCTCGAGTTTGAAATTTTGGAAATCCGTCCGAATCATGGGTATATGTTTGACTACATGGAAAAAAATTACGTTTAACAAAAATATATTTACTTGAATTAAAAAAATGTATTTCGATTTTAATAAATTATTTTCAGTTAAACATTACTTGTAGTTACAAATTCGTTCGAATATATTAAATATAAAACTGTTTTGAAAATCAAAAGGTGCAATTGGGTATCTATTTTTTTAACTTCTATACTGTGAGTCAATACATTTTATACAAACAACGAATTAGCAGGTTTAAGTAAATATTTAAGCTAAATTATCAGCAAATAAATGTAAAAATGAGATTCATATAAAAGTGTACATATAACTTGATAAAAAATAGAAAAATAATTTACAAAAACAACCGAAAAATGATTTTTCGTAACGGAAGAATTTTTTTATTTGAGAGTCTATATAACTCGACTGAAAATAGATGAAAAATAGACAAAAAACTTGTACAACAAGTAACGAATATCACGGACAAATCAAAACTCTGTAAAAATATATTGCCTTCACCTTCATTGTTTACACGATAAAATTCATATCGCCGAGAAGGTCGAGGGTTCGACGTTCGCGTGGGGCAAAAAAGACGCAAAACTAATCACGGCAAAAAGCTTCAAAAGCATCGGCAAAAGTTAGCGCGCTCCAGCTGAAGTTTCCAGCGGTCGCGATATTAACCACTCGAGGATTTATTGCCGGTTGTAAAATTAAAATTGATCTTGAAAAGTAGAATATGAAAACGTCGGTGGGCAAGCGCTCGCTGAAATCTCATCAAACAAAAAGCGCGCAGTTCTCTGTCTTTTTCCACTCTCTATCCCTTTTTCTCAGAACTACTGTGAAAAGAACGATATTAACAAGTCGAAGACGCGCTTGTTTTCTCTTTCCCTGTACTTACGGATTAAATACGCGTTAACCTCGTACAAAAAAAAGGAAAACATCAATTCCCCACAGATCGAGCGACACATCGTCTCGACAAGTTTTTGAACTTCGAGCTAGTACAATACTCCGTATTCATCTCGACAAGTGCCTTCCATTATACATCTCTCACTCTAAAACTGGCGCAAGAAACGCTATACACTCGAAAAAGCAATCGCTAGCAGCACAAGCCAGACACATACATTTCACGGCGCCTCTCTCACTCTACGCGGTGCGAGGCCTTTACTAAGGATTTTTCTCAATTTACGAAATTGGCAGAAGTGTAGTGCAATCAGTGCCACCGCCGTCTTGACACGCTTGTGTATCTGTGTGCTTCTATGTATATGTATGTATATGTTCATGTACATACAGGGCTGTCGTGAACACCTACGGCAGATGGCATGTCTCCAAGTTGATCGACTTAGCGCCACCCACTGCCGTCTTCTGCTGCTGCTACCGCTGTGTTTTTCCTCATCGGCACGTATATATAGACGTGAGGCGCACGAAAAAGGGGGAGTCTTATCCGATTGATCGCATCAGTTCGTTATTTACTGCGACACTCCGTTGGAGATTTTTCTGCGCGGGAAATCAATGAGAGCTCGGTTTGGGGAGCTTTAAATGGATTTGAGTATTGGCGCGGGTGCAACTCCACATTTCTTTCTGCTAATTTTTTTTATACCTTTCGAAATCTCTTTATCACTGCATTTTCATTTATTGAAAAATTGCTCTTTCTACTCGACAAGTGAAATGTTCCATACAGTTGTCAAATAGTCATATAACATCGCTTTACTTTGTGTCAATAGAAATACGTTGATCACTGATGAAAAACTCATTTCGCGCAAATCTTACTTTATATCTTTTTTCTATCATTCGTAATTCACGTAAAAAGCTGGTATCCAGCAAAATTGACATTTTGCGGTTTAAATCTACAGAAGCTCTCAACGCCCTTTTAGCGAAAAGTTCTTTTAATAAAAACAGAGTGAATATTCGCGCTATGCTAATTCCGTCGTCATTCTCGGATCGTTTCGACGGTAAAAGCTCAGAGCTTGGACGCCTGTCCTCGACTTAATGTCGGTCAACGTACGTTATATATCTACAGCGACGTTTACTGCTTCTTTGAAACTGACTCATCGCCTGAGCTTTTGGCTTATTACACATCAGATATACTTAATTATAAAAATTGCGCTTCACATTTTTGCATATTACGCTCGACTTTTTACGAACACATTCACTACGCTTTTTACGCTTTTTACGCGGCTTACATTATTTCTACAACAGTCGTCAGCTTGACGAGATTAAAAAAGCCTATAATCGTCCGGACGCTGTGGTAGTAGAGATTTTTTGCGCATAAAATATTCCTGTAATGTCGAATGATTCTAGAAAAAGTCAAGAAATCGAATGAAAATGTACTTTTCCAAAGAGTCTAATCCCCATTTGACATCTCTAAGTATATATCTACAGCTTCTGAGAAAAGCCTCTTCTCAACTGTAGATTCTCCATAATATTTCCTTAATAAACACGCATTTCCACTTACGTTTCTCTCTTTCTTCCAAGATTTTTCCATTGGCTATATATCCATCCGACGGCAGCATCGAAGCTTTTTGGTAGAGGCCGTGTATCTTGGTATATATACATGTGCAACATCGATCTTGCGCGTTTTTCCAGTCATCGATTCTGCAGACGTCAGTAGGTGGCGCAGTGCAGCGCAGAGAGACAGTAGTGCAGCTAAGGCAAGAGGGGGAGGGGGCGCGAATCGCGAGAGAGAAAGTCGCGAGAATAAATTTGGTTACCGATGGCGTAGCTTGCAGTAGAGTGAGTGAACGAGAGAGAAAAAGTGCGGAGAACGAACGAGGCCAGTGCGCGAAACGTATGCGCCGCATTCGAATGTCGCGCAAGAAACCGTACGTGTGACTTTTACCAAGGGATGCTGCAGTATAATCGAATGCCTTGGATCCTGTATTCATTTCCGTAGAGCTCTTTTTCCCACTACTTTGAGAAATCAATTTGAATATGTACGTGTAAGTCGAATGTAACACACGAATGGGCTGGAGTTATGTGTCTGGTGAGAATTGTCGGTACTGGAATAACTGGTACCGGTGCGAAGGTGTGATGATGTATTGGTTCAATGTTGACGTTCTGGAATGGAAATAGAGTTAAGGGGATAAAGCATGGTTAAAAATTCAAATTAATTATGTTAATGGTAGTCTTTATACACCTAATACTGAAGCTATAGGAATACCTCTAAGTTGAGCTTTGTTTCACTTCTCTAAGTCCCTTAGTTGACTGCTTACAGAAGGTTGATGAAAACTCACACTCCGTAAGGTTCAAAGTGAATAAAGGACCAACTGAGTTGGAAATGAGCATGAATACTCTAGGTTTGTTCTTTGAATGAATAGAAAAATTATTAAACATAAAAAACTGACTTTATACCTATTTTTTAGAATTTTTGTACCTATATGTGAAATTTATTCTGCTTATTCGATCGGAAAGTTCTATATTCATGCTTTAAACAATTTATCAAAGTTAGTATATGTAACTTTTCAGTTCAGTTGGTCCATTAATTTACTTTGAATCTTATGGAGAGTAAGTTTTCAAGAACCTACTATAATTGATAAACAAAGCGAATTGGAGATATGAAACATAATTCAGATTAAAGGTATAGGTATTTACAACTTTATTAATTACAATTACAACACATTTAATAGAAAATATATAAAATCATACAATTTTTCAATTTATTTATAAATTGTATCTTATTGGCTTTACAGAGAAAATATGTTATAAATAATTGTTTTTTAATATTGGATATGTTTGGTATACACTAATAACATATTTGAAATTATTTACGTATATTCGATGAATGAAATTCTTCCCTTACAAATAAATTCTTTAGTCCTTTTAAACATTTTTATTTTGTAAAGTGTTATATATAAGTTGTTTCCAATTATACAGAATCATTTTTCCATATAAATTGTACGTTAATTGTTTTACACAAATTTTATAAACATTCAATTGAGTTGTCTTTTTTGGAATGAATTTCATAATATTACAATATTACTTAAAGCAATAAAAACATAAAATATCACATAATCATTACATATAACGATATAAAGAACATATAAAACAATACCCAGTGTTGGGCCGTTGCTTCATTCCTACTACAGCAACAGTACATAAAGTGCCTGAACAAAATCGCTACTCTACTACTTATAACTCAGCAGGCATGTATCTCTCTATCTCTCTCGCTCTCTCTCTCTCTCTCTCTCTCTCTCTCTATCTTCTATATATAGCAATACGGTTAAGCAACTTAATTTATCGCACGTCAACAGATTCGCTCTCGATTTAATTGCAGAGCGAAATCCCAACTGAAAACGTGATGTTGGTAAACGTAGTGCAGCACGTGTGAAGCCGAGAGGCTAACAAGGTTGTATATAGCAACGGCGAAAACTGCGGCGCGTAATTGAAAAAGTTTAATTAGGTGAGAGAGACTTTAATCACGCGGGCGTCGTGTAAGAACGGCCGCGGGACTAATGGCAAGTCACGCGGGAGCTAACGCGATACGCAACTTTCATCCCAAGTCTTGATGCGAATCTCATGTGTTCGAAACTTACCTCAGCACATCGTATAGGTGTGCGCGAGATTTTTCCATCAAAACACACGTACACACACACTATAATCGACGGTTAAACACGTTTATCATTCCCTTGAAGGAAAAGAGAAAGCGATAGGAAAACATGCATAGTAGATGTTAGGAATGTGTTCTTTCTTCTGAGAGGAGATAGCTCGTATATGTGGAGATAAGATGACAAAAGAAAGTGCTAGACACGATACAAAGAGTATCGAGTCAGTGACAAGGTGCTTTCGTCATTTTCGACGATCCTTCAAGGACGAAAATATAGACAAAGAAGAAGGGATCGTGACCGGCTAAGACAGAACTGCGGGAATTTAATTTTACGCTCTCCTGGGAAAACCAAACGATTCGCCCTCTGCGACCATCTACCCTCCCACTTCACTCTATCTCTCTCTTTCTGTCTCTAACCTTCGTGTCCTTTTTGCCGTCCCGAGAAAGAATCTCTCGACTCTTTGTTTTTTAGCTATTCTATGTACTAGCGGTGCACCATCGTCCTCCCTTTCACGGTCTGGGCCTCTTTCTATCTTTTTTTCACCCCTTCTTTTACTTTGTTTGTGTTCTGAACGGACGCTTCTGTTAGCAGCAGCATCGCAAAAAAGGCGCGAAGAAGTTTATGAAAAATCGATCCTGAAATATGCTCGAATAGTGGGATTTATGCTCGTCGAAAACGGAATAACAAAATCGACTGCACTAACGCGCCCTTGTTTACGTATCTTTCGTCGCTTCCTTTTCTGCCTTTCTCTCAGTCTCGTTGATTTACGCTAAACTTTTCTTCTTCTTCTTCTTCTTCTTCTTCTTGTTCTTCTTCTTCAGTTTCCGTTGCTCACTTATATATACTCGCTAAGGTCTAAGAAGCATTTAAAGTCCTAGACTCCTCGCGTTCAAAATCCCAAAAGTTGCGAGGAAAAAAAAGCCGAGAAAGAAAGAACAAAAAAAGAAGACCATATACCGCGAGGATAAAGAAATGGACGGTGTATATATAGAGCTTTTCACTCGTGGAAGAATGAAATAATTTTGCGAGTAGTCTAACAAAGTCCCGCTCGCGACACGGGAAGTCCAAGCCATTTCGCGCGCTTATGTTTTTGCAGATCCTTTTTACGCTGACGACGACCGCTCAGCCCTCTTTCTACCCAAAAGTATATAGTATATAGTGGAAAGTTGCACCACACATATACACACTCTCCTCTCGGTCTCTTTTGAGCTTGCCAGGAAAGTTTTGTTTCGAGGCCCTTTTTACCTTCCGTCTCACCCCAGGGCTTCTCTCTGTCTTTCTCTTTCTCTCTCACTAGCGCGAGTTCTGGAGATTGCCGAAATCGGTCAGAGACGGGGGAGTTTTGCCAGTCGAGTCACGGCTCTCGAAGTTTTACACGCGAGAGAACGCGGAGACAGAGAGAGAGAGAGAGAGAAAACGCGTACGAGCCAAGCCAGTAAAGTGCCAGCCCCGACGCAAAGCCTAAGGGAGGATAATAGATTTTTTTTATTACGTTTCGAGGTAAAACTTTTTGGGAAGACAAATACAAAAATAAATATGAAAGGCCAAATCGAGAGAAGACTTTTGAAGACTATCCGTCGTCGAGATTATGCTTTGTTGTTTATGATTCTTGTATAGAGTAATTTTTATACTGTTATTACATAAATAATGCTTCTATTTTATGAAATTTGTTTAAAACAATTGGAATTTAATTTATATATATAATGATTCTTTATAATTCGAAATGACACGTAAATTTATACCAAACAATTTTTAACTAGTTCTATAATAAAATTATTTGTTCGTTGAATACATATTGTTGAATTTCGAATTGTTATTAATGTAATTTTACGCAAATGTATCCAATTGGAAATAAATTATTTGTATATAAATATCGCATAGAAACGATTGTATTGAATTGTTTTCTGAATATTTATTAATAATTTATTATAGATTCATTTTCCAATATAATGCAAAGCCTAAGAGAGGATAATAGATTTTTAATACCTTTCGAGGTAAAACTTTTTTAAAAGACAAATACAAATATAAATATTAAATGCCGATTCGGCAGAAAACTAGTCATCATTGAAAATATGCTTCGTTGTACTTTAACAAATAAATCGAAAACGAGTATTATTTATATAGCACAGATTGAATTTCCAATGTCATATTTGACATATTATAGAAATTTTCAACATTTTTTATTAATTCAATATATATCAGTAAAAGAGATATAGTTATTCAAAGGTAACTGGACGAAAAATTCTGTTCTAAAATTTTATAAGAACGCTTTGACCAAATTCCCCAGCTAAATCAAGAGCTATATCGATTCGTAGAAATAAATAAGTCGTAAGAATTTCAGTCGTGTTTCGCCCAATTAAAATGCAATTGCTCTATATCTTTCGATTTTGAAAAGACTTATATACAATAAGAAAAAAAAATGGATATCAGAAGAAGAAGAAGAAAACAAAAAGAGTCAGGCAAAAAGTTTCACGAAAAAGTGAAAAGCTAATTAAACGAAGGTTGGTCCTGCGCAAACTGAATAACGAAAGGACGCCGCGAGCTACTTCGCATGGAGCCACCTACGAAAGATGAGGAGTTTGAGAAAGAAGTTAAGTCGTAGGTACGAAAGCGAGAACTAGAAATAGGGGAAAAGAAGGATCGAAAGTTAGAGCTTGGGTGTACGCTCGAAATTCTCAGATCCATTCATTACGTTTCAATTAAGAACGAGAGACGTATAAGGGGAAGTAGAAGGAGCAAGAGAGAGAGAGAGAGAGAGAGAGAGAGAGAGTCACTTCTTGGTCGACCAGAGACAGAGAAAAAGCAATATAGCGGATAAGGCGTCTCCGGAAATAAGATGGAGGCGACGATAACGGGCCAGAAGTTACCCCGGCTTCTGCAGCCTTTTACGAGCGATCGTCGAGATTATCAAATAACCCGGACATTAAGACGGATGATACCCCCGGTTACGATATAAACTTTCTAGGGGCGCAACGCGACAGTCCGAGTTGCGTCGGCTCCTTGGTGTACAGTGTTTACGGCCGGTGTGCAAAAGGGACTGGTGCAAGAGAGAAGCTGCAGCTAAGTACTTCGCCTTGGGCTTCTGCTGCTAAATAATTTGCTTCATGTAGAGTAACGGACCGTGAAAATGTTAATTTTATACAGAGAGTTTTCGTGCTGCAAGCGCACATCGACTCAAATAAAATTAATGAAATTCTGAGCTCGAGCGTTTCTATTGTAATTTCTATTCTTTTCTCTATGCAAATTAAGTGTACATTCGACTCGATGTATACAATAACGATTTAATTACAAGTGTACATCGCTGTTGTTCTTTTTTCTTTAATTGCAAGCAATTTATTGTTATCGGTTGTAGTTTTTTAGAGGGGAAAATTCACTTTTAGAAAAGGGCAAAGGTCAAGTTCAAATATAGTAAGAATTTACGTTAATCAAGTAGCTAAATAGAATTATTGAAGTACAATTTATTTATATGTAGTTGTTTAACATAATTCTTTAACAGTAGCTATTAATTATTATTATTATGACTGCGATCAGTTTAATCAAAATGTTTCGAACCACTTTTACTTATAACAATTTAAAAATGATTCAATAAACTTTGTCTTACTTAAGGCTCTTGTGCAGATTTTTAAATCAGTTTTATAACACAAGACGATCTACTATTTCATTTCATTCTAACGTAAGTAACAAAATTAATATTTGTTAAAAAATGCAGATACAGTGATAACTTTTGATAATGTATTTTTCGCACTAATAAACTAATTACCTCATATAATTATGAGATATTATGTTTGAGGGTAACGAAAATAAAGCAGTGAATAAAAGAGTTGAAAAATGTGGATGGATTGTTTTTGAATTAAATAATCAAATAATTATAATAATAAATAAATAACATTTTAAGTATTTTATGAGCGGCGATAAATGTTTTTTAAAGTACTTTGGTGCAGACAGCAGAAATTTACTTATAAATTGAAAGGTAAATTTTACCTCGAAATAAATACGACAATGCAAATTATTGAAAGTAGGGTTATTTTTACGTAAAATATAATACTCAATATTTTTGTTACTCTAAGTCGTAGCTTCAGTGAAAAAATCTGAATATAATTAATTGAAAATCAGATGTGATTTACGTAACAGTTTACTACAATATATAATGTAATACACATGTGATATGCATATATGACATATGTAATAAGTTAATCTTTCTCTCAATATACATATGATTATAATTAAAATATACAATACTGGTAAGAGAAACATTATACCCAAATAGTGATTGAACGTTCGATCAGTTTAGCAATTAGTTTCTAATCCAGTAATATGCAAACACTAAATGTGAATTATTTTCACTGCGTAAAATAAATATTACATATGCCAGATAACACAGAGTGATCCTTAACTTTCTAAAATTTTCAAACTGTGTACAATGAAATATGAGCTAAAACAAATTTGCAAATCCAAGCGACTATATATACAAGCTACTATATTTGGCAGTCGCAGACTGTTTACTCAAGATGAAAATTCAGGTTTCGATAAAGAAAGGTAGTGAGCGAGGGTTGTATACTTTTCTCTCAAAATATTTAGAAAGTGTAATCGCGGTTTCATATACTCCGCGAACTCTGATACAAGAGAGCCATAGAAGCGAAACTCTTACGAAACTTCTTCTCTTCACATATCGCTTGGCTCTCTTATTCGCCAATCACGAGACTTCCTTAAGCAAATAGGTGATATATATATATATATCTATATATACAGTAGCATCCCTCGTACCTCCTCCTCTTTCATCCTCTCGTTTTCTCTTCTTAAATCTACGTAGAACTGTAGTTCTCTCTCTCTCTCTCTCACTCTCGACACACATAAATCACGAACAAAGTGCACAAACATTCGGCGGTGCAGTTGGAAAAATAGTATTTCAAGGCTTATCGCTGGAATACCCGATTCGACATGGGCTCAGGGATGAGAGTGTGGAACGAAAATCCATGAAATATTTAAGAGTCGGAGGAGCGACGAAAATCCATCCTCTGGCATATATGCCGCTTTTGCTGTGGACTTTCGGTGTATATATATATATATATATATATATATATATATTATATGTCTGCAAGGCCGGCGTCAACCGCGCGACCTGTATACCGTACATTAGCCAAATGCGCGAATCCTGTGCAGCTTTAGCGCGCATCAACTTGATAGAGGCCGAGAGCCCGTAGAAATATGCCCGAAAGGGAGAGAGAGAGAGAGAGAGAGGACCAGTCTGGCGAAATTGAAAGAGCAACATAGAGAATACGAGAACTGTTGACGTATATATATATATATATATACACGTTCACATGAGCGTGCGCGTAAATCTGGAGAAAAAGGATTTGTCTCGTTGCTTTGTACCATATATATCCTTTTCACTTTAACTGTATTATAATCAAATTTATCCATCTCTTCCTATTTGTGCTTCTCTTGAAATCTTAGAGTGATGCACCTTAAGATGGATCGGAAAATATTTCCTTTTACTATATGAGAGAGTTAAGTAATAGTTCGGATTCCTTTTACCTTAATTCTATCCCGTCAATTTGTCGCATGAAAATTTTAAATGATTATATGAAATCTTGTCAATACATTATTGGCAAAACTGAAGTAACGAAATTTCTTTTTGTGAATTTCTTTTTGAATACCTTTTCGTAAAGTGTAAATAATTCACATTTTGAAAATACTCTATTTGATGATATTACAGTTCACGATATTGTTATGTACAGTTTAACTTTATGAATTATATGATATGAACATGAATTAATAGTTAGTCAATGTGAATTCAATATGAACCAAATGTATTTGTATTAATAATTAAGAAATTGTTTATCCGGATTAAATAGTGTTGGTAATTTTCGACTGTTAATAAATACTTCATCTTCAAAATGTACATTTACCGTCAAAGAATCTAAAAATATGTTTTTTATACTCGTACATACTATGTAGTAGTGAGTAAATAGTATAATACAACTATTACAGTTGAAATCAGTGGTTTTAGAATTAAATTGCAATCGTGATCTACATTATTTAAAAAATAAAAGCTTTCTATGTAAACTAACAATTTATTGTAAATTCAACGTATTTATTTTTCAAACAACGAATCGGCACTATATTTTCCTCCTTTTACCCCAAATAAACCGAGTTCTCTGTAACTAATAAATATTCATTTGTTACTAAAAGGTCTATGTAAATTTCGGGAATTGAAAAGTGAATAAACAGTTTTTAAATTTTCAAGTATTCGATTCACTCTATGTTCGAGTGAAAAATAAACTCAACATTAAGATTGAGCAATTGTCACTCGAAATTCAGAGCCATTTTTTACTCCGGGATTTAGAGGAAATTTATATAATAACAATTATGAATAATTCTAATTATTATTCATTACTTATTATTTCAACGTAAAATTTACCTTTCAATTGGTAAATAATTGGTAAGCAAGAAACGATTTAAAACATTTTTATTCAATTGTCATCATAATTATTTAATTTAAAATCAGAAAACCAATATATCCGCACTTTTCACTCTAATAGTAATTTTATTCACCGCATGTTATAAAAGTAAACACGAACTCTAGTCTCGAGAAGTACTGAACTCTATATATAGCGAAGTAAAACTTCGCTCTAAACAGTTATTTTCAGCTTGTAGGTGTACTTGGAAATCCAAATTAAAACAGTAGAGCCACTCAGAAAACTATTGAAAATTCAGTGTTTCAGTTTTACAAACTTCTCAGTACTGATGTAATCGAGTAAATAAAAAGAATGTCTGGTACATACAAATCCCTTCTCGAATTTCCAGTCCCTCAACCCATTGGCCCACTAAACCGGCAACTGCATTTCAAAGTACGTCTCGCGCATTAGCGCACATATACACGACCATTGACACAGAGGGAAAGAGAGACAGAGATAGAGATAGAGAGTAGACGACAGTAGCAACAGCAGCCGAAAGAGCGGAAGAGTCGGCACTGCATGTGCGAAGCAACGTTTAACGCCTCACTTGCCTTGCAGCTCCATTCTGCGGCCTCCGGAATCCCGTCGGAAGTGCGTTCCCGAGTTACGTGTATAACCCTGCAACGGTAGCATCCGTTGGCTCGGCTTCACCGACGTAAAGCCTGCGCGGATTCGAAGGATATTCTAACCACCCATATACAGCCTGTGGATGCGGTCGTGAATATTTTTATGCATCCGAAAAAAAATTCCAATATTTCATTCTGTTTCTTTCTCGCTTTACTTTTTTTTACACCGGCCATTCTCAAACTACAATTACCTTTCATGGCATTCTAAAAAAAATGAGATAGTACGTATATTCATCTCGATGTAAGCTCGTCAATGATTATACGTATATAAAAGTATATGGCTGATTCTGCGACAGATTTTTTCTTCCGAATAATTTTAAAATACTCTTTGGTGTTGTATCTATTTTTCACGTACCGTTTTTTGAGATGCAGAGAATCAAAGTTGATATTTTCTATATTTTAAGCTTCTCGAGGTAGTTCTTTTATGTTGTAAAATTTTCTTCAATTACCGCACAAAATTATTTTATTAGGTACTGCTTGTATAATTCACATCAAAATCAATCGAGTTTTTGATTTTACGGGAAATGAAAATATTGCAATACTTTGAGACTATTTACCTTATAATTTCATTGTGATTTATATATACAATCGAATGTATAATTAGAGAAAATTATTATATATGCGTCGAAGAATATATTTTATTTAAAAGCTTCATCAACCTTCACAGAAAAAAAGTTCCATTCTATTTATAACTAAAAACAAATACTTCCCAAAGTGCAAAAAAAATCTAAAAATTACAATTTTGCTTCTCTGTAGCATGGATAAGGAGGCTGAAATAAAATTCATAAAAGTAGACACAGTGCCAAATAATGCTTTAAAATCTGTCAGAGAATAACCCATATATACACATACATATACATATATAAATATACATCACTCTATGTAAACGTGTTCCGACAGTAGTAGCTATATATACACACTATTCGTAGGAAAAGCCACATAGTAGCGGTATAGCGCAACGCGATAATGCGGCCGGTAGTCCATACAGCCAGACAAGCAGCACCAGTAGGTAGTAGCCCTCGGCCCGCGGCGAATGAAAGCCGATAAATCATCAGAGCCGCAGCAGCAGCGGCAGCATCGCGCATTTGAGCGATTGTCGAAGAGAGAGAGAGAGAGAGAGAGAGAGAGACAGACAGACAGAGAGAGGCTGCAAGCTCGTCGCGATCGTTAATTCCGCATCTCCCAACCTCCGGGCTGTAGTCGTAAAAAAAAGAACGCCGTTATACGCGTGTCCGTTGTAATAATGCTCTGTCGTATCGTAGCCTGTATACCCAGTAGCCTCTCGCTGCTTTTCCGTTACGCGCACATAAATCGACGTTGCGAGCTTTCGACCTGATATATACGCCAGAGAATACCGATTCTCGTCTGGCGAGCGGTGTCTTTTTTTTTTTTCTTTTTTTTTGACGATTATGCAGGTCGCAAAGATTTATTACCGACTCGACGTTGTTGAAATTTTTTTACTGCGGGATATGTTTTCGTGTTTACGGATATCGGTTCTGATGTATATAAATATATGTATACGTGGATGGAAGTACGTATAAGCTCGCGCGCGATGAATTAAAAATTTAAAAGCTCATTGTTATGACGCGCAGTCGAGAGGAAGGGAAAGCCATTGAGATAAGGCCTTGTACACTAGGGGATTTTAGATTTAGTCGGGAGCCCAGCTGCAGCGCATTTTGTTCTAGTTCGCGTATGCAGATTTCGATTATGCATTTTTTATTGCTTAGAGCTCGTTTAATCTGGTCGAACAACGTTGCTGTTGCTGTTTCTTTTTTATTGACCATCGTTTAACGGCGAATCATGATCGAAGATATTGAATTTTTTAAAGCGTATGCTGTTAGATATATATACATATGTATATATATAGGTGAGTGTGAGTGTGTTTCTTTTACAGCGGCATATTTGTATTCATAACGGTGCAGGAAGCGGAATTGAAAAAAATGAAAATTCCGCAGCAATATATATTTGATAGGAAGGGAAAGATTTGAATTTCGCATTTGGCAAAGTGAGCAGCGAACTATACAAGTCCATATTAATCTACAGGTGGGAAATGCATTATTAGACGAGGTTATAACGAAATAGTCGTGAGCGAGGCTGATGAGGCAAAAACTAGCGAGTGAGAGAAAGCTTCCTGTAAAGCTATATATACATATATACAAGCTCGACAACTTTGCTTCTGTGTCAAACTAGCTAGCGATCTTGGATACGATAATTCCGTTGAAAGTTTCACGAAATTATTTCTTATCGAAATAGTTGTCGTGTGCCAAAACAACTTTGTAATAGGCATAACTTTCAGCTGACAATGCTTCCAACTAAGGAAAAATAAACTTTCCTTGTATCGTATTTTCTACCTAAACATTTAGGTGAATAATCCCAATCAACGTCAGACAATCGAAAGCGTTAATCCGTGGACTATTAAAAAGTATTCTTTTATCTCGGCCGCCACTTAATGTCCCACCACACGCAGTGAAAAACTTTCCTGGCCTCGTATTCAACATAATTCTACTCGTCCATCCTCGAGCCCGTAAAAAGTGTAGTTGAACAAAAATGTAGGATAGAGAAAGAGAGAGAGAGAGAGAGATGATGTAATAAGTTTACTACCTGACGTACGATCGAAACTCTCCGTCGGTCTTCTCGGGGTTAACTTTTGCATATACTAGATCCATCTTATTACGATCGCAGGGGCTGCTCTGGTTACCGGTTTAACAAGATATCCAGCATGACGCGCGAGTTTCAGCTCCAAGCTTTATATTACTCCACGGATGCACAACTGCTTCCGCTAATACTGTTGCATCTGCGGTTCAACTACTAGTCTGAAAACGTGTGTATATATATATATGTATATATACGTATGCCTGCTGGTAGTGTAAAGCCTTCCGGAATGCGAGTAGGGCGTACGCTCTTTAATTATTCTCAATCGTGGCTTATGTATAACTTCTCTCTATTCAAATGAACTTTTCAGAAAATCCGATGCCGAGCTGCGCGCCAGACGTACCGACGCCCTCTGTAGAAATTTAGATTTGATAAATAAACGTTTTTTTTCTCCTTCTTCCTCTTTTATCTCGTCGAGATGTTTCTTTTATATATAGTATTCAACGTAACTAGTCGTTGGGTGTATAAGTGCAGTTCAACTTGGAGAAGCTATATTATATATGTATAATAGTATTTTAAATTGTTCGTTCGCGCTGGGGAGTTTCCAATTTATGGATGGATACATAATTTTGTATAGAAGTGTGGTTGGCAGATAATTACTTTTCGAACTATATACCTCGACGTCGTCTATTACATTGAACGCAAATTTGAGATTACAAAAGATCGATTGGTAAAGTATTGTTAGGTTATATATATACGCTTCTGGCTAATATACGCGTGT
Organism: Apocrypta bakeri; assembly: GCA_018906985.1. NCBI lineage: Eukaryota > Metazoa > Arthropoda > Insecta > Hymenoptera > Pteromalidae > Apocrypta > Apocrypta bakeri. The sequence goes on from JACCIA010000004.1 coordinate 2,321,997, forward strand.
TCGTTAATGAGTCTAGTAAATTATTGTATTTTCAAATCGTTTGGAGAAAATCGATAAAATCGACTCAATAGCGAGTTCGATGAAAATTACGAACTACCTCGTTCGTTATTCCAAGCTGCATTTCACAGTTTCCAGGGAATTTAAAATACGGGAGAAAAAAAAAACATTTTTTCTAACGAAAAAACGCCGAGCATTCTGAAAATCTCAGCGTGTAAAAGTGCAGTGTGCACGTGCCGCGGTCATTCGCCGGCCTTAATTCAGCCTAATAAAGTTGCCTACTTAGCCCACATTCAGCAAAAAGTAGTCGACAAAACTCGAGCTTCATTTCTGCGCTACTTAACTCTGTTACACTAATTGGCCTCTGCGTCTGAACAAAAGCCTTACTCCCACCAGTTTTTTTTCGCGAAGATCAATCAGTAGAGCCGCGCGAAAAGTGAACGCGATTCTCAGTTAGACCCTTATTATCGTCGAAGGAAAGAGAAAAATATTTGCCATCTGATCAGGCCTGCCGAACACTCGATACAGAGGAGGATTGAGGTGGAAAACTTGCGAGAAAAGCCAAGCCAGTAGTCGAAAAGATAGAGAAAGAGGAAATGGAAAAAAGAAGCTTGAGAAGCCGGAAAGCTTTCATCGAAATTGCCTCTGTACGTTGGAAAGAGAGAGAGGGGTTGGTAGGGGGGGGGGGGGTAGTAGGAGAAGGCGTGATCCGTGCGCCACGCTGTCTGCGAGCGATTGGATGAAACGGAAGATCGAAAGCGAATTGTCGAAATTAAGAAAGCTGTCACTGGCCAGAACCACCAGCAAGACTCGAGAAAATCCAATACTTTGCCGGCAGCGCGTGCTGCATTGCGCTTCGATAATACGAAGCAACTCTCTCTCTTTCTCTTAATGAAATAGTGGACTCGATGGTGTATAGTCGGATTATGTGTCGAATACCGACCGAAATTATTTTACTTTCCATCAGTACAGAGGATTTTTCCAAATCCTTCGTTCAGATACCGTTCGCTCTTTTTCAATTGAATATTCTTCCTCTTTCGAAATATCAGCAGTGCGATGCAGCACACACGGTACACAGAGAAACGATGTGCCGCTGCGACATTAAAGGCGAACCCAACGATGATCATATTTCTCTCTCTCTCTCATATGTCCTAGCGAAAAAAAGCTTGCTTTGAGAGTCATACGTCGGCTAACTAAAGAGCCGGTGAGTAGGTGTACATAGCGAAAGCCAAAGCTAAACCAACGGTGACGAGAAGCAGAGAAAGCAGTGGAAAAGGCCAGCTTTTGGTCAGCCAGCGGCGGTGTATGTCCTTTATTCAGTCGAGGCTCTTGTGGCAGAGAAAAGCTGCAGTGATTTTGCTGAAAATTTCCTGAGCCAGTAGAGGATAAAGTATTGCAAAAGTACTCGGATGCGCGATGATGCTGTCGCCCTTTCTTCTACGATATATATTACTATGTATATATGTGACTTACTTTGAGCGTACAACAGTCTAATTAATTGCGGGGTCCGAGTCTTTTTCTCTTCTCTGTAGTACTAGGTACACCGCGTACTCTACGAAAGACTCTACAACGTTACAGCCTAATCTACCCCATTCGAAAGTCTGTGTCTCCTCTTAGACCTCGTAAAGCCAAGTACTCGATCAACGATGAGGTTCGTATCACTTATAGGATACTACTATTCTTTTTCAAGAAGACATTTTATAATTTAACCGGACTGTTATATAAAATTGGTATTAAATAGCCAATCTAAGATATGCGATGGAGAATAATTTTTTAGTGAATTTTCATTGTTTCCATAAATAATGCGGACAATTAACAAATTCTTTCTTTTATATATATATATATATCAAGTCTTTTGTGCAATTTAAGTTCAAAGTTGATGGACCTTTGTAACTCTGCTGTATGTTCTATCTCAAAATTTCTAAAAATATTCTGAACTTATAACTATAATTTTTTTAAATTATTTATTTAACGAATTTTATGGTATTCGTGTTTACACATGGAAAGGAAAAATATTGTAACTAAAATAACAAACATCCTTAATACGAATATTTACTTTTTTTTTCAATAAATTCGCAAATTTATTTTCACCAACTGTATTTAATCAAGTAAATTACTTCATTGAATGAACGTTTTGAATCTTCGATATAATGAATCTGTTTTTCATTGAGATTCGTTTCATAGCTGTAATGAAACTTTCTTTTCAGTGCAGACGTAAAAGCATAATACTTGTAATAAAAATAGTTACACAGTAGCAATATAATTTCAAATACTTATACTCGCGAACAAAATGAATTGCAATATCCAGAAATAAATTGATTAACTATCAAGAACAGATTAAAAAATACTTATTTTACGACTATATGAAGTAATTTTTCGTCAAATCAAATAAAATATTCAGAAGTACCTAAATAATTCGATTGTATTCGTAATAATTCTTAATTTTACCCCATTCTAACCAAATAAAATTAATATACATAACTAAAAGAATTGCAATAATCAGTTAAAAAAATAACGATAAGCATAGAATACCTAACGCCTCGAGATTATTCGATAAATCTTTATTCTCTTATTATTTATCCATCACGACCTTGTTTTTATCAGATTTTATTTTAGCCATTTTTAGCCTCTATCTGCTAAATTAGCTTTCGTTACATTTCTCTACGTCCTACCCTCAGCCTCGTCGAAAGAGTTCGCTTTAATTATTCAGAGCAGCAAGAAAATTTAACAGGCATAAAAAGTCTCGAGTCGCCAGGGTTGAACTAGGTTATAGTAGAGACGTCAAGTCTCCGCAAAATCCTAATTGACGTTGTTAGGTCGTTGAGACACACTTTCCGAGGAGTCGAGAGAGAGCGCGCGAGAGAGAGAGAGAGAGAGCAGTGCAACACAGCATATAGCAGTATGGTCGTGAAGAAAATCCAGTCACATACTCCCGGAGTGAAGCCCGCTCGCGCGTGCATTTAATAACGAGACGACGGTGACGCCTAGAGGTCTATAAGAGCAAGGCATCTGGCGCTGCTCGGCCGCGCATTCCTGATACCTACAGCCAAGCCGTCTAATGAAATTGCAAAAGTTTCAGCTTTATGGTAACAGATGCACTGTGCGAACGTTAAATTGACTTTTTAACCGCGTGATACAGTGCGACGATGCGTATGAGGGGATTCTTCTTCTTCTTCTTCTCCTTTTTTTATTCACAAACGAGAGAAAGGAATTATTGTTTGCGTTAGTGTTCGCTCGTGATTTCGAGGGAAAAATGTTTCTTCGCTTACTACGTAATTGGAATGGAGTTTTAATTAAATTTCATAGTAGCGTTAGACACGCGAACAAAATCTGTACGGATTGATAGAAATGTTTAAATAAAGCGAGTAACAAACGAGTTCAGAAAAGGAAAATTTACACTTTGCTTTTTATCGAATTCAGTGTTTTCAAAAGCTTCTTGCCGAGAGAAAAGACATTTCATGTTAATACACGAGATGCATCCATCTCATTGGATTCACCTTTTGCCACGCGGTGTTTTCCTTGGATTTCCCCTAAGGCGTCTCAACGTGTACTTATCGTAGGGCCAAAAAAGGACGCCGAAGAGCTTTTGAGCTTTCGCTACTCTCGCGATCTGCATTGGTCTTTTCTATTTTGTAAAAATCACGTGGTTGACGCGATGCTCTCTCCGAGAATTGGTCGAGTGCAAAACCGACCAGTTTCTACGGAATTAGGCAGTCGAACAACGGAGAGGTACAAAAAGGGAGTTACGTATAGAAGCTGCAAGGCTAAGCGTAAAATTAACAAACGACAAAATCTCCCGTGAGGATTATTCGGTTCGAATAAAGAGAGAACTGTAAACGTAGCGCCCAAGGCCTACTACTGTGAAAACTCCCGCTTGCGTCGTTCCCTCGAGTTTTTTACTCCGATGTACTATACGTAATACGTATATATATATACGACGAAATCGCTGTAGAATGAAGTGCAGTTTCGTCGCTCTAGAAATAGACGATTAAATATTCCGTAGTTATATTTTTTTTCTTTCTCTCTCGGAAAATTACATTCATGATCTAGATTTACATTTGGAAAACTGTAAAAACATCGATGTGTGATTTTTTTACGTCCAACCTCATACTATTCATAGATTCAAGAGATTCAATTTGAAATGAAAGCTCTCTATCAACAGTACTATTTATCTAACAAATTGAAAAAGTGTTTCTGATTGCTCGAAGTGACACTCGAATTTTCCACGTCAACAAAACAGGTTCTATTCCGAAGTATGACTCATCTGAATCTCCTTCAGTACTCTAGGCGAATAAACTTTGCCTGTGACTTTGAAATTACAGCCTTGACTAAAAATCCGGAAACGATGTCGACTAGCTGTTCCACAAAGTTTTGGCTCTTCCTCAACTTCCTCAACTGACTCTGCCATAATCCGCAGCAGGCGCACGCGTCTTTGTTGAAAACGCGCGCGCACACACGCTCACACATACGTAACGTACACATATAGACGCAGAGGTAGTTCCACATAAAAGAACGTAGAGCTGGAATATCGAAAGAGGCGAAGAAAAGCTCAAAGATGAAATTGCGCTTTATAACAGGTTCGCGTTAAGTCGTTATAGTCCGACGAGTGCTAGCGAGAAGGTTAAGAGCTCGAGCACATAGCTACGCACACAGAGGCTCTACACGCGCCGAGAAAATTCGACGCTAAGAAAGTCACTTTCAAGAGAGAAGGAGAGAGTGGTGCGAGCGAGCCTCTTCGGATTGGTCGTTTAATATTCAACGGTCGGGGGGTTTAATATTCAGCGACCCGACCTACATCTCGCGCAAGCGCGACTACCACACCTGAGGGTTAACGACCAACACAGATACACACTTGCACACACGAATTTTAACATATCTACAGGATCTGCATGTCTTTGATGCAAAAGCCTCCAACTGTATAATAGGCGCAGCTGGTACTGCTTTCTTTTTTTTCTTCTACTTTTTCTTTCAAACCTTTCAGTCACAACGTCCTTTTATAATGGACATGCTAACTGCTTAAGCTGTTAAATGCACTTTCAGCAAAATTTCTTTAATGATCTCTGTATTCGAGGGATGCGAAGGCTACTGTGAGTTTATAATTTGATATATGACCTCGTTAGCGAAACTTAGCCGGACGATATATGTTTGCTTCTTCAGATTAATGAAACTTTCTTCATTTGCACTGATTAAACTCTTTCCGTATGCATTCATTTTCAGCTGTAAATAAACGTTCGCTCGATCGGACACGAAAGCGCGCGCTTTTCGAATTCTCTGTCGATTCCTTCGAGACAACCTGTAACAATAGTCCATTTGCAAGCTTTTGACTGTCTTTCTTTCTCTTTCTACTCCTGGGTGCACGTACTTTCCAACGATTTTCCAAGCCGGCAAATTCGAGAGACTTAAATTTTCTTCTTCGCTCAAGCTTTTATCGCTGATCCGAGATATTCGATGCCGTTAACGCGTGGAAGCTTCTAGTATCTGTCACTCTATAAAATATAATCGTGTCGATTTCTAATTAATCTTAACCCAAGACATTGTGATCAGTATTTTTCGTCCATAGCTAGTTATGTTTTATGTCTTCAGTTTGTGTGTGTATGGCTGGATTACTGACCGATTGACCGGTCATGCAGTAATTTTAAACTGTTCTTTGGTAGTTTATCTAAATTTATGATTTTTTAGATTTTCTTCATTAATCGTTTACACACTTTACATAAGATTTTATACCAGTTTTCAATAATTTGTAGTTACTCGAAGGAGTATGCAGTAGTGGTTTAAATGGATAGGGACGATTTGGATACATCATTTTTCGTCCAAATTGTTCATAGAATATTTTTTAAATGTTTCTTAAGATATGTGCTAATATAATTGTTTGCACCATATGAATAGATTTAAAAACACTAAATTCAATAAAATTTTACTTTTTTTTGTAATTTTTAATTTTAGTAAGAAAAGAAAATATAAAAATACCTGGAGATTATCAAAGTTACTTTACCAGTAATATAAGCTACCTCTATGTACTGGAACAGTCAAAATATAATGTCCATAAGTGTAAAATAGGCATTTTAATCGTAAAATGAGATAATTTGACACGATTAATCATTAACGAATTTAAAACTCCGTTAACTTATAAATGTGTGGTAACTTATATATACAAGCTTGAAAGTATTTTATTTAAAAAGTTTATTAAATTTTTTAAAAAAGTGCCTCTTGTATTTTTAGTGAAAAATACTTCCTCGAGGAGCTATAAATTATTCAAAATATAGTTTTTTTTACTTCGGTGTACTGTACGTAATAGTACTTTTATGACAAAATCGCTACAGAGTGAACTACAGTGTTGTCACCCTAGAAATAGACGATTAAATATTCCGTAGTTAAGATTTTTTTCCTTCTTTCTTTCTCTCTTGACAAATTACATTCGAGATCTAGATTTACATTTGGAAAACTGTGAAAACATCGATGTGTGATTTTTTTATTTCCAGCTACAATTTCCGTTACTGTACTATTCATAGATTCAACCAATTTCAAATGAAAGCTCTCTTTCAAAATTGTTATTTGTATAACAAATTGAAAAAACGTTTCTGATTGCACGAAGTAACATTCAAATTTTTTACGTCAATAAAACAGGTTTTATTGCGAAGTACGACTCGTCTCAAACGTAATAAAATAAGAAAATCGCTGAAAATTCCAACTTTGATTAACTCTCTGTAACTAAGTCTCAAAGTGTTCATGAAGATACAATGCCAACAAAATAGTGAAAGTTATAAAAAAAAACATTTTTCTTAATGAATCATTCATATATATAATATATATCAAAGAAAGAAAATAATAATTAAGAACTAGTTAGTTTAACGAAACACGAGTTTATGTACAAAAATTGCTTTCCGAAAATTCGACGCTCATTACGCTCCCGGTCTAATGGATTATTTCTCAAGAACATCGCGATATTGACATTTGTTTAGTAGAAATTTCAATTTTCATAGTAGCTTGGGAAAGAGATATTTTTCAAAAGCTACATCATCATCCTGTTTGCGATGCGCCATTATCTTCGAAGAGAATTGAAACAACGGATAATTGGCCTCAGGCCGTTTGACGAAAAATATCTCTGTCTCGACTTTACGCTGTAACAAGCTCATTTTACAGACTCGATTTATTAGAAAATCGTCCAAGATTTTATAGATGAGTGAGCGAAGGGAGAGACATAGGCCAGTACAAGCTCGATCGAACGTTTACCTCGGGTAAAGCTACAGAGTTGGCCGATTTTTATTTTTATTTTTGCTCCTTTTTTCTATATCCCTCTCTCCCTCTCCCTTTTCCCTCTCTAGCTTTTGTTCTTTTGTTTGGTTTTCCGACTTTGCTGCTACTGCTGCTGCCAGCAGCCGTGAGTGCAAGCTTTCTCCTCCGAGGTTCCTATGAAGTGTTTCTGTTACTCCATTAATCTTTTGAGAAATCTATAAATCGATACGGCACAGCTTAAAGTCCTTTCTAATGGCCACCCCCTCTTGTGCTCTTTTGGACTGGAGAGCAAAATGTCTTCACATTTACCCGTCGTTATACCTTTATTTTTGTTTTATTTTTCTTCTCATTTTTCAATACTCAACATTAGCTCGTAGTGCGCGAGTCGCGCAGCTTTTTTCTGATCGATCGAATCGAGATAAACTTCCTCGTTAGAAGAAATAACCGATATACACTGATCGACCAATTGTATAAGGACAGCAAAAGTTGCAGTTTGTAAAAATACAATTTTTAGGCGATGGTATAGTTTATATGTGCCTGAAATTGTGATTCGAAGGGAACATTGATTTTCTATCACCATTTGAAGAAGACTGCTGTAGAATCGCATTGAATGCTTGTCGAAACTTACGGTGAACCTGTTCTTGGTAAATCACAGTGCTTTGAGTGGCTTAAAGATTCAAAAGTGCTGATTCTGACGTAAGAAAGTATGAACGTGGAATACCATCGGGAAAGTTAGCAGATAGTGAATTGTACAACAAATGGCTTTGCGTGAAACACGACGAGAACACATTAAATAAAACGATTAAATCATTTAGTTAAGAAATACATTAATTTCACTTTTACTACTTAACGATGGTTCTCACACTTACTTCCCAAGCAGCACTTCGTTTCATTCGAAAATATTCAAAATTGTATCAACAATTTTCTTTTAGTGTTTCCACAAATTATCAGACAAGTGTCAAAAATGCATTTATTTTTAGTTTTTGTAAAATAAATATGCAATTTATATTGGAAAATTCCGCTTTCATACATATATATCTGTATATATATATACACACGAGTAGCGGTATCTGCGTAATATATTAATAGCCGAATTATACGTTTCAATTATGAGACATATATATATTTCCATAATGATCTAGCAAGTGTTATATACGTACAGATGCATATATATATGGTATAGGTAAGAGGAGCGGAGAATGAATGATACAGCAAGCATATCGTATTACAACAGCGACTGATTGCTTTCTCCCTTTGTGTTTCAGTTGCGCCGACTTCCGTGAGGGTCGTGGACGAGAGCACGAAGCAGACGCTGGAAGACGGCCGAGTACTGGGGCCGGTAATTGAGGGCTCACCGATAGCATTGAGATGCGAGAGCGGCAAAGGCAGACCTGTACCGACAGTCGAATGGTATAATGGAGATGTGCGACTCGAATGTAAGATATTCCTCTGTAATATTCTCCTCCCTGCTATATCAAGCGTATAATATAACTGTCTATATATGTATATATATATGTACATTAGAGAATATATATATATATATATATATATATATATACACACGTAATGTACATTACGTTATTAACGCGACGAGAGTATACAATATAATCGAGAACGTCTCTATCACCTGGAAAATCCGACTGAAATTAAAGCAAATTCATGACGCGTTCGAGATCTTAAAGGGGGTTGATTCGTGTAAACTGTTAAAAATTTTAATTAATTTTTTATCGTACGTTGTAACGAAAATAGGTTACTTGAAATTGATCGCGATTTTATCCATACGTTTAAAATTTATGAGAAATCAGTTTTTTTAATTTATTATTCGTAGAAAATGAAGTAAAGTGATTTGGAGTGTATTTATACGGTAGGACAAATGTTTTTTTTTTATTTTCAATATTCAGTCTTTTTTTAGTATATTAATGAACTATAATTTACATTATTTTTTAACATTTGTACAATATACAACGGTTAAATAAATGATTTATCTAATTTTAGGATAATATTGAAAAAATGGATTAATAAATGTGAATTCAAACGAAAGTAAAATCTGTTCTATTGTTAATAGAACATTTTAAGAAATGTATTAATTTTATTTAGTTTAAATTAGTAAACTTAATGGATTAAATTAAATCTCTTTTTGAAAAAAATCAAAATTGCTAGAAATTTTAAAAGTTAAATTATGTCATAAATAAGTAATTTGAACCGTTTAGAATTTCAGATCTGATTCATGCAGCGCATTCGTTATTTTAATAGTTTCAATGCAATTAGCAAAATTAATAATAAAATATTTATTTCGACTTTAAACTTTAAAAATAAAATAATCCATAATAATTTCCATTACTCCAAAAATACCGTATTTAAATGAAATTAATTATTTACAAATTTCTTTCCCTGTTTTTTTATCAATTATCGGTCGTAATCGACGGTTAATGAAATAAATTCTCAATATCGGATCTTAAAACTGAGCCAATGCCACCCTGTGCCTAACGATTCTCGAAGAAATAACAGCACAAGTAGAATATAATAAAAATAAAATAAAAATCATAAAAAAATACCATCGAATCGTAAACGTACAGTAAAAGAAAAAACGAAATTTCTTCAATTTATATGAGTCGACCCCACTTAACCAGGTACTAATACGAGTTTCTGTTTCCAACGAAACTATACGTCGTCGACGTAAATTAATCCTACCGGGCCAATCTGTAAAGTAAGTCGCGCAATTAAGTAAAAAGTTGCTGTATAGTACACCTTACTTGCTGGATATTAGTCGATCGATGCTACACGGAGCTTTTCTTTTTCACTCGTTATTCTTGAAAAAAAAACTTAAAATCAATGTGTCAAAAACTTTTCAGCAAAAAGTTCGGAAGAACTGGAAGAACACAAAATCGGCACTGGAAGTGGCACACTTAATCTCGTGGTTGCACGCAGTGAATTAGGCGCCACTTTTACCTGCAAGGTTAGCAGTTTGGCACTACCGGAACCGTTGAAAATCGACATTAAATTGGACGTTCATGGTAAGTTCTACTTATTCGAGTACATTTATTCCTCCCCTTTCCAACTCTCTTCGGTCTAGTCATTCTCTGTTCGCTTTTGAAAAGCTGGTAAAAACTCGTACAACGACTTCGTTGACGCATATAGCGAGACATTAAATTTTCGAATTAAACGTTTAATACCTCGATTAAAGCCAAGACCATTGCTGTTAACGAGTACAGCAGCAGTAGCAGAATCCAAGTGTGTTCGCACGTCTCTATATACCTTACGAGGAGAAGAAAGTCGGACGCGAAAGTTAAAATCGAATGAAAGTCCCTTCGTTCTCGAGTTATAGACTCTCTCTCTCTCTCTCTCTTTCTCTCTCTTTCTCGGCAATCCAATTGTTCGAGATAACTAACCTGCCGGCACTGTGTACTCATGAGGAAAGAAGATGCCTAGTCTGCAGTGCAGTAGGCTAAAAAGAAAAGGAATGACCTATACGAGAAATAAGTTCTTCGTTAATTTACCGAGTGAAGAAAGGAATACGTAGATAGAAGCGCAACTCTATATCCAACGATAATTATTAGCCAACACTGCGCAGCAAGAGCTCATCCTAGCTTAATAAGAAGCAAGCTAGAGCATACACACGCAGGCTTTCCTTTCATCAAACTTTCAGCTACGCGCGGTCCAGCGCCCCGTGTAATTGCGACCGGATCAAGCGGCCCTCCTCCCCCTTCCACAGGTCAATCGAGTTTAAATATATATATATAGCTCAGGAAAGAGATTTTAACGAGTTTTCACCGCGAACTTTCGCTTCCTTTCATCCCGCTAGCCCTATCAGTGGTTGCAACTTTATATATATATATATATATATATATATATATATATATATATCTGTGTGTTCATGTGTGCGAGTAAATCCACAAAATATAGGAAACTATTTGATATTTTAAAATTGGAAAATTATTCACGACAACACATCGACCGGATATTATGTTCCTTGATCCTGAGTGTCTTCCAAGTAAAATGAGCCATTTACACATTTGCTTGAGTTTACCACTCGAGTTTTATAGCCAAATACGGAAAACGATTTTTCAGTCAGCGATTTTTTCAATTTTCATCGAGGGAAGTGTTAAAATGAATGTTCTAGATGGGTTTTGTAGGAAAGAAGTTATTGCATGTAAATGATCGTTTTGGAAATTAAAACTTTTGGAGCCTACATTTGAGATCAGTATTATCAATATTATGAAATCTGATTGAAAAGTTATAACATTTGATTAAGATTGAAAAAAGACTTCTAAAAAGTCCTTGATTCAAATATTCATAACTTTGCACTCGAGAGGATTTTTTAAATGATTATTTTTTTAAATGGAAGCTCAATAACTCGATATCAATGTTGTCTATTTGCAATTAGATATCGTTATTTGGTTTTCTACATAAACGCATGTGAAGAAAAAATATTTTATTTAATTCGAAATCGTATATTTAGAAAACTCAATAACGATATTTAAAATTGAAGACGCGAAAATATAGGTAAGGCATTTAGATTTCATTTTAAAGCAGATTGATAAAAAATAAAGATCGAGTAAAAAGTTATAAGCGTTCAAGTAAATAAAATGTAAGATAACATCTGAAAAGTAAAAAAGTTATATGAGCTTGTATGATTTCGCGGAATTGAATCATTTGCAAATAAAGTATAAGAAAATACATTCGATTTGAAAAAATATCGCATGGAAGTTTCGCCGGAGAGGGAAGTCATAAGTGCTCAAAGAAAATTAATAATTACAAATTCATCTGTATTTGCGTTTAAAAATTATAATATCTTTAAAGATCTATAATTATCTTTGTTGCTAAACGTACTTGGAGATATATTAGAAAAATAGTTTTTTCTTCTAAAAATGCATTCTAGTCTAGTATAAAAACCGAGTGGAAGTTTCGAGCGAATGTGTAAATGACTCGTTTTATACGAAAGACACCCAAAAAACCAGGAAAAAATGGTCCGGTCGGTTTACCCTCGCGAATAATTTTTGAATTTTCAGGTCCCGAGTTGTTTCCTGTATTTTGTGGATTTACTCATATACATATATATGATATTCTCGTTACTTCCGGTCGAGGTGTTTCATTATATATAGCCGACGAGTTGGTTTCCGCAAAAGCCTATGCAGTGGTTAGTATACCGTGGATAGATACAATGACTCCGCGACTCATCCGGAAACGAATGGAAAAACGCGTCGGGGCTGCCTCTTCCATAGAACTGATTTTCCCAACCGCATCTATAAATAGAGGCACATCCAGTTGTGGCTTACACTCGGGGTCGCCGAGGAAAAGAAGGCAATTTGCCGCGAATCCGAGTGAAAACTATAGGAAATTAACGGCAACGACCGGTTTGTATACACGTGCAGAAACAATTTTCGCAATGGGATAACTTTTTTTTCACGAAGATATCCCCTGTATAGCTCGTAATTTACATAAGATCATCGTCAACGGCTAAGTTGGCGTAAATGGAAAAAGTTTGTATGCGATTTTTTGCTCGTTAATGTCGAGCGAAGCTATATTGCTAATAGCTATTTCAGTTATTAGCCGGAAAATATGAAAGCTACATTACAGTATACCTTGAGTTGTAAATCGATCCGTCTCCTTCTTTCTCTTATTCTCCTCCGATATTGTATTAAAAGTCAATGTCGTTGGCTGAATTCTCTTAACCTCTTGAATTTTAAGCGCAAATGCAGCAGTACCAGACTTAAAGTGCCTCGCGATACTAAGGGTAAAAGCTGCGCAGGGAAGATATCGTCTTTTTTTTCCTTCCAGCGAGAGAGAAAGAGAGAGAGAGAGAGAGAGAGAGAGAGAACATGAGAAATAATGGAATGAAACAGAAGGGAAAGGACTCTGTGCCATTGCGCAGATGGTCCTCTGTTTAATGGCCCAACTCTCTGGGTAACGCCGTTTCTCTTCAACATCCACATAATAGATTTTCAGAGCGCGTGCGTTCGTTTAATCTTTCCTGGGCTTGCTGCGTTTCTCTTTCGCTTTTCTGTTTGATCTTCGTCTCTTTAGTGTAGAACTATCCTCTTTTTCTCGCCTCGAACGGATAGCTCTTTAACGGGAGTGTACACATTAGCCCTCGCCGACATCGAAATCGAAGCCGACGTTGTAAATATTTGATCGCTTACAATCGCCGTGTAATTAGATGTGTTTTTTTTTTCATTTGGAATTTTTCAATTTCGTAGTTTATGTCAGCGAAATTCGTTTGTCGTCGGAACGAAAAATGCCGTTCTGGTAAAAACGTCCGGTTGGATGCTCGACGTTTATTACGAAATATAATTACTGCGAAAGTGCCTATGCGCAGGACGAAAAAAAATTCACGATCGTCGCGTATTAAACGTGCGTTTCTACGTATCCTCCAGGCAAATGCTCCAGATTTTTCATTCGCGTATAGTCGGTAATTATTAGTGTCCGCTACTGCCTGGTTTTTCTATTGTATACACTTCGTATATATATCTACAGAATCTAATATTCATTGTACTGGCTCACTAATGGATACGTTTTATATTGCATGAGGAAACCGCAAAAGAGGTTCATATGTTGCTAACTGAAATATCTTTTTTTTTATTCAAAACTTGCTCGTTGTATTTTCTTGAATTTTTTTACCTCTTATATATATGTAATTATGTATAACTCGTACAGTAGACTGCCCCGAAATATAAAACGTATGCAATTTTCATGAAGTAATTCATTACATCGATTTATTTATCTTGAGGCTATTTATTTAATATCAAATTAAAAACTTTTAAATTCACAAATCAAAGATCATAATTTATGTATATTAGAAAAAATAATTAAAGTTGTAAAATGCTTGAAAAAATTTTACCTATTATACACTTATTCTCTGATTACTTGTCGACGTCTAAATAAGAAATTTTAAAATTAATTATTTTTTACATCAATAATCGCATGGACTGTTTATATTCAACTGTTAAACAAATACAAATAAACCAGGAAAGAAAAAAGAAAAAAAAGGATACATTATCACAATTGAAGAAAAAAAAAGATTAGCATTAAATTTACAATAATTTATTTAAATTTTTGTATAGCTTATATATTAACTAGTTCAAATCCATTATCGAAAATGAAGAATTTAGAACTTTTACGTTAGGAAAATATAATTTATATATATTTATTACGAGTTAGTGATAATCGAAAATAAATCGAGAATATCTCTGGAATACTCTTCTAAATCATTATTTAAATACTTTTTTTTTTAAATATCAGTATATTTTTCATATTTGCGTCTTTCATAAGACGAAGGGTCCCATAAAAATGAGATACCGTTTCCATCTGAAGCAGTCCAATTTACACGTGCAAACTTTAGTTCGAAAAAAGCTAGAATTTCAAGTACGAAAAATTTAATTGCGACAATTAATTAAAACACGAGCTTCGACAAAAAACCCCATCTACTATGTAATCCAAGTATTAAAAATGAAAATAGCATAGCTCGGTTGATGATTGAGCTGTAATGGAACTGTAAGCTTGATCAGAGGAACAACGAAGGAATATAATCCTCGCTTACGGTGGTTAAAATGAAAAAAGACTCGCAAATCTCGGCGAGGAGGAAGTTATGTAGGTGAAAGGTAGAGAGAGAGAAAAAGAGAGAGAGAAAGAGAGATAGAGAAGTTAATCAAATCTCAGCTCTTAAACGGGCCGAGAAGGGCCTCGCGGGATACGACTGTAGCAAGATTCAACTTCGACCTATTTTTCCCTCTTTCTCCCTTACGTTCGCGCAAGTTCTTTTTTTTCTTCTTCAGTCACTGCCTCCTTCTCCTTTTCTCTTCTGTCTGCGGAAAGGACTTTTTTATCATTTGCTGCTGTTACCGTTCCTTCGTTTTTTTTGCTGTAGCTCGGCGTCTATTTATTAGAGAAAAATGGAACATTGCGTTTGCAAGAGCCCGGAGAGTTTGATTTACTTTTGACGTCGGCGAATCTTTCGAGAGGATGTTTCTCTTTGTTTCCACGTACCGGCAAGTAGAGGAAACGAAATTTAAACTTGTTACGGAAATTCATAAAGCCATTATTATTGTGAGTTTTACGAGTGATGCGCGCGAAAATTGCATTCGTTAATTATGTAAATGAACAAGCTGAACTAGCTTCGAACTTTCCCAGGCAATAGCTCTCTAAGCCTCTCTTTCTCTCTGTTCCCTGGCAGTAAATAAAATATCGAACGAGCTTTGCTATTATCAGAAATCTCGGGTGCAAAATTCAAATATTATTCCACATTAGTTATCTCAAACATAACCGCCCCCGGACTATTTAATCGATTTCTCTTATTTATATAGTTAGTTGAAAGACTCTTCACGGGCACACACTAGCTGTTCTCAAAAGTCATTTCTCTTCGTTATCGCGATGCAAGTCGTCGTCGACGTCAGCTCCTAAATTTTTCTCATCTTATGCGCCCGAGGTAAGCTCTGCTCTTCGGTTGTCGCTTTCTCTTTCCTTCTTTCTCTTCGGGTCTTTCTTAGATACACCGCGGAATATTATCCAGTGTCTCTTGGATGCATACGTAGAAGGAAGGAGCGCACGTTTCTTCGATCGTGTCGCGGCTTATTACGTATACGTGCTGGGTAAGACAGTGTCGTGCAAAAGTTTTTACTCCTACAAGTCGACGAGCTACGAAGTGAATGTTAATCGAGTTATTTTGAGACTTTCTCTTTATCTTCGGTGTCAGAGTAAGCGTTGTAACTCGGGTTTAATTGTTAACGAATGCTTTTATCCATCTTAATATTCATTCGTAGTCCGTCTTTGAAAGCTCTGGTAGAAGTTTGACTCCTCTGAACAAAAAAAATAATAACCATTTGAGGCGAATGAGAAATCGTTTTTAACCAAAAATAAAATAATCACTTGTTGGAGAGACAGCTTTTCGGATCAAATTGGAATAGACGTTTCTTGTAATACCTTTGGGTTTGAAAAGATCAGTGTGGCTTCATGTTTTGCGAAATGATTATATTTGATTAAAAAAAATATTTTCATTTTCCAACGTATTCAACGTGAAATAATATACGCACATTGAAAACAAATATATTTGACTTAAAAAAACGATTTTTGTATAGTCCTAAGAAAATATTTCCATTAATCTAATCGTTGTATTTGATAGAATAAATATATTCGCGTTATTTCAGATAATATTTTACCAAATCAAACAGAAAATTTTAGTTTAAAAAATATATGATGTATTTAAGTAATTCACATTTGCATCTAATGCAATTAATTGTAGTTTCAAATAAATATTTACTTAAATTTACTGAATGCTACTTATAGTTATAATAAAATGATTTTCTTAAATTCTACAAATATTTATTGAGAATCAACATGCATTTACACAAATATCTACCGTAATTTAAATTATAGTTATATAGATATATAGATATAGATAATCAGCTTCAAATAATTATTTTCTTACGAATAATGTCCAAAGAAATCGTTCTTGAGAATCGACAAAACATTTCTTTTTTTTCAGTGTAAAAAAAACTAAATAAAATATCCACATGAATGATATACAAGACTCGTTCGTTATTTCCATCCAATATAACGCGAAAAGAGTCCATTTCGTGGGAAATTTTTGGTCGTTCTAGTATACATGCTCAAGCAAAAGGCGTTGGTGGGAACGACATCAGCATATTTTTCCTCGATGCTCTCCGACGAGTCAGTGCATTTACGCTTGACCTTTTTGTCGTCGCCGATCGAGCCACGGCGAATGCAATTTCGTCTGTATTATGTATAGACGTAGTCCCATCTGCTTCCCTCTTGTGCAGCACTGCTCGTACCATTTGGATTCTTTTGCAGACGTGGCGACGACCGAGTACGGCGCGAAATATCCTTTCATGGAAGCTTCTTTATTAACACCTCCGGGGATATTGGCTCGTTCCAATTGAGTTTTTAATATATAGGAGGGCATATCTTTTCCGTTGCTGTGCGCATTTTTCATAAACCAATAAGTACCTACGGATTTACTCGAATAATTCCGTTTTTTTTTCTCATCTACCTCTGAATTAAGTTGACGCTGGACGGGATTATCGTATGACTTATTACACGACAAAAAATCGACTCTGGACAAAAAAAGTAGGGATTACACTTGGCGGTACGATTACGAGCTTACATAAATGTATACGTAGAGGCGACTATACTTCAAGGGTCTCTACTAAATCATTACAGTTTTTCGAGAATTATGCGAGGAAGAGTCCACGAATAAACGAACGTGCTTTCTAGCTGCCTTGCACTTGAGCTCGTAATTAATGGACTGACAAGAGTATTTCAATTGCATACTTGTAGCTTCTCTACGAAATAAAACAGACCTGTAAAACCAGCAGCGCGTCGTGAAAATTCTTCTGTAAAATATTTTTATCGTCATACAACTCCGAGAAAAATATCATAATTCGATTAGATTTCAAGAAAGCAAAGCGTATAGGTATTTTAACATTGAGTACAGGATTGAATATGGAAAACTGACGATTGTAATGGTTTATTTTTTAATAGAAAATTCGAATGGAAGGTTTATTAATTACGTAGCTCCAAAGATAAAAAAATTACAGTTTCGAACATGAAAGGCGGTTTTTTAATATCTTATGTGGATAAATGATAAAACATTCTTGAAAAGTCGATGAAAAGTTCAATAGCAACGACGTGTTTCTTAGCCGAACTCGAAGTTCGAAGTAAAAGCTGTTCGAATCGGATCGATGTGTTGAGGCGTAGGAACAGTCCGGGAAAGTCTCGAAGG
Source organism: Apocrypta bakeri (assembly GCA_018906985.1). Taxonomy (NCBI): domain Eukaryota; kingdom Metazoa; phylum Arthropoda; class Insecta; order Hymenoptera; family Pteromalidae; genus Apocrypta; species Apocrypta bakeri. The sequence goes on from JACCIA010000004.1 coordinate 2,339,962, forward strand.
CTGAGTTTTATCAACCAGTCTTATCGAAATTTCCCATTCGTACTTCCATATTATTCGCGAAAGTACCGGATTCTGAGATATTACCTCTGCGTAACTTACTGATAGTTTTAATCATTTAACTTCACGAGGACATATACCTTTTTTGTGTTATATTGAACGGATGTATTGGTTTTTATTTAAATATAAATAATTTGTTGTAAAATCCTAAAAGTTTAATTATAACAGTTACTTGAAGTTTAGACAACAAGGATATTCTCTAGTCAGGATCGGTCTACGTAATAAAATTTAAAGTTGTTTCTTTTACTTTCGATTTTTTAATAGTAAAGCTTGATTTGACGGACCTCTAACAAAAATCTTGAAATTGGCACTTCACGAATTTTTTCGACAATTACAATCTGTTAAGAGACCTTTGCCAGTTCAGCGATTTCATATTCAATAGGTACAGATCGTAAACAAATCCAAACTCATCTGCTCTTTGTTGTTATATCGTGTGGTACCTCTTTCAGCCACTAGTTGCAATGTCACCAGCAATGAAAACTTGTTTAGGTCTCAATGTTCATCCTTGCAAATACTTGAATGAGTCCTCGGAGTTAATTTACAGTGAACATCTCTCGGAAGTAGAAGAGGTAGAAAAGCAACACGTATGACAATCTACTGCTACAGATGCGATTAGACACAGAGAATCGTCTGGCAAAAGCTCTACCGGACACACTAGCACCGGATTAGCCGACACTTGGACAAACTGCTTGCCCTCGAGCCTCTCCTCCACCCCCTCCCCCCCCCCTTTGTCCAAGAGGACGACTACGACAACAATAATAGTGTGAGAGTCCAGCTGTCAGTTCTGTGTACAGCAGACTGGCTTTTTCTCTACTTTATTTCGTACTATCCAGAGCTTCCTTCGTCTTTTCCGTCTTCGCGCTCTCGGTTTAATTGTACCGTGGACGAGGGTCGTTGCTGCTTTTTTCAACGCCTGTGATATCTTTATGGTCGGGTCTTTGATTTGTTTCCGCGGAAGCATTGTGGTCCGTTGGGTAATCAAATAAACGAGGGAACAACGATCCTTTGTGTACCATATACCCCACTGCTATAACAGAACCAAGCCGACAAATTATGCCAGGGTATGAGAAGTGAGTCCTCTTTTCTTTTTTATTTTTTAATCATGTAACAGCCTCGAGTAACTTTTTACGTACAAAAGTAGAGAAATGGATTGAATAGTCGGACGACAATCGCTTATGATGATCCGGATTAAAACCAAATAAATCCACTTGACGGAAAAGTTGCGAGAGAAATAATCCAATTCCATTAACTGCGCATACTACTAATCCATTTGGCCGGATCGAGAGACAGCTAAATAAATCGATGGATTCAAATGTCGACTATGCATCTCTACTCTCATCTCTCACAGTGTTATCTTTGTATCCAGTCGCTTTTTTACCCTATCATTTCGGTTCCCCTAGTTTCATCCCTTAGTTTTCCTCTTTAACTTCTATTTACTTCCCTTCTATTGTCGGCTCTGTATACGTTGTGCGTCTGTCTCTTTTTCGCGCTATAGCGAGTCTCGTTATCTCCTCGCGAACGAATGGAGTGTCGCTTGAAAAGCTAGAGGAGGAAAAGTAGTCCGAGTGGACCAGCGCTTTTTCCTGTCGCTCGCACTATTTGCTGCCTCGACATTTATATAGATCTTGCTGCAGCCAACAGAAAACTGACCCGTTTAATTCGATCTTCCGTAAACAGTGTAAAATGCTAACTTGATCTTTTTGCTGCTGCTGCTGCTGCTGCTACGTCTGACTAAAACTTGGACTTTCTACTTGACCTCGTTGTTGTATCTAGAAGCGAAGATACGTAGGTATCTCGTCGCGGGAAATGCGTGATTTTATCCTTTGCTTAGAGGGAATTGCTTCATTCCCTTTAAGCAAAGTAGACCAGTACTGGAGTGATAAGATCGAACTTTAAAACAAGTACTGGTCAAGTACTGGAACAGCACTTGGAATATTATGCCATTATTGAGCTAACCTTGCTTATTTATTTTTAATCTGCTATTTTTATGTAAATGAGGTATTGTTTAAATAAGGGCCACCCCGTCTGTTCGAACATTGGAATATTGGCTGCCTTTTTTGCGTCATTAGTCGTTATTTTCGCAGTGCAGTAAATATTTTCTAAGGACAATAATATCTTATCAAAAAATATAAAAGTATACATTTAAAAAAATTTAGAGCCGCTTTAAACAATTCTAAGATATTATTATATATATATATATATATATTATATATATATATTCTTTGAACATTTTCATTAAAGTGTACACTTATCGAGCAAAAATTATGTTTAAAAAAAAATTAGCAAAATTGCAACCATTTCGCTTAATTAAAATATTTTCAGAGTAAAACCACAAGAGTTATTTTACGTTTACACATGGAGGACGTAATTTAGTTAGATATCGAGTCGATAAAATAAAATTGAGGATCGCAAAAAATCAGATATTGTTCCAATTTTTGTACGTTTTACTGCTTATCCAACAAGGTTTTTTGTAAAAACCTCGACGGCAATAATAACAACACCTTAATACCTACAAAATGGCGTAATAACGAATCTTCTACAATTCTTGTACACAGAACGTGGCTTTTTCCACAAAGAATTTTTATTAATTTTTTATATTCTATGCTTACCTGATTAAATTTATATATAATATTTAAAATAAACTATAAAATATACGAGATTCATCACTATTGAGTTATAATCTTACTCTTGCTCTTTGAGAATACACTTCCAACCTGACACTCCAGTATGGGACCAGTACTAGCGTACATTGGTAAACACCTGTCCAAAACTGGCACACCAGTATTGGGCCAGTACAGTACAACGTCTGACCAATACTGGCCCATTGTTCCAGTAACTGCAATTTTGATCAAACGTATAATACACTACGGATATTTCGAATGTTTCAGTACGACCGATGAAAATGGGCATCACCGGAGTACAAGGCCACGTCGTTCAAGGATCAAAAGTTCTACTACAGTGCGTTGTACAAGCGGCTCGACCACCAGCCAATGTCACCTGGTACAATGGTACTGAGGTTCTCGAAAGAAACAATAGCCGCATCGACATGTACGAGACAAAGCTCACTGACAACGTTAGTATAACCTGAATCTTTCATTATATTTTTTTTACTACATTTTATATAGCCGACCCTTGCCTCCTTTATTTTTCACAATTTCTAGCGGATCGCGTATAGAATAAAGGGAAAATATACAGTTCTGCGGAGTCGAGAATATATTTTATTAACCCGCGTATTGTTACGAGAGCTTCCCAACGAGAGATAATATCTCTCTCTTTCTCTCTCTTTCGGTACGTTTGCCCTGTGCTTCCACGAGATTCCTGTAATATACGACTCTACTTTGCATATTGATTTTTATCGTTAAAACGCGATCGCCACTGAAAGAGCGAGAGGAGGACTATTTGGGCTTGGCATCCCGAATTCGTGGCTACATTCGTATTGTGTGCATACAACAACATCGACGATTCCGCATTGTAGTTAACCACATACGCGAGGTTACGTCAAACATAGCCATACCGATCCTCTCGTTATATTGACTCACTCGCTTCATGATCATTATATATACGACTTCGAAACTATGCTCGTCTAGACGTTAAACAAGCATATTCGGCTTTACTGCTCGAAAAAATAAAAAGAAAATAATCGCCCAGGAATAAGGGCGTAATCGGACGATTTCCTTGTTTTTTTTTTTCGTTAATTAGACCATTTGAAACATTATATACCATGGAGGCATCAAGAGTCGCGGTAACAGCGAAATTTTTTCGCGCACATTCGCGGTCGCTTTATCGAGCTTACGTAAGCTCGAGCTTACGACCGAGAGTATCTCTCACTCATTCGCGCGATGCTCCAATTATGGATTCGCGTAGTCTCGCTGTATTTACTCGTCGTATTACGCGGGCGCGCGCTACCTGTGCGGCGGCATAATTAGCTTTGTTTGCCAAGTGTCTCATTACCCGATGGCTAACACTGAACCGCGACTGTACACGCAGAGCTCGAACGGTTCGACCCCGTGAATAAGTAGAAGCCCGAATACGGAAATTCTGTTATACAACGCTATGTAGTAGTAACTTCAGAGAAGAGACGTTTCTCGTGTGTATATACATGTACATAAGTTTTTTTTTATTTTTTGCCGTTATGTACTACGCTTTGTTAATTGTGGTTACATTTACGTATCTGTACCTTTCAACCACGAAATCACGCGCAATCGGACTAACACCCGACGCATCAAAGCGAAGACAAGCGCAATTGCTACGGGCCTGTGCAATAACTGTAATGCTCTTGGAAGAAAAGAAAACGAGCTCTGGAAATGTATCTACGTAAAGATAAGAGTCGCGCGGCCGAGATTTCCCGCGCGCTCGAGTAATGGAGCGAGATAATGAAAAGTCGAGCATATTGCGAAAGAGAGAGAGAGAGAGAGAGAGAGAGAGAGAAAGATGCCGAAAGTTCACCGTCGTCGGTTCTTTCTTTATTTTTTAACAACGCTTTCTTTGTACTAGCCGCTTGGCGTCTACCCTCGACACTTATCTTGATTACCATTGCGAATACGTACACGACTTATGCGGATAATTCTTTGCGGGTGACGTTATTGATTTCGTCGTTCTGCGCTTTGGGAAATTATTTTCGACGCATCTTTAATTACGTGTAAATTTTCATTGTTAAGTTTGGTTATTTCATCGAAAATTCGGAAAAGCAAGCTTTTTAGTGAATTGCTTTTAATTTTTATACTGAACATAGAAAGAAATATTTTTATACTGAATAGAAGTTTTCTGGATTTAAGAGATGTTGGTTGATAAAATAATTTAAGGGGGCGAGACACCTTTTTAATTCAAATTACTAAATTCAAAATTTTATATATTTGTAACAATACAATTATAATTTACACTTATTCTAATAATAGAAGACAGTTTTTCCTTCAATTTGAAAGGTCTTGCTCTTCGATAAGTCTGTTTGATAGCTCGTTACTACAGCAAGTAGAAAATTCACTCACCGTAGGATTCAAAGTCAATAGATGGATAGATTGAGCTAAATATCCAAATTATAAAATAATATTTGGCTTTAAAAAAATATAATTTGAAACTTAGTTCCAGTAAAACGCTACTTACAGTATACAAATAAAAATTCTCTTGAATCGCTCGAACAATTTTTTAAATCTCAAACTTTCTGTTTAATTCTATAAATATTTCTAAATTTCATACAAATAACGAATTAGTGCATTTAAACAAATATTTACTATAATTTAAATTAATATTTAAAATAAATTTACATTCAAATAAATGAACAATAAGTAGATTTTAGTAAAATTTTCTGTTACAAAAATCTGTTTTTATATTGTTACAGATCTTCTTTTATTGTACTAAAATCGACAGTAATTTATAGCGGAATAGTGCCAATTTTTATTTAACAGTATATTTATATAATAATATTTAACGGAATCTGTGTTCCGCATGCTCTTTTCGGGGATACCAGTCATAAAATTCGCAAGTTGCAAAATGTGAACGCAGTTAATTATAAGTCCGTTCAGAAGCTTTTTATAAATGGCTACGAGCAAATGCGTATATATGTACTGCGAAATCGTGAACAAGTATTATAATTATTAAAAGCTTAATTGCAGGTAATTAATTAAGGATTTTAACTTGATACGCAATTCGGACGGAAGAATCTAATAAAAATAAGTCGGATAAAAAATTATTTTAATTTTACATATTCTACTTAATAATGTAGCTATGATTTAATTGGCTATTCAGCGCGTTTAATATTAGGGCATGAAATATACATTGTCGTATTATATAATATTAAACTGACTAAATTTCTTTGGATAATCATAGATTATGTTGAATTTATTGAATTTGTTGGTTAAACGAAGAGTATGCAATTTTTATTGAAAAAAATGTCTTTTAATATACTCTAGCTAATTGCAAAACAATTGTAGTTTCAAATAAATATTTAAAATCTCCTTCTTTCAAAATAGCAATTTTTCACCAAATAACTTTTCTTAAGCAAATCAAACTTTCTCTTCACTGTAATACATGCTAGAAGCTTTTCATTCAGTGTAAATTAACTGAAGTAATGAAGAAAGCTGGAAACCAGTGCCAATATAAAAATACACACACATAATACAGAAGGAAAAAAAGGTGTAAGGTGTGAAGCATTAAAGGGAGCAATTACAGGCAGCGCAAAAAGTGGGTTATTTCAGCTCTCGCCTCATTAATCCTCCATCGTCAATGGGCCATCGTGGATCCGCTGACGCGAAAGAATTGTTATCGGCAGTCGTGCAGCAGCAGCAGCAGCAGCAGCAGCGAGCCACACCTCTCCCTCCCTCGTTCTCTCTGTCTCTCTCTCTCTCTCTCTCTCTCTCAACCACAAACCTTTTGTTCTGTTCGCAGGACGACGGCACGACCCAGACGAACAGCTTTCTCGCCTTCACCGCCTCGGAACACGACAATGGCCGGGAGTTCAGCTGCGCAGCCGTGAATTCGGTCATGCTGAAGGAGGGCAGCAAGCCCATGAAAGAGAACTTAATCATGGAAGTAATGTGTGAGTGTGAATCGATGACTATTTTATTTCCTTCATTTTTCTCTTTAATAATAAAAAAAAATAAAAGATAAAAGAAATACAAATTTCTATACTCTTTTCTAATGCTATACATGTATATACGTTATTCACGTCTAATTTAGCCGGCGAATTCGGACGCGCCCCATTGTTTTTCTCCTACCTCCTCATTTTCCTTACCGCCTTTTTTATATCTCTTTTCACGGGAAAAGGGCTAATGCGTCCGAGTTTACGGCGGAACTCCACTCTTGACGACCCAACTGAATGCCTTTTCGACCATTTGGTCGAAACTTTTTCTTTCTGAGAATAGGGCGTAGTTATTAAAAGAATGATCGGTTTATTGCTACTACCAAAGATGGTATTGCTACTGAAACCGTGGAAAATACGTAGAGAACGAGTATTTCGACGAATAATTTAAATACTTTAATTAAATCCGTTCATTTTTAATACACAATAGATTTATCGGTCGAAGTAAATCATATCGATCTAAAGAACGTGTAAATACGTATTGCAAGTATACACTGAATTGACCAGACAAACAATTTTTAAACTGTTTTTCGACACTGTATTTTATTAAACCAATCGATCTTATCAGGGAAGTATTTCTCAACGACGACACAAAAGGGACTTTTGTTGTAAAATATAAGTTAAACTTTACAGATAAAATACTTCCAAACTAGTCGATATAGGTCATAACAATCTCCAAAGTCATCAAAGTCTTCAAATTCAGTTTTGAGAAGGTTCGATCGTGAAATTCAAGAAGATGCCTTGTATGAATACAAAAGTGTCTACGAAGGTCAGAAGTTGGAAATCGGCTCTATTTCTAGCTAGAAATAAACCTATCATTTTCCCTAATATTTATAAGAAATTACTTAAACTACTTTAAATGCACTTATAAGTTTTTCCAGGTTGACACAAAATCAATCACTACACTATTCCATAACAATAACACCAAAGTTTTTCATGTAAAGTCGTCCTAATCTGAATATTCAATTTTGATAATGTCCGATCGTTGATATCAACATATCATAGATACAGTGCCAAAGAACAGTTTACCAATATTTATAATAAAAAAAAAAATTTCTTTACTGGCCAATATATCATAGAATGACCCATATATATCTATCTATCTTTCATTACATTTCGCATTAACGCGCGGTAAAAATTGCTCCCTTATCTCGCGTAACGAATCTCGCTCTTCCAATATTTACCTCCGAAGAAAATCTCCACTGCGCGCTCGCGAGAATCGATTGACATCGTAAAAAGAAACCGCTACTACCTTGATGAAGGCGGAAGTCCTCCTTGGGAAAACCTATGGAATAACGATGCTGATACACACACATATACATATACGCATATACATATACGCATATATATATATATAAAACACATGCATACACGAGGTTATAACACGAGCCGAAGGTGTACTGCAGTAGCGCGATGGCATCATGCAAATTCGTCCTTTCTCGACCCATGTCACGTTCCCCTTTTGCGCCGACGAGTACTTTCCTACCTCTGCCACCCTCGCTACCCTCCTTTTCCTCAGGGGACTCTTTACACATCTGGTTAACTAGTTTCCTATACCTACACACTTATCTCGGTGCTGTACCCATACGCGATGCTGCGCACTGTACTGTGCACGCATCCGTCGGAGCGACACTCTATTAAAGCGCCATTTCCATGATTTAAAAGGACTATGCGATTCACCGTGTGCGCCAAGGGAACGCGTGCATGTAAAAGTCCGAGCACAACTCGACTAAGCTCATTGAATGTCGAGTTTCTTTTTTTTTTCTTTTTTTTCGTCGGACCCCAGAAAAAAACGAGAGACGAGCGTGAGATGTGGCGTGATTCGATCGTGCGGAGAATTTTTAATTTTTTTTTTATCGTCGACGGTTCAAAAGGGATATGGAGATATACTTGCCGGTGTTAGTCGTGTAATTTGGAAAATTTCTATGGTTCATTTCGAGCGAATTTTGCATTTGACAGAAATTACGTTACAAATCTATGATTATCAGGTTTTGCATTGGATTTTCTATGCGAATTATCGTAAAATGAATTTCGATCAACGATGCGATGAGAATTAATTGAATTATTAGGACGAATGATTCGGGGAAAAATGATTGGGAAAAATTTTTCCTCGTTACAGAGTATAACGTGGATTATATGTAATTATACAAATGTAACGTTATGTCAATAGTTATTCCCTTTCGTAAGTGAAATTAATTAATAACAAATTTGACCCAACGAATCGAAATGAGCACAAAGATATATGCAATTATGAAGCTTTATTACATATTAATAACGAAAATCACGTTTTTTACTTTTAGATCCACCGATAGTTCGAATGAGCCCAAATAATATAACCGTCAACGAAACCGAAGATTTTCAATTATTCTGCGATTACGAAGCGAATCCTGCCTCTTTGACAAACGTCATATGGTAAGCAAAGCGACTAAATTATTCTGAAATCAATCTTTCCGAGCTTGAAACAGCTTTTCGATTATTTTATTTACACTTCAGGCAACGAGATGGAAAGGATCTAACGCTTAACGAGGAACGTTACGAAGGTGGAACAAGTGATTTGACATCGCTTCTAGTTAAAAATGCCACTGCTATCGACATTGGAAAGTACACTTGTATCCTCGAAAATGACGTTGGTAACTCCAGTGTCAGCTCTCAAAATGTCTTTATAGACGTCTCTGTATTGTGTACGTAAATACGTTGGTTCATTCAAATATTATTTCTTTGTTGTATTCTTGTTACGTCAATAAGTAGACGAACTCGGAGAGTTGAGATAAGGTTCCAGTAATTCAAAAAATTTTAAATGACTTGAAGCTTATTTTGCTTAATAATGTTATTAAAAAAATAACAAGTTTGAAGTAAAAATATTTCTTTATTTGAGACAAATAACGTCGTCAAGAATGAAAATTTGCTTTAACTTTTGTTTATAACGTAAATATTTAAAAGCTGAAGAAATTATAAAAATACTGTAATATAATTGAATTTTCAATAAGAAATTGTTATATGTAGACTGAAAAACATACTTATGTGTTAAAAATACATTGTTGAAAGAAGGAAATATTTACGTTTATTAAAAGGCAAAAGTTTTTCTTTCAAAACTATTTATTTAAAACTACAATTATTTTCAGTAAAACATTATTTACTCTATACGTATGAAAATGCTTGAATATATTAAATAATATTTTTAAAATCAAAAATATATTTATTTTAATGTGATATATAAACAAATGTTTGCTGTTGTTTAAATTTCTATTTAAAGTAAATTTACGTAAAATAAATACAATGATTAGATTCAAGTAAATATTTTCCTAGAACTATGGTAAGAAATTTTTTTGTATTCTAAGAACTTTTTCAGTGTACCGTATAATCTGCGAGATGTATTCGATTTAAATTCCAATTTCTGTTGGAAACATTTCAACGGGTAATTCTGAAAAAGTCTAATTTGAAACTCTTGATTAGGTTGACGCAGAGACGTTTCTTACTACGTAACAACAATTTTTAAATAACAAAACACTATTTTTAAAAATAAAACAATTACAATCTTTTAACAATATTTCTTCATTAAACGTGGTATAACATCAAAGAGTATAACAAATGTACCGGTATGTGCAGTCCAATTTAAGTACAAAGATTAACTTACTGATTAGATTCTACTTTATGAGCTTAAAAAAATTGTTCCACTTTTATAAAAGAAATATATGCAATATGAGCAAATAATAAAAAGAAATAACTGGAATTTTACCTCAAAATACACCGAATGCAATTACGGGAAGCAAAGGAATGTCAAGTCGTTACATAGAACTTCGCGTCAATTTACCGGAATAAAGAAGAGCTTTTACGTCATTCGTATAGGGCGTCCGTTGCGTATGACCGCGACGACCACATTGAAATTGTTGAAATGGAGAACATCTAACGAAGCCTAGCGCGTTCTATATACCGAATCGACTTCCTGGTATCAAATTTTTATTTTAACGAGCTAGAGAGAGAAAGAGAAAAACAGGTGTCTATATGCCTTCTTCTCTCAATCATTTTTTATTCAAACCCATGAAACATGCAAGAAGCGAAAAAAAAGAAAAAGCAAACACACGCGTGTTAGCTAGTCCTTGATTGACAAACCGCCAACGATGAAATATAAAAGAGATGACGGATTTCATCGTATATTCTATATATGTATACATCGCGAGGGATGGAAACATATCAGTACGTGCTGTTCTTAGTCCATCGTCTGCCAAAAGTAAAAAAAAAAGTAACGTAAGCATATGTGATATGCACCTTCTGTATTATTGATAGCGAAAAGTTATACCCCCTCAAAAACAAAAAAATATAAAAATAAAACAAAAAGCCAGTTGCTTTAGTCAGGAAAATCCTGTCAAACGAAATACATCTACACAAAAGTATAAACGTTCGTCTTCCTATACAGTCCGTCCAGTAGTGGAAGTAACGATGGAACCGGACATGGCAATCAACGAAGCCGCCCGTATGAACGTCTCACTCAGCTGTGACGTAGTCAGCGGTAATCCTGGTTACCTGAGAGCAGTTCGTTGGTATCTGGATGGTGACCTCCTGAAGGAACTACCCGATTGTTCTCGTAATGCAAGCGCCGAGGAATTTTGCGACATCGATCCAAGCAAGCTTTTACTCGAATCCGTTGGACGTTCCTTCCATGGTAACTACTCGTGCGAGGGCCGCAACGATGCTGGCTGGGGTCCAATCTCAAGCAACACCCCCGTCGTCGTCCACTGTAAGCTTCTTTGTCTATTTTTCTTTTTTTTATACTTATACTCGATATATCATTGAGCTTTACCGCATCCGTGCCTCCTACCGCGCGTAAACTCCGCTACACACGCTTTTCCACGTCGAAAATGTAAAAGTTCGAATCGTAAGAGTTACGCCCACTATGGTGGACGCTTTGCTTTTAGTAATTACAGTCGAGATTTTTCCCGGCCAAGTTGTTTCTCCGTTATCGAGAGCCCTTTTCGATCGTAAGCGAAGGGTGAAGGCATGAAAATAACGAGCGAAACGGAGAAAGAGAAAGCTTTCTTTGTCGTCGGCTGTATTCTTTCACGCATCGGCGAACGCATTTTATGAGGCAACGAGCTTTGGCCTTTCCGCTCACGCGAGTCAATGACCATAAAAACCGATAGAAAGAGCTGCTCTTTGACTTCCATGTATATATATATATATGTGTATATATATATATATATATATATATATATATATATATATAAAGAAAGAGAGAGAGACACAGTGGTAGGGGAAAACTAGAGAGAGAAAACACGAATTCCTCTTCTTTACGCAGATAAGCCAGGACCCGCATCGATATCTTACGAGCCCAGGCGTGTCGTAAAGAAGATGCCGCTGAACATCACTTGCTCGGTCAAGGATCCGGGTAGACCAGCCGCTACGGGTTTCAAGTGGTTTCGCGGATCCTATCGACTGACGGAAGAAAACGAGGCCGTCTATCGTGTCGAGAAGGCTCGACTGGAGAATCGTGCCAACATCACGTGTTTAGCTTACAACGAGGCTGGTGACGGTGATCCTGCAACCACCTTCGTCAACATCTCCAGTAATTATCATACTCGATGCAGGTTACAAGTTTGTATAGAGCCGCGAGATGTATGTCATGTATAATGCGGCGGGAAATTTCAGCTCCTCCGGCCTTCATAAAGAAACTTCCCCAACTGGTCGGCTTCGTGTTCAACGCAACGAACGTCAGTTTGAATTGCCACGTTGAGTGCTCGCCCATCTGCGACATCGTCTGGATGAAGAACAACAAGACGATCGACTTCAGTCGCTCGAGGCAGTACCAGCTTCAAAATGTCCAGGTCGCTCCGAAACTCAGTACCGACGACTTCGAGAGCGTCAATTCGTCGCTACTTTGGAATCTGACTGCCTGGCCCGGGGGACAACTCGATCGCGTCGCGGATAACGACGTAACTTTCACGTGCATGAGCACGTCCAACGGTATTGGCCCGGGTGTCGCAAGCACCGTCAAAATCGAGGTCTACTGTGAGTATAATAGTAGTCCATTTACTCTCTCTCTCTCTCTCTCTCTCACTCTCTCTTTCTCCCTAAGGAGAGAGACAGAGACAGAGACAGTGAAAGAGAGAGAGAGACTATAATCTCCGCCGAAACGCGTAGGTTAGCGGGATCGAGTTTGTTGTCTTCAATTCGCTGTGTTATACGTACTTTGTTTGCTGTTCGCCGAGACCTTATGTATACCCTCGCGGAACTGTTGCTTTGCTTTGGTTTGCTAAGGGGATAGGGAGATTACGCTCTAACGATGACGCGTGGTAAACCAAAGAGCGACGAGGAAGAACCCTAGTATAAATGGACGATTTTCTGCTGTGTTGCAGCTATAATTAACTACCGATGCTCTTCATCTTTCCGGATAAACAAAGCTAACAAGGCCAATTATTAATTCTCTTTGCTTTGCCTTCTTTGATAAGAAAAATATCATCTATATTCGTTGTTTGGGACGATAATCGTTTTTTATTTTTTGCGTTTATTTATTTATTTGATTTCGTATCGCTAATATCGTACTAGCGATGGTACGATTATTGCAGGGTTTGTGATTGAACAATACAATGAAAAAAAATTATTGTTAGATTTGAAAAGAATTTCGTTTTATTTATTTGAATGTAAATTTTTTTTTAAATATTAATTTAAATCTCCGTGAATATTTATTCCCACAAAAATATTAAAAGTGCAATTTTTTATTCTCGAAAAATTCATTTCCTTATTCAAGAAAATATTTATTCGCATACGGTATTACTTATTTAAAAAATACAATTTCTTGATGAGTAGCAAACTTTTTTTTTCAATGTAAATTAATTCGGTTGATAAGCTAATATTGCCAATTGCCGGTGATATTACTAAATTTTATAAGCCGAGGTGACAATGTAAGATGAAAAAAAACTTTAATGTTCAGAAATAATATCTAATCTCTAAATAGTTTATAAAAAAAATCAGTTTTTTAACTGTCACTTCAATTTGGTATTCTTACTTAAATATCGTAAAATGTTCTAATGAAATAATGATCAAGAAGACTTGTAAAATTAATGGGAGAATAACAATATATTAACATAAACATTTTCTCGAAGTTTTACGTTAACGTCATTTATTTATTTCTTTTCTTTCTTGTATTTTCAATCGAAAATTTGAAAAATACATCGTTTGGTTCACAGTTCCACCAGAAAGCTTGACCATTTCGCCTAAGGTGGTAAACGTCGTAGTGGACAACATACCGGCGCCAATAGTGTGTAACGCGACAGCTCGACCGGATCCCCAGTACCGCTGGTACCGTGAAGGAAAAAGCGAAATAATATCCGAAGGTCCAGTATTGCACTTCAAAACGCCCTTCCCACGTGCGAGCCGCGGCACTTACGTCTGCCAAGCGAACAATAAGATCGGTAGCGCCAACATTTCCACCTACATCAACGTCCAATGTAAGTACCGTCAATTTTTTTACGAATGAAATTTTTCGTTTCGATCGATATTCGATTTCCAAGGAATATTTCTTTGTTCGTACTTTTCAAGCGTGTATATATATATATTACTCGTGTCTAAAAAATGACTGAAAGAAGTTAACAAAATTTATTACAGCGATCAGCATGAGCTAAATGCTGAAAATAATATAATACGATGTATTGATCGCATAAATAACATAGAGAACTTGTGGGAGCAACCAAATTTAGTTAACGGTATTTTTAAGTAAATTCAAGTTTATTTGTCACGTTTGAAGTAGAAATATACGTTTTATCGGCCGTTTGGAAAAATTATTTGAGAAAAATAAGGGTTTTTCGAAACATTCCCTGAGTCTATTTATTCGTTTAAAACAGCTTTAAAATTGAATGGTTTTTTTTGTAAACCTTATAGAATAAAACTTTTAGTTCGATTATTAAAAAGTTGGTTTATTTTGAAAATAAATTATGATTTTTTAATATAAAATTTTAATGTGTACTGTATTTATATTCGTGATATATTAGTATTAAATTACATATATACGTTTTGTACGTGTGTGAAATATTGTACAACTCCGAAGAAAATTTGAAGCATAGTCTGGTACAAATGGGTAGACTACGTGTCGGAAATACCTGTGTCAACTAAAAATACTAAAATCAAACGGAGAACAATATCAGAGTCCAGACCTTTTAGAGTAGACAGATCGTGCATTACATTATAATCGAAGTACAAAAATTGTCTTGTATTAATTCCAGCATATAATTCTAAACTATCCTTCGTAACGTTTACACAACACCAGATATAATAACATCCATTTGGGTTAGTAGGGGTACACGGAGCTCCTAAAATTTTGCATCGTTTTGGCAAGTTTTCGTTGTTTAATACGACTCTTACGCGACTTAATACGGAATTCCGTGTCTTCTTCGCATATACACAGAGAGACTTTAATATGTGTAATCCTTTTAAGCTGCGGTCGCAGTGGATCCTCGCTAATGTAATGGGCGCATGACTTACGACGAAATTCGAAACTGTGTACAAGCTTTAACCTCCTCTTGAGCATAAGAATCGTTGCATAGACTACGTAAAAAATTCCTTGTCGAAAGAATTTTTCTCTCGCGTATACGCACATATATATATATATATACATATATACACATATTTTTTTATTACCGCGGACATTATATCCGGTTCCGGAATTCAAATTCCGAAGAAGCCCAAACCGGCTTAACGGTTTATCGCATTTGCGCAACGTTCGGATTTATAGACTTTTGAAATACCAAGACCAGCGGTAACTGTAATAAAAAAAAAGAGGGGTCGAAAGCAAGATAGGAGGTCGGCATAACCGTCGTCATTTTCCTTATACATATATATACATACGTGTATGTCTACGTATTTCCCGCGCAGACAAGCCCGAGTGCCAAGTTGATAAGGAGGAAATGGACGGGAAGGATTACGTCGTCTGCAGTGCCGACGGCAATCCTGCGGAGTACGGCTTCAAATGGTCGCTGAAAAGTGACAACGACACGATCGAACAACTGCCGATCATATTGAACGGCAAGAGCTACCTACTTCTCGACGACTCCGTTTCCAACCCGAGGACCTATGTCTGTGTCGCCAATAACAGCATTGGACAGTCCAACTCTTGCGAACGCCACGTTCCTGGTAAGTCTAAGATCAAATTCTCTTTTATTTCGTGGATTTTTCGAAAATTGCTTTTTTTATCATCTTGGTGGAAGAATATACATAGTGTATTAGGTGTGTAAATTTGAAACTGGAATTTTCGGATAGCTATGCAAAAAAAATCTGTTGTTCTTTGGACGCGAATCAGTTATCGAGGTGTTTGCGAACATTCTCGTGAGAATGTGGTAATCGGATTGAGCCGAACCCCTCGCGACAGTATTTCGAAATGAAATGTTTCAATAGTTTCCTTGACCAGTTTTGATGTCATTAATGGTGCATTATCACGAAGCAAAATCACTCGGTGTGGTCTTGTTGAATATTCTGGTCGGTTTTCACGCAAAG
Organism: Apocrypta bakeri; assembly: GCA_018906985.1. Taxonomy (NCBI): domain Eukaryota; kingdom Metazoa; phylum Arthropoda; class Insecta; order Hymenoptera; family Pteromalidae; genus Apocrypta; species Apocrypta bakeri. The sequence continues at coordinate 2,356,073 of JACCIA010000004.1, forward strand.
GTTCAGTTAAATGGATCATTTGATTGATTTTCAACATTATCCTTCTCTAACAGTACTTGTCCACTTCGGTGGTCTTCCACGTTCTTCGTTTCTCAAGTGAAAATCGGCACTTTTGAAATTGCTTACCGTAAATTACTTCAAATGGTAACAGAAAATCAATGCCGTCTACGAATCGTCATTTTCAGATTGAAATTCGACTTGTTCAAACTAAACTGTTGTATGAAAATTGTATTTATGTGGCTGAAAATCTTTGTCAGATGCAACCAAAAGGAAATGTCGCCTTTACAGTGTTTGAAGATAGACTTTTTATAGTTAAATTCCGGTTTCATATTTACACACCTGGTATTATTTCATTATTCATCTTACAGGGACTAATAACGATATTTCCTTTATTAGATTCAAAATGCTATTATAAAAAATAATATAAAGCTGTGTACGGTTACATTGTTTTGTTTTGGTTCATTAAAATCACACGTCCCGTAATAACAATCCACATTCAGTCAATGTAAACAAATTTATGTGTTCGGTAGTTGAATTTCAATGACATAGAATCTGTACGACCACGAATGCACCGCACATAGTGGTGCTACGTGTAAATTTTTTAAATTAGTACTTCGCTTTTACAAAATAATTTATCATTATGATTACGCAGGAAAATTTTTATTCAGAATTTTTTTTTCTCGTTACTTAAAAGACAGAATAATAAAACATGAATAATGTTTTTTTTTATATTTTTTTCATAGCTCACCAAGGACTTGATAGTAAGTCAAATAATTGTTGTGTCGTATCTGCATTGTGTATGGAGTTATGTATCGATCGTAATCACTCTAGATAAATTTCAAAAACAAAATAGATCCTCGAAGTTGATTATTTTGTAAAAGTACTTTGTTTGTGGTACAATTGTATCATGCAAATTTAGCACTTGTTTGCAACCAATCTTTATTTTGCATGTTTGTATTTGAAAGAAAAAAATAAAACAAACGTTTTTCTGCCTAAGTAAGCTGGAATCCAACGAGAGCACAGTAAACCCTTTTCTATGCACCGCTAATGCACTCATTTCTAATTAAACACCGAGAGAATCCAGAAATGAAGAAAAATTGGAGTGTGTACACTTGTTATTGTAAAAACATGCTAGCGTAAAAATATTTTTGCTTAGTAAGATACATTAGCATATTAAAAAATTCATCAAAGGCCAGTATCAATAGACTTCTTGATATTATGCACATTTTAAAGTAGCATCACATCCATCTACCTATTCTTAAAAAAGTATCTAGCCATAAAACAAAATATTTTTGCGTAAAATCTCGTGAAACGTTGGATTATCGTTGAAATGTATTTTGCAATATTTGTGCAATATTATTGATTATTTATATTTAAAGAAAAAAAAAATTGTTTGCATCAGATATATCCATAAATGTTTTTTTAATCAAAGATAAGCAATTTTTTCGCAAATGTGAAAGTATAAAATGTATAAATACACTAGTCATCCTCTTTGGAAGCCACTGTAAATAGAAAAATTTTCACAATAAATCGTTTTTCCGTTTTTTTTTCTTATAGCGAGCATCCCTTGGTGGCTAAGGCTTGACGGAGATCTACTCGTTATTGTGATTGCCGTAACTGTAATCATTATATTGGTTATCATCGTCGTCTGCGTCATCATCTTCCTCATGTGTAGGCGTAAGCACAGCAAACTGAAATGTGAGTTGACATTATTACTATTTATGAAAATACTTGATACATTAATGAATTATTATTTCATGAAACCTTCTTTACCATTTCGCATTTTGCGAATTAATTTCCAATTGAATTAAAATATTAACGTTAAAATTTATTTCAAGGAAACTTTGCAAATAATAAATAACTCGCAATGGTATTGATATATAAAAGCATTGATTTATTTTTTTATAGGAATTCATTTATGTATTTATATAATCGTACTATTTTGACAATAATGAAATATTAATCTTGAAAATCGATACATTACACACGATGTATATATTACAATGTATAACTATATTTTAGCATTCGATTGAATAATTGAGCGTAAAATTTGAAACTTGCATTAGGATCTGCATTTTGTTGAAAGACAAATCACCAAAGGAATACATTTTGCATACGTGTATTTGGCATTCAATCAAATAATCTATGGTATTCAACACTGAGTTGTGCATGATATTTATAGTAATAATTGAATAATTATGTGTTAATACACGATCTACTTATAAATTGAATATTCGATCTATTCTCGCTATATCCAAGGAAATATGAACTGAATGCGCATGTATATCTGCTCTATCCATGAATTTATATATAAATTCACTCGATTCGTTTTGTGCTAGAAAATGCGAAACATTTTAAAAGTTCATGGAAAAAATAATAAGATACACTAAGATAAATCTCAAATTCTTTACAACAGACATATACTCAATATGAAACACGCTGTCAGCTTGCGGCAATTATTGATATTCGCTTTCTTTTTGTATAGACATACATATGATATACGATCGACATTTTTTAACAAGCTATGAGTATTTTTTTTATCATATCGAGCTTTACTAATTAGTACAACCGATAACGATCTAATATTATTTATCAAAGTGCACAATATAACAAATTAAATGTCAATACGAGGCACAGATCAACAGCCGATCTGATTCCACCTGACACAAATGTATACTCACATGTTCGTTTCTGTTTTTGTTTCTTTGTCCTCCTACCCTCCCGCTTTTTAAATACTGGATCTCTTGCCTAAAAATACACACGCACAGACAATAATCGAGTGGTCGAGCTGGAGGAACGCGAGCAGTAAGTACCAACAAAAAAAAACATTCGAGAACTGAAGTAAAAAAAATGTAGCAATTCACTCAGTTCAAGAGATAAAAGAAGGATCACTTAGCATTTTGAAAGCACTATTGCACTTTTAGAATCGATTGCAAATAAGCTGCTTCGCTCCACGTATTATGCACCCACTCTATACTGACCAGTCGCTCTGATAACATCGGACGCTCGCATTGCTAATGAACTCGAACAAGGGGTTTGATGTGAGCTTGCGACTGAAAAGCACGACTGGCATTCAAATGTGAACGAGGGAGAGTCGCGAGATTTTGCGGCTGAAAAGATCACCGTTGTGGCTTGCTCCGTGGTGACCTCAGCGACCCTCTTTCATTACCATATGAGTAGAATATTCACTTTTTGGTCAGCCCGTAATGTTTTTTTTTCTTTATCCTAATCCACACACTAGTCGCAGACACATACGTCACAGCAGATTTAACCGATCGATACTCGAGAAAACGTATAACTTTTGTACGGAAAAGTTGATCAGCGCATATTACGGTGAAATTGAAAACCTACGGCCGACCGTATATGGCCGTAGCCATCCATTGACCAATTTCACGTGAAATTTTGACCAGGCTGATTCGATACTTAATTCCCAATAATTATTTATAAAAATTTAGAAGTCTAAAAATTATTTACTAAAAATTATTCAATGCAAATTATTCGAGCAAATTTTTATTCCTTTACACCGTAAGTAACGTTTTACTGAAAATAATTTTAGTTTCAAATAAACAATTTTTAAAATCACAATTTTAACTTATTATTTTCAATAAATACTAGTTTCATCTCTCGCAAAAGAAACTAATTAATCTTAAATATAGCGAACTTTTTTTCAGTCTAGTCACTCACCTTTCCATACATCAATTGACATTATAAATTTGTCGTAAAATTTATCATTAATTTGAATTGCGTTCTCGTATAAGCATTCGCACTCGAAACAATAACATCGATCGAGCGCAGTTCAGTGCAATTAGCAACGGACTCGCAATTGAAATTCGCGCTAACAAAATTTTAATTATTTTCAGTAGAAACGTAAAGGGTTGAGAAGGGGTGCAGGGAGGGGGGGTGATTCTATCGAAGGGTGAAAAACAGCTTTTAATTACAGGATTCATCGAAGCACGCATATACACATATATATATATATATATATATATATATATATATATATATATACGAATATAGCATATATAATACGTCTCCATACTCCGCCACAGGCACGTCAGAATCAGAGACACGCATCGGCGTATTTCGTGCATAATTCCCTTAATTTTCCAGCAATTGCCGTACTTTGCGTCGCTCCGCGTGCAGTCCAGGTATATAAAATCAAAACCGCATACGCGGTTATACGCCAAGCGAGAGAGAGCGAGAGAGAGAGAGAGCTTTGCCATTCTCTTTTGTTACACAGCTGCATTTGACTGCAGAGAAGAGCAGCTCCGCTATATCTTGCCTCGTACAGCTATATACGCGTCTCTTGGACGGCATCCAAAAACTGTTTGATATTTAATTGTTCACTGCTGCTGCAGTTGCTGTCTAGCCGCGAAATTTTATGTTTTATCATTACTAGCCGCTTCGGAAAAAACACGAGGTTCGATTGAAAAATTGCGTATCTAAATTCGTTTCCACGCTTTACGCTGATTGAAAGATTTATTTAACGTAAAGAGAGATTTGGCGCGAATGTGATAGTGAAGAAATGGTTGGTTTTGGTTAGAACTGAGTGTTTATTAACTATACAGATACAATAAAGCATTTTTTTAACGTACAAGTTGTTGTATAACAGTATAATCAGTATAAAAAGCGTCTACTTCGCATTGAACATTTTTCATAAATATTCATTAAAAAACGTTATTTAGTAGGACCCGCAAGAAATTGTTTGAAATTGTTGGCTTTATGGAGTTTGAAGATTCGAAGTGATATTGAAATGAATATTATTTTTGTGTCATATTGGGTAATCGGATTGACAATTTGTTATTTATTATGTATCATCAAGGCATGCAAACTTTATTTGTATAAAATAGAACAATAAAATAATGCATTTTCAACCTCAGACTCATTGAAAATATGAAAAGTTATAAATTAATGATATACAAATCGATAATCCAAAATGACAAATAAATAACGTAAATTAAATCAAATTGCTCAAACTGTAGCCTATCGCCGACAGAAAATTAAAAAAATCCATCTAATAACATCAACTTCTTGTATGTCTTATTCAATAATTTTTTTATTATTCGGCTTCGTAGTAATATTAAATATTTGGTAGCAACGTTTTAAAAAATGATTCGTTCCCATTAAACGTCATGGCAAAATTTTGTAATTCCAACGAATGAGAAATCTAGGCCAAATAATTCTTTCTATCGGTAAAACTAAAAAAATAAACAAAACCAAAATGGAAATCAAAGACAATTAATTAATCCATAAAATCGAAGAAAACATCAATTCGAATGAAGTCAAATGGTGTTGTCACGCGTAACGGGCGTTAATAGCCTGTGTTGGTGGGTAGTCCTCTGTCGCTAGTCATTAATTCTTCTTGGCATTGCAGTTGGAATAAATCGATGCCGCGCGTCGATTTCGTTTCTATAGTTCCTCTCTCTCTCTCTCGGCGTGCTCTCGGAATTATGCGTTATTTGTGCCTCAGCATTCCAACTCTGCCGCGTGTTTGGATGCAATCGCTCGCTGCGCTCACACAGATACATACTCACTGACTGGCTTTCCAATTTTAGCCTCGAATCCACACAGACACACACACACACACACACTCTATTTCATTGCATAATTTAGCGATCAGCAGCGGCACCAACAGAAGACTCGAAGCTGCTGCTGCTGCTGCTGCTATATTAGCATGGCTGTGCAATATATGTATATATATACGCATGTATACAAGAATATCTATATGGATAAGCGAGAGAATATTTCCGTGAAAATTAGCTGGAATTATTGGTCAGCATTTGTCATCAATTTTTATACACATTATATAACCGTTTTAATTGCTGATGACAATAAGACGATGATTAAATTCCCTCTTATTGGGAGCATCAGTGCAATAAACGTCGTAGATAACGAGGGAATTCTGCTCCGCAAATTTCACCGATAATAACTCGGCTAATGGTTCTCCTTGGAAATTCTCCCTTGCAAGCTTGTAGCAGTGAAGCTTATTATATAAATAACAAATAAATATATATATATAAAATAGCTGTGCAATCTATCAATAAGGGTACAACCGTTAACCGTCGCTGTGTCTGCGAGTATGTGCTGAACTATCCGCTTATTCTCTTCCTGTCGCGGCTTTTCTTCTTTCGGGTCGCGTGCGAGCTTTTTTCGCTTTGTCGGCGCTTCTATATCTCTGCTGTCTCACCTGTATATATTCATTCTCTTTTTCTGTCTCTCTCTCCCTATCTCTATATATATATATAGATATATATATTTCCTAGATGTATACACGTAGCTATAGCTTGTGCCGCTTCTTCTTTTGCGAAGCCCCCGTTCTCCGCTCTTTATCCGCGTCTGGAGGTGAAATGTTACACCGGAGTGGCTGCGGAAAAAAGGTAAGAGCTCAGCGTGCATGTGTATTCATATAAGTGCAGTGTGTTTTCGTTGACATTTAGAAACACAGAGCGGAAGGAAATGTTCGTGTATATAGTGTCGTATAATGAGACACTTGTGATGTTCTTCGTCTTTGATGCACAAAGCCGACGGAGAAGCTTCGATGTATATATACGTACATGTACATACATGTATATGTGTGTCTGTATATATTCGTATATATGTATAGTAAAAAGAATTGCGTTAATAGAAAAGGAAAATTGCAAACTAAACTAGGAAAGAGTTGGAAATAAAGACATACAAGAGTCTCGATGCAAAATTAATGCAGTCTCTCTTTCTCTTGGCTCTACGAAAGAAAACTCGATTTCCTCGGCGCATCCGCTCGGTCACTGGCTGCTATAACTTGCTGCGCGTTATGTATTAATCACTCGGTGCTGCAGTACCAGACCTCCGGGAAACAATGGAGTTTGCCGAAAACGTGGCAGCGCCGGCGCGAAACTCTATTTGCACAAAGTGCCTCGCGCGCCAAGTTATTGCTCTCCCCCTACCCCCTCCGCAGTGTCGGCTCTACTTTTACCAACTCGAAATACGTATATATGTATGCGTGTTTTCAAAGGAAATGAACAGGACTGTTTGCGGCAGCGGTCAAGTGTATATGCGGATACCCCATTGAAATGCTTCGAAAATAACCCGCGTCGAAGGCGTTGAACGATGTAATGTATGTGTGGTTGAAGGTTTTGGTTTGCGTTGGTAAAAAAGTCCCATCGATTTGGATTTCTTCGACCATTTCGTGTTTGCTTGTTCACGTGGAGTAGGGGAAGTTTACGTATGGCCAGTGCGCTTCTCTAATTCATGGAAATTTCATAATTGAGCATCTTCATTCGAAACTTTCCGGAGTTGAACGCGCTTGCGCGCACCTCCGATGAAATTGAAATGAGCGGCGGACTCCTGTGAAGTTGTTTAAGTCGCGCGTACGTCGTCCTTTCCGTAACTCGTAGATAGGATTGTTTAGGTGATGCGTAACTTAGAGTTGAAACAGATGCAATTTCTGTATATTTCCCTTGACTACGATTTACTATGTAATATTTATTTTCTATGTACGTATATATACATAGGTATATAAGTGACTACGTATATTCATATGTAGTCACTTATTCGCGTCGATTTTGGATGATTATACGTGATGCATGTTTGTATGCGTGCAATTCATCGGAACAAAAGCTAATTAATATTTGATTCGTTGGCAATTAGCAATTAATTGAGTAATTTCCTTTGGGTTGCGCAGGAAACTGCCGAATTAATTAACGTGTCGACAGAAAGACAAACGCGCATGAGCACAAAGGAACACATCTCGACCACTATTCGCGCATCTAAGCCTTGAGGCGCTATTCAAGCAAGCTTCAGACGACTGCATAGTTTCCGAATGCGTCTCTCGGGTTGAAGCAATGGCATTTCAAGTTTAATAAGATAATACCGTTTGTGTGATGTTTTGATTGCGATGATGTGACTGCGAGTTAGGAACGTAAGATCGAAATTTTTCATTTTAAATCTACTATTGCTTTTGGCTTTGTATTTGTAGAGATTGTTGACATGGTGGTGGTTGGTGATGGTAGAGTATTGATTTACGATTTCTCTAGTGGAAATATAGCAACGGTCCAGTACATCAGTAGGATATCAATCTTGTCAGTAGTGCTGGTCAAGTACTGGTATTGTACTATAAACCAGTTCTGGTCAAATAGTGGTATAATATTTTGAACCAGTACTGTGCAAGAATTGCGTCAGTTATGTGCTAATATTATGCCAGTATTGTGCCAACCTTGATCATTGGACAAGTATAATAGTAAATCCTGACTCGTACTCCCTGGTACAAATCCAACCATTTCTTAGCTATGCATAGGCTAATGTACAAAAGCATAATCTAGGAAATGGATGGCTTTCCATTAGGGTCTTATAATTTTGATATTGAACCAAGGTTTGTCCAGTACAGATATTAAGTACATAGACTGCCAGTACTAGCTTGTTGATAAAATTTTGTATGCGATTAGTCTGAAAATTTGCATAAGACAATCGTTGACTTGGTGGTGGATGGTGACTATATATTATTGGTTTACGGTTAACTAGTTAAAAAAAAATCTTTCCTTCTTGAACTCATTGATAATTATACACGTGAATTGTCTGGAAATTTTGTAATCACAAAATTGCGTAAGACAATAGTCGTTTATGAAAATTCAATAATGCAATACTAAGCTGAGAAAACTCATTAGAAAATCGTTTCAGAAACGATATTTCCGGCGCGTCTGGCCAAACTCGGAAATTACTACTTACCGACTATTCTCTTCCGCAGCGTTGTATTTCCAAGCTGTCTGGGATAACCTATTAGCTTAATTAAATCCTTCTCCAATTACACAATTGAAATTGAACGCAAACAAAGTAGTTTCTACGAAATTTCTACGATCCTGAAACAGCTTGGAAAATATAAAAAAAAATACATAATATAAATTAAAAAAAAAAGACACCACCCATCAAGTCAGTATCTCTAGTCCGGAAGGCGGTCCGCCGTCGCCTACAGGTTCGTCGACGCACTCGACGACTACGCAATCGCATCAGGATCGTCCGCCAGCTCCGCGATGGCCACTCAAACCTGGAGTACTTGTGCACATCAATCGCACGCACAGCATGCGCTCAGGCTTAACCATCAGCCCGCGGTTAGGTGTCGGCTCTCAGAGCGGCATCAACAATCCAAATTCACCTCCCTTGTCTTCTTCCACGAGGCAAACGGCAATGGGTTCGGATTCAACGCCCCTAGCCCAGGACAACGATGTACGGGCACCCGTTCGACCTTTCCGTCGAACCGAAGCTAATAGACCAAGACACAGGCATAGACATCATCGGCATCATCAAACGGTCTTAACTGCTGAAAGCGTTAGACAACAACAACACGACGAAGGAGTACTAGCTAGGGCTAATAAAATACGCGCCATGTTCAGTGTACAACTCAAGGAAACCGATACTTTTCCTGGTATATCTCGTGGCAAGACAGGTAAGATTCCATCGTTTATTCCGCACGATGCTGAACTTTTTCATTTCTCATTCCTCTACTCGTATGTCCTGGAGTTTACGCGACACGCTAAGTGTGTTGCGTGGAAAATTGCTTAATGGCCCTAACCGAGCTAATTTGGCCTGCGCTCAAACTAGGAGAGTTAATTTCGTTGCGAGAGAGAAACTAGTTCGCCTGTGTATCAAGGCGCGGTATGTAAGCCAGTGAGTTTTGTTATTAAATTTCAAATCCTTTAAAATTAACGGATAGTCGCAGCTTTAAGTTGCTAGTTTTCGACAAAATTCTTATGCTTATACTGATACGAAGAGTTATTTTTATCAGAGTTTTCGACTGTTTGAAATATGAATTTATCATATGATATTTAATGCTAATGGATATTCGTTGATATTCAAAAAACATATATCGACAGTTAAGGCGAAGTTTTAACATTAATAAATCATTTCTTAACTATTAATACATATGAGTGATTCTCGAAACATTGTTTTCTTCGAAATAATTTTAAAATTGTATCTACTTTTATGAATATTTTAAACTTTTGTTTATGAACTGTTTCTAAATTACAAGGAGAACTTGAACGAAAATCGGTAGCAACAACATTTCAACGGTAGTTCAATCATTTCTAGAAAGAGATTTCATAGACTCACATGAGTTTTTGCTAACATGTCGATTACTATAAACTGGAGAACAACTAACTCTTGGTTTATAAAGATTCAAAAATTTTTTTCGTTGTATCACCGTATCGACTCAATCGGTAAAAGTAGAGTATGATACCTGTTTAAAAACGCATTACTTATCAAAGTCGTCTATGTCCATTAAATTCACGAACACCGAAAGTCATTTCCTTAAGTAACTAGTAATAAAGTTCCAATGTGACAATCACTCAGATGCATTCCCTAACTTTACAATAAACAAATCTTTCTATCAGTGTACTCTGTAATTCTAAACGGCATCAAAGTTTCTAATTACATTCAAATTCGGGTAATTTGAAGACACGGGGATATTTGTAAGCCTTGTATTTTCGAAATGAGAAGATACAACGGTGTGAGATAGAAATAAAAATGGTAGGAAATACGAGTAGACGATAACGTTGAGGTGTTAAGGGTATCGCGCATCATGAAGTGAAATCGAGAGATAGGATAGGGTAGAGAGAACGAAGCTACGTCTACTTCGTACTGAGAAAAATGATAGTCTTGCAAAAGATAAATAGAAGAGAAGCGTTGGCCAGCGGGTTAAATATAAAAGCGCCATGGGCAGCTGAGAAGATTCTACTCTGCATTATATTGTTCCAAACGGTCACGAGATTAGAGAAAGCGAGAATACGCGCTTAAATTAAAATTATGCTGGCAGGTATATAATACGCGTGTCGCACAAAGGAAAAGGCGTCGGTTAAACAAAAAAAAAAACAAGTCTTGTAACATCGCGAGTAGTTCATTATGTACACACATATATATAATATACACGTAATAAGAAAGACAATGCTTATCTTTACGCTGTTAGATTACGAGTAATATTTCTTCGCCTGAAAAAAGAAAAAAAATAATAAAAACATTTTATTATTATTAAAATGATAACGAATGTATCGTAGACGAATACGTTATCACAGAAATGTACAAGGAAGTAAGAATAATAAATGCCATTGCCGTCGGCAAAGCGAATAACGATTTCAACCACTAGAGCAAAAATAACGACTCCAAGTTTCCCTCGGTTGCGACGCCGCAGTTCTTGAATCATCATCTTGCATATCGCGCAAATCGCTTTTCTCCGTTCATTAAATGAATGAATGCGTCTGCTCTCGGTAAAATAGGGGGAGGAAGAGATAGGAATCAAAGGGAAAAATCTCTCTCCGACGAATGCGAAATTACGCCAAATTTCGAAATCATATTCGCTCTTTAGCATGAGAGCCCTCCTTGAACGAACAAAGATTTCGCGTAAAAAATAAACTTAGGAGATTTTCTCTCTTTTTCTTTCTTTTCTTATTTTTCTGATTTTACTTTTGATCCTGGAAACTCTCGTCTAAAGAAAAAAATCTCACTTTAATTAGGCGTGGATTTTTTTTATCTCGATAACGTTAAATATTCTTAATACGTATATGTCTATACTCACGGAACTTGAATTGATGAAAAATGCACTGTTCTCGATTGCGAAATTATTTCCACTTCTGAAGACTATTTTTCATCATTAAGCAGAGTGAAACGAAAAAATTGATTCTTCAGTGTAAAGCTTAGTCTTATCGAGATCCCTTTATTATTTTACGTCGCGTATCACTAATTATGAAAAATCTTAACAACGGAATTTATTCTAAATTACAAAACTATTACTGAATCAATTTTCGTTATTGCCTACTGTATCGCGAGTTAATTTGTCTCGATGGAAAAATATTTACATTTTATTTGGATTAAAATATCGACGTAGCTTTCAAAGAATTCTATCTTTATTTATGGTTTTGTTGCTAATGTTAAAATTATGTTATTTACTTTCTATACTCAAAAATTGAAATAATGAGACTTCATTATTTGGAAATGTATTTTCACCGTTTAAAAATTTTATGAGCACGCAACTGTGAGATAGTGAGTATTAAATATTCATGAAGTGGAAATAATTCACTTTTTTCAAAAGTGTAAATGCACTGTTTAAGAATGGTAATGTACACTGATTGAAAAAGTGATTATACGCTATTGAACATGGGAATATTCATCATTGCGTACTACCAAAAATCATTGTTTTAAATTCATGAATTTTCACTCTAAAATCACTGTTAAATAAGTCATTTCTATAGAACCATAAATCGCTATTTTAAATAGTGAATTTCTGCTGAATTCGAAGTTGTATCTCAGTTAAACGATGTACTCTGTAATTAATGACTACTCATTAAATGTAAAAGTTATTATATAGAGTTCATCGATTAAAAGTGAATACACACTAAATATCAAGGGTAAAGTTTAAATTTATTATTGGAAATTAAGGGGCTAAATGCAGTTCCGCTTTAAAGAATGTATCGAAGAGTGTTTATTGCAATTTTCAGGTCTATCAGGAAGGGACTTAGATACACGAAGCAAAGCTCAAATTAAAGATACAAGTATCAATTAATATCAAACGTTATAATTTTATATTTTAGCTAGTCTCCCTTAAAAGTGCCTTATCCCTCGAATTATTGAACTATTTCTCAAGTAAAAAGGCGACTCAGTAAAGCGTTCACTATTTCAAATTTAAAGTATATGAAAAATTAAGTAAATTAAATTTACAATATTAATATATTCACTACTTTGAAAGTAAGAGTATTCTGACTTTTACAACCAGTGAATACACTCGACCCAACAGTAAATATTCGCTACTTCAGATTGAAAGAGTATACACATAAGAAACTGAACATAAAAGTACGAGATAAAAATAATTCCAATTGAAAGATCAGACTTGGTTAGAGAATCTATATCGACGCAAATCACATCATCTCACACACTGCCTTCGGCACCGACGCGCTACGTAATCGTTTCCGGCCTATGGGGCAGGAGAACTGCAGATTGATTCGATTCTCCTTCCTCTCTCTCTCGCTCTCTCTTACTCACACTGTGTATATATACATCCCCCTATACGAAGCTTTCGAGCCTCTCGAGACCGTCTTCCCGGGGCGACTGTAGATATACGGTCGACGTACTTACAACACACTACGTCCCAGAGCGATAGTTCGATATTGCAACCGTACATGTATACATCTATATAGGTATATATATACCTTATGTGTTTTTTCTTCGCACGCTTACATCGACGTCGTTAGTCGCGTCTGGCTTTTGTTGCTGTTGTTGTTGTATTGAAAAAAAAGCCTTCAGGGCGGAACGAAGTGTATATACTTTACCCTGCATTGTTTGGAACGCTCGTAATTCTTGGGATACCCCGTTGTACAGTATCACGCTATACTCATTCGCGAGTTCGTCGAAGCTTGATAATTCGAAGGAAAAAATCTTTTATTACCTTTTTATTATTGTTGTTGTTGTTATTTTTTTTGTTCTTTTTTAACTATAAGTAATATGTCGTTCTACTGATATAGAAATGTATAATATATATATATATATATATATATATATATATATATATGTATATGTCAGTAATTATAAATGTCGTGATTGTCGACGGCGCGGCCGGTTTGAGTATTTGTATTTTAAATGCTTCCTCTATTAATCTTGTATACGTGTATATACCTTGTGTTCGCGATGGAAATAACGCCATCGAAGAAAATCTAATATACAATTGATAACCATTGGGTTTAATAAATTCAGTAGGTCACCGTTCTGTATACATATATAGGGAACATAATTCAATTGTCATGAGAAAAATGGAGGAACAAGATGACGCTGATTTTCCAAGGAGTGAATAACTCCCCCGATGTTCTTAGATTACTCTTGCCAACACACAAAGGATCCGGCTATACTTTTTCCTTAGCCGTCGGAACCCAACGAATGACACTCGATCCGTTTCTCCATTTTCCCATCCATTCACGTCCCGCCTCGATCGCGCATACTCCACTGAGTATACCACCAAATCTTTCCACATATATATATATTTTTTTATATATATAAATATATATATATTACGTTCGTTCTCAAGAGGAGAGACCAAAATCTTTATTTCCGAAACGATACTCGCGAAATTCGATATTCAGCTTTCGCAGCCTTTTATACATATCGAAATTGACGGCACCCAGTTGGAGAGCTCTCGATAAATCTCGGATTGCCGCATACGAGGCTTGACGCACTTTGGTAAACGACCAATTCTCAAGACGAATCGTAGAATTTAATTCACCGAAGAGAATAGAGGGAAACCCGTGAATATCCGATTCCGATATTATTGGCAGTGAATAATCCACGCTTTGTGTGTATCAGTTATAATCGAGATTTTCCAGGAGCGTTAAATAAAGAAAGAACCAAAAAAAAAAACAAAAAAATAGAATAGGAAAATAAATAAAAAGCGAAAGAAAATAACCCAGAGAGATGGAACACTCGAGATTTCCTAGGATATAGCATCGCTCGTGTAATCCCGGAGCTAGAGCCTATTTTGCATGCGGCGTTTATAAGTGTCCTCGTTTCGTGGGCAACCGACCGATAACGGAGCTTTCTTCTCTCTCTCTCTCTCTCTCTTCTTCCACACGTGAGTATACGAGCAAGTTCTATGTATGTGTTCTCTTATACCTTCCTATATAGCCGTGACATACAAGAGAATAGCGCCTCGACAACCGCAGCAACGAGCAGCAGAGGATTCCAAGCAGGAACAGCGAAGCTCCAGTAGTTGCGACGCCAGGAACAACAACAATGTATCCCGTAAGCGCAAAAAGCCTGGGGCAGGTACGTAGATACATGTGTATGCGTAACCTAAGAAAAACACCATCTCTCTCTCTCTCTCTCACTCTCTCTTGCATCCACATTGGCTTTGGTTCTTCAGGTGTGCACACTGGACTTGCATCCTCTGAACTATATGCTAACTCTTCTCTCGCTCTATGTCTGCAGCTTTTTCATGTAGAAGACTTTTTATGTATACAGTAGGTTGAGATTTCAGTGGAAGCCAGAGCTCTATTGTTCTCGGCGTTACGCGAACTCATGCGTCGAGCTACGTCGGAAATTAAGTGTGTATTTGCCTTGGCTTTTTGTTTGCGTGATTTCTCTCCACACCTATATGCATCGTTGAGCGAAAATCATGCGAAAAGTAATTACCAAAGCGCTAGTGTAAGCATAAGCCTTGTTTACTGGTTTTGCATCCAGCTCTATTGTACACGATATATTATGGAAAAGTTGCTGTTTTTTTTTCGTCGCATGCGATTATTGATAAGACTAACTAATCACAAACAAGCACCTCTTGAAATGTGGAAGACACACGTTAGTAGTGTGTGTACCTTATTTATCACACGATTCATATACATTGCAAACACGTTGTAATCATTATTATTACGATCATCGTCGTGGTGGTGTCTGTGTTACGAAACAATATTTCGTTCTGTCTACTGCGAAAACATAGTATGGCCAACGGACTGGTTGACCACTCAGAGGACTAGTATTGGATGTGACTCTCTCTTTCTGTCTCTTTCTGTCTCTCTCTCTCTCTCTCTCTCTCTCTCTCTCTTGCTCTCTGCATTTATCACTGTAGTTTATATATCACATCGTTATCGCGGTGGTGACGGAAGAATACGAAATATATCTGGTATATACAGTGTATATGTGGGTAGAGTCACATCGATTGATCACATAATATACTCCGCGTTTACGTGACTGTACTAGCAGACATGTATATCTGAGTGTGATCGTGTGATTATATATCACATACGTATATACATGGGATTATGGAAAATGATATATTATGAATTAGTTGGGTAGCCTATGAATATACGAGCCAAATGGATTTATTACGTACTAAAGCTTGGCTGTCAAGCTCCACCAAGCGCTTCATTAATAAACCCATATGTCTCTGTTACATTGACTCTATCGAATATTCAAAGATAATTGATTTGTAAAATAGTTGACTAAATCAATAGAAATGTGTTTCTTTTCGATTTATCGTACATAGATTCACGCAAGCCTTCCATTCGATAGACGATGTAAATTCAGAAATACACCCGATACTTATCAAATCACATAACGAACTTCCTCTTTCTCGATCATTTCAGATCCCAGCCAAGTCGCAAATAACCATCATATGGACAGCGTTTCGGAAGGTCTATCCGAGCCAGAGACAAAGACCTTCTACGAAAATCTACCCTTCCACGGTATTCAGTCACCACCGAATAAGGTAAAATTCATCAAGCTACGATGCAAGCTTAGCACGATTGACAACGTGCACGTTATTTTTTTTTCTAATTCAAACTTTTGGCTGCTTGAGTTGTCTGTGTCGATGTTTTTCTTTACGCTCATTTCTGTGGTATATAATATATATGTATATATAAGTAACAATGAAGAGAATACGAATCGATAGTACAGCTGTATATTAAGAGAAAGTCTACGAACGAAAAGCAGAAGCAGCAGCAGCAGCAGTGACAACGGAGACGAGAGAAACTCACAAATCACAACCGCGTCTCTGATTGAAAAAGATAATGGAATAAAAAGTGCAGCGCGCGCTTTTATTGTCCCCCGCGTCGCCGGCTTTCCTGCAATATCGAAGATTCACTTACAGTCGATCGCTCATCCTTCGGACGATTTACGAGGATCACCAGGTGTGGTAGAAGGGACTTGATACTCGCGCGTATACGGCGTCTTCTTTTTCTTATTCTACACACCAGCTCCCCGTATACATTCGATTCGATTTGATGCGATTTTATTGAAAATTTATAGCACTAGCTTGCATCCGATTCATTTCGAATAGAGAAATATTCTTCCTTTTATTTTTCGCGAAATTCTCTCTCGACAACGATTAAATACAGCGCAGTTATTCGCACACGGATTAAAGTCGTAAAGAGAAAATGCATATTTTCAAATTAATAGCTGAGTGTCGATATCGAAAACAAGTACGGTATATTCGAAGCCGATAAAATTATAGTATGTCCCGTTTTAACAGGCGCAAGCATGTTACACAGCTGTTGAACTTTTCTTCTACGCAGTCTGCAAAAAAAGGATAGAAAACGAAGGAGTGAGAGAGAGAGAGAGAGAGAGAGAGAAGGAAATAGGTAAAACGAAGGTATATATATCTTCGTACGTATACCCAATTCGGCAATCATTCAGAAGAGTTTAAGTTAACGCGCCATAAGCTCGGCGACTCGATCGTTTTCGTATAGCGTAAGGGGGAAAGAGGAAAATCCTAAAAACTCGAGCGAGTGCTCGTGGCTGCGCTCAGTCGTAAAAGGTCTCGATTACCGCCTAGCGTTTACTCGCCGCCCACGTACTCGTCGCGTAAAAAATCTCCGTCGACTTCCATCCTCTTCTCTCTACTTCTCCCTCTTCGTAAAGCAGTATAGTTGACAGGAGACAGCTCACCTTTCGATCGCGCAAACATATCGCGAGTCAACACTTCAGACTCGCGTACAATATACCGAATTATTATAAGGTGTGTTTCCGAGGAAAATTTACGCGTAAAGCGTCGCGTAAGAAGCAAAAAAATCATAATAATAATAATAATAATAATGATAATAATAATCATAATACAGGGGAATACGCGAGCAAGAAGAATAGAGGCGTTAGGCAACGGGTGCATGGTTATAGTATACTTGTAGAAATAGAGGGTAGGTATAGTGTGTTTTTCGATGGAACGGGGAGAAGTCCTATACAATACTTGCCTATACAGTACGTCTACTCGGCTTGTATTATGTAAGCCCTTCGTATAAGAATTCCGCGTTCTTAACTTCCCTCCGACGCTAATTATCGTGATATACCCTGTCTATATAGTATTCAGTTAAAAAGAATATATATATATATATATATATAGATAGATGTATACGTGTACGTGCGTGTACTTCAGTTTTTACGCGCACTTTCGTCGTGTCGGCCACTTGATGTTTGGAGAGCACAGCAGCTCACTAATTCCTGACTGGGCCACTTGAGTTATAGCAGCGAAGCCACCGCCCTTCGCCATCATAAACCAAGAGTATATAGTTTTGCTGGCGTATTATTCTCAAATTTTTTTTTCTTCTTTATTTTCTTATTACATACTCAGACGTCCTCGGGCAACAGTCAGCAGGAAACGATATGGAATTGGATGAACCTGATATTTTCTCGGAATGTTCAAATACGAAAATTTACGTTCTTTTTTTAAAAAAAAGAAGAAGAAGAATTGTTTTCTTATGGGGAGGTTTACACTTGTTTCCTAACTGAATATCGAATGTCTGTAACAAAAAAAAGATTTAATGTAGAATAATGTAGAATAAATTAGAATAATAATCTTGTTTTTTCTTAAAAGTATATTCAAAAGACATTTTGAATAAGGCCTATTGGAAGTTGATGGTATCATCCGGTGTAGAGATTATTTTTAAAATATTTCAGTAATTTCTGACTATTTATATTTGGGATGAGACTCGGATTGAAAAAAGCATCGTGTTGTTATTTTTGCAAACAAACTAGATTGTTTGTACTGCAATGATGTTCAATTCGATAGCTATTACTATTATCTACTAAACGCCAAAGCAGCAAAATAATGCTGAAAAATAATATCACCTTTATCATTTTTAATAAATACATTTTGCTACAGACACGCAAAGTTCAGGAAAGGAATACACGTGAACTGTCCTAAAAACAAAAACCGTACAAAAAGACGAAATTAAATAAAATTATATAACTACCATTTCGAATAAGAAACTCTTATTTTATTAGCTATAAATAAGGATTGCTATGTTCTTTGAACTATTTAAAAAAAAAATGCATTTCCGTCGGAAAAATTAGCATTCTTCGTCAATATATCCCCACCCGAAAGCATTATGCGGTGAGTTCTTTTCATCCGTGAATATACATTCAATTTGTGTATACACGTATGTATACGTATACAACTAAGCGAACTGCCTTTTCTGCTTTCTTCTCGTTTTCCACCGAGCGTATATGCGAATCGAGTGGTACACCGATCGATCGATAGTAATTGAAATATGCGGGCATCGCTGTACCGTCGCTGTTGTTGAATTTCGATCCCTTTTGAAGATTCCCATATACATGAGCTTCGAACACGTATAAGGTATATATATATATATAGACATTTAGATATATGTGTATACATATGCAGCTCATTGTGAATTTGCAGAGAACCATTGCAATGGCTGTTGTATTTAAGCGATAGTCCGACCAAGGCCTCTTTGCTGATTGATTTCAATCGCTTTACGCAACTTGCGTACATCTGTTAAAGATTATATCCAATATTATTCATCGCTACGTTTCAATTACGCAATCATCCAATGTAATTTAAAGAAAAAGAACCATCCAACCGTACTACCGGATTTCGGTAACGTGTATGCCTATGAAGATACGTCTATACACACGTACACACATGTACAGCCATACAACACACGAACGGCACCTCGTTCGAGCGGCTCGCGGTTCAGTGAGCCGTGCGAGGGTGAAAGTCAAGGGTCGTGCGCGCAGTGCGAGCCACTTCATTTGATTGCCCCAAGCGAAAACGCTCCAAACGTTTTAGGCGGTAGGACACAGCTACAGAAATTTTCCCCAAAAAATTCATTAGCACGCCGAATGTTTTAGACATGCCAACATTTTCTTTCGTTTTTTTTTCGGTCGCGATATTTTTTTTTCTCTTACTTCATTGTGCACGCTATACTCGAGTGTATTTTTACGAGCTGACCTACTTTTGCCACGCAATTGCTCGTCGGCGACTTTTCCCGAGAGAAATTGGTCCAAGATGCGCGCAACAGCGGAACCGTTGATGTAGTTGGAAATTGAAACGTCGTGTTCGTCCTTTTTTCCCTTTCGGATAATCGCGAATGAGCTGCTCGATCAATACATTCGTTCAATAAGGTACATTACCTACACACGCACGTGCTCGAACATGCACACATATACACACGTTGGATTGTATTTAATGGTACGTGCAAGCGCGCGAAATTGCACGCTCGCGGTGTATATAATGAATGCAGCTGTGTAGCTATACGTGGAATCGCTCAATTTATGCGAGGCCGTATCTATGCTGCTACACGAGTTTATTGCCTTGAGCTAAGAGAAAGAACAAAAAAAAATAACAGTTGCAGCTCTTAATGCGCACGCAACGATTGAGAGCTCAGATTGACGTGGTTGCTGCGCTCTAGAGACTTTTCGCGATAAAAATAAAATGTATTAGGAATGACCGTATGTCAAGTCGTACGCAAAACTAATCTCTGTGTATTACAATGATTTTTCATTATTACAAATTGCACACGACATAAGAAGCTTTTTTTCAAATTTTAACATTGATCGGTGTATTGTGCGTCTGATACGTTATCGAGATGAGTTCGATGAAAATTTGCAACTGTACTGATGGATAATAAGCGCTGGTTTTATAATTGAATGACGTATGTGGCATGTAAAAGCTCGAGTATAAAACTTTTCATCGGAATACGTACGTACCGTTTGTAGGATTGGCGTTCTTTTAAAAGTAAATTCAATTTTTTTATTCGTTTCAGTAAATTTCCAGTAAATTAAATTCAAATGTACCATAGAGATTTTCGATGACACGGACATGTGGACGAAACAAAAAGTTTGGCTTTGGTCTTCGATAGGATAATTATCGACTTCGATGGATTATAATTCGTCATGTCGATCTTGCGCAAATATTCCAAGCTAGAATAGAGAGAAGCTTTGAAACCGCATCAGTTGATTCTCTAGCCAGCGAATTTGCACAGCCTGATGTTTCTCTATAAGGCGCGAAACTACAAAGCGGCTAGATTTGCTCGGACGCACTGCGGCAAATCCCGTTAATCCGGCTCCCCTGGAAATACAAATGAGCATTCAACTACCGTACTAAACGCATCCTTCCGGCCAATGAATGTATATGCTAAAGGCCTAACCAAAAACTAATTTTTTACATGTCTGACTACATGTCTGACTAAACATTGATTAGTTCTACTTAAAGGTCCTATACGATTATGTTACTACTTGACGTTCCTGCGATGTGAAATATAAAATTCAACTCCGCATGCCAATGAATGTATATGCTTTATAAATCTGGAATATTAAAAATTCATTATTTCGTAGTCTGTATTCACCGTTTGACTATGTGACGTGAAAAAATAAATATATACTGCCTTGAATAGTTAATATTTGTTATATACCAATATATACTTTTTGGATTGATTATAAAGACAATATTTAGAACTGTTACTTGTGGAAGTAGATCGTGCATTTGTAATAAAAATTTATTTTTAATAAACGTTGACGTATCATGCATTTGACAATAATAAACAAGTTATAATATTTTATGTCAAGAGAATATTTCAAATCTGTTTGCGATATCAACGTTTCCTTTGGAATTCAATGTAAATAAATGATTATCAAAATAAATTCCTTGATTACATTCGATTCAATTCAAAATATTGAGCAATTGTTTTATGTTCAAGAATCAGTTCTATTTTTATGAATTCCGATAATTAATTAAACGTAAAAAATAAATAAAAAACGATTTTCACACTGTAATAATTCAGAGATCGAAATATTTTGACTCGCAAGAATAATGAATTATTGATTATCTCAAATTTATAGAGTATAAACGTATGCACTAAATACCTAATTAGAAACTGACGTATTTTCAACATCGCGCCTGACCACGCGTAGATTAACTCTACTTAAATATTTACTTAAAAAATTATAGATGTAGAAAACAATACATAATCTCATATTTGCAATATTAGGTTTGACTACACGTCGATTAATCCTACTCAAAAGTCTAGATTTCGATTTCACTACTTAAAATCTATACGACTCTGGCAGTAAACATATATAGAAAACAGACTCTGACAGTATACATATATAGAAAACAACTAATGGGATAAACCATCAGATTAAATTCCCTAATGTACTAAATACCAAGTCAAAAACTGGCATGTTTAACGTCATATCTAACCACACGTCGATTAACCCTACTCAAAAGTCTAGATTTCGATTTCACTACTTAAAATCTATACGACTCTGACAGTAAAATAAAAATACATATATATAGAAAACAGCTCGTGGGATGAAACATCAGAATAAATTCACATGGTGGTTTGTTGTTCGGACGTGTGTGCAGGCAAATGCCCCGTGAGCAAACGAATTGCTTCTATCTTTTTGCTCAGCATGCATGTGCGCGAGTCGGAACAAGCGCAGATTGCCTCCGGAGCGTTGCATAACAAGCAATATCGGAGTAGCTGTGGAGACACACGCCGCGAATAAATCGAAAGAGAGCGAGAGCGAAACAAAGGGAGAAAGACCGGTTACGGACGATCGATATAAATAGATATAGAGATATACACGCCGAATACGAAGCACTACTACACTGTTATTTCGAGTGTCATTCGTTTGCGCCAATTAACCTACTGCCGTACACTAGACCTATATATACATATTGTCCAAATCCAAAGTGAGAGAAAGAAAAGGGGAGAATGGAGATGTTCTATATATACACGCAGTGTATACATGCATATATACACGTGTACGTGTGGCACGAAGTGCATAAGCGCGCGTACAGTTATTACACAGTGGAATGGCAACGAAATGCAATCATCCGTTGGTAATGGCGCTGCTCTTGTGGCCCCTCGTGGAAAGACGAGGAATTGTGTCGGGGAATGCTCGAAGCACGAGATTCGAGGGCTCGTTCTATTAGTGAGCATTTTAACCTACCGCAAGCATGTCGTTCTCTTATCTCTTTCCACTCGTGCGGCTATTTTCTTTTCTTTTTCCATTCTCCGCTTCCTCGTTACATCCCGATTTTTTTCCTGCACAGCTCATAACCGAGGATAATTTTTTCAAGCCATTCGACCGTGCGACGTTCGATTGTTTCATTCAAATAATCAAACGTATTGTTCTCAGTCTCTATGTACGAATATATATATATACATAGGTGCAGTAGGTACAGTACATACATCTTCGCAGCGGTAAAACTCGTGCGCTGCATGACCGAGTGCATAGGTTCATTAAAGCCCGCTTCAACAGGTTTATATAATAGCGAGAGGCTACGAGAAGGGGTAAAGCTTTTAATTCCATTCTGAAATATGCGCGGCGCGTATTAAGGCGAACAGTGGATCACGAGATTGCAGAGTAGTGAGGAAGAGAATTATTAGGTATCGAGCTTGTCTCTATATAGCATATAGAGAATCCTAATACTACTACTTTTTAATAAGCTTTAATCTTCGATTCTCCTAGCTGAATATGACTGGAACGAAAAATCTCGTTGATAATTGAAAATTCGCGCGTTTCCTTCATTTTCGCGCTACCAGTAACTAATTAATTATCAACGAGTGTGTACACACACATAGTTATAACTTGGATTTCGATATAGCACAATTCGATAATCGATTTAAACAAGGGACATTACGAATATTTACGAAATCTCGAACGACCGAAGCGGCGAATTGATATCGCTGTGTATATACTCTGGAGCGAAAAAAAAAAAAATTAAACGAGTCGAATCACAGTGCCGCACACGAACGAGCGAGCAATTTCAAAAGAGGCCACAGCCGAACAATTCTATTATCCAGGAAAGAGAGAGAAAGCGATAATGCCTGAATGACAATTAATCGTCGCTCGTGCCGAGTAATCCACGCAATATCAAACTCCGCCCGGATCTTCCGCAAATTCTCTCTCTCTCTCTCGCTTGCTAGTTCGCGAGTACGAGGTAATAGCGCGGTATTCAAGGAGATTCTCTCTCTCTTACACTGCTGCTGTTGCACAAAGTCCGCTACCCGGAGAGCAGTTACCACGTTAAAGCAGGTAAGACTACACATCACGTAGATAATTACAGAAGCGACGCTGCAACACTTGAACAAACGCAGCACCTTAGAATGTGTGTATGTGTGTGTATACTATAGATGTGTACATATATGCAAAGTCGAGGACTCTTACTTGCGTATATGTGAGTATACGTATATACGCGCGTATATCCATGGTAGGAACAACTTTGTTCCAGCAACTAAGCGAGTGTGCTCTGCTGGATGAGAGAGAGCGAGGAAGAATCACAACGTGATCAACGACATGCATTATTTTATTTTTTTTCGTTTTTATAACTGTTGCTCGGGTCGCTAGTCTATGGATTTGAAATAGAGAAAATTCGATGTTTTGGTGGCTAGTAAATGAAATAGTGTACTAAACGGTAATTACAAGGACAGTTTTTGGAAGGTATCAATTAAAAACATATCAAGCGAGTGATTTTTTCCCGTTTTTTTCATCCTTCGATATCTGAACCTTCAAAAGGTATCCTTATAACGCGAAAAAGTTCATGAAAAACCTTTGGTTGATAATTGTTTCATATTCAACAATGAATGCTTATTAGAAAGATTTTGTTTTACGAATTAATAGAAACTGCATTTAGTCCTAACTAAAAGCTTGCAATTTATCGAACAGTGAATATTCAGTGCACAAAATATCAATAAATATACACTGTACAGAATATCAAATTTTCCCAACATTATATACTTTTTTCTACGCTCAGTTGAACATAGTAAAATTCAACAAATCCAGTAGTAAACATCATTTCACAAAGAAGAACATCGAATAGTTGACTATTTCAAGTACAAAGAGTAGCTCTGCATCTTAGTCACATTTTTTTTTCTCTCTCTCTCTCTCTCGTTCACAAGAGTGCGGAGAAACAATCCTAGCAGCAAGAGCAGACATAACAATCAGCTGACACGCATCAAAACAGCTACTTGAACTTTCCCCTGCGCAGTCCTCTCCCGCAGCATCGCGCGCCTCGAGTTTGCACAACTGCCACAACGCTTACTCGCTCCTGAGTGTCTCGCCATGCTCGTCGCGTGCAGCCAGTCTCTGCGGTGGAGGTAGTTCCGGTTACGAGTCATCGGTCGCGCAGAAACAGGCCGCCAGCAAGGAATTGAGTCACCTGGGGCCTCACTACAGCGACCACAATATGCCGAGAGGTAATTCTCCCGAGCCCCGTTGCAACAGCCTAAAACCCAGGCGACGTAAGCAACAGCACCAACTGGTACACCAGCAACGACACATAACCACGACGACGACGACCACGCAATTCTACTCGTTGAGACTCTGCAGGAGACATCAGCGTCACGCGTTGCGAACCAAAAGCGAGGACGAGGAGGAGGAGGAGGATTGCACGAGTAGTCTACCGGGAGGCAGCAGCGCCAGAAATTATCAACTCTATGCCATTCCGATCTTCCGCAGCTGTCCTCACAAGAGTCTCGGTAGTAGTAGTACATTAGCAACGAGTCTACGTTCGCTCGAGTGTACGACTACGCCGAGTTCAACCCTCTCCCGAAAGCAGAGACGCAGTCCGAGTCCTAAAGAGTTGGAGGACAAGCCACCGGTACCAGCTCCAAGGCAGACGAAAAAAACCGATCCCTCCGAGCACACTTATCAAAATGTTCCCCCACCCGTGTTCCCGCCGAGTCTACCAACGGACTCGTCGTCCGAACCCAAGGTTTGTCACCCCAACCTCGTGTAATCTTCTTTGCCTCGGGCGCATCAGACACTCGCGGGAATCGATAGCCCTGATTATACTAGCTTGAGCGCGTTCGTTTTTGCACCTCTAGAGATGAGGATTATGCTAATTGCTCGAACGCTATATAATATCTCTCACGGGCTTATTTCGCATTCGATGAACGCGCGCTCACGCTCTTGAACGATGAATAATGAGCCAACTGACGTTTCGTCGATTTTGTTTTTCGAGCCGTTCAACGCCGCGATATTTTATTCCGCCTATACTTTTTCGAATATTTCTTTCTCTCTTTCTTCGAGTTTTCTTTTTCTTTATTTATTTTTTTTTACGCATTCCATCTCGATGGCATTAGTAAAGGCGAAAAGTCATTCGCGAAAACGTGGATTTAATTGGACGAGATATTCTGTCTCCGTTGCTTTATCACCTCGGCCACCTGCCTGCTGAGTCCCATTCTGAAAACGCCGTCGTAACCTTCTCGGAATAGTCATGCGAAGAATTGCCATTCCCCGGTCGCGCGCACCTTCGGTTATCGTTGTATGCCATTTGATGCTTTATTTCCACATTCGCGTGTTTTTTTTTCTCCACCTCTCTTTTCCCCTCGTCTCTCGCTGCTCTGGCTTTTGTGCCAAGGCGTTGAGAGACGCATAGCTTTTATATTTCGCTTATTTCGTCTTCGGCTTTTATCGGCGCGCGTAAAGCGAGCTGCAATATAAAGGACCGTATAAAAACAAGAGGCTGTAACGAGTGTCTGAGCGCTCGATGTTTTCTTTTTTTACGCACGTATAACTCGGATATATGTATTTGCGAGACTCGAAAAGCATATCTGCATGTATATTGATTCGAGTCCAAACTCGCCATGTATATATGTGTAAGTACATGAGATACTGGAAGCAATTTGGTACCTGGAACATTATTTGATGTATAAAAATGCCCTTTACTCGATGCTTTGCGCAGGCAAAGATACAAGGAATCAAACGGTTTAGTACAGTCAAATAAAAATTTACTTAATTTTTTTTATAGTCCTAGGAAAATATTAAATTCAATTGCGGTAAATATTTGTTTAAATGCATTAACTCGTTATGCGTATTAACCATTGCGACTTTCAATAATTTTATTTAGAATTGAAATGAAAATTATTATTTGAATAATTATTGTGTTTTTTTTATTTGTATACAGTAAGTAACGTTTTACTAGAAATAATTTTACTTTCAAATAAATAGCTTTTATAGAAAAAATATTGTTTTTTTATTTCCAGTAAATATGTTCTTATTCCAAAAAATACAATTATTTTGTAAATGAATTTTCTTAGATTTAGTAAACTTTTTCAGTGTACATTTATTGCGTGATTTTCGACATTAATGTTTACTACTTTTCAACAAGTTTTTATAGCCTCTTTCTAGATCATCAATATTTATAAATTTTTTTAAATCTCATTATATATGTTTATCAAAAGAAACTGATGTGAATATAGCGATTTACGCAATATTATGTGAATATTAATTACTTATACCAAAAACTTTACAAACGGTATCATTAAGAAAGTCGTCTTGGCCGAAAAATTATGTAAACATTTGAAGTAGAACTAAAAAAACTGGCGCTTTCCGATAAAACTGAACCTGTTTGTATTTTTCCACCTCTTGAAAAATATCGTATCTTCCACTTATCCAAATTGGACAAATTTTTTTGAAATCCAAGCCCATTTAGTACACTTTTCAGTTTCACTTCCACCAATGAACTGTGCCGAAATCCTCAAATTTAAAAGTCCTAAAAAATTGTACAAAGCATTTTCAAGTATTAATACAGAGATACGAGTTGAAAAGAATGTTTAAAGGTCAATGTATTTACTTTGAAAACACCCGCAAACCAGAAAAATACGATCCGGTCAGTGAGCCCTCGCGAATAATTTTTCGATTTCCAAGTCGGTACATTTTTTTCCCAGTATCTCATGGATTTGATCATATACATATACACGGGTATAGGATGTATGCGTAGTTCGTGCACAGATTCGCAGAGAACGTAGGATAAGGTGGTGGTCTTTTTTTCTTAACGATACCTCAGAAATAAAGTAGGTAATATTAAAAACAGCGCACGAAAGGAGCTTTAGTAAAAAGCTCCTTGAACTGACTGCTCTCCTCATCCATACGTATGTGTCTCTGCACCCCATTTAGATATAGATGCCGATGCTCGAGCTTTGCTCCTCCGCACGATTAACGCGACGGAGCCTCGACCCTTTGCCGGATGACGTTCCTACACCTGTGCTTGTCTCGCGCACGTGCAGCCGTTGAGTTTCCAAGTAAGTTTGTCAAGGAGATCGAGTCTTGGCGTCTCGAGACTCCTTTGTACCTTTTTTTATTATATATAGGTGCTTGTAGAAAAGAGCGAGCTATGTGCGCTTAACACTGACTAACTTTCTCATCGACGCGCAAAATCATCATTATTTTATGGTAAATATTCTCTGTTGGATGTATTTGGTAGCATACCGAAAGTAGTGATTTAAATGTGTATTATTATTACATGTATGAAAGGTAAATTGGATTATTGTAAAAGCTTCTAGTCTATGTGATATTACGTTGTATATAAATAAAAAGCAGAGGCCTGTGTACGGATTTATTGTGAACGTAGGGTCGAATCAAAAGTTCGCAACGTTTTATTTTTCCAGTATTCATGGATCCGGAATGTTTCGTTGTTGTAAAAAAATAGAAAGTCAAAAAAAAAAGATTTCAATACTTGACTTTGCGCGATCGTACCCGTTAATAATCAGCGTATGCGTAAAAAAATATAACGAACGCTATTCCCTCGGAAAGTTACTAACAAATGCAAAAGAAAAAAAAAGAGTCGATCGGTGTGATGAAAAAAATTAAGTTTTAAATTTTTAATCAACCTCGCAAAAAGCCACGCAAATGGCTGTTAATGGCAAAAAAAACGATATAACCAAAAGCAATCCTCGCTTTCCCTAACTAACCCTCAGCCGGCTTGTTGCAGACCAACAGCATATACGACTACAAAGAGCACTACCAACAGCATCAACAACAAGAGATGCAGCAATACGGCTATCCACTACCGAGTAATAGCTCGAGCCAACTAACACTGCCCTTGACGCGCAGCCTGTACCACTCATCCTCTGTGGTCAGTCCATTGCAGACTTCCTACGTCCATGCTAACAGTCGACTTTCCCTCAATACATCGACTCTCGCCACTTCGAATCATCTGCAGCAACAGCAGACACTCCAGGAACACGCGACAGCCAATACCTTACCATTTTCCCTCGTCCAACATCCAGGTGATGCACCAGATCTAACCTACGATCGCTACCAACAACAACAACAACAACAACAACCTCAGCAACAACAGCAGTCTCGAAGACACTCGAACTCGAGTTCGAGGAGCCGTAACGAGAGGCGGAAGCACCGTATCAAGCACGAGCGCAACGAGCGCAAACAAAAGCAACAACGCCAGCAACAGGCATTGAGTTCATCCTGCGAGACGAGTTTTGAACGAATGCAACAAGAGCTAGGGGTACCCGAGAGCTACAAGATCTCGTACCCGCACTACTACGAGGACACCTTGAACGATTGTCCAATTGGAAATTATCAACGAGACCGCGACGCCAATGAATACGACGTCGCTCTCTCGGATAGTCAGTACACCGAACAGCAGCAGCAGCAGCAGCAGCAGCAGCATAGTTTGACGAAGAATCGCAAGCCGATCAAGAGGTATTCTTCGCAGGATGGTGGTAGCGCTAAGCTCGCCGAGCTGCACTTCCGTGACGTCGGTCAGGAGATCGATGTCTGAAGGTACGGGCGTCGCGCGGCCGATAATGTCCACCGCTCGGACTTTCTCTCTAACACTCACTATCTCTCTCTGTCTCTCTCTCTCTTTTTCTCTCTTTCTCTCTCTATTGCACATATAACCTACATTCACTTCCTTATCTTCTCATACACAGACACACACATTGACGAAATCGATTGGATGCACTATCTATTCTATCCCTTGCTTCTTGTACATCGAGCGCGAAAAAGCTTCCCTCGTTTTTCCGCTATTTTTTTTCTCACGCGACGCTTTCTAATAACGCTTGCAAGAGTTTCATTACGTGGACGAAATTTCAGTACAGTCGAAGGTATGTTTTTGTTTTGTTTGGTTTGGTTTTACAGAGAGTTGGAGGCTTTCTTTTTGTGCGTTTCGAGGCGCGATAGCTTTCAGCCACTTTCGGAAAAGCACTTCCGAGACTTGCGCTTTATTGTTTTTTGAGCTAAAACATACTCACTTACCTAAGGTCTTATTGTTCGTAGGGCCTCAAGTCGAAGAGTGAAACGTATATTTACTGAGGAACACGCCGTATACTTGCGTCATTTCTCTCCTCGGGACACTTCGCGCGAGCAGTATGTATTTCCTTTGCTTTCACTGCGCGTATACCAGTGGCTTATTACTTTTTTCGCCATAAGTAATCAGTTATATTGTCGCATCTGTGGATTATGGGCTGGTAATTTTCGAGGCATAGCTTCAGACACTTTTCTAGATTACATACGTATATATATTTATATATAATATACGTATACCGTTTTTCCAAGGCATATATTTATGTATATTAGGGCTAGTTTAAAGCTCGAGGGCTTAGGATGGTAAGGTAGTACGCGGTTAGTTCACGAGCGTTTCTGAAACGTCGTTTTCCAAGTTTTGATAATCTGCTTTGGCGCGAGTAAAGTTCGCTCCGTGAGCCGAATTTTAATCGATAGTTCGGCGACACAATGATTTTCATCCTGGAGCTAACTAACGCTCTATCTCTCCTCGGTATAATACCATAACGCAATGAAACTCTTGGTACAACCTATCGACGCGAAGTGTGGTATGTAGTTTGTAAGTTTATACGAGTGACCTGGTTTGTCAATCCTTTTTGCCATTTTTTATTATGCTTATATGATTTTGCCGTTGATTACTAACTTTGTTTTGACGACTAATTAATCACATTATTTTTAACTTCGTTCAAGACATCACGTGAGTACGCTGCGTTTATATTCTCTATCCATCAAGTCGTTCATCACTTTCTCTATATACCTATGATTTCCAGAGCGTTTTACGTCTTCTAATTTTTTTTTTATGTATATATATATATATATATATATATATAAGTCTCTCGAGAAGAGGGTAACGAAAGAGCTAGAGAACCGAATCACTCAGAGAGACAGCGCACCGCGCGAAAGAATCTCCTCCATCAGCCGCGATTGCAGGAAAATCAGGCTATCAGCTACTCTCTGTCTTACTCCATAAATCTCCTTCACTTTCTTCCGCATCATCCGCGAGAGATAATGCATCAGCCGCTGCCGCGCGACGCCGCCGTCGACATTTCGAGAATAAAATTCTTGACTCGTCGTATATAACGCTCACGGTATTATAATATAGCGGTAACAATCGCCCGGAGGTTAAAGCTACGAAAACGTGTCAAGTCAATTAGGCGTTACGCTTCCTCCGAGTGTTTCGCCGGAATAATATAATAACCCGCTGGTACGGTAGCACATGTATATGTATATATATAGAGCTTCTGTATCCAGCAGTAACAGAGCAAGAATCCGTGGCCCAAGCTTATACCGACTGGCATCCGTGGCCTGAGAAATTATTCCTACGCTACTATGTATGTGTATACTCTATACGCTACGCGTCGTAAAACGACGATTTCCGCTGAATGCCATATATACATATATATATATATATATATATATATATATATACATCTGTATATAGATATATATGTGTATATATAAAGAGAGAGAGAGAGAGAGAGAGAGAGAGAGAAAGCGAGACGGTTTAGCGAGCTGGAACTCTCCGCGCGTGTGCGTAAAATATTATTGACGATTTATGCGCGCGTTCGAGCTTTGCACGGCTGAGTGCATGCATCTACATTCTGAGCGGTGTGTACACGATCTAGGATGGAAATGAAAATCCTTTGGCGCTCGATTTTGATCAATTATGAAAACTCCTTGTTGTTCCGGACTGTCGTATATTCTTCCTTTTTTTCTCGCATTTTTTTATGGTCTTGGGAAGAAGCAGCTCGGTGAAGGGTTATTACTCTGGAAAATTCTGATGAAACGAAACAAAGTTATATGTAATCTTCTGGAAAAAATGTATGCAAACGCTACGAATATGTATTATTCTTTTACGAAAGCGTCAGTTCAAGAATTATTTTTTTTCTTTTGGGATGTGTTTTGGAAATATTTCTCACTTGTTGGTGAGCAGATTTGGAAATATTTTCTGGGAGCTCGTCGAGGTTGAAATGGGTGAAATGGATGTAACTTGTTTGCTCTTTGTTTTAAAATTTCAAACATTATTTTATTATTATTAATGATGTAAGTAAGGGAACGAGTTATTATTAAACCTGAATACAGCTAATCTTTAAAGTGTCAATCTATAAAATTATAATTTCTGATTCGTAAAGCAAAGTATATTATTATTGTATTCTAAATTTTAAAGTAAATTTTTGTGTTGGTCAGAACATCCAAATTCAATGCATTTAAAGTTCGCATTTAGCGTTCGAAAGCAGTACGTATATATATATTCGTGCAAGTAGAAATGTTTACGTATTTGTACTTACTCTCGGTATGTTGTCGCATCCCTTGAACTCAATTGCAGTACATTTGAAATTTAATTCATTAATAAAATAAAATTGTAAAAGACGATATGTATATGACATTCAAAGTATTGTACTATTAAAATTGAGACTATTAAAAAAAAATTCTATATCTTTATATAGTAACATCAGACCCCTGTGGAATTACACAATTTTTTATTTAAACTAATTGAAAAAAAATCTCACGTTCCGTAATTTGTACGTTGAAAAAATAATTTTTTGTTTAATAACAGTTTAATTTCTTTCAATTTAGTTGAAATATTAATTTGAATTGCAGTGAATATTTGCTTAAATACATTAATTCGGTATATTTATACGATATTTTTTAAGACTCGATAAAAAAAATGATTCACTAAAATTGGCACAAATGCACTTTATGATTACCAAAAGCTTTATTCATTCAAAATACTTGTACTTTCAAATAAATATGTTCCAATATATATCAATAAATTAACGTAAATATTACCTTCTGTCAAAAGAATCAATTCATCGCTAAATAAATGTTCCTAAATATAGCAATATTTTCTCCGCTATATTTACCAAACAGAGTATTTTTAATTTCAATCGGAAAATAAATACCACAAATCGTTTTATTTATCGATTCACCAAAAAATATTCGAAAAAATTACGTCAACTCGTGAGAATATTTCCAGAACATAAAAAAAAAAAAAAAAAAAAAAAATTTGATCCGACGCTAGTGTAAAGAATCGCTCATATATATATTATCCATATATACAATAGCCATCTTCCAAGGATCTAACCAAGGAAGAACCAAACCGAAAGATAAAAAGGTAAGAAAAAGAGAGACATGCTCACGTATTACCTCTGTTCCATGTGCAGCCGTTCAAGCCGGAGTTCTCCGATCTGGACTACGCTGACGTAGACTACCGCTCATACGGGCCCATCAACTACAAGGCTGCCAGCATCGCCCTGCTCCAGAACCGCAACAAACCCCCGCAGCAAGAGCGAATGCCCCAGATGTACGGCGTCTCCGACGACAGCGAGGAACTCCTCTGAGGATATCGCGCTGGCCAACACTTTTAACCCCCTGAAGTGCCATCTCGTAAAGTAGTGTGTGCATGTGTCACTGCAAGAGAGATAGAGAGAGTATGTGCAACGAGTCCGTCGATATATAACTGCTGAGAGAGAAAGAGGGTTCCTGATGGAGTACACGATGATTATTATATATATATATATTACATTTTTTACAACGTTATATATACGAGTATGGGAGTGGAAGGGATCAAGCTGAGACTGACAGGATACATCTTCGGGGCGATCGGATTTATTTATTTATTTATTTTTATTTATTTATTTATTTAACAATTTTCTGAGACATCTTAAACGGCCACAATGACCTTTTTACCGTGAAAAATTCTGAGAACTGCCCGACTATTTTATATTATATACATATATTATATAATATATACCGAAGGTTCTTTTCGCGGTATAAACAAAAGACCCTGATGCGAAATAAAATTCGACGGATATCACGAAAATTACACGATGACATAAGAACTCGTCGTAACTTGCTTTGCTCAACCGCCTAATTTCACGCCGACGTGCGTCTAAAGTCACGTCGTACACTTTTTTCTTCGTCGCTTTTGTACAAGAATTTACCGCGATAAAAATAAACGAGACTACACAAAAGAGCCGGTCCGTCTAAAAGGGAAGGAAGAATCGGCTTCCTTTGCTCTCCGGGTATTTGTCACGGATTTATCGGGGGTCTCGGAGATCCATCCATTAATCACGCGGTCTCGCGCGCACGCGCAAGAAGTCCGCGCAATCAAGCGATCCTTATCGCTCCTCCCCGCAACTGAAGCCATCGTATCATCTTTTTTTTTTTGTTTTTTTTTTATACGAAAGTAAAAACTTTCGACGTCCCTTCTTTTACAGCCTGTTACACGAAAGCGAGGAGAGTCTGCTTGAGACATATTATGCGCGTTTGATGCAAGTTTACATGGCATACATCGTTACTTTGTCGTCGAGAGCTTTTTTTTTTGGTCTACAAGGACACTCGTGTCATCGATTTTCATTTCGAGTGTTTCTTTTTTCAGCAACAGTCGGTAAATGTGTCGTAATTTATTGTCGATTTTTACGGCCTATCCGTGTTTAAATGGCCTGTGAACTGCAACTGCCCTAATGATATTTCACAATACTTAAAAGTACAAAATGTTCGATATCGTTGTTGTGTCATGCCAACTTAGATGTCACTGGAATGAGAATTGAAGAAGAAATGGAATAGATTTTTTGAAAAAAAAAAAAAAAAGTTATACGGTACAGCAAAGTAACGACAAGTGCACATGTATCGTGGAGAATTCTCGGGTCGTCGATTTTATTTTAACTTCGTTTTAGGGACGACGCTTGGATTCTGCTCTGTAACTATATCTGTAACTAATGCTAACTAACTTTAAGCAACTATTAAGGTCTGTACAGTGAATACCAAAACGACGCGTTACGCAAACACACACTATTATATAGCGATATGTATATTGAATAAGGACAACAAAAATATTTCACACACACGTACAGAGTGTCGTACGTGTTTAAGTGTGTCTCGAACGTATTCGTTGTGTAAAGAGACATTGGCAAACGTCGAAGTCTATCATTATTGTTTAATTTCATTTAATCGGTCTCCCATGCTTGAAAGAAAAAGAAAAATTAATAAGCGAGAAAATTACTCTTTGCGGAGGCTTGTGGCCAAAGTTTTATACGTAGGTCCTGGCCATCTAAAGGATAGACGTTAAACAAGGCTCAAGGCGAATATCCGGTTGTATACGCAATGGCGGCAATATCACGTAATACGTTTAAAGCACGAAATGAGATTAGGATATAATTTATAGACTATAAAGGAAAGGAAAAAGACACACACACACATACACATGTTAACTGTTTTAGGGTGTAAAATTTTGGAACGTTGTGAACGTTGATTTCGAAAAACTATAGGTACCTTTTTCGGCTAAGCAATCGAAGCTTGTAGGTGAATTCGTTATTACAAAAAGTACACTTACAAGTATTGTTATTCAAAATTAACATTGTTTACCAAAGCTACTTTATATACTCGTTGTTTAAAACAAATTAGTCGATAATTATTTAAGTAATTACTTATTCTTCTAACTAACCCGTAATAAGCGACAAAAATTCGACGTTTTTAATTAGAAAAGACTGTGTACTCACTGTGAATTTTAGAACGAAATGTAGAAAGTTAAAAAAAAAACAAATTATTTCCCACCGTATTAGCCTTATACAAAAGTAAAAGAAATATGTTAATGAAGCGCTCACCTCGAAAAGAGCTCTTTAGGTACGTCGTATTTTACTCGCGATTTTCCGTCCGATTGAAAAAACGTCGAAAAATAAAAAGAAATAAAGAAGCAAGCGCAAAACGTATCTCTCGTTTCATCGGTCGCACAGTCATGGGAGCAAGTTTAATATTATCTCAGTACATTCAAAGGGTCGAACGGATACTTTGCGTCGCTCTTTTTTTGCAAAGTATCTATATATATATATATCGTTTGCATAACAATTCGATCGAAAAAAAAAACATGAATAAACGTTGTGAACAAAAAACAAAATAAAAATTCAAGAAACTAGACTATTTCTTCGAACCATGACTATAACAACGGTAACTAAATATTTAATGAGAAAGACAAGCTAACACAAAAGAAAGAAAGAAAGGAATTCGCCTTGGGAAAGATGCGAGATGCAGCATCGTTGTTGAACATCCAATTATTACCGGTTATATACAGGGTAAAAAGTAAAAATAAATTGCGAGATAAAACGGGGAATGAGAAGAAAAGTTCGCGAATCGTCATTATTCGTTTTTCTTCCTCCTTTTTCGTAAAATAATGTGTAAGGATTAATGTCGCGGGAAGATTGCGCAAGCGCGCGCCCGTCTCGAGTGTCCTCGAGACCGTTAACGCTGTGGCTTGATACACAGCAAGCGCGATGCATTTTTTTTTCATTTTTTATCCCCTCCCCCCCCCATCTCCTTATAAATTAGAAAAGAGAGAGGGGTGATAAAGGGGGTAGTTTCGAGAGCCGCGCGGATTATTAAAGTAAATCCTTTTAAAAGTAACACGGGGGCTATTATACCTATTAACAAACCTTTTCGTCTTTTTTTATTGTTATTATTATTATTAATTCGAGTTGCAATAATTACATGTATAAAGATATAAAATGTATATTTTCTTCTTCGTTATGACGTATAAATATTTATATAAAAATAAATACACACACACACATACACACAGACAAACAAACACAAGTACAATAAAAACGAAATAAATCACACTAACACGCACGTACCGTCTGCATACTCATCGAGGATGTATATTCCGAGTCGATTCGGAACGACAATCGCGCCTATAAATATGCATATATCATTTCCTAGTTAACGTTCATCGTTGTAAAGTACGAACTTGTTGATAGGAAAAGACAAGCGCAATGTCGAGATTAACGAAACAAAAAAAAATTACAATTTTTAATTAAAAATGCTGAAAATGTCTATATATATACACACACTTATGCAGCCGGAAGAAGGTGTGAGTGTCGAGTGCGTAAAGGAGAGTTCGAATGTTGCGATAATGCGTGAAATAAATGCAAATTAAAGAGAGCGAATATTATAAGCGCAGCGAGTATCTATATGTATATGCGTAAAAATATATACATATATATAAATAATATATATATATATATGTAATATATGTATGAGTGAAGCAAAGGTAAGGGAACGTCGTCGCGGCGTTAAGATTGCCGAGTTTAAACTGCGCGTAAACCCGCAATTAACCGCGACTAGTTAACTTTAATAACTCGAAAAGCTGAAGCGTCCGATAAGTATGCACACCGCCGTCGGCAGCCAACTCTTGTATAAGCAGCAGAAACAGTAGCGAAGAAGAACTGTCTGCTGTGACTCGTATACTGTGTACACTTATAATATATTTTCTCTCTAGCGTTGAGTGAAATTCAAAAAAAAAGAAAAAGAAAAAAAAAAGAAAAAATAGAAAGAAAAAAATTTGAATTATGCGTTGCAATGAAAACGCTACTTTATGCACAAAGACGGTCGCTTCAATCCTGTGTTTTCCGAGCTTTTTATACGCGCGATGATGATTATTTTTTCTTTTTATGATTTACTGTCGTTGCATACGTATACATGCTTTATTAAATCATTTCTTATATTATGTATTCAAAGCTTTCTTTTGCCTTTTGGCAATAATTGTTTTTCTACTTTCTTTTTAATGCGAATTACCTTCCGTTTTTTAATTAATTTCGCACGATGACGCTTGCACGTTGGCATACTCGCGTATATATATATATATATATATATATGTTCACCACTGTTTATTTGTTATTTGCGTTTAATTAAACACGTTAGACATATATTTACACGATTTTTTTTCGTGTTTACTTTTTTTTTATATACAATATTCCCTTAGCAATTCCTTTCGAAGCGAATCTCGGTGCTTCACTAATCGTTTCGTTTCTTTTATTGGTATGACGGACAAATTTATATAATATTTACACATCCTCGTCCACGCGAGCAAAAGAGATACGGAAGAATGAGTATAGAAAGTGAGAACGAGCGAGAGAAAAAGTTCAGCATAACGGACGTGCCAAAGTGTTATGAATTATATAAAAAAAAAAAAAAAAAAGAGGGACGTTTACTTTGAACCGGTGAATAGTGTCACGTCATTTACTAAAGTATACAAGAAGAGAACGAGGAGATAAAGATAAAAAAAAATACAACCTGTACATGCTATTAAGATGTAATATTTTAATAAACAGAACTGAAAATAAATGTTATGACTAGAAGGCGACATTATATACATACCGTGTCTTGTTTAATCGAAATTTCCATTCTAATAATCCATTTATTCCGAAGGAAAAACTGAAAATATCAAGGTAAGTAATCCGTGAAACATCGATGCCATTGATTGGATTCGTTATCTATCATTTACATCATTCGAAGTATCGAAGCTGAACGTGGCCTATTTTATAATTATTGATCGATGGCTACACGAAAATTGTCAATAAGTCGGTTATTGCGGATGTCAATTAGTAGTGCGTCTCTCAATAATAGCTGTATATAGCTGATCAACCTAATAACCCTAATTTCTAAAATTTACTCATCGCATCGACGAGCTCGAGTCTCATTACTTCCGGTGAAACTCGATAAAGCTCGTTTGAAAAATTGGAATTTTTTTCCCCTTAAAGTAGACACGCGTCATAAAAAGCCGATTACAAGGCCAAGCGCATAGTCGTGTACGATAAGCCGAGAAATTGCAAGTACAGGGCAGACCGTAGGGAGGGGATGATTCGCCGCGGTTAGCCAAGTTGTAATTAAACAGTTCGCGTCGTGTGTGTTCTCTCGTTTCCGTATAATCGACGAAGCGATGTGTCCCCCATCCTATTTGGGCCCTTCAATTACCCTAAAGTCTCTGTCTCAACTCTCGCTATCTCCAGCTCAGTCCAGTCGAGCGCCCATTGTACAGGCTATATTTTTTTTTCTCGACCGTACCTGGGACAACTTTCGCACCGTGACTAAGTCTCCAATTAACGTATCAGGTTTTTGCGCTGTTATCGATCGGCTGCGGTGTCGGTTCGCGTTGGTATTTTTATTATTTTTTTTTTTTAGGAGAAATTACACGGTGTTCTGTGTCCTTAGACTCGTGTCGCACGCTAGTTTTACAAAATAATGAAAAAAATAAGAATATATATATGTATGTGTATATATACGTATGTATAGAACGAGGTATAAATCAAATGTAATGTTAAAACTAATAAAAATATAATGACTCGTAACGATAAGCACTAACGAGCGTAGCTCTCTTTCTCGCAAGTGCTGTAACAAAATCGGCTCGGGTGTCGGCAAAAAATATCTGTGTATAAGTTGTTGCGTCGCGCGGTACTGATTAACGGAAAAGAGTATAAAGTATATGGAGGCGCTTGGTAAATACAGTTAAAAAAAAGCGAATTCATTAAAATAAATGGGCTTGATGAAATGGTTTATATGTGTACATATATATATATATATATATATATATATATATATATATATATATATATATACTTAAATGTAAAATACGCACATACGTACACATATATACACACGTATAAGGTTAAGACGAAAGATATGTATAGAGAGAACTCCGTTTCTGCACTCCAGACTCTCGTACCCCGCGCTCTTCACAGTGTACCATTAATTAATTCGCGCGCCTACTCGAAAAGCTGTGCTCGACCTGGCCGTGCGGGAACGAGATGCCTCTTCAGTAGCAGAGTTTGTGCAAATCTAGTTTCTGCGCTAGGGGGGAAAAAGTGGATACGAGAGAAATATATCCGCGATAATTGCGGAATATAATCGACTGTGGGGGATTAAATATTATTCTGTATATATGTTGAATTGGATTTTTTGAAGGTAATTCAAACAGAGCAATGAACAATTACTTAACAAAGTCGTCTCTGTACGTTTAAATCACTACCTCAATTGCACAAGTAGTGTAATTAATTGCACTAACTGAATTGCTTTTCTCAAAGGATAACACATTTATTTCAATATAAAAAACAATGTTGTTTGGCTTTAATGTATATTTTTTTGCTTGAATACGTTAAATAATGTTTTAAGAATCAAATAGTGCATTTATGTAAATGTAACATGTATCTGTAGTCAATAATTATAGTCAATAATTATCTACAGAATTGACAACATTAATTATTAGTTTACCTGAACAAATATTTATTATAATTTAAGTCAATGTTTGTGCTATAAATATACATTCAATTGAAGTAAATATTTTCCTAGGACTATCCATAGAAATTAAAAAAAAATTTGTTTAAATCTAACCATTTATTTTTTCAGTGTATTAAATGTAGATTATCGACATTTGAATCATAATTTAAGACAATTCGACTACTAACTTCATTTCCAGCTCCATTCACCAGTTACGACTAATGCAGACACTTTTGTAGTCCATAAAGGTGTCTTCATGAATTTTTTTATGCTGTTTCGAATGATCAAACCAAAAATAGATCTTAAGACTTAGATGGCTGATAAATTGATCGTTTCTTCAAAAGTGTTTTATTTAAAAAAATTGGCAAATCACACAAAAACACTTCCTCCTGTGTTTTTAACAAAAAATGCTTCCCCGAGGAGCAAATTATTGAAAATTGCCATAGAGTGCAAAACAAAAGA
Organism: Apocrypta bakeri; assembly: GCA_018906985.1. NCBI lineage: Eukaryota > Metazoa > Arthropoda > Insecta > Hymenoptera > Pteromalidae > Apocrypta > Apocrypta bakeri. Next base: position 2,396,345 of record JACCIA010000004.1, read on the forward strand.
GGTTATAAGAAGCTTTTTATACACTCGGAGTAAACGATTTCGTATGCGAAAGAAAATAACTTTTTGCTAATAGTCTATGTGTTCGCGAAAGAAAAATAGAGCATTGTTAGAAAGTTTCCTTGTTCGATAGTATGATAATATAGCCTTTCGAGTAGATTCGATCTATTAGCTTTAAGAGAATCACCTGAATTTATATTGTATGTCATTGCACTTTCATTTGATTATGAAAAGAAGAAAAAGGATAGTTTCTTCAAAAAAGCATGAATTTTCATGTACTATTGAAAATCAATAGATTATTTCCATTACAAATTTATTTCATCCCATTTACTTGTGTATGAAAATTGAAATACGTTTCTCTAAAAGCAAATGTTAAAGTACACAATATTCTATCAAATTTCCATTAAATTTTCCAAATACAATATTTGCAACAACACCAATGTACAAGGCAAACGCGTTTAATATTTGTTCATCCAGCGTCAGAATAGAAAATTTCTAAAAATCGTAATACATTAATACATAGTTCAATTGAAATCTAATGTTAAATTATATTGCTAGAGTAATTTTGCATAAATTTTAATGCATTAAAATGAAATTTCAATACATGCACGACATGTATCGAAAAATATCTCTGTATAAAATTTCAGTTACGTGTAATTCACGTCAATACACGCCCTAGGATTTTAAATTCAATTCAGAAAAATATGTACGCCCTGTGTTTTAACGTTAAAATCAGTGATCCACACATTATTGACGATGCTCTTTTAATAATTTCGCTAAAATCAGCAAATTCACTCGTAGTGTTATCGGAAATTTAGCCACAGCTATATTTACCCAATGTAAATTTAAGGCGGATATTTTAAAAAGCTCACACACACACATATATATGTATACACGTATGTAAAAGGAGAAAGCAAAAACCTCGCCAAACTTTTCGAAGTACAAAATCTGTACACGGTGTAAGGCGGTGCGCCTGCTATCGAAAGGGAGAGTTGCTATAGAGCAAAAGGAGGGAAATTCATTATCGAATACGATTGTCGGCCGCAACAAAAGCATCCGATTTTGCAATCCATCGACATTTGGCACTGAGAAATACAATTTCCGCTCTCTCGCTCTCTCTCTCTCTCTCTCTCTCTCTCTTGAATCTCTTTGTAAAAGTATAGGTATATATATATATATATATATATATACATACATACATAGATGTATAAAACTAGCGCGTCAAAACTCAATTCGCCTCTCTTGATAGACGCCAGCGCTCAACTTCTACTCTTCTCTTTCTTGCGAACTCTCTAGCTAAATTTTTTTTTCACGTTTGCTTTGTCAGTTACTGCTGCTGTTTCTGATTTCTCCGTCCGTTCGCTTAGTACACAAAGCTCCCTTTCTCTCTTTCTCTATCGAGTTGACCTATTGAGAAGTTTTTTTACATTACGATTTGTCCGACTTTGCCTGTACGGAACAAGTTCGTAGGTGCAGATTGAATCGATTTTTGCACAGAACAAAAGCTTCTCGACACGCCGAGTAGATTAAATCAATCATCGGTGAGTTCGAAATTCTTGTGTATATACGTAAATTCATCGAGAATTGAAATAAACAATGTTTGTTATTATTTAATATCGACGAACGTTAAATAAAACAAAAAATTTTTCAAAAAAAATACAAGATCAATGAATGAAAATGGATATCCGTTAAATTTATCAATTATTCTTGAAATGTAACGTCGAATTATTTAACAATTACAGCTTTTTGTTACAAAAATTTCGTATTCGCGGATATCCTTGTAACAGAAAATTAAATTAATGAAAAGGTTTCGTCCAAATGATTGAATCCGCGTCGGTGCAATAAGTTCAATAAAGCGACTCTAAACTATTCACCGAATCGAAATTCGAAATACACTCGACTCGCGCTCGCTTGAGCGCAAATTGAATTCCTCCGTCGCCAACACCGACGTTCTTTTTTTTCTCATCGTGACGCGCCTCACCCTCAAACCATCCGTGCCCTTCTAGAAAATTGCTGCTTCTCTCGAGTCTCGTTTGGTAAAACGTCCCGAGTAACTTTTCCTTTCCAAACGCGTATATATGTATATATGTATATGTGACTCTCTCTCTCTCTCTCTCTCTCTCTCTCTCTCTCTCTCTTTCGCTGTCGCATACATATAAGCGCTGCCAGAATGATGTACACAAAAGGGCGCGTGGCACACAATACGCGCGCAAAACACAATATTCCAAACGCGCAACACATAATGCGAAACACCTGGGCACTTCTCTGCGTCAAGAGAGCGAGCTTTTGCTCCTCTTGCATGCACTCGAGTCTACTGCATTTATCCAACCCCCAGGCGCCTCTTTCCCTTTCCATTTATTGTTTTGCGTGTGTATGTGTACTATCTATATAGATATAGGTATGAAATGTGTATTTTTGGGGTAGTTCTTTAATAAATTGTCGGAGTAAAAAATTTTGAAAACGTTTTCGAAATTGTTCCGTGAGGTTTTTTAGGAATGTTATTGGTATATATAAATATATTTCGTGCGTTGATGAGAGGCGAAATTTTAAGTTTTATTAGTTTTTCGTCGGTTAGGATAGATTTGTAAATTTATAACTTCTCTTTTCCTGAACTTTGAATGCCTGAAATATAACATTAAATATTGTTGTAAAGTTACAACTAGTATATATATTAAAATGCGTGTAACGAGTAGAAAAGTGTAGGACGATTGAGAACATTTCAGAATACAAAGAAAACACTCGTGTTATTAATTAACAGGATTAATTTATGAAAGTGTATGAATAGTAGTATGTAGTCCAAGGAGGCAAGACACCTTTAAGCAAGACCAACTAAAATTCAAATTTTTGGTTATTTATATAAATTATATTATGTATAAATTTAATATTGAAGTTGTAGATAGGCATTTTCAATGAATAGACGAATTATTAAAAAACAAAAATTTTTTTTTTAATTCTTTGTGCATTTTGTTCTATTCAACATCGCTCATTTCATTACAATACTTTAAAAAATATATAAAAGATTATTTATGTCTATTTTCAGATCAATTGAACAAATGGCCTTGTTTATGAAATATTTATAAAAAATTATGACCATTTTCGATGGAAAAGCTTATATACCGAATCGGATATCAATTATTTGTAATTAAAATTTTTGACGAAAACTAGTGAAAATGACGAAAACTAGTGAAAATAAAAAAAAAGCGTCTTCTTTTCTAGCTTAAACCTGATAAAGACAAAGGCTTTGGGGGATAACTTTTCATTTCTTTCACTCCGCGACTCCTATTGACCTGAGAAATTTCGCTTCGAAGCTAATCAGCGTCAATTTTCGAGATCCCGTATATCCATTGGAAATATATGCATTTTAATTTTCAAGGCTTTATAGTACGCTTGTTAGTGGGAAACATCAAGCTTAGATTTTCTCATAGTCGTACCGTCGGAAAGTAATGACTTTTTGATACACTTTCGTCCCAGCGATAGAGATTGTGTGTATTGAGAGACAACTTTGTCGACGAACGCGACTGCATTTACATGTAAATTAGTGTATATCTCGATCTACCTGTGTATATATATATATATATGTATTATACATTGCACATAATACAAGCGAACTATACCTCGAGTCGAGGTAAATAAAAAAAAAAACTTAACCAGAAAATTTC